>JBBHAA010000512.1:4872500-6272500 GCA_037953035.1 Aquarana catesbeiana | reverse complement strand
CCTATTGTGTTTTTTTCAAAAATGTCGCTGTTTTTTTTGTTTATAGCTCAAAAAAATAAAAACCGCAGAGGTGATCACATACCACCAAAAGAAAGCTCTATTTGTGGGAAAAAAAGGATGCAAATTTTGTTTGGGTACAACGTCGCACAACCGCGCAATTGTCAGTTAAAGCGACGCAGTGCCGAATCGTAAAAAGTGCTCTGGTCAGGAGGGGGGTAAAATCTTCCGGGGCTTAAGTGGTTAAAGCTGGCAATGCACCAGGAGAATTTTGTTCAAAAATGTTAGTTTTAGGAACATTTGTTGTCTTTTCTAATGGTTAGTGGGGAGAAATCAACATATGTTTCCTACCAGAGTGACTAGAATATTCAAAGGAGAAAATGTCTCTCAAGTAAACGAAATTATTGCTGTGAATGTTTTGTTAATAAAAAATCATATATATTGCAGGCACAAAGAAACATGTTTCATATGTCATTCCATTTAAGTAGCAAGTCTAGATTCCATTTTAAGACCTTTCATAGGAAATTAGTTGACCCAATGATGACAGCTTGAATACACTGACTAATGATTTTTCAGACTGTGGAGCTGTGAGAGAAAGTGGACTGCGCCTGCATAGGTAGGGGATGAAGCTGAGTACTCATTCATGAGTTTCCGAGGCCATGCATCCAGTGCTAGCTATGTCCTCCCATCTGCAGGTTAATGTATTGAGGATGCTGCAAGGTTTTTGTCAGATATCAGTAAAAGTAATCTAACCCTTTAAATCTTAAATGATCTGAAAAGGATTTGTTTTTAACCACTTGCCGAATGCCTAACGAACATATACGTCGGCAGAATGGCTTGATTGAGCAAAGCAACGAACCTGTACATTGCTTTAAAAAAAAATCCAACCGCGCACGCGCCCGCCGCGAGCTCCATGACCGTCCCCGCGGGACCCAATATCCGCTGGTGTCCCGCGATCGTGTCACGAAGCGGCAGAACGGGGAGATGCCTTTGTAAACAAGGCATTTCCCTGTTCTGCCTTGTGACAGGACAGAGATCTACTGCTTTCTGTAATCGGGAGCAGTGATCTCTGTCATGTCACTCGTAGCCCAGCCCCAACACAGTTAGAATCACTCCATAGGACACACTTAACCCCTTGATCGGCCCCCTAGTGGTTAAGCTCTTCCCTACCAGTGTCATTTACACAGTAATCAGTGCATTTTTATAGGACTGATCGCTGTATAAATGGCAATGGTCCCAAAAATAGTGTCAAAAGTGTCCGATGTGTCCGCAATAATGTCGCAGTCACGATAAAAATCGCTGATCGCCGCCATTACTAGTAAAAAAAAAAAAAAAAATGCCATAAAACTATCCTCTATTTTGTAGGCGCTATAACTTTTGCGCAAACCAATCAATATACTCTTATTGCAATTTTTTTTACCAAAAATATGTAGAAGAATACGTATTGGCCTAAACTGGGGAAAACATTTGTTTTTTTGAAAAAAAATTTGGGATATTTATTATAGCAAAAAGTAAAAGATATTGCGTTTTTTTCAAAATTGTCCCTGTTCTTTTGTTTATAGCGCAAAAAATAAAAACCGCAGAGGTGATCAAATACCACCAAAAGAAAGCTCTATTTGTGGGGAAAAAAGGACGTCAATTTTGTTTGGGTACAACGTCGCACGACCGCGCAATTGTCAGTTAAAGAGACGCAGTGCCGAATCGCAAAGAGTGCTCTGGTCAGGAAGGGGGTAAAATCTTCCGGGGCTGAAGTGGTTAATCTCGGTAAAAGAAAAGTGAGATTACATTTTGTAGCTCCTAGAAGCAGGGCCGGTGTAAGCATAAGTCAGCTTAGGCATCTGCCTTAGGGCGCCAAGATAGGGGGACAGTAAAATCTGAATCATTGTCCACTTGCTGGAGATTCAGATTTTGAACAGTGATGTAGACGTGTTCTTAACACACTCCCAGCCGCTGTAGTGTGTTATTTAGTAAAGCCGACTGATGGCTTACAAGTGGCTGCAAAGCTGATGATCTCTTCCACAACTGCCATGATGTGCCCCGCACCCCCCCCTATAGTGAGAAGGGTGGCGAGAGCCTAATGGATCTCCGTCCGTTAAGCCTGCCTCTTGTGCACAGACTAGGAAGTGACAGACATTTATGACATAACTTCCTGGCTGACGCTGTCGATCACTGGGATTGGTGCCCAGTGAAGAAGCTAATGGAACATGATCTGTGTTCATAGGTACAAGGTGACATCCAGGGTCTAATGGACCCACAATGTTTCATAAAGAGCTCCCTCCAGGCTCACCTGCCCTCTATCTATCCATTATAATCATAGGCGTGCGCAGGGGGTGTGCCAGGTGTGCCTGAGCACACCCCAATCACTCTGTGCAAAGCCGACTTCCACTACTGCCGGGCCCTCCCACCTGTTACCCCACCCCCCACCCGCCCACAGTGCTGCTGGCCTATCTCCTCTTCTTTCCTCTCCTCTGTGCAGCTACTGGATGATTTAGGATGGAGAGCAGGGGAAAAGGCTAGTCGATATGTCATTTACCTACCCCTTCCTTTTCTAAAATTAACACACTCACTGTGTTCATTCATAACCGAAGCATAATAAACACAGTTTACTATGCTTCAGTGTATTTGAGCTTTGGGGTGCACACCCTAATGCAATAGGCAGAGCACACACCTACAGTAGTATTATAATGCATGCACTTTCACTGTGAAGGCTCTCAAATAGAATTGCGACTGCAGATAATAATGGAGAGCCGTGAAGGGGCTCTGCAGCTTACACATATATTTCCAAACGTGTGCAAACTAAACCCCTGTTTTTAAAATAAATTGTTAGTCAGGATAATTTGGTTGGTTGCAGACTGGTCGGTAAGTTGAACTGGGAATTTTCTTTAGTTTTGTTTGACATGCGTCGCTCCCTTCCATGTGCTCTTTGCTGCAAAGGCCAGTTATAGGTGGGGGGCAGGGGCCATTTGTTTGTCTCATAAAAAGAACCTGTCACCTATGTGCTATCACATAGGGGGCTATTGGTCTCCAATGTGATAGCAATAAAGTCATGTAAAAAAAAAAAAAATGATAATAATAAAGTAAAATAAATACAGTAAAACCTTGGTTTAGGAGTATAATTCGTTCCAGAAACATGCTTGTAATCCAAAGAACTTGTATATCAAATCAAATTTTTTACAGAGTATAAAAGAGAAGAGAGGCACCTCTAAGGCTCGATTCACACAGGGGCAACACGACTTCAGCGCGACTTTGTACCGCGACTTCAGCAAATTACAACGCGACTTGAAGTCGCCTCCATGACAGGCGACTTCGGCTGTGGCCAATCACAGGGCAATCAGCTCTCTGGGAGGGAGGGGTTTTCCCTGCAAAGTCGCTTGATTTTGAGAGAGAGATCCGACTTGGAGGCGACTTCCATTGATTTCTATGGTACAGGTCGCCTACCAAGTCGGATCAAAGTAGTACAGGGAGTACGCTCTGAAGTCGGAGCGACTTCAGTCGTGTCTATTAAGACGCTCCCGTTCACTCCCATTGAATCTCTTTCTGGGGCGACTTGGGGCGACTTGAGGGCGTACAAGTCGGATCCCAAGTCGCCCCAGTGTGAACCGACCCTAAGTGTAGCAATGTGTTGCTAAATGTTGTACCTTCATTAAATGTAACCATATTGCTACACTTAGAGGCGCCTCTCTTCTCTTTTATACTCAGTTGTGACACAACGCTTCTTGTATATCAAGACATCGCTTGTATATCAAGGCAAAATTTATTAAAACATTTTGCTTGTCTTGCAAAACGCTCTCAAACCAAGTTACTCTCAAACCAAGGTTTTACTGTAAATAAAATGTTTTAAACAATTAAAGAAACACATGAAAACTTAAAAACAAAACAAAAAATGTTTTAGCGAACACACACATACAAAAATGCATGTGTTACCCTACACATGTTCTATATCAGCGTGCACACCGGAGTGAGGGCAATAATTCTAGCACCACAGCTCTTGAGTAACTCTAAACTGATGACCTTTAGAGGTTTTTAAAGCATTGCTTATGAAAAAATAGAAGGTACTGAAAACTTTTACTGTTTCACAGGCACACACAATTTTAAGCTTTGACATGTCGGGTACCTATTTAATTGGCACAACCTCATCTTTTATATTATACAAAAAAAAAAAAAAAAATGGGTAAAATATTGCATTTATGTGCCCAAAAATTAACTTTAGTTTATTTTTGACTGAAATGTTGCATTTTATTGGGAAGGGTGGGGGGCGTAAACATACACCTTTGCCTGAGTAGACAAAAATCCTTTCACCGGCCCTGACTGTAAGTGCTTCTTTACAATATGAATTTAGCACTTCTGGAAGGAAATTAAATGTGTTTAGCCACTTCAGCCCGGGACCATTTGGCTGGCCAAAGACCAGAGCACTTTTTTGCGATTCTGCACTGCGTCGATTTAACTGACAATTGCGCGGTCATGTGACATTGTACCCAAACAAAATTGACGTCCTTTTTTTCCCCCACAAATAGAGCTTTCTTTTGGTGGTATTTGATCACCTCTGCGGGTTTTATTTTTTGCGCTATAAACAAAAAAAGTGTGACAATTTTGAGAAAAAAGCAATATTTTTTACTTTTTGCTATAATAAATATGCCCCCAAAAATATATAAAAAACACATTTTTTCCTCAGTTTAGGCCGATATGTATTCTTCTACATATTTTTGGTAAAAAAAATCACAATAAGCGTAAATTGATTGGTTTGCGCAAAAGTTATAGCGTCTACAAAATAGGGGATTGTTTTATGGCATTTTTATTAATATTTTTTTTTTTTACTAGTAATGGCGGCGATCTGCGATTTTTATTGTGACTGCGACATTATGGCGGACACATCGGACACTTTTGGCGCTATTTTGGAACCATTCACATTTATACAGCAATCAGTGCTATAAAAATGCACTTATTACTGTGTAAATGTGATGCAGTGAAGGGGTTAAGTGTGTCCTAGGGAGTGATTCTAACTGTGGGGGGAGGGGCTACGTGTGACATGACACTGATCACCGCTCCCAATCACAGGGAGATGTGATCAGTGTCCTGTCACTAGGCAGAACAGGGAGATGCTTGTTTACATCATCATTTCCCCATTCTTCCTCTCCATGAGACAATCGCGGGACTCCCGGGGGACATCAAATCCGCGGGACCCAAGGTCACACTCACGGAGCTCGCGGCAGGCGTGCACCCACAATGCCGCTTCTTAAAGGGGACGTACAGGTATGTCCATATGTCCAGCTGAGCCATTCTGCCGACATATATAGTCGTGCAGCGGTTGGGAAGTGGTTAAAGTGTATGCATATATGATGCTATTTAGACCAGTGTTTATAACCTAAACCTAACAGTCTCTGTTCTAATTCATCCCAAAGGTATTCTATCGGGTTGAGGTCAGGACTCTGTGCAGGCCAGTTAAGTTCCTCCACCCCAAACTTGCTCATCCATGTCTTTATGGACCTTGCTTTGTGCACTGGTCTAAATCATATGGTGGAGGGGGGATTATGGTGTGGGGTTGTTTTTAGGGGTTGAGCTTGGCCCTTTAATTCCAGTAAAGGGAGCTCTTAAGGCATCAGCATACCAAGACATTTTGGACAATTTCATGCTCCCAACTTTGTGGGAACAGTTTGGGGATGGCCCCTTCCAGTTCCAACATGACTGCCCACCAGTGCACAAAGCAAGGTCCATAAAGACATGGATGAGCAAGTTTGGGGTGGAGGAACTTAACTGGCCTGCACAGAGTTCTGACCTCAACCCGATAGAACACCTTTGGGATGAATTAGAACAATCGGGTTGAGGTCAGAACTCTGTGCAGGCCAGTTAAGTTCCTCCACCCCAAACTTGCTCATCCATGTCTTTATGGACCTTGCTTTGTGCACTGGTACGCAGTCATGTTGGAACTGTAAGGGGCCATCCCCAAACTGTTCCCACAAAGTTGGGAGCATGAAATTGTCCAAAATGTCTTGGTATGCTGATGCCTTAAGAGTTCCCTTTACTGGAACTAAGGGGCCAGGCTCAACCCCTTAAAAACAACCCCACATCATAATCCCCCCTCCACCATATGATTTAGACCAGTGCACAAAGCAAGATCCATAAAGACATGGATGAGAGTGTTTGGGGTGGAGGAACATGACTGGCCTGCACAGAGTCCTGACCTCAACCCGATAGAACACCTTTAGGATGAATAAGAGTGGAGACTGTGAGCCAGGCCATCTCGTCCAACATCAGTGCCTGATCTCACAAATACTCTTTTGGAAGAATGATCAAACATTCCCATAGACACACTCCTAAACCTTGTGGACAGCTTTCCTAGAAGAGTTGAAGCTGATATAGCTGCAAAGAGTGAGCCAACTCAATATTGAACCCTACGGACGAAGACTGGGATGCCATTAAAGTTCATGTGTGTGTAAAGGCAGGCGTCCCAATACTTTTGGTAATATAATGTATGTAAACCAAGTCTTATATTTCCTTGCTTCCAGTCCCAATTAGTTTTGGATCTAAATGAATGGTTTGTGTGGCTCTTACCCAAAAGTATCTTCACCGACTCTCCCAATGAAGGTGACAAAATTTTGATCCAGTTTCGCCTATTACAAAGGTAGATGCAGAAAGTGTACTTGGAAGCGTCCTCTTTTATGTTCTTTTTATCTTTAAATATGATGCATTCAAACTTTCTAACTTGTTCATTAAAAAGATTAGAATGTAACACTTCTCGTAGCCATCCGGTGTTCATCTCCTCCGAACAAAAGATCCCGACCTTGTGTCCTGATCTCCTCTGACCCTGAGAAGAAGAATTGATATCAAAATAATGTTTAGATACTGTATGTGCATAATCAGGGCTTTTTTTTCCTCAGAGAATAGGTGCATGAACTCTCTCCTTTTGAGTCACCCCTTGTCTCCACCCCCTACTCTCCTCCAAGCACCTCCCTTGGTTTCACCCCCTACTCTCCTCCAAACACCATCCCTTGGTTCCACCCCCTACTCTCCTCCAAGCACCATCCCTTGGTTCCACCCCCTACTCTCCTCCAAGCACCGTCCCTTGGTTCCACCCCTCTACTCTCCTCCAAGCACCATCCCTTGGTTCCACCCCCTACTCTCCTCCAAGCACCATCCCTTGGTTCCACCCCCTACTTTCCTCCAAGCACCATCCCTTGGTTCCACCCCCTACTCTCCAAGCACCATCCTTTGGTTCCACCCCCTGCTCTCCTCCAAGCACCATCCCTTGGTTCCACCCCATACTCTCCTCCAAGCACCATCCCTTGGCTCCACCCCCTACTCTCCTCCAAGCACCATCCCTTGGTTCCACCCCCTACTCTCCTCCAAGCACCATCCCTTGTCTCCACCCCCTACTCTCCTCCAAGCACCATCCCTTGATTCCACCCCCTACTCTCCTCCAAGCACCATCCCTTGGTTCCACCCCCTACTCTCCTCCAAGCACCGTCCCTTGGTTCCACCCCTCTACTCTCCTCCAAGCACCATCCCTTGGTTCCACCCCATACTCTCCTCCAAGCGCCATCCCTTGGTTCCACCCCCTACTCTCCTCCAAGCACCATCCCTTGGTTCCACCCCCTACTCTCCTCCAAGCACCGTCCCTTGGTTCCACCCCCTACTCTCCTCCAAGCATCGTCCCTTGGTTCCACCTCTCTACTCTCCCCCAAGCACCATCCCTTGATTCCACCCCCTACTCTCCCCCAAGCACCATCCCTTGATTCCACCCCCTACTCTCCTCCAAGCACTGTCCCTTGGTTCCACCCCCTACTCTCCTCAAAGAATGGTCCCTTGGTTCCACCCCCTACTCTCCTCCAAGAATTGTCCCTTGGTTCCACCCCCTACTCTCCTCCAAGCACCGTCCCTTGGTTCCACCCCCTACTCTCCTCCAAGCACCATCCCTTGGTTCTACCCCCTACTCTCCTCCAAGCACCATCCCTTGGTTTCACCCCCTACTCTCCTCCAAGCACCATCCCTTGGTTCCACCCCCTACTCTCCTCCAAGCACTGTCCCTTGGTTCCACCCCCTACTCTCCTCCAAGCACCGTCCCTTGGTTCCACCCCTCTACTCTCCTCCAAGCACCATCCCTTGGTTCCACCCCCTACTCTCCCCCAAGAATGGTCCCTTGGTTCCACCCCCTACTCTCCTCCAAGCACCGTCCCTTGGTTCCACTCCCTACTCTCCTCCAAGCACTGTCCCTTGGTTCCACCCCCTACTCTCCTCCAAGAACGGTCCCTTGGTTCCACCCCCTACTCTCCTCCAAGCACCGTCCCTTGGTTCCACCCCCTACTCTCCTCCAAGCACCGTCCCTTGGTTCCACCCCATACTCTCCTCCAAGCACCGTCCCTTGGTTCCACCCCCTACTCTCCTCCAAGCAGCGTCCCTTGGTTCCAACCCTACTCTCCTCCGAAGACTGGCCCTTGGTTCCACCCCCTACTCTCCTCCAAGCACCGTCCCTACTTACTGCCCTTTTTAGAGGATACAGAACCAAATATCATTCTGTGGTGCTAAGTAGTTTGTATGGAACTCGTTAATGATAACAAGAAACGCAGTAAAATAGATCTTCTGCAGCCAGCAATAATAGCCCCCTAGCAATAATAGATCCCCCACACAATGATGCCCCCCCACAACAAAATACCACCCCAGCAACAATAGACCTCAGTAGCTACAACAAATCTCCCAGTAGCCATCATCAATAGACCCTCCAGCAGCCAGCAACAATAGACCTCTCAGCCAACAGTAGATCTAACCCAGCAATGACTGCCCCCCCCCGGAATATAAAACCCATCCCACCCAGCAACAATAGATCCTCCACCAGCTACAATAGATCTCCTTAGCAACAATAGACCCCCTTGCAAAAATAGTTCTCCACCAGCAACAATAGATCCCCAAGTGGCCTTCATCCATTAACCCTCCAGCACACCCCAGCACACCCGACCCTTGCCATTACATACATTCATGCTGGAGGTGCCATGTTCCCCCTGAAAAAAAGCCCTGTGTATAATGCAATATGAGAAGTATATCCATCACTGGAAATTAATAATTATTATACAAAATACAGATACTGTAGTAATAGTTATATGATGGAAAAATGCTTTACCCCAGAAGCAGATATTGTTTTCTGAAATTGTCCGGGCCTCCTGTGACCTGTTACAATACATGATACATTACCCCTTAATGACGAAGGTAAAACATATCTGGACTGTAGCTTACAACTTTGATTTGTCTTATATATGTACATCTATAAAAAAAAAAGTCTGAAGCATGACAGTAAGACTGGGTAAAGAACTACAATGAGTGCCCTGGATTATGATATCTGGATGAAATTAATAAGGATGGAAGGAAGATACAAATCAGGAAAGGTTGGACTGTGGTCCTGGTAGAATCTTCTGAAGGAAGCCACAACTTTTGATGAGTTTTTGCACCATTGATGTTGGTGATATTAATTGTGGGGGGAAATTTAAATTAAAATTTTCAACTTATATTTGCACTATTATTAGTGTATCTAAAATTGTGCAAAAATACAATAAAAGCTGGACAGAGTGACCCACAATCCATAAGACCTACTTGATGTCTCTTCCATGATGCTTCTTATATGGTGAATCTTATCAAGTGTTTGTCTCTCGATTGCCTCCATTGTGACAGTTATTTAACTCTTGGTCTGAATATTCTCTAGGTGCATTCACCAGTTACATTTCTGAAAATGGAAATAGGAATAAGGAAATGGAGCTGTCAAGGTGGTGATTACAAAAGATTTAAGAATTAACACTTCAGCCACGGAAGGTTTTCCCCCCCTAATGACCAGGTCATTTTTTGCGATACGGCACAGCGTTACTTTAAGGACTGGCTTACACTTGCCTCAGTGGGGCTTCAAGCAAACTATGCCATAGACTTCTATGGAGGCTTTGAAGACGCTTTGAAGCACCACTAAAGCTACATAGGGTATAATTTTTGAAGCGAAGCTAAAGCAAAGCAAAGTGTAAACAGGATTGTAAGCTAACCATTTTATTTAGTGACAGGAGCTTTGACTTTGTGCTTCAAAGCTTAAGCCCGGGTTCACACTATAATGCGCTGCGGACCGCACAGGAGCGCTGTGCGTCAGTGTTCACCGTTTCAGGGACGAATCAGGGCCGATTCTATGCCTGAATTCGGCCCTGAAACGCAGCCAAAGACGCACAGCGTTTTTGTGCAGTGCGCACCGCAGCCGCCCCGGAGATATGTGAACCGGCTCCATAGGGAGCCAGTCACATTCTCCTGCTATGCGAATTAGAGGTGCGGAAACGCACCTCTAATTCGCATAGGTGTGAACCCGGGCTCAGAGATTCTTCAAAGCCTCATAGAAGTCTATGGCAAAGCTTGCTTGAAGCCATACTGAAACCCCACCAAAGCCCCATTGAAGCCTCATCGAAGCTCCACAGAAGCCCCACCAAAGCCCCATCAAAGCCTCATCGAAGCTCCACAGAAGCCCCACCAAAGCCCCATCGAAGCCTCATCGAAGCGCCACAGAAGCCCCACCAAAGCCCCATCAAAGCCTCATCGAAGCTCCACCGAAGTCCCACCGAAGCCCCACTGAAGCCTCATTGAAGCACCAAGCAAAAGCAAGGTCTAAACAGTACTGGAAGCTAACTATTTTATTTAGTAACAGGAGCTTTGACTAGCGTTCAGAGAACTTTAATAAAGCGTGTCCAAAGCCTTGTTTTGAAGCAAGTGTAAACTAGCCCTAAATGAGCCCTAAGTGAATACTAATGCCCTGTACACACGGTCGGATTTTCAGACGGAAAATGTGTGATAGGACCTTGTTGTCGGAAATTCCGACCGTGTGTAGGCTCCATCACACATTTTCCATCGAATTTTCTGACACACAAACTTTGAGAGCAGGCTATAAAATTTTCCAACAACAAAATCCGTTGTTGGAAATTCCATTCGTGTGTACACAAATCCGACGCACAAAGTGCCACGCATGCTCAGAATAAATAAAGAGATGAAAGCTATTGGCCACTGCCCCGTTTATAGTCCCGATGTACGTGTTTTATGTCACCGCGTTCAGAATGATCGGATTTTTGCAAGACAAGTTTGAGCCAACATCCGTCAGAAAAAAATCCTAGGATTTTGTTGTCGGAATGTCCGATAAATGTCTGACTGTGTGTACTGGGCATAAGAGTACTTTGCTTCTGGAAGCTGAATAGAGCAACAGAGGAGCATGGGCCAAGCACAGGTTAACAATAAGTAGTAAAATCTAGACATGTGCGGTTCGTTTTGTTCCGAATTGTAATTCAAAGAATTAAAAGACATTTTTGTTATTCGGATGTATCCGAATTTCAGAATTATAATAATAACGAATTTAAACAAATCTGTTATAACAAAACACAATTTTGTCTAAAATTCAAAATGAATTTGAAAAGGAAATTGAATTCAAAATATAAATATATTGCTGACTATTGCTGATTTCCTTTAAAGACTGTGTGTATTGGTGTTAGACTATAGCTTTCTTCCAAAATTTGAATGTAAAAGAATAAAGCATAATAGGATAGAATATAAAATTCAAATTTCGAAAATTATAGAATAGATTAAAACAGAATAGCACAGAAGATAATGGAATAGAAAACAATAGAATACAATATAATACAATAGAAAAAAAAGAATAGAATAGAATAACAATAATATAGCAATCAAATTTAGAAAAGAATAGAATAGAATACAACAGAATAAAATAGAAAAGAATAGAGTAAAACAGAACAGAATATAATATAGAATGGAATAGAAAAGAAAAAAATTGAATAGATTATAATAGAATAGAATAAAATTGAAAAAAATATAGCAGTTTTCTGAAATTCAAATTTAGAAAATAAAAAAATAGAATAAAACAGAAATAAAATATAAAATAAAATAGAAAAGAATAGAGCAAAACAGAATAGAAAAAGATAAAATATAAAATAAAAGAATAGAATAAAAATTAATAGAAAATAAAGGCATAGCATAGAATAGAAAAAATAATATAATATAATAGAAAAGAAAAGAATAGAATAGAAAAGAATAGAATCAAATTGAATAGAAAATAAATTAATAGCATATAATAGAAACGAATAGAGTAGAAAAAAAGAACAGAAAAGAATAGAATAGACAAGATTGGAATAGAAAAAAATAGAATAGAAAAAAAAAGAAAAGAATAGAATAGAAGAAAATAGAAAGACTATAAGCACCTTTCGAATTTTGAATAGAATAGAACAAGCTATTCTCCACAATGAATTTGGATTTGATAGTCTTGTCTCAAATTCAGTTTGAATATTTCAAATCCATTGGAAAAATTCCAATCCGGTCGAAAAACTAGTAAACCAAACTAGTAAAACAAATTTTGTTACGAATGGTAACTTAATGAATCAATCCAAAACCAAACGAAACAAATGTTTTAGTTCTGCACATGTCCAGTAAAATCATTTAGTGGCCCCACAATATAGTGGATTTACTTTGATTGTGAGCAACATCACCTGACCCTGTTGCTGCAGACTGAATTTCTCTCTTACCAAAATTCGGTAGGCTTTAAAGTAACCCAATACAATTAATTATATAACTAAGCAATATATATATATAAAAAAAAAGGTAAAATTGCAAATGATTGGACAAAATTAAATCAATATTTCAAGTTCTAAATCACATCCAAAACTCCGGTAAAGAATAGATGGGGAAAGGGTTTTTCATACTTCTGGTGTCTTTATGGAGGTGTTGGAATCACTTTGAAGTTTATGTGAAACTTACTTCTAACCTTGGTGGGCACATTGCTTCCTTCTGCTCCAGTAGATTAGTGATTCCATGAAAGTCATTTTACAAAAAAACTTTTATTCTACCCCTTGACTTTGCTTACCACCAAACATTTGCGGGCACGACTTACATATGCATTCACTTTGGCATGCAGGCATGGAGGGAAAGGGCACTTTTAAAAAAAATATATATCTATTTTTCTTTTTTTTTGATTGTCCCTTTAAAAAAAATGTGTGATCACTTTTATTGCTGTCACAAGGAATGTAAACACCCCTTGTGATAGCAATAGGCGGTGATAGGTACTCTTTAGTCTATAGGACCCCAACCCTCCTCTGCACTTGAAAGTATTCAAAACGCAAAGATCTGCATTTTTGAATACTTTGGATTTTTTTTTTTTAAATGCGCCGGTGGCTGCCAAGTAAACCAGAAGTGACGTTGTGACATCGCTTCCAGGTTACTACATCCAAGATCCAGTCAAAGCCGATTCCAGCTTTGTTCGTGTCTCCGGCCAGCTGGCAGATGTACTGGCTGGTTGCTCGACCCTCCCAGTGGGACCGGAGAGCCCGGGTGAGCCATGGAAGGCGGCGGGGAGGGGGATGTCCCCTCCTGCTGCTTGTAATAACAGCCGAGTATCTGATTAGCTGCATCGTTTTTTATTGCAAGAAAGCCAACCATCGGCTCAAAAAATTGGTACTGGGGTGAAGCCTGCAGCTGCAGCCATCACCTCGTTACAACCACTTGAAGCCAATGATGTATAGGTACATGATTTGGTGGCAATTAGCACTGGAACTTTATCTACATATAATTATTATTATTTTACTTTTTTTTGCATAATGTCAAATTAATACATTTCTTGTTGCATAATGTTTGATTCATTTAAGTTATTTTGTATCGGTGATAATCTAGATAATTTCATTATTTCTTGGGTATATGCACTTTCTATTACATTTTGTTCATTTAATCAATGTGCATACATTGAGAGAAAGCAGCTTCCCCGTGTGGACTTTACACCATCACGCAGGTGTTAAACATTAGTCTTATGCCCCGTACACACGATCGGACAGTCATCGGACATTCCGACAACAAAATCCTAGGATTTTTTCCGATAGGTGTTGGCTCAAACTTGTCTTGCATACACACGGTCACACAAAGTTGTCGGAAAATCCGATCGTTCTGAACGCGGTGACGTCAAACTTAGTGTGTCGGAAAATCCGATGGAAAAAGTCCGATGGAGCCCACACACGGTCGGAATTTCCGACGACACGCTCCGATCGGACATTTACCATCAGAAAATCCGACCGTGTGTATGGGGCATTAGAGTTGTTATTGGCTTTGTTGTTGTAGTGTTTTGAATTTTATTGATTGGGCAACAAGAATCCAGTGGAGGGATTGGCGAAGAAGGACTAGTAAAGCGATGTAATGGGCACTGAGCATAATCCCATACACCAGTTACCATCAATTTCTATATTATAAATTTTAAGTTTTGGATGGAAAATATGGAAAGCAAAGTCTTTCCATGTAACTCTCTACTGGCCTTTTAGAGAAGAAGAAGACCCAGTATTGGATGAGGCAGAAAGTAAGAGTTTATCTGTCCCCACAGGTAGGGTACACATAAGCCCACCAATCACCTTACCACCTAATGGTACCTGGAAAGGAGTACGCTTTGTCCCACTTCATGAAATACTCATATGACTGGGGATGAAGAATTGGATTGGAAACGTTGCCAGCAATGTAGGCATACTAACATACTAAGCTAATTATCACGTATTTCTCTACACTATGTTATGTCCTTTGTGATACATTTGTCACCAAAGCAATCATTACATTACTAAGATGATAACTTTAAAATCATATAAGTAACATTCAGTTTCATGTCATTCAGTATCAGTAATTACTGTAGAACAATCATACCTCTCTTCCAGATATGGCACCGCTCTTCAAACCTTCCCGAATGTGGCAAAAGGCGACGCCTCTCTAATTCATCTGTGATCACAACTTAGAATTTTCCATAATCTAATCATTCATGAGTGTTCAATTTATATAGGCTAAATAAGTGTTCCTTGTGCCCTGACTTTCCTGCAGGTATTGACATGAATTCATTCCCTTGTACAGTTTGTGCTGCAAGACTTTGTACTTTGTAATGCTTTATTGTCCTTTTTACAATTCCATATTATTTTCTTATTCTGTACTTCCTTCTTCCGCCCCAGCATGAATTTGGTGATCTTTGATTCTTCTTTTTTTTTTTTTTTTTTTATGAGCTGGAATGTGTTTAAAACCACTTGTCACATCAACAATAACCCACATTAAGATCACACCCTCACCTGCGCTAGCAATCCTAAACCTGACTATTGAGGACATTCCATTTCCCTTCAGACATGTCACTACACACATTCTCCTGGCAGCGAGACTCAACCTAACTAGACAATGGAAGTCGGATGGTCACCCGACACTAACCCAAGTAGTGGACATAGTTGCCCTACACTTCAGCTACGAGATCACATCAGTAGCCCACACGGGCCACGCAACAAAAACACACACCTACTGGCAACCCTGGATAGACTGGACTGACACTGCATCCCCCATATGATCACCTGATGAAACAATACTTTTTCTTGACCGAGCAATACTGTATTCCCTCCCAACGTTCTCTTACAAAGGTTCTGCTTAATATCCTTAAGACATTCTAGGTTTATAAAGTTGTACACCGGCGCTCTGCGCTGGAGTGGCACTAAGGATCCCAATTGGGGTGCCATGCCAGAGCAGGGGGCTGCTAACGGTAATAACGTAAGAAATGTCTCTTTTACCTTTTTAGGAAGTTAAAACTTATTCATAAACTGTTACATATGTTTACCGCGAACAGATACTCTCAACCTGTTAAAGTATATCTACATCCTGTTAAAACACTTTGACGTCGCTGTACGACGTACAGTTCTAATTGTACATTGTATTTCCTTGCAAAATCTAATAAAAATATGGAATTAAAAAAAAACACTTGTCGAACAGCCGTCACCGATATACGGCGGCTGGTCGGCTCTATCCTGTAAATTGCTGTACCGCTACGGCGGTTCATTTAAGAGCCAGAGTTGATGCGTGTGACCGGTGGCGGCGATGTCCAGCAGCCACCTGTGATTGCTCCTCAGAGAGCAAGAACAGTAATCTATCAATGTAAACAAAGTGGAGTACAGAGAGATCTGCTGTTCCTAGTGATCAGGAACAGAGATCTCTCTACTCCCTGTCAGTCCCCTCCCCCCACAATTAGAAACACCTCCCAGGGAACACTTAACCCCTTGATCGCCCCCTAGTGTTAACCCCTTCCCTGCCAGTGTCATTTATACAGTAATCAGTGCATTTTTATAGCATTGATCGCTGTATGGTCCTGAAAAAGTGTCCGATTTATCCGCCGCAATGTTGCAGTCCTGCTAAAAATCACTGATCACCGCCATACTACTAGTAAAAAAAGTTTTTTTGGGGGATATTTATTATAGCAGAAAGTAAAATAATATATATATATTTTTTAATTTTATTTTTTTGTTTACAGCGCAAAAAAATAAAAACCGCAGAGGTGATCAAATACCACCAAAAAAAAAGCTCTATTTGTGGGAAAAAAAATTTGTTTGGGTACAACGTCACACAACCGCGCAATTGTCAGTTAAAGCGACGCAGTGCCGTATTGCAAAAAATAGCCTGGTCATTAAGGGGGTAAATCCTTCTGGGGCTGCATTTTTATCATCCTTAAACATTTTTTTTTTTTTTTTCCCAGTGTATGCACAAAACCAATATATTGTACAAAAGAAATAGAAGGTCATAAAAAATACAACACGCTTCGGTGATTAAAAAGATGCAGCAGGGCTGTGAGATATTAGAATAATTACTAATTCAACCCTTAAACACCAATACAACCTTATGAAAATGACCTTCAACAGCCCTTTACCACCAACACGTGCAATAGAAAATGTGGTAACTTACTTTCTGTTAAAATAAAAATTCCAGAAATAGTATGAAATGCACTGGTTTTTTTTTTTATTCTGGCATGAAATTTCCCTTAAAATCCTTACAGCCGCGAGTAAGTTTAAATGACATTTTTTCCTTTAGAAATGTCATTTTGCTGCGGCACTGTTCTGCACATCGCACAGATACTGCTCCTGAAAAACGGTAGTCATAAAAACTTTTCTTTTGCATTGATACATGTCCCCTAGGGTAGTACTCGGGTCCCCAAACAATTTTTATGGCAATAACTTTAAAATGAGCACTTTTGTTTTTTCATGTTCGTGTCCCATAGACTTCAAAACTTTTTGCCTATTCGCATGTTCTGGTGATGGGCACTGATAAGGCTGCATTGATGGGCACTGATGAGGTGGCACTAATGAGGTGGCACTGATGGGCACTGATTGGCGGCACTGATGGACACTGATAGGTGGCACTGATATGGAGCACTGATAGGCATCCATTGAGGGCAAGCAGCCTGGTATGGTTCAGGTGCCCCACCCTTTCCTGACCTGCCAGGCTGCATGCTTGGATAGGGGTCTGGTATGGATTTTGGGGGGACCCCACGCCAATTTTATTTGATATTTTTTCTTTGACTTCCCCTTAAAATCTATGCCAGACCCAAAGGGCCTGGTATGGATAAATAAAGGATGTTTGCGCTGCGCTTGAAAATATAATATAAAGATGATGTCAAAAAAATCACTAGTAAATAAATATCAAATAAAGTGAATAAAACTTTCTACACGAGAACTTCCTATGTGCAATGTGCATACAATCTTCTACATTGTGTATGCATACCAAACAATTTAAAGTGCAATGTGCATGTATAATTATACCAAAAAAACTTAATCCAGTGATGAACTAAACAACATGCAATATCTCGCATATAGTGCAGCATGCAAGAAAAATATCAAATAGCATAAAAGTGCCCAGTGCGTCTTAAACACAGTCGATGTAATCTGTGTTTAGTGATATCCTTATTGTAGTGTCCATAAAATGTCCAAATTAAATGTGCATCTGTATCCAACAAAATCCAAATCATCCAGTGCGCTGAATTCGAATGCTGCAAACAACCGTGATGTGTCCTGGTAACCCCTCAAAGTGATTGCGCTCACCTCAGAGCGTGTGACACAGTGGCTAACTATGTCAAATCAAGCTTTGTAGCCACCCCTTGGGCTCTGCATGGTATGCTAGATGCGATCTCCACTCACTCTGGGTTAAAAGGCTCCATAGACATCCAATCATAAAAATGAAGAGAGACTACATAGTGTAATACTATTAAACACTAGTTTATTTAGACATAAAACCACTTCTCACAGAGGGGTACTCACATTTTCCTGGTGCTGCTGTGCACCAAACCATAAAACGCTATGTAAAAATGCCAGTCTGTATGCCGCAGGGTATGAGTTTCTCCCAGCTCAGCTGTGTGCTGCTTACTCCGTCCTGGCCCCTCCCCTACATGTGTTCGACACAGGGAGTCACGTGTCTTCATCAGGGGGATCTGATCTTCATCTGTGGCATTCCCTGTGACGTCACAGGGAAGTCCCGTCAAGTCACCGTGCGTCAGAGGGGGCGGGGTCACAGGGTGGCCCCGCCCCCCGTTATTTAAGAACCATCAGACGAGGAGACTCCGTCACACAGCGGGAGCCTCCCATCCATGCCAGCATGGGTGCGGAGCGGCCCGGAGAAGAAAAAATGAAGAAGAGAAGAAAAAAAGAAGGAAGAAGAGAAGAGGATGAAGAAGAAGATGAAGAGAAGAGCGGGAGCCTCCCCCCCCCATGCCATGGGTGCGGAGCGGCCCGAGGAGAAGAAGATAGAAGATGCCGCGGAGGAGATGCTGGACGAGAACGCCGGAGGAAGAACTTGCATATAAGCCTTTAAAATTAGCACTTTTGATTATTCATGTTCGTGTCCCATAGACTTTAACGGTGTTCGCGTGTTCGAACAAACTTTTTTCCTGTTCGCATGTTCTGGTGCGAACCGAACAGGGGGGTGTTCGGCTCATCCCTAGTCCACACCAACAACACACTACACAGGGCCAACGTGCAGGCAGCCTTATATAGTGTGGGGCATGGACTTATATAGTGTGGGGCGTGGTCCCCCTGAGCCATGATTGCCTTTGGCCAATTATGGCTCTCTTAGCAGAGGGTGTTGGGATTGGCCAAAGCATGCAGGTCATGGTGCATGCTTTGGCCAATCATCATACAGCAATGTACTGCAATCTCGCAGTGCATTATGGGGCGTTCCGCACCGCTGAAATTTACAGCGAACGCCCTATAATGCTCGTTTTTCGATGAACGGGCGCACACCCGAGTCGAACTTATGTTCAAGCTGAACATTGAGCTCATCTCTGCTGAGGAGCAACAGTGGCCAGAGGAGGATGAGTTACCCTCAGGGGATCGGGAAGAGGGAAAGACTGATGATTCCTCTTCTAGGGAATCGACTGTAGAGGAACCCTTTTCAGCCTTGCAATCTGAAAAATTGCTGGTGCAATCCCTTACAGAAATGGTCCGGTCTGCGCTTAAATTGCCCTTAACCCAGTAGGCCGGAAGGCCTGTTTCTTCTTTGGGTTCTCTAAGACCCCCACAGGTTCTACATGCTTTTCCTGTCCATCCTTTGTTGGAACAGCTTATATATGAGGATTGGGATCACCCAGATAAGCATTTTCTTCCTCCTAAAAAATTATCATAGCTTTATCCTATGGAGGAGAAAGAAGTGGAGTGTAGCAGCAGTTGACGCTGCTATCTCCTGTGTGAATAAAAGTCTAACTTGTCCAGTGGACAATGTTCAGATGTTCAGGGATCCAACGGATAAAAGGCTGGAGTCTTTTTTGAAAACCTCCTTTTCTATGGCAAGTGTTGTAACTCAACCTGCAGTAGCAGTGATAGGCATTTGTCAATCCCTAAAAGATCAGGTGAAGCAGGTTCTCAAGGTTGTCCCTGCTCAGCAAGTCTGAGACTTAGCTGAGCTGCCAAGGGCATTATGTTTTGCAGTTCACGCTATTAAGGATTCTATTCATCAGGCCTTGCGCCTTACACTCCTGTTGGTGCATATGCGTAGGATCCTGTGGTTGGAAAATTGGTCTGCCGAGGCGCCATGCAAAAAACTTTTGGCTGGTTTACCGTTACACAGGGAACACTTGTTCGTGGATGATTTGGATAAATACATCCAAAAAATTTCAAGTGGGAAAAGTACTATTTTACCAGTTAAAAGAAGGAAAAGACATCCTTCATTTAAATGAGCTTCCTCTCCAGGGTCAGGGGCAACAGCCTCTAGGCAGTCACGACAGCCTCCACCGTCAGGTTCAAGAAGTAAAACTCAAGGTCAAGCCCAGGGACAGAAGAAGTCCTGGGGGCAGAAACCTACAAAACAGAGTTCCAAGGCCTCCTTATAAATGGGCGCCCCCGCTCGCTCGGGTGGGGGGGAAAGCTTCTGCAGTTCTCAGGGGCTTGGAGAGAAGAGATCCAGGACAGATGGGTCATCTCCACAGTATCTCTAGGTTACAAACTAGAGTTTCGGGAGTTTTCTCCACCTTGTTTCCTGAGATCAAGCGTTCCCAAAGATCCAAGGAAAAAAAAAAAAAATCTGGTGCAAGACCAGTTGATGGCCCAAGGGGTGATCATAAAGATTCCCACGGAAGAACAGGGATTGGGGTTTTATTCAAATCTCTTCACGGTACCAAAACCAAATGGGGATGTCAGACCTATTCTAGATCTCAAAGATCTATATCAATTCCTGAATATCCGCTCCTTTCGCATGGAATCAATCCGGTCAGTAGTTTCCACCCTTCGGGGAGGGGAAATTCTAGCCTCAATCGACATCAAAGATGCATATTTGCATGTGCCTATTTTCCCTGCTCACCAGAGATTCCTACAGTTCGAATGTAGAGGGGCACCATTATCAATTTGTAGCCTTGCCCTTCGGTCCAGCTACTGCACCCTGGGTATTTACAAAAGTTCTGGCCCCGCTTCAGGCGAGGCTAAGTGCTCAGGGTACAACAGTAATGGCATACCTAGACGATTTGCTGCTGGTAGATCAGTCGGTGGCTCACTTGGACCAAAGCGTGGTCAGCACAGTCAGGTATCTGGAATATTTAGGTTGGATTCTCAACCTAGAGAAATCATCCCTGTGACTAGTGAAAAGGCTGGAGTACTTGGGTCTGGTCATAGACACAGCCCAGAGGAGAGAGTTTTTGCCCCAGACAAAAGTCAGTGCCATAAGGGAACTGGTCCAGGTGATGAAGACGAAGAAAGATCCTTCCATTCGCCTTTCCATGAGGTTGTTAGGGAAGATGGTGTCTTCATTCAAAGCTGTTCCCTATGCCGATTTCATTTGAGACTGTTGCAAAACAGTATCCTATCCACTTGGAACAAGAAGATCTAAGCTCTGGACTTCCCAATGTGTCTGACCCCAAGGGTGCGCCAGAACCTCAGTTGGTTTTTGGTGACCAGAAATCTGCAGTAGGGGAAATCCTTCATACCAGTTATCTGGAAGGTGGTAACAACAGATGCCAGGCTTTTGGGTTGGGTAGCAGTCCTGGAAGAGACGACTGTCCAGGAGAGGTGGTCCAAAACCGAGAAGGCTTTGCCCATCGACATCATGGAAATTCGAGTGGCATGCCTGGCTCTGAGGGCCTGGGCGTTTAGATTGCAGGATTGTCCTGTCAGGATTCAATCCGACAATGCCACAGCAGTGGCCTATATCAATCACCAAGGGGGCACCAGGATTCATGCAGCCCAGAGGGAGGTGAACCATATCCTGGCATGGGCAGTGAGGTATGTACCTTGCCTATCGGCAGTCTTTATTCCAGGAACAGAAAATTGGCAGGCGGACTTCTTGGGGGAATGGTCTCTTCACCCCGACATCTTTCTGGCCATCTGCCAAAGATGGGGGACCCCGGATGTAGATCTATTGGCATCCAGGTTCAACAAGAAATTGAACAACTTTGTGTCAAGGACAAGGGATCCACTCGCATACGGGACGGATGCGTTAGTAATCCCTTGGGATCAGGTTTCACTGATTTATGCGTTCCCCCCTGTTCATCTGCTACCACAGCTTCTTCACAGGATCAAGGAGGAAGGGAAGATGGTGGTTCTTGTATCCCCAGCATGGCCCAGAAGATCCTGGTACGCAGAGATCGTAGAGGTAGAAATTAAGCTGGCCTTGAGTACTATCAAGGGTCAGGTCTCGGCCTTATCGGTATTGTTTCAAAGACCACTTGCTGCGCATTTTTTGGTCTGTGCCTTCATACAAGGGGTAACGCGGATCAATCCACCAGTTAAGTCACTCTTGTTTCCATGGGACATGAATTTGGTTTTGTTGGTATTGCAAAAACAGCCTTTTGAGCCATTATGTCATATTACCTTAGTCCTTTTGACAAGGAAATTGATTTTTCTGGTTGCTATATCCACTGCAAGAAGGGTATAAGAATTGGCTGTTCTTTCTTGTAAAGAGCCATATTTATTTATTCATAAGGACAAGGTGGTGTTACGTCCTCATCCAACCTTTCTACCTAAAGTAGTGTCAGGTTTTCATTTGAACCAAGATGTTGTTCTACCTTCTTTTTTTCCAGAACCTCATTTTGTTATTACATTCTCTAGATGTAGTGAGAGCAGTAAAAGTCTATCTGAAAGTGACTGCTCAGATTCCGAAAATGGATGTTTTGTTTGTACTGCCAGAAGGCCCCAGGAAGGGGCAGGCAGCATCGAAATCTACTATTTCTAAGTGGATTTGGCAAGTTATTATTTAGGCTTATGGTTTGAAAAGGAGGGTTCCACCCTTTCAAGTTAGCAGTTAGTGCTTCATGGGCGGTGCATCACCAGGCCTCTTGACTCAGATCTGTAAGGCTGCAACTTGGTCTTCAGTCCATACATTCACTAGATTCTATCAGGTGGATGTAAAAAGGCATGAGAATATCGCCTTTGGGCGCAGTGTGCTTTAGGCAGCAGTATAGGTCCTCACTTCTGATGGCACACTGCTTTATTTTGTGTCTCCCTCCCCTCAAATGGCATTGCTTTGGGACATCCCACATAGTTATTACTATGCAGCTCTGTGTCCCGTGATGTACGAAAAAGAAAATAGGATTTTTATAACAGCTTACATGTAAAATCCTTTTCTTCGTGTACATCACAGGACACAGAGGTCCCGCCCCTCTTGTTGGGATACTTATTGCTTTGCTACAAAAACTGAGGTAATCACTGTATGGGAGGGGTTATATAGGGAGGGGGACTTCCTGTCTTGGGTGTGCCAGTGTCCATCACCTGAAGGTGGCCTATAACCCACATAGTTTTAAATATATGACTCCTGCGCTGTCTACGAATTTAAAACTAGGGGACACTGCTGCAAACACCTGCTAATCTGATCAAAACAGAAAAAAGGAGGGTATATGAGTAAATGGTGGTGTTGCGCTGTGTAAGATAAACAGAGAGTGTACTAAAGGTGTACAGTGAAACCAAATAGATAAATGAATAAATGGTGTACCAACTAAGGTCTAACAAATGAGATGCAATCCTAGTGAAAAATCTGTGACAAAATAAACTTGATGATCCATGAAACCTCCCCTGATGAAGTCACTTGATGTGATGATACGCGTTGGGATTGATGCATTAGGTACGAACCACATCTGACAGAAGGATACAAGCTCGGTGCTCGTGGATGTTTGCACGTTTTCCTACGCTAAATGTGAGTTGTTTTACTTTCAATACATTGTTCTTAAAACGGGATCACGCTATGGGCATCTCTCTTTCCCATCCATAAATCCCACACACCGAGTTTTGGCATTTGAAGAGTTTGGGACATGAGATAGTACAGGACCATATCAGGCTTACGAACTCAGCATTCGTGGATTGATGTGTATGAGAACATTCACTAAAAGTGAGTGTATTTTGTTTGGGTCTACTGAAATTATCCCCCGCTGCCATTGTGGAATTATGTTATGAGTTTTATATTTTTCTTCTTATATGCTTTAACCCTCCACTGAGACCATTTAAGAGGGACCTATACCATCAAACCCAGGAGGGAACTTTCTGAACACTGCACTTGTGATCTATCAATACTGTATACCTTATGGCAGTAAGGTGAGAGGCTTGCAGATACACAGGTGTCATCACTGAAGATTTGTCTTATCACTCTGTTTTAGCTAAACCAGTGGTTGGGTTTCACTGTATATGCTTTACAATATTTTCTGGACCATCACTTATTTTTGTATAATGACATAAACTTTATTATTGGATCTTCTAGTTTGGTTTGTCACTTATTTTTCACAAGGATCACAATTTTATATATACAGTGAGGACGGAAAGTATTCAGACCCCCTTAAATTTTTCACTCTTTGTTATATTGCAGCCATTTGCTTAACCACTTGCTTACTGGGCACTTAAACCCCCCTCCTGCCCAGACCAATTTTCAGCTTTCAGTGCTCTCACACTTTGAATGACAATTACTCAGTCATGCAACACTGTACCCAAACGATTTTTTGTCCTTTTTTTCATACAAATACAGCTTTCATTTGTTGGTATTTGATCACCTCTGGGTTTTTAATTTTTGCTCTATAAATGAAAAAAGACCAAAAATTTTGAAAAAAAAATGCTTTTTTCTTCGTTTCTGTGATAAAATTTTGCAAATTAGCAATTTTTATTCATAAATGTTGGCCACAATTTATACTGCTACATATCTTTGGTAAAAATAACCCAAATTAGTGGATATTATGTGGTCTGTGTGAAATTTATAGAGTCTACAAGCTATGGTACAAATCATAAAAAAATGATCACATCTGATCACACCTGATGTACTGAGGCCCATCTCAATTCTTGAGACCCTAACAAGCCAGGAAAGTACAAATGCCCCCCAAATGACCCCTTTTTGGAAAGTAGACATTCCAGGGTATTTAGTAAGAGGCATGGTGAGTTATTTGAAGTTGTCATTTTTTCCCACAATTCTTTGCAAATTAAGGTTTTTTTTTTATTTTTTATATTTTTTTCAGAAAACTGTCATTGTAATAGCTTATTTCTCTCACATGGAATGTGCATACCACAAATGACACCACAAAATACATTCGGCTACTCCTCCTGAGTATTACAATACCACATGTGTGGGACTTTTTCACTAACTGGCCACATACAGAGGCCCAACATGCAGGGAGCATCATCAGGTGTTCAAGGAGCATAAATTACCCATCTAACTTGTTGACTACCTATTACACTTTTGAAGGCCCTAGGGCACCAGGACAATGGAAACGCCCACAAAATGACCCCATTTTGGAAAGCTAACACCCCAACGTATAATTTATGAGGCATAATGAGTCTTTTGAACGTTTCATTTTTTTTCCAGAAGTTTTTGGAAAATGTGGAAAAAAATTGAAAACGCATTTTTTTTTACACAAAGTTGTCCATTTCTAAGATATTTCCAACACATAGCATTTACATAGCAAAAATAACACCCCGAAATACATTCTGCTACTCCTCCTGAGTAAAACGATACCACATGTGTGAGTCTTTTACACAGCCTGACCACATACAGAGGCCTAACATTGAAGTAGCACCTTCAGGTGTTCTAGGAGCATAAATTACACATCTCATTTCTCACCCACCTATTACACTTTTGAAGGTCCTGGAGCACCAGGACAATGGAAACGCCCACAAAATGACCCCATTTTGGAAAGCTAACACCCCAACGTATAATCTATGAGGCATAATGAGTCTTTTGAATGGTTCATTTTTTTCCAGAAGTTTTTGGAATATGTGGAAAAAAAATGAAAACGCATTTTTTTTACACAAAGTTGTCCGTTTATAGGATATTTCCAACACATAGCATTTACATAGCAAAAATAACACCCCAAAATACATTCTGCTACTCCTCCTGAGTATAACGATACCACATGTGTGAGTCTTTTACACAGCCTGACCACATACAGAGGCCTAATATTGAAGTAGCACTTTCAGGCGTTCTACGAGCATAAATTACACATCTCATTTCTCACCCACCTATTACAATTTTGAAGGCCCTGGAGCACCAGGACAATGGAAACGCCCACAAAATGACCCCATTTTGGAAAGCTAACACCCCAACATATAATCTATGAGGCATAATGACTCTTTTGAATGGTTCATTTTTTTTCAGAAGTTTTTGGAATATGTGGAAAAAAAATGAAAACGCATTTTTTTTACACAAAGTTGTCCGTTTATAGGATATTTCCAACACATAGCATTTACATAGCAAAAATGACACCCCAAAATACATTCTGCCACTCCTTCTGAGTATGGCAATACCACATGTGTGAGACCTTTACACAGCCTGGCCACATACAGAGATCCAACATGCAAGGAACACCATCAGGTGTTCCAGGGACACATAGCATTCATATACCAAGAATTACACCCCAAAATACATTATGCTGAGCAAAGAGAAACAAAAGATTACCTGTGGTTTTAGTAGTACAGTTGTCCACAGGAGGATAGCACTGGTCCAGGCAGCAGGCAGGGACTTGGTCAGCAACAGCGAACACAATTTTTCAGGCAGCAGGCAGAAATACTGTCCATAGTCAGTACAGGCATCAGGCAGGGATACTGTCCATAGGTCAGTGCAGTGCAGGGTCAGTGCAGGCAGAGATTGTCAGCAGTGCCAAAATATTGGTCTTGGTAGTAGGCAGGAACAAGGTCCATGTGCTGTGGTCAGTGCGACAAACAGAGGCATGACGGCAGTAACTCAGGCAGCAGGCAGAAGTAGGGCCTCGTTCAGGACAGAATGGGGACAGGGGTAGACGCTTCTCCCACCCAAATCTCTTTGAAGCCTCCGAGTCTCCAGACCCTAATCTGGGAATGAGAAAACAAAGAAAATTGTTTTCTTCATCCAGAAAAACTATTCTGGAGCCCCTCACATATGTGAGACCCCTGTGTTGAATCCCACTAGTCCAGTTGCAGGGTACAAGATCGGTCCAAGAGGCAGGCAAGAGGCATGGTCAAACAGTCCAAGGTCAGTTCCAGATCAGGCAAAGGTATGTACAGAATCGTTAGGCAGAAGCATGGTCGAATAACAGTCAAGGGTCAGCTCCATATCAGGCAGAGGTATGTACAGAATCGTTAGGCAGAAGCATGGTCGAATAACAGTCCAGGGTCAGTTCCAGATCAGGCAGCGGTATGTACAAAATCGGCAGGCAGAAGCATGGTCAAATAACAAGCCAGG
Organism: Aquarana catesbeiana; assembly: GCA_037953035.1. Lineage (NCBI taxonomy): Eukaryota > Metazoa > Chordata > Amphibia > Anura > Ranidae > Aquarana > Aquarana catesbeiana. The sequence goes on along the minus strand of JBBHAA010000512.1, from coordinate 6,245,575 downwards.
GTCAGTTACAGAGCAGGCAGTGGCATAAGGGGTGTGAAGGCAGGAACTGAGGATTACAGTTACCATACTTCACTAATAATTTAGTGAAGTATGGTAACGGCGGAAGCATTCACCTATACAGAGGCCTGGTTCGGAAGGACATTCTGCACAATAATAAGATTTGTCTCTTCTGACTCCTGCTCTGGTACACACCTTACATCTTTTTTGACGTCGTTGGCCTGTTGGTTTGGGAGGTAGTTTATCTGGAAAGTGGCGTTCGGAGAGTCGACTAACAACATCTGATCGGATGTTTACTGGTGGGCCATTCGGGAATATAAGGGCAGTGTAAATTTCCTCCTGGTAGCCAAGGAAGGGTTGGGGGTTTTGGGTGGATTTGCGGTAAATGATATAGGAGTTGTATATGGCCAATTGAAAAAAATCAATCGCTACTTTTTTGTACCAGTGGTATGTCCTTCTTGTGGCAAGATATGGTTCCAACATTTGATCGTTGAAGTCGACTCCCCCCATAAACAAATTGTATTGATGAATGCATGTGGGTTTCTGGATGGGGCCATTCCTTCTGGGGATTTCCACATAGGTGTTGTTGTGGATGGAAGACAACATATACACATCCCTTCTGTCCCTCCACTTCACTGCCAGAATCTCTTTGTTACGCAGACATGCCGTTTCTCCTTTTCTCAACTTCTTATTAACAAGACTTTGAGGAAAGCCCTTCCAATTTTTTTTCACGGTGCCACATGCTGGCGTCTTCTTCCAATGAAGGTTGTGGAACAGGGGTAGAGAAGTGTAGAAGTTATCTACATACAGGTGGTATCCTTTGTCAAGTAGGGGGTATATGAGGTCCCAAACAACTTTCCCGCTGGTTCTCAAGTATTTCGGGCAATTAGGAGGCTGCAGCTGGGTGTCCTTCCCTTCGTACACTATGAAGGAATATGTGTACCCTGTGGCTCGGTCACATAGTTTGTACACCTTCACCCCATAGCGGGCCCTTTTGCTGGGGATAAATTGCTTAATTTTAAGCCTGTCGCTAAATTTCACAAGGGACTCATCTACACATATTTGTTGGTCCGGGGTGAACAGCTGGGAGAATACTTCGGAAAAATAATTTAATATTGGGCGAATTTTGTAAAGCCTGTCAATATTTGGATCAGTTCGGGGAGGGCACTGGGTATTGTCGCTGAAATGTAGGAACCTCATTATCATCAGATACCTGGGCATTACCGCGGAGAAGAGCGTCATGTGGTGGAGGGGGTGGGTTGACCAATAGGAACGGAATTCGTTTTTTTTTGGTGAGCCCCATATTAAATGTGAGGCCCAAAAAAACCTTGAACTCCTCCACTGTCAGGTCTCTCCACTCATAGGGACGGGCATAATATGACGTGGGATTTTGCAAAATAAATTGCTGTGCATACAGGTTGCACTGGGCCACAACTGACGCCAACATGTCCTCCGTAAAAAATTAATTAAAAAAATTAATTGGGGTGAAATTCCCTGTATCCACCTGGACTCCTGGCTGGGCCGTGAAAGGGGGAACGCTAGCTTCTCCTGAATTAGGAGGAAGCCACAAGGGGTTCTGAAGTGCAAAGGAAAGGCTGGCAGGGGACCTAACCCTTTGGGGCTGGGGTGACACCCCACTGGTACTTGGCCTTTCTTGCCGAGGCACTGCGGTGCTAGTGGATGGCACTGCAGTGCTAGTGGATGCCACTGCGGTGCTGGCGGATGCCACTGCGGTGCTGGCGGATGCCACTGCGGTGCTGGTGGATGTCACTGCCTCCTCACTAGAACGCCTTTGTTTGGCGGGCCGAGTTTCTTCCTCCTCTGAGTCTGTAAGTGTTTCACTACTGAGGACTGGCTCGTAATTTACGTCAGAATCCGAATTGGAAAGGGAATCTGAAAAAGAGAGCTCCCCGTTGCTCTCATCGGCCGTAGAAAGAATTTGGTATGCCTCCTCGGCGTAAAAGCTTTTTTCGGACATGGCTGCTGGTGGTTATGAGATTGCACAGCTGCGTGCTAAGCCTGCACTGATGAGGTGGCACTGATTGATGGCACAGATGTGCACTGATGAGGCGGCACAGATGGGCACTGATTGCACAGATGGGCACTGATGAGGCGGCACAGATGGGCACTGATCGCACAGATGGGCACTGATGAGGTGGCACAAATGGGCACTGAGGCAGCACAGATGGGCACTGAGGAAGCAGCACAGATGTGCACAGATTTACACTAATGAGGCGGCACAGGTGGGCACAGATATGCACTGATGTGGCACAGGTGAGGTGGCACAGATGGGCACTGATGAAGCAGCACAGATGGGCACTGATAAGGCAGCACAGATGGGCACGGATAAGGCGGCACAGATGTGCACTGAAGCAACAGATGGGCACTGATTGGTACAGATGGGCACTGATGAGGTGGCACAAATGGGCACTGATGGGCACTGATGAGGTGGCACAGATGGGCACTGATGAGTTGGCACAGATGGGCACTGATGAGTTGGCACAGATGCGCACTGATTGCACAGATGAGCACTGATTGTACAGATGTGCACTGATTGGAACAGACGGGCACTGATGGGCACAGATGGGCACAGACGGGCACTGATGGGCACAGATGGGCACAGACGGGCACAGATGGGCACTGATGATGCACTGATGGCACAAGTGGGCACTGATGTGCACAGGTGGGCACAGTTGCCACTATATTGGTGTCACTGTGGGCACTGTTGGGCACTTTTTGGGCACACTTTGCTGTTATTATACTGATAACTACTCACAGAAGCTCTCTCTCCTCACACGCTGTCTCTGTGTGAGGAGAGAGAGCCGGCAATGAGAGATCATCTCAATTGTTTACCTTTTAGATCATCTCTCATTGGAGGCGGCGATCGCGCTGTAAACGGTAGCTGTGATTGGCCATTTACAGCTATCTGTTATTGGCTGTGTCCAAGGAACACGGCCAACACATATTTTCCCCGAGGCGAGCTCATGAGAGCGCACTGGGAACGAGGAAAGGGGACGACGTCAATAGACGTAGTCCCGGTATTTCAGAGCCGCGCTGTTGCCGTCATTTGGCAATGGCCCGGATCTGAAGCGGTTAAATCATTTAAGTTATTTTTTTTCCTCATTAATGTACACACAGCACCCCATATTGACAGAAAAACACAGAATTGTTGACATCTTTGCCGATTTATTAAAAAAGAAAAAATGAAATATCACATGGTCCTAAGTATTCAGACCCTTTGCTCAGTATTTAGTAGAAGCACCCTTTTGATCTAATACAGCCATGAGACTTTTTGGGAAAGATGCAACAAGTTTTCCACACCTGGATTTGCGGATCCTCTGCCATTCCTCCTTGCAGATCCTCTCCAGTTCTATCAGGTTGGATGGTAAACGTTGGTGGACGGCCATTTTTAGGTCTCTCCAGAGATGCTCAATTGGGTTTAAGTCAAGGCTCTGTCTGGGCCATTCAGGAACAGTCACGGAGTTGTTGTGAAGCCACTCCTTTGTTATTTTAGCTGTGTGCTTAGGGTCACTGTCTTGTTGGAAGGTAAACCTTCGGCCCAGTCTGAGGTCCTGAGCACTCTGGAGAAGGTTTTCGTCCAGGATATCCCTGTACTTGGCTGCATTCATCTTTCTCTCGATTGCAACCAGTCATTCTGTTGACACAGCAAAGACACCCCCACAGCATGATGCTGCCATCACCATGCTTCACTGTTGGGACTGTATTGGACAGGTGATGAGCAGTGCCTGGTTTTCTCCACACATACCGCTTAGAATTAAGGCCAAAATGTTCTACCTTGGTCTCATCAGACCAGAGAATCTTATTTCTCACCATCTTGGAGTCCTTCAGGTGTTTTTTAGCAAACTCCATGCGGGCTTTCATGTGTCTTGCACTGAGGAGAGACTTTCATCGGGCCACTCTGCCATCCTGGTGGAGGGCTGCAGTGATGGCTGACTTTCTACAACTTTCTCCCATCTCCCGACTGCATCTCTGGAGCTCAGCCACAGTTATCTTTGGGTTCTTCTTTACCTCTCTCACTAAGGCTCTTTTCCCCCAATAGCTCAGTTTGGCCAGACGGTCAGCTCTGGGAAGGGTTCTGGTCGTCCCAAACGTCTTTCATTTAAGGATTATGGAAGCCACTGTGCTCTTAGGAACCTTAAGTGCAGCAGAAATTTTTTGTAACCTTGGCCAGATCTGTGCTTTGCCACAATTCTGTCTCTGAGCTCTTCAGGCAGTTCCTTTGACCTCATGATTCTCATTTGCTCTGACATGCACTGTGAGCTGTAAGGTCTTCTATAGACAGGTGTGTGGCTTTCCTAATCAAGTCCAATCAGTATAACTGGAATCAAATGAAGGTGTAGAACCATCTCAAGGATGATCAGAAGAAATGGACAGCACCTGAGTTAAATATATGAGTGTCACAGCTAAGGGTCTGAATACTTAGGACCATGTGATATTTCAGTTTTTCTTTTTTAATAAATCTGCAAAAATGTCAACAATTCTGTGTTTTTCTGTCAATATGGGGTGCTGTGTGTACATTAATGAGGAAAAAAAATTAACTTAAATGATTTTAGAAAATGGCTGCAATATAACAAAGAGTGAAAAATTTAAGGGGGTCTGAATACTTTCCGTCCCCACTGTGTATATATATATATATATATATATATATATTTTTTTTTTTTTTTTTTTTTTCATATTGATACAGGCTTTATTACTGAATCATCGAGTTTTTTTTTATTTTGTCACTGATTTTTCACTGGGATTGCATCTCGTTTGTTAGACCTTAGTTGGTACACCATTTATTCATTTATCTACTTGGTTTCACGGTACACCTTTAGTACACTCTCTGTTTATCTTACACAGCGCAACACCACCATTTACTCCTGTAACCCACATAGTTATTACTATGCAGCTCTGTGTCCCGTGATGTACTCGAAGAAAATGATTTTACAGGTAAGCTGTTATAAAAATCCTATTTTTTGTAATTTAATGCTGAATAAACTTGAAGGGGGTGCAGGGTCATATGGGGTACTCCAGAATTACTAAATAGTAACAGGAGGACACACTTCACTGTCATAAACTTCTCTCAATAGTCCCTTTGCCAAGAGCAGAGGGAGAAATTGCCAGTATTGAGACTTTGTAGGAACTGGATTGTCTCAATAAGAGCTACCAGAACTCCAGCAATCTGCCCAGAGAACCCTCAAGCTGGGAACTTCTCCTGCATGACAAAACTGCTCTAAACCTCATGCTATTTATGCGACGATCAGCCACCTGCTGGGCAACCCCCGCAGGAATTGGCTGAGGCCCCATAAATATTCAGACTGCTTTTTTGACTTGCTCCACTTCCATTTTCTAGAACCTTACAGAAGGCAGATGATAGCAATCAAACCTGCAGCCTGTGAAACACAGATCAGTCCAAAGCAATCAAAAACTGTTCCGCTGATTACAGATGAGTCAAAAAGAACTACATTTTTTTTAACACCTAACAACCTATCTAGGAGGGTGCCACACACATTTCTGGGTTATATAAACACGATAATGTTTGAGGTCAGTAGCCTTAGAGAAAACAATGATGACATCTCTGTGCTGAACTGGCAAAGTCTTCTAATCAGTCCTGCAGGTGAAGCGTCATGCAAAAACGTATACAACATCGAGAGGCAGAGGTCAATAAACTTGTTTGTTTAGCAAACTGCTGTGTCATATTGTCTCTCTGGCCATCCAGAGTGCTCTGTCACTAAAAGACACACTGATTGATTTCTTCCACTGTCTCCTAGAGGTTGTTGGTAACAGTTACTGGGAGTTTGGCTCATTGGGATCTTTTGGGGGGAATGCTACATGAATCAGGCGGTAGAGCTACTATAGCCTTGCCAAGGTGTAGGCTGGGGATGAACAAACAAGTTGACTGTACCCCAATTACATCATCCTTCACAAAGCTTTATCATTCCAGGTCTAGATCATAGAAGAGGCTGCCCAGACCAAGCCTTACTCAAATATGTTTAACCTGAAAAGGGTTTGATCGTAGAGAACTCCATGATCAAGTCGTTTTGGGTGAAACACATCAGAGTGAAGCTTTTTCTGGGCAGACTCTTCTATGAACTAGAATGATAAAGCTTTGTGCAGGTTGATGTCATTGGTGTGTGACCAACTTGTTTGTTCATTCTATGTGGGGAGCTTTGAAGCGTTCCATCGGCCGGCACAGAGATGGGCATATTGCAGTCTTTCAGCAGCAGTTCTCTTTGGTACTGTAAAGGCTAGGTACCTGAGTCCAGCAAGCAAATCCCACGCATACCTTTAATAAATCATCACCTATTGCCACCTAGATTGGCATGGTTAGTAACAGTCATGATAACACAAAACCCCTATGCGGTGCAATGTGCTCAGGAAAGTAGAATATTTCCCAAATGGCACTTATCTCACCACCAATTAACATGTGTCTATGAAAAGAAATACAGATAGTAAAGCTTCTAAATTTGATTAAACCAATATGACCACAGGAATATGGTATTTTCCATTAGAAAATACAGTACACCAAAATGTATTTTTTTTTTTTCTGGTATTATTGACTTATTCTGGTATTTTCTTCAGTCAGTAGGGTTTATCTTATGTTAAGACCATTATAAAAAAAAAGAAAAGACAGTAAATTCACCAACTTTATAAATAAATGTTTATAGAGAAGTTGCTTATTTTCAGTGTGCACATGTTAGGAAGGTGTCTATAAATGTCTTTAGTTTTCTTTGGAATATTTGTGCATTGCCAGAATACCCTGCAAACTCTTTCAGTTGGCCATTGGACTTCTTATCAGATCTTTTTTAGATAGGCGGTCCAACAGCCAATTGGAAGAATGCACAAGTCAGCCTGACAACACTGCTACCAATTGGGAGTCAGTGGGGTTGATTTACTAAAGGCTAATAGACTGTGCACTTTGCAAAGTGCAGTTGCCCTTTGCAAGGGCAGGCTTGTATATATTCCAAATGCACACATTCCTGGATCACTAAGCTCATCTTTAGCGGGTGCTTTAGTGACTACCAGCTGGACACTGGATATTACAGATCAAAGCACATATTCGCCAGCACACTATGAATCTTCAAATGCAGGCAAAAAGATCACATCACAAAAGAACAAGTGCAATGTTTTGGAGCCATGCAGAACCCCTTCGTCAGGCATCACATCACAGAGAAGGGGAACCAAACTGATAAGAGGCATGGAGGAGTTCAGCTATGAGGAAAGATTAGAGGAACTGAATTTATTCCCTCTTGAGAAGAGGAGATTATGGGGGGGGGATATGATCACCATGTACAATTATATAAGTGGTCCATATAGTGAACTTGGTGTTGAGTTATTTACTTTAAGGTCATCACAGAGGACAAGGGGGCACTCTTTACGTCTAGAGGAAAAAAGATTTCATCTCCAAATACAGAAAGGTTTCTTCACAGTAAGAGCTGTAAAAATGTGGAATAGACTCCCTCCAGAGGTGGTTCTGGTTAGCTCAGTAGATTGCTTTAAAAAAAGCCTGGATTCTTTCCTAAATGTACATAATTTAACCGGGTACTATTGGTAAAGTTGATCCAGGGAAAATCTGATTGCCTTTCGGGGGATCAGGAAAGAATTTTTCCCCTGCTGTAGCAAGTTGGGTCATGCTTTGCTGGAGTTTTTTTAGCCTTACCAACTGTGGATATAGGATTGTGTATATGGGATTGTATTTTTTTTTTTTGGTTGAACTGGATGGATTTGTGTCTTTTTTCAACCTAACTATGTACTATGTAACTATGTAACATCCCCCTAAATACTATAATGCAAATAACCTTTTTTTCTCTGTACTCCCTAAGGCTAGCACTTCGACATACAGAACCTTTGATAAATCATGATTTCTTTTGCCACCCAAATTTCTTTGATCAATCCCTTGAGGGCAAAATGTGTCAGTGGAGGAACCATGTCTGTTGGAAATAATGATGTAAGAGTGGAAATGCAACGGTGTCAATAAAGTTAGTTGAAACTAAAGAAAAATCATAAGGGTATGTAGGCTGGAATTTTGTTTCCCTATTACCACCCAGGCTGGACAAAGGCATGAAAAAAAATAAAAACCCCAATGTGTTGCAATGTGCTGAGAAAATTGAAATAGTACAACTCAAAATCCCCAATATCTCATTACCCCATCGCTAGTTAACAGGCATCTGTTAAACTAAATACCCATAGTTAGACTTCTAAATATGATGGCATCAATGTGCCCATAGACTGCTATCCTCTCCTACAAGCAGGGGTAGCTTCATAGTCTTTTCTATTAGAAAGAAAAGTAGACCAAGATAAATTGACTCTTTTGTGTCTTTTATTTGGTCAGTCGTGTTTATCATATGTTAAGCCCATTATATAACAAGGAAGGACAATCTATTCATTAGACTTAAAACACTGGAGAAGCTGCTAGTTGTCAGTGTGCACATGTTGGGGAGATGTCTTCTAGATTTTATTGGATATCTATGGACTATTTAAACATTGCTGGCATACCCTGCAAGCTCCTTCAGTTGGCTGTCGGACTGCCTATCAGGTCTTTCAGACACGCAGCCCAACAACCAATTGGAGGAATGCACAGGTCAGCCTGACAACACTGCTGCTAATTATGAGGCAACGGCTCAGCGTTGTCAGCCAACAACAGGAAGGGCTGCTACTGGCAGAATCTTCAGATAAGAAACTTTGCAACAGATACACAAAAATGGTTTGCTCAACCTGTATTTAGTCAGGCATGACATGAAACCTACTGAAAGAACTGACTTTGGGCTGAGATACATTTTTAAGAATATCGAGCAAAAGACAAATTGTTCCTTGAGAAAAGTAATACTAGGTAAGTTCCACGAAAAAAAGTTTTTTACAAGGCTGTGGACTTATTTTTCAGCTCTACTGTCTCTTGAAAGAGGTGTAACTAATCCCATTGGGTTGCTGGCACAGACATCTGGACTGTGTATGAACGCATTGGTCTCCTGGGGTCATAGTAGCTGTCCAAGGAGCTCACGTTCTCCATACCAAAAGCCTGCTGCCACATAGAGTGATATCAGCAGAGAAATTATTAAAAACGACCAACTTGATATTATAATGAATACTGAGGTGGAGTTACACAAAATCTTCTTTTGAATTTGAAAATGAAGTAGAAGTCATTCCTTCCTCTAGAATTTCCTTGAGTGTGTTAAGTTTCTCGTAAACTGTGGTCAGTCTCTTGTCTGCATGCATACTTCTGTTGCGCTTCTGGTAAAGTGTATTTTCTGATTTAGTGAAGAGTAGAACATCTCTGGCCAACATCCCCAGACTGGGCTGATTCTCCAGAGTCCAAGATTTTGCCTCCTTATCGCTGTTGCCCACTTCATCCATCACCACAATCACTCTACTTTTACCTGTAACAATCACAAGTGCTGACATTAGTCTCAGGAAATAATTGGAAGGTTTATAAATTCAATTAATCCTGTCACTGTAGAATCATGGTCTCTAAATAAAGTCAGCACAGAAAACCTAATTACATTTTTCTAAAGTATTAGAAGACAAAAAGGGGTTATTGATTACCTAGCTAATACAGTGCCTTGAAAAGGTATTCATACCTTTTGAAATTTTCCCCATTTTGTCATGTTACAGTCAAAAAACGTAAATGTATTTTATTGGATTTTATGTGATAGACCAACACAAAGTGGCACATAATTGTGAAGTGGAAGGAAAATGATAAATGGTTTTCAAAATTTTTTACAAATAAATATGTGAAAAGTGTGGGGGGCATTTGCATGGTGCACCCCTGAGTCAATACTTTGTAGAACCCCCTTTCTCTGCAATTACATCTGCAAGTCTTTTTGGGGATGTCTCTACCAGCTTTGCACATCTAGAGAGGGACATTTTTGCCCATTATTCTTTGCAAAACAGCTCAAGCTCTGTCAGATTGGATGGAGAGCGTCTGTGAACAGCAATTTTCAAGTCTTGCCACAGATTCTCAATTGAATTTAGGTCTGGACTTTGACAGGGCCATTCTAACACATGAATATGCTTTGATCTAAACCATTCCATTGTAGCTCTGGCTGGATGTTTCGGGTTGTTGTCCTGCTGGAAGGTGAACCTCCGCCCCTGTCTCAAGTCTTTTGCAGACTCTAACAGGTTTTCTTCTAAGATTGCCCTGTATTTGGCTCCATCCATCTTCCCATCAACTCTGACCAGCTTCTCTGTCCCTGCTGAAGAAAAACATCCCCACCACATGATGCTGCCACCACCATCTTTCACGGTGGGGATGGTGTGTTCAGAGTGATGTGCAGTGTTTGTTTTCTGTCACACATAGCGTTTTGCTTTTAAGCCAAAAAGGTTCAATTTTGGTCTCATCTGACCAGAGCACCTTCTTCCACATGTTTGCTGTGTCCCCCACATGGCTTCTCGCCAACTGCAAACAAGACTTCTTATGGCTTTCTTTTAACAATGGCTTTCTTCTTGCCACTCTTCCATAAAGCCCAGATTTGTGGAGTGCATGACTAATAGTTGTCCTGTGGACAGATTCTCCCACCTGAGCTGTGGATCTCTGCAGCTCTTCTAGAGTTACCATGGGCCTCTTGGCTGCTTCTCTGATTAATGCTCTCCTTACCCGGCCTGTCAGTTTAGGTGGACGGCCATGTCTTGATAGGTTCGCAGTTGTGCCATACGCTTTCCATTTTCGAGTGATGGATTGAACAGTGCTCTATGAGATGTTCAAAGCTTGGGATAGTATTTTAAACCCTAACCCTGCTTTATACTTCTCCACTGTTTTATCCCTGACCTGTCTGGTGTGTTCCTTGGCCTTCATGATGCTGTTTGTTCTCTAAGGTTCTCTAACAAACCTCTGAGGGCTTTACAGAACATCTGTATTTATACTGAGATTAAATTACACACAGGTGGACTCTATTTACTAATTAGGTGACTTCTGAAGGCAATTGGTTCTCCTAGATTTTAGTTAGGGGTATCCGAGTAAAGGGGGCTGAATACAAATGCCCACCACACTTTTCACATATTTATTTGTAAACATTTTGAAAACCATTTATCATTTTCCTTTCACTTCACATACAATCCCAATTAAATACATTTAAGTTTTTGGTTGTAACATGACAAAATAGGGAAAATTGCAAGGGGTATGAATACTTTTTCAAGGCACTGTACATGTGAAGCCCTAACTCTAAATTATCTTCCTGCTAGGAAACATACAGTATATATAGCAATCAATACATTGGGAGCAGACTTATCTTGCAGTAGACCCTTCCTTCTTACTAAGAAAATAAGCGAGTGTTATTGAACCATAGGGTAATTACATCTTAACCTGGATTCTTACCAATTCTAGTCGACAAGTATAGCAGCTCTTCATCATACAGAGAATTCTCCAGATCTGTGATGGGTTTGTACTCCCGATCCATGCTGTGATACAAGATCCCAAATTTACAAAGTGATACCATCGATTGAAATTCCTTCAAATTGCTAGGAGAAATCTGATGAAATATGACTTGGTGGTTTCCATACTCTTTAGATGACAGCAGTCTCTCCAACCAGTTACACTTGGACTTTTCTGAACGGGAGAAGATGCCAATGACAGAACTAGCTGGAGCTGATTTTGTCTGAGAAGAAGAAAATATAAATTTATAAAATACAAAACTACAAAATGTAGAATGTTAGTACACTGAGGTATTGCTGTTCATTTACTCACATTTAATTTTCCCAATTTATGTTGAACGGGGTCTGTTCTTGTACGATATTCTGGAAAATATAGAAATACATTCATAGTTCTGACCACAATACAATTCTTATATAATATTCTACATCAAATGTTAACTTATATAAACCAAAACCACAAATTTTAAACAGAATTCTTTAGCTTTGGCTCTCCTGTTGTCATCTCCGCTGACATTATTTCCCAGAACGTAATAGTCAACTTCTGACTCTAAACTCCACAATGATAAAATAAGCCAGCTTATTCCTATAGCTATGGGTAAAGAGAGTTGGGGAAAATTACCTGGAGGTTGGCAGAACAGCTTTAGGCTCTTTAGTCCTTGAACCAGTCGCTCTTGGCTGTATTTTTCTTCTTGAGTTATGTAGAGGAGATCACCAGCCAATTTTTCGATCTTGGACTTGATCCACATCACCCATTTTCTATCTGCAACACTTTGCAGATCATCAATCAGCACAATCACGTTGTCCTTTCCTGTGTACAAGGAAGAGATCAATAACTAATAATGTGCAGATTTCATCAAAGGATCGTTGAGGAACAGTCTTCCTCTGATCAGTGACATCTATTGGTACATGCCAACGAATATGTTAGTAAACCTCACTCCGCTAACGTGCCGTGTAGATCCCACAGAATTACTACCACCTGCAGCCAATTCCTGCATCCTGTGCGCTAAATGGGAGGAGCTTCCTGTTATAGTCACATAATCAGCCTCAGCTTTTAAATGAAAAACTGCTGAGAACAGCAATGATCCAATCACATGAGCAGGAAACTACCTTGCTAGGGTGGTTCTGTACACTAATGCCCCGTACACACGGTCGGACTTTGTTCGGACATTCCGACAACAAAATCCTAGGATTTTTTCCGACGGATGTTGGCTCAAACTTGTCTTGCATACACACGGTCACACAAAGTTGTCGGAAAATCCGATCGTTCTGAACGCGGTGACGTAAAACACGTACGTCGGGACTATAAACGGGGCAGTGGCAAATAGCTTTCATCTCTTTATTTATTCTGAGCATGCGTGGCACTTTGTGCGTCGGATTTGTGTACACACGATCAGAATTTCCGACAACGGATTTTGTTGTCGGAAAATTTTATATCCTGCTCTCAAACTTTGTGTGTCGGAAAATCCGATGGAAAATGTGTGATGGAGCCCACACACGGTCGGAATTTCCGAGAACAAGGTCCTATCACACATTTTCCGTCTGAAAATCCGACCGTGTGTATGGGGCATAACAATGCAACCATTCAAGTAAGTTTGAAAGCAGAATTAAACTGTAAATATAAAAAAAAATGATAGGTGGTAGAGATTTTTAGCAGAAGAAACATCTCCAAGTCACTTCTATAAAAAAAAAAAATGTCTTCCTATTTACCCTAGTAATTTGTTATGATCTGTATACAGTGTGTGGCACAAGTGTCCTGCACTGCACCTTTTTTGTCTCATTCCAGGTGCCAGGAACAATGTAACTCCTGTGTGTGTGCAGGAGATACATTATCAGTGGCCACCCAATGGCCAAACAGGATTGCCACGGAACTCAGAAAAATAAGCAGCAGAGATGATGGAGTTGGAGATGGGCAAAAGCTCACCTCCTCACCACCCATGAAGTTTATTTTCACTTTAACAAAAATCATCATGTTTCACCAGTATTTAGGGTGGAACATGGAAAATGTTCCAGCAGCTACAGGCTCTCCCTCTCCCCCCTCTCTGTTACAGGGAGCTGGGGAGCTTCTCCCAGCACCCACTGTCACTGTTTGAAAAGGATGTGGCTGTGCGGGGCTCTGCCCACATGGGCGAGTCATTCATTCACAGTTTCCTGTGAAAGCATGAACTACAACTATCATCAACCATTGCTCTATGGCTTGTAGTTTTGAATGGACTGCAATGTCGCTGGTGAAGCCCTGCATCTTGTAAACAGTCAGCCCATGAAGGTACGGGCTAAAACCTGCAAGGTTTGTCTGCAGGAGTCTGGCATTGCACCCCTATTTCGCTGAGTCAAAAGTTTTCCACCACCTCCCTCAAAAACTCTCTAGCAATACACACCAATTAGGCATGTGTAGAGTGCCCCCAAGGCTCTGCTCTATCAGGAGATGGATTGGGGACTGAAGAAAATGGGGAGGATTAGAGAAGTGAGGATCAAACAGCCTTTTCACACAATGCGGAGGAATAAACCCTTATGCCGCGTACACACGAACTGACTTTTTGTCGGACTGAACTCCAAAGGACATTTCGACGGAGTTCCGACGAAGTTCTGACGAAACTGACTTGCCTACACACGATCACACCAAAGTCTGATCCTTTCGAACGTGATGGCGTATGACCGAACTAGATTAAGGAAGTTCATAGCCAGTAGCCAATAGCTGCCATTGCGTCATTTTTGGTCCATCGGACTAGCATACAGACGAATGGATTTTTCGATAGGAATCGAGTCCGTCGGAAATATTTGAAACTTGTTCTATTTCTAAGGTCCATCAGATTTTTAGACAGAAAAGGTCCGATGAAGCCCACACACGATCGAATTGTTCCGTCGGACATTTGATGCCGAAAAGTCTGGTTGTGTGTACACGGCATTAGGTTTCATAGTGAGTATAACAAACATGCTTTACTGCATATACAGACTGATTTTACCATTGTGGGTTTAGTAACACTTTAAAGCGGAGCGGCACCGAAAAAATTTTTTTTAAAAGTCAGCAGCTACAAATACTGCAGCTGCTGACTTTTAAAACATGGACACTTACCTGTCCAGGGCGCCCGCGATGTCGGCACCCGAGGCCGAAGCGTCTCTCCGTCCTCGGGTGCTGCCGCCTCCATCTTCGGTAAGGGAATCAGGAAGTGAAGCCGTGCGGCTTCACTTCCCGGTTCCCTACTGCGCATGCGCGAGTCGCGCAGCGCAATACGAATGGTCCCTGCTGCCTCTGGGACCCGTGTGTTTCCCAGCAGGCAGCGGGGGGGGGAACAGGATGTGGCGTAAATACCCGCAGATTCTGCGGCTATCTACGCCGGAAGTGGGTACAGATACCTGTAATATACAGGTATCTGTACCCCCCTCCCCCCTGAAAGGTGCCAACTGTGTCACCGGAGGGGGGGAGGAATCTAATGAGTGGAAGTTCCACTTTTGGGTGGAACTCCACTTTAAGTACTGAAAATTAAGTGTTACTTTGTACCTATCTATACCTATAATACAAAGTAGAAGTATTATAACTTTTGACATTTTTAAAAAAGTAGATATAATATTTTCATCAGAAAGACTTTTACTTAATGTATGTACCAGCTGTTCTGTTACTCTGCGGTACAGAAATTCCCCCTGTGGAGTGACAGTGGATCCATTCTTCATAGTGTGATATAGGATTGCTGCTACACATTGAATTTGTCCTTCTTCAATGAACTGTGGTCTTTGTTACCATCCCCCAGCCACAAGTGGATATGAGGCCTATCTAAGGTTTTCCTAACATTTATAGGAACAGTTTATGCCCTGCCATTTACTCTTTTAGAACAAATTATCAATAATTTTTCTGGTCATAAATGTAGGGCCTGATAATGAAGATGCATTGATTTATATATATCTATACAAATAATATAAAGTAAAAGTATTATAACTGTTGATACATTTAAGAATGCCAATACAATGTTTCAGTTAGGAAGACTCTTACCTAGTTTTTGTACCAGCTGATCTGTTACTTTGTGATACAGAAATTCCCCCTGTGGAGTGTGAGCTGGTCCAGTCTTCATAGTGTGATATAGGATTGCTACTACACATTGCAGTTTTCCTTCTTGAAGTCCCACATTATCATATGATGGGATTTTATGATAGGTGACTTCTCTTTGTCCAAAGATGTCTGATGACAGCAATCTCCTTAGCCAACTGATATTACCCTCTCCTGACACAGTGAAGACACCGATGACGGATCTTGCAGATGTTGGTGTCTTCTGAGAATTGGTCTAAACAAACAACAAGTAAACCAGTTTTCTTAATAAAAGGTGTAAAGTAATTACATAGTATCTTGTAATAATTATTATGTAAACCCCAGGCATGAGTCAGCACAGTGGAAAAAATCTAGCCATTTGGAAGCACCTGCTTACAAGCCTAACTAGCAGCCTGTCTAGGATTGTGCTCCAATAGGGGTCTGCTAAAAAGAATGCCAAGATTTAGCTGTCACTTGGTCTGTGCCCCCACCTGGGGGGGCCCAGTCAGGGTTCCACGTGGTATTGGAGCTCCGGGAAAAGGCTACATAA
Organism: Aquarana catesbeiana; assembly: GCA_037953035.1. Classification (NCBI taxonomy): domain Eukaryota; kingdom Metazoa; phylum Chordata; class Amphibia; order Anura; family Ranidae; genus Aquarana; species Aquarana catesbeiana. Next base: position 6,229,646 of record JBBHAA010000512.1, on the reverse strand, counting down.
TAATAGTCACTGTAGACAAACAAACCAACAGACAGCTCCTGATGATGCGCATTTGCATGAACCATACAAAGAGCTACACTGTGAAGGGCTAGAGGTCGTGTCGCCATTCTCTGCAAGTTTGGTGGCCCCTTATGTAGGATTGAAACTGTAATTTGTTTTTATACTTTTTTTTATATACTGGATGTTTTGATTATATATTTGGAAATATTAAACAACTACACTATGAGAAAAAATCTTGTTTTTGTTTGGTGACTCCATGCTGATACCTCTGGTACTATCCCCTGGTGAAGTGGAATAGAGCAGTCTGGTCCTGCCAGCTGTGGAACGAGAGTGGTGATGCTGGATGCCATTTACACAAAACGCTTATTGCTGTTCTAGTAATAGACAGCACATCCCTCTGGTGAGTGTGTATTTCTACCACTGGTGAAGGATTGGCACTGCGGGTGCTTCCAAGCCCCTTGGGTGAAGGCTGAATTGGAGCACTTTTATATGTTTTACACCCATAACAATATGAACTGGGTTTTTTTTTTTTTGTTGTTTTTTTGACAAACTTCAGTTTATGGTCACATGTTTGTGGACACTTTATTATTATTTTAGCTCTGCATTTTTGTTATAATTGGTTGTTGGTAAACTATATATCTACACTTATTGCATGTGGCTGTTTACATTTTTCTGAAAGAGCGCTGACTTTATTTAACTATTTTTACAGGGTTCCACATGGAGTTGGGAACCTGAGGACCTACATGGACTTTTAGATAACAAATATGGACTTACTGCCAAATCATAGACTTTAAGGGATTACTTGCGACTTCTGTGGATTTACTGCCTAAATGCACACTTGTCTTGGAAGGATTGCTTTTATTTGCTGATAAATCAGGTATGATTATGTCATGGGAATGTGTTTGAAGATGGAGTTGTTGAACTTTTCCTTTATTATACTGAACTACTTTAGTAAAGACCTTTGTTGTTCCTTTAAACTCCTGGCCTGAAGTCTCCCAAGGGGTGCATGTCTGGCATATCAAAAGAACAGGGCTTACAACTAGGGACTAAAAAGTTAGAGAAGATACAGTACAGAGAGTCCAGCATGTAGGATACTGTCTACTGTATGCTATATTGCTGTTGCAACCATGTATGTATAATTTGCTAAATGCAGCCAACCATATAGGGAACGGGTGACAGGCAAGGGTGACTGGTATTCTGGTAGTTAAGGGGTGTTATGCTTGCCCCTTCCATTGGCAATAGGCTCCTCACATACTGGGACTGTTCTTGCATCACAGAGTGCCTAAGGATCTAGCCGAAAGTCACAAGGGAGAAAGAGATGTAAAGGACCCTGAGTAGAGAGAACAAGCATAGAGTAGTACAGTTGTGATAAAATGCATTTCCCGTATCCAGTAGTAACAGTTGGACATGTCACTGGAGGTGAGTTAAAAGGAATTGCTGAGTTGCAGGAGATTTGTACAGGCTCTGCGATACCAGCTCGGAAATGCTGCACACCTGTGAAGTGGGGTTCTCTAACAAGTAGCTGTGTCCAAAGTGTTTTAGTGTTAACAGCACGGGTTACAACAAGTGGATTGTGCAAGTGGTTGCTCATTTCTACGTTGGACTTGTGCCTTAATGTTGACTTAATAAAGACTGTGCTAAGAAGCTTTAAGAATCTTGAGAAGTGTCCTTGTGTTGCTCATTTTTGTGCCACTGGAGTATCCCACAGTTATTTTACACCCTGTCCAAGTTCAAGTTTAATAAAGCATCAAGAAAAGATACCCCTAGACTGGGAACTGAGGCAGGAGAGAGACTGAGGCTGTGTGCTTGGCTTCTAATACACTACTTTGGGAAAAGAACCTTTGGACCACTCAGTGGGACCTTTATGGGCTGCAAGTCTCCCCGCATTGGCACCCCAGATGTTTTAGAACTACATTTCCCATGATGCTCATGCAGGCTGCAGTGTGTAGTTGAGCATCATGGGAAATGTAGTTCCAAAACATCTGGGGTGCCAAGGTTCACCATCACTGCCCTAGGACTTTCTCTAGATTTATGTATCTTGGGTAAGTGTTGGAATATAGGTCTAATTGCATTCTCCACATATACAGTAGGTACTCTGCTAATTTATTGTTTACCCCTGCTATGATTAAGACCCATACAGGACAAAATGTAAGCAAGAAAGGACACTTGTTTTGTTTTTTTAATCCTGTATTAAATAAAGGAGTATTGTGATCTCACAAGCATGTGCTGTTTTAAAACTTCATATTGCTATTGTGGCTGTCAGGAGCCTCCTGAGCATGGCATACTTGCAATGGACCTACATGGACTTTCAGGTTGAGCAGCGGCTGCTATTTAGTTGTGTACCAAAACACTCAAGTAGCTGGCTTATTGTGAATTTGTAATTGCTATAAAATAAATAAAAGGGTAAAAACCAATCACCAACATCAACTGAAAGCCCAGTTTCACCACCTTGCAATGGGTGTCTTTATTGCTCAGAAAGGTGGAGCACATCTCAATATGATGCAGGGGAGATATGAATGGGTGTTGGAGTACAAATTGGCAAGTTGAAACTTTGAGTACTGTATATCAAACTCTTCAAATTTAGGGGTTTCTGATGCATTCAAGAAGAACAATAAATATGTAAAAAAATGAACATGTTTGACCTGATTCTCCAAAACTGTGTCCCTATAACTTCTGTTAACCCTGGCCCCAGCCACCTACAGACCATGACTCTAGATCTGCATTCACCTGTATGACAGTGGCAATTGGGGTTGATCTACTTAACCACTTAAGCTATAATAAATATCCCCGAAAAATGTATAAAAATCTATATTTTTCCACAGTTTAGGCTGATACATATTCTTCTACATATTTTTTGGTAAAAAAAATTGCAATAAGCATTTATTGATTGGTTTGCGCAAAAGTTATAGCGTCTACAAAATAGGGGTTAGTTTTATGGCATTTTTATTAATTTTTTTTTTTTACTAGCAATGGCGGCGATCTGCGATTTTTATCATGACTGCGACATTATGGCGGACACATTGGACAATTTTGACACATTTTTGGGACCATTGTCATTTTTACAGCAATCAGTGCAATAAAATGGCAGTGAAGGGGTTAACCACTAGGGGGCGGGGAGGGATTAAGTGTGTCCTAGGGAGTGATTCTAACTGTGGAGGGGAGGGGCTGTGTGTGACACATCACTGATCATAGCTCCCGATCACAGGGAGGTATGATCAGTGACCGTGTCACTAGGCAGAACAGGGAGATGCTTGTTTACATCAGCATCTCCCCATTCTTCAGCTCCGTGAGACGATCGTGGGTATCCCAGCGGACATCGAGTCCATGGGACCCGCGATCCTACTAACGGAGTTCGCGGCAGGGTCACGCGCGCATCACCGGCGGCGTCACCACATGGCGTCAAATTCAAAGGGACATACCTGTACGCCCATTTGCCCAGCCGTGCCATTCTGCCGACGTAAATGTACATGTGGCGGTCGGCAAGTGGTTAAGGCAAATAGGCTGTTCACTTTGCAAGAGAAACAAGATGCAATGTTCCACTACAGGCGTGAGTCCACATTTCCCCTCAGAACCAAGGAGCTGGTCTTCAGCAATTGCTAGCCACTCATAAACTCTCTGCACAAGTTCCAAAAAGAGGAAGAGGGGAACCACCCACTTCTAGTGAGCAGTTCCCCTCTTTTTCTTTTTGGAACTTTGAAAGGGAAGTTGCACTTTGCAAGGGAATTTTCCCAAGAGCTTAGTGAGTAAGGTGAAGCTCTGCTGACTTTCATTATCCAATCATGTGTAAGCAAAAATGTTGTTTTTTTATTTTATTATCCTTGAACGTGATTGGGCGTTCTCTGCAAAGTGAAACTTCACCACATTTTCTATGGCAAATGTCCTTAAAAAGTGAACAGCTTGTTTGCCTTCAGTAAATTTATCCAGATAGGCATAATAGTCATTAGGTCCCTGAGAAAAACAAACATAGGGAGATGGGATAGCTATACTTTATAGAGATTCATTTAGTAAGGGCAAGTAGGCTGCTCACTTTGCAAGGCCTTTTCCCCAGAGCTTAGTAAATACGATGACGTTTTACTTTCCAGAACCAACCAATCGCGTGCGAGGAAAATAAATAAAAAACTGCATTTTTACTTGCATATGATTGGATGATGGAAGCTCTGGGGCAAATTCCCTTGCAACATGAGACACCTTATTGCTTAGTGTGAGAAATGTTATTCATAATTTCACATATTCTTATTGTTGATATTTGTGATGTGAAGTGTTTCTATTTCACGACTTACGTTTTTTATTTGCAATCTTGGTATCATTACGTTTTCTTGCAGAGAATGCTCTGTAAATTGCAAAAAAAATAGTTAATATTTTCGGTAGTATTTTAGAAATGTTGGGTCCTTTGAATGTAAATACTGTATGAACCATTCAATGCACTTAAAGTGTAAGTAAACCCTCCTGTTGTTTTCAGCCAAGGAAGCTGCCATCTTTGCCTCTGTTTAATCCACAACTGCCATGATGCTGCACATGTGATCAATATGACACCAGCCATTGGATGGTTTGACAGTTTGGTTGAGAGTACAACCAATGGGAGTGCTGCATTTCCGGCACATGCCGGAAATTAAACTGTTTTAGGGCTGGGTTTACTACCGCTTTAATCCTAAGCAATACATCTAAATCTAAGCAATATTCTCATTTGCAATATCATTCAAACTAAATACAGTAATATTTAGTGACTTATTCCACAAAAATTGTACATTTTAACAAATTTGAAGAATTTGCACACAGTGGTTTATAATATTTACAAGAAATCATGTGAGCTTACCATTTCTTTAAAGTAAGTCAGTACAGGGTTATGGTTAGTTGGACTAAAAAAACCCCAAAAAACACCCTCTAAGCCCCTAGCGCAGTGTTGTTGTTGTTCAGTCCTTTAGTCGTGTCCGACTCTTCGTGACCTCATGGACCATAGCAAGCCAGGCTGTTCTGTCCCTTACTTCCTCCCAGAGCTTGCTTAACTTCATGTTCATTGTTTCGATGATGCTATCTATCTATCTTGTTTTCTGTCACCCTCTTCTTTTTCCTTCCATGTGTCCCAGCATCAGGGTCTTTTCCAGTGAGTCCTCTCTTCACATTAGGCGGCCAAAATATATGAGTTTCAGCTGCAGGATCTGTCCTTCCAGTGAACATTCAGGGTTGATTTCATTCAGGAATGACTGGTTTGGTCTTCTTGCTGTCCAAGGGACTTTCAAGAGTCTTCTACAACACTATAGTTCAAAAGCATCAATTCTTTGGCGTTCAGCCTTCCTTCTTGACATAGAAAGTATTTGCATGTCCCATTTCCTTCATATATAAGGATAGTGGGATGAGCCATTCAAAAAAGTTATTTGTCCCTGAGTAGAATGTGCATACAAATTTTTTTTTTCATGCAGTGAAGAGGCCTTGCAGCTTACGCATGCATTTTCAAATGCGTGCTAACCAAACCCCTATTTTTAACGCAGACTATTGGACAGGTTAATTTGGTCAGTTGGCAGACTGGTTGGTGAGTTGAGCTATGGAATGTTCTGTTTTTGTCTTTCATGCGTTTGCCCTTCAATGTGCTCCTTGCTTTGAAGGCCAGTGATAGGTGTGGGCAGGGGCCATTTATTTGTTACTCATCCAAAATTTCTGCCTGATTATGTTTACTCTTTGGTACTCAAATCCTACTCCTTTGTTTCCATACACTGCACTAATTATGGCCAAGAAGCCTGTCATATGCATTTTGCAATACTGGTTCTATATGAGAACCTAATATAGAACCAGTATTGCAAAATGCATATGACAGGCTTCTTGGCCATAATTAGTGCAGTACTGTAGACCAACAATTCTGGATGCACAGTCAGCTTTGAGGCATTTAATTTTTTTGGACTTGTGATGGAATATAGATACCGTGTACATGAAATACAAGAAATTATGACATCCAAGTGATTACAAACTAAAAAGAACTTCCACTAGAATCCTACACTTCTAACAATCACCTACAGCAGTACCAGATGCAGTCTTCGGGATATACAGTACTGCTATTTTTTTATATATTATAATTATAATTTTTTTTTATGAAAATGATTACCTGAGCTGCTGCTGAGCTGCTTGATGGTTTTCAGTTTCTTCATAATTTGCTCTGCATTCTCTGTATATAATATGAGGAACAGTTCACTGGCCAACCTTTGAATATGGTGCTGATTACAAAAGTTCCTCATATCCTCCTGTTCTCTGCTATCCCTCAGGCCATCAATAATCACCATCGCATTGTTCCTATCTGGATACAAACAGGAGATACTAATTATATGGATAAATAATCTATGGGTTGCAGCCCTTGTTTTGAATATATGGCATTTATCGAGATTTGCATTTTTGCATTTCAAAGGCACAAAAAGTTTTATACTTTCTCACGCAACCAACTAAAATGAGGTTAGTCAAATACGGAACATTCTGTAATGCATTCCATAGATCCTTTCATATCTTTCTGAAATTCAAATTTCTGTAAAACATGTTAGATTCCTCTGTATCTAGGTCACCAGTATCTAGATCACCACAAAATTGCCAAAGAAACTCAACAAAAAAGAGGACACCACATGCTCCAATGGCTGAAACATCAATTTTCAGGGAAAAGGGGTGGTTTTCATCTAGATGTTTCAAGACTGGGTCTGGGTCAGAGGAAAATGCCTGTTTCAGATCTTTGAAGGTTTGACTTCCTTTTTGTAGTTGGTGACTTTCTCTTTAAGGATAGTCACAGAGATTACAAAAGCAATAAAGCTCTTGGTTGACTGCCAGCAATAGCTGGTAAAGCTATTAAATCACCTTATGGCATTCAGGTTGCACAAATAAGCCAGTTCAAGACTTACCATGATCTTCTCAGGATCTTTGTAGATATTTAGCAGGAATAACATGCTGTTTCTTAGGGATTTATTGCATTTTTATTCCTAGGAACACAAGCCATCCTGATAGAGCCTCCAAAATACCACTTCTTCATGTTCTCCACAATTTGCAAGATCAGTAGAAAAACAATGAACTGGTTGTTGACAACAACACAGGTAGAGCTTTTTCTCGAAAATGTCATTGAAATATTCCCCAGGGCTTAGTGAAAGTGGTGAAATTTCACTTTGCAAATAATACCCAATCATGTGCAAGGAAAATAGAATAAACATAATTTTTGCTTGAACATGATTGGATGATGGAAGTCAGCAGAGCTTCACCAATTCACTAAGCTTTGGGAACATTTCTCATCCCCTTGCAAAATGGGTCTATTCTTTCAATTATCTCATTCACATATTGAACAAGTTATTGTGGTATAAAGATGACTGTATGCTATGCACACAGCCATATCTCTTGTGCTAATAAGCACCCATTTCCGTCTTAATGATATAATGTACCTTTTGATCATATGTCTCCCCTCTGGTTCCCCATTCCCTAGTAAACAGACATTACCACATTCTTACGTCCTCATCTCTGCATGGCCCCCTCACACTAGCCAGCAAGCCCTTTTATTCACACAAAAGCTTTCACAAACAGGAAGTGATGCTTCCAACAGCCAATCACTTCTTACATGGGAAGTGACCTCACAGGATATGACCATATAAGGATTTAACACAAGATATGACAATACAGAAACCCTTCCAACAGGGTTAAATACAGAACCAATCACAGACATGTATACATTCAAATAGATATACAGTAGTGACGTGTGCAGACGGTGGTGTGCAAAACCATGCGGCAAGCACATGGCTTTGAACACAACTGTGTGCACACTCCCACTGTTACCAGTGATGCGAGCCGTACTATACCATGGCCCAGTGGGCCATAATTTTGTATGGTTATGCTATGGTTCCCAAAGTACGCAGACTTGCTTACTTAGGAGTTGAAATGCGGTCGCCATGGAGTGGCCAGTACCTTGGAGAGACATAAACAGACATCCTTAAGACAGCAAACAGATCTGCAGTGTCCACGGGAAGGTTTCCGCATCCAATGGTCTTCCACCAATGTCTTTATGTACGAATACCCTCACATGAGCGTATTACAGCAAAACTAACACTGGGGGGCATCTGACAACATACATTAATAAAAATTTCCACAACAATATGCCTGTAGGGGAATATTTCCCTACAATGCAGGAGTGGGTTATAAGGAATAAATAATACTTAAGCTGCCCATAGATGGATCAAAATGTATCTGGTTCAGCAGGGAACAGCCAAATTTCAATCCATGCGTGGATACTGGGTGTCTACCGATCAACTTCTGTACAACCCTCTTGCTGGAAAATTTCTGCTTGATCAGCGCTGCAGGCTATAGCCTTCAGTGCTCATCAGTGTATTCTAAAAGCAAGGAAGTCTCCCCAATGTCAGAATACAATGACACAGAGGGAGGATTCTGGCTTCCACATCAAATATTTCATCGAATCGGGTTAGTTTCTTTTTTTTCATTCAATGCGCTGGTTAAAAGAAAAGACAAAATGGACTTAACAATGGCAAGCTTTAGGCAAAGATGCAGACCTGGACTGAGAAATGGGCAGAAGCTTGTAGAAAACTTGGCAACATCAAGGGAGTGTGTTATAACTGCATGAGGACTTAGGATTGAATCCACAAGATTCGCAAGTGAAGGTCTCCTGGAGACCATCAAAAAGGGAAGATCCTAAGATCTCCAACTAGTTCAGATACCAGACTAGTTTTTAGAAGCATCAGGGAGATGAATAGTCAGTGTCAGTCAAGCACAAAGGACAAGAAGGAGAGATCTTGTGAAGACATTTCTGGAGAGCACTTTATCCAATCCACAATTTTACCCAAAATAGAGTAACTGACTGGAACATGCAGAAAGGGCCAAAGTAGATCCAGAAAAATTTGGTTTACTGATAATGTGATAAAAAAAAACAAGAGCTAGGCCCCAAATTATGGTAACTGCCCCTCTAATACGTTGCCAGGAACTAAACTTGAAACTAACAATGAAACTTCTATGGACATGCTATTTACTTGACCAAATTACTTTTCTGGAGAAAAGGTTCTAACTTCCTATACTCTATTTTTAATGATAATATCACAGACGACATGGTTTCTTTTATGCTGAACTTGCAATATCATGTTCTTTATGAATGTACTGTTCCATGCCATACTTTTTTTTTTTAATTGTGATAATTTTCCAATAAAAATACATTTAAATTAATTCATTCTTCTCCTGACAATGATGATGTCTTCAACATCCACTCATAAACATAAAATCATTGCCTGATTACACCATGTCTAGCTTTTCTCATGTCTATGGGTTCCAAAACTTTTTTTTTTTATCTAAAAGTATGTACAGGAAGCTTGAGCCACCCGCTGTCAGCAAATAAAAAAATCCTAAAAAGTTAATGGTAGTATGGACAAAAGATGTATGAGCTCCGTGAAGGACTGATGTGGACAGTACTGTGTTGGTGGTATGGCATGGAAGTCAAGATGAAATTTATATTATGAAAGAAGAAAAATGCCATTTTGTCTAATTAGTGCACATATTCATATCTGTGTGCTCTTTGCTTGGCACAGGTTGGTTTGCACCAACAAGTCTCCTACCAGACATCTGCTGTAGCACTCCATCATATAGAAATCTCTCCTCACTCGTAACGGGCCACCCATTCTTCATACTGTGATAGATGATCCCAAAGTTACATTGCAATGCTCTTTCTCTGAGTCTTCCATTCTCATAAAAGGAAATTTTTTGCAGTGTGACTTGTCTGTGTCCAAATATCTCAGATGACAGCAGTTTCTGTAGCCAGTCAGTGTTGGAATCTTCCAGTATAGAGAAAATGACAATGTCATATCCTGGAGGAGGCATAGAGGGTACCTAAAAACAAGTTGATTAAACAGTATGTAAAAATACTGTGTGATACACAGTATCTCACAGAAGTGAGTACACCCCTCACATTTTTGTAAATATTTTATTCTATCTTTTCATGTGAAGAAATGACACTTTGCTACAATGTAAAGTAGTGAGTGTACAGCTTGTATAACAGTGTAAATTTGCTGTCCCCTCAAAATAACTCAACACACAGCCATTAATGTCTAAACCACTGGTAAAAAAAGTGAGTACACCCCTAAGTGAAAATGTCCAAATTGGGCCCAAAGTGTCAATATTTTGTGTGGCCACCATTATTTTCATGCACATCCTTAACCCTCTTGGGCATGGAGTTCACCAGAGCTTCACAGGTTGCCACTGTAGTCCTCTTCCACTCCTCCATGATGACATCAAGGAGCTGGTGGATGTTAGAGACCTTGCGCTCCTCCACCTTCCATTTGAGGATGCCCCACAGATGCTCAATAGGGTTTAGGTCTGGAGACATGCTTGGCCAGTCCATCACCTTTACCCTCAGCTTCTTTAGCAAGGCAGTAGTTGTCTTGGAGGTGTGTTTGGGGGTCCTTATCATGTTGGAATACTGCCCTGCGGTCCAGTCTCTGAAGGGAGGGGATCATGCTCTGCTTCAGTATGTCACAGTACATGTTGGCATTCATGGTTCCCTCAATGAACTGTAGCTCCCCACACAAAATATTGACACTTAGGGCCCAATTTAGACATTTTCACTTAGGGGTGTACTCACTTTTGTTGCCAGCGGTTTAGACATTAATAGCTGTGTGTTGAGTTATTTTGAGGGGACAGAAAATTTACACTGTTATACAAGCTGTACACTCACTACTTTACATTGTAGCAAAGTGTCATTTCTTCAGTGTTGTCACATGAAAAGATAGAAGAAAATATTTACAAAACTGTGAGGGGTGTACTCACTTGTGTGAGATACTGTAAATACCTGAACACAGAAGAACAAGGTCTCATTCACAAAGGGTGTTCTAAAACGTACGCTTGCATGAGGTCCATGTCTACCTACACAGAGATGCACAGGTGTTCCGTGCATCTCCGTGCAGGCAGTCCCGTTGATGTCAATTGGGATAAACACAGATGCTGCTCCCGATTTTACATTTGTGTAGGTACAAGGCCCTGAACTCGGACAATATGTGTTCATGCTGTAAACAGAGCCCTATTAAATACATAAAACTATCATCCTTCTCTTCAAGCCAGGGTGCTAGGTGTAAGGCCCCACATCCAGTCACTGTCCAAATCCTGCTGCCTTAACCTACTGTACGTAACATTTCCAAAATATGCTCCTTCCCAACCTCTCTATTTTAGATTGTAAGTTCTCATGAGCAGGGTCCTCCTAACCCTTGTGTCTTGAATTGTGTTGTAACTATACTGTTAACCCCTATTTTGTAAAATGCTGAGCAAACTGTTGGCACTATGGGAATCCCAAATGCTACTACTACTACTACTAATATTATTAATAAACATTTCAGGATTGTATCCATATGATAAATACATTCACTGTACTACCAGACACCACTCTGCTGCAGACTGCAATGTTGGCGGGAAGAACACTTGCAATCAAACAACAATAGCTAAATTTTCAGTCCACCCATAAATGATATATCAGTTTTAATTAAACACTGTACCCAACCAGTGACACCTGAAATCACATGACTATATTTTTTTATTTCCAGATCCAGAGAAGTATACATCTGGGAGGGGGCACTACAGGCATACCCCACTTTTAAGTACACAATGGGGTTTATTTACTATTGCTGGAGAGTGCAAAATCAGCTCATTTCTGCATAGAAACCAATGAGCTTCCAGGTTTTATTACCAGGCTTAATTAACCGCACAGTTGTACTGCGGCAACATGGCTCGGCTGCGTAAATCTGCGTCATGTTACGTCGGTAACATAGACGGCCACTAGGGGGCGCGTGCGTGCCGCCGGAGGCACGTGCACGCGCCCCCTGCTCGCCCACGGAGCCGATGCAAGTGCCCGGCGGTTGCGATCACCGCCGTGCTCCCGCGATCGCTCGGGGAACACCGAGAACCGGGATCTGTGTGTGTAAACACACAGTTTCCGGTTCTCTGAGGTGAGAACAGACAGATCCTCTGTTCATACAGGAGTATGAACAGAGGCTCTGTCATCTCCCCTGCACAGTCCCCTCCCCTCTGCAGTTAAAACACACAATAGGACACACTTAATCCCTTCACTGCCCCCTAGTGGTTAACCCCTTCACTGCCAGTCACATTTTTTACAGTAATCAATGCAATTTTACAGGACTGATCGCTGTAAAAATGCCAATGGTTCCAAAAATGTGTCAAAATTGTCCGACATGTCTGCCATAATGTTGATAAAAATCACAGATCACCGCCATTACTAGTACAAAAATTAATAATAATAAAAATGCTATAAATCTATCCCCTATTTGGTAGATGCTATGACTTTTGCGCAAAAACAAATGAATATACGGTTATTGCGATTTTTTTACCAAAAATATGTAGAAGAATACATATCGGCCTAAACTGAGGGAAAAAAAATGTTTTTTTTTATATATTTTTGGGGGATATTTAATATAACAAAAAGTAAAAAAAAATTGAGTTTTTTTCAAAATTGTCGCTTTTTTTTGTTTATAGCGCAAAAAATAAAAAACAAGGAGGTGATCAAATACCACCAAAAGAAAGCTCTATCTGTGGGGAAATAAGGACGTCAATTTTGTTTGGAAGCCACGTCGCACGACCGCGCAATTGTCAGTTAAAGCGACGCAGTGTCGAATCGCAAAAAGAGCTCTGGTCTTTGGCCAGCCAAATGATCCGGGGATGAAGTGGTTAAACAAGCTGGGGTTAGAAGAGCATTGGTTTCTATGCAGAAGTGAGTCTGATTTTGCACTCTCCAGAGATAGTAAATAAACCTCATTGTGTACTTATAAGTGGGCTATGCCTGTAGTTAGTTTAGGTCAGCACAAAAGTATAAGTATCCTTTAAGGCCAGGTTCACATATGTTCGGCCGCAGTTCCCAGCATGAACTGACCCAAAGACGCACAGGATCCTCTTGGAATGCGGACCGCTGTTGTCCCTTACCCGGGTAAACCGTCTCCATTGGGCACACTCGCATGTCATGTGAATTGGATGCGGGGAAATACACATCCAATTTGCACATATGGGTACCCAGCCTAAAACTAATTTAGACTCATACCTATTTAGACTGAAGTGTAACGAAAAAAAAAAAAACGTTTTTTTTTAGGTACCCATGCACCACTCATAAGGAAGAAATTAAAATGTTAAGACCTAAGCATGGTCACTCCTACTCCTCAGCATAGTATAGCTGTGCAGTGAAGGACACAGTGAGGTTAATTTACTAAACCTGGGAGCAAAATCAGGCTCACTTTGCATGGAAACCAATCAACTTCTAACTTCAGCTCAATTAAAGGGGTTGTAAACCTTCCGGTTTTTTCACCTTAATGCATCCTATGCATTAAGGTGAAAAAACATTTACTAGCAACCCCCCCCAGCCCCCCCACCCGATTTACTTACCTGAGCCCTCGAAAGAACCGCGTCGAGAACGCACTGGCTTCTCAGCTCTTCTCGGCCCGGTCTCCTCTGCTCTTCATTGGATAGATTGATAGCAGCAATTGGCTCGTGCTGCTGTCAATCAAATCCAAAGGCTGCGGCCGCCGGGGGGCGGGACCGAGACATAAACTCTGTGACTATGGACGCAGAGTGTATGAGACAGGAGCACGCCCACAAGGTAACCCCCTTGGGAGAGCGCTTCCCGAGGGGGTTATCTATTGTGGGGAGGAGCCGAGAGAGCCGCCGTGGGACCCCAGAAGAGGAGGTTCGGGGCCACTCTGTGCAAAACGAGCTGCACAGTGGAGGTAAGTATGACATGTTTGTTATTTTTAAAAGATAAAAATGAAGCTTTACAACCCCTTTAACCACTTACGCACTGGGTACTTAAACCCCCTTCCTAACCAGACCGATTTTCAGCTTTCAGTGCTCTCACACTTTAAATGACAATTACTCAGTCATGCAGTGAAATGTTTGTCCTTTTTTTTTTTACACAAATAGAGCTTTCTTTTGGTGGTATTTAATCACCGCTGGTTTTTTTTTATTTTTTGCACTATAAATACCAAAAGACTGAGAATTCGGTAAAAAAAAAAAAAAAAAAAAAATTCTTTGTTTCTGTTAAAATTTATTGCAGAGTATTGGCAAATATTGGCAGAGTATTGGCGAGTATTGGCAGAGTATTGGCAGAGTATTGGCGAGTATTGGCAGAGTATTGGCGAGTATTGGCAGAGTATTGGCGAGTATTGGCAGAGTATTGGCGAGTATTGGCAGAGTATTGGCGAGTATTGCAGAGTATTGCATAGTATTGCATAGTATTGCAGAGTATTGGCGAGTATTGGCAGAGTATTGGCGAGTATTGGCTGAGTATTGCATAGTATTGCAGAGTATTGGCGAGTATTGGCAGAGTATTGGCGAGTATTGCAGAGTATTGCATAGTATTGCATAGTATTGCAGAGTATTGGCGAGTATTGGCAGAGTATTGGCGAGTATTGGCTGAGTATTGCATAGTATTGCAGAGTATTGGCGAGTATTGGCAGAGTATTGGCGAGTATTGGCTGAGTATTGCATAGTATTGCAGAGTATTGGCGAGTATTGGCAGAGTATTGGTGAGTATTGGCAGAGTATTGCATAGTATTGCAGTACTGGCATATGGGCACTGGGCAGTGCTGTGGGCTGGATCTGTAGTGCTCACAGTGCTGCAAACGATCTCTCCTCCTTTCCTCTCACACTGTACAGATCAGTACAGAGAGGGGAGGGAGGAACCGGCGTCATGACATGATGCCGGTTTGTTTACAAGTGATCACTCCGTCATTTGACGGAGCGATCACATTGTAAACGGCCGCTATCAGCAGCTGTTCACCGTGATCCGTGATGCAGGGGACCCGGCGGTCACAGATGTTCCTGGGTGAGTGCCCCAGGGGGCGCGCGGGAGCGCGATTCTGTGAGGACGTCCATGGATGCCCACCCAGAATAAGCCAACCGCGCTGTAGCCGTCTTTTGGCTATAGCCCGGTCGGAATGTGGTTAAGCTTTGGCAATAAAACCTGAAGCTACATTTTAGGGCCGAAGTCCTTCTTTGTTCAGCAACTGATAATATATATAATCTTTATATATAATATATATTTATTTTCTGTACTTTTTTCAAGAAGGTCACAATAGTATAGTCCATAACCTTTATGCCCCATACACACGGTCGGAAAATGTGTGATAGGACCTTGTTGTCGGAAATTCCGACCGTGTGTAGGCTCCATCACACATTTTCCATCGGATTTTCTGACACACAAAGTTTAAGAGCAGGCTATAACATTTTCTGACATCAAAATCTGTTGTCGGAAATTCTGACCGTGTGTGGGCTGCATCGGACTTTTTCCATTGGAATTTCCGACACACAAAGTTTGAGAGCATGCTATCAAATTTTCCGACAGCAAAATCCGAGCCCTTAAATTCCGATCGTGTGTAGACAAATCCGACGGACAAAGTGCCACGCATGCTCAGAATAAATAAAAAGATGAAAGCTATTGGCTACTGCCCCGTTTATAGTCCCGACGTACGTGTTTTACGTCACCGCGTTCAGAACGATCGGATTTTCCGACAACTTTGTGTGACCGTGTGTATGCAAGACAAGTTTGAGCCAACATCCGTCGGTGAAAATCCTAGGATTTTGTTGTCGGAATGTCCGATCAATGTCCGACCGTGTGTACGGGGCATAACAATGCAACAAAATAAAACTAGTCATTATAGACCCAAATAAGTCTGTCTATATACATGTATTTAAACAGGAGATCATTTGACTTTATCACTCACATCATGTAATGACTCTTGTTTTTGTAGCGTCTGTTTTGAAACATTTTCTGAAAAATACAAAAGTTGCAGAAATATAAATAGCTGTCTGTATCATTGAAGTCATTGGTACTCAAATAAACAAAATATATATGTGCAGATCCTGGCCCTCCAGGACTAGAGTTGGACACCTCTACTCTGAATTAATGGAGACACATGGTCAGAAAATGGGGCTAATTATGCTAATGGTGACATTCGTTCTTTATCAGCTGTAAGTGTAAAAAATTGTAGCTTGACACAGTTGGTAGATCCAGATACATAGGCAGCTGAATATATACAGCATGTTAAAATATAAAAAGAATTTCTGCTCTGCGTGTATATAAGCAGAAATCTCTGCAGCAGTCCAGCCCACATTCTGCTGAGTCTGAATTCTCCAATCAGCAAAGCTCATGCTCCCTGCTGATTGGAGAGCTCTAGCTCTGACTTAGCAGTGGGCTTGTCAGACCAATGCAGAGAGACCACTGCTTCTACACTGAGGACAACGATCTTTTTTGTGGCATACAGCATGGGAGAGAATTTTATTTTTGCATTTGGGATCAATTAGATTAATAACAATCGTTAGTAAGTTTCCATTTACCTTTAATATTAAACCTGAAGTTTAGCCATAAAACATTCTCTATAGGTTTATTGATCTAACGTACCTGTAATGAAGTATGTAGTATGCATAGATGGATCTTAGTGAAATCTTCAATGCCAGGATGCCCCCTCCTCTTCCTGTCTCTGAACTTCCAGCACTGCAGGGGTTTATAGCATCAGGTCTTCTGTGAAGCTACCGTGAAAAGGTTTCTGAAAGAGAACTGCCTCCTCCTCCCTCCTACTTCGTTCTTTCATTGCTTGAAAGCTATGAAAGAACTGTTGTCAATGGAGGAGAGGAGAGGAGGGGCAGACCCTCGTTGGTAAATTTTCCACAGCAACATCACAGCAACATCACAGAAGACTGAAGCTATTAACCCCCATAGCTCCAGAAGTTAAGAGATAGGAAGAGGACAGGGCATTCCTGCACAGAAGATGTCTACAGGATCCAGCTGCCTGCACAGCATTGGACAGCCTCCATTATAGGTAAGTTAAGTTAGGCTTTTTCAACCAGGGTGCCATGGCACTCTGGGGTTCCTTCTGAGTTCTCCAGGGGTGCCTTCCAGTAGTGGTGCATCCATAACGGCACACAGTCACTGCCCCCTCTCTCCAGCCACCCCCTCTATGACCAATGGATAGATTCATCCATGGCCGCCGCTGACACCCCTATTCAGGCGCCCGCCCCCTTTTCAGGGCCATAGGCTCTAATAGGCATCAAAAAAGGTGACCTGCGAGCGCCATGCTTGGCGCTCACAGTTCCCCCAGGTGTGTTAGAACAGCGAATACATATTCGCTGTTCTAACACTGAACCGCCTCTTCGACAATCAGGTGCTCGGGTCTGTTACCTGTCACCTGATTGGCTGAAATGTCAGGCGCTGTGATTAGACACCTATAGGAGAGGACAGGACAGGAGGAGAGGAGGGTAAAAGGCCCATGGAGGACACCGCTCACTGTCACCCGCTGCCCCACTGAGACAGGGTAAGTGCCGGGCAGACGGCAAGTGGGCGGGGGGATTACAGTGGTGGCATTCAAGGGGCACAGTGGGAGCATTTGATGGGCACAGTGGGAGCATTTGATGGGCACAGTGGCTGCATTTAATGGGCACAGTGGCAGCATTTGATGGGCACAGTGGCTGTGTTTGATGGGCACAGTGGCTGCATTTGATAGGCACAGTGGCAGCATTTGATGGGCACAGTGGCAGCATTTGATGGGCACAGTGACTGCATTTGATGGGCACAGTGGCTGCAATTGATGGGCACAGTGGCTGCATTTTATGAGCACAGTGGCTGCATTTGATGGGCACAGTGGCAGCGTTTGATGGAACAGTGGCAGTGTTTGATGGGCACAGTGGCTGCATTTGATGGGCACAGTGGCAGCATTTGATGGGCACAGTGGCAGCATTTTATCAAATGCAGCCACTGTGCCCATCACAGCCACTGTGCCCATCGAATGCTGCCACTGTGCCCATTAAATGCAGCCACTGTGCCCATCAAATGCTCCCACTGTGCCCATCAAATGCTCCCACTGTGCCCCTTGAATGCCACCACTGTAATCCTCCCGCCCACTTGCCGTCTGCCCGGCACTTACCCTGTCTCAGTGGGGCAGCGGGTGACAGTGAGCGGTGTCCTCCATGGGCCTTTTCCCCTCCTCTCCTCCTGTCCTGTCCTCTCCTATAGGCGTCTAATCACAGCGCCTGACATTTCTGCCACAGCACCGGTCCCTGTATAGACCAGACGGCATAACCCTGCTTGTTTTCTCTCATCTACCTGAGGCACTACAACGATAAAGTCTTTGCTTTCCCTTTTTATGGATACCTGATGCTACACTTTTTTGAGAGATTCCAGGTTGTGGCCGTTTGCTGTTCCCAACTTAATTCAGACATTTTATATTTATCATCAAACTGTGACCATTTACATACAATCACTATCGATTGATTTATGCAATTCTACCACACTTAATTGAATCTCTAGCTCCTGAGGAAGCGTTCAGTGTAACGCGAAACATGTAGAGCAACTAGAGAACACCTCACCGTGGATTACCAAACCTGCTGCATCTTGTCTGCTATAACTATGTGCTTGCCTCCTGTTCAATTTTCAGGGGAAGTATTCCTCCTATATATGGACTAAGCGATATTTGTATACCTTTATAGCCTTCTTTATGCTACACAAATTTGCAGGATAAGATCCATACGGTGTACTACTATTAGGATTTATATCTAGACTGAAGTGTTTTTAAATTTATGTGTGTTCAATGTCTTTTATATATTTTTTTCTAATAAAATATCCCTATTAAATATATTTTTTGTAGTTTAATACTATTGTGCCCCCAAAGTCCCATACTTAGAGTTTTCCTATTTACAATTTCTGCCACTGTACCCATCAAATGCAGCCACTGTGCCCATCAAACGCAGCCACTGTGCCCAACAAACGCAGCCACTGTGCCCATCAAATGCAACCACTATGCCCATCAATTGCTGCCACTGTGCCCATCAAATGCAGCCACTGTGCCCATCGAATGCAGCCACTGTGCCCATCAAATGTAGCCACTGTGCCCATCAAATGCAGCCACTATGCCCATCAATTGCTGCCACTGTGCCCATCAAATGCTGCCACTGTACCCATCAAATGCTGCCACTGTGCCCATCAAATGCTGCCACTGTGCCCATCAAATGCAGCTACTGTGCCCATCAAACGCAGCCACTATGCCCATCAATTTCTGCCACTGTGCCCATTGAATGCTGCCACTGTACCCATTAAATGCTGCCACTGTGCCCATCAAATGCAGCCACTGTGCCCATCAAATGCAGCCACTGTGCCCATCGAATGCTGCCACTGTACCCATCAAATGGTCACAGTGGCAGCATTTGATGGGTACAGTGGCAGCATTCGATGGGCACAGTGGCAGGAATTGATGGGCATAGTGGCTGCGTTTGATGGGCACAGTGGCTGCATTTGATGGGCACAGTGGCAGCATTTGATGGGCACAGTGGCTGCATTTGATGGGTACAGTGGCAGCATTTGATGGGCACAGTGGCAGAAATTGATGGGCATAGTGGCTGCATTTGATGGGCACAGTGGCTGCATTCGATGGGCATAGTGGCAGCAATTGATTGGCATAGTGGCTGCATTTGATGGGCACAGTGGCTGCGTTTGATGGGCACAGTGGCTGCATTTGATGGGCACAGTGGCTGCGTTGATGGGCACAGTGGCTGCGTTTGATAGGCACAGTGGCTGCATTTGATGGGTACAGTGGCAGAATTCAATGGGCACAGTGGCTGCATTTGATGGGCACAGTGGCTGCATTTTATGAGCACAATGAGGCTGCAATTGATGGCTTTTTTTTCAGAATTATTCAGTTTGTTTGCGCCCCACAAAAAATTTTAGAGCACCAGCCGCCACTGGTACCTTCTGAGTTCTCAAGGGTTTCCTTAGAAAATAGCCTAACAATTGCCTCAAATTAAACTAAAATTGTCAAACTGTCAGCCAGCAGGTG
The DNA here is from genome assembly GCA_037953035.1 of Aquarana catesbeiana. Lineage (NCBI taxonomy): Eukaryota > Metazoa > Chordata > Amphibia > Anura > Ranidae > Aquarana > Aquarana catesbeiana. The sequence goes on along the minus strand of JBBHAA010000512.1, from coordinate 6,209,829 downwards.
GATCAAGTCTGCCTCTTTTTTACTCATAGCCACAGGTTTTAATTGTGCAGCATTACAACCTTGGGCACCGTGCGGGCCAGCTGCTGGTATTTTAACATCCAATGGTGTCGTAGGATGATAAGGAGGACATTGGGCACCTGAGGACATTCTTATTTCCCCTCTTCATCAGCACTGGGGTCACATTAGCTGAATGAGGGAGAAAAACTGAGGAAGAAGAGAGATGCTGGAATGTTTCACCCCCAAATACATGGCAGTAACATTCTACTGTAACAGTAGACACTATACTACAGTTTATAGATCAATTGTAAGGATCGTGTTCTGCTTAATTGATAGGAGGATACACAGATCTGTTCTGGTCTGAGGTGGCTCGGTTGGAAAATGGTGTCCAGTAATCTAAAAACATCATCATATCACAGGGAAAGAGAGCTCGGGAGACAGATGCGTGCATAAGGTTGCATAAGGTTGGTCTCCAGGCATGAAACAGTTTGGCAACATTGTACTTAATAAGTACCGTATATTTGCTAGACCATGGAATTCTGCATTCTTTTGCATGAAGCCAACGTTCTCCCTTTTTACATCTGTAATATAGAGACCCAGTGCATATGCAGGCATACTGTAAGTCTTTGTCAGGACTTGGCAGACAGCCCAATGGCATGTCTTTGCATGCGCCGCATCTCCCACATGTGTGCAGTCTTGCCTTAGGTTCCCTACCAGCTCTCTATCAGAGTGATGGGGGCACGCAACTTAATTCCTTCATAAGTGAAAGTTTAGCAAAAACATTTGAAAATAAGTTAAAATTTTTCCAAAAAAGAAAATGTTTTTCTGCAAATGTGTAAGAGGGAAGGGGGCATAGGCATGCACAGAGGGTGTGCCAAGCATGCCTGGGCAAACCATAACCATAATGTGGTGCCAGTTCCCCCCTCTGCCTGGGCTTCCCCCTGTATGCCCCCCACCGCAGTTCTGATAGCTCCCCCCCACCTCCTGAGGGGGATGTTTCAGGAATGAGAGTGGGAGAAAGGGCTGTGACAGACCTAGCTGGGACAGAGGCTTTTGGAGGGGACTGAATGCCAGCCTCTTGCCTACTGGTTATGGGCCCTGGCATTTGGGGGAACGGTGCTCATTGTGAGCTGTATGCCTGGGGAACCTGGAAGTAATGTTACTTTGGATTCAAGTCCATGTCCCCCCAAAACACAAAACGCTGGGAACCCCGTATGTGCCCTAATTATAAATAGTGACTGCTTCACAATGTTGTGTGTACATATTGTGTGTTGTCTCATTATGTTGTGTACTATTTGCTGTGCTAGTTTGGGGTGTGGCTGAATTCCAATGTTCTATTGTGTATGTCTGCTCTGGATATTATGGGATGTTTATCTCTATGGAGGAAGGGGGGATTCCTCCAGCAGCCCCCCCTGCTAAGACTGTTTACTGATCAGAAGTTATACACATCTGACCTGTGTGTCCGTTGTCATTGGACAGTTTAACCCGCCCTGTTTTCCAAGGGTGGGGGGGTAAATGTTTTGAAGTGGGATCTGTATAACATGTGTTTGAATAAAGAATCATTCCTGCCTGAACCTCAAGACAGAGCATCTTGTCTCGTACTTGGGGGAGAATTATTTGTATGGGTTCCTTGTTCGGCTGATGGAAGTGTTCAGTAGCTGCCTTTGTGTTTGAGTATGGAATGTCCTAAACGACTTTAACCCCTTTCATATTCGGGGTGTCGTTACAGGGGCTAATCAATGTGTCATTTACCATCCCCTGACTTTTCTAGATAAACACAGAGCACATAGTCACTCACTGTGTTCAATCATAATTGAAACATGGTAAACTGTGTTTACTATGCTTCCGTTTGTGAATGAACAGGAAGATGCTCAGCACAGAGCACTTCCCATTCATTCACTGTCCAGTGCAGCTGAGGCTGAAGAGAAAGGCGTGTGTGTTTGAACTTTGGGGAGCACACCCTAATGTAATAGGCTGCGCACACCTATGGAAGGGGGAGGAAGCAGGACAGAGAACCTTGACAGAATGGGTCAAGGCCCACTTTAATTGTATGCTGCTGGGGATCAATGGAAGTAAAATTTCAACTTTAAAAAATACACTAAACAATACTAAACTGATGGTACTTAAAGTGGTTCTAAAAGCTCAAGGTTTTTTACCTTCATGCATTCTACTTACCTGAGCCTGATCCCGATCCAGCAATGTGCATGAGAGCCTCAACTCTCACGGGTTCCTCCCTCCTCATTGGCTGAGACAGAAGCTGGAGCCATTGGCTCCCACTACTGTCAATCACAGCCAATGAGGAGAGAGTGGGGGCGGGGCCGAGCTGCGCTCCGTGTGTGAATGGACACACAGAGCAGTGACTCTGGAGCAAGCCTGCTCAGGGGCCCCCATAGCAAGCTGGGCACTAGGCAGGAGGGAGGGGCCCGGAGCTCCGACGGGGAACCTGAGAAGAGGAGGATTTTGGCTGCTCTGTGCAAAACAATTACACTGAGGAGGTAAGTATTACATGTTTTGTTATTTAAAAAACCCAAAAACTTTGTTTTCTTACTAAACACACCAGCATTGTGAAATTTCCCAGTTATATCACCAGTGGACAGAGATCACAGAATTAAAGGAAAATTACCTGAATGACAGAATTGTTTTATACTCATCAGTTTCCTTACAAGTTGCATTTTGTCAGCTTTCTCTGTGTGTGTTATAATGAGGAGGTCACTGGCCAACTCTTTAATACTGGGCTGATTCTCCAGAATCTGAGTCTTCTGATCCCCGCTGTCCTCCAGATCATCGACCAGAACCACTACATTGTCCTTCCCTGGGGACACAGAGGAAGTTATCCGTCAATATAGATACATTTTAATTGTATGTTACCTGTATTGTTAGAAATATCTGTCAGTGTTGATGTCCTTTCAATGTCCCTCTCTTTATGTAAGAGGTATAATGTGAATGCAAAAGTCTAATCTAATGTCATGTATCCTAAAGGCACTATATGGAAGTTTTGCATTTATGTTTTTTTTTATCACGATAAGGGCTAAAAAGCAAATACAAATGTTTTTGTTAAGTAAATACAAAATATTATGTTTAACCATTTAAGGACCGAGCCTCTTTCTGAGATTTGTTGTTTACAAGTTAAAAACAGGTTTTATTTGCTATAAAATTACTCACAGCCCCCAAACAATTTACATTTTTTCTAACACCCTAGAGAATAAAATGGCAGTTGCAATAGTTTCTGTCACACCGTATTTGCGCAACGGTCTTACAAGCGCACTTTTTTGGAAAAAATTCACTTTTTTGAATTAAAAAAAAAAGACAACAGTAAAGTTAGCCCAATTTTTTTTTTTTATTGTGAAAGATGGTGTTACGCTGAGTAAATTGATACCCAACATGTCACGCTTCAAAATTGCGCCCGCTCGTGGAATGGCGACAAACTTTTACCCTTAAAAATCTCCATAGGCAACATTTAAAAAAATCTACAGGTTGCATGTTTGGAGTTACAGAGGAGGTCTTGGACTAGAATTATTGCTCTTGCTCTACCGAACGCAGTGATACCTCACATGTGTGGTTTGAACACCCTTTTCATATTTTTTTTTGAAAGCGCCCCGGCGGGATGGGCGCATTTAAATTTTTTTTTTTTTTTTTTTATTTTACCTTTTATTTTTTATTTTGACACTGTTCTTTTTTAAAAAAAAATTGTCACTTTTATTCCTATTACAAGGAATGTAAACATCCCTTGTAATAGAAAAAAAACATGACAAGACCTCTTAAATAGGAGATATGGAGTCAAAAAGACCTCAGATCTCATATTTACACTAAAATGCAATACAAAAAAAATGTCCCTTTAAGAGCTGTGGGCGGAAGTGACGTTTTGACCGCGCTTCCACCCTGCAATGGTATGGAGACGGGTGGGGGGCCATCTTCTCCTCACTTGTCTTCATACCCAGCAATCACAAGGATCCGATCGCCTCTGCTGCTACCGATGGATCCAGTAAGCGGTGGAGGGCACCGGAGCTCGGCGGGAGGGGATAAAAGTGATGTAAACTGATAAAAGTGATGTTGCGGCGAATGCGCCGCAGAGACCACTATTATCGGAAACCGGACCGCTGGCCAAAGAAGAGGATACCGGGGCTATGGCAGCTAGCTGCTGCCATAACAAAGATATCCCTCTTCAAAGTTAGGACGTATATATCGGCGTGCAGCGGTCCGGAAGTAGTTAAATATTTTGCAAAAAATGTATACATCTAAATCTATATTTTGAATATTTTGCAAAAAAACAAAAATAAATATACAGTATATATGGATTATGGATTTTATCTTTAAATATTAATAACAAAAAAAACATTATCAACAGTACAAAACTAGCTATAAATCACATTTTAAAATGTGTAAACTTAAAATAATATAATGGTCATGAGTCCAGTGTTATGGATATTATTTGTAAGTGTTAATTTGAAACAGATTTTTATAAACAGTATAAAATTAGCTATAAATTATGCCTAAAGTGGATGTAAACCCTCACATGTACCCAATGAAGTGAACAGCCTCGGATGACACACAGAGATTAAACAAATCTCCCTATATAAGTTTTACTTGTATATCTTCTGTCTTCTCTGGAATGTGCAGATTGTGTTAAAAATATTTCTTCCCCTTTCAGCAGTACATAAGAGTGGGTGGGGAGATTGGATATACACTGTGTGAGAGCTGATTGGAGGAAAGGGACACCCCCCCTACACATAGGCAGAGGAATGAAGGAACATGCAGAGCTGTATTATGAATAGACAAGCTCCCTGCTTATCTCACTCTAAGCTCCCTCCCCAACACAAATTTTTAGCTCATGTTATCTCATGCATCGGAGAACTTGTCAGAAGGGATTTTTTTCATAAATTTGGACCAAAATGTATTCTGCTAAATGTTTTTGTTGAGAAAAATAAAAATATCACAATACGTGTATATTAATTGATTTGTGTGAAAGTTAACCACTTCAGCCCCGGAAGGTTTTACCCCCTTCCTGACCAGAGCACTTTTTACAATTTGGCACTGCGTCGCTTTAACTGGTAATTGCACAAGGAATGCAATGCTGTACCCAAACGAAATTTGCGTCCTTTTTTTCCCACAAATAGAGATTTCTTTTGTTGGTATTTGATCACCTCTGCGGTTTTTATTTTTTGCACTATAAACAAAAAAAGAGCGACAATTTTGAAAAAAAAACAATATTTTTTACTTTTTGCTATAATAAATATCCCCAAAAATGTTTTCAAAAAACAAATTTCTTCATCAGTTTAGGCCGATATGTATTCTTCTACGTATTTTTGGTAAAAAAAACTTGCAATAAGCGTATATTGATTGGTTTTCTCAAAAGTTAAAGCGTCTACAAACTATGGGAAAGATTTATGGCATTTTTTTTTTTTACTAGTAATGGTGGTGATCTGCAATTTTTAGTGGTATTGCAACATTGCAACGGATAGATCGAACACTTTTGACACATTTTTGGGACCATTGACATTTAGACTCATCAGACTCATCCACCTTACAGACCGCTCAGTGTCTGCTACCCCTCTCTGCCAATCCCTCCATTGGCTTCCACTCCCCCAACGAATTAAATTCAAAATACTAACAATAAGTTACAAAGCCATCCACAACTCTGCCCCCAGCTACATCACTAACCTAAAATACCAACCTAAACGCCATCTCCGTTCCTCCCAAGATCTCCTGCTCTCTAGCTCCCTCATCACCGCCTCCCATATCGGCCTCCAGGACTTCTCCCGAGCCTCGCCCATCCTCTGGAATTCCCTACCCCAATCTGTCAGACTGTCTCCAAATTTATCCACTTTTAGGCGATGCCTGAAAACTTTCCTCTTCAGAGAAGCCTATCCTGCCTCCATCTAACAACTGCACTATTTTCTCCATTAGCTCATCCCCCACAGCTATTACCCTTTTGTATAACTTGACCCTCCCTCCTAGATTGTAAGCTCTAACGAGCAGGGCCCTCTGATTCCTCCTGTATTGAATTGTATTGTACTTGTACTGTCTGCCCTAATGTTGTAAAGTGTTGCGTAAACTGTCGGCGCTATATAAATCCTGTATAATAATAATAATAATAATAATAATAATAATAATAATAATATACAGCGATCAGTGCTATAAAAATGCACTGATTACTGTGTAAATGACACTGGTAGGGGAGGGGTTAACACTAGGGGGCGATCAAGGGGTTAAATGTGTGTTCCCTCTGTGTGTTCTAACTGTATGGGGATAGGACTGAGTAGTAGAGGAGACATATTGCTGTTCCTACATCCTCTGACAGCAAAGGGATTTGTGTGTTTACACACACAAATCCCCATGCTGGCACTCGTGCACACGATTGCATCATGTCCCCCGCCATGCAGCAGGTGAACACGCACCCTCTGACGGCTCTTAAAGGAACCCCATACCTGTACGGGATTTCGCGCAGGGGAGCCATTCTGCCCTGTATATGTACGCAAGTCGGTCTGGAACTGGTTAAAGTGTTTACAAACTATAGAACATTTACTGGAATTTAGGCAGCTACTGTATAGATGCTATACTGTAATGGTGGTGATCAGCAAATTATAGTGTAACTGTAATAGAGTGGCAGACAAATTATAGTGTAACTGTGATAGAGTGGCAGACAAATTATAGTGTAACTGTAATAGAGTGGCAGACAAATTATAGTGTAACTGTGATAGAGTGGCAGACAAATTATAGTGTAACTGTAATAGAGTGGCAGACAAATTATAGTGTAACTGTGATAGAGTGGCAGACAAACTATAGTGTAACTGTGATAGAGTGGCAGACAATTTTATACTAACAGACATTCTAATACTAGCTCATTATACCTTTGCCTTGCAGGTTTTTTTGTTTAAAAAAAAAAAAAAGGTGTGGGTATACAACCGCTTTAAAATAATAATATAATATATAATAGTCAAATTGAATATGAGTCGGCTATTACATGGTTTTTTAAATCGAGAACTGATTAGTAAAATTTTCTAGCAAGTTCAAAAGTACATTAAAAATAAAAAATGAATGTTTACGGAAAGAAAAAAAAAACTTTGCAAGTAAGCATTTTCAATCCCTGATTTTGTGCTTTTAACTGCAATTTTTTAGATTTGTGGCAGGGTCTCTTTAAGATCCCTATACTTCAATCACTTTAGGCCTTCACTAATGATAAATGTCTCATGTAGGAAATGCCATGATTTCTGGCCTTAGATATATTTTTACTTATGTGGACATAAAAGTGATCCTTGTATATTGTGTGTGTATGTTGGACATTAGTAGCTCTCGGCCAAGAAGGAGGAGTGTCTGGTTACTCAGTCTGATCATGTTCAACCATTTTCATTCCAAATATTTCCAAATGAATTCCTAGCCAACAAGCAGTTTACTTTTAGTCTGTTCTGTATTCTTTACCAAGTAATCTTTCGAGATAACCCAACTCCTCATCATACAGGGAGCCCATTATGCTTTACCTTTGCAGGTAAATAAAGAGGAAGTAAAACCCATCAGGGTTTACGTCCTCTTTAATTGCAAACAATCAATCCCAGCTCCAAAACAATTAATTTGTGGTGTGTTCTGTGTTCTATACCAAGTGTTCTATTGAGAAACTCCAACTCTTCATCATACAGGGAGCTGGTGACATTGGTGATGTTGATTCTTCCTCTGTTCTTGGTGTGGTACAGAATCCCGAATGTGCACTGAGACAAATCATTCATGAACTGTTGGAATCCATTGTTGGAGATGTAACAAGGTCTAACTTCCTCAATCGTCCTGAAATAGTTTGATGTCAGGAGCTCCACCAGCCAGGAGTAATCATCACTAGAAGATCTGGAGAAGATCCCAACAATGTGCCTCTGAGATGGTTCAATTGGACAGATGATAAAACAAGACATAAAAAAAATGAAGATTAATTGCATTATTTTGGAGGAAGTTTTATACATATTGATTCATTATTGAGCATGTGAAAATAAACATAAATGAATGTTATCAGCTGTTCCCACCATCCGGTGAAGTTAGTCTTGCCTAGAATATTACTGTATACTGCATATCCCTTTTTCAATTTTAATCAAATAGACTTAGCACTGCTGTATTTAGCTTGCAATTACATTTTGGCTTATGATTGAGTTGTAGACTTCTATTAATATTGTATAAACTTATGTACAGGTTGTGCTGTCAAAGGACTCTGTAGAGCACCACACCACCTATGTAGCGCTTACAACTGAAGGGTTCGCTGAGAATATACCCAGATCCCCCAATGTAGTACAGAGACACCAACTATTCCAGGTCAGTCTAGGGGATGCCTTTGTAGTATTTATTGCTGAAGAACTTTAACAGGAGAGGGGTTTAGGGACACAGGATACTCCAAAACAATAAACCTTAATAGCAAGTAATGAGGGGAAAAACTTCTCACTAATCGTCCTACAGTAGCCTATCCTGGAGTTAACAGGGAATGGCCAGTATATTCAGGACTCTATCAGAGCAGCCCCAGTCCATATAGCAGCTTCTGGCACATAATTCCTTTCTGGCTAATAGTCCACATCAAGGCCTTTACACACAGTGTCCCAGGAGCTGTCTGCCACCCAGCATCCACAGGCAGATCCTCAGCGAGGAAGATAAAAAAGATCCTCTATCAGACCAGGACTTTAAGTACTGTGCCCTCCAACACATATGATCCTTTGGCAATCTTCTCCAGATCCTCAGCTCAGCACCTGCTGAGGCCCAGACTGCAATTTCTTCTCTCTCTGGCTACCTCCCAGGGGCAGCACTCTGAGAACACTCTGCCAGAGCTTCTCAAACTTGTATAACCTACCCAGCCATCTTCTGGATAGTGCTCTTTAATAGTCAAGCAAATGTAGAAAGTCACCAGCACTCTAGAAAATTATTTTATGTTATAAACAATGAGTGCTGGTGACTTTCTAGGTTTATATTGCTATGAATAACTTACCACTGCTAATTTCTGTATACATCCAATGTCAATAACACAACCCATCCTGCTATAATGGAACATCATAAACTAACAAAAGACTTATGCCCCGTACACACGGTCGGATTTTCCGATGGAAAATGTCTGATCGGAGCGTGTTGTCCGAAATTCCGACCGTGTATAGGCTCCATCACACATTTTTCATCGGATTTTCCGACACACAAAGTTTGAGAGCAGGATATAAAATTTTCCGACAACAAAATCCGTTGTCGGAAATTCCGATCGTGTGTACACAAATCCGACGGACAAAGTGCCACGCATGCTCAGAATAAATAAAGAGATGAAAGCTATTGCCCACTGCCCCGTTTATAATCCAGACGTACGTGTTTTATGTCACCGCGTTTAGAACGATCGGATTTTCCGACAACTTTGTGTGACCGTGTGTATGCAAGACAAGTTTGAGCCAACATCCGTCGGAAAAAATCCTAGGATTTTGTTGTCGGAATGTCCGAACAAAGTCCGACCGTGTGTACGGGGCATAACAGGTGGTTTTCATAACCACCACACTACACCAATACTTTAAGGCTCGGTCCACACTACTGCGACCTGAAAGTCACACGACTTACGGTGCAATTTTGCCAGGTGACTTTTTGGTGATTTGCTGGCGATTCAATGCAACTTGAGTACTATTTTGATGCATATTGATGCGACTTTGAAGAGAGGGAGGGGCTTAACAGCAGGGAATGGCCGGGTAATAATCCTGTAATGTCGGATCCAAATCACATCAATATAGATGAGGATCCGACTTGAAGGCGATTTCCTTTAAAGTCTATGGGCACAAGTTGGATATTCGTCACCTTGAAGTAGTACAGGAATCTTTTCTAAAGTCGGAGCAACTTCAGTAAAGCTAATTAAGACAGCTCTCGTTGACTAACATGGGATTTCCTATGTCATGTGACTTGGGGTCTCACAAGTCGGATTCCGAATCGAGCCTCAGATGTCAAGCCAACCAAGGTATTGATATACTGCTTTAGAGGAATCAATCTCAACCTTGGTTTAACCTGGCAAATCAAATTGCTCTTCTCCTAAAATCAACTAAGCAAATCTACTTTTTTTGTTTATTGAAAGAAGAAACAAAACGTACCTCTGGGGGTTTGGAATAACTGGGAGGACATTCTATTTTTGTAGATTCTATATAAAAAAAATACAGATTTTACATCAACAGATGTACATTCTTTTGAAACAGAAGACACATTATGACAATCTTTAAGTACATTCTCACCATTATCGGAAGGCTTTTCTTGTGTGTGTCCTGGATAGGAGACAGAAGGATTCCTAGCTCTGTCCTGATCTGGGGTGTCTAGGTTGGAAAGTGGTGGCCGGGAAGCTGAAACAGCATGGTATCCCATGGAGGGAGAGGTCAGGAGACAGAAGAAGATGGGTCCATTATTAAAGATGGTACAAAATATTTTACAGCGCACACATACAAGAATGACATTTCCTGCAGGGCTAGTTAAAAATACCTGAACACCTGAACATATTCAAAAAATACAGGGGTTTGGTCACACTATATGGTCATATAGTGCTAAGCCCACTTACTGTGACAAAGTACCCCGAATTAGTGGGTCTTACACTAGTAATAGAATGGAAGATCCTTTGTCTCAACCATGGGAGCTGAACTCCTCTCTGTGGGAGAACTGAAGGGGATACATGCTAAACCCTGGTGGCCACTAAATAGGAGGTAATGAGGAGGGGGAGGGGTGCTCCAGCCCAAAAAACCCGGACATGGGCCTATTACAATATACAAGAACATATTTGGGGGGCACACCATACAAAGGATCTTCCATTCTATTACTAGTGTAGGACCCACTAATTCGGGGTACTTTGTCGCAGTAAGTGGGCTTAGCACTATATGACCATATAGTGTGACCAAACCCCCATATTTTTTGAATATGTTCAGGTGTTTTTAACTAGCCCTGCAGGAAATGTCATTCTTATATGTGTGCGCTGTAAAATATTTTGTACTGTTTGTAGGTCTTATAGCAGCACCATCTTGAATTTAAACGCATTGTATGGTGTGCCCTCCAAATATGTTCTTGTACATTATTAAAGATGAACTCCAAGCAAGGGATAAAGCTTGTTTACACTTGCGTTGTTTAGTAACACACATAAAAGCGCCTACCTCTTTAGCATGCATTTTTGATGCTTTTGTGATTTTTTTTTTTTTGAAGCTTTAATGAAGTTTGGAAAAGGCTCTGTGTGTGTTGACTTTCTATTTTTTCCCAACACATGAAATACAAAGTGAAGCTAACTCTGAAGCTCCCCTCTACAGCTGCAGGGAACGCTGTGATGAACTTCTATGAAGGCTTTGGAGATACGGTGAAGCTCCAAGAACGCAACATGGGTATAATATTTGATGTGAAGCAAAGCAAACTCAATAGTTTTTGCAGGACTGTAAGGTAGCCATTATATTTAGGGATTGCTGCTCTGATTGGCATTCAGAGTGCTTCAAAAATGCGGGTCAAATGCCACAGTTTTAAGCAAGTGTAAACAAGGCCTAACAGTATACTTGATAATTCTGTATTCTTCTTTCCTACCTGAAGCATGTTTTAGAGTACCTGTTTAGAGAACTAACATATTTGGAGACTACATAAGAAGATGGGTTCATTAGTTAAGATGAACTCCAGACAAGAAATATTTTGATAACTCAATCTATATTTCTCTTTCCTTCCTGTGTTTTGTAGCATGTCTTGGAGTAAAAAAATACATGTAGGGAGATTGCAATGCAATGCAAGCAATGCCGGCCAAAAAATATTTTCGAACAAGCTTGGCCCCCTCTTAGTACCATAATGATGATGGCACAATTCAAAGTTTATCTATATGTAAGTCTTCATTTTCTCTTTCTTTCTTTCTTTCTTTCTTTCTTTCTTTCTTTCTTTCTTTCTTTCTTTCTTTCTTTCTTTCTTTCTTTCTTTCTTTCTTTCTTTCCCGTCTCACCGCCCCTACTTTTTACAGTATATTCCTTTTTTTTTTTACAGAATATACATTTTAGCTCTACTAATGGGAGGGGTTCCATACTTGGCCAAAGGGGTGAACCTAATGATGACTCTTGAGATATCCAGTAACAATGAACAATAAAGAAAACCAACTTTTACCTTTTTTGCTACGATTTGTCAATTTTTTTCTCAGTGTATCAAGTAGAGTGTCTTTTTTCCTTTTTCCATTTCCAACATCAGGACCTATTGAATAGTTGAATGAAAATATTTTTCTGTAAAATAATAACAGCCAATACATAAAATCCAAGTAAAAAAAGAAAAAAAGAAAGAGCTACTGTCTAATCAAAAAATAATAACAAAAAAAATAACAGAAGGCAGTAAAAGGGGCGATTTCCCAAAAGCTAGCAATCAAATATGTGGCTGACACATACAGTAGTCCAAATTAGGACTTACAGGTTAAAGTGATACTAAAGTCTCAGTTTTTTTTGTTATAAAAAAAAAACCATGTTATACTTACCTGCTCTGTGCAGTTGATTTTGCACAGATAAGCCCAGATCCTCCTCTTGTCGGGTCCCTCTTCGGTGCTCCTGGCTTCTCCCTCCTCTTGAGTGCTCCCACAGCAAGCAGCTTGCTATGGTAGCACCTGAGCCAAGCCGCTGCTCCCTGTGCCTATTCAGACATGGAGCCCCGGCCCCGCCCCCTTCTTTCCTCATTGTCTCACTTACTTTGAATGATAGCAGCAGGAGGCACTGGCGCTTTGCTGCTGCCTCCGCCAATGAGGAGGGAGATTCCAGAGCAGCTGAGTCTCTTGTGGGATTAAGATGGGGCTAAGGTAAGTATTAGGGGGGTTGAGGGGGGCTGCTGCACACTGAAAGTTTTTTATCCTAATGCATAGAATGCACCTTTTTAAGTGAAAACATTGTGAGTTCAGTTTGGTTTATGAACAATATGGCAATCATGCAGCTTTGTTTATAAATAAAGCTTTTTGCTCAACTCTCTAATTTTATGGCTCCCTCTCCAATGTGGTATTTTTACTACAATATCCAGTTTAGGCAAATTTAATTAAAAAAAAACAAAAAAACACTGGTCAGTTCTCAGAGAGGATCCACAACTTCTCAAAATTCTACCTGAACTAACAAGATTTATTTACAGAAAAGCACCTCTGTACCATATCCAACCATCAGATCGGTCACCCTGACTTTTTTCCAAGGGAATGGATTTTACCCATGCAGGAGATGCTATGCCTGTAGACACACAAAAATGATACAAAAAATATAATGCACACTGGAGAAGGAGCCATAAAATTAGAGGGTTGAGCAAAAATGAGTCAAAATGAATTTTTGAACTCAACTCTTTTTATCCGTATGGAATGAATGTACAATTTAACCTTAACTGCTTTATATCAGATTACTAATTTTTATACCCAGCCCCCATCGTATATGTGATGTTAAAGTGGTTCCTATGTATCCCACACCCTCCTTTTATATATATATATATATATATATATATATATATATATATATATATTTTTTTTTTTTTTTTTTTTAAACTTGTAATTTTTATTAATACGGTTTATCAGTACGGCACTTTATCTTTCATAAAATACAGGCAATTTGGTAATAGAAGTAGAGTACAAACATATACAGTGATGTAGTTGTGGTAACTTTCATTGGGTAACAGGAGCATGAATAACATTTGAACATTATGAGTAAAGTGTAATACCTATGTAATGTAGGATTACAAACGGTTTAAGAATAGCAGTAGTGCAGGTAATCCTTTTGGGTGCTGAGAATCTAAGATTAAGCCAAGTGGATTTGCAGATCAGGGCAGGGGTGAGCATTTGGGGTGTACGAGCCAAGGGTTACATTTTTTAAGGAATGCAAGGACTTGCAGGTGGGCCTTGGCATACATAAATTCCATTAGACAATGGTTGTTTAATAGTAGTATCACTTCCTTGATGGAAGGGGGGGTTGCAAGATTAACACTTTCTGGCAATGGCTAGACGAGTGGCAATAAAAACATGGGTTAGGACGGTGTGGGAGTTTGGTGGCCATGAATCTAAACCTAGACCATTTGAGGGGATAGGGATATAGAGGTCGAAAGAATAGAGGAGCGAAGTCTTGTGAGGGCAGTCCAAAAAGGCTTCAGTTGCGGGCACATCCACCAAAAGTGTAGTGATGATCTAGAGTTCCCGCAAGTCCTCCAACAAGCATTTGATGTGGAAGGGTAAATCCTTGCTAATTTGGAAGGTGTGAGATACCAATTGTTAAAAATTTTCTGCGTAGTTTCCCAGTGTGTTATACATCGGGAGGTTTTTAGTGGCCTTTGGAGGGCACTGAGCCATTGAAGATATGTGTAGTTATAATTTAAGGTATTCTCCCCATGTAGTATAGCAGAGTACTTATGTTCTGGTGCGGAGTCGGTGAGAAGCTTGTAGATAGGGGAAATTCCTTTTCGGTTGGGTTTTTCGGTGTTGTAAAATTTTATGAGGTGTCAGAAGAAGAGGTTTTTGGTCCATGGTAGCCATGAAAGAGCTGAGCGAATTCTGAGATACTTGAAAAAATCTTTAGATTGAATGTGGTAGGTCGTTTGCATTTGCTGGAAGGAAAGAAGTGAGGAATCGCGGAAGAGATCTCCTAGTGTATTGAGGCCTGCATGTGACCAATTCGATATTGGGATGTCAGATAGAATAGATTGTAAAGCATTTAAAGGTATATATTGTAGTATTCGGTGAGGGATGCCTCCGTCTTGTTGGTGAGCTGCTCTCCAGACTCTGATGACAGCATTGACTGTACTGAGGTAGCATTCCTGTTTGTGGTGTTGTAGAAGTGATGCACTAAGAGTCAACTTATGGTTAATAGCCAAAACCGTTGATTCAATTTGTGGCCAGGAGTGTTGCGTATCTGACTTCCACCAATATTTGGCTTGGTTCAGGATAATTGCTTTGAAGTTTGCTGAAATATTGGGTGCTCCCATTCCGCCAGCAGAAATTGGTGAACATAAAATAGATCTTCTAATTCTGGGGCGTTTCCCATCCCACATGAATGAGGCCAAAATAGCTTGTAATTTGTTGAGGTGTGATTGCAAGAAAGGAACAGGCATAGTTTGGAATATGTATAACATATGAGGTAAGAGGTACATCTTGGTGTGTGCAATGCACCCAGCCCATGACGCTTGAATATGTTGTAGTATAATGCCCCGCACACATGATCGGACATTCCGACAACAAAATCCTCTGATTTTTTCCGAGGAATGTTGGCTCAAACTTGTTTTGCGTACACACGGTCGCAGCCAACCACGCGGTCACGTACACCACGTACGACGAGACTAGAAAAGGCCAGTTCAGAACCAAGCGCGGCACCCTTTGGGCTCCTTTTGCTGATCTCGTGTTAGTAAAAGTTTGGTGAGAGACGATTCGCGCTTTTTCAGACTCGTGGCTTTCAGATCGTTTTCTGCGGTTCAGTTTGTGCTTGTGGGTTTGTATCTGCTCTTCAGTGCGTGCAGTAAGTTCGTATTGGAGTTTTCTGTGCGATCTTGTCCGCTCGTTGCTGTTTTTCAGGTCGCTCTTCACAGGCCTTGCTGTTCTTCAGTGTGTTCTGTTACTTCGTTCTGAGCAGCCGACCGTTTTCTAGCCATGTTTCGTATGCATACTCCTCGTAGAGTTCATGCTGTGCGGGGGCTTGGTGTTGGGGTCCTGACCTTGACACAAGTCCAGTCCATGAACAGGGTGGGGAGGAGTTCATGGACCAAGAATTGGTTGCTTCAGCGTGACCAGTTCTCTCATATGCCTTTGCTCCGTGAGATCCGTGAGAATAATCCTGATGATTTCAGGAACTTTCTCAGGATGACGGGCCCCGTATTTCACCGTTTTTGGCTTCGCTGACCCCCTATATCTGCAGGCAGGATACCTGCATGAGGCAAGCCATCACTCTGGAGCAGAGGCTCGTCGCTACCCTGTGGTACTTGGCGACAGGGAGAAACCTGCAGGACTTGAAGCTCTTGACAGGCATCTCCCCTCAGGCTCTGGGGATCATTATCTCAGAGACCTGTTCTGCCATCATCCAGGTCCTTCAGAAGGAGTATATGAAGGTAAATTTTTATCCTTTAATATCACATTTTATTGTATTTAATGTTTGATAATATATTGTATTTCTTTCCGCATTCCCTAATTACCATGATTGTAATATGCTGTGAATGTCCCCTTTGTCCTCATGCATGCTGGATTTTTCTGTAATTATTATTTTTGTCCTTCATACATATTTGCCTTCACTTACCTCCCCAGCATGCTCTCCTGGCCCTATATTCACCTCATGTAGTCACTTAACAATGTATTTTATCAGCTCCATAGTAGTGCTTGACCCCAAACACCCCCTAAAATGTTTACAAATCTGATTTGTGCTTTAAATTCAGGCAGAGTGTCAGAGGCTTTTTTTTATGGTGTCCCCAAATCATTTTTATTAACCCTCCCTCCCCCCAACTGCTAAGTCAGCTGATCCCAATTCTCTATCTATCCTCAATCATCTATCTGCTGACTTTGCCAAACCCATACACACTATACCCATCTCTTTTGTGGTCAGATGTATGGATGAATTCCCCAAAGCATGTAGTGCAAGGACCTGCCTGTATACTTTCAAATGGTACTGTTTAAAGTTTTTGTATCCTATTATTATCTTGATAGGTAATAGCAGAATGTCCAAATGTGCTCAAATGTGTACAGTGTGTGTTTATATCTTTGTATTATGACTTACCTGTCCAGTGGGCTGCCAATAGTGTAACTAAGGAGGGGCTGTTCCAAGTAATACCCATTATTTAGGCATTCATCTCTCAATGAAGTGAAGAGGGTTACCTGTCCAAGATCCCCCCCCTTTAAAGCGGGGTTCCACCCAAATTTTGAACAATATCTGTATGTATTCTCTTCCTTGCCTACATGCTGACATGCCGTTTAAAAAAATGTAAATCGCCGTAATTACCTTTTATTTTTCTATTCTTCTTTGCACTTCCTGGTTCTCCTCCCGTGGGAGTAGGCGTGTTTATAGCCTCTCCCAGACTCCTGGGAGCTAGTCTCAGGCTTCCCAGGATACCACTGAGCATGTGCGGGAACGAGCGGTGAATGCTGGGAGCACAGCATTCACCACATCCAGGAAACAAATGCTTGTGGGCTTCAAATGCCCACAATGAAGATGGAAACCGCCTGCAGTGAATAATATAAGTTATTCTTTCCGACGAAATCTGACACAGGCGGACATATTACACACAATATGTGAGTATGTAATGCTGAGAAGAAAAGTTTGTGAATGAACTAAAAAAAAAAAAAAAACGATAGATAGGTGAACCCCCGCTTTAATGTTAGAAATGGCTCATGAGAGGGGGGAGGGGGAATATGATAGGTGTACCTTATACTTTGGTGTTGTAAAATTCCCCTTAATAAATGTTATCTGGATGTTGGCCAAGAAGGTTTGTGTCTAATCTGCTTTCCCTGTTTATGTGCAAAAATACTCATTTTTGTTTTTTCCTCAACAGTTTCCTTCCACGCCACAGGAATGGCAGACTGTGGCCTCCCACTTTGCCCAGCGGTGGGACTTTCCTAACTGCGGAGGGGCAATTGATGGGAAACACGTCCACATCGTCCCACCACCCAACTCGGGGTCATACTATTATAAATACAAGGGGTTCAATAGTATTGTGATGTTGGCGGTGGTGTCGGCTAATTACAACTTCCTGTATGTGGACGTGGGGAAGAATGGCCGGATGTCCAATGGTGGAGTCATCGCCCAGACGGAGTTTTACAGGCATCTCCAGAATGGCAGCTTGGACTTTCCACCTCCAGAAGAGAATGTGGAAGGACTCCCATTCATCTTCGTTGCAGATGAAGCATTTGCACTGGGGGACCATCTTATGCGGCCATTCCCGATGAGGACCCTCACCCCGGAACAGAGGGTTTTTTAATTACCGGCTGGCCAGAGCCAGAAGAGCGGTGGAGAACACATTTGGAATCATGGCCAGCCGGTTCCGCCTATTTCTGACACCCATCCATATGGCGGAGTATAAACTTAATCATATAATCCTGGCGTGCTGTGTTCTACATAACTTTTTATGCCAACATTCTGCCAACTATGCTGGCTCAGTTGGGCCTGAGGCCAGAATGATAAATGAAACAACCCTGACGGCGCTACAAAGTGGCCGTCCTGGCATGCCCTCCCTGAGTGCCCGTGATGTCCGGTTAAGATACCTTGAGTTCTTTGCGGGTAGGGGGGCCATCAATATGCCAGCAAATTTGTGAAGCCTTTTATCAAATAAAACAAAAAAAAAAATCTTTGTTGACATTTACTGCTTGTGTTTGTTTTAGAGGACCCTGACAGAAATGTGGGGAGTCCTGAAAATGGAGTGATTGTGTAACCTTATACAAAGCACTGTTGGGTGTTATTTACTAAAGGCAAAGACACTTTGCACTACAAGTGCACTTGAAACTGCAGTGAAACTGCACTTGTAGTGCAAAGAGGATTTGCCCTTAGGAAATAACCCCCATTGTCACAGAAAACAGCAATTACATCACCACAAAAGTGTTGTAGCGTTGAGACAATAATCCACATATTGTTGATTAACAATCTTTTTAGTACCTGCACAATCACATGTGCATTTAGAAAAGGTTTTTAAAACACATGGGCACATGTTTGTTGTATAACAATTTTTGGGGGGGCATTATAAAAAATATAAATGTCCATTTAAGATAAAACAGGCATCTGCAAAACCAACAAGAAAGACACAAATCTTGAACTTACAAAGTTCACATTTGGTAGAACTTGAAGGCAATATCAGACATGAGTATTTAGGAACTGTGTTTGATATTGCGTTCAGATGGGGTGAAGTCACCCCAGGAAAAGCCAAATTTGGAAGATGCACACAAATTTCCCAATGTCAACATGTGCTACCTGCCATCACGGGGGATCCAGGGACGTGTTTTTGGGGGAGAAACTCCTTCCTCTCAGCTACTTTATTATTGAGGAAGGGGTTGCACCCTCCAAAATGCGTCCATTGATCTCCCGTGATGGCAGATAGCACATGTTGGCACACTGTGTGCATCCTCCAAATTTGGCTTTTCTAAAAATCGCTAAAACATTTTTAACATTGTAGCACACAAAAAAACAAAGTGTTTTGGAGGGGTTCTAAACTCGCCCCAAAACATCAATGATGTTTTTATTTTTTTGAATAACATCATTGATGTTTTTCTTGAGGTTTTCCAATTGTAAATTACACCCCATGATCTCCCCGATCAGGATCTGGGCACTCTCTGATGTGAAAGGATCTGGATCCACAACATCACGATCACCTAAAAAGAGAGAAACCAAACAAAAACAGGTATCAAAAATATGCCGGCATCCATCTCTTACCTGAGCGTGTGGTCGCAGACACTCACCTGTTGTGGTGACAATTTCCACCACGTCTTCCTCCTCCTGCTCTTCTTGGGTTGGGGGTATTTCCCCTTCTTCCAGAGGTGGGGGGTCTGTGGTCTCCTCGGATGAGGGGTGTCCTCCGAGTCTTTTCTCCCCTATGTAAAACAAAAATGCTATACTTAGCACACAGATATTTGATGGCAGAACTATAAATAGGAAACATTGCTTGGAAGTGGGGTACAATTGTCTATTTTGGCAGAGTTCCAAAATGTAGCATTTTCAGTGTCCTTTGTCAAGCTGCAATACTTTACCTGTTTGGTACAAGCTTCCCAGATGGAGTCACCCCTATAGTATACACTGGAGCACCTGTGTGGCCCCCCTAATAAAAATGGTGTTCTGGGGTCCCACACTAGTGCTCCAGTGTCCAGATGTGAAAACCGCTGCTCAGTGTCCTCTCATTACACAGAATCTAGTTTGCATTTCATTCTAGTAACAAAGCCATCTACACAACCAAATTAGTTTCATACAAGTAGGGCGTAAAAAATGTGGCCAAATGAATGTGGCCAAAACAATGGTGTTTTATAGGCCGAAAGGAAAATGTTTGATACGAACGAATAATGTGCCCATGAACCAGAAAGTTGCCATTTTAAAATGTACACTTGTAAGAAAAGCACATGGAGCAGCACAAACGTAATAAACACAAAAAGAATAGGAACACAGCACAACTACTTACTTTTTTGCAGCACTCTCCGGATCTTTCTGTACTCCTCGTGTTCTCTTAATTTGAGGTCCGACCACCGCTTCCTGAGCTGATCTTTCGATCGACATACCCCGAAATGCCGGTGCAGACTTTTGACCACTTTCGCCATGATCTTGGCCTTTCTGACATTGGGGTTGGGGTAAGGTCCATACTTTCCATCATAGTCGGCCCTCTTCACGATGTCCACCATCTCCAACATCTCCCCAAAGGACATATTTGAGGCCCTAAATCTCCTTCTGGATCGGGACGTCTCCGGATCTGGGCTTTCCTCCTCCTCCTCGTTCCTGTAATTAGCACGCACCTGCTGTGTATCCGCCATGTGCTCTTCCCCCACTGCGCAGAACGAAAAGGGGCGGGGAGTAGACTAGAAAGAACGTCAGGGGCGGGTGGAGTTACACGCATGCGCAGTGTGTACAAGGCGTAACACGCATGCATATTATGTACGATCTGTGAGCGGAGGAAGGAGCATCGGAGGCGCCGATCGTGATAACGAAGGTAAGATCTAAACTTGGGCCTATACAGCTTCGAAATTGAAGCCTATATTGTAACAAGATTAGGAGAGTTTGGCCTGACCTTAGGGCTTGTCTTGTGTTGTGTCTTGCAGAGAAAATGGATGGCTTCAATGACCACAACTTCCTCCCCCTGTTCATAGACAAATACAGGGAGCTGCCCTGTCTGTGGCAAGTGAGACATCCCCATTATAACAATAAACAAAAGAGGCAGGCAGCGCTGGAGAAACTGCTGGAGTTGGTGAAGCCGGTGGTCCCCGCAGCAACCATCCCCTATTTAAAAGCCAAAATTGGTGGCCTGAGGAGCACTTATCTTAGGGAGCGCAAGAAGGTCACAGATTCCCAGAGGTCCAGAGCTGCAGCAGATGACGTTTATGTCCCCAGGCTGTGGTACTATGAGAGACTGCGGTTTCTGTCAGACCACACTGAAGTCAGGGAATCCCTCTCCACTCTTCCTTCCACGCTTCCTTCCACCCCAGTTGAGGCTTCCAATGTCCAACCTGGGCCTTCCAGCCAGGAAGAAGTGGAGGAGCCCAGCTTGAGTCAGGTATAGCATTCTTCTACAGATTTCTGGTCAATAAAGAAATTATGTTTACTAGATGTTATTATTGATCACTAATTGCTGATTTAATAAAGTGTTTTACATATCAATAGATAGTAGTGGGCACCCAAAATTGGGACAAGAATGAAAAATGCTGGGCTCAGAATGATAGTCTGTTATATTTGTTAACATTCAATTTGCAACAGTCAGGAGGTGAAAATTGTGTGTGATTGATGTAAAAAATACTACAACTATGTCCCTTTTTCATACACAGGAAGACCTCAGCCAAGAGGAGCCTGTGGAATGTGGCAACCAGGAGGAGGCGGGGCTAAGTTGCAGCCAGAAGGAGGCGAGGCTAAGTGTCAGCCAGGAGATGCCTGGGACAAGTCGAAGCCTGACCGAATCGCAGGTTCCTCCTCTCCGCCTTCCATACAAAAGAGCGAGGAAGGCGACTCACATGCAGGATTCTGCACTCAGGCTGATTCAGGAGGCTTCTGCGTCCCTCCGAGCCTTACCCACTCCTGAAGAGGCCTTTGCCTGCATGGCTGCCACCAAACTGCACGGCATGCAGGAGGGTCAACGCCTCATGTGTGAGCAACTTATTTATAAAGTCCTAACTAAGGGGGTGAGTGGCGAAATCACACCCAAGACCGACGTGATTGAGTTGGACCATCCTCCTCCTCCTCCTCCTCCAGCTGCCACAACTCCACCACCACAGCCACAGCGTGGAAGGAAGCATGGATGGAAGACAAGAGAGTGATGACCCTGGGTTCAGTCTGGTCTGACAAAAGCTGCAGTCTCTTGTATGACCACAGCCTGGGGACACAGATGTCATCTGCTGCTTTCCGGATCTCTGGGACTTCTGGACCAGACTGCACTCGCTTAGATATGGACTCCTCAGGCCACCAGTTTTGCTTGAAAATAATTGATGTGTGCCCTGGGGGTCCAAGGCTTCACCCATTTCTGCTGTTTCTCCAGCGTTGCCTCCCTCTTTGTTTAGTTGTGAGCCCTTAATAAATGATTTTTTGGGGAAAATTATACTCTCCTATGTGTGTTTTCTACCAAAAAGGACAGTTTGTTTGTGAGGATTCAGGTACATTTCTAAAGTAAAAAAAAAATGTTGTCAGATGTGACAAATCTAAATATATTAAGGGAATCTCGCTAAATAATAAAGAAATAAGTTTGTGAGAACTCTGTGTGAATATGAGCAGCAAAACTGCTTCATTCTTCTCACATTATAAAGAAGAAAAGAGTGCGCTGTATTAAACCATTTTTAACATTGCACCGTGATGAACGTGTTGTATCTATTGCGAACGCTAAGTTTACCAGACCAAGCTGTTCCATCTTGGAATTTCTTCTGAGCATGCGTGGCGCTTTGTGCGTCGGAACAGGCCACACACGGTCGTAATTGACGCGATTGGATTTTGTTGTCGGAAAATTTTATAGCCTGCTCTCAAACTTTGTGTGTCGGAAAATCCGATGGAAAATGTCCGATGGAGCCCACACACGGTCGGAATGTCCGACAACATGGTCCGATCGCACATTTTCCATCGGAAAATCCAACCGTGTGTATGGGGCATAAGAATGAGGAGAAATCACCTAGGAGTTATTTCCCAAAGAACTCCTACCACATCCCATGAAGAAACAATTTGGAAAAAGGATGCCCTTGGGGGGTAGGAGTTTGAGTAAGGGATGCAAACAGAGGCATAAATATATAAAAAACTGATAATTTTATTACAAAATGACAATTACAATTTACAATATAAATATTCCTAAAATCACAAAGTTGGATACAAATACATATACAGTTGCTTAATTATTGGATCACAAGTAGACTCCAGAAGAGGGTTCATGCAGATGGTATGATCACATAAAGTCCCAACATGTTTCGGAAAAGCGGGGGAATAGGGGTAAACATATTCATTTCCTTCCTCAGGGGTTAAATGGAAGCAAACTGTTATATGTCTAATGAAGAAAAAAAAGGTTTGTATTTCAGTGTAGTAAAACATACAGTAAAGAATGTATATGTGTATATTTATTTAACATGGTGAATTATGTATAAACATGGCATGATATATCAGAACATGGGATAAAGATGGTACTCACAATTACAGTATCCGTTGTGGACTAATGCACAAGCCACATTGAAGAGAGACGGAGCCTCGAGTCTCAAGAAATGTTTCTACATGGCAATACATGGCAATTTAGACATCTCCATGGGTCATATGAATCTTCAGAGTAGAGTAGTGATGAGAGAGCAGTGGATTGTGTGCGGGATGGGTTGGAGGAATCTAGGGTGGGGTCTATTATTTAATTAAAATCACCACAGAGAATTCGGGGGGTGTTGTGTGAAGGGAGATAGTTTCCCCACAACTGTTTTGTAGAATTATCCTTGACGGGTGTTTGGGGTGTAAACATTGATGATAGCTATAGTGTGGTTGTTAATGGAGGCATGCAGGATAATATACCTGCCATATGGGTCAATCTCAGAGTGGAGTAGTTGGAATGCCACCATGGAACACACAGCAAAAAGGACGCCAGCTTTTTTCTTAGGGAAGTTGGCAAAAAAGCAGTGCGGAAACTTTTTATGAGTGCTGGGTGGAGACTTGGATGAGGAAAAGTGAGTTTCCTGCACACATATGATATCTTAATTGAGTCTAAAGGCTTCTCTCCATAGCAAATGGCATTTAAAGGGAGAGTTAAGGCCTTTGACATTCAAGGAGGTGATGTTAACAGCCATAGTGGTTAGGGGGTGGGGGTAGGCCTAGAAGGAGGGGGAACACCTGCTAATTCGCACACCAAATACCTGAATGTTGATTGTAAAATACAGTAAGAACCCAGTTTAATCACTAGTACTGTGGTGAATACAACTAACTTAAAAAGCAGTAAGAGAAAATTAGGTGAAACGTAATGTACACTTTAAACTTGTGGTAGGGTGCCTAGCACTCTATATAATCAGAGGATATGTGAGAAAGAACTGGAACAGATATGAAATAAAAGTAAAAATATGAACTGTAAATAAGGTTATACTCACCTGGGACAAATTTGCCGCTAAAGGGTTAAATAACGTTCAAATTGCCTGTAATGGAACACAGGGTCCCCGGGTGGAGCCAGGTATCAGTGGAGATGTTGGTCACGAGGTGAGGCAAGGTTGGTGTTATTGCGGCTGTGACCAAAGGTCTGCGGACGGCGTGACTCTGGGTCCGGTGGAGGTGAGGAGATGAGGCCCTACTTTAGTAGCCTTTTGATGCCCTCTTTAGGCGTATAGATGTTTGTTGTTTGGTGTTGAAATGTCACCACTAATTTGGCGGGGAAGCCCCATTTGTATGCGATGATACGATCTCGGAGGACTGCAGTAACTTGGCCAAATTCCCTCCTTTTTTGTGCGGTGGCTGCTGGTATATCCATGTATAGAGAGATGGAAGAGTAAGGGTCTGGGAGGGTAGCGTAGAACGAGCTGCAGACATGATTCTTTCTTTAGTTTGGAAGAAAAGTACGTAGCGGGGGGCAGTTTCCGGCAGGTCGTTTGGTTTAGCGATCCTATATGCGAGGTCTTTGATGATATCAGCCTTCAACTGTTGTGGAATAAGTTTGAGGAACAGTTGTTGGATGTGATGGATTAGGTCTGGAGATTTGACAGGAATGCCTCTGAACTTTATATTATTCCTCCTGGAGCGATTCTCCAGGTCGGCCATTTTAGCCTGTAAAAATTGTATTTCTTCAGAGTGCTGGTGGAATGCCTCAGAGGCCTCATGGTGTGCAGAGGCATGCTCTGTGATCTGTCTCTCCAATATGTCAGTATGTTGCTCTACCTGTTCTACTCTGAGGTGCAGGGAGGATAAAGATAAGCGGAGCTTATTACGTAGATCTTTTTGTAGAGACAGTAACATGAGTTTTAAGGTTTGCTCTGAGGCAGGCTAATCACTGGCAGGGTGTGCAGCCAAAGATTCCTGTGAGCCTTCACTGTCAGCAGTCTCATCCCAATGCTGTTTCTTATACAGCGGGACTTTAGATGGAGAGGGTGCTGGGGACTGTGCTGATCGCTTACCTCTGTGTGAAGGGGAGCCTTGGTGAGGTGTAGGATCAGGCACAGAGCTGTCCATGTCCTCTGGGATGAACACGGAGTCCTGTGGAGTTGTGTGGATGCCGCTGCTCTGCATGTCTGTCAGCCTGTAAAACTCTGTGAGGCAGCGCGATTATAGAAGGAGCGGTTGTTCTTCCTGGACATACCGCTGTGATCCCCTTTGTTCCACCTCCCTTCTGGTGTGGGAGAGAGGGGAGGAAGGTTGCTGTACTGGGCAGAGGGTTGCTGAGAGTCCTGGGCTTGGCGGAGCTGCAGAGTGAGACATCCATCTTGCTCCTCGGCCAACCACGCCCCCCCAGATATGTATTTTTTATATTAATTGTTTAGATGTTTTTAGTTTCTTTTTTATGTTATCTCTTTTATGAATTTAGATGCATCCCCAGCAGGGGTGTATATATATAATAATATATTTTAACATTATCTTACATCAATTACCATTATACAGTTTATTTATATATATGAATAAACTGTATGTTTGCATACTCAGAATTAGGATTCATATGGCTCGGATTAGAGCCCATGTTTAAAACCCCAGCACTCATTACTAGACTCCTTATCCCTTGAAATAGTCACGTGATAGGTGACACAACGCGTCGGGAGGAGTTGGTGACATCACACCCATTGTCTCAGTTACACGGTTGTAACGGTGAGGAGGAGAGCAGTGTTTCCCTGATTGGCCTTACATAAAAATGATATGCTATACACAAGATGATATAACATGTGAGTGGGATATCGGTATATGTCCTTTACAGCCCTGATATAGTTACATTGTTGCGCAATGAAAGTCTGTTTTCTCCTCCCGAATCACTCTAGAAAACAGACGGCTTTATATTGAAGGATGCTGTGAATGTCTTTATGCTTGATGCTATTCCAGGCTGAATCATCTTATAACACATTTGAGAGCTTTGTATGACCCAAGGGGGTCGCTGTCTAAGTGAGCAGGCATTGCACCTGGTAAAGGAAGTAGTGGCACGGTTAATAGAACTAACTACTACACTTTGTGGAGGAGCACTTTACTAATATTCATTTTATATTGACTGTATCTTATTGGACCTTTTTCCATATTATTAATTGTTGGAGTTTGCATTAATCTATTTTTTTTTGCATACTGTCATCAGAATAATTAATTATCACCATAGTGACATTGTATTACTCTGGGGAGATGATCAGAGATTTTTTTTACACTATTATTGCTTATAACAGTGATGATCACTGTTATAAGCAATCCTTTGAACAGTCATGAACGGATTTCATTCATGACAGCGTTTACTATTGTGATGCTGTGATCACTTGTGACCAACCACAACATCACAACAGTAAGAAAAATGTCATGAATGAAAACCAAGACAGTTTGCTTTCAAGTTATCAAGTGATCTCTATGATTGCTCATAGCAATCACGTGATACCCTGGCCGTTCACAGCGGACAGGTACTGAGCGCTGTAATCCCCTGTGTCCATCTGACACAAAAGACATGGGATTGTGGCAGTGCATATGTTGCTGAGAAGGGATGAGCCGAACACCCCCCGGTTCGGTTCGCACCAGAACCTGCGAATGGACCGAAAGTTCGCACGAACGTTAGAACCCCATTGACGTCTATGGGACTCGAACGTTCGAAATCAAAAGTGCTCATTTTAAAGGCTAATTTGCATAGTATTGTCCTAAAAAGGGTTTCCCCAGGGGAAATGTATCAATGCAAAAAAAACTTTTAAAAACGGCCGTTTTTTCGGGAGCAGTGATTTTAATGATGCTTAAAGTAAAAAAAAAAAAAAAGTGAAATATTCCTTTAAATATCGTACCTGGGGGGTGTCTATAGTATGCCTGTAAAGTGACGCGTGTTTCCCGTGTTTAGAACAGTCATTTTTAAAGGAAAAAATCTAATTTAAAACTGCTTGCGGGTTTAATGTAATGTCGGGTCATGGCAATATGGATGAAAATCAGTGAGACAAACGGCATGGGTACCCCCCAGTCCATTACCAGGCCCTTTGAGTCTTGTATGGATATTAAGGGGAACCCTGCACCCAAATTAAAATAAGGAAAGGTGTGGGGCCACCAGGCCCTATATACCCTGAACAGCAGTATACAGGCGGTGCAAACAAGACAGGGACTGTAGGTTTCTTGTTAAGTAGAATCTGTTTGTCATTTTGAACGGGTACATTTTTAACATGTTTAGCTCCAGCCAAAAAATCTTTTTTAAGCTTTTTGGAAAACATAGGGAAGGGTTATCACCCCTGTGACATTTGTTTTGCTGTCTTTACTCCTCTTCAGAAGATTTCACCTCACTTTTTGTCCCAATGAAAAATGTTTTTTGAAAATTTGGGTTTTTTTGTGGAACAAGGATTGGAAAACATCAGTGGAAAGGAGAATTTTTTTTCCCATATTAACTCTTACAGGAGAGAATTTCCCTTCCTAGGGGTAGATTTCATCTCACTTCCTGTTGTCTCCTTCCGTTTGCAAGTAGGAGTCGTTTGTAAGTTAGATGTTTGAAAGTAGGGTCCTGCCCTATATACTCAGCAGAAATTTGGGCCTTAGGTGTTGCTGTGGCCACAACACTGTAAGCCCTCACAGGGCCCTGCTGTGAAATATTAGATCAAGAATTGTAATTACATGCCCCTGTTAAACAGGAGCTGGAAAATTAGGCCTTAGGCACTGGTGCTGGTGCCACAACACTGCAACCCCTCACAGACACTCTAGTTGGAACGCAGGAACGAGCCCTGCTGCAAAGTATTGCAACAAAAATTGTAATTACACGCCCCTGTTAGACAGGGGCAGAAAAATTGGGCCTTAGGCACTGGTGCTGGTGCCACAACACTGCAACCCCTCACAGACACTCTAGTTGGAACGCAGGAACGAGCCCTGCTGCAAAGAATTGCATCAAAAATTGTAATTACACGCCCCTGTTAAACAAGGGCTGAAAAATTGGGCCTTAGGCACTGGTGCTGGTGCCACAACACTGCAACCCCTCACAGACACTCTAGTTGGAAAGCAGGAACGAGCCCTGCTGCAAAGTATTGCATCAAAAATTGTAATTACACGCCCCTGTTAGACAGGAGCAGAAAAATTGGGCCTTGGGCACTGGTGCTGGTGCCACAACACTGCAACCCCTCACAGACACTCTAGTTGGAATGCAGGAACGAGCCCTGCTGCAAAGTATTACATCAAAAATTGTAATTACACGCCCCTGTTAAACAGGGGCTGAAAAATTGTGCCTTAGGCACTGGTGGTGGCGCCCAGAACCAAAAATGTTCTTACAAGCTATCAGCGTGATGATTGAGGAGGAAGAGGATAATTACTCAGGGATAGTCACTCAGCATCAGCATAGGCAGTCTTTGAAGGGATCTGAGATTTCAAAAAAAATTATTCGGTTACATCAGCATCAGGTGCTTGGTAGCTGGTGGTGATCCAAGACTGATTCATTTTTATGAAGGTCAGTCGATCGACCGAGTCGGTGGAGAGACACACCCTGTGATCGGTTACCACGCCTCCAGCAGCACTGAATGTGCGTTCCGAAAGAACGCTGGATGCAGGACAGGCCAGTAGCTCAATTGCATACTGTGCAAGCTCTGGCCAGTGATCCATGCTCAAGACCCAGTAACCCAGAGGATTTTCGGTGGGAAAGGTGTCCAAGTCTGATCTTGCCCCTAGGTATTCCTGCACCATGTAAAACAGACGCTGGCGATGGTTGCTGGAACCGATCATACTTTGGGGCTGCGGACCAAAAAATTGTCTGAACGCATCGGTCAGACGGCCACCTTCTCCACCGCTCCTTCTTTGACTGACCGAAGCCTCAGCAACACGTTGTCCAGAAACAGGAGTTTGTAACCTCCCAGTCTCTGGGAACGCGTTGCACAGACCTTTCTGCAAGGCCTCCCGAAGATGTTTCATCCTCTGCTCCCTCTGCGATGGCAAGATAAGGTCCGCAACCTTACCCTTGTAACGTGGATCAAGGAGGGTTGCCAGCCAGTATTGGTCCTTCTCCTTGATACCACGAATACGAGGATCCTTACGCAGGCTTTGCAGGATCAGGGAGGCCATGCAGCGTAGGTTTGCTGAGGCATTCGGTCCGGAGTCCTCTGGGTCACTAAGGACAACATGGTCCGCAGCCACCTCCTCCCAGCCACGTACAAGTCCATGTGTTTCTTGGGACTGATCCCTTAAAGACTGCTGCTGATGCTGAGTGCCAGACTCCACCTCCATACTGACACAATCTTCCTCCTCCTCCTCCTCCTCCTCGTCCTCTTCCTGTGTGATCGGCGGGCACGCAGGAACACTGTCTGGATAAAGGGGGCCTTGAGAGCTAAGGAAGTCCTCCTCTTCCTGCCTCTGTTCTGCCTCAAGTGCCCTGTCCATTATTCCACGCAGCGTGTGCTCCAACAGGTGGACAAGAGGGACAGTGTCACTGATGCATGCACTGTCACTGCTCACCATCCTTGTGGCCTCCTCAAATGGTGACAGGACAGTGCATGCATCCCTGATCATGGCCCACTGGCGTGGGGAAAAAAAACAAGCTCCCCTGACCCTGTCCTGGTGCCATAGTCGCACAGGTACTCATTGATGGCCCTCTGCTGCGTGTGCAGCCGCTGCAGCATGGCCAACGTTGAGTTCCACCTGGTGGGCATGTCACAGATTAGGCGGTTCTTGGGCAGGTTAAACTCCTTTTGGAGGTCCGTCAGCCGAGCACTGGCATTATATGACCGGCGGAAATGCACACAGATTTTCCTGGCCTGCCTCAGGACATCCTGTAAGCCCGGGTACCTGCCCAAGAACCGCTGCACCACCAAGTTAAGGACGTGAGCCAAACAGGGCACATGGGTCATTTGTCCCTGTCGGAGGGCAGAGAGGAGGTTGGTGCCATTGTCCCAAACCACCATTCCTGCCTTAAGTTGGCGTGGCGTCAACCACCTCTGAACCTGCCCCTGCAGAGCTGACAGAACCTCTGCCCCAGTGTGGCTCCTATCCCCCAAGCACACCAGCTCAAGCACCGCATGGCATCTTTTGGCCTGCGTACTTGCGTAGCCCCTTGAACGACTACGGAGCACCGCTGGTTCCGAGGAAGAGGCCATGGAGGAAGAAGAAGAGGAGGGGGTGCAGGAGAGAGGTGTGTCACAATCATTAGCATTTTGGAGGCGTGGTGGCGGAACAACCTCCAACACTACTGCACCTTGTCCTGCATCCTTCCCAGCTGCCAGCAGAGTCACCCAATGCGCCGTGAAACTTAGGTAACATCCCTGTCCATGCCTGCTGGACCATGAGTCAGCGGTAATATGCACCTTACCGCTGACCGCCCTGTCCAGCGAGGCATGGACATTGCCTTCCACATGCCGGTAGAGAGCCGGAATCGCCTTCTGTGAGAAAAAGTGGCGTTTGAGTACCTGCCACTGAGGAACCGCACATTCCACAAACTCACGGAAGGGGGCAGAGTCTACCAACTGAAAAGGCAGCAGTTGAAGTGCTAGCAATTTTGCCAAGCTAGCATTCAACCGCTGGGCATGTGGATGGCTGGGAGCAAACTTCTTTCGGCAGTGCAGCAGCTGGGGCAGGGAAATTTGCCTGGTACAATCTGACGTCGGTGTACCAAAAGCAGATTGCCCACAAGTACTTGGTTGTGACACACTTAATTATACACCTTCATTCCTCTCAGTGCAGGTCTCAGAGAGGACTGAAGGTCTAGTGGGGTTGGAAATCTCAGCTGATGAGGAGCAAGGAGAGGTCCTCTTTGTTCTTTGGTGTGGGTCTTTTAGATGCGCTTGCCAACGAACTGCATGGCAGGTCAACATATGTCTGGTCAAGCATGTGGTACCCAAGCGGGAGATGTTTTGGCCACGTGAGATACGCTTGAGACATATGTTGCAAATAGCAGCGGTGCGATCTGATGCACTCGTCTCAAAAAAGGCCCACACCAAAGAACTTTTTGAATAACGCGCAGAGACTGCAGCGCCCTGCACATGTGATGCAGTCAATGTGCTGCCCTTAGGCTGGCCCCTGGAGGGCATCCTGCCTCGTTGGTGATGTGCCGCCTCCTCCTCCTCCTCCTCCTCTCTCCTATCAGGCACCCACGTTGAGTCAGTGACCTCATCATCCCCTCCCTCCTCATCACTGGAGCAAACCTGGCAGTATGCTGCAGCAGGGGAAGCATGACTGCCAGATTGCTGTCCTTCTTGGGCACCCCCTCTGTCCATGCTCATGTTACTGCCTTCATCGAGCTCAGTATCATCATCAGAGCCTTCCAAACGCTGGGCATCCTCCTGGAGCATGTACCCAACACTGTGGTCAAACAGTTAGAGGGACTCCTCAGGAGGACATGGTGGAGCTATGGAAGGAGTCACTGATGACATTGAGCCAAGGGAAGAGGCCGCTGCTTTGCCAGACAAAGCACCCTGGGCATGGGTGAGAGAGAATGAGGAGGATGAGGACGGCTTGGTCATCCACTCGACCAAGTCTTCTGCATGTTGCGGCTCAACACGGCCAGCTGCCGAAAAAAAGGCCAAGCGTGTCCCACGGCCACGTGCTGATGAGGATGCACCGTCTCCACGACCAGCACTAGACACAGAGCCTGCTTGCCCTCTCTTATTGGCTTGTGACTGTCTGCCTCTCCTTCTTGGCCTTCCAGACATACTAATGGCCTGTAGCTGCACTAAGCTGGGGTATATATATATATATATATATATATATATATATATATATACTGCAGCTAGCAAAATCAACTGCCTGCCTGTAGTATGAGAACACCACCAACCTTCTACAGGTAGCTTTAGCTGAACACTGTGAGGTGGATGCACCCCACTAATTTGTAGGTTTAGCTGAAC
Source organism: Aquarana catesbeiana (assembly GCA_037953035.1). NCBI lineage: Eukaryota > Metazoa > Chordata > Amphibia > Anura > Ranidae > Aquarana > Aquarana catesbeiana. Next base: position 6,177,821 of record JBBHAA010000512.1, on the reverse strand, counting down.
ACTGTGAGCAGGACGCACTGCACTAACTGTAAATAGTTTAGCTGCCTGACCGTGGTACTAATAGGATCAAAAGAACACCAGTAATTTTCTTCAGGTAGCTTTATATACTCTAACAAGACAAGCCTGCCTGTCAGTAGGAAGATAACAGGAACGGATCTAGCTGAACACTGTGAGCAGGACGCACTGCACTAACTGTAAATAGTCTAGCTGCCTGACCGTGGTACTAATAGGATCAAAAGAACACCATTAATTTTCTTTAGGTAGCTGTAAATACTTTAACAAGACAAGCCTGCCTGTCAGTAGGAAGATAACAGGAACGGATCTAGCTGAACACTGTGAGCAGGACGCACTGCACTAAATGTAAATAGTCTAGCTGTCTGACCGTGGTATTAATAGGATCAAAAGAACACCAGTAATTTTTTTCAGGTAGCTTTATATACTGTAACAAGACAAGCCTGCCTGTCAGTAGGAAGATAACAGGAACGGATCTAGCTGAACACTGTGAGCAGGACGCACTGCACTAACTGTAAATAGTTTAGCTGCCTGACCGTGGTACTAATAGGATCAAAAGAACACCAGTAATTTTCTTTAGGTAGCTGTAAATACTGTAACAAGACAAGCCTGCCTGTCAGTAGGAAGATAACAGGAATGGATCTAGCTGAACACTGTGAGCAGGACGCACTGCACTAAATGTAAATAGTCTAGAAGATAACAGGAACGGATCTAGCTGAACACTGTGAGCAGGACGCACTGCACTAAATGTAAATAGTCTAGAAGATAACAGGAACGGATCTAGCTAAACTGAATACAGTGTATATATATATATATGCAACACCTGGGATGCATATATATACACAATACACTTTAAGTGCAGCTAACTGACTGACTGTCCTGTCTAATCTAGCTAACTCAAATGAAATGACACTGTCTCTCTCTCTCTCTAAGCACACCGGAACACACTGCACAGGGCCGCCGTGCAGGCGGCCTTATATAGTGTGGGGCGTGTACTAAATCCCCTGAGCCACCCCTGAGCCATAATTGGCCAAAGCCTCCTTGGCTTTGGCCAATTACGGCTCTCTGTTCAGGCGGCGCTGTGATTGGCCAAGCATGCGGGTCATAGTGCATGCTTGGCCAATTATCAGCAAGCAATGCACTGCGATGCCGCAGTGAATTATGGGCCGTGACGCGCCACACGAATTTGGCGCGAACGGCCCATATCTTTCGCAATTCGGCGAACGACCGAACAGCCAATGTTCGAGTCGAACATGGGTTCGACTCGAACACGAAGCTCATCCCTATTGCTGAGCCTGTAGCTGCCACTCACTAGCAGTAAATCTACTGCTAGGGGGCGGCAAGTGGTTCAAATTTTTATTGGCTTGTTAATTGGGAGGAAGGAACCAGGAAAACCAAAAAATAAGCAGATTATACTTCAGCTTTAAAACCTGTGATTGTAGTGATTGAGTTTAGATCTAATTTAAAGTCTTCTTAACTTCTTTACCCAAACACATGTGGTCTTTTCCTAAGTTTTTGAGCCTTGAAGGTATTTATCTAAAACTAATCATTCTTTTGTATCAATGTCCTAAATCCCATTCTGTGCTCCCATTTCTTACACAGTTTTTCAATCTTACCTCTGGGCTCAGGTTCTGTCTGGATTTTTGGACTGAGGTACTCTGGTTTTCTGAAAAAGAAGAGATGTCTACTTTCTATTCCAGTAGAGCTCAGGGTCTGTATAATCTCCCTCTTCCTATTCTCACTGCTGTCCTTCACATCAAGAATCACCACTATCAGAGGCCTCAGTCCTGTACAAAATACAAAGAGAAGAAAACAAAAATGACAACAGAACTTTCCTATACAAGGCTTTTTTCTGTCTCTTTTTATTGCTTTTATTTCCATCTTTTGTTTTCTGACAGTCATGACAATGACAAGGAGTAAAGAACAACAAGTCCAAACTTATCTACACCAAGGGACTTCTTTATCTACACCACCTCCTGGACTTCAGTAAATGCTAAATCTTTGGGTAAGGTGTTTAGAAGTGGACGTGGCGCTTCTCGTGTCAATATGTACCTCATGAAAAATAATGTGCAAAGAAGTGAAAAACTTGATATACTAATATTGGCAATAGCGGAAATAAATATATTTAATAAACAGTGTTTCAATCAAAATACCTAATTCATTCGTAAATGGCATTTAAAATAAAATTTTGTGCAAATAGCATTTGAAGTATCAAAATAAAGTGACCAGTGCTGTATATAGTTATTCCAAAAAAACTCCTTCAGTAAAGTGAGAAGGACTATAAATAGTGCTCCAAACAATATGTGCAAACATAAACCAGTCCTTGGTATAATAATGCTGAACGAAAAAGATTTAATCTGATGTGGCCAAAAGGTCATGCAGTGTGCCCGGTGTCTCCACATGTGATCCCCCTCTCTTTGCTCCACTCACCAGAGATCTCTCCCCTATAGGGGTAACCAGCATTCACAGCCCTTCCTGGCTGTATCTAGATATCCAGGTCCACCGATAGAGCTGTCTCTATATATCCAGGTCCACAAAGAAACTGCCTCTTCTTCCAATCTCACATGTCTCCCAGCCAGGTAGGTCAGCTCCTCTCCACTATGTACTGCCAGGACTATTATTTTTACGAGGTACATATTAACATGAGTAGCACCACATCCACTTCTAAATACCATACCCATTCCTGAATCCTGGCCCTACCTTGGTAGCAGTCACAGTGGGGGCAGCAGCTACACATACACGCCAATTTCTGTCCATAGTGTTGATTTTTCTACCCAATATCAATGCTAAATCATCGTTCAGGGCTGCCACTAAAAATTGTGGGGTGTCATAGATTCTACCCGACAGACTCCCCCCTTCCAGCCTAACCCCCCCCTAATCTAACCCATCAGCATGGATCCCCAGTACATATAGATTTCCCATTCCAATTCTAAACCCCCAGCATGGATCCCCAGTACAGAACCCCAAAGACACCCCCTCCCAGCATAGCCCCTTAGTAGAGACCTCCCAATGCAAACACCCCCCAGTACAGGTCCAATCAATAAAAGCACCCTCCAATTACACATACAATCCAATGAGAACACCAAACAAACATCCAAAAGTCCAATAAAATTTGATGGTAACATTTATACATTACCGAATAAAGCCAACACATTTTGGAAGCCAAATAGATCAGAGCTATAAAACAAGTACAAATACAAAGATACCCTTAAACTTTTATATTAGATTTGCACTTGTTTGGTAGCCCTGATGAAGGGAGTGTGTTTGGCCCCAAAATGCATTGGTTTAAGTCTGCAATTAATCAATTTTAACAGGAAATTACCTTGCACTCTTGGATGTTTGTTTGGCGCTCTTATAAGATTACGTGTGTGGATTGTCAACTCTAGATCTTTTCCTTTTTTTCTGAGGGTGGTCCCCATTTTATGGAGTGCTGCCAAAACAGAGCTCAGTGCCCAGTGCCCAGTGCCCAGTGATGATTTCAGTGACCCTTAGAAAATCCAAATCTAACACCCTGTTTGTTATTGTGCTTGGACCCCCTAATTACAGACCACCATCCCAGCCTAATCCCCCAGTACAGACTCCCTTACTACATAAATCCCCAATACAGATCCCCCCCGTACAGACCTCCCTGTACAGACACTCCTCAGTACTGACTCCCTAGTACAGACATCCTCCAGTACAGACCCCCTGTTCAGACTCCTCTAGTGCAGATCTGCTTGCTAATCAACCACAGTTCAGAGTAAGTGAAGTCCTCTCCTCGTCTCTGTCATGTGCTCGGAGTCGAGGAGGGGCCTTCCCTTGGCTCTGAACTGCCCCCATTATATTGCATACAGCACAGCTTCTACTTGTCTGACAGCAACAAAAAAATAAACATGTCAGGTGGCCATCAGGTTGGCACCTTCAGAGTTCCAGTGCCTAGTGCACACAACATATCCCCAAGTGTACCACTGCCCAAGCACCATCAGCTAAGCAGTAGAGATCAGAGATAGAGAGCGGACCATTTACTGGTTTTTGGGATCAGGTAGAGTAAACTCTTCATGCTTTAGATTTTGACAATGGAATTAAATTCTGGCCTTCCCCACCAGATTGATAGAGAAGAAGTATAGAACCTTAATTAAATTGTCGGGAGCCCCAGATTGGGGTGGGGGTACTCTACCTGCTTCCAAAAATGAGTAAATGGTCCCCTCTCTGTACCTGACCCCTGCTGTTGAACTTATGGGGCCTGGGGAACTTTCATTTAGTTCCTAAGAGCCACAGCCTCTGAAATTACCATGCACATTACCAAAAGGTATTTGAAGAGCCCCATCTGCAACCTGGGTCATCTTTTGAACTGATTGGGCCTGGGCTTCGCACAGAAACACAGGCTCTTCTCCCTTATCAGCAGCCATGGAGAAGCATCCGTCCACTGGTATCTGCATAAGTTAAATTTTATATAAAAAACAAACCTTATCAATATGCTAATCTTAATGGGCAGGAAATTTCTCATGTGTTCCTTCAAAGGTCTGACAGCCCCAGACTGAGGCTAACCATACACCAGGATAATTGCATTCAAAAATAATAGTTTTTGGAACATTCATTTCATTTTTTTAATGGTTAGTGAAGTAAAATCAGCATTTGGTTTTCACCAAAGTGATGAGAAATTTCAAAAGATAATTTAAAAAAAAAATGTCTCCAAAGAACGAATTTATTTTTGTAAATGTGGTTTTCATTAATAAAAAAATCATACATAATGTGATACGCATGTTCTAGGCACAAATAAATCTGTTTAATAATTCTGGGATTCCTTTTAAGTAGCAGGTCTGAATAGAATTATAAGGGCTTTCAATTAAATTAGTTGACTCAATGATGGCAAAATTGAATGTTCTAACCAATGATTTTTTCAGATTGCAGAACTGCCAGAGAGAGCAAACTGTGCCTGCATGAATAAGGAATGAAGCTGAGTGTTTCTTCATAAGTATCCAGGACCACACATCCAAAGCCTGTCCTGCCATCTGCATGTTAATGTATTGAGGACTCTGTAATGTATTTTGGTTTAGGTTTTGGCAAAAGTCAGTAAAGGCCAACCAAGTCTGGCCATACATGGATTTTTTATTTAAATCAGCCAACTGGCTTATCCAAAAAATACGAACTGATTCCCCCATCCACACATTTGAGGTGGATGAGGGAATCCCTCCACTGCGCTATTGTATTCTAAAAGCAAGACTCCTCCACTGCCAGAATACACTGACCAGCACTGCAGCCATTTGGCTGCAAGCACTGATTGAGCGATAAAATATAGACAGTCACACAGGGGGTCATTTACTATAGAGCTGCGGCACTAATTAGCACGAAAACGGTATTCACTATAGCGCTGGTGAGAAAATACTCCCAAAATCGAATTTACTATAGTTCCCTAAAACCAAATAGCGCCCAAACCCTTACTCTGCTAAAACCTGGAGAATTGCACATGGAAATAATGTTTAGAGCATGATATAATTGCCTAAATGGTACTGAAATATGCGGTATATTATTTAAAGATAATCTGCTTTTAAACTGTGTGAAAAAGTGATTTCTACACTGAAATATCTTTAAAAGTCTGAGAAGTGAAAAATTCCCCGTTTTGAACAATTAGGTGCCAACACAACTGAGCATGCTCAGACCTGAAAATAACTCTCATTTTAACTCAAGTGTCTTTTTTAGCCGGCGCTATAGTAAATACCAAAATCGGAGCTAATTAGAGAGCAGTATTTTTAAATGAAAATCTGCTCTATTTTAGTCAAAATGAAGTTTCAGCCATTGATTCTAATGGAACAATTGTAACTTTCACAAAAAAAACCTTTTAATGTTGAGATGAAATGTATCTTTCTGAAATAAAGATACATTTGTAAAATAAATTTTCCTTTGCAACATTGTTGCTTCTACTTAAAATATTTTGATTTTAAGAATGCTACAATGTGGAATGTTTTGATGTTTTGATAAAATATATTTTTCTCTGTCACTTTCACTTGTTACTCTCCATCTCACAACAATCTTTACCCCAAACTCACACAGGTGTCTTTATAATCCACAAACAATACCATTGCTGATGCAAATTTAAAATGAATCACAATTTTTTGTGCCCTTTTTTTTTTTTCCAAATATTCACAATTTGAGCCCAAAAAATGTGATATGTGTACCAACATCAGAAAGCAAAATGTAATTCCCAAAAATTTGAGGGTAATATTCTACTCTCACCCACAAAAAAACACCAAATATCACAGAATAAATCAAGAAGAATAAGTAATTGGGTATTTAATTCCATCACTTGTATGTCCAAAGAAATGCAGTATTTATGTGTATTTATGTGTAGCTTTGTGTAGGAGGTCCTCACATGTGGCAACTCTGTGCCTTAGAGGTTAGAACTTCTGCTTAGCATCTCTGAGGGTCTGGGTTCAACTCCCAATCCATGTTGCTTCATGTGGAGAAGTTGTCTCATCTCCCAGGTCCTATAACTATGTCTAAATGTAGTATTTATGTGTAGAAGGGTTCCACCACCATTGTAATGCCCCGTACACACGGTCGGACATTCCGACACCAAAATCCTAGGTTTTTTTTCTGACGGATGTTGGCTCAAACTTGTCTTGCATACACACGGTCACACAAAGTTGTCGGAAAATCCAATCATTCTGAACGCGGTGACGTAAAACACGTACGTCGGGACTATAAACGTGGCAGTAGCCAATAGCTTTCATCTCTTTATTTATTCTGAGCATGCGTGGAACTTTGTGCGTCAGATTTGTGTACACACAATCAGAAATTCCGACAACGGATTTTGTTGTCGGAAAATTTTATAGCCTGCTCTCAAACTTTGTGTGTCGGAAAATCCGATGGAAAATGTGTGATGGAGCCCACACACGGTCGGAATTTCCGACAACAAGGTCCTATCACGCATTTTCCGTCGGAAAATCCGACCGTGTGTATGGGGCATAAGTCTTTTCCAGATACGCTATTTAGCCAAAAGTATTGGGACGCCTGCCTTTACACACACATGAACTTTAATGGCAGCCCAGTCTTACTCCGTAGGGTTAAAATTTGATTTGGCCCACCCTTTGCAGCTAGAACAGCTTCTGGGAAGGCTGTCCACAAGGTTTAGTGTGCCTATGGGAATGTTTGATCATTCTTCCAGAAGTGCATTTGTGAGGCCAGGCACTGATGTTGGATGAGAAGGCCTGGCTCGCAGTCTCTACTCTAATTCAGCCAAAGGGTGTTCTATCGGGTTGAGGCCAGGACTCTGTGTAGGCCAGTCAAGTTTTGCCACCCAAAACTTGCTCATCCATGTCTTTATGGACCTTGCTTTGTGCACTGGTGTGCAGTCATGTTGGAACAGGAAGGGGCTTTCCCCAAACTGTTCCCACAAAGTTGGGAGCATGAAATTGTCCAAAATTTATTGGTATGCTGATGTCTTAAAAGTTCCCTTAACTGGAACTAAGAGGCCAAGTCCAACCCTTGAAAAACAACCCCACACCATAATCCCCCCTCCACCATTTGGACCAGTGCACAAAGCAAGGTCCATAAAGACATGGATGAGGGAGTTTTGGGTGGAGGAACTTGACTGGCCTGGACAGAGTCCTGACCTCAACACAACAGAACACCTTGGGGATGAATTAGAGAGGAGACTGTAGGTCAGGCCTTCTCGTCCAACATCAGTGCCTGACCTCACAAATGCACTTGGAAGAATGGTCAAGCATTCCCATAGACACACTCCTAAACCTTGTGGACAAGAAGAGTTGCAGCTGTTATAGCTGCAAAGGGTGGGCCCAAATGAGTTTTGAACCCAATACTAATACTGGGATGCCATTACAGTTCATGTGCATTTAAAGGCAGGCGTCCCAATACTTAGGCCAATATATTGTATATTGCTTGTGACACTGAGCATGGCTATGAACTTAGGGCTGGTTCACACCACAGAGATGCAGAGAACATGCGTGGGGCTGCCTGGTGGCTTAGTGGGTAGCAGTTCTGGGATGTTGGTTCAATTCCCCAACATGCTAATCCTTGTGTTGACTTTTATATGTTCTCCCTGCGTGGGTTTCTCCCCACAATCCAAAGACATGCTGGCAGCTTATTTGTCTCCTGTCGAAATAGGTTCTAATGTAAGAAAGTTAATTTTGGACTTTATATTGGAAGCTCATTGCAGCCAGGGACTGATGTTAATGTTTATTAACACTAATCATGCCCAGGGACTTGGACATTTCAAATTTTAGGGTTTACACTGCACAGGTACATATGCTTAGAAAACTGTTGCTTTGTTTATGTGGATGCAAATGGACTTTTTATCTTTGTCCTGTAGTTGGAGATTTGATGCACATAGCCAAGGCTAACACAGTTGCGAATACTACTATTTGTTCCTGCTCATCAGGTGCAATCACTTTAGACATACATGAAGAGACAGATTGAAAGATACTGGTAGGCGTGTACTTCTATTGGGCGTGTACTTCTATTGGGTGTGTCAGTGTGCTAACAAAACAACCTCTCTTATATAAAGGCCTGCAGTAGGGGGTTCATTTGGCCTGAGAAGGTCAGGTTTTTTGCTGTGATTTGTGGGGAGGAGGGCTAAAATCTTCCTTACGGAGTGCTGCTCGGCTTCCTAACTTAAGATCAGGTGTCATATTTGCCTAGGTTTTGAGTTGGGGTGTTCTGGGGGCCCCTCTTCTGGGGGGGACCCCCAGATAAACGAGAGGCCAAAGAAAGGCAGAACCAAAAAAGGACGTCACCATGTCGCGAGGTCTGATGCGTTTGCGAAATTCTATGAGAATCCAGGTAAAGCCTGAATATCGTGGTGAAGTGGGTCTGAAGATGATTGCTGTGGATGTTTTACAGAAGTTGCTGAATTTACAGGTCAGTGATATATTTGCTCTCCAAGATTTTGTGGTCACTGATCAATACGATGTTTCTTTTCATATTGAGGATACCTGCCAAGCTGCATATGAGAAATGGGTGAAGGCGGATCTGGGAGGAAATTTGCTAACTAAGAAGATGGATGTCAGTTTATTGTTTGATCCTGGATTGAAGACCATGACTGTACATTGTTATAATCCTTTTTTGGAGCCGGAATTGGTGAGACAATTTTTGTTGCGGTATTGTGTGGGGGCTGATCGAGGAGAGAAGCTTTATAACCAGTATGGCATGTATAGAGGTAAACTGCGTTTTAAAGTACGCATGAAGAGGGACGCATCAGGTTTTTGTGGAGTGTGTCTCCCTCCCCCGGCCTTTACCATTGCTGGGGAGCGGTGTACTGTTTTCTATTCTGGGCAGCCCCAGGGGGGTTACTGCAGGGGGTGCTTTCAGTATGGAAATATTTGTGAGGACTGCCCTTCTAAGCTTTGCTGTAGAGTGTGCTTGAAGCCGGGACACAATGCAGCGGAGTGCAAGGAAAAGAAATGTGATCTGTGTGGTTCAGGGGAGCATATGGTCAGAAACTGTCCGAAAATAGTGGGGAGGAAGATGTTCTCATATGCGGAGGCTGTGCAGAGATGGCGGTTTACAGGGCAGAATGTGAGCCGAGAACCGGAGGAGCAGGAGACTGAACGGGCGGATGACGGGAGTGAGCAGGTGGCCGGCACGGAAGGTGGAAAGGCGCCGACCCCCCCAAACGCTGAAAACCCCGGTAGTAGCTCCAAGGAAGGTGTCGGACAGGAACTGCAAGGGAGTATGGGTAAAAGTGGAGTGAATATTAATCTAACAGAGGGGGATAATGAGATGCAGGTTAGTGAGGCGGAAGAAGCTGTGGTGGATGAAGGCATGGAGGGGGGGAGGGAGGTGAGTGGAGTGTGTGAAGAACTGATCGCTTTGATAAAACAGGTGGAGGCAGAACAGGAGAGTCAATATGTAGATGAGGAGCTTGGTGAGTGGGCTGAGGATATGGAGGTGCTGGAGGTGAAGGAGGAAGGAGGGGTCAGGATCAAAAGACCTTTTAATGGCTACTCAAAGACCAGGGCCTGAGGTGGAGCAGGAGAGTGAGGCACGGAGAAAGAAGCCTAAATGGGACTTGTCTCTGGGTTCGAGCCCAGGTGGTGGTGGGTGTGTACTGCTAAGACTTAAGTATGGATTCACAAGTGTCAGCTGGTTCAAGTGGAGCAACATCACCATTGGGCTTGGTAGGTTCACCTGCCATGCAATATTTGGAGAGTGAATCAGTTGATCCTCTTGTAAAAGGTACAGGGAACAGAAGTGGAAAACAGCTTCCTGATGGAGGGGTTTAGTGTGTTCTGCAGGATTTTTTTGATCCTTCTCATGGCTTTGTCTATATGTTGTGTGAATGTACGTTCGATTGGATCTGTCTATCGTCGTGCAGCTGTTTTGTCTGAGTTGGCTAAGATTGAGTGTGATGTCTTGTGTTTGCAAGAGTGTGGCTTGTGGTATGCTCCAGGCCATGGGGACTGGTCTGCAGGACCAGCGATTTGGTCTTGTGCTGCGAAAAATAGAAGTGAAGGGGTGGGGGTGCTCTTTAAAAACCCAGAAATTAAAGTTGAATCATGGGAGGAAGTGGTGATAGGAAGAGTTCTGAGTGTAATGTTTACCTACCTGGAAGAATCCTTTAAGTTGGTATGTGTTTATGCACCAGTGCGAAAAAATGCCAGGATGGATTTGTTGGAAATTTTGAGGCTCCACCTTGTGTGGAGAGGAAAGACCATTGTTGCTGGAGACTTTAATCTTATTACGACTGCTGAAGATAGAGTAGGCCAAGGTGAAAGCCAGACCGATGTCACCAGCACAGCTTTTAATGCAATTTTGCAGGATTTTTGTTTGCAGGATGGAGCGGTTTGCTACTATGGAAATGGTAAAGCCCCAGCAACCTTTTTTTCAGATAAGGGAAGTGTGAAATCCCGAATTGACCTTATTTTAGGTTCCAGGGCACTGAAGGTCGCAGAGTGGAAGCAATGGGAGGTGTCTTTCTCTGACTACCAGGTTTTGGTGGGCAAGTTTATTTTTGATCAAGATGTCAAGACTGGGAGAGGAATCTGGAAATTAAATAATCTGTTATTGGAAGACCAAGGGATTTTTGATAAGTTTGCTCTGCAATATAAAGTGTGGTTGGGAAGGAAGGGGGATTTTGAATCCTTTTTCAAGTGGTGGGACTGGCTGAAGGAGCGAATCAAGCTCTTCTTTCTTCAAGCAGGAGTAAAGAAGGCAAGAGAAACAAGAAGGGAGGGCTCTCAAGCATAGGTTGAGACTCCTGCTTAAATTAAGGCAGGGAGGCTGGGAGTTAGAAGAGGGGATTGGAAAGCTTTGGGAGGAGATAAAGAGAGCTTGGGTGATGAGAGGGAAGAAGCTAATCTTCCAAGCTAAAGTGAAGGACATGGAGGAAGGGGAGACATGTTCGCGGTTCTTCTTCAAGAAACTCTTGAGGGGACGCAATGTGATGAAATCGGTGATGGTGCAGGGACAGGAAGTGAATGGTGAGAAGGTGATGGAGGCGGTGAGTGAGTTTTATACAGATTTGTTTGCAGGCGGACGTGGAGTAAGTGCTGAGGAGATGCGAAAGTATTGCGAGAAAGTGGATGCAAGATTGTCTGAGGAGGATAGGTTTGGTATGTGTGTGGTTGTGTCTGAGGAGGAAGTGAGGCGAGTGATAGATGGGATAAACTGGAATAAGACACCTGGGAAGGATGGGTTGACTGTTGAGTTCTTTTGTAAAGCGTGGGAGGTGATGAAGAATGAGGTGTGTGAGTTGGTGAGGCTGGTGTTTGAAGTGGGGGAGATGCCAAAGTCCTTAAGGGAGGGGGTGATTACCCTCATCTATAAAAAAGGCGACAAGAGAGACATTTGGAATTGGCGGCCAATTACACTGTTGAACGTTGACTACAAGATTGTGGCAAGATTGATTGCCGATCGAGTCAAGCTTGTGATTGGCGAAGTGATTGGGGAGCAGCAGGTGTGTGCGGTTCCTGGTCGACGAATTTCCAACAAACTATCGTTACTGAGGGATGTTGTATACTACGCGCAATCTAACAACTTGCCGTGCCTTCTAGAGTCGATTGACCTTGAAAAGGCCTACGACAAAGTCTCCCATCAGTTTCTGTTTCAGATTCTGGAGGTCCTAGGGTTTCCGGACCAGCTGATGAAGGTTATCAGAGGACTATACAAAGGTGTCTCAAGTCAGGTTTTGGTCAACGGTACCCTAGGGGGGAGTATCCCTGTGATGTCTGGTGTTAGGCAGGGGTGCCCCCTATCGCCTTTGATGTTCATCTGTGTGATGGAGCCATTACTGAGTGCAGTGAAGGACAAGGCATTCAAGGGTGTGTTTTTGCCTGGCAGTGGTGGAAGGAATGTGAAAGTGTTGGGGTACATGGATGATGTTGTGTTGGTGGCTGGTGGAATGGCTGATGTGCGGCGTGGAAGATTGCAGGGGAGTCTGTTCTGCAGTGTGTCTGGGATGAGTGTGAATTGGAGTAAGTGTCAGGTGTGTAGTGTGGGCCGTGAGGTGGGGGTGAATGAGGAACGCAGTCAGAAGGTGGAGAGGATGCAGGTGCTGGGTGTGTGTTTTGCCAGAGAGTTGAAGGGAAGTCGCAGTTTTCAGAAGGTGACTGAGTGAGTGGAGGAAAAGTTGTCTATGTGGCGGATGCGTGAATTGTCCTGCACCGGGAAAGTTCTGATCATCAAGTCAGTGATCCTTCCGATTATGTTGTATGTCTCTGTTATATTCCCGCCTCCTGATGACTGGGTGAGGAAGATGACGAGGCTACTGTTCTTGTTCTTTTGGGGAGGGAGGATGGAGAAGTGTGCAAGGGAGAAGATTACTAAACCAAGGGCTAAAGGTGGCTTTGGACTTCCAAAGATCGGGGACTTTTTGATGCTGCATTACTGGGTGACGTTGATAAGGACCCTAAGAGGTAGTGGAATCGGGAAGGAGATGATGCAGTACCTTGGAGGAAGATTGTTTACAAGATGGAGACTCTATAGGCGGGCCCTGGAAAAGCCACAGGCATGGGTCGTTCCTCAGTATTTTTTGGTCCTAACCAAGATCTGGGAAGGATGGAGGTTGGGGGGTCTGGGGAGGGAGGTTGGTGATAAAAAGAAACTTAAAGCTTGGATTGCTGGGGAGATTTTTCCTAATTGGATACACTACTTAAAGCGGGGGTCCACCTATCTATCATTTTTTTTTTTTTTTTTTTGAGTTCATTCACAAACTTTTCTTTTCAGCATTACATACTCACATATTGTGTGTAATATGTCCGCCTGTGTCAGATTTCGTCGGAAAGAATAACTTATATTATTCAATGCAGGCGGTTTCCATCTTCATTGTGGGCATTTGAAGCCCACAAGCATTTATTTCCTGGATGTGGTGAATGCTGTGCTCCCAGCATTCACTGCTCGTTCCCGCACATGCTCAGTGGCATCCTGGGAAGCCTGAGACTAGCTGCCAGGAGTCTGGGAGAGGCTAGAAACACGCCTACTCCCATGGGAGGAGAACCAGGAAGTGCAAAGAAGAATAGAAAAATAAAAGGTAATTACGGAGATTTAAATTTTTTTAAACGTCATGTCAGCATCTAGGCAAGGAAGAGAATACATACAGATATTGTTCAAAATTTTGGTGGAACTTCGCTTTAAGAGATAAGGAAAGTGTGCAAATCTGGAAGAGTATGAGCACAAGAGTGACTAACCGTCAAAGGGACATATCCTGGATGACCTTTATGGGGTGTCTGACGACCATGAGTTTTATGAAAAGTAGGGATTTGGTAAGATCGGAGTTGTGTCCAAGGGGGGGCTGTGGGGGAGTGGAGGACGTGTTCCACGTGTTTTGGAACTGTGTCTTCGCTAAAGAAGTGCTGGGAAAGTTGAAGAGCTTCCTGAGAGAGGTGGTGGGGGTTCTTTTTGTAAGGGAGGAAATGGTGGTTCTGGGTTTGTGGAGATTGGAGAAAAATGCAGCCAGGAAGGTGTGGTGCTTTTCTGTTGTCTACAAGGAAGTAATGTGGGATGTTAGGAATATATGGGTAGGAAGGAAGAGGTTAATTTCTGTAGAAGATGCGGTGAGGATATTTTTGGCTAGGATGTATATTGTTTATCTTTTTGATGTGAAAGGTATGGGGGAGGAAGAAGCTGGGAGATATTGGAAGAGGGATAAGTGGAATGTCTTTTGATATATTTGCATGATTAAGATGTGCTCGGTATTATTAATTTGTTTTGTCATATGATGTGAAGGATGCAGTCACTAAGTACTGACAGTATATGTGTGTTGTTGTCCATTTACTGAATTGACAAAAAATTCTTGTGCATTTTTTCAATCAAAAGTGGGTTTATGTGGCCATGCTGTCAATGTTGTTCCTGTCTGATCATGCAAACATTGTTTGGAAGCATCTGCTGACCTACTCTTTTTGATTTCGTTGTTTAATCGTGTACACAAAAATGCAGCTTCCAGCAGAACATGGTCACCAATGTATGTATGTGTGGATTGTGGGCTGGTGGTGGGTGTTTTGAATAAGTCTTTTAACATTATGTTGGAATGCTTTGTAAGAATGACTGTTAAGTGTGTTTCTATAATCTTGCAGATAAGAATGTGATGTGTTGCCCGCTATACACTGAAATTAAAGCTGTGACCACGCTAAGGTTTTGTCAAATTTTAGATTGTAAGCTCCTATGAGCAGGGCCCTTAAAATCCCATTGCTAAATGTAGCACCATATATCCCATTCAAATTTTTTTGAAGCTAGCAAATTAATGTAACTTTTTTTTTGTTTGTTTTTCTGCTGGTAAAATAAAAGTACATTAATGAGATTTGGTGGTGTTTTTTTTTTTTTCTTCTACTTTTTTATCTTTAGTTTTTGTGGGTGGTGGTTTTGGGAAAGTGCAATATCTCTTATATTTTATTTCAATATGTATTTGTGCACCAAAAAACTAATCTCTTTGCCCTGGTTCACATTGATGCTACTTTGAAATCGCGCTACTTCACTTGAAGTAGCACGATTTCAAAGTAGCAAGGTCAGCGTGATTTCAGGTGCTACTTGATAGACATCCATGTGGCTTCATACACAAATGTCTATTGAAGTCGCACCAGAAATCGCAAAAGTAGTGCAGGAACTACTTTAGCAAATTGGTGTGGTGCCACAAAAAAATTGTTGCATCGATTGGAACAGTGCCATTGCTGCCAATAGTTATGTGATTTGATCTCTCAGATCGCATGACAAATCACTCCAATGTAAACCTAGGCTTCTGCACACCTGCAAGTTAATGATAAAGGTGGAATCTTTAGATTTAACAGCTGTGGAGAATTGCAGGTAATGAATTCAGATGGTGGATAGGCAGTGTTGTATGTGTCAGCTTTAGTTCACATTGGTGCGATTTGACATGTCAAAGCGGTGACAATTGCACTGTTTTAATTGGTGCGACTTTGGGGTGCAATTTGTATTGATATCAGTGCAGAAACCTGCACAGATGTCTCTGAAATTCCCCCTGCAGTCGGGACTGACACGTGGGAATGAAAGTGGTTGATTTCAGCTGAATGATTTCCTCCCGCTGCTAACCCAGGGACACCATTTCTTATAGAACACCTTTAAACATCATAAGCAGAAATACAAATTTGCATATCTGCAAATAAACAAAAATAATAAAATTCTAATAGTGGTTGCGATCAAATATTTGCAGCAGCGATCAAAAGAGTGTGGTTTCGCCTTCTGACCCAGAAATAAGTCATTGTAATCACCCGGAAGTTCCTGTGCTGGTCAAGATCTCCATCGAGGTGGACATGGCGAGGTCCCTCTTTAGCAAAGAGGAGGTGCTGCTCATTTTCCGGATAAGGGTATGATATGTACTTGTGCTTAATCAATGCGGGGGTGGATTTGGTAGTTAGATTTGGTGTGGGTGGGGTTCATTGATTTGTTTGGCATCCCCACACATTTGCTTCTGGCCCATGTGCACACATCACTTCCTGCATTTGTTCTGCTGATGTAAATGCAAGTATAAATGAGAGCTCCTTTCTATTAAAATATATATGACTTGTTTCACAGTTGGGCGACTTTTTGGCCTCCGAGTTGCTTGACAAGTTGTACCCCATGATTCTCAATGAGAACTAGGGATGCGTTGAACATCCCTAGTTCGGTTCGCAGCAGAACATGCGAACAGATAAAAAATTTGTGCAAACACCATTAAAACCGCTTCCCGCCCGCTGTACGCCAAATGACGTCCTCGGCTTTGAGCGGGGATATCTGAGTGATGCCTGTAGCTACAGGCATCATCCAGATATCGTCTTTTAGCTTTTAGAGCCGGCGAATCTGCACACCATAATAATGATCATAGCAACTGTTCCGCTGCTTGATCATTCTTACGGGAGGCGAGAGGATGTCCCCCCTCCTGCCGCCCTCCGGTGCTTGTACCAACTCACTGCTACGATCGGTGAGTCGGTCACAGGATCTGCCAGCCCTGGATGTTTAGCATAGAGATTTCCGACGGACCAGATGGTCGCTGGAGTCTCTATGATCGTTCGGAGGCCGGGCGTGATGTTATGACGTCACGCCCAGCCTCTGTATTAAAAAAAACGGCGCCGCTTTGGCTGGGAAGCGGAGATCGTTTTTCTTTCTTTTTTTTTTTTTTCAGGCTTCTAAGCCTAGAGGTGAGATGTGGGGTCACTGTAAAGAGCACCTGTCATGCTTATTCCTATTACAAGGGATGTTTACATTCCTTGTAATAGAAACAAAAGTGATCAAAAATATTTTTTGGGGAAAAAAAGTCTCAAGCTAAAATAAAAAAAGTAAAATTAACAATAAAAAAAAAAATGTTTTAAAGCGCCCCTGTCCCCATGAGCTCGCATGCAGAAGCGAACACATACATAAGTCCCGCCCACATATGAAAACGGTGTTCAAACCACACATGTGAGGTGTCGCCGCGAACGTTAGAGCGAGAGCAATAATTTTGCTCCTAGACCTCCTCTGTAACTCAAAACATTGAACGAGCGTGTGCAATTTTGAAGCGTGACATGTTGGGTATCTATTTACTCGCTGTAACTTCATCTTTCACATTATGCAAAAACATTGGGTTAACTTTCTTGTTTTTTTTTTTTTTAAAACCCAAAACTGTTTTTTTTTTCCTAAAAAAATGCATTCGAAAAATTGCTGCGCAAATATCGTGCTGGATAAAAAGTTGCAATGACCGCCATTGTATTCTCTAGGGTCTCTGCTAAAAAAACATATATAATGTTTGAGGGTTCTATGTAATTTTCTAGCAAAAAAATTATGATTTTTACATGTAGAAGAGAAATGTCAGAATTAGCCTGGTAGGCAAGCTGTTAGTCTATGGGACACGTACATGAATAATCAAAAGTGCTAATTTTAAAGGTTAATATGCAAGTTATTGTCATAAAAAGTGTTTGGGGACCTGGGTCCTGCCCCAGGGGACATGGATCAATGCAAAAAAAGTTTTAAAAATTGCTGTTTTTTCGGGAGCAGTGATTTTAATAATGCTTAAAGTGAAACAATAAAAGTGTAATATCTCTTTAAATTTTGTACCTGGGGGGTATCTATAGTATTCCGGTAAAGGGGCGCATGTTTCCCATGTTTAGAACAGTCTGACAGCAAAATGACATTTCAAAGGAAAAAAAGTCATTTAAAACTACTCACGGCTAATAATGAATGCCGGTCCGACAATACACATAAAAGTTCATTGATAAAAATGGCATGGGAATTCCCCACAGGTCTGGTATGGATATTAAGGGGAAGCCCGCCCCAAAATTAAAAAAAATGGTGTGGGGTCCCCCTCAAAATCCATACCAGACCCTTATCTGAGCATGCAACCTGCCAGTCCGCAGGAAAAGAGGGGGGATGAGAGAGCGCCCCCCCTCCTGAACCGTACCAGGTCACATGCCCTCAACATTGGGAGGGTG
Source organism: Aquarana catesbeiana (assembly GCA_037953035.1). Classification (NCBI taxonomy): domain Eukaryota; kingdom Metazoa; phylum Chordata; class Amphibia; order Anura; family Ranidae; genus Aquarana; species Aquarana catesbeiana. The sequence goes on along the minus strand of JBBHAA010000512.1, from coordinate 6,159,981 downwards.
CTTTGGGGTAGCCCCCCAAAACACCTTGTCCCCATGTTGATGGGGACAAGGGCCTCATCCCCACAACCCTTGCCCGGTGGTTGTGGGGGTCTGTGGGCAGGGGGCTTATCGGAATCTGGAAGCCCCCTTTAACAAAGGGACCCCCAGATCCCGGCCCTCCACCCTGTGTGAAATGGTAAGGGGGTACAAAAGTGTCCCTACCATTTCACAAAAAAAGTGTCAAAAATGTTAAAAATGACAAGAGAGTTTTTGACAATTCCTTTATGTAAATGCTTCTTCTTTTTTATTCTATCTTCTATCTTCTATCTTCTATCTTCTATCTTCTATCTTCTATCTTCTATCTTCTATCTTCTATCTTCTATCTTCTATCTTCTATCTTCCTTCGGTTTCTTCCCCATCTTCTTTTTCTTCTGGTTCTTCTGGTTCTTCTGGTTCTTTCTCCGGTGTTCTCGTCCGGCATCTTCCTCCGCTGTGTCTTCTTATCTTCTTCTCCTCGGGCCGCTCCGCATCCATGATGGCATGGAGGGAGGCTCCCGCTGTGTGACGCTTCTCCTCTTCTGACGGTTCTTAAATAACGGAGGGCGGGGCCACCCGGTGACCCTGCCCTCCTTTATTTAAGAACCGTCAGAAGAGAAGCGTCACACAGCGGGAGCCTCCCATCCCATCATGGTCGGATAAGGAGCGGCCCAGAAGACGAAGGGAAGAAGATGCCGGCGCCACGAAGAAAGATGCTGGATGAGAACACCGGGGGAAGAACCAGAAGATCCAGAAGAATCAGAAGAAGAAGATGGAGGAAGAAACCGATAGAGGATAGAGGATAGAGGATAGAGGATAGAGGATAGAGGATAGAGGATAGAGGATAGAGGATAGAGGATAGAGGATAGAGGATAGAGGATAGAGGATGCATTTAAATAAAGGAATGGTCAAAAACTGTCTCTTGTCATTTTTAACATTTTTGACAGTTTTTTGGGAAATGGTTACCATTTCACACAGGGGGAGGGCCGGGATCTGGGGGTCCCCTTGTTAAAGGGGGCTTCCAGACTCCAATAAGCCCCCCCGCCCGCAGACCCCCACAACCACCGGGCAAGGGTTGTGGGGATGAGGCCCTTGTCCCCATCAACATGGGGACAAGGTGTTTTGGGGGCTACCCCAAAGCACCCTCCCAATGTTGAGGGCATGTGGCCTGGTATGGTTCAGGAGAAGGGGTGCTCTCTCGTCCCCCCCTCTTTTCCTGAGTGGGGTTCCCCTTAAAATCCATACCAGACCTGAAGGGTCTGGTATAGATTTTGAGGGGAACCCCTTGCCATTTTTTTAAAATTTTGGCCGGGGTTCCCCTTAATATCCATACCAGACCTGAAGGGCCTGGTATGGAATTTAGGGGGACCCCCACGTCATTTTTTTTACATTTTGGTTCGGGGTTCCCCTGTGGGGAATTCCCATGCCATTTTTATCAATGAACTTTTATGTGTATTGTCGGACCGGCAATTCATTAATAGCCGCAAGTAGTTTTAAATGACTTTTTTTCCTTTGAAATGTCATTTTGCTGTCAGACTGTTCTAAACACGGGAAACATGCGCCCCTTTACAGGCATACTATAGACACCCCCAGGTACGAAATTTAAAGGAATATTACACTTTTATTGTTTCACTCAAAGCATTATTAAAATCGCTGCTTCCGAAAAAACTGACTTTTTAAAAAAAAATGTTGGCATTGATCCATCTCCCCTGGGGCAGGACCCAGGTCCCCAAACACTTTTTATGGCAAAGAACTTGAATATAAGCCTTCAGTGAGAACTTTGGATTTTGCAGGTTCGAGCCCCATTGACTTCCACTATTACAGCATATGTGATCTGACAGGCATTATTGCTGGCAATAGCGCTGCTTTCTGAGAGTTGAAGTCTTTCTGGCCTTTTTTGAGAGTTATTTTTTGGTACTGCAGGAGAATTTTTTGGCGCTATAGTAAATGACCCCCACAATGACTGATCACTAATTGATCACTAGATCAACTCCTTTCCAACAGTAATGGCCATACATGGATTGAAATTTTGATCCATGTATGGCCAGCTCAACCCTTTAAATCCTTGCAAACTATTTAAAACCCTGCCAAAAAAGGAGAACCTTTAGGTGGCGCCTGCCTCTATGTGTATTCACTCTAAATTGTGTAAAAAATTATATCAAACCAAAAGGGAAGCTGCCCCTTTAAGTGTTTACAACACTTGTGTAGCACTCTAAATATACAAAGTACCGACACTATCACTTATGTACTCATGTTCAATCAAATCAAGTGAAAAAAAAAATTACTATTAAAATCAAAATGTAAATATCAATATCCATGTCCCAAGTCCAAATATCATAACCCAACACAAAATAAAGAACTTCAATTGGGTCTTCTTCTTTTTTTTTTTATATCCTTCAACCACGTGATTCACCACATGATTGTAAAAATGCGTAACTCACCCCGGGAATTGGAAACCTAGTTATAGGAAGACCATAAAGTGCTTTGTTCTCCTAGGGACTATGTATAGCAGAATCCCTTGATATCCTCTCCTGCTCTGTATGTGGCTTCCGTTTTGCTCCAAATCATTCACCAATAACCAGGATGATGCCAAAGTAAATCACATCATAGTGCAGTATTTATTAATTATAAAGGATTCCATCAAAAATATAATTGCATCCTAGTCTTACAGTATGTTGCATATATTTTTTTTCTAGTCTCAGTTAATTGTGGTTTTTATAAGACCTTAATGGTCTATGTGGCTCTTACCCAAAGGTATCTCCATCGCCTCTCTCCATGAAGGTGACAAAATGTCGGTCCAGTTTCGCCTATTACAAAGGCAAATGCAGAAAGTGTACTTGGATACTTCTTCTTTTATGTTCTTTTTGCCTTTAAATGTGATGCATTCCATCTTCCTAATTTGACCATTAAAATGCTTAGAACTCAACACTTCTTCTAGCCATCTGGTGTTCATCTCCTTCGAACAGAAGATCCCAACCTTGTGTCCTGATTTCCTCTGACCATATGAAGAAGAGTTTATATCAAGTTTTAGGGAACACAATGTTTAGAAAATTGTATAAAATAATATAAGATGTATACTAGTAGCTGGAAAATTCCTAAATTTTATACAAAATACAGACAGTATTAGATAAATGATGAAAAGATTTTTTACCCTAGAATCGGATATACTTTTCTGAATCCGTCCGGGCCTCCGGTGATCTGGTAAAATACATGACACTTTAAATTAACCCCTTAATTGTGAAGGTCAAAACAAATCTTTTTGCAGTTTTGTTGGACAAGAAAAGTCAGAGATCTGAGTAGAGAGTGAAAAACAGTTGTGCTTTTGACTGCGGGCGATTGCTTGTGGTTGCAATTGTTTTAGTTTCTTCTCTGTGATCATTGCTAGCATCTTTCTAAAACACATTTTCTGTCACTTTTTAATAGCATATTTTTTCTTTCCTTCCTTCAGTCTGCTGGAAGGGGTTAATTGTTCACAGGTGCTGCAGGTACTATATAACTTTCTGTAGAACTCACTCTGAGTTTGCTCACCCTTTTCTTGCTGAAACTTTGACTAAGTGGAAATTTGACTAAGCTGTGAGTTAAAAAATGGAATTTAAAACAGGAGATAATAACAGAAGTCTTGTAACCTGTAAATAACATCTAACATTTCCTGTTAGTACTATTAATATTGTAACTGGGATAATGAGTACTAGCAAGGTTGAAGGTTTAGTGTAGTGCCGCATGTATACAACAATGGAGTAACAACTCCAGGATGGATACCACTGCGACAGATGTATGCAGGTTGCCCTTCTGGAACCTCACATTAAAGATCTGGGGGAGCAAATTGCAACACTGGGCAGAACTGACAAGCTTGAAAGCAATTAATGGGTTTGATGTGGAGAGGCAAGTCAGAATTATCAGGTAGGAAGATGGGTTAATACAGTTAGAGAGAGTGGTAAGGCCTCACAGAAAATGAAGGCCAGCCCTGGGTTTGAACACCCTAAAAGATTTGCCAAGTTGGGTGAAGATGTGGGGATATCAAGCTCAGAGGTGGCAGCCCTAGATGTCACTGCTCCCCCTAACAGCCAGGAGAGCAGCCCATCTAGTAGGGGTGGTGAGGGTTGTGCAGGTAGGCTTAAACAGTTGGTGGTAATAGGGGATTCTATAATCAGAAGGACTAATAGAATAATTTGTTGCCAGGATCATCTCAACCAAATGGTTTGCTGTCTCCCTGGTGCCAGGGTGTTCGGCATGTAGTGAACCAGGTTGATAAACTACTGGGAGAGGCTGGGCATGACCCAGCTGTGTTGGTCCACTTCCAATGACAGAATATATAGGGTGGAGGCTGCTTAAAGCAGAGTTCCACCCAAAAGTGGAACTTACACTCATTCCCCCCCCCGGGTGCCACAATTGGCACCTTTTGGGGGGAAGGGGCGACAGGATACCTGACTTTGACATGAGCCACGGCTGCGGATATTGACGTCACCGCTCAGCTGACCGCTCGGCTCCCTCCTCCTCTCCCTGTCGCCGGGCCAGTAGGAGGGAGGAGCGGAATCTCATGCCGAAAGGCTACACTGCAGGGTTCACTTAACCACAATGGCGGCGGAAGCACCCGACAGCTGATGGAAACACTAACTACGGTGCCAACAACGCTGGACTCCAGGAGAGGTACGTGTCCTATTATTAAAAGCCAGCTGCTGCAGTATGTGTAGCTGCTGGCTTCTAAGTTTTGCAGTGGTGGGCCCAATTGGATGTTGGTGAGCTTTGTCCTGTGAGGATATATATATATATATTATGGCAGCAGGTGAATGCAGACATTGAACAATCTCCAGAGTTTGAGTATTTATGCCACGGTAGCAATGCCCTGCTTGTGCTATTATATCCCAAGGATTCTGTCTCATCGGCTGTGGTCCTGAGGAATTATCCCTTTCAAGCTTTCTCTGATCCTCTGTAGTGGGGGATCATGAGTCTCTGGTAAGTGGCCATTGTTTACTTGTGGTGGTGGATCGATCACAATTTCCACATACAGCAGAGACCATACAGCTTTTCATGGACTCTTTACTTATCACATTGGTGATTTAGTTATATATGTATATGGACTCATGTGCATTTACTCATTTAGATTGTTTATTAATTTTATTTTCACTTATTCCACATTCCATTATATCATTTATTTTGGTGTTATGTCACTTTGATTTGTTCACATTTTTGTATTCACTTTGTACATTTTGTATAATATGCATTTAGGGATTTATTGCTGAGTGGTGATTATTCATATGCATGTCAGTTTTTAGCGCGCTTCCAATTTTTTCCAATTTATCATTACTGTGTTTGTGTTGCCCAGAGGAATTGCCGCTTTTTAACTTGCACAACTATTTAGTTTTGTTATTTTGTTACTTGTATCACCAGAGCGCAGTTTCTTTCCCCCTTTTTTTCACTTTAAAGAACTAGGATGCAAGTTGAAGGGAAGAATCTCCAAGGTGATATTCTCTGAAATATTGCCTGTGCCATGCGCAACACAGGAAAGACGGGAGATTTAAGAATTGAAGGCATAGCTAAAAACCTGGTGTAGGAGGGAAGGATTTGGGTCTCTAGAGCACTGGGCTGACTTTTCATTGGGGTACAATCTCTATGCTAAAGATGGATTGCACCTAAAAGGAACGGGGTCTGCTGTGCTGGGGGAGATGTTTATGGGAAGAAAGGAGGAGTATTTAAACTAGGATTGTGGGGGAGGGGGAATTAGATTATAATGGGGCAGACAGGTCAGATAGGGGTCAGTCCCTATAGGTGGGTGAAATGGAGAAAGATAGGGGGGGCTATGGCAGATAAGAAGGTTGCCATGTTACAAATAACCAATGGAAATGGTAATATTTGTACTAAAATTAAAAATATGCAAAATACACGTGCAACATGTGACAACATATTAAAATGTTTGCTCACCGATGCCAGAAGTCTGCCAAGCAAAATAGTTAAAAGCTTTGGTGCAAGATGAGAACTATCATGTAATGCATTTCTGAATCCTGGCTTCATTCTTCTCATGACTGGGCTATTATTATTCCTGGTAATTCTCTCTTTCGGAAAGACAGGGTAAAATAGAGGGGTGTTGGTGTCTATCTCTGTGATAAGAAGTGATATAGGCCACCCAATGTTAATAAGGAGGTGAAGACTCAGCCTCTTGCATAGATAGAAAGGGCTACCCCCGAGATTGACTGGAGAAAAGGCCCCAGCTAGGTGTGATGCTCTGCTGGACCTGGCAATCTCAAACCTTGCAGAGCTTAATATTAATGTTCATAGCAAAAATCCTATGCTAGCACCTACCTATGGTAGAGGGTGCTACATACGCTTATTGAGTTTTTTTTTTTTTTTTTTTTACCAAAAACATGTAGCAGAATACATATTGGCCTAAATTTATGAAGAAATTTGATTTTTTTTTTACACTTTTATATTTTTTTAATATGTTTTAAAGCAGAAAGTATTTTTTTTTTTTTTTAATGCAATTTTTTTTTTTTCGTTTATAGCGTAAAAAATTAAAAAAACAGTGGTGATCAAATACCACCAAAAGAAAGCTCTATTTGTGGAAAGAAAATTATATAATTTCAATTACATACAGCATTGCATAACCGCACAATTATCAGTTAATATAGAGCAGTGCTGTGTCTCAAAAAGCGGCCTGGTCATGAAGGCGGGTAAATTTTTCAGAGGTCAAGTGGTTAATAGAGATGGTAGGAAGATTACAAATCAGGAAAGGTTGGACCGTGGTCCTGGTTGAAGCTCCTGAAGGAAGCTGTGACGTTTGAGTTGTTGCATGATATTAATCGCTTGCCGACCAGTTATACCGTGGCAGGTTGGCTCAGCTGCGCGAATCGCCATAGATTTACGTCAGGCTCGTACATGGATTTCTGTGGGCCGGCGGGGGAGCCAGTCAGTGGGACTCGATGTCCGCTGGCCACCCGCAATCATTCCCCGCAGAGACAGAACGGGCATCTGCCAAAGTAGACAAGGCAGATCTCCATTCTGTCAGGGGATGACACAGAGATCCTGTCTTTCTGCTATGCAGGAAGACGGATCTGCGAGTTATCCAAGGCAGCCCATCCACTATACAGTTGGTAAACACACTGAGGGAACACATTTAACCCCTTGATCGCCCCTGATATTAACCCCTTCCCTGCTAGTGTCATTAGTACAATGTCAGTGCATGTTTTTAGCACTGATCACTGGTTTCCAAAAAAAGTGTCAAAAATGTCAGATAGGTGTCCGATTTGTCACAGTCCCGCTAAAATATGCTGATCACTGCCATTACTTGTAAAAAAAAAAATGCTATAAATCTATCCTATAGTTTGTAGACATTATAGCCTTTGCACAAACCAATCAATATACTGTATGCCTATTTTTTTTTTTTTTTATCAAAATACTGTATGTAGCAGAATAAAAATTGGCCTAAATTGATGAAGAAATTAGATTTTTTTTTTATTGGGTATGTTTTATAGCAGAAAATAAAAAAATATTGTTTTTTATTCAAAATTGACAGTCTGTTTATAGCACAAAAAACAAAAACCACAGAGGTGATCAAATACCACCAAAAGAAAGCTCTATTTGTGGGAAAAAAAGGACATCAATTTTATTTGGGTACAGCCTCGCAGGACCACGCAATTGTCAGTTAAAGCAGTTCCGTATCTCAAAAAATGGCCCTGTCATTAACTGCTTCCCGACCGCCACACACTGATGTATATCCCTTTGTAATCCCGGGCTAGCAAGCATGCACGCCACCAGCGATGCGTGTGCGTGCCCGCGGGTCCCGCAGACTCGATGTCCACCGGTGGCCCGCGATCATGACGGGAGAGGCAGAATGGGGAAATGCCTATGTAAACAAGGCATTTCCCTGTTCTGCCTAGTGACATATCAGGGATCTACTGCTCCCTCTCATTGGGAGCAGTGATCTCTGTCATGTCCTAGGTAGCCCCTCCTCCCTCAGAACATGCTGAGGGAAGACATTTAACCCTATCCCCTTGATCGCCCCCTAGTGTTAACCCCTTCCCTGTCAGTGACATTTATACAGTAATCACTGGCTATTTTTAGCTCTGATCGCTGTATAAATATAAATGGTCCCAAAATAGTGTCAAAAGTGTCCGATGTGTCTGCTGCAATGTCACAGTCCCGATAAAAATCGTAGATCACCACCATTACTAATAAAAATTAAAAATTATAATAAAAATGCCATAAATCTATCTTTTATTTTGTAGACTTTATAACTGTCAAACCAATCAATATACGCTTATTGCGATTTTTTTTTTTTTTTTTACCAAAAATATGTAGAAGAATACATATCGGCCTAAACTGAGGAAAAATTTTGTTTTTTTATATATTAAAATATATATATATATATATATATATATATATATATATATATATATATATATATATATATATATATATATATATATATATAATATTATATTTTTTGGGCATATTTATTGCAGCAAAAAGTAAAAAATATTGCTTTTTTAAAAAAAATTGTCGCTCTTTTTTGTTTATAGCACAAAAAATAAAAACCGCAGACATGATGAAATACCATCAAAAGAAAGTTCTATTTGTGGGAAAAAAAGGATGTCAATTTTGTTTAGGTACACCATCACAGTGCCAAATCGCAAAAAAATGCTCTGGTCATTAAGGGTGTAAAATTTTCCTGGGTTGAAGTGATTAATGATGGGGTAAATTTAAAGGCAACACATAAAAAATATGGCAATATAAGCTGGACGGAGTTATCCGCAGTCCATGGGACTTACTTTGTGTCTCTATCATGATGCTTCTTATCTGGTGAAACTTATCAAGTGTTTGGCTCTCGATCTCCTCCATTGTTGCAATTTTTGTTGCCATTATTTTAACTCTGAAAATATTATTGTGCCTTCATTAGCAACATTTCTGAAAAATAAGTTGACAAAAATAAAGTAAAGGAAATAGAACTGTCCAGGTGATGTTTTCAAACAAAAGATTTAAATGAGACTCAAAAAAATTATAGTTGCAACAGAAAACATGGACAATTAAAACCTGGGACCTGTTAATATCCCATTCTCTCCCAAAGGATATTGATCGCTTTTGACTACTTGACTATTTTGCCCTGTACACACGATCAGACATTGATCGGACATTCCGACAACAAAATCCATCAGATTTTTTCCAAAGGATGTTGGCTCAAACTTGTCTTGCATACACACCATCGCACAAAGTTGTCGGAAAATCCGATCATTCTGAACTCGGTGACGTAAAACACGTACGACTATAATCGGGGTAGTAGCCAATAGGTTTCATCTCTTAATTTATTCTGAGCATGCGTGGCACTTTGTGCGTCGGAATTGTCCACACACGATCGGAATTTACGCAAACGGATTTTGTTGTCAGAAAATTTTATAGCCTGCTCTCAAACTTTGTGTGTCGGAAACTCCAATGGAAAAAGTACTATGGAGCCTACACACGGTTGGAATTTCCAACAAGCTCCGATCGCACATATTCTGTTGGAAAGTCCGGCCGTGTGTACAGGGCATTAGACATCCATAGTGAAAGCAATCCCTGGGCACCCAAGGGGGGTTTTCTCTCAGTCCTGAGGTCCTCCTCTTTCCTCAGTTGCCTCTTTCCAGCCTACATATACAGTATTCTTTTCATCGCTTCTCCCCTGTCTTGCTTCCTTCTCTTACTGAAAACTCTATACCAATTGGTATCTGATAGTTCTTACCAAGATGACTTACTCACCAAGTACTTACACAGATGACAACAAGATGACAACAACCTGGCAGTTTGGTCACCTCAGTACCTGATTAATGTACCACATATATTGATGATCAGACCGATGTGGATACTTGTGACTTCCAGCTCTTGATTTATGATCATACTTTTGGCTAATGCCAAGCCTCTTTTGGCTAGTGCCCTCATGATTAATCATTCTTATCTAAACCATCCTTTTTCAACCAGGATACACAGATACACAGACAATCTGGGGTACTTTCAGGTCTCTTCAGGGGTTCCTTCACATTCCCCAGGTTTTGTTGGTACAGTATCTGTTTGTAGCCTTCCAATGCCGCTTACTGCGATAGCCAGCTATAAATGAGGGTGGAGGCAAGTTTTTTGTGATCACATTGGTGTGTGTATCGGTCCAACAATGCACCAACACCTTTGCAGCCATTGTGCTACCTGATGGGTGTTTGGTGTGCTCCTGTACCTTTAAGAAGGGGTGGGATCCCTTCAGTCCACCTGCCCTCATTTATCCATCAGAATGCACGTGCCTCCACTGTGGGGACACTCATATTTTAGTGTTAGGACCACAGATATCATGGTGCCATGACGAGGCTCTGTGGCTTACGCATGGGTTTGCGAATGTGTGCGGACTAAACCCCTGTTTTTAACACATACTGTTAGACAGGTTCATTTGGTTGTCTGCGGGCTGGTGGTAAGTACTGTAGGCTTGGATTTTTTTCCTGGGCATTCCCTAGGTTTTGTTGGTATCTGTTTGTAGCCTTCCAATGCTGCTTACTGTGATAGCCAGCTATAAATGAGGGTGGTGGCAAGTTTTTTGTGATCGCCTTGGCAAAATGCCTAAAATTTTCCCAGAAATTGTATACATACCAGGGGGTGGATCAAGCCTGCCTTTTAGTTAAAAAAAAAAGCCACAGGTTTTCATTATGACTTAGATTTAAAAGGAGGATGTCGGCACCTGCGCATCATCTTTGTTTGCTCCTCCCCGCCCCTCTCTATCAGCACTGAGGTCACATTACCTGAGTAAGGGAGAGAAACTGACAGAGAAGAGAAACATTGAAATACTAGTCTGTACCAGTTTGCTTTGGAAGAATAAATCACCCCCAATGTTGGGTGTTCTACATGCGTGGATGTTGCTGCATTATGTAAAACTATTTGTTTATTTTTTTTTACATTTTAGAATAGGGTGTCCCAAGATTTTGCAGAATTTTTAAGGGTGCCTTGGCTGAAAAAAGGTTGAGAAACATTTCTCTAAACTGCCAAAACTTAAAGTTGTAAAGGCAGTAGTTTTTTTATCTTAATGCATTTGATGCATTACGTTAATAAAAGCCTTCTGTGTGTAGCAGTCCCCCTTCAGCCCCCCTAATACTTACCTGAGCCCATATTTATCCAGTGATGTTGCAGGAGTGTCTCAGCTGCCCGGGACTCCCCTCCTCATTGGCTGGGACAGCAGCGTGGTGCGATTGGCTCCCACTGCTGTCAATCAAAGTCAGTCAGCCAATCAGGAGAGAGAGGGTGGGGCCGGGTCACAGCTCCATGTCTGAATGGACACATGGAGATGTGACTCAGCTCGGGTGCCACTATAGCAAGCTGCTTGCTGTGGGGGCACTCAAAAGGAGGGAGGGGCCAGGAGCTGCGAAGAGGTGTACAAATTATGTAACCGAGCCACAGGGTACACATATGTCTTCATAGTGTACAAAGGTAAGGACACCCAGCTGCAGCCCTCTAATTGCCCGGACTACTTGGGATCCAGCGGGAAAGTTGTTTGGGACCTCATATACCCCCTGCTCGACAAAGGATACCACTTGTATGTAGACAACTTCTACACAAGTCTGCCCTTGTTCCACAACCTTCACCGGAAGAAGAGGCCAGCATGTGGCACCATAAGAAAGAACCGGAAGGGCTTTCCTCAAAGACTTGTCAATATGAAGTTGAGAAGGGGAGAGACGGCAAGTCTGCAAAACAAGGAGATTCTGGCAGTGAAGTGGAGGGACAGAAGGGATGTCTACATGTTGTCTTCGATCCACAAAAACACCTACGTGGAAATCCCCAGAAGGAATGGCCCCATCCAAAAACCAACATGCATCCATGAATACAATTTGTTTATGGGGGAGTCAACTTCAACGACCAAATGCTCAAACCATACCTTGCCACAGAACTGACGTACCATTGGTATAAAAAAGCAGCAATTTATTTTTTTCAATTGGCCATATACAATTCCTATATCATTTACCGCAAATCCACCCAAAACCCCCAACCCTTCCTTGCCTACCAGGAGGAAATTTACACTGCCCTTATATTTATATCTTAGTCGACTCTCTGAACACCACTTTCCCGATAAAATCCCTCCCAAACCAACAGGCCAAAGACGTCAAAAAAGATGTAGGGTGTTTACCAGTAGAGGAGTCAGAAGAGACACATCTTATTATTGTCCCCATTGTCCTTCCCAACCAGGCCTCTGCATAGGTGACTGTTTTCACCATTACCATACTTCAGTAAATTATTAGTAAAGTATGGTAAACGTAAGTCTCAGTTCCTGCCATTTGCCCTCACACCTCTTATGCTCTGTAACTGACCCTGGCTTGTTATTCGACCACACTTCTGCCTGCCGATTCTGTACATACCTCTGCCTGATCTGGAACTGACCCTGGACTGTTATTCAACCATTTTTCTGCCTACCGATTCTGTACATACCTCTGCCTGATCTGGAACTGACCCTGGACTGTTATTCGACCATGCTTCTGCCTAACGATTCTGTACATTCCTCTGCCTGATCTGAAACTGACCTTGGACTGTTTGACCATGTTATTTGCCTGCCTCTTGGACTGATTTTGTACCCTGCAACTGGACTAGTGGGATTCAACACAGGGGTCTCACATATGTGAGGGGCTCCAGAATAGTTTTTCTGGATGAATAAAACAATTTTTTTGTCTTCTTATTCCTAGATTAGGGTCTGGAGATTCTGAGGCTTCAAAGAGATTTGGGTGGGAGAAGCCTCTACCCCGTCCACATTCTGTCCTGAAAGAGGCCCTACTTCTGCCTGCTGCCTGTAGGACTTACTGCCATCATGCCTCTGTCTGTCGCACTGACCACAGCACATGTTCCTGCCTACTACCAGGACCAATATTTTTGGCACTGCTGACAATATCTCTGCCGGCACTGACCCTAGACTGTATATGGACAGTATCCCTGCCTCATGCGTTGACAATAGTGTTCGCTGTTGCTGACCAAGTCCCTGCCTGCTGCCTGGACCAGTGCTATCCTCCTGTGGACAACTGTGCTACTAAATCCACATGTAATCTTTTGTTTACCTTTTGCTTAGCATAATGTATTTTGGGGTGTAATTCTTGGTATGTACATGCTATTTGTCCCTGGAACACCTGAAGGTGTTCCTTGCATGTTGGATCTCTGTATGTGGCCAGGCTGTGTAAAATGTCAGGGATTTGCTGTGACAAGACGGAGGTGCATGCGTGCGCACACGGGTACCAGCCAGACAACGGTATGTGCGCGATAGTGCACGCCGGACGATCCTGTGTGCGTGAGGGCACACGGCGGATGTGTGTATGCGCGCATTAGACGCTGTTTGGCGCCAATAGGCCTTTAAAAGGACAGCAGCTGCACAAGTGCAGTGCTGTTTGATCTGCAGCTAGTGACTCCTGTATACCTGAACCTGCCTTCTGATCACCTGTATTGACCCGGTTCTGCTTGACTTACCCGATCTCTCCAACGCTGACCTTGGCTTGCCTTGACCCTGCTATAAGGACTTCCTTGCTGATACCCTGTTGCTGACCTCTGCTTGTTCATCTGAGTTGGCTTCAGCTTCAGCCCTAACCTGCCTGACTATCTGTGTTTGACCCGGCTTGTCTCACCTTGCTCCTGCCTACTAATGCATACTATTTGATTACCTGTGTTTGACCCGGCTTGTCTCACTCTGCTCCAGTCTGTACCTGCCAGCTTTCAGGTCGCTGACCAGCATCTTCCTTCTGTTGACATCAGCATCCGAACCTGTCTGGTGGCTCATCATCCATCCATCTGTGCCTACACCACAACAGGCACTCCTACCTCACTGCGCTCTCGAGTCTACTGTTCCCACTCCAGTGGCTCCTTCTACAAAGTCAGAGGTCTCCTTCTACAAAGTCAGACTCTACCACACGGTACGTAACAAAGTCTCACACATTTGGTATCACCATACTCAGAAGGAGTGGCAGAATGTATTTTGGGGTGTCATTTTTGCTATGTAAACGCTATGTGTTGGAAATATCTTATAAACAGACAACTTTGTATAAAAAAAAATGCGTTTTCATTTTTTTCCCACATTTTTCAAAAACTTCTAGAAAAAACGTAACCATTCAAAAGGCTAATTATTCCTCATAGATTATACGTTGGCGTGTTAGCTTACTAAAATGGGGTCATTTTGTGGGCGTTTCCATTGTCCTGGTGCTCCAGGGCCTTCAAAAGTGTAATAGGTGGTTGAGAAATAAAATATGTATTTTATGCTCCTAGAACGCCTGAAGGTGCTACTTTAATGTTGTGCTTCTGTATGTGGCCAGGCTGTGTAAAAGTATTACACATGTGGTATCATTATACTCAGAAGGGGTAGCAGACTGTAGTTTGGGGTGTAATGTTTCCATTGTCCTGGTGCTCTAGGGCCTTCAAAAGTGCAATAGGTAGTTATAACAAGTTAGATGTGTAATTTATGCTCCTTGAACACCTGATGGTGCTCCCTGCATGTTGGGCCTCTGTATGTGGCCAGGTAGTGAAAAAGTCCCACACATGTGGTATTGTAATACTCAGGATGAGTAGCAGAATGTATTTTGGGGTGTCATTTGTGGTATGCACATTCCATGTGAGAAAAATGGGCTATTACAATGACAATTTTGTGAAAAAAAAAAAAAATAAAATCTTAATTTTTCAAAAAATGGTGGGAAAAAATGACAATTTCAAATAACTTACCATGCCTCTTACTAAATACCCTGGAATGTCTACTTTCCAAAAAGGGGTTATTTGGGGGGTATTTGTACTTTCCTGGCTTGTTAGGGTCTCAAAAAATGAGATAGGCTGCTAGTACATCAGAGGTGACCAATGCTTTATGATTTACACCATAGCTTTTAGACTCTATAACTTTCACATAGACCACATAATATCCACTAATTTAGGTTATTTTTACCAAAGATATGTAGCAGTATAAATTGCTTGTGGCCAACATTTATGAAGAAAAATTGCTAATTTGCCAAATGTTATCACAGAAACAAAGAAAATGTGTTTTTTTTTTCAAAATTTTCGGTCTTTTTTCATTTATAGCGCAAAAAATAAAAAACCCAGAGGTGATCAAATGCCACCAACTGAAAGCTATATTTGTATGAAAAAAAGGACAAAAAATAATTTTGGTACAGTGTTGCATGACTGGGTAATTGTCATTCAAAATGTGAGAGCACTGAAAGCTGAAAATTGGTCTGGGCAGGAGGGGGGTTTAAGTGCCCAGTAAGCAAGTGGTTAAGAGCAATTATTTGAAACATTCCTGCTTTGGAATGAAAATATAGAAGGAAAAGCCTCTACTGGCCATTTAAATGCAGCAGAGACCCAGCATAGGATGAGGCAAGAAATAAGAGTTTATCTTTTCCCCCAGGTAAATTGCAATAAGTTCCCCAATCACTTTTCTTCTAATGGTACCTGGAAAAGGGGGTATGTCTTTTGTATCCCCTCATGAAACACCAGATTCAGAAGAGTGTACTGATCAGCTGATCCAATACTTGTGAATAGGTTCATAGTAGTAAATTGGAAAAATAGCCACCAAACTTCCCTGAGAGAATTGCTAGTGGAGCAAATTGGGACAATTATGGGTGAAGTGCACTGTCACTAGCAACTTGCAATGTATATTTATATACCACACTAACCATTCCTTATTTAACTACAGTATATGATTTCATGTTCTTTTTGATACATTTGTAAAAAAAATTAAAAAATCAACCCTCCTGCTGCACAAAGCAATCATTAAATTATCATAATGATAACTTCAAAATCATATAAGTAACTATTAGTATTCATGTCATTCAGCATCAGTGATTACTGTAGAGCAATCATACCTCTCTTCCAGATAGGACACCGCTCTTCAAACCTTCCAGAATGTGGCCAAAGGATGACATCTCTCTAAATTCATTTGTGATCGCAGCTTTGATTTTTCCATAATCATGTGTATTAAGCTGATATAGGATAAATAATTGTTCCTTGTATCCAACTCTTGGCACTTATGTCCAGGCTTTCCTGCAGGCATTAACATAAATGCATTCCTTTGTGAAGTTCAAGCTGCAGAACGTTGTACTTTGTAATGTCCTATCATTATTTTTATGATCCCAGTGCATTTTCTTCAACTGTTCTTCTTCCTTCTATCCTGGGATGAGTTTGGTGACCTTTGAAACGCTCAAATGTGTTTAATTTCAAAAACTTTTTTTTTTTTTCCCATTGTAGAAGAGCGCTAAACCGATACAATGTACAAATATAATAGAAAAATAAACAAATTGAATAGTCGAAAATCATAAGAAGTAAAATGTGTTTTGTGGGTTATAAAGATTCATTAGGGCTGTAAGATATTGGAATACCTATTTTTAAAAATATGACTAAAAACTAAATGATAATAATGAAGATCCCATCCCGGCGTTATTCCGGACCCAGCAAGCTGACACACAGGCCTCCAGGCAGTCCACCGGAGGAGCTACAGGGAGTCAAGCCGAGCCGCTGGACTCGGCGGGACAGCAGAATGCAGCGACACTTGGATCTCAGCCTCCCCCATTCCTCAACCTAATAGATCTACAATTAGTAGCAATGGACATTAAAATGACTTTGTCAGCGGCGATCGCTGATCTCAAAACTGATCTCAGAGCTGTGGCCTCTGGTCTGGACCACGTGGAAGCAGCAGCCATGACACATGGCGCGGCTATAGAGCAAGTACAACAGGTCACTAGCGTCCATGCCCAACACCTTATCGATATGCACCGCCACATCGAGGACTTAGATAACAGGGGTCGGAGGCGAAATTTGCAGTTCAGGGGAGTTCCAGAGTCGGTAGAAGAACCTCAGCTGCACCAGGTAATATGGGCACTCTGCAACACTCTGCTGGGCAGGCCTCCAGATGCCCCCATAGACATAGAGCGCTACCATAGGGCTCTGAGACCTAAAGGCCGGGACACTGACCCACCTAGGGATATTGTGTGCTGCCTTGTCAGTTTTGCCCAAAAGGAAGAAATTTTGCGCCAGGCACGCAATCATGGGCAGCTGCAACACGATGGCCACCCCATCCAGATTTTCCAAGACCTTTCAGCCATCACACTGCAACATAGGAGAGCATTGCGCCCTCTGCTTAATGCGCTAAGAGACAGGCACATCATATACTGCTGAAAATTCCCCTTTTGCCTGACAGCCACAGTGGGTAATCGTACAGCCTCCCTGCGCATACCATCTGAGCTCCAAGAGTTCTGTGACATTTTAGGCATCCCTTTGGTACCTGTTCCAGAGTGGTTTAGCTCTTTCATGCAACCAGAGCCCTGGATCCCTATCCATCAGGAAACGACCCCGTGTTCAAGGCGACACAGACAGAGATGCCGCAGGTCCTCTTCGGACTCGTCCCAGAGAGGACCTGATGCCATGATCACTGAACGAGGCCCGAGAGCAACCGCTTCCTGTCGAAAAACCGTAGGCTAGTCCAGAATTGAAACATTTCATTCAGTTCCTGCTTGAGTAGTCTACACGCTGGACCATAATCTTTCTACTTCCATTGGCCCTTGGATGGTTCCTCAGTTGGCAGTGTAGTTTCTGTTGAGTTTTGAGGCTCCCTACATCCCCCCTGATGTTGTCTTTTAAGGCTGAGGGTGTGTGGCCCTTGAAAATTTACCCCCTAAACACCCAGTGACATAACCGCTTCTCTTGCGATTTAGTGCATAAGTTCGGTGCACCCTATATAGACGCTGACTTCCTACAGGGGCTCCACACCCTCAGGTTTCGGTGCAAGACAAGCCTTCATACGGACTTTCTTACAGATGAACAGAATGCCACAGCACATTGTCTCCGGGGGACTCCTGGAGGCTCTCTAAGGCTACTGGAGCCAATTACGAATGTCAATCCAATGGGGGCCTTCTTTGTTTAATTTTTTCCTTGATGATAGGAATGATAGATACTTGCCTTTCCCATGTGCTGCCACCAGGAAGTCAACTTGATAAGTATGGTCTTCATGTCAAGCTATTACAGGGATGGTATTGCATAGTATCAGGCACTTAGCTGGAATACATGCTAATTAGTTCTCACGCCTATTTTAGAATCCCTGTAGATAGGATGGTTAGTCCCGTTAAGCACATGGTATCCCGAGTGGACTCCGAGTCAGACACCTGAGCCGTGCTTGTGGCCAGAAGCCAACTCATCATATTCGTTGGATTGGCTGAGGTCTCAACCTCCTTGACCTCAGACTCATACGATGCTAGCAGGACAGAAAGGAGTGCTACTGAGAGGCTCGGTTGTCTGACTTGGACACTGACCCACGGGTGCGAACTTTGTATTGTACTTCTCCTTGTTTGTAATAGGACTATGTTTGTAATTTGGTTAATGTATAAGTGTTGCTCTCATTGAGCTGCAGCCTGCTCTGCTGGTTTCCATATATCAGGGTAACGATGTAGGATGTGGGGAACTTATCCTTATGATAACCTGAGGCCAGGGGCTTTAAATCCCTAGAATCTTGTTATACTAAGCGTTATTTGCTTCTAAGCAACCTATGCCCTTCAGATATTTTCCAACGAAACCCCCCTCTGCGATATAATAGTGAGGGGGGAGCCAGAGAGGGAGCCCTCTCTTCCGAGGGGTGATTCCCTGTGGTTCCTCCATCCTTCAGAACTGCGAAAGCCTTTCCAACAAAGGCTCACCTTCTTTGTTTGCAGCCTTGGTTGATCTATGTTAGTAGGAGTCCAATTGCTAGATCTCTCTCCCACCTCAGAGTGGCAGGTCCCCTTTGAACAGTTCCGGATCTCCCAACCCTCCTCCCCTTAGGTTTAGGATTAGGTGGGCCGGCAGGTCTTTGCATACCTCCGGAAATTATCTCAGATAAATCCCTTATAAATATCTGTCTTCTCTCCCCTATGGTGGAGATAGGGTCGCGAGTTAAGCCCTTAAGCGAGTTAAGTTAAGCCTGCGATCCTCTCTCCCTCTACTGTTCTAGCCCTCTCTGCCCCTTTCCTCCCACCCCCCCCCTTTTTTTTCTTTTTCCTTATCCCTTCCAATACCTCCCCATCTGCCCTCTCCTGGCTTAGAGTACATTGGCAGCACGTACAATATGCCCTAGGTTCTGGCCTACAAAGACCTGATAATGGCATATACTACGTCCCGCTCAGCTCCTTTATCTCTCAAAGTATATTCGCTTAACTTGAGAGGACTAAATATCCCAGAAAAGCGCAGTAGCGTCCTCGCAGAAGCTCATAGACTAAAAGTGCAGGTTCTTTTCTTTCAAGAAATGCATTTTAAATCCGGGTCAATCCCACGGTTCCAGAATGGCCGCTACCCCTTAGCATATCACGCTACCTGTCTTGACTCCAAATCTAAAGGGGTCTCAATCCTGCTCGCTAAAACCTTTCATCTCAAAATCACTGATCAGATGCTGGATCCAGCAGGGAGGTTTTTGTTCTTAAAGGGCAAGTGGAATGATAAGCAGATCACTTTAGCACATGTGTATTGCCCCAATACCAAGCAAGTCCCCTTCATACAAGAGGTGGTGACCAAACTTACCTTATTCCAGTCAGGACTCCAAATATTGGGAGGGGACTTCAACCCCCTCTGGACCCGCTCCTAGACACGTCTACAAGAACTTCCTCTCTCCCCTTCTCTGCTTTACACCAAGTCAAACTGCAACTAGCGTCCCTGACTCTACACGACTCGTGGAGAACTCTCTCTCCTCACGATAGGGATTACACATTTTATTCTTCACCGTGGGATCGATACGTGAGGATAGATTACCTTTTTATCTCTCAAGCAGATCTATCCCATCTTCAAAATGCCTCTATTGAGAGCATGATTCTCTCGGATCACCACCCCATAACTATCACCTTAGTGTTTCCAACCCGTGTCACCTCCACCAAGACCTGGAGGCTGGACACGTCTCTTGTTACAGATCCTGTAAATTACGAGTCAGGAGCTTGGAGAATTCTTTCTCCACGACGATACGCCAGAGGTTTCACCTATGATGCAATGGGAGGCCCACAAGTGTTTCATCAGGGGGCAGTTGCTGGCCATCTCATCTAGAAGGAAAAGGGTGCAACAAGAATTGATTCTCTCTCTCTCCTCTAAAATCCTTACGCTGGAAGCACAACATAAACGGTCGAGGGCAATTGGGGTGTCACAGGACCTGCAGGAGCTGCGAGCACAGTTGGCAGAGGAATTATTTAAAAGGGCGCGCCGTCGTAAAATTTTATCCCAAAGACTATTTTATGAGCAGGGGAATAAGCCGGGTAGACTGCTTGCCAGAGCGACACAACAGCGCACCCTGAATTCCACAATCTATCACATCACTAGTACTACAGGCCAGACATAATCTAAAAATGAAGAAATTGCCCACCAATTTCAGATGTTTTATGAACAATTGTACAATCTCCAGTCCGGGAATGTGAACCCAACTAGGCCTACGACGCGACATGCCCAGATTCGGGAATTTTTGAACTTATATGGTCCTTCAGCATTGTCAGGTGACGATGCTCAGGCTCCGCTGTCCCTAGAAGAATTCCTAGCGGCGCTAAAAGCCACAAAACTAAGTAAGAGCCCAGGCCCTGATGGCTTCACAGCCCAGTACTACAAAAGCTTTTCGGACCTTCTAGCACCAAGATTTCTTAAGGCGTTCAACTCACTCACCACTAGCTCTTGCGGATCGATGCTATTGCTGGAAGCTTACATTTCAGTGATCCCCAAAGAGGGGAAGGATCCCTCTAGTGTCGCCAGCTATCGCCCGATCTCACTTCTCAATGTAGACGTTAAACTGTTTTCTAAAATTCTAGCAACATGTTTATCTTTCCACGTGCCCTACTGGGTGGGGTTGGATCAAGTGGGGTTTATTCCTGGCCGAAAACTGAAATGATACATTATGTATCATTTCAGTTTTGGTAGCTGCTTTTTTGCATTATTGACTTTGGATGCATAATGGCAATACTGAGCAACTCTGGAACCAAAATTAAAGTCCTCAGCTCTTCCCTTTCATGGCACTCCACTACCATTAAAATAATTCGTAAGAATGGCCGATTTTTAATATGAGACAGAAGTACAAGCATACGATCAGTCTATTAAAAACACACATATAGTTAAACTTTAACACATCAGGGCAATGATTGAACGCAGCCACTGAGATACAAAAGGAGCGCTCTCACAGGCCTTGGCATCGTCCGAGATGAAGCTACGCTAAAAGCAATAGCGAAACGCGTTGACGTCATCAACGCCAACACGTCACGGACGCTACGATCTGAGTGTGAGGAGTGATGTGGTGACAGCTGCAGTCGCTCGTCAAGCCCTATCAGCCCGCCCCATCTGCTTGACCCGGCACCCGGAAAGACAGATCGCCTCACCATTCACCGGCAGAGTACGTACTACATAGGCCATACACCTGCCACTAGGAATCCTATGACAGTGAGCGGCGGATGGCTTCCACAATATCGGACCAAGAAGGAGGTAGATTATGCGGCTAATCATTAAGAAATTCCCGCTATCCCTCCTGTCCTAGACGCTGAACTACCAGCAGCACTTACCAACAAACTTTCAAAAGGACAACTTGACGGACGATCCACCCTCAACAGGTACCCAGAGGAGACAGTGTTAACCAAGCAGAATCACGAACGGTAAAGCTTTATTACATTTACTTTCACTTATTTAAGTGCTCATCTTGCCTTTCAAGCTAATGTTACCAGTGACTGTTGCTTGGATCCTTTATATGGATTGTTACCATTAGTTATACTGTATCAATGAAATGTTCTCCTATCTGGTATTAATCAACGGGACAGTTCATCATCTGGACTTCAACTGCTTTTTTGGCACCAAGTAAAACACTGTTATCTAACAGCCCAGACAATCAGCAGCATCCAGCACCAATTGTTTAACTATTTAAATAACTGTTCCCCTCTCCCCACATCCACTTCCCCAATCTCCAAGGATCTTTCTGGTTGTTAACTGGTTTATTTGATTTATACGGGATGTAATATCCCATTAACCACCAAATTATTTCAATAATTTCACAACAACCAGGCGACAACTAGCAAGATCCTATTGCGTCCAGACGCTGATCAACGTTGAGTGTTATATGTTTTTCGTTCACTGTGTTGTATGGGCGTTTCTTTCTGTCTGGCCAGCCAACAATCATACATGAAGCAATTGGGCCCTGGCGGACCTAATTGCATTCAAACCATTCCGATTTTTAATTAAGTTGTTGCACGATATACTCAATTGTTATTTGTTCAAACTACTCAATAAAGACATTTATATTTTTTGGTAAATACGGATAGCGGAATTTTTGATACACTTTCCAATATAGTAGCTTAAGTAACTCCTTACCCGGATCTGTAATCCGGGTGCTTTCCCTCTTTTTCCTTTACAACACGATAAAGGCACTAAACTTACACCACTGGCTTACGTCTACCCGGCGGGAGGGCTTCTTCCTGGCAATGGATGCAGAGAAGGCATTCGACAGGGTGGCATGGCATTACATGGAAGCAGTTCTGGTGCTCTTTAGGGCTCAGGCCTCGTATGCGAACCTTCATCATGTCCCTATATGCTAACCCTAATGCCAGAGTTAAAGTAAACGGTTACCTGTCGGACGCCTTCTGCATCCATAATGGAACAAGACAGGGTTGCCCCCTCTCCCCCTTGCTGTATATTCTCACACTTGAACCGCTTCTAAGGTGCATTTGAATGCACCCTGATATCTGAGGCATTCAAGTACAAGAAAAGGAGTACAAAATTGCAGCATTCGCCGGTAATGTCGTCCTCTTTCTTTCTTCACCGCTGACGACTCTGCCCAGTCTCCTGCAGGTCCTAGAACAGTTTAAAATTTTATCAAATTTGCAAATTAATTATTCTAAGTCATTTGCTATGAATATCTCCCTATCAGCAGATGTAGTTCAGCAATGTCAACTTCATTTTCCCTTTAAATGGAAAACTGATGCGATAACATATCTTGGTATCCAACTCCCGGTTAAACCTTCAGAGCTTTATAGCAGAAACTTTCAGGCTGAACTACAAAACATACGCCAGGATCTTCAGAGATGGGATAAATCCACCCCCTCTTGGTTCAGGCGCGCGTCCATCATTAAAATTACAATTCTTCCGTGCTTGCTGTACAAACTTCAAACTCTACCGATCCGTCTACCGCCTGAATTTTTTATGCAATACAAATCTGTTTGCCGAACATTTCTCTGGGGCAGCAAAGCAGCTCGGATAAGTTGGGCAAAGCTAGTCCTGCCGAAATTGAGCGGCGGTATTGGCTTGACCGACATCCAGCGCTATTATTGGGCAATTCACCTTGCTCGGATCGTGGATTGGAATGTACACGCCAAACACAAGGGATGGGTGATTCTTGAGAACTTGATCACAAATTCTAATCTTCGACATGCACCGTGGATAGCCAGAAATAAGTTATCTCCTCAGGCTTTGGCTCATCCCCTCGTCAGTGCCACTCTTCACGCGTTTGAAAGAGCCTGTGCTATCCACTCGGTTTCCGACAAATTGTGCTCCATCACTCCACTTAGAGGCAACCCAGAATTCCCTCCAGGTTTATCTGGAGCATTTGCGTGAGCAGAGTGGCCTTATGAGCAGATGCTTGCCAAACAATTTTTTCACAGAGGCCGCTTTATGCTACAATCGGAACTCGCTGAAATATCTAAAACAGGAGCATTCCCATTTTGGTCCTGTATGCAAATTAAGCTTTTTCTTGATGTACCAGCTAGTAGGGAGAAGTTCACCAAGCCTGCTACAGCCTTGGAATCTCTTTGATCCCACGCAGAGCCACAGTCGCATGTTATCTCGTGTATCTATGCCTCTCTGTTCGGGAATCCCTCAGCACTGTTTCGCATGGATCGCACCCACTGGGATTCTGCCTTGGGAGTGGAGATTGATGAGGCAGAGTGGGATCATATCAATCTCTATATCCACAAGGGATCTTTAAATGTCTCTGTACAAGAGAATGGATACAAGATATGCTCACGCTGGTACAGAACCCCAGACTTGATACATAAATATTACCCCTCAGTATCTGATCAGTGTTGGTGTTACGGTAAGGAAAGGGGTACGTTTATTCACATCTGGTGGAACTGCTCGGGGCTGCAGTCATTCTGGCTTAAAGTACATGAGATTATAGTGAAAGTATCATCTCTTAAGCTAGATTTTTCACCAGCGCAATACCTACTGCATTTGTCTAAACTCCCCAAAAAGCGTTATTACAAATCGATTGCAATGCATATGGTCAATGCAGCCAGAATGTGTGTGCCAGTGCATTGGCGATCAACATCCCCACCTTTGGTAAGGGAATGGATTCAACGAATAAATTGCATAGCGGAGATGGAGGAGCTGATCTACATTTCCTTGGACCAAGCTGATAAATTCACTGCCATTTTGGAATCTTGGTTGTCTTTTAAAAACTCTCATTTATTTGAGGAACTCATGCATGAGGCAACATGTCTTACCCATTAACTGTTTAAGGTTCGTTCTAGGCAGTCACTCCTATAGTCCAGGAATAATGCTGCATTTTCTACTGAAATTTCAGGCACAGGAAAGGACAGTTGGTGTTATTTTCACCCCCTCTCCTTGTCCGCTTTAGATCTAACCTGCCCCATATACCCATTTGATCCCCCCCCTTTTTTTTTTTTTTTTTTTACACAACCCCCTCTCACGTCTGACCTGCCTACTTTGGAAGCACTTGAAATGAGCTAAAAGGGCTATCCTTAACTTTGTCATAACCCACAGAGAAGATATGTTACCAATACCGCGACTTGCTGTGCTCATATGAACAAAATAGACACTATCTCACCTGTTATTCTCCTGTTGCTATTGGATTTCTTGGTTTTTGTTTAGTGTTGAATTGTCTACACAGGTTCTCCTTTATTTCTTTTTTGTTCGTGCCCCCTGGGCTAGCTAAGCTGGAATTCTAGCATAAGTTTATGCACCTATATACTTGCAAAAGATGTTTATTTATGTACCCTATACCCCTGTTTTCTTTGTTTTGTACTCCCGTGAAAATTTCAATAAATTGTTTATGCAAAAAAAAAGAAATAAAAACTGCTTAATAACAGGGACAGCATGTACTGTAAATATTCAAATATAAATATATTTTATATATATAATTTTTTTTATTAATCCAGGCAAACAGATAAACCTTGATTTTAAATATATTGTACAGTATATTGTAATATTGAGTTGAAAAAAAGAAACACAAGTTGTATTTGATATTGTATATACATATACATATTTTTTTATTTGTTACTTTGTCATCAGATTCAGCAAAAAAGAATCTTAAAAAAGCTCTAAGGAGCAGGACCCTTTGATTCCTCTTGTAATAAATCGTATTGTAACTGTAATGTCTGCCTCCGTTTTGTAAAGCTCTAAGTGAAGTGTTGGCGGTATATACTATAAATCCTGCATAATAATAATAATAATGATAATAATAATAATAAAAAAGCAAAACTTTACATGTGTAAACAATTATTTTCATCAACCTTTTTAAAGTTTTTTTGTATCATTTGTTGCTGGATCTGATGGCAAAGTAACAAAAAAAAATGATGTATCAGATACTAATTGTGTTTCTTTTGAGCTCAGTAGGCAAATCAGCACTTTATAATGTTGTACAGTTTAAGAATCTTTAGAAATGTTGTGATAAAACAGATTTTAATAGATTACATAGTATAGTGGAAGACTTCCCCTTCTGATAAGGAGCTGGTCTACATGTGTACTTTGCTCCCTTCAACTATGCAACAACAGAAAATAATCTACAGTGAAACTACAATAAAATCCAACTAATATTCTTATTCTGTTTCCTGATTGGTTGTTTATTGCTCTGTTTGCATAAAATCAAAGTTGAATTTCACTGACAGCCTAATGTAGTGATTCATGTATATGTGGTTTTACTCTATATTAAGTGATGTTGTTATATACTGTATATGGGGAGGGTACTATCTCCCTAACATGTATGGGATACAACTCTGATGTTTTTATTTTATTTTTTACTATTGTATAATATATTTTATCTTAGTTTTTGTTGTCTCCTGTGCTGTGCCACTACAGTCTGCATTCTTAGGCAGCTAGAGATACCCTTCTCTAGCTGATACCTACTTATTTCTCTATGTATACCTGGATGAGGCCTAAAAGTCTTCTTTTTTTAGAGTTCCACAACTCATGGGACTTGTTGTCTCTTCCATAATGCTTCTTATGTGGTGAAGTTTATCAAGTGTTTGTTTCTCCATCTGCTGCATTGTTGTAATTATTGTTGCCATGGAGAGTGTACTATCTCTCTAACATGTACGGGATACGACACTGATGTTTTTGTTTTATTTTTTACTATTGTATAATAAAGAATATGTTTTATTTTAGTTTTTGTTGTCTCCTGTGCTGTGCCGCTATAGCCCGCATCCTTAGGCAGCTAGAGATATCCTTCTCTAGCTGATACCTACTTATTTCTCTATGTACACCTGGATGAGTCTTTTTTTTTGTTAGAGTTCTTGTGTTTTTTTTCTAGGAATTTTTAGTATTTATGTATTGAAAAGTGCTGCACTTAATCATCTTTTATAATTTTGCATGTACTGACGGTACACTTAAGAGCAGCAACTGGTAGTTACATAGTTACATAGTAGGTGAGGTTGAAAAAAGACACAAGTCCATCAAGTCCAACCTATGTGTGTGATTATATGTCAGTATTACATTGTATATCCCTGTATGTTGTGGTCGTTCAGATGCTTATCTAATAGTTTCTTGAAACCATTGATGCCCCCCGCTGAGACCACCGCCTGTGGAAGGGAATTCCACATCCTTGCCGCTATTACAGTAAAGAACCTTCTACGTAGTTTAAGGTTAAACCTCTTTTCTTCTAATTTTAATGAGTGGCCACGTGTCAAAACTCCATTCCACAAAAAAGTTTTATCCCTGTAGTGGGGTCAGAAGTACGGTATTTGTATATTGAAATCATATCCTCTCTCAAGCGTCTCTTCTCCAGAGAGAATAAGTTCAGTGCTCGCAACCTTTCCTCATAACTAATATGCTCCAGACCCTTTATTAGCCTTGTTGACCTTCTTTGTACTCTCTCCATTTCCAGTACATCCTTCCTGAGGACTGGTGCCCAGAACCGGACAGCATACTCTAGGTGCGGCCGGACCAGAGTCTTGTAGAGCGGAATAATTATCGTTTTATCTCTGGAGTTAATCCCCTTTTTAATGCATGCCAATATTCTGTTTGCTTTGTTAGCAGCAGCTTGGCATTGCATGCCATTCCTGAGCCTATCATCTACTAGGACCCCCAGGTCCTTTTCCATCCTAGATTCCCCCAGAGGTTCTACCCCCAGTGTATAGATTGCATTTGTATTTTTGCCAACCAAATGCATTATTTTACATTTTTCTACATTGAACCTCATTTGCCATGTAGTTGCCCACCCCATTAATTTGTTCAGATATTTATGCAAGGTTACCACATCCTGCAGAGAAGTTATTGCCCTGCTTAGCTTAGTATCGTCCGCAAATACAGAGATTGCACTGCTTACCCCATCCTCCAGGTCATTTATGACCAAATTAAACAGAATTGGTCCCAGTACAGAACCCTGGGGGACCCCACTACCCACCCCTGAGCATTCTGAGTACTCCCCATTTATCACCACCCTCTGAACTTGCCCTTGTAGCCAGTTTTCAATCCATGTGCTCACCCTATGGTCCATGCCAACAGACCTTATTTTGTACAGTAAACGTTTATGGGGAATTGCGTCAAATGCTTTTGCAAAATCCAGATACACCACGTCTACGGGCCTTTCTTTATCTAGATGGCAACTCACCTACTCATAGAAGGTTAATAGATTATTTTGGCAAGAACGATTCTTCATGAATCCATGCTGATCACTGCTAATGATACTGTTCTCATTACTAAAATCTTGTATATAGTCCCTTATCATCCCCTCCAAGAGCTTGCATACTATTGATGTTAGGCTAACTGGTCTGTAATTTCCAGGGATGTATTTTGGGCCCTTTTTAAATATTGGTGCTACCTTGGCTTTTCTCCAATCAGCTGGTACCAATCCAGTCAGTAGACTGTCAGTAAAAATGAGGAACAATGGTCTGGCAATCACCTGACTGAGTTCCCTAAGTACCCTCGGATGCAAGCCATCTGGTCCCGGTGATTTAGTAATGTTAAGTTTTCCAAGTCTAATTTTAATTCTGTTCTCTGTTAACCATGGAGGTGCTTCCTGTGATGTGTCATGAGGATAAACACTGCAGTTTTGGTTACTGAAGCCCCCTGATTCCCTTGTGAAGACTGAGAAAAAGAATAAATTCAATACCTTCGCCATCTCCCCATCCTTTGTAACCAGATGTCCTTCTTCTTTCTTTATGTGGCCAATATGGTCTGTCCTCCCTTTTTTTATTGTTTACATATTTAAAGAATTTCTTGGGATTTTTTTTTTGCTCTCCTCCGCTATGTGTCTTTCATGTTCTATCTTAGCTGCCCTAATTGCACCCTTACATTTTTGTTGCATTCTTCATAAAGTCTGAATGCTGATGAAGATCCCTCAACCTTGTATTTTTTGAAGGCCTTCTCCTTTGCTTTTATATGCATTTTTACATTGGAGTTAAGCCATCCAGGACTTTTGCTCTCTCTTTTAAAGTTGTTACCCAATGGGATGCAATGGCTAATGCCCTTATTCAATACGCTCTTAAAGCAAACCCATCTCTCCTCTGTGTTCTTTGTTCCTAAGATTTTATCCCAATTTATGCCTTCTAGCAAGGTTCGTAGTTTAGGGAAGTTGGCTCTTTTGAAAATCAGTGTCTTTGTATTTCCCTTATTTCCCTTAAGTTTCCTATTTGTGTGATTTATACTGAAGCCAATTGACCTGTGATCGCTGTTACCTAAATTGTCCCGTATTTCCAGATCCGTGATCAAGTCTGTATTGTTGGTAATCAGTAGATCCAGTAACGCTTTATTTCTAGTGCGTCTACCATCTGACCAATAAAATTGTCCTGCAAGTCATTTAGGAACTGGTGAGCCTTAGATGAATTTGTGGTTCTCTCCACCCAGTTTATGTCTGGATAATTAAAATCTCCCATTATAATAACACTTCCCATCCTTGCTACTAATCCAAATTCTGATAGGAGATCTGTCTCCCCCTCCTCCCTCAGGTTATGGGGCCTATAGCATACTCCAAGTATTTTCCCCTTAGCTTCATCCCTTTCATCCAGGTCTCTGAAATTCCCACAAAATCCAAATCCTCCTCGTACAACAGTATCTCTAGTTCACCCATCTTGTCCTCCAGGCTCCTGTCATTGGTCAACATGCCACATAGTTTAGACCGGTCACATACTATTATCTTATTGGGTGTTCCCGAGAGTGCAACTAGGACTTGCTACTATACTTACCTTGGGTTTATGTGCTTTGGTTACCCTATCACTAATGCCCCCAATACTACACTCTGGAATAAGTTCTGCGCTGACTATCTCTATCTCTGGACACTCCCCCCCATTGCCTAGTTTAAAAACGATATTATCCAATAGTGGTTGGTCTTTGGGTAAATATGACTGAGTGATGGTGTTTTTCCCTGTTTTCTGGTGTACTGCTGTATCTCTGCCTCTGCTGACACACCCCCATGAAGTCTCAAACCTCACCTTTATACTGGTGTACTGCTGTATCTCTGCCGACACACCCCCATGAAGTCTCTACCCTCGCCTTTGCACTGGTGTACTGCTGTATCTCTGCCTCTGCTGACACACCCCCATGCAGTCTCAAACCTCACCTTTATACTGGTGTACTGCTGTATCTCTAGCTCTGCTGACACGCCCCCATGCAGTCTCCACCCTCACCTTTGTACTGGTGTACTGCTGTATCTCTGCCTCTGCTGACACACTCCCATGCAGACTCCATCCTCAATTTGTACTGGTGTACTGCTGTATCAATGCCTCTGCTGACACCCCCCATGCAGTCTCCACCCATACCTTTGTAATGGTGTAGTGCTGTATTTCTGCCTCTGCTGAAACGCCCTCATGCAGTCTCTACCCTCACCTTTGTACTGGTGTACTGATGTATCTCTGCCTCTGCTGACACGCCCCCATGCAGTTATCATCCTCACCTTTGTGCTGGTGTACTACTGTATCTCTGTCTCTGCTGACACGCCCCATGCAGTCTCCACCCTCACCTTTGTACTGGTGTACTGCTGTATCAATGCCTCTGCTGACATGCCCCCATACAGTCTACACCCTTACCTTTGTACTGGTGTACTGCTGTATCTCATCCTCTACTGACACGCTCACATGCAGTCTCCACCCTCACCTTTGTACTGGTGTACTGCTGTATCTCTGCCTCGGCTGATACGCCCCCATGCAGTCACTACCCTCACCTTTATACTGGTGTACTGCTGTATCTCTGCCTCTGCTGATGTGCCCCCATGCAGATTAAACCCTCGCCTTTGCACTGGTGTACTGCTGTATCTCTGCCTCTGCTGACACGCCCTGTAACGACACCACGAGTATGAAAGGGGTTAAAGTCGTTTAGGACATTTCATAACCAAACACAAAGGCAGCTACCGAACACTCCAATCAGCCGAGCAAGGAACCCATACAAATAATCCACCCCAAAAACGAGACAAGGCTCTGTCTTCAGATTTCAAGCAGGAATTAATCTTTATTCAAACACATGTTATACAGATCCCACTTCAAAACATTTCCCCC
Organism: Aquarana catesbeiana; assembly: GCA_037953035.1. Lineage (NCBI taxonomy): Eukaryota > Metazoa > Chordata > Amphibia > Anura > Ranidae > Aquarana > Aquarana catesbeiana. The sequence goes on along the minus strand of JBBHAA010000512.1, from coordinate 6,129,337 downwards.
CCACCCTTGGAAAACAGTGCGGGTTAAACTGTCCAACAATGGACACACAGGTCAGGTGTGCTTAACTTCTCATCAGTAAACAGTCTTAACAGGGGGGCTGCTGGAGGAATCCCCACTCCCTTTTTCCTCACAGCAAGACATCCTGTGATCCAGGGCAGACAAAAACAATAGAACATTGGAATCCAGCCCCACCCCAAACTAGCACAGCAAACAGTACACAACACAATGAGACAGCACACATTATAAATACACATATATACAGCATTGAGTCTCTGACTAGCACAGATCATAGTGGGGTTCTCATTCACCCTGTGCCCCTTTTAGTGACTCCCGTCACACGCCCCCATGCAGTCTCCACCCTCACCTTTTACTGGTGTACTGCTGTATCTCTGGCTATGCTGACACGCCCCCATGCAGTCTCCACCCTCACCTTTGTAATGGTGTACTGCTGTATCTTTGCCTCTGCTGACACACCCCCATGTAGTCTCCACCCTCACCTTTGTACTGGTGTACTGCTGTATCTCTGTCTCTGCTGACACACCCCCATGCAGTCTCCACCCTCAATTTGTACTGGTGTACTGCTGTATCTCTGCCTCTGCTGACATGCCCCCATGCAGTCTCCATCCTCACCTTTGTACTAGTGTACTGCTGTATCTCTGCCTCTGCTGACACACCCCCATGCAGTCTCTACCCTCATCTTTGTATTGGTGTACTGCTGTATATCTGTCTCTGCTGACATGCCCCCATGCAGTCTACACCCTCACCTTTGTACTGGTGTACTGCTGTATCTCTTCCTCTACTGACATGCTCACATGCAGTCTCCACCCTCACCTTTATACTGGTGTACTGATGTATCTCTGCCTCTGCTGACACGCCCCCATGCAGTTATCATCCTCACCTTTGTACTGGTGTACTACTGTATCTATGCCTCTGCTGACACCCATGCAGTCTCCACCCATACCGTTGCACTGGTGTACTGCTGTATCTCTCCCTCTACTGAAATGCCCCAATGCAGTCTCCACCCTTTCCTTTGTACTGGTCTACTGCTGTATCTCTGCCTCTGCTGACACACCCCCATGCAGTCTCCACCCTCACCTTTGTACTGGTGTACTGCTGTATCTCTGCCTCTTCTGACATGCCCCCATACAGTCTCCAACCTCACCTTTGTACTGGTGTAATGCTGTGTCTATGCCTCTAATGACAACCCCCCCCATGCAGTCTCCACCCTTACCTTTGTACTTTCGAACTGCTGTATCTCTGCCTCTGCTGACATCCCCCCATGAAGTCTCCACCCTTACCTTTGTACTTGTGGACTTGTGTATCTCTGCCTCTGCTGAAACTCCCTCATGCAATCTCTACCCTCACCTTTTCATTGGTGTACTGCTATATCTCTGCCTCAGCTGAAATTCCCCCATGCAGTCTCTACCCTTACCTTTGTACTGGTGTACTGCTGTTACTCTGCCTCTGCTGACACACCCCCATAGAGTCTCCACCCTCACCGCTGTACTGTTGTACTGCTGTATCTCTGCCTCTGCTGACACGCCCGCATGCAGTCTCCATCCTTACCTTTGTACTGGTGTACTGCTTTAACGATTCCTCTAATGACAACCCCCATGCAGTCTCCACCCTTACCTTTGTACTGGCGAACTGCTGTATCTCTGCCTCTGCTGACATGCCCCATTGCAGTCTCCACCCTTTCCTTTGTACTGGTGTACTGCTGTATCAATGCCTCTGTTGACACCCCTCATGCAGTCTCCAACCAAAACCTTTGTACTGGTGTACTGCTGTATCTCTGCCTCTGCTGACATGCCCCCATGCAGTCTACACCCTTTCCTTTGTACTGGTGTACTGCTGTGTCTCTGCCTCTCCTGACGCGCCCCATGCAGTCTCTACCCTCATATTTGTACTGGAGTACTACTGTATCTCTGCCTCTGCTGACACACTCCATACAGTCTCCACCCTCACCTTTGTACTGGTGTACTGCTGTATCTCTGCCTCTACTGACACGCCCCCATGCAGTCTCTACCCTCACCTTCTTACTGGTGTATGTATGCCTCTGCTGACATGCTCCCATGCAGTCTCTACCCTCACCTTTGTACTGGTGTACTGCTGTATCTCTGCCTCTGCTGACATGCCTCAATGCAGTCTCTACCCTCATCTTTGTATTGGTGTACTGCTGTATCAATGCCTCTGCTGACATGCCCCTATACAGTCTACACCCTTACCTTTGTACTGGTGTCCTGCTGTATCTCATCCTCTACTGACACGCTCACATGCAGTCTCCACCCTCACCTTTGTACTGGTGTACTGCTGTATCTCTGCCTCTGCTGACATGCCCCCATGCAGTCTACACCCTTTCCTTTGTACTGGTGTACTGCTGTGTCTCTGCCTCTCCTGACGCGCCCCATGCAGTCTCTACCCTCATATTTGTACTGGAGTACTACTGTATCTCTGCCTCTGCTGACACACTCCATACATTCTCCACCCTCACCTTTGTACTGGTGTACTGCTGTATCTCTGCCTCTACTGACACGCCCCCATGCAGTCTCTACCCTCACCTTCTTACTGGTGTATGTATGCCTCTGCTGACATGCTCCCATGCAGTCTCTACCCTCACCTTTGTACTGGTGTACAGCTGTATCTCTGCCTCTGCTGACACACTCCATACAGTCTCCACCCTCACCTTTGTACTGGTGTACTGCTGTATCTCTGCCTCTACTGACACGCCCCCATGCAGTCTCTACCCTCACCTTCTTACTGGTGTACCGCTGTATCTCTGCCTCGGCTGACATGCCCCCATGCAGTCTCCATCCTCACCTTTGTACTGGTGTACTGCTGTATCAGTGCCTCTGCTGACACCCCCCATGCAGTCTCCACCCTTTCCTTTGTACTGGTGTACTGCTGTGTCTCTGCCTCTCCTGACACGCCCCATGCAGTCTCTACCCTCATATTTGTACTGGAGTACTACTGTATCTCTGCCTCTGCTGACACGCTCCCATGCAGTCTCTACCCTCATCTTTGTATTGGTGTACTGCTGTATATCTGCCTCTGCTGACACGCCCCCATGCAGTCTCCACCCTCACCTTTGTACTGAAGTACTGCTGTATCTCTGCCTCTGCGGACACGCCTCCATGCAGACTCCACCCTCAAATTTATACTGGTGTACTTCTGTATCTCTGCCTCTGCTGACGTGTCCCCATGCAGTCTCCACCCTCACCTTTGCACTGGAGTACTGCTGTATCTCTGGCTCTGCTGACATGCACCAATGCAGTCTCCATCCTCACCTTTGTGCTCGTGTACTGCTGTATCAATGCCTCTGCTGACACCCCCATGCAGTCTCCACCCATACCTTTGCACTGGTGTACTGCTGTATCTCTGCCTCTGCTGAAATGCCCCCATGCAGTCTCCACCCTCACCTTTGTACTGGTGTACTGCTGTATCTCTGCCTCTGCTGACACACCCCCATGCAGTCTCCACCCTCAATTTGTACTGCTGTATCTCTGCCTTTGCTGAAATGCCCCCATGCAGTCTCCACCCTGACCTTTGTACTGGTGTACTGCTGTATCTCTGCCTCTGCTGACACACCCCCATGCAGTCTCCACCCTCAATTTGTACTGGTGTACTGCTGTATCTCTGCCTCTGCTGACATGCCTCAATGCAGTCTCTACCCTCATCTTTGTATTGGTGTACTGCTGTATATCTGCCTCTGCTGACATGCCCCCATGCAGTCTCTACCCTCATCTTTGTATTGGTGTACTGCTGTATATCTGCCTCTGCTGACATGCCCCCATGCAGTCTCCACCCTCACCTTTGTACTGGTGTACTGCTGTATGAATGCCTCTGCTGACATGCCCCCATGCAGTCTACACCCTTACCTTTGTACTGGTGCACTGCTGTATCTCTTCCTCTACTGACATGCTCACATGCAGTCTCCACCCTCACCTTTGCACTGGAGTACTGCTGTATCTCTGGCTCTGCTGACATGCCCCCAATGCAGTCTCCATCCTCACCTTTGTGCTCGTGTACTGCTGTATCAATGTCTCTGCTGACACCCCCATGCAGTCTCCACCCATACCTTTGCACTGGTGTACTGCTGTATCTCTGCCTCTGCTGACACACCCCCATGCAGTCTCCACCCTCAATTTGTACTGGTGTACTGCTGTATCTCTGCCTCTGCTGACATGCCCCCATGCAGTCTCCATCCTCATCTTTGTACTGGTGTACTGCTGTATCTCTGCCTCTGCTGACATGCCTCAATGCAGTCTCTACCCTCATCTTTGTATTGGTGTACTGCTGTATCAATGCCTCTGCTGACATGCCCCTATACAGTCTACACCCTTACCTTTGTACTGGTGTCCTGCTGTATCTCATCCTCTACTGACACGCTCACATGCAGTCTCCACCCTCACCTTTGTACTGGTGTACTGCTGTATCTCTGCCTCGGCTGATAGGCCCCCATGCAGTCACTACCCTCACCTTTATACTGGTGTACTGCTGTATCTCTGCCTCTGCTGATGTGCCCTCATGCAGATTCAACCCTCGCCTTTGCACTGGTGTACTGCTGTATCTCTGCCTCTGCTGACACGCCCTGTAACGACACCACGAGTATGAAAGTGGTTAAAGTCGTTTAGGACATTTCATACCCAAACACAAAGGCAGCTACCGAACACTCCAATCAGCCGAACAAGGAACCCATACAAATAATCCACCCCAAAAATGAGACAAGGCTCTGTCTTCAGGTTTCAAGCAGGAATTAATCTTTATTCAAACACATGTTATACAGATCCCACTTCAAAACATTCCCCCCCCACCCTTGGAAAACAGGGCGGGTTAAACTGTCCAATAACAATAGACACACAGGTCAGGTGTGCTTAACTTCTCATCAGTAAACAGTCTTAACAGGGGGGCTGCTGGAGGAATCCCCACTCCCTTTTTCCTCACAGCAAGACACATCCTGTGATCCAGACAAACACAATAGAACATTGGAATACAGCCCCACCCCAAACTAGCACAGCAAACAGTACACAACACAATGAGACAGCACACATTATATATACACATACAGCATTGAGTCTCTGACTAGCACAGATCATAGTGGGGTTCTTATTCACCCTGTGCCCCTATTAGTGACTCCCGTCACACACCCCCATACAGTCTCCACCCTCACCTTTTACTGGTGTACTGCTGTATCTCTGGCTATGCTGACACGCCCCCATGCAGTCTCCACCCTCACCTTTGTAAAGGTGTACTGCTGTATCTTTGTCTCTGCTGACACACCCCCATGCAGTCTCCACCCTCAATTTGTACTGGTGTACTGCTGTATCTCTGCCTCTGCTGACACGCCCCCATGCAGACTCCATCCTCACCTTTGTACTGGTGTACTGCTGTATCTCTGCCTCTGCTGACATGCCTCCATGCAGTCTCTACCCTCATCTTTGTATTGGTGTACTGCTGTATATCTTCTTCTGCTGACATGCCCCCATGCAGTCTCCACCCTCACCTTTGTACTGAAGTACTGCTGTATCTCTGCCTCTGCGGACACGCCTCCATGCAAACTCCACCCTCAAATTTATACTGGTGTACTTCTCTATCTCTGCCTCTGCTGACGTGTCCCCATGCAGTCTCCACCCTCACCTTTGCACTGGAGTACTGCTGTATCTCTGGCTCTGCTGACATGCCCCCATGCAGTCTCCATCCTCACCTTTGTACTGGTGTACTGCTGTATCTCTGCCTCTGCTGACATGCCTCCATGCAGTCTCTACCCTCATCTTTGTATTGGTGTACTGCTGTATATCTGCCTCTGCTGACATACCCCCATGCAGTCTCCACCCTCACCTTTGTACTGGTGTACAGCTGTATCTCTTCCTCTACTGACACGCTCACATGCAGTCTCCACCCTCACCTTTGTACTGGTGTACTGATGTATCTCTGTTTCTGCTGACACGCCCCCATGCAGTTATCATCCTCACCTTTGTACTGGTGTACTACTGTATCTCTGCCTCTGCTGACACGCCCCATGCAGTCTCCACCCATACCGTTGCACTGGTGTACTGCTGTATCTCTCCCTCTACTGAAATGCCCCAATGCAGTCTCCACCCTTTCCTTTGTACTGGTCTACTGCTGTATCTCTGCCTCTACTGACACACCCCCATGCAGTCTCCACCCTCACCTTTGTACTGGTGAACTGCTGTATCTCTGCCTCTGCTGAAACTCCCTCATGCAATCTCTACCCTCACCTTTTTATTGGTGTACTGCTGTATCTCTGCCTCAGCTGAAATTCCCCCATGCAGTCTCTACCCTTACCTTTGTACTGGTGTACTGCTGTTTCTCTGCCTCTGCTGACACACCCCCATAGAGTCTCCACCCTCACCTCTGTACTGTTGTACTGCTGTATCTCTGCTTCTGCTGACACGCCCCCATGCAGTCTCCCCCCTCGCCTTAATACTGGTGTACTGCTGTATCTCTGCCTCTGCTGACACGCCCCAATACAGTCTCCAACCTCACCTTTGTACTGGTGTACTTCTTTAATTATGCCTCTAATGACAACCCCTATGCAGTCTCCACCCTTACCTTTGTACTTGCGAACTGCTATATCTCTGCCTCTGCTGACATGCCCCCATGCAGTCTCCACCCTTTCCTTTGTACTGGTGTACTGCTGTATCTCTGCCTCTGCTGAAACTCCCTCATGCAGTCTCCACCCTCACCTTTGCACTGGAGTATTGCTGTATCTCTGCCTCTGCTGACACGTCCCCATGCAGTCTATAACCATACCTTTGTACTGGAATACTGCTGTATCTCTGCCTCTGCTGACATGCTCCCATGCAGTCTCCATCCTCACCTCTGTACTGTTGTACTGCTGTATCAATGCCTCTGTTGACACCCCTCATGCAGTCTCCAACCAAAACCTTTGTACTCGTGTACTGCTGTATCTCTGCCTCTGCTGACATGCCCCCATGCATTCTGCACCCTTTCCTTTGTACTGGTGTACTGCTGTATCTCTGCCTCTACTGACACGCCCCCATGCAGTCTCTACCCTCACCTTCTTACTGGTGTACCGCTGTATCTCTGCCTCGGCTGACATGCCCCCATGCAGTCTCCATCCTCACCTTTGTACTGGTGTACTGCTGTATCAGTGCCTGTGCTGACACCCCCCATGCAGTCTCCACCCTTTCCTTTGTACTGGTGTACTGCTGTGTCTCTGCCTCTCCTGACACGCCCCATGCAGTCTCTACCCTCATATTTGTACTGGAGTACTACTGTATCTCTGCCTCTGCTGATACACTCCCATGCAGTCTCTACCCTCACCTTTGTACTGGAGTACTGCTGTATCTCTGCCTCTGCTGACACCCCCCATGAAGTCTCCACCCTTACCTTTGTACTGGTAGACTGCTGTATCTCTGCCTTTGCTGAAACTCCCTCATGCAATCTCTACCCTCACCTTTTTATTGGTGTACTGCTGTATCTCTGCCTCGGCTGAAATTCCCCCATGCAGTCTCTACCCTCACCTTTGTACTGGTGTACTGCTGTTTCTCTGCCTCTGCTGACACACCCCCATGGAGTCTCCACCCTCACCTCTGTACTGTTGTACTGCTGTATCTCTGCCTCTGATGACACGCCCCCATGCAGTCTCCACCCTTACCTTAATACTGGTGTACTGCTGTATCTCTGCCTCTGCTGACACGCCCCCATACAGTCTCCAACCTCACCTTTATACTGGTGTACTGCTGTGTCTATGCCTCTAATGACAACCCCCCCATGCAGTCTCCACCCTTACTTTTGTACTTTCGAACTGCTGTATCTCTGCCTCTGCTGACACCCCCCATGAAGTCTCCACCCTTACCTTTGTACTGGTGGACTGCTGTATCTCTGCCTCTGCTGAAACTCCCTCATGCAATCTCTACCCTCACCTTTTTATTGGTGTACTGCTGTATAGGGGCGGACTGACCATTGAGCCACTCGGGCACTGCCTGAGGGCCCTTGGCCACTAGGGGGTCCCATCAAGGTTGCCAGCCTCAGTAAAACCAGGGACAGTATATATAAATCTGTGTTTTTTTTTTACATCTGTCTGTGTATACTGTGTGTACATGTATGTGTATACTGTGTGATTGGATACTGTGTGTGTATACTGTGTGGCCCCATAATCTCTGATTGTCTGGGGGCCCCATAATCTCCTATTGCCCGGGGGCCCCATGAGTTATCAGTCCGCTCCTGCTGCTGTATCGCTGCCTCGGCTGAAATTCCCCCATACAGTCTCTACCCTCACCTTTGTACTGGTGTACTGCTGTTTCTCTGCCTCTGCTGACACACCCCATGGAGTCTCCACCCTCACCTCTGTACTGTTGTACTGCTATATCTCTGCCTCTGCTGACATGCCCCCATGCAGTCTCCATCCTCTCCTTTGTACAGGTGTACTGCTGTATCAATGCCTCTGCCGACAACCCCCTTTGCAGTCTCCACCCATACCTTTGTACTGCTGTATCCATGCCTCTGCTGACATGCCCCCATGCAGTCTCCACCCTTTCCTTTTGTACTGGTGTACTGCTGTATCTCTGCCTCTGCTGACATGCCCCCATGCAGTCTATAACCATACCTTTGTACTGGAATACTGCTGTATCTCTGCCTCTGCTGACATGCTCCCATGCAGTCTCCATCCTCACCTTTGTACTATTGTACTGCTGTATCAATGCCTCTGTTGACACCCCACATGCAGTCTCCAACCAAAACCTTTGTACTGGTGTACTGCTGTATCTCTGCCTCTGCTGACATGCCCCCATGCAGTCTACACCCTTTCCTTTGTACTGGTGTACTGCTGTATCTCTGCCTCTACTGACACGCCCCCATGCAGTCTCCATCCTCACCTTCGTACTGGTGTACCGCTGTATCTCTGCCTCGGCTGACATGCCCCCATGCAGTCTCCATCCTCACCTTTGTACTGGTGTACTGCTGTATCAGTGCCTCTGCTGACACCCCCATGCAGTCTCCACCCTTTCATTTGTACTGGTGTACTGCTGTGTCTCTGCCTCTCCTGACACGCCCCATGCGGTCTCTACCCTCATATTTGTACTGGAGTACTACTGTATCTCTGCCTCTGCTGACACACTCCCATGCAGTCTCTACCCTCACCTTTGTACTGGTGTACTGCTGTATCAGTGCCTCTGCTGACACCCCCCATGCAGTCTCCACCCTTTCATTTGTACTGGTGTACTGCTGTGTCTCTGCCTCTCCTGACACGCCCCATGCGGTCTCTACCCTCATATTTGTACTGGAGTACTACTGTATCTCTGCCTCTGCTGACACACTCCCATGCAGTCTCTACCCTCACCTTTGTACTGGTGTACTGCTGTATCAGTGCCTCTGCTGACACCCCCCATGCAGTCTCCACCCTTTCATTTGTACTGGTATACTGCTGTGTCTCTGCCTCTCCTGACATGCCCCATGCGGTCTCTACCCTCATATTTGTACTGGAGTACTACTGTATCTCTGCCTCTGCTGACACACTCCCATGCAGTCTCTACCCTCACCTTTGTACTGGTGTACTGCTGTATCTCTGCATCTGCTGACACCCCCCCATGAAGTCTCCACCCTTACCTTTGTACTGGTGGACTGCTGCATCTCTGCCTCTGCTGAAACTCCCTCATGCAATCTCTAACCTCACCTTTTTATTGGTGTACTGCTGTATCTCTGCCTCGGCTGAAATTCCCCCATGCAGTCTCTGCCCTCACCTTTGTACAGGTGTACTGCTGTTTCTCTGCCTCTGCTGACACACCCCCATGGAGTCTCCACCCTCACCTCTGTACTGTTGTACTGCTGTATCTCTGCCTCTGCTGACATGCCCCCATACAGTCTCCAACCTCACCTTTATACTGGTGTACTGCTGTGTCTATGCCTCTAATGATAACCCCCCCTTGTAGTCTCCACCCTTACCTTTGTATTTTCGAACTGCTGTATCTCTGCCTCTGCTGACACCCCCCCATGAAGTCTCCACCCTTACCTTTGTACTTTCGAACTGCTGTATCTCTGCCTCTGCTGACACACCCCCATGGAGTCTCCACCCTCACCTCTGTACTGTTGTACTGCTGTATCTCTGCCTCTGCTGACATGCTCCCATGCAGTCTCCGCCCTCACCTTAATACTGGTGTACTGCTGTATCTCTGCCTCTGCTGACACTCCCCCATGCAGTCTCTACCCGCATCTTTGTACTGGTGTACTGCTGTATCTCTGCCTCTGCTGACATGCCCCCATGCAGTCTCCATCCTCTCCTTTGTACAGGTGTACTGCTGTATCAATGCCTCTGCTGACAACCCCCATGCAGTCTCTACCCGTACCTTTGTACTGGTGTACTGCTGTATCTCTGCCTCTGCTGACATTCCCCCATGCAGTCTCTACCCTCATCTTTGTACTGGTGTACTGCTGTATCTCTGCCTCTGCTGACATGCCCCTATGCAGTCTCCATCCACACCTTTGTACTGGTGTACTGCTGTATCTCTGCCTCTGCTGACACACCCCCATGCAGTCTCCACCCTCACCTTTGAACTGGTGTACTGCTGTATCTCTGCCTCTGCTGACACACCCCATAAAGTCTCCAACCTCACCTTTGTGCTGGTGTACTGCTGTATCTCTGCCTCTACTGACACACCCCTATGCAGTCTCCTGCTAAAGAATAAGTTTAAAGACAAAGACTACCCTCCAGCCCTGACTGATCAGGCGTTTCAACACTATTTAAAAGGCAAACCTCCGAAATCATTCCGGGACCCCGATCATCACACTGTACGGTTTACCACCACTTTCCATTATCAATTTAGAAAAATGGAAAAAAAACTAGCGGATCATTGGAATATTTTATTAAAAGATCCACTGTTAAAACCTTACCTTTCAGAAAAACCTAAGGTTACATACCGCAGAGCCCCCAACCTCAAGGTGAAAATAGCCCCCAGCAAAACTCGGTTTAGACACTGCTCTCCCAACAAACCTATACTTATCCCAATAGTAGGGATGTTTCAGTGTTGTAAACCTTTATGCAAAACCTGTAAGTTTGTTCACCATGGTCAGAAGTCGTTCACCACAAAAGGGGTTACTTACACGTTGAAAGAATTATACAACTGCTACTCCGACTTCGTGATCTATGGATTATCTTGCCCCTGTGGTCTACTGTATGTAGGCTGCACCATACGAGCACTTAGGCCTAGGTTCGGTGAACATCGGAGATCTATTGAGGGTGGGATTGATCCTCTGAAGGTGGCACACAGCGTACCCAAACATTTTTTTTCAAGCCCACCATAAATCTACCATAGGGCTCAAAGTTTGGGTTATTGAACAAATCTCCAACTCCTTACCAGCTGCAGAACGGTTCAAGAAACTATGTGCCCGTGAAACGTTCTGGATTTACCAGTTAGATGTTCTCTCACCCAGGGGGTATGAACGAAGGAATAGAAATTTCCACCACACTGTAACACCTGGTATTATTTCTTCTCCCAGTCCCATTTTTGTTGAGAATAAAGTATATGGACTTCCGTTAATCAGGTATCTATTATCTACAGGTTCCGTTATTTACGGTCCTTCTTTTTTCTCTTTTTCTATTCAGGCATTCATATTATCTGATATTCATTTATTGATCATTATTGCCATGTCCACATTTTCCACATCATTGTTATATATACATGTAATTTCTTATTTATTACAATGGGTCCCCAATAATATTGTCATCCATTATCCACGGTTTCCGTGAATTACGGTCCTTCCTTTCCCAGTCCCTACTTCCCTAATGCCTTTAAAGGCACTCATATCATCTGACATTTATCATTTTATATACCACTACTCTCATACTGTATTTTTTATACACATTTTTTCATACACATGTATTTCTCTTACTATGTTGTGCATCCATAGTTGTTATATAATGTCATGAGAGATTTTCTGATATATTTTTATCTTTTTGTTTAAGTTGCACATCTAAATGTATTTCATATGATGTCTCATATGTATGTTGCACATATGCACACATTTCGTGTAAATACACACACATATATATATATATATATATATATATATATATATATATATATATCGTATTTATCGGCGTATAACACGCACCCCAATTTAGGAGGGAAGTTGAAGGGAAAAAAAACTTACATTTAAATGCCCATCATTGCAGCCTTCTCAGTGCAGCCTTGCCCCAGTGCAGCCTTGTCAGTGCAGCCTTCCCCAGTGCAGCCTTGCCCCAGTGCAGCCTTCGATCCCCTGTCCCTGCCATCCTGTGCTTCAAAATCGCCGACCGCGATTTGAAAATGGAACCGCCGGCGCCGAAATACACAGAGCCGGTCCTCGGCTCTTTCTGGCGGCTCTCGTTCACTTTAGGCTCCACTCGTAGTCCCGAGCGGAGCTATCCTAACCTACTCGGATACCGAACCTAGCCGAGTAGGTTCGGATAGCTCCGCTCGGGACTACAAGTGGAGCCGAAAGTGAACGAGAGCCCCTGGAAAGAGCCGAGGACCGGCTCTGTGTATTTTGGCGCCGGCTGCGCCATTTTCAAATCGCGGTCGGCGATTTTGAAGTTGTGACAGCTTGGGATCGCAGGGGATCGGCGCATAACACGCACCTGCAACTTTCCCCTGATTTTAAGGGGAAAAAAGTGCGTGTTATACGCCGATAAATACGGTGTGTGTGTATATATATATATATATATATATATATTAGGATTCTTAAGATCCTTCGGGATACAGTTTTTTAGGTCTAGACATGTAGCATAGATGTTTGCTAGTTTTTACCCCCCCCTTCTTCTTCCTCTCCCCCCTCCCCCTTCCTTTTTTTCCTCTCCCCGTTTTTCCCCATCCTCCCCCCCCCCCCCCTCCTCCTTTCCTTTTCTTCCCTCTTTTGGGGATTTTTCATTTTTCATTTTGTCACTTTTTCATTTTTTCCCCCTTTTTCCTCCTTTTACTCTTTCTCTTTTTTTTTTTTTCCTCCCCTCTGTCGCCTTTCCTGTGGTTACACAGCCTCACTGATGACACTTCCAGTTCCCCTTCGTTCTTCTCTGCTTTCCGCACCGCCCACTTGTGTCACGGTCACTCCTCTCAGTATTGGGCTGTTTACATCTCCCTGGTTTCCCGTCCATTAGCTCTCTTCCCCGCCCAGTCTCCTCCCCCTTTCCCTACTTAAATCTCTTAGCATGGCTAGCTAATGTGTCTGTTGAAAAAGGGGCGCGGCTTGCTGACCATCCAAGCGCGCATGCCCAAGAAACGTGTCCATTGCTGATGACGTCATCCCCCTGCAGCCAGCAGTCTCGTGCGGTCCAAGCCTCGTTCTGAGGCCGCTCCTCTGTGTATGCAGCCGGCATATCATACCCGGAAGAATTGTCCTACATCCACGGCAGAGACTATCTACTAGGCACAGGATCGGAAGCGCCATCCCTGACATACTACCATGCTTGTTTTTAACTACTAAAATGTGAGTTTACCTATGTTATATTAAAAGTATTTTTATCCACAAAAACGACTGCACCCAGAGGCGCCTCTTTACTTGTTGTCTTCTACCCTCACCTTTGTACTGGTGTACTGCTGTAACTCTGCCTCTGGTGACATGCCCCATGCAGTCTCCACCCTCACCTTTGTACTGGTGTACTGCTGTATCTTTGCCTCTGCTGACACGCCCCCATGTAGTCTCCACCCTCACCTTTGTACTGGTGTACTGCTGTATCTTTGCCTCTGCTGACACGCCCCAATGTAGTCTCCACCCTCACCTTTGTACTGGTGTACTGCTGTATCTTTGGCTCTGCTGACACGCCCCCATGCAGTCTCCACCCTCACCTTTGTACTGGTGTACTGCTGTATCTCTGCCTCTGCTGACATGCCCCCATGCAGTCTCCACCCTCACCTTTCCCAGCTGAAAACAAAGGTCATGTGATCACTTGTAAAAAAATAAAAACTGAATTCAAGAGCGGAATTCAGGGTACAGGTGAGTACTATTTCTACATATTTATAACAGACACACGCTATTAATTTATTTAATTATAGGAACACTGTTGAGTGCTGTCCGCGACACTTTCTATTTATCGCCAAAACACAGTATATGGTTTTCATGAGTCAAGACCAAAGTTACCTGAAGTATGATTGGTTGCTAGAAGTTACTGTGCTGTACATATCATCTTTGTTCTTATTCATTATAATGGTCCAAATAATGGATATAATACATGCCCACAATACAACTGATAAGATGATGTTCTCATCTAAATATCAGAATTAAATTTGAAAAGCAGAAAGGTGCGTCTAAAGTTGTTTTGATGAAAGCAGATGATGGTGGATGGCAGAGAAAAAAAATTGATAACACCTGAGGTCAGTAGATGGAGGATTAGTGTATATTTGTTCATATCAGTGGGAGATGTATTGCCCCATTCCTGGTTTAAGTGGAAGGAATAGTACCCCATTGTTGGTGTCAGTGGGAGAAATAGTACCCCATTGTTTCTGTCAATGGGAGGAATATTGTCGCCTTTTTGGTGTCAGTGGAAGGGATAGTGCCCCATTGTTGGTGTCAGTGGGAGAAATAGTACCCCATTGTTTCTGTCAATGGGAGGAATATTGTCGCCTTTTTGGTGTCAGTGGAAGGGATAGTGCCCCATTGTTGGTGTCAGTGGGGGAATAGTACCTCATTGTTTGTGCCAGTGTAAGAAATAGCTCCCCATTGTTTGCCTCAGGTTAATGAATAGTGTTTCATATTTGGTGTCAGTGGGAGGAATAGTACCATATTGTTTGTGTAAGTGTAAGGAATAGCTCCCCATTGTTGGTGTCAGTGGGTGGAATAGTACCCTACTAAGGGTATCAGTGGGAGGAATAATACCCTATTAAGGGTGTCAGAGGGAGGAATAGTGCCCCATTGCTGATGTCAGTGGGAGGAATAATGTCCCATTACTGGTGTCAGTGGAATTAATAGTGCCCCATTGTTGTCAGTGGGAGAAACAGTGCCCCATTTTTGGTGTCAGTTGAAGACATAGTGCCCCATTATTGGTGTCAGTTTGAGGTGTAGTGCTCCATCGTCAGTGTCAGGGGAAGGAATAGTGCCCCATTGTTGATGTAAGTGTAAGCCAGGAATAGTACCCAATTGTTGGGGACAGTGGGAGGAATAGTATCCTATTAAGGGTTTCAGTGGGAGGAATAGTGCCCCATTGCTGATGTCAGTGGGAGGAATAATGTCCCATTCCTAGTGTCAGTTGAAGGAATAGTGCCCCATTATTGGTGTCAGTTGGAGGTATAGTGCTCTATGCTCTATCGTTGGTGTCAGTGGGAGGAATATTGTTCCGTTGTTGGTTTCAGTGTAAGGAATAGTGTCCCATTGTTGGTGTCAGTGGGAGGAATAGTACTCAATTATTGGTGTCACTGGGAGGAATATTGTCCCGTTGTTGGTGTCAGTGGGGGAATAGTACCCCATCCTTTGTGTCAGTGGGAGGAATAGTGTCTCATTGTTGATGCCAGTAGAAAGAGTAGTGCCCCATTATTCATGTCAGTGGAAGGAATAGTGAGTGCCCCGTTATTGGTGTCAGTGGGAGGAAAAGTGCCCCATCATTGGTGTCAGTGGAAGGAATAGTGCCCCATTGCTGGTGTTGGTGGAAGCAATAGTTCTTTGTATCAGTGAGAGGAAGAGTTCTCCAAGGGCTAGATAAAGGCAAGCAAAGGTAGAGATAACTGAAAACAGGGTGATCCAATCTAGGGTACCACATACAGAATTTTATAAAGGATGTACCACCCAAAAGAAAGGTGGACTTTTAAGGTACCTAATATCCTTTAAATGTTAAAAACAATTCAATTTTATTAATATTATCAATATTTAAAAATGTCTATGTAAAAACAGAACCACATTGCTCACAGTAATCATTAGTATATTGCCTCCTTATTCACAAGATGTCCCCAACCCACGTCTCTACGTTTCTAGAAAAATATGTGCATAATATTAATATCTCATATTTTATCATTATAACATTGTACGTATATTCCCAGAATAGTACATTGGTGCATATGGTGATGTAACTGATTAGGCAAAATGGATGGAGACTTGATTTGACTTTCTCGGACGTGTCTTGGGACTGAATTCCGCTTCTTCAGGAGTATGAAAAAGTCTTGTTTTGTGTGCAGCTGAAACCGGAGCATCATCGCTAAAAAAAAACTCCCCAGGCAATCAGAGGCACCACCCAGAGAGGAGAGGGGAAGATACCTCAAGGAACAGCCACAGCCATATTTTTATAAAAATCCTGATATTTGGAGCATAATTAAATAGGGAGCCTTTATTGGCTATCCTTTCTAATTGCTCCATATGTGAATAGCAAAAAAACAAAAAAATGTTTGCGCTAAAAGTGTAATATACTCCCTGAGAGCTGCATCTCTATACCACCTGAATGCCTTAAGTGGTTTTAAACATACATACACAAATAACAGTGCACTTCTTGATAATTATAGTGCAAAAGTGAACAGTACTGTAATGCCGCGTACACACGTCCGGTTTTGCCGTCGGAATAAACCCTGAAGGTTTCTCCGACGGAACTCCGACGGAATTCCGCTCAAGCGGTCTTCCCTACATACGGTCATACCAAAGTCTGACCGTCCAGAACGCGGTGACGTACAGCACGTACGACGGGACTAGAAAAAGGAAGTTCAATAGCCAGTAGCCAATAGCTTCCGTCTCATACTTGCTTCAGAGCATGCGTCATTCACTGGCTAATTCCTGCCGCCTTAACCTCCGCAACATCTCCAGAATTCGACCCTTCCTGACTAATGACACCACAAAGCAACTTATTCAATCCTTGATTATTTCCCGCCTTGACTACTGCGACTCTCTCCTTAATGGCCTACCCTTAACCACTTCCCGCCCGGTCAATAGCATATTGACGTCCGGGAAGTGGTTGCGTTATCCTGACTGGGCGTCATATGACGTCCAGCAGGATAACATGCCGGCGCGTGCCCGCGGGAGCGCGCAGCGCGGCGATCGGCGGCAGCGCGTGTCCCTCGGACACAGCGCTTCCCCGATCTAGGTAAACAGCCAATTCTATTGGCTGTTTACCCCGTGATGGGCTGTGTCAAAGTCACAGCTGATCACCTGTCTCAATAAACTCGGCGGTGTGCTCCCTGCGCGCCGCCGAAGGCATCCAGTGTAGTGATCGAGGAAGGCGAGTGTCCCTTGGACACAGCGCTTCCCCGATCGGTAAACAGCCAATGAAATTGGCTGTTTACCAGGTGACCGGCTGTGTCCAATCACAGCCTGTCACAAATGTAAACAATAAAGTTGCTGTTACTATCTGATCCCTGCTCTCTCCTCACACACCGATCGTGAGAGGAGAGAGCAGGGATCAGTGAGTGAATCAGTGTCTGTCTGACATTACTGTTATTACTGTGCTGTGCACAACACGACCCCCCCCAATAAAGAGGACCTGTCACACAGCCCATCTGTCACACAGCCCATCTGTCACACAGCCCATCTGTCACACAGCCCATCTGTCAATCAGCCCATCTGTCAATCAGCCCATCTGTCATTCAGCCCATCTGTCAACCAGCCCATCTGTCACAAGCCCACCGCCATCGGTACCGCCACACAGGCTACCAGTACCGCCATCGGTACTGCCACACAGGCTACCAGTACCGCCATCGGTACCACCACCAGTAACGCCACTAGTACCTCCATCAGGCCCACCATCTATACTGCCACACAGGCCGCTACCAGTATCGTCACTAGTGCCGCCATCGGTACCACCACCACCCGTACCACCGTCAGTACCGCCATCGGTGCCACCACCACCCATACCGCCACCTGTACCGCCATCACCACCTGTACCGCCACCACCACCCGTACCGCCATTGGTACCACCACCACCTGTACCGCCACCACCACCTGTACCGCCACCACCACCTGTACCGCCATCGGTACCACCACCACCCGTACCGCCACCGGTACTGCCACCACCTGTACCGCCACCTGTACCACAATCACCACCTGTACCGCCACCACCACCTGTACCACCACCACCCGTACCGCCACCGGTACCACCACCACCACCCGTACCTCCATCGGTACCACCACCCATACCGCCATCTGTACCACCACACAGGCCCACCAATAAGAATTGCCATAATGTCACAAAGGGTTTACACACCTGAGGAGGCATATGAGATTCTTGCCATGTCGGATGATGGGAGCAGCGGGGAGCTCACATCATCTGGTTCGGAATAAGAGCCAGTGGAGGATAGTGGATCAGAGTCCGAGTCTGGGAGGAAACCGTCCCTCCCAAAAGATTGAGATCAGGACCAAGATCAGGAGATCTGCCCACCACCAGCAGTGCCAGACCCCAGGAAGAGGAAGAGGAGCCCAGTACAAGCACTGGAATTACCACCAGCAGCGCCAGACCCCAGGAAGAGGAAGAGGAGCCCAGTACAAGCACTGGAATTACCCGCCCAACCCGAAGAACCCCGCCCCAGTCCTACCTTCCCGATGCCCTGGCAAACCCCTTATGGTTGCCTGCCAACTCAAGACCTGCTATCATCCCCCCTTTCACCGCACAGCCAGGTGTGCAGCCCGACACTACGAATTTTTCTGAATTCGATTATTTTTCTTTATTTTTCCCCCAAGATTTTCTACAGGATATGGTGGATCAAACTAATTTATATGCATCCCAATTTATTGCTGCCAACCCCAATTCTTCCTACGCCCGCATGTTCCAGTGGCGATGTGTCATACTGGATGAATTTAAAATGTTTTTGGGCCTAACTTTTAATATGGGGCTTACAAAAAAGAATGAAGCCCATGCATATTGGTCCACCCATCCCATCCAACACATGCCCATATATTCCGCTGTCATGTCCAGGACAAGATACGACATGATTATGCGTTTTCTCCACTTCAGTGACAATTCCCAGTGCCCTCCCCGAGATCATCCCAACCATGACAAATTGTTCAAGATACGCCCCCTAATCAATTCCTTTTCCCAGTGATTCAGAGAAGTTTTCATCCCAGACCAAAAAATTTGTGTGGACGAGTCCCTCATACATTTCACTGGCCGACTGCACTTCAAGCAGTATATACCAAGCAAGAGATCCAGGTATGGGGTGAAGTTAAATAAATTATGCGATCGAGCCACTGGATATGTCTTCACATTCTGGATCTATGAAGGCAAAGCTTCCCAGCTCCAGCCCCATGATTGCCCCACATATATTGGAACCAGTGGAAAAATTGTCTGGGAGCTGGCATACCCCCTATTCGACAAAGGATACCATTTATATGTCGACAACTACTATACCAGCCTGCCCCTTTTTCGTCACCTTTATAATAAAAAAACCCCGGCCTGTGGTACCTTCAAAAAAAACCGTAAGGGATTCCCACAAAATCTGCTAGCAAAAAAATTAAGAAAGGGAGAATCGGCATTCATGAGGAACGAGGAGGTGTTGGCCATGAAGTGGAGGGACAAGAAAGATGTCCACATGCTCTCTACCATCCACAATGACACCGTGGTGGAGATCCAAAGAAGACGCGGCCCCATTGTAAAGCCCGAATGTGTCCACGACTACAATATGTATATGGGGGGGTGGATTTAAACGATCAGATGCTACAGCCCTACTTATCAAACAGAAAGTCCCGTTACTGGTACAAGAAAGTTGCCTTTCACCTTTTTCACATGGCCCTTTTTAATTCGTTTGTCTGCTACCAAAAAGCAACTCAAAACCAAGTCACCTACCTCAAGTATTTTGAATCGATCGTCACTGCCCTCATTTACCCACAAGGTCCCGCCCCAGGAAGCATTCGCTCGGATGCTGTGAGTAGACTTCACGAGCAACACCTTCCCTATAGCATTCCCCCCACAGAATCTGGAAGAAGACGCCAAAAAAAATGCAGTGTATGCAGCAGAGGAGGAGTAAGAAGAGATTCCAGCTATTATTGTCCCCAATGTCCCTCCCAACCTGGCCTGTGCATTGGAGATTGCTTCAGAAATTATCATGCATTCATCCAATATTAGTTCCCTGTATTATTACCAGACTGCCATTTCCCCATTTGCCTGCTACCATGTTAATTAACTGACCCTGGCCTGTTTACCGACGATGTCTTTGCTTGCCGTTTCTGCACGTTTCTGACTTGCATGTGTACCAACCTCAGTCTGTTTACCGACGATGCCTCTGCCTGCCGATTTAAACCACGTTTCTGACTTGCACGTGTTCCAACCTCAGCCTGTTTACCGACGATGCCTCTGCCTGCCTATTTAAACCACGTTTCTGACTTCCACGTGTACCGACCTTGGCCTGTTAATCGACCATGTTTTTGCCTGCCACTTGGACTGATCTTTTGGCCATCTACTTTAGTACACAGGGGTCTCACATATGTGAGGGGCTTCAGAATAGCGTTCTGAGTAAAGAAAACCAGTTTTTCGTTTTCTGTGCTCCCAGAACAGGGTCTGGTTGCCCGGAGGCTTCAAAGCGATTTGGGTGGGAGAAGCCTCTACCCCTGTCCCCCTGGCCCTAAGCTTGATGGTCCTTTCTGCTGCCCGGACCAATACTTTGGCTGTGCTGACCATATATCTGCCTGCTGCCTCTACTGACTTTGGACAGTATTTCTGCTGGGACACCTCTGCCTGCTACCTGGACCTGTGCTCTGGCTGTGCTCTGGCTGTGCTTTGGCTGTGCTTTGGCTGTGCTCTGGCTGTGCTCTGGCTGTGCTGACAGTATCTCTGCCTGTTTGAACTATGGACAGTATTCCTGCCTGCTGCCTGGATGATTGCTTTTGCTGTCGCTGACCTCATTCCTGCCTGCTGCCTGGACCGATGCTCTCCTCTGTGGACCACTGCACTTCTAAAACCACAGGTAATCTTTTGTTATTTGGTATGTACCTGCTATGTGTTAGAAATATGAAGGGCCAAAAATGTGATCGGTAGTCAGAAAATGATATGTGTAATTAATGCTGCTAGAATGCCTGGAGGTGCTACTTGGATTTGGGGCCTCTGTATGTGGCCAGGCTATGTAAAAGTCTCAAACATGTGGTATCACCATACTCAGGAGGAGTAGCAGAATGTATTTTGGGGTGTCATTTTTTCTGTGTACATGCTATGCGTTATAAATATCTTATAAATGGACAACTTTGTGTAAAAAAAATGCATTTTCAGTTTTTTCCACATTTTCCAAAAACTTCTGGAAAAAAATGAACCGTTCAAAAGACTCATTATGCCTCATAGATTATACGTTGGGGTGTGTGCTTTCCAAAATGGGGTCATTTTGTGGACAATTCAATTGTCCTGGTGCTCCAGTGCCTTCAAAAGTGTAATAGGTGGTTGAGAAAGGATATGTGCAATTTATGCTTGTAGAACGCCTGAAAGTGCTACTTCAGAGTTGGCCCTTTGTATGTGGCCTGGCTGTGTAAAAGTCTCACACATGTGGTATCGCTATACTCTGGAGGAGTAGAGGAATGCATTTTGGGGTGTCATTTTTGCTATGTACATGCTATGTGTTAGAAATATCTTATAAATGGACAACTTTGTGTAAAAAAAATGCATTTTCATTTTTTTTTTCACGTTTTTCAAAACCCTCTGGAAAAAAATGAACCCTTCAAAAGACTCATTATGCCTCACAGATTATACGTTGGGGTGTGTGCTTTCCAAA
This sequence comes from Aquarana catesbeiana, assembly GCA_037953035.1. Classification (NCBI taxonomy): domain Eukaryota; kingdom Metazoa; phylum Chordata; class Amphibia; order Anura; family Ranidae; genus Aquarana; species Aquarana catesbeiana. Next base: position 6,107,729 of record JBBHAA010000512.1, on the reverse strand, counting down.
ATGGGGTCATTTTGTGGATAATTCCATTGTTCTGGTGCTCCAGGGCCTTCAAAACTGTAATAGGTGGTTGAGAAAGGATATGTGCAATTTATGCTTGTAAAACGCATGAAAGTGCTACTTCAATGTTGGGCCTTTGTATGTGGCCAGGCTGTGTAAAAGCCTCACACATGTGGTATCGCCATACTCAGGAGGAGTAGAGGAATGCATTTTGGGGTGTCATTTTTGCTATGTACATGCTATGTGTTAGAAATATCTTATAAATGGACAACTTTGTGTAAAAAAAATGCATTTTCATTTTTTTTCCACATTTTCCAAAAACTTCTGGAAAAAAATGAACCGTTCAAAAGACTCATTATGCCTCATAGATTATACGTTGGGGTGTGTGCTTTCCAAAATGGGGTCATTTTGTGGACAATTCAATTGTCCTGGTGCTCCAGGACCTTCAAAAGTGTAATAGGTGGTTGAGAAAGGATATGTGCAATTTATGCTTGTAGAACGCCTGAAAGTGCTACTTCAGAGTTGGCCCTTTGTATGTGGCCTGGCTGTGTAAAAGTCTCACACATGTGGTATCGCTATACTCAGGAGGAGTAGCAGAATGTATTTTGGGGTGTAGTTGCAATTATGCATATGCTGTGTGAGAGAAATAACCTGTTAATATGACCAGTTTGTGTAAAAAAAAAAAAAAAAAAAAATCTTAATTTTCCCAAGAATTGTGGGAAAAAATTACAGCTTCAAAAAACTCACCATGCCTCTTAGTAAATACATTGGACTGTCTACTTTCCAAAAAGGGGTCATTTGGGGGGTATTTGTACTTTCCTGGCTTGTTAGTGTCTCAAGAAATGAGATTCAGGTGAGATAGTACATCAGTTGTGATCAATTTTCAGTGATTGGCACCATAGTTTGTAGACTCTATAACTTTCACAAAGACCAAATAATATACATTAATTTGGGTTATTTTTACCAAAGATATGTAGCAGTATACATTTTGGCACAAATTTATGAAGAAAAATGACTTGTTTGCAAAATTTTACAATAGAAACTAAAAAAAAGTATGTTTTTTCAAAATTTTCGCCTTTTTTTGCTTATATCGCAAAAAATGAAAAACCCAGTGGTGATTAAATACCACCAAAAGAAAGCTCTATTTGTGAGAAGAAAATGATAAACATTTTGTTTGGATACAGTGTAGCATGACTGAGTAATTGTCATTCAAAGTGTGAGAGCGCTGAAAGCTGAAAATTGGTCTGGGCGGGAAGGTGCATAAGTGCCTGGTATTGAAGTGGTTAAGCAGGCTATCCCCCCTTCAGTCTATTATGAATACTGCTGCTAGACTAATACACCTCACTAATCGATCCGTGACTGCTGCTCCTCTCTGCCAATCCATTCACTGACTTCCCCTACCCCACCATGTAAAATTCAAAATGCTAACCACAACATACAAGGCCATTCACAACATCACCCCCATCTACATCACCAACCTCATCTGCAGATATCGCCCAAATCGTCCCCTCCGCTCCTCCCAGGACCTCCTGCTCTCTAGCTCCCTTGTTACCTCCTCCCATGCTCGCCTTCAGGACTTCACCAGAACCTTTCCCATCCTCTGTGATTCCCTGCCCCAGTATGTCCGATCAGCCCCTACCCTGTCCACCTTTAGGAGATCCCTGAAAACTCATTCATTCAGGGAAGCCTATTCCATACCCACATAACTGTCCCTGAGCCCCCCCATCAAATCATTCTTTGCAGCTATTACCTTTTGTACCACCACCCCCACCCTTTAGAATGTAAGCTCTACGAGCAGGGTCCTCCTGTACCTTTTGTATTGAACTGTAATTGTGTTGTCCTCCCCCCTCTACATTGTAAATCGCTGCGTAAACTGTTGGTGCTATATAAATCTTGTATAATAATAATAATTCTTGGTCCGTCGGAACAGCATGCAGATGAGCGGTTTTCCCGATAGGAATTGGTTCCGTCGGAAATATTTAGAACATGTTCTATTTCTAAAATTAAAGTGGAGGTGCCCTTTGCGCTACTATTGAGTAAATACAGTGGTGTCCACAAAGTAAAAAGATGTGTGATATCTATAAAGATAGCAGCAAAATCTAAAAGTGTTCACACTACACCAATATGCATTAATAAATTAAAGTGATCTTGCGCAATCAAATCTATTCACACATAATAAAGTGACTTAGACATATATAAAGTGCATAGCAATAAATGACATCACAATAAAACAGATATAATAAAATTAAAAATAAGTGATAGATAAATATGCTCTCTATCTGTGCAATGAGAGTGAAAAATCGGAAATAAATAGGTAAAAGGCCCAATTCAAGCAGTAAAGACTGCATAAAGTGACTAAGTGAACAATGTAAATAAATAGGCTGGCCAAAGTTCATAAATGTCCTCTTAGACAATCTCCTGTTAACATCAGTCTCTCAGAACTCTCACCTTGATGTGTATTAAAACAATCATCGCTTATTGGCATCAGGTTGTAGATCTGTGTGCAGCGTCAGAATGAAGTGCAGATAGTCCTCGTCCATTCACCACAGCTTTAACAATTTCCTCTCTGCTCCCAATACAGCACACTTGCATCCTTCCCACATCTTCATACATCAGCGTTGCATCTGGAAAGCTCTTAATTTCTATACTGGTAAGCTGGGCATGCTTCTTTGTTCTTGTCAGCTGCTCTATCTGGAGGTCTGCAAGTTTTACCTTTTGCTGAGTATCAATCACTTTGGCCTGAAATTCTGTAAAGGTCTTTTACAGTAAATAAAAAATCCTACAGGAACTCTACTTCAAGTTCTGTCTCACCTTTTTCAGCTCTAGGTGTACCTTAGTTTGTAGGGTTCAATATTGCGTTGACCCACCCTTTGCATCTATAACATCTTCATCTCTTCTGGTAAGGTTGTCCACAAGGTTTAGGAGGGTGTCTATGGGAATGTTTGACCATTCTTCCAGAAGCGCATTTATGAGGTCAGGCACTGATGTTGGATGAGAAGGCCTGGCTCGCAATCTTGACTCTAATTTATCCTAAAGGTGTTCTATTGAGTTGAGGTCAGGACTCTGTACAGGCCAGTCAAGTTCCCCCACCCCAAACTCGCTCATCCATGTCTTTATGGACCTTGCTTCGTGTACTGGTGCACAGTCATGTTGGGACAGGAAGGGGTCATCCCCAAACTGTTCTCACAAAGTTTGGAGCGGGAAATAACCCAATATCTCTTAGCATGTTGGAGCCTTAAGAATTCCCTTTACTGGAACTAAAAGGTCAAGCCCAATCCCTGAAAGACAACCCCCCACCATAATCCGCCCTCCACCAAATGATTTGGACCAGAGCTCAAAGCAAGATCCATAAAGACACGGATGAGTGAGTTAAGGATGGAGGAACATTACTGACCTGCGCAGAGTCCTGACCTCAACCTGATAGAACACCTTTGGGATGAATTTGAGCTGAGACTGTGAGCCAGGCCTTCTCATCCACATCAGTGCCTGACCTCACAAATGCTCTTCTGGAAGAATGGTCAGAGATTCCCATAGACACACTCCTAAACCTTGTGGACGGCCTTCCCAGAAGAGTTGAAGCTGTTATAGCTGCAAATGATGGGCCAACTCAATGTTGAACCCTACGGACTAAGACTGGGATGCCATTAAAGTTCATGTGTGTGTAACGGCAGGCATAATACTTTTGGTAATATAGTATAATTCAGTAAAAAATGTAGTAGTTCATATGTCACTAACAAATGAAAAACATACTGTAGTGTTTTAGAAAATTGTAACAATAATCAGTTTCTTCTTTAAATAGTGGTATGCTCCACTAAACACCAAGCAACGTGGAAAGATTGGAAAGTCCAGAAAGCACATGTGCCCTCTACTGTAATAAAAGCCTCTTACCGGATCAATATGATCCCTAGTTACAGAGATCAAACACGCGTACCGAACAACTGACACTTCCTGGTGTCCCCGAGCTAGACAAGTACGGTCCACTGAGTCCCAGCATATAATATCCACCAATATAATTGCCTTAACCCCGAATCATGAAATCTCAGACAGCCGCCATAAAGGGAAAGGAACAAGGATGCACATAGGGTGAATACTGCTAATGTATGTTTATTGTTTAAAAATGCAGAAAGGTCCTCACATTGCAAAAAAAAATCATAGGCAATCAAATTGCACAAAGCCTGAAAGACATCCAGCATCGGTGGGCGTGATGACATTACAGGTTCGTAGCCCCGCCCTAAGTGTATGTGAATACCAAGCAACACCCCATTAAGGGTAATGTCTGCATAAATGCTGTTATTTATTTTTAAAAGTGTCATAGTGCATAATATTAGAAACTGACCAACAACCAAGTACACCAAAAGAGATCAAAGATAGTAGCATGTGCCATCCAGATATTCGCAGAAATAAAAGCAACATAAAAATAGGGTTACAGACTAGGAAATTCTTAATCATTCTGATAATACCGATATCTATGCAGTGTCTAAGGAGACCTGTCACTGGCATTATTTTTTTATTTTATTGGTTTTTTTTTCAGTTCATCTACCACAAGAGACCATTTCCCATTGTTGGACGGACTCTTGGTGCTTTTTTGTGAAGATAGTTGCTTAGAACACTTATCTCTTAATGGTGTGACAAGGCTCTCATCTTCGCACTGTGAGTCAATATTATCACATAGTTCCTTTGATCTTTCATGGTTGTGTTTTGTTTCAGAACTTTTTTATGGGTGTACCCAATCTCAGAAGGTTTATTGTATGAATGGACCTTGGAGAATTCATCAATGGGTGGTTTATTTGAACTCTCAATTGTGTATGGTATCCTAGAAGTGTCATTGTTGAGTTGCACTCTTGCTGCTACGTGGTATTAAAATCTCATGTGTTGATTTTGTGTTAGGACTCTTGTCACCATGCAGTGGTTTTGAATCTCCAGTTTTGTACTTTGTTTTATTGGTGTCTGTGAGAGTTTCCTCCAGATTGTGTCTGCCGTAATGAGGATCAGGACCTCCGTGGTTGCTGCTTCCATGTACCGCTGTACAAGTGTGAAACAAAGAGAATATGTTTTCATATGAAGATCATAGGACAGGAAACAATGTACAAAACATTTAATTGATATTTGTTTGTTAAATGTAACCAATTTTCTCATACTGGCAGTCCAATCCAATTGGTCAAAACTGTTTTCCAACTTTTAAAAAAAAAAATATACATATATATATATATTTTTTTATGTCTACAATTTTTAATTTTATGTAATACACAATTGAATGTGTTTTATTATATTTAGCTTTTTTGTATGCATTGTAACAAATTTTATTTTGTATTCATTGTTTTTTTTAGTTACTTTTTCTCATACCTGAAGTAGAAGCTGTCAAGTTTCTCAGTTTTGTCATTAGGGTTTTAGTGTTGTTTTTTAAATTTTTGAAATGAGAAGGAAATCACAGGCCGGTTTCTCAATATTCTCAATAGTGGGCTGAAGCTTCAGGATCCGAATCTTCTCCTCATGGCTGCTGTCCTCCATATCATCAATCACCACAATCACATTGTCTCTCCCTGTGGTTGGACACAAGTATAAACCATATTAATCACATTCTTGTTCCATCACTTTTCCCCTCACCATTCCTCCTCTCTTTCCCTCCTGTCCTTTTCATCCTTTCTCTTCCTTCCTCTTGATCCCTCCACTCCTTTTTTCTTTATTGTCTTCTTCCTTCTCCTTTCCCTTCTCTCCTCCACTGTAAGGAAAGGCTTGCCAATAGACAAAATAACTCCTCTTGGTGATTTTTTTTGCACAGGCTAATACATGTTCCCTTTTATGCTCACAGGAATTGGGCACTGGCTAATGCCCTTCTGCATTCTCATGTGTGCCAGTGCTTACGTGTTCCTGTGACAGATGTTGGCGCTAAACGGGCTATTTAAACTCAGTCAGTGCTCCGGATCAGTGCTGCTTTGTCTTCAGCCTCCTGTGACCTGTGATTCTATATCCTGATTCCAGTTGCTGATCTGTCACCTGGCGTGTCTTGACCATTCTCTGAACTCTGCTTGCACTGATCCCGACTTATCCCCTGAGCTCCACTTGCACTGACCTCGACTTGTCCCCTGACCTCCACTTCTGGCTACTCCATTGGCTCCTACTTTAGTGATTGGTTCCAGACCCAGCTTGTTTTCTGACCATGCTCCTGCCTGTGCCCTGTATCTAATCTATCCGGTCTGTGTATGACCCGGCCTGCCTGACTTTGCCTGACTTTGCTACTACCTGCTGTCACCAGTACTAGCTGCTCCCCTGATTACCTGCTTTCTGGAGTCTTCTGATGACTTCTACTGCCCAGCGTGGACACCTACCCTGCTGCTAGCAAGGCTTACAAGCACTCATGCCACTCGGTACTCTTGCACCTACTGTCTACACTATTGAGTCAGAGGTGTAAGGGAGGCCTTCCTCATCATATCAGGCTCTTCTACCAGGTGCGTGATATCTACACTTCTCTCCTATCCTCTCCTCTAGAATCATATCTTCCTCCTTCTTCTCATCCTCTCTTCCCACCCCCCTCTAGAATTATATCCTCTCCTCTCCCCTATATATTTATCAGTCAGTCTAACTTTATTTTAATCTGTAAATATATATTTTAAAAAAGTAACTTATTCAGGCTGTCCAGTTCCTCGTCGTAGAGTGATCCGGGTATATCAGTGATGTTGACTTGTCCTCTGTTCTTGGTGTGATAAATAATCCCCAAAGAGCACTGAGATGCATCATCAATAAACTTATGAAAACCACTATTAGATATGACGGTGGACCTCACTTCCTGAACACAATCACTGAAGTCACTCGATGAAAAAAGTGTCACCAGCCAGGCATAATCACCTTTGTCAGATCTGGAGAATATGCCAATTGAGTGTTTCATTGTTGTTTTCCTCTGAAAGAAAATACAAAAACAGGGAAATATTTAGATCAATATTGGAAATTAACCTTAATGATGTTTTTCTATTAGTCTGCACAAAGCCTTAAAGCTGAAGTTTAATCTGCTTAAACTTTGCCTTTCCTTGTTCCTCCCAAATTTTTAATGGATTTTTGTTAAATAAAAACCTTTCTGCTTTCATTACATGCTTCATGTTGGACCAAATGATGTCATCACTGAGTTTCTGTGCCACTCAGTACTCGGTGGGCTGGCTCTTGGGAGGAGTAATGCAAATATCAAAATGCCTTGATGGGTGGGTGTCAGCATAGAGTAGTGGGCACCCTTAGACAGCTTGTGTTTGCATGCAGACCACCATAGGTGTGATGCCAAGCCTCCATGCATGAAATAACTGAAATCCAATGAATGAAAGGGACAGGATAGTAATGCTGAAGAGGAAAAGCCTAGATGATACTGGACTGTCTCCAGCCAGGAAATGAGACTCTATCCGACTTGCTGCAGCTCCCAATGCACATTGTGGCAATCTCACAGTGTGCGATAAAATCAGAGAAAGCAATTTGAGTACAGGAGAGGAGTCGGTACAACTGTGCAAGACTGAAGGGAAGGCCAGAGTTCAGCTTCACACCAATTCAATGACATCCTCTGGAATAGTTAATATTTAACATTTTTCTTACGGGCAGCACCCATAACATGGGACTGACAAAGCATTAGGGGTTTTCCTGCTTGTTTTCAGACGGACTATCTCTGACTGAAACTCCAGATAGAGCAATTTGAAAACAGCTCAGGAAACAACACTTTTTTTTTTAAATTGGGTAATTACAGTGGGGACAGAAAGTATTCAGACCCCTTTAAATTTTTCACTCTTTGTTATATTGCAGCCATTTGCTAAAATCATTTAAGTTCATTTTTTTTCTTCATTAATGTACACACAGCACCCCATATTGACAGAAAAACACAGAATTGTTGACATTTTTGCAGATTTATTAAAAAAGAAAAACTGAAATATCACATGGTCCTAAGTATTCAGACCTTTTGCTCAGTATTTAGTAGAAGCACCCTTTTGATCTAATACAGCCATGAGTCTTTTTGGGAAAGATGCAACAAGTTTTTCAAACCTGGATTTGGGGATCCTCTGCCATTCCTCCTTGCAGAACCTCTCCAGTTCTGTCAGGTTGGATGGTAAACGTTGGTGGACAGCCATTTTTAGGTCTCTCCAGAGATGCTCAATTGGGTTTAAGTCAGGGCTCTGGCTGGGCCATTCAAGAACAGTCACGGAGTTGTTGTGAAGCCACTCCTTCGTTATTTTAGCTGTGTGCTTAGGGTCATTGTCTTGTTGGAAGGTAAACCTGCGGCCCTGTCTGAGGTCCTGAGCACTCTGGAGAAGGTTTTTGTCCAGGATATCCCTGTACTTGGCCGCATTCATCTTTCCCTTGATTGCAAACAGTCGTCCTGTCCCTGCAGCTGAAAAACACCCCCACAGCATGATGCTGCCACCACCATGCTTCAGTGCTGGGACTGTATTGGACAGGTGATGAGCAGTGTCTGGTTTTCTCCACACATACTGCTTATAATTAAGGTCAAAATGTTCTATCTTGGTCTCATCAGACCAGAGAATCTTATTTTTCACCATCTTGGAGTCCTTCAGGTGTTTTTTAGCAAACTCCATGCGGGCTTTCATGTGTCTTGCACTGAGGAGAGGCTTCCGTCGGGCCACTCTGCCATAAAGCCCCGACTGGTGGAGGGCTGCAGTGATGGTTGACTTCCTACAACTTTCTCCCATCTCCCGACTGCATCTCTGGAGCTCAGCCACAGTGATCTTTGGGTTCTTCTTTACCTCTCTCACCAAGGCTCTTCTCCCCCGATAGCTCAGTTTGGCCGGCCAGCTCTAGGAAGGGTTCTGGTCATCCCAAACATCTTCCATGTAAGGAGTAAGGAGGCCACTGTGCTCTTAGGAACCTTAAGTGCAGCAGACATTTTTTGTACCCTAGGCCAGATCTGTTCCTTGCCACAATTCTGTCTCTGAGCTCTTCAGGCAGTTCCTTTGACCTCATGATTCTCATTTGCTCTGACATGCACTGTGAGCTGTAAGGTCTTATATAGACAGGTGTGTGGCTTTCCTAATCAAGTCCAATCAGTATAATCAAACACAGCTGGACTCAAATGAAAGTGTAGAACCATCTCAAGGATGATCAGAAGAAATGGACAGCACCTGAGTTAAATATATGAGTGTCACAGCAAAGGGTCTGAATACTTAGGACCATGTGATATTTCAGTTTTTCTTTTTTAATAAATCTGCAAAAATGTCAACAATTCTGTGTTTTTCAGTCAATATGGGGTGCTGTGGCACATGGTAGTGTTCCTGGGGGGAGGAAGAGTCAAGGTCCAGCTGAAACGCATGGGCCCACAGTAACTGATTCAGCATTACAGACATATCTGGAAAAGGAAAGGCACCTGAGTGGCCCGGGCAATGTGGGTCTAAAAGATAAGGAGATACAAGAGCAGGAACCATCCTTGAAGGACATTCTCCTAGCAGTAAATGTTTGTAAGATCACACTGTCGGATTTAGCGGATCAACTTAAAGGTATCAGAACCGACTTGGCCATGCTGAAGAGGGATATGCAGGAGGTATGCGCCTGAACCACTGTCTTAGAGGAGAGACTCAGTCAGGTGGAAGATGATGTGAATCCACTGAGACAGGAGGTTATGAGGATGAAGGAACAACTAACTACATGCCTTCAGAAAATGGACGATTTTGAGAACAGGGCACGCAGGAAGAATGTGAGGGTCCTGGGCCTCCCTGAAGGGTGTGAGGGCAATAACCCTGTAGAGTTTATGGAGGGGTGGATCAGAGGCATATTCGGCAAAGACGCACTCTCCAACATGTTCGCTATTGAACGAGCACACAGAGTCGCCCCGAGGGTCCCACGCTCAGGGGGTCAGTCAAGGCCCCTTATAATTAAATTGCTGTTTTTCAGGGATAAGTTTACTATCCTCCAGAGAGCAAGAGAGATGAAAAATATTATATATAATGGTGCAAGAATATCTTTATATCCAGATTTCTCCCCTGAACTGCAGAGACAGAGAGCAAAATTCATAGAGTGTAAGCGAAGTTTGCAGCAGCGTAAATTTGGTTATGCGCTGCTGTATCCAGCCCGTTTACGGGTAACAGCAAACGGGGAGGTGACATTTTTTAATACTCCTGCAGAGGTGTTTTCATGGTTGGAAAAGAATGAGGGAGGGCTAAGGCCAGGTGAAGAGCCCCAGAGGGAAAGGGGGAGAGAGTAGGGGGTTAGAATTTAGGGAATTTTTTTTCACTTTTTTATCTGTCTGATGGGCAGATGTACACTTTGGGAGGAGATTGGTTACTTGCTCCCTTTATTTTTTGTTTTTTTTTCTCTCTCCTCCCCCCTCCTCTCCCTCTCCCTTCTCCCTCATGCATTGCTTTTTCCACCCCTCTCCTAGGGATATATTTTTAGAGGTATGGGGGTAGGGGGGTAGCAGTCATAAAAATTGTACACAAATGAAGTATGTTGGGGGTAACTCCCCTCTGATAAATGGGTTCAGGTGGCAGCGCACAAGGGGGAAGAAGGCATACCCAGGTTTAAGGGTTAATCACGGTCACTTTAGAAGCTCGGTGGAGTAGGCCCAGGTTGGGGCAGGTGGGGGAGGGGTGGAGGGGGGGATGGGAGGGGGAGAGGGGGAGGGTGGAGGGTTGGGAAGGGTTGGGGGTGAAGTTGTGTGGATGGGGATATGGGGAGGGGGAGGGGGGTAGAGTGGGGTGGATGGGATGGTATGGAAGTTACACAAAAAGTGAAGGCACTAGATTTTCAAAAAGTAAGCACAACAGTTTTGAGAATTAAGAATTATTTTGAGTTAAGCTATAGACACAAGAGATGGTAGGCACAAAAATAGATACATTTAAGTGTATGAGGGTGTGTTCATGGAATGTAAGAGGGGTGAAAGATGTCTGCAAGAAACAAGCTATCTTCTCTATGGCCAGAACAAGGGGTATTAGGATACTCTGCCTTCAGGAGACCCATTTAGACAAGGGCTCAGTTGATGCTCTAAGGAATAGGAGCTATCAAGAGCAGCATCACTCAACTTATTCATCATATTCGAGGGGAGTGAGTATACTAATAAATACCGGATTGGTTTTCTCCTGCAGGCAGAGTAAATTGGATGAGTTTGGTCGGTATGTCTTCCTTTATTGCAATATTGAAGGGTGGGACTGCATTCTTGCAAGTGTATATATACCTCCACCATTTAAAACAGAGGTACTTAACAAATTGATAAGCTTTATAGTAGATAAACCTGGGGTGCCAGTTATAGTGATGGGGGATTTCAATATGACCATGAACAACTGTTTGGACAGACTCCCGATAGGGTCATCTCCTGGAGGGGCATCTAGGAGCCCGCTCCCCCAATTCTGTGAGGAAGTAGGGTGGGTGGATATCTGGAGGAGGTGGCATCCAGGGGAGAGGCAGTACTCATGCCACTCAAGGACACATGCCACCCTATCCAGGATAGATTTGGTGCTTTGCAATGAAGAGGCTCTGAAAGTGATGAATGGGAAGGATTATGATCCTAGGGGGCTCTCAGATCATTCGCCAGTGATTTTCTCAGTTAAAACGAGGTGGTGTGTTGGTAGGGGGGAGTGGAAATGTAACCCTTTCTGGCTTGAGGTAATTGAGGACGATGAGGGGATGATTAGCAATTTGAAAGAGTTCATAAATTTGAATCAAGGATCTGCCCCGTTAGATATAACCTGGGACGCCCTGAAGGCTTACCTCAGAGGAGTTCTTATTCAGAAAATCTCTTATGTTAAAAGGAAAGCACAAATTAAGGAACATATAATCAGGGAAAAGGTGAGGGAGGTGGAAGATAGATATCTGGAGGAGCCAACCTCAGCTACATATGAGGCCTGGGTCGAGGGTCAGGAGGAATTCAGAAAACTAGTCCTGGAAAAAGAGGAAAAGAGTAAAATGTTTCAGAAACAAACATTTTTTTGTGAAGGGGAATTAGTGGGCAGAACTTTGGCATTAATAGCTAGGGCCAATGGCTCTTCATCTACCATACCAGCAGTGTGGGATGGGGACGGGAACACTATAAGACATACTTTTGGTGTGGTCAAAGTGTTCAAAGAATATTATGAAGGTTTGTACAAGGCCCCACAGGTGGATGTAGAAGGGGAGATGTGGGAGTTCTTCGAGGAACTAAGAATAGTTCCGCTATCAAGGGAGAAGAGAGATACCCTGGAAGCCCCACTGACTCTGGTAGAGTTACAAGGAGTGGTAAAAGAAATGACGAATCAAAAAGCGCCAGGACCTGACGGATTACCGGCAGAGCTGTATAAGAAATATGGGGAGGTTCTGCTCCCAAAATTATTAGAAGTTCTGAACGGAGCTGTGGCGGAAGGTAGATTACCTATGTCTATGACAGAAGCCACGATCATAATTCTTTTGAAAGAAGGGAAGAACCCGTTAGACCCCGCCTCATATAGACCAATCTCACTATTATGCACGGATGTTAAGATTCTGGCCAAAGCCCTAGCAAATAGGTTAAAAAAAATAATTTCTAAAGTAATACACACGGACCAAACCGGTTTTATACCGGAGAGATCGGTGAGCATGAATATTAGGAGAATGTATGGTAACATACAAGTACCTATGGAAAGAGAAGGCAACAGGGCAATTTTATCATTAGATGCGGTTAAGGCATTTGATAGCCTTGAGTGGCACTATCTGTGGAAGGTACTGGCAGAGTTTAAATTTGGTCCAAACTTTGTGAATTGGCTGAGGCTTCTATATGACAATCTGAAAGCCAGAGTCAGGGTGAATGGGGAGTGTTCCGAGTGGTTCCAGTTGGGAAGGGGGATGAGACAGGGGTGCCCGCTGTCGCCCCTGCTCTTCACCCTCGCACTGGAGCCCCTGGCAATCGCTCTGAGAAAATCACAGGAAATCCAGGGTTTTAAAAATAGGGGTATAGATGAGAAAATTGTAATGTACGCAGATGATATCCTGTTATTTCTGGAAGATACACAAACCTCCCTGCTAGCGGCCATGAAGTTGATCAAAGAATTCGGGCACTTCTCGGGTTTAAAGATCAACTGGGATAAATCAGCCTTATTGCCGATAGACCCCCTGGTAAATCCGCTCCCAAGTCAGGTGAACTCGATAAAAATTGTGAATCAAATGAGATATCTGGGGGTAAACATAACTAGAGATCCAGGGCAGTATATAACAGGTAATGTAGTACCATTAATGGTAAAATTGAAGCAAAAGAGCCGCGTGTGGGGTGGTCTCCCTCTCTCGGTCGCCGGTAGGTGTAACCTTATCAAAATGATATGGATGCCACAAATCCTATTTATTTTACACAATTCCCCTGTCTGGATTCCAAGGCATTGGTTTAGGAGGCTGGACAGTTTATTTAGGGAATTAATTTGGAAGAATGGAGTGGCCAGGATGGGTTTGAGGGTGTTGCGGCGGCCGAGAGAGGTGGGGGGCCTGGCATTGCCGGACCCCTGGTGCTACTTTTTAGCAGCCCAAATGCAGTTTATGAGAGGCAGCAATCCGTCTGGAGAAAGGGTAGGAAGAAATAGTTTATGGACTAGCAGTAATAGCCAGGATACAGAGGTGGAGGCAGTAGAAGCTGAATCCTTTGGACATAGTTGTCCCACAGCCCAGTTAATGATCAGATGCTGGAAGACAGTAAAAAAGATATTGGGATATGTGGGGTTTTCTGAGTTCTCCCCCCTGTGGAACAACAAAAATCTAAAGGAGCTTAGCGTGATGGGGAAAATAGAAGAATGGGATAGGAAGGGTATCCATCGCTTGATGCAATTGTACAGGGCAGGAAGGTTGAAATCATTTCAAGAGATAAGGGAAGAGTTTGGACTGCCCAATAGACTGTTCTTTGGCTATTTGCAGTTGAGGCACGCCCTGGAGGCACAATTTAAGGGCAAGGAGATAGAGTGGTGCGAAATGCCTGTGTTAAAGAAGTTGGTGAACAGCATGGAATCCAGAGGGCTGATCTCAGAAATGTATAAGGGTTTAACCAAGGAGGGGCAGGAAGGAGAGGTAGAGCCCAGGAGGAGAATCAAATGGGAGGAAGAGGTTGGCACAATAACAGTAGAACAATGGAAGTTCACTCTAGCATTGGGACCAAGAGTATCTCTCTCACCATCACAGGGGGTTTCTCATCTATATCTGATCTACAGACTTTATTACACACCAGTAAAACTATTTAGGTTTGGGAAGAGGCAAGATGCGAAATGTCAGCATTGTGGGGATGAGAGAGGGGACCTGTTACACATGTTCTGGCGTTGCCCCAAGTTATATAGATATTGGGAAAAACTGGTGGAGGAAATTAACACAATATCTGGATCCTCATTGGCAATGGAGGCTCGAACTTGCCTTCTGAGTCTGTTTGAGATGAACAATATGTTGAAAGGCACCCAGACTGCAATTATAAGATGCCTGTTTCAGGGCAGGAAAATTATAGCACGGAAGTGGCAGAAAAAAGATCCCCCAATGATAGGAGAATGGAGAAGAGAGGTCCAGGATACGATCATCAAGGAGGAATTTTGGTATAGAAGGAGAGGTAGTCTAAAAAAACATAGGAGTGTATGGAAGTTATGGCTGGAGTATGAATGGGATAGATAGAGTTCAAGAGCATAAGGAGTTTGGGTGGTGTATTTGGGAGAGGGAGGAGGTGGGGGTGGATGGGGCGCTGGGGGGGGGAGAGGGGGGGAGAGGGGGAGGTTTATGGATTGCTTGAGTCCAGGAGTTCTGATCTACCCTGCGCTATGTTGATTGGGTGTCCATGCTAAGTTCAGTATCAATATGGTGGTTCCAGGGGAGCCCAGAGCCACCAGGTTGGCCTAAGGAGGGGTGAACCGGCCCAGGTCGGAGACGGAGCAGGTCAAAACCCCCGTGCTGATCAATAGTGGGATTGCGCCTGTGAATAGCCAGTGTTAGAGCAGCCTGGATAAAATAGTGGGACACAGAAAAAAAAAAATATGGGGTGCTGTGTGTACATTATTGAGGAAAAAAATGAACTTAAATGATTTTAGCAAATGGCTGCAATATAACAAAGAGTTATTTAGGGGGTCTGAATACTTTCTGTCCTCACTGTATATCCTGTTAGACATATTAAACGGAACTGGATGGAAATCCAAATATATTTATATGCATCATTTTATATTTCCCTAACTAAAATAAAATGTAAAAAAATATTTTTTTATTCCTGACCATAAAAAACACAGACTATTGTGTTAAACATTTTTGAGCTCATGTGTAAAAACTGAATAACTGAAAACTCAGTAAATGCAGAAGTATAGCATTCGATATTAAAGTTCAGCAACCTAAATCTCCATCCACTCCAAAATCAACTGATTTCCTTTCTGGGATGTTGTCAGTACCTGAATCGCCTGCTGGTGGCACTGTAGTTCCCTGGGCAGAGGGTTGTAGTTCTAGTGTCAACCAGCAGATGTTCCCAGTAATCAGCTCCACCTGGTGCTGGCTGCTGGGAGGTCCCTCATCTGCTGTTACACAGTGTTGTGATTTGCTAGCCAGCTACTGTGTGCCGTTTATCCTGCTCCTGATCTTGCTCTTGCCCTGTATCCTGTACCTCAATGCCTTATTTCTGCACCCTTTGTACCTGATCCCAGTCCTGGTTCCCCCCTTCCCATTTGTCCCCAGCATCACCAGTTTACCATGTTTATCAGTGTTCCCCATTTTTGTACATATTGTATATAGTTGGTTTGTAGTTAGGTTTCCTCTTAGTTAGGCATTTTGGTTATATTATTGTGGTTCACTTCTGTTTTTCTGTTTGCTGTGTGCTGGTGTTTGGATGTCTTTTGTATTACTATTACTACATTTACATTACTATATATAGCCTGGTCCCAGTTCCCTAGCGTAGCTACGCAGATTTGATCATCTCTGCGGCTTAATCCTGAAAGATGTCCCAAACACAAAAGTGAACACGTAATAAAGAGTGAGTCCAGCCAATGTATAATTCAGGTCTAATAACTTGCTTCAATAAAGTCGTTTAGCAATTTGTTCGATGAATAAAGAACTGCTGGACACATTATTGGCATTGAAATGATTTGATATAAATAGGACCAAAAACAAAGAAACTGTTTTTCTATTGTTTGAACTAAATAGACAAGAGTCTTTTTTCAACCTATCTACGTAACTAGTTGTAGATAAACATAGTGTTCCCATAGTTTCCATTAATGTTACTAAATGTTCCCAATAATGTATATAATTAATTATTAGAGCCTTGCACTAATATTTCTTTTGGATGGCTTTCAGGAGCTGGAGACAAAAATCTGGAGGAATAAGAGAAATGTGACCTCAAACCAGCAGAAGGAAAGTTCAGAACTAACTTTAAAAAGTAATTTGCCAAAAGATGGGTGCTTGGAATGGACTTCCAGCAGTCAGTCAAAAGTGAACTTAAACATGCTTCTGTCAAACATTTCTATACTCAGCAAAAAAATGTTCAAAAGCAAAATAACTAAATAAATAAAAAAGAAGTTGAGTTGATGAACCATTTCATCTTTTTTTTCTGCTGTCACTCTTCTGTGTTTCTAAGCTTGTATGTTTCTATGTTTTAAATGTAATATCTATTTAAATTGAAATAAAATGAAGTTTTACTGAACTAAAGAGGAATTTGGTTTTATTCAGGACAGATAAGTGAAAAAAAAAAAAAGAGTTGAGCTGTGTACACACGAGCGGAATGTCTGACAGAAAAAGTCCGACTGAGTCTTTTCATTGTCTATTCCGATCGTGTGTAGGCCTCATCGAATTTCTTTTTTTCAAAAATTCTGACGGACCTACAAATGGAACATGCTCTAAATATTTCCGACGGGAAAACCGCTTGTCTGTATGCTGTTTCAACGGACCAAAAACGATGCATGCTCTGAAGCAAGTACGAAATGGCAGCTATTGGCAACTGGCTATTGAACTTCCTTTTTCTAGTCCCGTCGTACATGCTGTACATCACCTCGTTGTGGACGGTCGGACTTTGGATAGACTTTGGTTTGACCGTGTGTAGGCAAGACCTCTTCGGAGGAGTTCCGTCGGAGTTCCGTCGGAGAAACCTTCAGGGTTTATTCTGACCGCAAAACCGGTCATGTGTACGTGGCATTAGCAATCCTTCCACTAAAAGGTTAGATTAAACAAACAGGTATATCACTAACTGTCATTAACCGGTTGCTCTCTTTATTAGCCCCATTCACATTGGTCTGTTTCAGAGGCTATTTCAGGCAATGGCACCACCCGAATCGGTGCAGCGTCACACTGATTCCCAAAAATAGTTCCTGTACTAGTTTTGAACCTAGGTGAACCTAAGTGTGAACCTAGGCTTAAGGTGTTTTTTTCACTTAATCATGAAGAACTACACATTATAAAAATAAGTCACACAAATTATTTGAAACTTGTGTCTTGTAATAATCAATTTAATGCACTTTGGGGGGGGGTCGTCAATGTATCATTATTGTAATCCAGGATTTACACATCTTTCAATACAATTTGGAAAAAAATGCAAACATGGAAAATTAACTAAAAGTAAAAAAGCAAAAAAAAAATCATATGTAAAGTATATACCCTGTTTCACAGAAAATAAGACCTAACGTGATTGTCGGTGATGGCTACAATATAAGCCCTACCCCCAAATAAGCCCTAGTTAAAGTCCTTGTAGGTCTTATTTTCAGGGTAGGGCTTATTTTCAGAGTAGAGCTTATATTGCAGCCATCACTGACAATCACGCTAGGTCTTATTTTCGGGGAATATAAATATATATAAATATATATATATATATATTTTTCAAATGCACCTACATTAATTAAATTATACTATAAATATATTATATATATATATACAGTGTCTTACAAAAGTATTCACCCCCCCCCCCCTTGGCTTTTTACCTATTTTGTTACATTACAGCCTTTAGTTCAATGTTTTTTTAATCTGAATTATATGTGATGGATCCAAACAATAAAGTCTAAGTTGGTGAAGTAAAATTAGAAAAATATATACATAAAACTATTTTTAAGAAATAAAAAAATGATAATTGGCATGTGCGTATGTATTCACCCCCTTTCTTATGAAGCCCATAAAAAGCTCTGGTGCAACCAATTACCTACAGATACCAACAAATGTCTGGGGAATGCCCAGGAAAAAGCCAAAGTCTACTTACCACCAGCTTGCAGACAACCAAATTGACCTATCTAACAGTAAGCGTTAAAAAAGGGGTTTAGTCCGCACGCATTTGCAAACGCATGCGTGAGCCACAGAGCCACGTCACGGCACCCTTGTATCTGTGGTCCTAACACTAAAGTATAAGTGTCCCCACAGTGGAGGCACATGCATTTAATGGATAAATGAGAGCAGGTGGCTGGAGGGGAGCCCACCCCACCTTAAAGGTACAGGAGCACACCAAACACCCAGCAATAGCACAATGGCTGCAAAGGTGTTGGTGCACTGCTGGACCAATACAAACACTACCGTGATAACACAAACTTGCCACCACTCTCATTTATAGCTGGCTATCGCAGTAAGCAGCTTTGGGAGGCTAAAACAGGTACCAACAAATGTCTGGGGAATGCCCAGGAAAAAGCCAAAGTCTACTTACCACCAGCTTGCAGACAACCAAATTGACCTATCTAACAGTAAGCGTTAAAAAAGGGGTTTAGTCCGCACGCATTTGCAAACGCATGCGTGAGCCACAGAGCCACGTCACGGCACCCTTGTATCTGTGGTCCTAACACTAAAGTATAAGTGTCCCCACAGTGGAGGCACATGCATTTAATGGATAAATGAGAGCAGGTGGCTGGAGGGGAGCCCACCCCACCTTAAAGGTACAGGAGCACACCAAACACCCAGCAATAGCACAATGGCTGCAAAGGTGTTGGTGCACTGCTGGACCAATACAAACACTACCGTGATAACACAAACTTGCCACCACTCTCATTTATAGCTGGCTATCGCAGTAAGCAGCTTTGGGAGGCTAAAACAGGTACCAACAAATGTCTGGGGAATGCCCAGGAAAAAGCCAAAGTCTACTTACCACCAGCTTGCAGACAACCAAATTGACCTATCTAACAGTAAGCGTTAAAAAAGGGGTTTAGTCCGCACGCATTTGCAAACGCATGCGTGAGCCACAGAGCCACGTCACGGCACCCTTGTATCTGTGGTCCTAACACTAAAGTATAAGTGTCCCCACAGTGGAGGCACATGCATTTAATGGATAAATGAGAGCAGGTGGCTGGAGGGGAGCCCACCCCACCTTAAAGGTACAGGAGCACACCAAACACCCAGCAATAGCACAATGGCTGCAAAGGTGTTGGTGCACTGCTGGACCAATACAAACACTACCGTGATAACACAAACTTGCCACCACTCTCATTTATAGCTGGCTATCGCAGTAAGCAGCTTTGGGAGGCTAAAACAGGTACCAACAAATGTCTGGGGAATGCCCAGGAAAAAGCCAAAGTCTACTTACCACCAGCTTGCAGACAACCAAATTGACCTATCTAACAGTAAGCGTTAAAAAAGGGGTTTAGTCCGCACGCATTTGCAAACGCATGCGTGAGCCACAGAGCCACGTCACGGCACCCTTGTATCTGTGGTCCTAACACTAAAGTATAAGTGTCCCCACAGTGGAGGCACATGCATTTAATGGATAAATGAGAGCAGGTGGCTGGAGGGGAGCCCACCCCACCTTAAAGGTACAGGAGCACACCAAACACCCAGCAATAGCACAATGGCTGCAAAGGTGTTGGTGCACTGCTGGACCAATACAAACACTACCGTGATAACACAAACTTGCCACCACTCTCATTTATAGCTGGCTATCGCAGTAAGCAGCTTTGGGAGGCTAAAACAGGTACCAACAAATGTCTGGGGAATGCCCAGGAAAAAGCCAATGTCTACTTACCACCAGCTTGCAGACAACCAAATTGACCTATCTAACAGTAAGCGTTAAAAAAGGGGTTTAGTCCGCACGCATTTGCAAACGCATGCGTGAGCCACAGAGCCACGTCACGGCACCCTTGTATCTGTGGTCCTAACACTAAAGTATAAGTGTCCCCACAGTGGAGGCACATGCATTTAATGGATAAATGAGAGCAGGTGGCTGGAGGGGAGCCCACCCCACCTTAAAGGTACAGGAGCACACCAAACACCCAGCAATAGCACAATGGCTGCAAAGGTGTTGGTGCACTGCTGGACCAATACAAACACTACCGTGATAACACAAACTTGCCACCACTCTCATTTATAGCTGGCTATCGCAGTAAGCAGCTTTGGGAGGCTAAAACAGGTACCAACAAATGTCTGGGGAATGCCCAGGAAAAAGCCATTTTTCACCCCCCCCCCCCTTGGCTTTTTACCTATTTTGTTACATTACAGCCTTTAGTTCAATGTTTTTTTAATCTGAATTATATGTGATGGATCCAAACAATAAAGTCTAAGTTGGTGAAGTAAAATTAGAAAAATATATACATAAAACTATTTTTAAGAAATAAAAAAATGATAATTGGCATGTGCGTATGTATTCACCCCCTTTCTTATGAAGCCCATAAAAAGCTCTGGTGCAACCAATTACCTACAGAAGTCACATAATTAGTGAAATGATGTCCACCTGTGTGCAATCTAAGTGTCACCTGATCTGTCATTACATATACATACCTAAGCAAGAGGCACCACTAACCAAAAACTGCCATGAAGACCAAGGATCTCTCCAAACAAGTAAGGGACAATGTTGTTGAGAAGTACAAGTCAGGGTTAGGTTATAAAAAAAATATCCAAATCTTTGATGATCCCTAGGAGCACCATCAAAGCTATCATAACCAAATGGAAAGAACATAGCACAACAGCAAACCTGCCAAGAGACGGACGCACACCAAAACTCACAGACCGGGCAAGGAGGGCATTAATCAGAGAGGAGCACAGAGACCTAAGGTAACCCTGGAGGAGCTGCAGAGTTCCACAGCAGAGACTGGAGTATCTCTACATAGGACGACAATAAGCCATACGCTCCATAGAGTTGGGCTTTATGGCAGAGTGGCCAGAAGAAAGCCATTACTTTCAGCAAAAAACAAAATGGCACATTTGAGCTTGCGAAAAGGCATGTGGGAGATTCCCAAAATGTATGGAGGAAGGTGCTCTGGTCTGATGAGACTAAAATTGAACTTTTTGGCCATCAAAGAAAACGCTATGTCTGGCGCAAACCCAACACTTCACATCACCCAAAGAACACCAACCCCACAGTGACCACATGGTGGTGGCGGCATCATGCTGTGGGGGGGTGTTTTCAGCAGTCGGGCCTGGGAAAATGGCAAAACCTGTACCACTCTGTGTGTGATTTGAGGCTAGGACGGAGGTTCACCTTCCAGCAGGACAATGACCCCAAACACACTGCTAAAGCAACACTTCAGTGGTTTAAGGGGAAACATGTAAATGTGTTGTAATGGCCTAGTCAAAGCCCAGACCTCAATCCAATAGAAAACCTGTGGTCAGACTTAAAGATTGCTGTTCACAAACGCAAACCATCCAACTTGAAGGAGCTGGAGCAGTTTTGCAAGGAGGAATGGGCAAAAATCCCAGTGGTAAGATGTGGCAAGCTCATAGAGACTTATCCAAAGCGACTTGGAGCTGTGATAGCCGCAAAAGGTGTCTCTACAAAGTATTGACTTTAGGGGGGTGAATAGTTATGCACATTAACTTTTTCTGTTATCCTGTCCTATTTGTTGTTTGCTTCACAATAAAAAAAAATCTTCAAAGTTGTGGGCATGTTTTGTAAGTTAAGTGATGCAAATCCTCAAACAATCCATGTTAATTCCAGGTTGTGAGGCAACAAAACACAAAAAATGCCAAGGGGGGTGAATACTTTTGCAAGGCACTTTATATATAGATATACAGTCAGGTCAAAAAAAATATTGGGACATCAACACAATTCTAATCTTTTTAGCTCTATACACCACCACAATGGATTTAAAATGAAACGAACAAGATGTGCTTTAACTACAGCCTTTCAGCTTTAATTTGAGGGTATTTACATCCAAATCAGGTGAACGGTGTAGGAATTACAACAGTTTGTATATGTGCCTGCCACTTTATAAGGGTCCAAAAGTAATAGGACAATTGGCTGCTCAGCTGTTCCATGGCCAGGTGTGTGTTATTCCCTCATTATCCCATTTACAAGGAGCAGATAAAAGCTCCAGAGTTCATTTCAAGTGTGCTATTTGCATTTGGAATAGCACAAAGAGCTGTCACTATCAGTGAAGCAAGCCATCATTAGGCTGAAAAAACAAAACAAACCCATCAGAGAAATAGCAAAAACATTAGGTGTGGCCAAATCAACTGTTTGGAACATCCTTAAAAAGAAAGAACGCATATGTGAGCTCAGCAACACCAAAAGACCCGGAAGACCACGGAAAACAACTGTGGTGGATGACCGAAGAATTCTTTCCCTGGTGAAGAAAACACCCTTCACAACAGTTGGCCAGATCAAGAACACTCTCCAGGAGGTAGGTGTATGTGTGTCAAAGTCAACAATCAAGAGAAGACTTCACCAGAGTGAATACAGAGGGTTCACCACAAGATGTAAACCACTGGTGAGCCTCAAAAACAGTAAGGCCAGATTAGAGTTTGCCAAACAACATCTAAAAAAAAGCCTTCACAGTTCTGGAACAACATCCTATGGACAGATGTGACCAAGACCAACTTGTACCAGAGTGATGGGAAGAGAAGAGTATGGAGAAGAAAAGGAACTGCTCATGATCCAAAGCATACCACCTCATCAGTGAAGCATGGTGGTGGTAGTGTCATGGCGTGGGCATGTATGGCTGCCAATGGAACTGGTTCTCTTTGTATTTATTGATGATGTGAATGCTGACAAAAGCAGCAGGATGAATTCTGAAGTGTTTCGGGCAATATTATCTGCTCATATTCAGCAAAATGCTTCAGAATTCATTGGACAGTGCTTCACAGTGCAGATGGACAATGACCCGAAGCATACTGCGAAAGCAACCAAAGAGTTTTTTAAGGGAAAGAAGTGGAATGTTATGCAATGGCCAAGTCAATCACCTGACCTGAATCCGATTGAGCATGCATTTCACTTGCTGAAGACAAAACTGAAGGCAAAATGCCCCAAGAACAAGCAGGAACTGAAGACAGTTGCAGTAGAGGCCTGGCAGAGCCTCCCCAGGGATGAAACCCAGCGTCTGGTGATGTCTATGCGTTCCAGACTTCAGGCTGTAATTGACTGAAAAGGATTTGCAACCAAGTGTTAAAAAGTGAAAGTTTGATGGATGATTGTTAATCTGTCCCATTACTTTTGGTCCCTAAAAAGTGGGTGGCACATATACAGACTGTTGTAATTCCTACACCATTCCCCTGATATGGATGTAAATACCCTCAAATTAAAGCTGAAAGTCTGTAGTTAAAGCACATCTTGTTTGTTTCATTTCAAATCCATTGTGGTGGTGTATAGAGCCAAAAAGATTAGAATGTCGATGTCCCAATATTTATGGACCTGACTGGATATAGATATCTATATGTAGATATCTATAGATATCTCTCTCTCTCTCTCTATATATATATATATATAGATATATAGATATATAGATATATATATATTTTTTTTTCTTAACGACCCAGATGTGAGACCTCTGTATTTGAGTTTCCAGCCCCACCCGCCGGCTATAGCCATAGGAGTGAGACTTACACTTGTCAATCTATCAAGTTAAGATGTTACCATCACTGTACCAATGAAGCACACCCTATAACTGAACAATATTCTTAGTAAGTTCATACCTTTCCTGATGTTGTGTGTTGGAAGCAGTGTCTCTTTAGCAGTACAGTATGTACAGTATCTCACAAAAGTAAGTACACCCCTCACCTTTTTGTAAATATTTTATTCTATCTTTTCATATGACAACACTGAAGAAATGACACTTTGCTACAATGTAAAGTAGTGAGTGTACAGCTTGTATAACAGTGTAAATTTGCTGTCCCCTCAAAATAACTCAACTCACAGCCATTAATGCCTAAGCTACTGGCAACAAAAGTGAGTACACCTCTAAGTGAAAATCTCCAAATTGGGCCCAATTAGCCATTTTCCCTCCCCGGTGTCATGTGACAAATTAGTGTTACAAGGTCTCATGTTTGAATAGGGAGCAGGTGTGTTAAATTTGGTGTTATCACTCTCACTCTCTCATACTGGTCACTGGAAGTTCAACATGGCACCTCATTGCAAAGAACTCTCTGAGGATCTGAAAAAAAGAATTTTTGCTCTACATTAAGATGGCCTAGGGTGTAAGGAGATTGCCAAGACCCTGAAACTGAGCTGCAGCACGGTGGCCAAGACCATTCAGAAGTTTAACAGGACAGGTTCCACTCAGAACAGGCCTCGCCATGGTCGACCAAAGAAGTTGAGTGCACGTGTTCAGCGTCATATCCAGAGGTTGTCTTGGGGAATTAGTCGTATGAGTGCTGACAACATTTCTGCAGAGGTTGAAGGGGTGGGGGTCAGCCTGTCAGTTCTCAGACATAAATAGGGCCCTCAGAGGCAAAGTAAAAACTTTTTATTATTGTTAAAAAATAATAAAATGTTCACCAAGGCATACAGCAGTCAATTGATGGTCATGCAGAGACTTGGATTAAAAGACTGACAGTACCTTGACGCTGGAGCCACATGGATGACACAGGGGCTTAGGGAAACCCAGCGCAAAGCCGTTGGACAAAGAACACAGGAGCACCGCTGATGGGGGGCCCATCCAGGACCGTAAGCCCAGGGGTCTGATGAAGGGGGAACCAAACTGCAGGCACAGGAACTGTTGGGGCCAGTATACAGCGGCTGCTCGCACTGTGTACGAAGCCCGGAAGTGATGTCACAACCTGGCGGAAGTCAGCCAAAATAATCTGAAGAGTATGGGCAAACCCTGCTGCTGGAGGCAATTAGGAACTGCCGATGCCAAGGGATCAAAGAGAGTCACACATCGCCGACTGGAGACACTACATGTTTCCGGGACACGCCCCTTTTTCAGGTTGACTTAAGTGTCTCCAGTTGGTGATGTGTGACTCTCTTTGCTCCCTTGGCATCGTCAGTTCCTAATTGGCTATGAGTTTTGGACTTTTCACTTGGACTCTGGTCTGTGCGCCTGGATTTTTGTTTTTAGTGTCAGTTCTCAGACCATACTCTGCACACTGCATCAAATTGGTCTGCATGGCTGTCATCCCAGAAGGAAGCTTCTTCTAAAGATGATTCACAAGAAAGCCTGCAAACAGTTTGCTGAAGACAAGCAGACTAAGAACATGGATTGCTGGAACCACGTCCTGTGGTCTGATGAGACCAAGATAAACTTATTTGGTTCAGATGGTGTCAAGCGTGTGTGGCGGCAACCAGGTGAGGAGTACAAAGACAAGTGTGTCTTGCCTACAGTCAAGCATGGTGGTGGGAGTGTCATGGTCTGGGGCTGCATGAGTGCTGCCGTCACTGGGGAGCTACAGTTCATTGAGGGAACCATGAATGCCAACATGTACTGTGACATACTGAAGCAGAGCATGGTCCCCTACCTCTGGAGACTGGGTTGCAGGGCAATATTCCAACATGATAAAAACCCCAAACAAACCTCCAAGACGACCACTGCCTTGCTAAAGAAGCTGAGGGTAAAGGTGATGGACTGGCCAAGCATGTCTCCAGACCTAAACCCTATTAAGCATCTATGGGGCATCCTCAAAGAGAACGTGGAGGAGTGCAAGGTCTCTAACATCCGCCAGCTCCGCGATGTTCTCATGGAGGAGTGGAAGAGGACTCCAGTGGCAACCTGTGAATCTCTGGCTCTGACTGTGTGTTGAGTAATTTTGAGGGGACTGCAAATTTACACCGTTATACAAGCTGTACACTCACTATTTTACATTGTAGCAAAGTGTCATTTCTTCAGTGTTGTCACATGAAAAGAGAATAAAATATTTACAAAAATGTGCGGGATGTACTCACTTTTGTGAGATACTGTAGGTTGTCCTGGTGTGGTTTGTGTCTGTTTGCTCTTGTTAGGTATAGGTCCTTCTGCTCTATAACATTGATAAATGTTCATAGTGTAGCCATCAGAAATCTGAATTATAAAGCTGATACAGAGGTGGCTGGTGGTGTTATTAGTGAGGTGTGTACTTTGTCCCCCATATGATCCTGTTTATTGCGGCTCAATCCTTGAAAATTCCTTTCCTGATCCACTAACACCTTTGCCTATCCAGCAACCTTTGGGCTCTCTCTGTCATGATGAATATTCTCTTCTAAACAGAAACACTAAATAGAACATAAACAAGACCTTTCATCCTTATTAAAACTTTTTTCAGAGTCACTTCCTTCACACTCTCCCTTATACAATCTCATGTAATTTTCTTTTATTAGTTTAGTAAATATTCTTTTTTTTTTTTTTTTACTGTGTTCCTCTTCTACTTTCTTATTTCTTGCCTAAAAGAAAATGCAAAATGTGACAGTGCTGCAATTCTCTAAGCCCAGTAGAGCTTTATGTTTCATAACAAGAAGTCAGAAGAAACAGTCAACTTGTTTCTTGGGCTCATAACTCTTTCTTCGTCAGGGCTAGGGAACAAGACATTACAAGATAACATAAACAAGAGGAAGATTGAAGAGGCAAGAGTGACATTCCCTCAGCCACCCATAGCCTCCCAGGATATCCACGTCACATATCTCAGAAGGCTTCTGGTCAGGAAGGCCTCATTCACACCCATGAGAATAGCAGGATGAACAGGTATTCCTTGCAGGGCCCTGCAAGCTGCCTGTTCAACTCAAAGACAGCTGGACAGTTGCAGAGACCTGCGTGGATGTCCCAGCACTTTGCCCACTGTACATCTGTGCAGGTCTGATGCATGGATTAGGATGCAGTCCCATGTGGGTGAAGATGGCTCTTGTACAGATTGGTTTGCCTGTGTGAATGAGGTCTTAAAGTGGTTGTAAACCCTTACATATATCCAGTGAGTGGGCTATCCTCAGGTGTTACACACAGATGAAACACATCCTCCTACATAAGTTGTATCTGTTTATCTGCAGTCTTCTCTTCTCTATATCTGTTTAAAATGCTGAATTTATAAGATGGATTCTATTGACTGGTATGTGTTTTTTAATCTGTTCCTCCTGGCTGTACACATATATATGTGGCAGAGCATACAGCCAGCATGTATTTTGTGCAAGGAGCATGCTCAATTATGTGTCCCCCCAGCAGTGATTTCTCCCTATACCACATTGATGATCAGATGGTGGTAGAATGGGTCCCCAATCACATGGTCACTGTAACAGCCAATCACAATGATCACAAGCCCAGGGAATGCCCCTGGCATTGAGTTCCTTAAAAGACCAGTGCGAGCCATAAGGAAGGAATAAATCTGTGAAATTGACAATTCCCATTTTCTGGACTAATAGGCAAGGGGGTGTCAGAAATAGCATGGGTGGGCACTGCCCTGGAGAACCAATGCAAAAAAATTGTTAAACAATTCAATTTGACCAGGAGCAGTGATTTTTTTTTTAATTCTAAAGGTGAAACATTTAAAATGTCCAATTCTTTTCAATACCATGTCTGTTGGTGATGTTGGCACCCGAGACCGAATCGTCTCTCGGTCCTCGGGTGCTGCCGCCGCCATTCTCTGTAAGGGAATCAGGAAGTGAAGCGATGCGGCTTCACTTCCCGGTTCCCTACTGCGCATGCGCGAGTCGCGCTGCGCTTCCTAACTGGTCCCCGCTGTCTCTGGGACCCATGTGTGTCCCAGCAGATGGGAAGAGGCATAGACTTCCGTGGGAGTCTATGCCGGAAGTGGGTGCAAATACCTGTCTTAGACAGGTATCTGCACCCCCCTCCCCCCTGAAAGGTGCCAAATGTGACTCCGGAGGGGGGGAGGGTTCCGAAAAATGGAGGTTCAATTTTTGTGTGAACCTCGGCTTTAACTTGTTAATCAGGGTCTGCTTTGTATTTTGGAGGACATTTGGATGGGTGTGTGCATTTTTTTTTTTGGAAGAAGCTGGCAATAAACTACATTTTGCTTGTTTGTAAATGTCACTTTTGCTTTAGCACATCCTACAGCAAGAATGAAAAAGATGCATAGAGTCCCTTCCAAAATACCTACCAGACTGTTGTGGATTCCACACAAAAAAAATGTGTGAGGTCCCCCTAAAAATCCATACCAGATCCTCATTATGAGCATGCAGCCTGGCTGGCCAGTAAAGGTAGTAGGATGAGCATGCACGCCCCTGAACCATACCAGGTCACATGCCACAAACATGGAAGGGGTGTATAATTTGGTATAATTTGATTAATGGTTTTGTGGGTCTGTGGGTTGGGAGCTTATCAGAATTATGAAGCCCCTTTGATGATGAGGGAGCCCCCATATTCTGGCATCACCCCTACGTGAATGAGTATAAAGTACATAGTACTACTATTATGTATGGAGGCACATAGTGCCCTACTTATTCACATGTAGCGGTACACCATAGGGGCTGCCGAGTTCATTATAGCAATCCGCCAATCACCCTGCTGCTAACCCCCCATCCACCATTCTATACACAATAAACAGTCACTTTGATCCATTTTATTGCTTTTTATTTGCGGGATAAACTTGGATAGAAATGAGGGGAAATATGAGATGCCCCTGATACAGAGATTCTTGAGATTACTTGTGGCCTTGGCCTTGTATCTTGAGTTTTCCTTACATTAACTTCTTTACTTTTTGCAAATCCTTTACTACATAGTTACTGAGTTGCTAGCTTCACTTCCAATAGAACAAGAGGAACCACTCTGAATAATCCCCACATGTAGACTAGAATTATATTGTCTCTTTGACTCAAAGAACCAAAGGTGCACACAGCTTCCTTCTCCAGCTTCAATGAATCGGACAGTCACTCAGTCTTTGGAAGTTATTACCAATGTGCTAACCAGGCCGGAGACGACACGGCATCTCTCCCCCTTGACCTGACACATGGCAATAAACGGACTACTACTTTCAGCCAATCCATTCTCAATAATGCTGTGTTCCCCCGGCCACACAGCAATCTACACTGCTCTGACCAGTTTCTCTTCCTATGTTACACTGACCTTCTCCTCCTGAACAGTTCTGTGTCCCTGGTCACAGAATGCTGCTCTTCTTCCTCCGCTTGACTACTACTTCCACTGCTTGATATCCTTCACATCCAAGTCCTGTGTTCCCTGGTCACAGCAGCTTGATGCACTCCGCAGAGATGAAGATCTTTATCTTTAGTTTCTTCCCAGATGGCTCCTCCATCCCTCCTCCATGCATGGCGCATCCCCACATGAGGATGCCCAGGACAACACCTCTCTTACTCCATGCTGTCTTTTCCTGGAACTCCAGACTCTCCCGGAAGCATGTGACCCCACCTTACATGAGAGGCCTGCCCCCTGCCAATGCAATTTAATTATTGGTCAGGACTCCTCACATGAGCTGCCTGCCACTTAGGTCTCAAGTCCAGCCTCTCTTCCAGAACAATTCCTCTAGAAGCAGAGGAGGCATCTTTGAGCCAAAGTGTAGGTGGCCACACCAGTGTTAATTTAATCAACTAAAACGACTAAAACATTTTAGTCGACTAAAACTAAAACAATTGAGATGACTAAAATACGACTAAAACTAAAAACCATTTTAGTCAAAAGACTAAAATGAGACTAAAACTAAAATGCCATTTTAGTAAAAAAAACTATGACTAAAACTAAATTGCAATTACTGAAATGTACTGGAGATTTTAGTTGACTAAAACGTAGGACATTTTAGTCGACTAAAATGTACTGGAGATTTAGTTAACTAAATACTACTAAAACAATTTCTAAAGACTAAAATGGGACTAAAACTAAAATGCCATTTTAGTCCTAAGAGTAAAATTAACACTGGGCCACACCCTCCACTACACTGACACTCCCAAATCATATATATCACATATAGTGTATTTTCAGAGATGAAAGGGTTAAACATCCTTACAATAGAGTCACTCTAGTTAGAAGGAACATCTGGTACTAATTAAGATAACAGTAATTTTTTTTCCAGTCATATAGACAAGTTAGGATTAACTTTTACATTGTAATATGTAATTATTTTTAAAAACATCTCACATATATGAATGAATTGAAGTTAAGAAACATTAAAATAGTTCACATTTTGACAAAGATTATTTGAAAGGTTGTATGGATTATAGATTTATGCTAAACACAATTTGGAGGGAAGTTATGAAACATATATTTCTGAAGTGACATCCATATTTCAAAGTATTGTACTACAATGTTACATTTATGAAATTAAGGGGATTGATTATTTGGTAAAAGAAAAAGAAAATAATAAGGCTGAAAATATTTTTTATGGTATATGAAGCAGAAGGTTTAATAAGTTCATTTTTTTCCTTATATAGAATCAAAATTGAAAATATATTTAAATCAATTATCTTAACATCTAAAAGAATGTATGGATATGAATGTGATGCATTTGAGACATAAATGGATTTAGATAAGAAAATGATTAAGATTATTTAATCAATCAGTTTGAGAGGGAAATGTTAGAATCTAATATTCATTATTAACAAATGAATGAATGGATGAGATCTTTTCAGAATAATTGAGTTGAATACATATATATTTTTATCTCTTCTATGTATGGATAAGGTGAAATTTTATATATATCTTTTATATTTGTGAAAATATACATTGTTATAAACTAGGGCTGTTACTGATTAAAATTTTTGTGTTCGATTAAAAAAATCGATTAATCGATTAATTTACTAATTTCAATTAATTATAACGCACATACAGATCCAACTACTTTTAGCTGATTTAGCACGGTTGTTATCGCAACGGCAGAAGCCGGACATAGAGAGGCATAGCTAGGACGTCACATGTCATAAACTCAGCCTCACCGTGCCCATAATCTCAGCCTTACCGTGCCCATAATCTCAGTCTTACCGTGCCCATAATCGCAGCCTCACCGTGCCCATAATGCAGTCTCACTGTGCCCATAATGCAGTCTCACCGTGCCCATAATCTCAGACTTACCGTTCCCATAATGCAGTCTCACCATGCCCATAATCGCAGCCTCACCGTGCCCATAATCGCAGCCTCACTTTGCCCATAATCACAGCCTTGCCATGCCTATAATAGCAGCCTCACCATGCCCATAATGCTGTCTCACTGTAGTCGGTGCCTGTGCCTGGATTACACAGTGAAAAAAGCTGTGAAAAAAGTCTCGCCCTCCTCCTAGATCAGCTCGTGTGATAGACAGAACACTGCGTCTATCACACAAGCTGATCAAGGAGGAGGGCGGGACTTTTCTCACAGTGCGGCCAAAGTTTTCACACTCAGCTCAGAGACACACAGCGGGAGATGCCAGCAGACTGTGTATGACATATAATGGAGGAGGAGGAGGAGGGAGCAGCACGCTGCGCTGCAGCCACAGCTTGGCCCAAAGCGGCCCCAGGGCAGGAAGCCTACCGATCAAAAAAATTAACAATTATAAACTTCATAAGCAGTTCTATGTAGAGTCAACATCTGTTATTAAGAGTGAGCGGAGTTCTCACCTCCCCCCATCACAGATGAGAAGGAAGGATTCACATACTTTAAGATGTAAAAGTTCAATGTGTTAGTTAAGAAATATAAGTCCTTTATATTACAAAATTTCTTGATTAGGATATTAATAAGAACATTGCGTTTTAAATGAATATAATATACATACTAATATATGTAATGTTTGATTTAGTGGTTAAAGGAAACTTATATTGTATAAGTTAAAGGGTTTTACATATAGCTCCTCTTGGCCAACTCCTCAGGAATGTCAACCCCTACCCTTGTGAGAGGTGGGAAGAAAGATATGTCTCAGGAAAGCCCACAATTTTCTGTAGGACTACAAGTCAATTAAGAACTTTTAACCAAGCCTTTTTAGGAAGGAGGGGTCAGATTTTAGGAGAAGGTGGGGGCTGAATTTAGGAGTAAAAGGAGTTAAACAGAGAGATTTGCGGCACTCTCACACCACAAGGACAGCTGCGCTCACACATCATGAGACATTGCTGCCACATCTGCACACACACACACACACACATCTGATTCAATCTTCATAATAGGAATATCATACATTATTAATGACATTCTATACTTCGATATTGTTCTTGTAATATTTTGCTATTTTTATTATTAAATCAATTTTTTAGTTTTTACACAAGAACTGAACAGACTTTCTTGGAACTTTCCTCGTCAACGAAAGCCCATTATATTATAAGAACAGACAGGAAATTCACCAACCTTATAAATAATGTTTTATAGAGAAATTGCTTGTTGTCAGTGTTGAGATGTTGGGGAGGTGTCTATAGATGTCTTTGCATGTCTATAGAATATTCACACATTGTTAGCATGCCCTGCACTCTCCTTTAGTTGTTCATTGTACTGCCTATCAGGTCTTTTAGATAGGCAGCCCAACAGCAAATCGAGGAATGCACAGGACAGCCTGACACTGCTGCTGCTAATTGTGAATTGTCAGTGTTGTCAGAAATAAATATATGGATACTGCGCTATAAATAGAAAAACAAAAGGAGCTGCAACTAAAAAGTGTTATACTACACCAAACAGATATATAAAAAGCAAGAAATCGCACTAATCAGTGAATAATATAAATTGATGGGCATATGCTGAGATATTGAGTGACAAAAAACAACACATGACACAAATTAGTAACAGAAACAAATGACCAAAAATTGAACTTGGGTGCATCTACCAGCACGTATCTAAATTTGTGCATCAAATGTGCGGATGCAAATGCTGAATAAAAAAGAAAATGTGACAAAAAAAGTCCAAATAACAAACGTCCACAGGTAGAATGTAGAAAACGAGAATCAATCCATGAGTGAAAAAATTAAATTAAATCCATATTGTAAAAAGTAAACCATAAAAAAGTCCAATAATAAATGCAAATCCACAGTGATATATAGTGAGGTTCCACAATGAGGTGATAGGTGCAATAGATATATCCTCCACCACTGAAAAATACTGCTGGTTACCAGAAATCGATGGTCCCTTATTACAGGGGACCACACTGGGCGAATGGCTGTAACCCCAGCCCGGGATCGCACTGGACTCCAAAGCATCAGCCGGGGTAGTCAGCAGAAGAGTCGATAATGGGGCAGTATTTACACCAAGAAAACAGAAAAACTCCACATAGCGTAAATCCTTATACATTTATTTGAAGTAAAAAGACAAGTGGTAACTTACAAAGCAATAGATGTAAATGCGCATAGGTATAAAAAAGTGAGCCGGCCGGCTTCCACAAAGCGAGTAGCTTCCGGGACTGCAGCGGTGATGTCAGAACATAACTCCTCCTCCCTACGTCGTTTCGTCACTAGCAGACGTGGTCACAGGATACGGGTGGCGTCCTGATGCACCGCTTTTATAACAGACTAACAACCCCGCCTCGATCCAGATCACGAGGCAAGAATCTCAGGGCGCCATCCCACTCAAGGGAAAGAACTGAGGGCAAACCCGTCGAACCGTCTGAAAACCCATATAATGTGGATCTACAGCAAAGGCAAATAAAATTATTGAATTCATTAAAGGACTAAACAGCCAAAAGTTCAGAAAAATTACTAGACATCTAATACAAAATGGGAGAATAATATTAATAATGGTCCAATATCTAAATAAAATTACCTAGTGACACTATACCGTGTCCAATAGGCTAAAGGTTAAAACCGCCGAAACGAGCCCAATCAAACCTCACATACAAAGTAGCAGCTCAAATAATACAGAGCATGAGGTGTAAAAGAAGGCTCGAAAAGTCTATTAAAATAAGGTTTACAGTAATAATTAAAATAGGGAAAAATAAGGTAAATTGTATAATGGCATCCATAATGATGGGAAAGCGCCCCACCATTCTCCAAAGGCCACTCAGAAAAAATAAACATAGAAATATATATAGACATAAAAATATGATAACATCAAAAGTGCCCAATATGAGAGCCAACTGGCGTCTCAGTTGATAGGTAAGAATCCCACCGATTCAAATATGTCAAAAGTAGATACACATAAATTAAAAAACAAAAGTAGATGTGAAAAACAGATAACAGAGTCACTAGGAATTGTCAATAAAGGAGTTGACATCAACTTCAATATTGAGGCCAAAAGGGGTATAACTTTTAATCTTATGAACCCAAGCCATCTCCAACCTAGAGATACTTCTAACCAACCCGCTACCCCTCCAATGGGGCCTATATTTATCAATCCCCCAAAAAATAGTGCCAGAAGGATCTCTTTTATGGGTAGTAAGATAGTGCTTGGAAACGGAATGCTTGGTAAAACCTCTACGTATGTTATTGATGTGTTCATTTAACCTTACTTGCAAGGGTCGCTTAGTCCGGCCCACATTCTGCAGGCCACAAGGGCACTGCAGCATGTACACGACCCCAGATGTAGAGCAAGTAACAAAGGGCTCTATGATAAATGATTTGAAGGTTCAGGTAGAAATAAAATTGACAGTTCTTCTAGTCCTACAACCATTGATTGAACTGACCTGACATCTCCTACACTGATAATACCCTGTTAGTTCAGAAAAGAAGCTAGATCTGGGAATAGGGGGATTCAAAATATTAGGTGCCAGTTTGTCTTTAAGAGATGGTGTGCCCCTAAAAACCACCTGCGGTTTATCAGGAAGGATGGATGTCAGCACCCTATCATTCTTGAGAATGTGCCAATGCTTGTTAATGATGTGTTTAACCCTAGAGTGCTGACAGGAAAAATTAGTGATGAAAGGGCAACGGTAAGAGGCATCAGCTGGACCCTCAACCCGCGTAACAAGTAGATCATTTCGATCCACATTCCCAACCTGGTCTAAGGTGCTAATCACAAAGTCAGGAGCATATCCCTTGGCTACAAACCTCTGGGTTAGGACCTGTGCCTGAGTTTGAAAAGTGGCGACATCCGTACAGTTCCATTTTAGTCTAAGGAACTGACTCTTAGGTACGGACCTGAGCCACGAAGAATGGTGGCATCTGTCATTGGGAATGAATGAATTTCTATCCGTTGGTTTGAAATATGTGGAAGTTACAAATTCATTATTGCGTATAGAGATCATGAGGTCCAAAAAATGGATCTGTTCTAGACTGGTCTCATAATTAAGATGGATACCTCTATCATTATTATTAAGAAAACCCATAAATTTGGATAAATCCGAATCACTACCGTCCCACAGGAGGAGGATGTCGTCTATGTATCAAACCCACAAGGTCATCTGAGGCCTCAGTTGGGCATAGACGACATCCTCCTCCCACTTGGCCGTAAACAAGTTAGCCAAGCTGGGGGCATACTTAGCCCCCATGGCAACTCCCTTGTCTTGATGGTAATAGTGACCGTCAAACCAAAAGAAATTATGAGTAGCTGCATACTCTAACAAAACCATAATAAAATCAATTTATTCCCGAGGAAGCTTGGAAGACCGGTTAAGATACAAAGACACTGCATCCAAACCAACTGGTGAGAGATTACCGTATATAGGGAAGTAACATCTGCTGTTAACAACCTAGTCCCCACACACGACTTCAGGTTAGACAGAAGGTTAATAACATCCAGAGTATCTTTGATATAAGACCGCATTGACCATACCAAAGGTTGTAAAAAGAAATCGATGTATTTGCCCACCCGGGAGGTGATGGAATCAATCCCACTGACTCTGGGACGTCCCGGGGAGCAAATAAGACTCTTGTGTATCTTTGGCAGATAATAGATTATCGGGATCCTCTGCACTTTGGGCACCAGAAATGCTCTTTCTTTTTTATTGAGGATGTTGGAGTTAAAACCCCTAGTGACTAAACCTTCTAGTTCTTTCTTGTAGTTACCACTGGGATTTGAAAGGCAATCGAGTATAGGTGGTACTGTCTCCCAGAATCTGGTACATTTCTTGCATATAGTCATCTTTGTTAAGGACGACTATCCCACCCCCTTTATCCGCAGGGTGGATAACCAAATTTTTATTTGTACATAAGGAATCAATTCCCCATTCGATATCCCTTTTACTTTTGACAAACTTGATCTCCATATCTTCCAAGTAAACAAGTTGAAATTTACATACATACACAATGATAAAAAATATATATATTTTATTTACAAATCTTTAAAAAGACATGAAGCAATTTAATATTAACAAATACAAAAATCCTAATGAGGATGTGATACAGAGGTTAATACCACTTTCTCGACATGTTTTGCTTGCTAGAGCTTCCTCAGGAGATACAATGTGGCAAGGGGAGAACCTTACCCGCATTGCTAGTGAAGTTGTAAAGACTAATGGGTCTACAAATTGAATTATAAATCTTGAGTTCTGCAATAAGCACAGTACCTTCCAGCCTTGGCTCCACAGCAGGGTATGCAGAGAGGGATAAAGGAATATAATATATATATTATATATATGCGTGTGTGTGAAGTCTCTCTATACAGAAAAAAAACATACCAGGTATAGTGATTCAAACATTAGAATATTGAAACCAATATTAAAATGAGTAATTCAATTGTAATAGCCACCCAAAAGTATTGGGGTAAAAACAGGCAGTAAATTAATTTACCTTACTGGATCTATAGGTTGAATCAATAGTGTTCCAATATCACATCCAAGGGATGTTTAAAAGCAATACGCCTAATTATAAAGGGTTCCTTAGGGAAAAAAACAGTGCGGCTCAGCAGGGTGTTGTGAGGACCCCAAGCAACAACAGTAGGGGTCAGACAGCAAGGCAAAGCACCGTGCTTCCCGGAGATAGGAACCTAAAAGTTTGAAAGTCAACAATCAGAAAAATGCCATTTGAAAAAAAGGTCCACTAGAAAGTAAATAATAACTGGTGTCAATGATAAAATCTCACTCAAAATAGATAGCAGGGAGGACACAGGAGGGTAGTCCAAACAGACCGCAGCGTTGCCCACCTTCCCCTAAGGAGGAATGACAGACTGTGGCGGGGAAAATCCCCATTTTATCAGCCTCTCCGACGTGACGGCATCTCACTCGCCGTCACGTCGCGGACAAGCTAGAGGAGTGCAAATGCGCATGCGCCCGGGCAGTGGTATGGTGGCGCCGTATGTGATGCAGTTGCGTTCACAGAATGGCGGCCATTTTGGAAAATCCTATGCCCATATCAGATGGGGCAAAGGAAGCAAAGCCACAGAGAGATGGGAGGGGTGAAAAAAAGCAAAGGGAAAACAAAGACTGACAAATGAGGGCCTGGAGGCAGGGGATTCAGCTAACTCCAAAAACGGGCACAGAACTGTCAGAGTATTGATTAGAAACCAGCAGTTAGGTGTCCTGGGTGTCCGTACATCCCAAAAATAAATGCAGAAGCAGGAATGGAAAGGCAGCCTGAAACCATTGCAAACTGAGTACAATAATGGAAGAATATAAAAAAAATTAAAATAAAAAATAAATAAAATGGGTAGTTCTAAAGAAAAAAAAAAGTTTTTAAAGAAAAGGCTTAAAACTAAAAACATAATTTAACCCAAACATCATTTAACCCAGGATGTTGAAGGGCACATAGGTCAGAGATCCATCTGGTTTCGTGTTGCAATAGAATCCTATCGTATTCACCCTCTCTTTCATTAGGGGGAGCATATTCAAGGGCATAAAAGTGCATTTTTGTGTCATCAAATTGATGACACAAACCTACATGGCGACTGATGGGGTCTCCATCTTTTTTCTTAAGCACCAAGGAGACATGGTCCCTAATTCGGTGGAAAAAGGGACGTTTGGTTTTCCCCACAAAGAAAACGTTACACTCGCACATCGTCAGATAGACCACGCCAATGGATTGGCAAGTGGCTAGAAATTTAGAACTGTAAATTTGTCCATTGGGAAGGACAATATTGCGTGATGCATAGATGTATCTACAAAACCCACACTTATGGCAGGGTCTAGTTCCTTTGGTGCTTGTGGTGTCACTAGAAGAGGGAACATAATGACTGTGGACAATGCGATCCCTGATGGACCGCAATCATCTGTAAGTTATCTCTGGATGATCTTTCAAGTGTTTGGAGACATTCGGATCTCCCATCAACTGGTACCAGTGCTTCTGTAATAGATTGCGTACCTGTTGATGTTGTCCAGAAAATCTGGTAAATAATCTCAACCCAGGGTCAGGCTTGGGAGTAGTCTGACCGTGAATTAGATACGAGCGATCCTGTTTCTTGGCTCTAATATAGGCTTTCTTGAGGCATTTGTTACCATAGCCTCGTAGTCTAAGGCGATCTCTTAACGCTTTGGCCTCATGTTCAAAATGAACATTTTCATTACAATTCCTCCTAAATCTTAGATATTTTCCATATGGCACATTGGTTATCATAGAATGGGGATGAGAACTGTTGGCGTGCAGGAGAGAATTTCCTGCTGTGGGCTTGCGGAATAGTGTGGTACCTATAGTCCTGTCAGAGTTAATAAAGTTTTCAATATCCAGGAAAGTTGACTGATTAGCTTCCATCGTGAAAGTAAGAGTGTAAGAGTTTAATTTAAGGCCTTCAAAAAAATGAAGAAGATCCTCCTTATTGCCCGTCCACATGAAAAAAAATTTCGGCAATGTATCATCTCCAAATTGGTATATGTTCCAGAAAAATCTGCATATCCTCCCTAAAAAATAAATCTCGCTCCCATCCCCCCAGATACAGGTTCGCAAAGGAGGGAGCACATTTGGTCCCCATAGCGACCCTCTGTACCTGGAGGTAATGGGAGTTTCCAAATAAAAAGAATCTGTTCGATAAAATAAACTTGAGGAGGTCCAAAATGAACCCGTTATAGGCGGGGGACATGTCACTGTTCTGGGAAATGAAACCCTCCACAACCCCAACCCCCAAATCGTGGGGGATGAAGTTGTAGAGGGCCTCCACATCAAGGGTCACAAGCCACGCTTCCTCAGGGATGGCAAGGCCATCAAGTGTTCTAAGAAGATCACTAGTATCCTGTAGGTATGATGCCAAACTCTCAACATAGGGTCTGAGAAAGTCATCGACTAATTGACTGGCCTTTTCAGTCAGACAACCATTCCCAGACACTATTGGGCGACCAGGGGGATTTTTTAAGTCCTTGTGGATTTTGGGAAGAGCATATAATGTGGGAATTTTTGGGCAAGGGACATTAACAAAATCCCATGTTTGTTTACTAATCAGGCCCTGATGGTAAGGGGTCCCAATTAGTTGTCTATAGCGAATAGTCATATTGTTGACATGGCTTTCAGATACCTTTTTGTACCAATCATGATTCTGTAACAAACGCAAGACCATTGACTATTGATTATTCATCACAACAAGGTTACCTCCCTTGTCCGAAGGCTTTACAATCAGTCGTTTATCTGATTGCAATGACCTTAGGGCTGCTTTCTGTTGACATGTTAAATTGGATTGTAATAACCCTTTCCATTTGGTCATCCGTAACTTGTTGGATAAAAGCCCAAACATTGGGATTGCCCTGTATTGTAGGGAAGGTCTTAGACTTCGGTTTCTACTCTTTGGGGGAAGGAGTCGGGGGAAGTGGGCTTACCTTAGAGGTAGACTCTTTCTTCCTTACTAAGAAAATAAAGTAAGTATAGTTGAACCATAGGGATAAGTACATCTTAACCACTTAAGTCATGGATCATTTGGCTGGCCAAAGACCAGAGGTCCTTTTAAAATTTGGCACTGTGCTGCTTTAACTGGTAATTACGCGGTCATGCAATGTTGTACCCAACCAAAATTTGTGTCCTTTTTTCCCCACAAATAGAGCTTTCTTTTGATGGTATTTGATTGCCTCTGTGATTATTATTGTTTGCGATATAAACAGAAAAAAACGAACATTTTGAAAAAAAATGATATTTTCTACTTTTTGTTATAAGAAAAATCCAATAAACTCAATTTTAGTCATACATTTAGGCTAAAATGTATTCAGCCACATGTCTTTGGTAAACAAATGTCAATAAGCGTATATTTATTGGTTTGCGCAAAAGTTATAGCGTCTACAAACTAGGGTACATTTTCTGGAATT
The DNA here is from genome assembly GCA_037953035.1 of Aquarana catesbeiana. Taxonomy (NCBI): domain Eukaryota; kingdom Metazoa; phylum Chordata; class Amphibia; order Anura; family Ranidae; genus Aquarana; species Aquarana catesbeiana. Next base: position 6,067,811 of record JBBHAA010000512.1, on the reverse strand, counting down.
TACGCAGCTTTTAGTTTATGACTGCCTATCTTATTTCTTGAGGTGCTAAAATGGCAGGGCAGTACAAACCCCCCAAATGACCCCATTTTGGAAAGTAGATACCCTAAGGAAATTGCTAAGACACATGTTGAGCCCATTGAATATTTTATTTGTTTGTCCCAAGTGATTGAATAATGACAAAATAAATATAAAAAATTGCACAAAGTTGTCACTAAATGATATATTGCTCACACATGCCATGGGCATATGTGGAATTACACCCCAAAATAAATTCTGCTGCTTCTCCCGAGTACAGGGATACCACATATGTGGGACTTTTTGGGAGCCTAGCCACGTACATGGCCCCGAAAACCAATCACTGCCTTCAGGATTTCTAAGGGCGTAAATTTTTGATTTCACTCCTCACTACCTATCACAGTTTTGAAGGCCATAAAATGCCAAATGACCCCATTGTGGAAAGTAGACACGCCAAGCTATTTGCTGAGAGGCATGGTGAGTATTTTGCAGCTCTTCATTTAAAAATGAAGAAAGATAGGAAAAATGTATTTTTTTTCTTTTTTCAATTTTCAAAACTTTGTGACAAAAAGCGAGATCTGCAAAATACTCCCAATACCTCTCAGCAAATAGCTTGGGGTGTCTACTTTCCAAAATGGGGTCGTTTGGGGGGGGGGGGGGTTGTGCCATCTGGCCATTCCATGGCCTCCGAAACTGTGATAGGCAGTGAGGAGTGAAATCAAAAATTTACACCCTTAGAAAACCTGAAGGGGTTGCTTGGTTTTTGGGGTTCCGTACGCGGCTAGGCTCTCAAAAAGTCCCACACATGTGGTATCACCATATTCAGGAGAAGCAGCAGCGGCTAGGCTCCCAAAAAGTCTCACACATGTGGTATCCCCGTACTCAGGAGAAGCAACAGAATGTATTTTGGGGTGTAATTTCACATTTTTTTTTTTTTGCAAGAAAATTACTTTGAACCCACAAACATTATATTTTTTTTAAAACAAAGGCCCTACAGATTAAAATAGTGGGCTTTTCATTTTTTTTTTTTACACAGTATTTGCGCACCGATTTTTCAAGTGCATTTTTTTTCTGGAAAAAAACCCTTTTTTTAATTTTAATGCTCTAAAACACACTATATTGCCCAAATGTTTGATGAAATAAAAAAGATGATCTTAGGCTGAGTACATGGATACCAAACACGACATGCTTTAAAATTGCGCACAAACGTGCAGCAGCAACAAAGTACATACATTTTTAAAAGCCTTTAAAGGTTACCACTTTAGATTTATGGAGGAGGTCTACTACTAAAATTACTGCCCTCGATCTGACCTTCACGATGATATCTCACATGCATGGTGCAATTGCTGTTTACATATGACGCCAGACCAACGCTTGCGTTCACCTTTGCGCGAGAACACGGGGGGGCAGGGGTGCTTTTTTTTTTTAATTATTTATTTATTTATTTATTTTTTAATAGTTTTTATTCAAGTTTTGTCAGTTTACAAAGATATACACCATGCTGATACATAACAATAGATATCGTACATCAAAATATAAACCATAGATGCTAATATTTACTTACATCTTTACATTCTTAATACAATTCCCTGAGATGAGAGGAATAAGACGAGGCAAGAGGGGCTATATGCCCCGGCCAGCCACCCCATATGGGAGCTAACTGTGGCTTGACTGAGGCACAGCCTCTGCTTACCTCTGTTTTAACAGCAGTATTAACCAGGTTATATCTGTTAGCGTTCTTGTAACAACAGCGTATAGTTAGAAACTAGTAAAAGGAGCTAAAGTGTATATAATACAGGATCATTTCAGAAGCCATATGGAAAGGGATGGTCATGGGTGTTTTTTAAGAAAAAATAAAAATCAGCAGATGTGGTGTCAATCATTTATGATAATTATCATACCACTTTATCCAACCTTGCCAACGTAGAAAAAATGCGTCGTACTTTCCATTAATGGATGCTAGCATCTTTTCGTAAGTGTAATGCAAAGACAATGTAGTTATCGCCTCTTCTATGTCTGGAGGGTGCAGCGATCTCCATTTTCTTAGTATTACTAGTTTGGCCGCTAGGAATAAGTGAACAGTAAATTGTCTATGTAGTGGTGGGATGTCTTCTATACCTATGTTTAGGATAGCTAAGGATGAAGGATTCCGTATAGTTAAATTCGTTATTTGATGTAGGATTGTGAGGATGTGAGACCAATATGACGTCAGGTGTGTACATCCCCATAGGATGTGATAGATAGTGCCGGTTTGCCCACAATTTCTCCAACAGGTGGATGGTGTGGAGCAATTGAATTTAGCTAGACGATATGGTGTTAAATACCAACGCTGCATGATCTTATGTGAGAGTTCCCATAGGTTGGTGCTATTGGTAGCCGAGTGGATATATTGTATTGCTTTGTGCCATTGTTGTGGGGAAAAGGTATCTTTAAGATCTCTTTCCCATGCTAGCATGGAATTTGTTTTGTTGAATATGTTTTTGTCATGGAGATAAGTGTAAAATAACGATATACCTCCTTTGCGAGGAACTTTGGCTGTGAGATATACGTGAATTTGCCAGAATAACTTATAATTGACGTTATGTTTTTTGAGGTAAGTAGCAATTCTAAAGTGTTGAAAACGTTCCGAAGAAGGCAGATTGTAAGCCGTTTGTAGAGTGTCAAACGAACTGACTTTAGTGTCGGAATGTAAGTCCGAAATCCATTGTATTCCCTTCGCTGTCCATCTATTCAAGGGTATGTCTGGGATCAATAAAGCCAATGTTGACAGAGGGATCGACAAGGATATAGTAGGAGAGGATCTGGATTTAGTTGTTATCAGTGTTTTCCATGAGTTTAGTGTTGCTAGAGTCAGGAGAGAGATGTCAGAGGGTTTAGACTGTAGGTGCATAGAAGCTAACAAGTAATCATAGATGCTTCCTCCTGGTATGTTAGTTTGTTCAATAGAACACCAAAGAGGCTGTTGGGGATGGGGGAACCACCCTCTTAGTTGTGCTAGGATTGCAGCTAGATGGTAGTCAGCAAAAATTGGGAGACCGACCCCTCCTGCTGTTTTTGTTTTACGGAGTTTGGTTAGAGCACTTCTGGCTTTTTTGCCATCCCATAAATATCTAGAAAGTATGGATTGTAAGGTATGAAAGTGTTGTCGTGGGACAGGGATGGGAACTGTGCAAAATATATATAGTATTTGTGGCAGAATTTGCATTTTGAAGGCAGCCAGCCTGCCTGACCATGACAATGTGTGTTTGCTTAGGGATTGGAGACCTATTTGCAATGTACGTATTAACGGAAGGTAATTAGCATGAAATAATTGTGAGGGGTAGGATGTTAGTTTAATCCCCAAGTAAGTTATTTCTTGTGAGTCCCATACGTATGGGTATTTGTTTTGCAAAATTGTTTTATCTGATGTTGCTACTCCAAGATCCGATATGTAAGATTTGGTTTCGTTCACCTTGTAATATGATACCTTACCATAGTCATGTAAAAGTTGAGAGACGTGTTGTAGGGAAGACACCGGATTAGTTAACATGAGGATCACGTCGTCAGCAAAGAGACTTATGACGTGTTTATGGTTATTGAAAGTAAAACCTTGTATATTAGGGTTTTGTCTTATGCTGGCTGCAAGGGGCTCCATTAAGAGGTTGAAAATGAGAGGGGATAATGGACAGCCCTGGCGGGTGCCATTTGTGATCTTGAAAGGTTTAGATAGCATACCAGAGGTGTATACCCGGGCTGATGGTGAGGTATATAAAGATAGTATTGCAGACAATATGTGACCTGTAAAACCAAATTTTTCCAAAGTGGTTGAGAGATATGTCCAGTGCACTCTGTCGAACGCCTTCTCTGCATCCAAAGCAAGAAGCAGAGAAGGCGTCCCATGTTTCCTGGCTGTATGAATCACATCTATTAGTCTTCTGGTAGCATCAGATGTTTGCCTACCTTTGGTGAATCCAGATTGATCTGGGTTGATTATAGTGGGGAGGATGTCAATAAGCCTCAGTGCTATCATTTTGGCATAAAGCTTGAGATCAGTATTCAATAAGGATATCGGTCTGAAGTTTTGAGGGACATCCGGTGTCTTCCCTGTTTTAGGCAACATGACTATTAATGCTTCTAGCATTTCAGGTGGAAAAGAAGACGAAGCAGCAGCAGCCTCAAATACCTTTAGAAGGTGCGGTCCTAAATAGTGTTTAAAAGTCTTATAATATTCCCCTGTCAAACCATCTGGTCCTGGAGATTTATTGATAGGAAGAGTGTCAATTACTGTCAGTAGTTCAGATAGCGAGAAAGGGGAATTCAAGGCTTGAATATGAGAAGTGGAGAGTTTGGGTAGATTAATATTTTCTAAAAATTCATTTATAGTTCTTTGTGATGGCTGAACAATATGATTGTCATGATTAAGGTTGTATAGGGACCCGTAGTATTCGCTAAATGCATTAGCAATGCCTTGGGGGTCAAATACTTTTTGTTTGGAAGTAGGGCTAATGAGGAAAGGTATTTTAGTCTTGAAGCGTTGGCCTCGTAGTTTATGGGCCAGTGCTTTGCCAGCTTTGTTGCTGGTCGAATAGAAAAACATTTTTAGTCGTCGTTTCTTTTGTTCAAAGGAATGAAGTAATTCTAACCTGAGAGCGTGTCGCAGGTCTGTCAGTTTTTTGCTAACCTGGCTTGTAGGGGTTTTTTTGCCTATAACTTCTAGAGCTTTGATATCTGCGTAAAGAGTATCAAGCCGCTGCTGCTTCTGTTTTTTAAGCTTTGTAGACAGTTGAATAAATATGCCTCTAATGTATGCCTTGTGGGCATTCCAAAGCACATACGGATCATTTGTGGAAGAGGAATTGATCTGGAAGTAATCAGACAAATGGCTTTCTAGTGATTTCTTAGTGGTTGTGGATTGTATTACTTGAGGGCTTGCGCGCCATATGAATGCCCCATTAGTAGGATAATTGTCTCCTAGTGTTAAGAGGATAGAAGCGTGATCTAACCAAGTAATATTATTTATTTTAATATCGATCACTTTTTGAAGCAACCATTTGTCCATTAGGACCAGATCGATCCTCGAATAAGTGCAATGCCTGTGAGAGTAAAATGTGAAGTCCCGTTCGTTAGCATGTTTACAGCGCCAGCTATCGAATAGATCATGCGATCTGAGGAAAAAATTCAGAGAAGGAGGTTTTTTTGAGTAAGTCGAGGTAGAATCCATGCTGGGATCAGGAGTAATGTTAAAGTCTCCACAAAATATAAGGGAACCTTGTTGGATTTTTTTCAGTTTCTTCATCAACCTGTTCAGGAAATTAATTTGTTTGGTATTGGGAACATATACATTCACAAGAGTATAGCGGGTAGAATTTATATCACAGATAATAATAAGGTATCTGCCTGCTATATCGGATATTTCGGAATGAAGGTGAAATGATATAGAGTCTTTGATAGCCACCATGACCCCTCTTTTTTTCGCATTCATATTGGAGAAAAAGTAGTGTTGAAAATTTCTGTGAGAGCATTTTTGTGGTGTTGCGTGATGGAAGTGTGTTTCTTGAACGCACAGAATATCGCATTGGGAAGAGTCAGCGTCTTTCCAAAGAGATGCTCTCTTGGCTGGGTGATTTAAACCATGGGCATTGATGGATAGTATTTTAACTGGCATCGTGTATATAGGAGGGTATGCTGTATGACGAAGTGAAGTAGTACTCACGCTTGATAGATGATTTCTTTACCAGGATGGCTTTGTGTCTGAAGTGTCCTTCAGGATGGATAGGCGGGTCGCAGGGTTGGTATGATCCTTTCCATAAGAGCATACATGGGTACAGCTCTGTAGATGGTGGTTGATCCATAAAAACTATGCAAAACAAGCAACAGAACAAACGAAAAGGAGAAAAAAGAAAAGTTACAGGGTGATAGGAGAATCCGCAGGGGGATTCGTGATCCATAAGCACTGTTCAGTAGGTTTAAGGGGTATTGGAAATATTTCCAAGTATGCCTTCGCCGGGGGATTGCGGGTATAAGAATTGAGTGGGTCACTTAGGAGCAATCCGGTATTGGAGCCGGTTTTTTATCACTCTTCTTTCGTTTCACCACCTGCCAGTCTGCCTGTATGTGTGAAGGAGGGTCGACTGGTATGGGAGACGGACAGGTCTCTGACAGTATGCCCCACTGTCTGAGGATGTGCAGGCCTTCCTCCATAGTGGAGATCGTGGTGGTCACACCGTTATGAGTGATTGAGAGCGCAGCTGGATACTTCCATCTGTGAAGTATGTGATGGTTGCGTAGCGCTTTAGTAATGGTAGCTAGATTGCGGCGTTTTTGAAGGGTATGTCTAGACAGATCAGGGAGTAGCTGAAGAGTGGCATATTTAGGTGGGCGCTGATCAGGGTTGCGGAAGGAGGCCAATATGGCTTCTTTTGCTTTATAAAAGTGGAGCCTTAATAGAACATCCCTGGGTACATCATCTGGTAAAAAGGATGGTTTAGGTATTCTGTGCACCCTATCCACTGTGAGCTCCAACGCAGACATTGCAGGGAGCAGTGCTGTGAATAACTCTTGGACATATTGTGGTAGTTGTAGTGCAGGGACGGATTCAGGAATGCCTCTTACTTTTAGGTTATTCCTTCTGGATCTGTCCTCGAGGTCAGATAATTTGTCTTTGATCCAGGAGACTTCATCTGACTGGGTAGCATGAGCATCCACCATTGCATTGAAAGAGGATGCATGTGAATCTAGAGTAATCTCAATCTGATTTACCCTTTCACCTAGTGAATGCACTTCTGCCTGACATTTTTGCACTGTTTGCAGCATGTCCTGATGCAGAGATGATCTCAGTGACATTAGCATCTCCTTGAGGACAGTGTCTGAGACTGGCTGCCCAGATGTAGGAAATCCCTCTATGGCAGTGGTTCTCAACTCCAGTCCTCGGGACCCACCAACAGGCCAGATTTTAAGTACTACCTTGGGGGAGTTGCAGACTAGAATACTGCAATTACTGAGCAGCAAGTGATATCACCTGTGATGTATTTCAGCTATCTTGCAAACCTGACCTGTTGGTGGGTCCTGAGGACTGGAGTTGAGAAACACTGCTCTATGGGATCAGGGGCTGCTGAGGCCTGTGGCTGTGAGGTAGTGTGAGCTCTTACCTCCATGTCATGCAGCGGCCTAGTAACCTGAGGAGAGGATGTCCTCTGTCTAGATTTAGCAGGGCTTCTGGTAGTCGGTGTGGACGCCGCTGAGGACGATTCGCTGTGTGGATGTCCTGGATCGGTGCCGCTCAGACCAGGAGAATAGGCCGTGGATGCGGCCTGTTTCGATCCGCGCTTCGTCTGGGCGCCATTTTGGCTAGGCCACGCTGAGGTGAAGAACCCCGGCAGCTTGCGGAGCTGTGGCGGCAGTTCTTTTCTTCTCCGCGGCATCACTGGAGGTGTATTGAGCTCCGATGTGGCGGATGGAGGAGTATAATTCGTCCAGATGCTCCGATGGAGACGGATTTCCCCGGCGAGGTGGCGGAGCTCAGACGCTAAGCGGCCATCTATGGGCTCGGACACCACGCCCCTCCCTTTTTTATTTTATTTTTAAACTGTTCCTTTCATTTATATTTTTTTTATCATTTTTATTGTTATCTCAGGGAATGTAAATATCCCCTATGATAGCAATAGGTAGTGACAGGTACTCTTTTTTGAAAAAAAAATCGGGGTCTATTAGACCCTAGATCTCTCCTTTGCCCTCAAAGCATCTGACCACACCAAGATTGGTGTGATAAAATGCTTTCCCAAATTCCCAATGGCGCTGTTTATATCCGGCGAGTCATGAAATGCTCAGAGCTTCCAGTTTCTTAGGCCATGGAAATGATTGGAGCCATTCTGGTCTCTAATCAGCTCTATGGTCAGCTGGTGCACCCACTGGCTGCATTCTCCGGTTCCTTGTTGGGACAGGAGAGCCAGAGAAAACAATGGAAGACGGTGGAGGGGACATTCCCTCCCACTGCTTGTAAAAGCAGTCTAGAGGCTAATTAGCTGCTAGGATTGCTTTTACATGAAAGCCGACCGCTGGCTGAAAAGAATGATACCAAGATGATACCTAAACTCGCAGGCATCATTCTGGTATAACCGCTCAAAGTCCAGCAACATACCAGTACGTTGCTGGTCCTTGTTAGGCATATATTGTAATCTTTTTTTTCATGCAGCCTGTGGGCTGCATGAAAGAAAGAGATTGATCAGTGGGTATGCCCACCATTAGAATACCTCCCTTCATCCACCCATGGATAATGATGGACATACATGCACCATTTTGTTTTTAACTGTGGTGGTGAAATCACCTCCTACAGCGCTGGAGTCACGGCTTTATGTATCGTGGGAGCAAATGCTGTTGCTGTCAAGATAAATAAATCCATGCTGCAGCCGAATGGCGTACCTGCTAAGCAAATGATGGTTAACAATAAAACAAAGTAACATTACAGTATAACAGTAAGACATGCCATACCTGCAAAGCAAATAAAAAAAAAAATCATGGTAAAAAATGAAACATTTTTTAACGCAACCTGTGCCTAAAATATATATATATGCCGAAGCATGGGAGCATCCGACCCAAAACTTAGAAGCAAATCGCTCCTCCACCCCATGCTTCGGCATATATGCTCTTTTTTTTAACTGTGGTGGTGAAATCAACTCCGACAGCACTGGAGTCACGGCTTTCTGTATAGTGGGAGCAAACGCTGTTGCTGTCAAGATAAATAAATCTGCGCTGCAACTGAATGGCGTACCTGAAAACAAAAAAATGGTTAACAATAAAACACAGTAAACAGTAAAGTATAAAAAAATTACATACCTGAAAAGCAAACATGATAAAACATAATAACAATAAAACATTGCAGAATAGAATACAGTAAAAAAGAGCAGAACAATAGAGAGAGAATAGAGAGAGAGAGAACAATAAAAAAACAACTATTTTTGTTTTTTTATTTTATTTTTTTGTGTTTTTTTTGTTACTTTTATTTTTTTTTTACACTTTTATTTGTAACTGTAACTGTAATGGTTCAGTTCCAGGTTTGGGTCTCTCAAAATGCCATGGCATCTTGGGAGACCCTGTGAAAGTGTGCCTAGTCTATGCATTGCTGTACCCTACGCTAAAACTCCACTAGTGTATGGTAGCGTTCAAAACATTCACCAATGCAAAGACCAGGATTGTCAGGACAGGAGGGACAAAAAATAGCGGGTGTCACGCCCATATCGGTGCTTTCTACAGACACACCATTTTCTTTTGGGGGCTCGTTGGGTAGGGGTACTCGGGAGGACATACAGAAAATGCCTCTCATGCAGCCGGCTTACTGCATTTGGATTTGGAAGGTGAGGTGGAGCACCGTCTGGAAACAGAAGGGCTCTGACGATCTCTTCCTGGAATTTAAGGAAGGATCCAGTCCGTCCTGAAGCTCTGTATAGCACATGAGCGTTCAGCAAAGCCAATTGAAATAAACAGACACTTTTTTGTACCAGCCTCTGGCCTTACGGGCAACTAGGTATGGCGCTAACAACTGGTCGTTAAGGTCCACCCCACCAATATTTTGGTTATATTCGTGGACACAGAAGGGGTTCTCCACAACACCAGTCGCCGTAGTAATTAGGACTGTCGTGTCTGCATGAAGGGAGGTGAGAACGAAAACATTCTTATTATCCCTCCACTTCATAGTGAGCAAGTTATTACACTTCAAGCAGGCTCTCTCCCCCAGCCTAAGACGGGAATCTACAAGCCGCTGGGGAAATCCCCCGGTGATTAGATCGCACGGTGCCACATGCTCCAATCTGATGATCAAACAAGTGACTAAAAGGTGGCATGGTCATGTAGTAATTGTCCATGTACAAGTGGTACCCCTTTCCGAATAAGGGTGGCACCAAGTCCCACACAATCTTGCCAGCGCTTCCTATGTAGTCAGGGCAGTTTGTTGGCTCTATGTGACTATCTCTTTCCTCGTAAACCATAAAACTATATGTATAGCCTGTGGCCCTGTCACAGAGCTTATACATCTTGACCCCGTATCTGGCACGCTTGCTGGGAAGATACTGAAAACTTAATCAGGGACTCATAAACGCAGACCACTTGATGGGGAGTAAACAAGTCTGCAAAACGTTGGTTGAAGTGGTTTACGAGGGGCCGAATTTTGTAGAGCTGATCGTATCCAGGGTCTCTCCACGAGGACGACAGAGTTCATTGTTGTTGAAGTGCATGAACCGCAAGATCTGCTCATATCGTGCCCTGGCCATGGAAGCAGAGAACATATGGCATATGGTAAATTGGGTAAGTGGACCAATATGACCGCAACATACTCATTTTAACTATGCCCATGTCAAGGGATAGGCCCAGAAAGGTCTTAAATTCAGAAACCGTAATTGGTTTCCAATCTCTGGCAAGGGAGGACTGGGGATTAGCGGTGATGTACTGACCAGCATATAAATTGCTTTGGTCCACAATAGATCTATAGAGATCTTCGGTGAAAAACTGAAGAAAAACCAAGTGACGTAAAATCAACTGTTTCCACCTGAATGCCGGGTTGGCCAGTGAATGGGGGAAGTACGGGTGCTGCATAAGTGGTGGGTTCCCAATTAGGATTGGCGAATTCTGCAGGAAGGGCACTATGGTCACGACGGGCCTTTCTTTGTCTTCTTGGTGGCAGCAGGACACTACTTGTGCTTGCCACTTCGTCAGCTTGAACTGCACTTATGGGACTCGACACATCATCACGTGTTACTGCAGTGCTGGTTTGACTATGACCAGGGTGTACTAGGCCGCTGGTGCTTGCCAGTTCATCAGAAGGAATAGCGGCGCTAGTACTTCTCTGCTCCATACTTCTCTGTATCAAAACGCTACCAAAAAAACAGTTAGCGATTGCAGTGATCAGGCCTGACTCTGTGAACGCTGCAGTTATGTGTTTAGTGTTTTATAAGTGACAGTGATCGATCGATACTGCACTTGGGTGGGCTGGGCTGGGCGGAGGGGCAAAACGCAGGTGCTAGCAGGTATCTGGGCTGATCCCGCTAACACTGCATTTTTGGGAACCCTAAAGTGCTGGGTACTCTAGTATAGATCAGATCAGATATCGATCCGTTCAGACACTATACCACTAAGGGAGGTGTATGCTGTGTGTGTGGGTGTTAGCGGTACTGGCACTAATCTGATGCTGCCCTATCTGACCCTAAAACCTAACTTATATCACCCGCCGGGTGATTAGGGGGTTAAATCTTTATTAGGTAATAAACGGTGGGTGCCCTGACACTATAAAAACAAACTAACTAACCAGCGTCACCTGTAACAGTTATACGGTGATCACTGGTGAAAGGGTTAACTAGGGGGCAATCAGGGGGTTAAAACCTTTACTAGGTAGTATATGGGGGTACCTGACGCTATAAAAAGCTGACGGTGAACCTAAATACTTACCTGGCTAACTAGCGTCACCTGTGACACTAATACGGCGATCAGAAAAAAGATTGCTTAGTGACACTGGTGTCAGGGGGTGATCAAGGGATTAAACCTTTATTAGGGGGAGTTAGGGGGGTACCCTAGACCTAAAGGGGCCTACCACTAACTGCCCTACCACTTATAACAGTCACAAATGACACGAATGCAGTAATCAGTAAAAAAAAAAACAAAAACTGCTATTGTGAGTCATTGTGACTGGGGGTGCAGGGGGGTGATCGGGGGGTGATTGGGTGATCGGGGGTGATTGGTGTACCTGCGTGTTCTACTGTATGTGTAGTGTTGGTGCACTTACTTGATGTCTTCTCTCCTTGCGCGCCGGACCAAAAAGACCGACACGAGGAGAGATGACATCACTTCCTCTGCTTCTGTTTACATTACAGAAGCAGAGGAAGCATTCCATTCTTCAGGAGCGATCGCGAGGGGGTGGCCATGAATCAGTGGCCTCCCCCTCAGCATGGATCGCTCCTGAAGCGATTCAGACTGCTGGGGGCACCGGGGGGGCACGTACAGGTACGCCCATATGCCTGCCCGTGCCATTCTGCCGACGTACATTGGCATGCGGCAGTCGGCAAATGTAGTTGACAAGTATTTCAGTTGTTCATCATACAGAGAATTCTCCAGATCTGTGATGGGTTTGTATCCATGCACTGATACAGGATCCCAAATTTACAATGTGATACCCTTGATTGAAATCCCCTCATATTGCCAGGAAAAAATCTGATGAAATATGACTTGGTGGTTTCCAAAATCTTCAGATGACAGCAGTCTCTCCAACCAGCTAAACTTGGACTTTTCAGAACAGGAGAAGACACCAATGACAGAACTAGCTGGAGCTGATATTGTCTGAGAAGAAGAAAATATAAACTGGAGCCAAAGAGCAGAATATGAGAGAGACCGGGGTACACTTCATCAATTATATACATGTCATTACCACTTCACCACTCACCCCTGTGTACCCTCTATGGACCAGAGCAGTTATTAAATTTTTGTTTGAACCTCTTTATTCAGCAATAACTTTACTATTACGTAACCACTTAAGTTCAGGAATATTTTACCCCCCTTCATGACTAGGCCATTTTTTGGTGGTATTTGTTCACCACTGGGTTTTTTTATTTTTTTTGTAAACTGACCAACAATTTTGAAAAAAAACCCAAAACAATATGTTTTTTTACTTTCTGCTATAAAAAATATCAAATAAAAAAAAATGTAAAAAAATCTAGTTTCTTCATAAATTTTGGGCAAAATGTATTCTGCTACATATTTTTGTTAAAAATAACATATTTTAAGTGTATATTGATTGGTTTGCGTGAAAGTTATACTGTCTACAAACAGTGGTATATATATATATACAGGGATTTTTAATTTTCTCTACTAGTAATAGCGGCGATCAGCTACTTATAGTGGGACTGTGATAATCAAACTGGCAAACAGGCAAACTGACGCTGGGGGTGGGAACTAACTAACTGACACTGACATCACCAGTGACACTAATACAATGATCAGTGCTAATAATATGCACTGACATTGTACTTATGACACTGGCTGGGAAGGGGTTAACGTCTAGGGTGATCAAGGGGTTAAAGCGGACCTTCAGTAATTTTTTCAACTTTCCATCTATTAAATCTTCTGCCCTTGTTGTTGTTTTAACTTTGGATAGTGTTATGCCGTGTACACACGGTCGGACTTTTGAGCTACAAAAGTCCGACAGCCCGTCTGAGAGACTTTCAACAGACTTTCGATGGACTTTTGGCGGACTTTCAACAGACTTTCTAACGACCGGACTTGCCTACACATGATCACACAAGTCCGACGGATTCGTACGTGATGATGTACACTGGACTAAAATAAGGAAGTTGATAGCCAGTAGCCAATAGCTGCCCTAGCGTGGGTTTTTGTCCATCAGACTAGCATACAGACGAGCGGATTTCTGGGTCCGGCAGAGTTACGACGTAAAAATTTGAAGCATGTTCCAAATCTTAAGTCTATCAGATTTGTGACGGGAAAAGTCCGCTGAAGGTCCGGTGAAGCCCACACACGATCGGATTGTCCGCCGGATTTGGTCCGTCAGCGTCCGTCGGACAAGTCCGGTCGAAAAGTCCGACTGTGTGTACGCGGCATAAGGGATCAGGGGGTGACAAGCCAGCTCAGACAGTTCAGTCAACTTATGCCGCATACACATGGTCAGACTTTTTGACCGGACTTGTCCGACGGATGCCGACGGACCAAATCCGGCAGACAATCTGATCGTGTTGGCTTCACCAGACCTTCAGTGGACTTTTCCAGTCGCAAATCTGACGGACCTTAGATTTGGAACATGCTTCAAATCTTTACGTCGTAACTCCGCCGGACCCAGAAATCTGCTCGTCTGTATGTTAGTCCGACGGACAAAAACCCACGCTAGGGCAGCTATTGGCTACTGGCTATCAACTTCCTTATTTTAGTCCGGTGTAAGACTTTTGTGTGATCGTGTGTAGGCAAGTCCGGTCGTTAGAAAGTCTGTTGAAAGTCCGCCAAAAGTCCGTCGAAAGTCTGTCGAAAGTCTGTCGGACGGGCTGTCGGACTTTTGTAGCTGAAAAGTCCGACCGTGTGTACGCGGCATAAAAGGGCTTTATTCAGCAAAATGCAACAGAGAATTGACAAGCTTTGTCTTTATAGGCAGTTCAAACAACACAAAAACTCTTCTTTGCAGTAAAAGACTAATACCGCGTACACACGGTCGGATTTTTCGTCTACAAAAGTCCGACGGACGCCAACGGACTAAAGCTGGCTGACAATCCGATCGTGTGTGGGCTTCCCCGGACTTTCAGCGGACTTTTCCAACCTCAAATCTGACGGACTTTAGATTTGAAACATGCTTCAAATCTTTACGTCGTAACTATGCCGGACCCAGAAGTCCGCTCGTCTGTGTGCTAGTCCGACGGGCAAAAACCCACGCTAGGGCAGATATTGGCTACTGGCTATCAACTTCCTTATTTTAGTCCGGTGTACGTCATCACGTACGAATCCGTCGGACTTTTGTGTGATCGTATGTAGGCAAGTCCGTTCGTAAGAAAGTCTGCCGCAAGTCCGCCAAAAGTCCGCCAAAAGTCTGACAAAAGTCCGTCGAAAGTCTGTCGGACAGGCTGTAGGACTTTTGTAGCCGAAAAGTCCGACCGTGCGTACGCGGCATAAGATTTTAAATAATGCTTAGCATCCCAGCCACAGCATATAACATAGCAAAGTCCCAGTTCAGGCAAGCTCACCCAGCAGGATCAAGTCATAGGTAACAGGGGTCCTTCCAGCTTCGAGCTCCTCTCAGCTTTGATAGCTCAACAGTCATCTCTCTCCAAACACACTTCTCCTCTCTGACATTTTCAACTCAGCTGGCAATAAGCAAATCTGAAGGGGAAGTACCTGTCCTCTTCAATTAACCCCTTCCTAACTCTGCCCCGGGCTGACTCTCCACATATTCCCCCCCCCCCCCGTTCCAGGCCCGGGGCTGGACAATTTATACCACAATAGCCATAGGCCTGGGAAAGGGCATCTTTTTTTTCCAAACGCACGCACCCAGGTCTGCCCCCTTCCTACTCTGAATCCACATAATTTCTAGACCAGATTGCTGCTGTAAACCTATCATGGTCATTTTTATCAGCTTCCATTAGACGGTATACTTCCCGGTGCTCCTCTGTGAGGAGCGGTTGCACCAATTCAGCCCAGCGGCTTCTGGGCCACCTTTTAAACTATGCCATATTTTCGAATACAGCCAGGCAGTCCTCGATGTGGTCGTCTGGTAGCATCAGCTGTAAAAAGTTACCAGCACAGATTCTACCTTTGTTACCACTGAGAGCAGTGCCAACCTTTTCTATTATCTCAGAGGGTTCCTGTCCCTCACCTGCTCTCCACAGTAGGCTAAACCAATAGCACTTGATCCCCAGGTTTAGACTCTCTGACCTGGCAGACTGGTTGTCAACCCCCCTCTGGGTCTTCGCTAATAGTTTATGCCCACGTTTAAGCACTTTGCGATTTTTACCTCCTGCAACACAGTATTTAACACTTCACATGGGGTTTTCTCCTTTTTAGGGGAGACCCCTGAACCTTTGAACTTTTGTTCACACAAGTCCCAAAATAAGGGGCAGTCTCGCCCAATTAGCAAATCATGGGGTAACCCCGGTATCACCCCAACTCTCAGTGTAGCAGTTCCTACAGTTGTGGACAGGGTTACATTGGATAGTCCTTGACAACTCCATGTACAGAGACCACTCCAATCTTTTTCCTGGGTATCAGATTTCCCTGAAACCTGTCCGATCGGAGCAGGGTAACCCCACTTCCTGAGTCAAGAACAACCTCCTGCCCATTAACCTGCACCACATGCTCAAGTGGGCTTAGATTGTTCATGGGACCAATGGCAAAAGCAAACATAGAGCCATGTTGAGTCATGTCACATTCCATTGGCTCCTCTCGTCTTGGACACTGGGCCCCCATATGACCCAGTTTTTGGCAGAACCAACATCGAACCTCATGGGGTTCCTGTTCTCCCTGCCAACTATTGGGAGGGTTTGACGTTAGCGTGCTCCTAGCGAGAGTGCCAGGCACCCAAGAAGACGCCATGCGTTCAACAGGTGCCATCTTCGCGCTGGAACGCACTTCCTTAGAACGGGCCAGCTCTCTGGTAATAGAGGGACTCTCCCAGACACTTTCTGCACAACTGTAGCGCTCGACAGCAGCAGCCATCTCATCCAGGGACTGAGCTCGGTTTGAGCCACCCATTGGTGCAGCTCCTTAGAAAGACCATGCAAAAAGCGATCCAGTGCAACTCACTCTACAATCTGAGTGGTGGTCTTCTCCTCTGGTTTCAGCCAATCCTGGAACAGGTGCAGTAGACGATACAGTTGTGCACGGGCAGGCTTAGCTCTGTCAAAGCACCATTCAGGAACATGGTTTGCCCTTAGAGTAGGGATGGGCTTTACGTTCGGGTCGAACATGAGTTCAACTCAAACATTGGCTGTTCGCCAGTTCGCCAAACAGCGAACAATTTGGGGTATAAAATGAGAAGTGCAGCGCTGGACTAAGTGATATAGGTGAGTGATGATAAATCTATTAATCAATATAACAAAACCACAGTGAAAAAAATGAATGCCAATCATTAATGACAAAACAACAACACATTACGTGCTCATAGATCTATTATACAAGTGAGCAAAAATAAATTTGTGTTATAAAAGTCCAAAAAATTATGATGTGTAGATGTTCTATACAGGGTCAGAGATAAATCTTCACCATT
Organism: Aquarana catesbeiana; assembly: GCA_037953035.1. Classification (NCBI taxonomy): domain Eukaryota; kingdom Metazoa; phylum Chordata; class Amphibia; order Anura; family Ranidae; genus Aquarana; species Aquarana catesbeiana. The sequence goes on along the minus strand of JBBHAA010000512.1, from coordinate 6,051,082 downwards.
CAGTGTTGCCCACCCCCTGATAGTAGAGAATGGAGGCTTACCAGAAAGCCTGTGACCGCCCTTACTCAGGGGGGTACAAACAGGCTTAGTAGATAGGAATAGACCACTGTGGGCATACTCCAGGGGACTCCGCTGGGCAGACACACCAACCTCCTTCATAGACGGCAAGCCGGCGACAACTTGAGGTGCCTCACAGGATCCTATCCCGGGATCTCTTCTCATAGAGCAGTTAGTAGTAACTCCCACGGATTTAGCACAAATAAATGATGAGATCCAAAAAAAGGAAAAACAGAGGGAGAGACTCCGCTGGTGTAGATAACTTTGAACAATTTGGGGTGTTTGCTGCAAATTCGAAAGCTACGGAACACCCTTTAAAAGTCTATAGGAGAAATCAAAAGTGCTAATTTTAAAGGCTTATATGCATGGTATTGTCATAAAAAGTGTTTGGGGACCTGGGTCCTGCCCCAGGGGACATGGATCAATGCAAAAAGAAGTTTTAAAAATGGCCATTTTTTCAGGAGCAGTGATTTTAATAATGCTTAAAGTGAAACAATAAAAGTGTAATATTCCTTTAACCAGTTGCCGACCGCCTCACGACGATATATGTTGGCAGAATGGCACGGGCAGGCAAAATCACGTACCTCTACATGATCTGCCTCCCACGGGCAGGGGGTCCGATCGATGTGAGTGCACAACGATGTGAGTGTACAACACACACACACAGTAGAACACGCCAGGCACACATTACACCCCCCATCACCCCCTGATCACGCCCCAATCACACACCCCTGTCACACTGACACCAAGCAGTTTTTTTTTTCTGATTACTGCATTGGTGTCAGTTTGTGACAGTTAGTGTGGTAGGGCAGTTAGTGTTAGCCCCCTTTAGGTCTAGGATACCCCCTAACCCCCCCTAATAAAACTTTAACCCCTTGATCACCCCCCGTCGCCAGTGTCGCATAACTGCAGCGTTCGCAGAGTCAGGCCTGTTACCTGCGATCACTAACAGTTTTTTTGGTAGCGTTTTGGTGAACTGGCAAGCACCAGCGGCCTAGTACACCCCGGTCGTAGTCAAACCAGCACTGCAGTAACACTTGGTGACGTGGCGAGTCCCATAAGTGCAGTTCAAGCTGGTGAGGTGGCAAGCACAAATAGTGTCCCGCTGCCACCAAGAAGAAGACAAACACAGGCCCATCGTGCCCATAGTGCCCTTTCTGCTGCATTCGTCAATCCTAATTGGGAATCCACCACTTCTGCAGCGCCCGTACTTCCCCCATTCACATCCCCAACCAAATGCAGTTGGCTGCATGAGAGGCATTTTCTTTATGTCCTCCCGAGTACCCCTACCCAACGACCCCCCCAAAAAACATGTCGTGTCTGCAGCAAGCGCGGATATAAGCGTGACACCCGCTATTATTGTCCCTCCTGTCCTGACAATCCTGGTCTTTGCATTGGTGAATGTTTTGAATTGCTACCATACACTAGTTGAGTATTAGCGTACAGCATTGCACAGACTAGGCACACTTTCACAGGGTCTCCCAAGATGCCATCGAATTTTGAGAGACCCAAACCTGGAACCGGTAACTGTTATAAAAGTTAGAGTTACAAAAAAAAGTGTAAAAAAAAAAAAACACAAAAAAATATAAAATAAAAACAAAAATAGTTGTTGTTTTATTGTTCTCTCTCTCTCTCTCTCTCTCTCTCTATTCTCTCTCTTTATTGTTCTGCTCTTTTTTACTGTATTCTATTCTGCAATGTTTTATTGTTATCATGTTTTATCATGTTTGCTTTTCAGGTATGCAATTTTTTATACTTTACTGTTTACTGTGTTTTATTGTTAACCATTTTTTTGTCTTCAGGTACGCCATTCAGTTGCAGCGCGGATTTATTTATCTTGACAGCAACAGCGTTTGCTCCCATGATATATAAAGCATATAAATCCAGTGGAGGTGATATATGCCGAAGCATGGGGGCAGCAGGGGCGGAGGAGCGATTTGCTCCTACCTTTTGCGGGAGGATGCCCCCATGCTTCGGCATATATAAATGGTGCATGTATGCCCATCATTAGAAGTGGGTGGATGAAGGGAGGTATTCTAATGGTGGGCATACCCACCAATCAATCTCTTTTTTTCGTTCAGCCCACAGGCTGCATGAAAAAAAAGATTACAATATATGCCCAACAAGGACCAGCAACGTACTGGTATGTTGCAGGACTTTGAATGGTTATACCAGAATGATGCCTGCAGGTTTAGGTATCATCTTGGTATCAATCTTTTCAGCCAGCGGTCGGCTTTCATTTAAAAGCAATCCTAGTAGCTAATTAGCCTCTAGACTGCTTTTACAAGCAGTGGGAGGGAATGTCCCCCCCCCACCGTCTTTCATGTTTTTCTCTGGCTCTCCTGTCCCAACAGGGAACCTGAGAATGCAGCCGGTGATTCAGCCAGCTGACCATAGAGCTGATCAGAGACCAGAATGGCTCCAATCATCTCTATGGCCTAAGAAACCGGAAGCTACAAGCATTTCATGACTTAGATTTCGCCAGATATAAACAGCGCCGTTGGGAAATTGGGAAAGCATTTTATCACACCGATCTTGGTGTGGTCAGATGCTTTGAGGGCAGAGGGGATATCTAGGGTCTAATACAGGGATATGCAATTAGCGGACCTCCAGCTGTTGCAAAACTACAAGTCCCATCATGCCTCTGGCTCTGGGTGTCATTCTTGTGGCTTTCAGTGTCTTGCTATGTCCCATGGGATTTGTAGTTCTGCAACAGCTGGAGGTCCACTAATTGCATATCCCTAGTCTAATAGATCCCATTTTTTTCAAAAAAGAGTACCTGTCACTACCTATTGGTATCATAGGGGATATTTACATTCCCTGAGATAACAATAAAAATGATAAAAAAAAAAAATGAAAGGAACAGTTAAAAATAAGATAAAAAAGCAAAAAAAAAAAGCAAAAAAAAAAAGCACCCCTGTCCCCCCCTGCTCTCGCGCAAAGGCGAACGCAAGTGTTGGTCTGGCGTCAAATGTAAACAGCAATTGCACCATGCATGTGAGGTATCACCGCGAAGGTCAGATTGAGCGCAGTAATTTTAGCAGTGGACCTCCACTGTAAATCTAAAGTGGTAACCTGTAAAGGCTTTTAAAGGCTTTTAAAAATGTATGTAGTTTGTCGCCACTGCACGTTTGTGCGCAATTTTAAAGTATGTCATGTTTGGTATCCATGTACTCGGCCTAAGATCATCTTTTTTATTTCATCAAACATTTGGGCAATATAATGTGTTTTAGTGCATTAAAATAAAAAAAAAGTGTGTTTTTTCCCCAAAAAATGCGTTTGAAAAATGGCTGCGCAAATACTGTATGAAAAAAAAATGAAACACCCACTAATTAAATCTGTAGGGCCTTTGCTTTAAAAAAAATATATGTTTGGGGGTTCAAAGTAATTTTTTTGCAAAAAAAAAACAATTTTTCATGTAAACAAATAGTGTCAGAAAGGGCTTTGTGGTTAGAAGAGTGGGTGATGTGTGACATAAGCTTCTAAATGTTGTGCATAAAATGCCAGGACAGTTCAAAACCCCCCAAATGACCCCATTTTGGAAAGTAGACACCCCAAGCTATTTGCTGAGAGTCATGTCGAGTCCATGGAATATTTTATATTGTGACACAAGTTGCAGGAAAAAGACAACATTTTTTTTTTAAGTTGTCACTAAATGATATATTGCTCAAACATGCCATGGGAATGTGTGAAATTACACCCTAAAATACATTCTGTTGCTTCTCCTGAGTATGGGGATACCACATGTGTGGGACTTTTTGGGAGCCTAGCCGCATACGGGACCCCAAAAACCAAGCACCGCCTTCAGGGTTTCTAAGGGTGTAAATTTTTGATTGCACTCCTCACTGCCTATCACAGTTTCGGAGGCCATGGAATGCCCAGATGGCACAACCCCCCCATGACCCTATTTTGAAAAGGAGACACCCCAAGCTATTTGCTGAGAGGTATAGTGAGTATTTTGCAGACCTCACTTTTTGTCACAAAGTTTTGAAAATCGAAAAAAGAAAAAAAAAATACATTTTTCTTTTCTTTCTTCATTTTCAAAAACAAATGAGAGCTGCAAAATACTCACCATGCCTCTCAGCAAATAGCCTGGGGTGTCTACTTTCCAAAATGGGATCATTTTGGGGGGGGGTTTGTGCCATCTGGGCATTTTATGGCCTTCAAAACTGTGATAGGTAGTGAGGAGTGAAATCAAAAATTTACGCCCTTAGAAATCCTGAAGGTGGTGATTGGTTTTCGGGGCCCCGTATGCGGCTAGGCTCCCAAAAAGTCCCACACATGTGGTATCTCCATACTCAGGAGAAGCAGCTAAATGTATTTTGGGGTGTAATTCCACATATGCCCATGGCCTGTGTGAGCAATATATCATTTAGTGACAACTTTTTGTAATTTTTTTTTTTTGTCATTATTCAATCACTTGGGACAAAAAAAATGAATATTCAATGGGCTCAACATGCCTCTCAGCAATTTCCTTGGGGTGTCTACTTTCCAAAATGGGGTCATTTGTGGGGGTTTTGTACTGCCCTGCCATTTTAGCACCTCAAGAAATGAAATAGGCAGTCATAAACTAAAAGCTGTGTAAATTACAGAAAATGTACCCTAGTTTGTAGACGCTATAACTTTTCGCAAACCAATAAATATACGCTTATTGACATTTTTTTTTACCAAAGACATGTGGCTGAATATATTTTGGACTAAATGTATGACTAAAATTGAGTTTATTGTATTTTTTTATAACAAGAAGTAGAAAATATCGTTTTTTTTCAAAATTTTCGGTCTTTTAAAAATAAAAACCGCAGAGGTGATCTAATAGCATAAAAAGAAAGCTCTATTTGTGGGAAGAAAAGGACGCAAATTTTGTTTGGGTACAGCATTGCATGACCGCGCAATTAGCAGTTAAAGCAACGCAGTGCCAAATTGTAAAAAGTGCTCTGGTCAGGAAGGGGGTAAATCCTTCCGGGGCTGAAGTGGTTAAGATAGAATACTTTATGTTTTATACATATTACAACAGTCACATTGCTATAATCTTTTTATATGGATTATAAAATGAAGGACCATTAAATAAATGGTTGTGGAACAAATCATTGGAGTTTCCATTATTTCTTATGGGGAAATTTGCTTTGACATACAAGTGCTTTGGATGACAAGCATGTTTCTGGAACGAATTCTGCTCGCAAACCAAGGTTTTACTGTACAGCAAATACAAATTCTACTAATTAACCCCCTCAGCTCTAGAAGGTTTATCCCCCTTCATAACCAGGGCATATTTTGCTATTCAGCACTGCACTACTTTAACTGGTAATTTCACGGTCATGCAACCCTGTACCCAAACAAAATTTATATATTTTTTTCCAAACAAATAGAGCTTTTCTTTTGGTGGTATTTGATCACCCCTGTTTTTTATTTATTTTTATTATTTAAGCAAATACAAGACAAAAAATATTGAAAAAAAAACAATATTTGTTACTTTCCGCTATAAAACATATCAAATAAAAAATAAAACATATCTAATCTCCTAATGCATTTAGGCCAAAATGTATTCTGCTACATGTCTTTGATAAAAAATAAAATCCCCATAAATGTACATTGATTGGTTTGTGTGAAAGTTATAGCATCTGCAAATGATGGGATAAATACTGGAATGTTTGTTTATTTATTTTTTTATACTACTAATGGCGGTGATCAACGACTTAGGCCTCATGCACACAGGAATTTTTTTTTTTTTTAACTCTCCTAGAAGCCAGCAGCATTTATGCAGAAAAAACATACCTGGCGCTTGTAAAAGTGTCTAAAGTTATTATAAACTTTTAGGAGCTTTTACAGACATAAAAGTTCTTGAGCATTAATTCATTTCATTGGGCAGAATAAATAATTTAATCTGGCCATTGAACTGAAGTAATGCTCAAGCACTAGCGTTTAGGCGTGCTTAGGAGCTTTTAGCAGCTTTTAGTAGTATCAAACTATTTTTCTGCCCAAAATCTGCTGCTGCTGGACGCACTGGCAGTGTTTTTTTTTTTTTTTTCCTGCCTCTAAAAGCTCCTTCCACTAAACTCTGCTAAAAGCCTATGGGGTTGATGTACAAAAGGCAAATCCACTGTGCACTTGGAAGTGCAGTTGCTGTAAATCCGAGGGGGACATGCAAGGAAAATAAAAAACAGCATTTTAGCTTGCATATGATTGGATGATAAAAATCAGAAGAGCTTCCCCTCATTTCAGATCTACCCCTCAGATCTACAGCGACTGCACTTCCAAGTGCAATTGTAGTGCAGAGTATATTTGCCTTAGTAAATCAATCTCTATGTGTGCATGAACACACAGGCTACCATGGAGGGGCATTTAGAGGCAGGGAAAAAAAAACGTCAGGCGCCCCTAGAAGCAGCTGTAAAAACAGCCTTATAGTGGGACTTTGATAGTGCAGCGGGGAATTTGACACTAACTAACACTGGGCGGGGGGGAACTGACTAACTGCCACTGACATCTCCTGTGACATTAACACTAATAAGTGCTGCTAATACTACAGTGTCTTGAAAAAGTAGGCACACATTTAACCTTTTTATTGTCCTAGATGTTAACCCCTTCCCAGCCAGTGTCATTAGTACAGTGACAGTGTATACAGTGCCTTGAAAAAGTATTCACACCAGTTGATATTTTTCACATTTTGTCATGTTATAACCAAAAATGTGAATGTATTTTATTGGGATTTTATGTGATAGACCAAAACAAAGTGGCTCATAACTGTGAAGTGGAAGGAAAATAATAAATGGTTTTCAACATTCTTTTATAAATACATATGTGAAAATTTGTATTCAGCCCCCCTGAGTCAATACTTTGTAGAACCACCTTTCACTGCAATTACAGCTGCAAGTCTTTTTGGGGATGTCTCTACCAGCTTTGCACATCTAGAGAGGGACATTTCTGCCCATTCTTCTTGGCAAAATATCTCAAGCTCTGTCAGATTGGATGGAGAGCATCTGTAAACAGCAATTTTCAAGTCTTGCCACAGATTCTCAATTGGATTTAGGTCTGGACTGTGACTGGGCCATTCTAACACATGAATATGCTTTGATCTAAACCATTCCATTGTAGCTCTGGCTGTATGTTTAGGGTCCGTTGTCCTGCTGGAAGGTGAACCTCCGCCCCAGTCTCAAGTCTTTTGCAGACAGGTTTTCTTCTAAGATTGTCCTGTATTTGTCTCCATCCATCTTCCCATCAACTCTGACCAGCTTCCCTGTCCCTCCTGAAGAAAATCATCCCCACAACATGATGCTGCCACCACCATGTTTCACAGTGGGGATGGTGTATTCAGGGTGATGTGCAGTGTTAGTTTTCCTCCACACATAGCGTTTTGCTTTTAGGCCAAAAAGTTCAATTTTGGTCTCCTCTGACCAGAGCACCTTCTTCCACATGTTTACTGTGTCCTCCACATAGCTTCTCACAAACTGCAAACTGGACTTCTTATGACTTTCTTTCACCAATGTATTTCTTCTTGTCACTCTTCCATAAAGATCAGATTTGTGGAGAACATGACTAATAGTTGTCCTGTGGACAGATTCTCCCACCTGAGCTGTGGATCTCTGCAGCTCCTCCAGAGTTACCATGGGCCTTTTAGCTGCTTCTCTGATGAATGCTCTCCTTGCCCGGCCGGTCAGTGGACGGCCATGTCTTGGTAGGTTTGCAGTTGTGCCATACTCTTTCCATTTTCAGATGATCGATTGAACAGAGCTCCGTGAGATGTTCAAAGCTTGGGAGATTTTTTATAACCTAACCCTGCTTTAAACTTCCAAATATATCCCTGACCTGTCTGATGTGTTCCTTGGCCTTCATGATGCTGTTTGTTCACCAAGGTTCTCTAACAAACCTCTGAGGGCTTCACAGAACAGCTGTATTTAAACTGAGATTAAATTACACACAGGTGGATTCTATTTACTAATTAGGTGACTTCTGAAGGTAATTGGTAATTGGTTCCACTAGATTTTAGTTAGGGGTATCAGAGTAAAGGGGGCTGAATACAAATGCCCCCCACACGTTTCATATATTTATTTGTAGAAAATTTTGAAAACCATTTATCATTTTCCTTCCACTTCACAATTATGTGCCACGTTGTGTTGCTCCATCACAATAAAATCCCAATAAAATCCCATTTACATTTTTGGTTATAACATGACAAAATGTGGAAAATTTCAAGTGGTGTGAATACTTTTTCAAGGCACTGTATACACTGTCACTGTACTAATGCCACTGGCTGGGAAGGGGTTAACATCTAGGACAATCAAGAGGTTAAATGTGTGCCTAGCAATGTACAATGTGCATAGGCGTGCACAGGGGGTGTGCCAGTTGTGCCTGGGCACACCCTAATCACTACATGCAGTGCTGATTCCCCCTACTTCCCGGGCTTCCCCTTATGTTGCCCCCTGCCCGCAGTGCTGCTGGCTTCCCTCCTCTCCCCCCAACTGATGTGGGGGATGTTTCAGGATGGAATAGCGGGGGTAGGGACTAGTAAATATGTAATTTACCGGCCCCTTCCATTTCTAAATGAACACAGTGAACACGCTCATTCACACAACCGTGTTTACTATGCTTTCGTTTGTGAATTAACAGGAAGCCGCTTAGCACAGAGCACTCCCCATTCATTCACGGGCCAGAGCAGATGAGGCTTCAGAGAAAGGCATGTGTGTTTGAGCTTTGGGGTGCACACCCTAATGCAATGGCTGTGCACACCAATATTAATGTGTGCACAGTGTGCTGCTTTTTACAAAAAAATCTTTTGTTTCTCTCTGTTACTCATCCCTGCTTTCCTTCAGTGTTGATGGGGGAATCCCTGCCACAAAGCTATTGTGTTCTCCTGGCAGGGGGCGGGGGGAGCCCTGCCGGAAAAAACAATGATTACTGTTAGAGGCCATCATAACCACTAGCATTAATTGCATGTAAAATCCAACAGACCCATCAACTTGGGTATATTCAGCCTGCCCATAAATGGGCCCGGTTCAGCAGGGATTCAAACCATCTATACTGAGAACAATGTGGAGCTGTGTATACACATCCCTGTGTACTATAAACAAGATAATGTTTGAGGTCATCATCTCCAGAGAAATCAGTGATGACATCTCTGTGCCGAGCTGGCAGAGTCTGTAGTCCCACAGGAGAAGCCTCATGCAACAACATATACAGCACAGAGGGGCAGGGGCCAATAAACTAGTTTCTTTAGCACACTCAGGGCCAGTGCTACCACTAGACGGACTAGGAAGCCGCCTAGGGAACACCGCCGCATGGCCGCTGGTTATCCTACTGTCCACAGAGCAGAGATGGCAACTATAATCCACCAGGCAGATGCTCTGAGCCTCTGACATGTGTCCAGCAGCGCTGGACGGGGGGCGGAAAAATGAGGTTTCGCCTAGGGTGTCAAAAATCCTTGCACCAGCCCTGAGCACACTGTTATGTCATATGATCTCTCTGGCCAACCAGAGTAAATTATCACCAGAAGACACCCTGATTAGTTTCTTCCATTACCTCCTAGAGGTTATGGTAACAGTTACTGGAAGTTGGGATCATGGGGATCTTTATATGTTTATATAATGAATAGAGATGAACATCTTCCTAATTCCTGTTTCTCTGTACTTTTTTGTCTCTCCCCGAATCCAGCAAGCCAAACTCCTAGCCACCCAGATAACTATGACTTAGCCATGATTAAGGGTGAAATGCGTCAGCAGAGGAGCTATGTCTGGTGGGATTAATGACGCGAGAGGGGGTCATACAATGGTGTCAATAAAGTTTATTAATACTAAAACAAAAACACAAGGGTTTGGGGTCTGGATTTTTGTTTCCCTATTACCACCCAAGTTGGGCATGCATATAACCAGAATTAATTAAAGTAAAATCCCCAAATGTGGTGCAATTTGTTAGGAAAATTAGAAAAGTACATTTCAAATTACCCAGTGGCACTTCACCCCCTTAACAGGCATCTATGAAACTCAGCACAGATAGTTACGCTTCCAAATATGATGAGACCAATATGACCACAGACAATTGTCCTCTTCTACAGACAAGCATTCCATTAGAAATTAAAGTAGACCAAGATGTATTGACTGTTTTGGGTATTTTCTTTGGTCAGTAGTGTTTATCATATGTTAAGCCCATTATATACTGTAACAAGAAAGGACAATAAATTCACCAAACTTATAAATAAGATTTATAGAGAATTTGCTAGTTGTCAGTGTTCATATGTTGGAAAGTCATCTCTAGATGTCTTTGTATGGCTGTAGAATATTCACACACTGTTGGCAAGTTCCTTCAGTTGGTCTTTCAGATAGGCAGCCCAACAGCCAATTGGAGGAATGCACAGATCAGCCTGACAACACTGCTGCTAATTGTAAGTCAGTGGCTTAGTGTTGTCAGCCAGCACCAGGAATTGCAGTTACTGCCAGGATCTCCAGGTAAGAAACGTTGCAACAGATACACAAAAAATACAAATTAAAAAAAAGATTCCCTCCAGAAAACTGTATATAGACATGGTCAGAAAACAAAGCATACTGAAAAAAAATCACTTAGGTCTTGCATACATTTTATGGATATTGAGAAAAAGACAAACTATTCCTTGAGAAAAATAATATTAGGTAAGCTCAATAAAAAAAAAGCTTTTTACAAGGCTGTAGACTTCTCTATTTTACATCTCCATTGTATCTTGCAATAGGTGTAACTAATCCCACTGAGTGGCTGGCAATGACATCTGGACTGTGTATGAACCCATTGATCTCCTGGGGTGATGGTAGCTGTCCAAGGAGCTCACGTTCTCCATACCAAAAGCCTGCTGCCACAGAGTGATATCAGCAGAGAAGACATTAGAAACATCCAACATGAGATTGTAATGAATACTGAGGTGGAGTTATACAAGATCTTCTTTTGAACTGGAAAATGAAGCAGAAGTCATTTCTTCCTTTAAAATTTCCTTAAGTGTGTTCAGTTTCTCATACACTGTGCTCAGTCTCCTGTCTACATGCATACTTCTTTTGTGCTTTTGGTGAAGTGTTTTATCTAAATTTGTGAAGAGTAGAACATCTCTGGCCAACATCCCCAGACTGGGCTGATACTCCAGACACCAGGATTTTTCCTCCTCATCGCTGTTATCCAATTCATCCATCACCACAATCACTCTACTTTTACCTGTAACAATCAGTGCTGACATTAGTCTCAAGAAATAATTGAAAGGCTTATACAATATTATATGTTCAATGGACTTTGTCATTGGAGAATCATGGTCTCTAATTGAAAATCCCCACCACTCAATCCAGCTAGTCAGCACAGTAATCTAATTAAATACTTCTAAAGTTTTAGAAGAGGAAAAAGGGTTTTGTTGCTAGCAGGGTTGGGCAAACAGTTTGGGCCGAGCAAGAGTTTGGCCCGAACATCACCTATGTGCTGTTTAGCCAACACCTGAATTTGCAGCCTGTTCCACAGGTGTTCACCCTGCTGGCAGTGAATAGCTGATTGTTAAGGAATGGGGCCAGGAAGCCAGCCTCTGCATCCTTAACAACCAATGAGTCATCAGTTGCCAATGAGCTTCCCCACTGACAGATGAGTAAAAAAAAAACATTGTTGGCAATAAAAAAGTGAAAAAAAAATGGTGTTGGGTCCCCCAAATCCATATCAGGCCCTTATCCAAGCATGCAGCCTGGCAGGTCAGGAAAGGGGGGGATGAGCAAGCTCCCCCTCCCCTCCTGAATCATATCAGTCCACATGCCCTCCACATAGGGGGCGTGGGTGCTTTGGGGCGGGGGGCCCTGCCCCCCCACCCCAGAGCACCTTGTCCCCATGTCGATGAGGACAAGGGCCTCTTCCTGCCACCCCTGGGCTGTGGTTGTGGAGGTATGCGAGCAGGGAGCTTATCCAAATCTGGAAGGCCCATTTAACAAGGGGGGCCCCCAGATCCCACCACCCCCTATGTGAATGAGTATGGGGTACAAAATACCCCTACCCATTCACCAAAAAAAGTGTAAAAATAAATAAAAACAGGAGACAGTTTTTGACAATTCCTTTATTACAAACAAAAAAACAATTTCCCCTGATTTAAATCCATTGTCAATCACGATGTCCGCCGCACCGCCGGACCTGAAAAAAAAATGCTCCATCGTCAACTAAGGCTAACCGCTAAATTTCTGGCTTGCCGTTTGACAGTTTTTATATAGGTAAGGGGTAGATCCCCCCCCCCCCCCCATTAGTCCAGCCACTTTTTTTTACTGTGCTTTTTATCTGTTCAATTGAACCAGATTTTATTGTCATTATTGTTTTTACTGGATATTGGAAGATACATTGGCGCTAACTATAGACATTAAATACTGGGATAGCCTATACATATATCCCCTCTTTTTTTTTTTAATTTTTTTAAAAACTTGTAGTGATAGGTCTTGTGGGGTATATGAATTATCCAAATTCCCCTTATAGTATGAGTGATACCCCAGCAAACACAAAATATGTCTACTAATCATATAACACACGTCAAATGTCGCACAGCTTGGATAGTTCTACAGCATCTAGAGAAAAAGCCAGAGGCTATATTCCATTATGTGCATTTGCTGAAAGCCATATACCAATACGGTGATGTGCGTATAGGTTATATGTATTAAATTAATACCCTATGCGTTTTGGGTATAACTTAAAATCGCATACAGACAAAACAGCTAATAAAAAACATCCAGCAACTAGATTTCCAACATATATTATGACAGTCCATATACTGATGTTCCTATGGCAATTTCAGATTCCCAATGGTGACTTTGGTGATGAATCAATTTGTCAGGTGACTCTCGTGCTCCCCCTTTTGGTTGCCTACTCACCAGCTTCCAGAACCCCACCAGGGGTATACCGCATATGGTGTAATAAGTTGGATCACTTCACTGGCTGTTTCATCTGGTAGATCTTGCTGTAATCAGCTCCACAGACCCCACGGCGGGGAAATCCTCCTGTATATTCTAGCTGTTATATATTGTGCTGGATTCCACTCATATATTCAAAAAGAAAGGAAAAGCTTCCATGGCGTAATAAAGTATAAACACTTTATTTAAAATATATATAAAAGCCCACACAGCGAAAAACAGGGCTGAAAAATAGTGAATTCAAACAGGCAGGACTAAGTCACAAAAATAATTTGCAGAGTAAAAATTAAAAAATAAAAATAAAAATAAAAATAAAAAAGAAAGAGAAAATCAGGCTCTATTGTATGCCTCTGTTCAGATGGATTAGGGCAGCAATAGACCTGAGCAGTACAAACTTTTGTTAAAAAGTCCCTCCTAAGAGGCATAGGCAGCGAGGTGGGGGTAGGTAACCACCAGCCGCTCACAGCATCCTCCTCTCTGTCAGTCAGCTCCAGGGCATACGAGAGAGGAGGACGCTGTGAGCGGCTGGTGGTTACCTACCCCCACCTCGCTGCCTATGCCTCTTAGGAGGGACTTTTTAACAAAAGTTTGTACTGCTCAGGTCTATTGCTGCCCTAATCCATCTGAACAGAGGCATACAATAGAGCCTGATTTTTTCTTTCTTTTTTATTTTTATTTTTTAATTTTTACTCTGCAAATTATTTTTGTGACTTAGTCCTGCCTGTTTGAATTCACAATTTTTCAGCCCTGTTTTTCGCTGTGTGGGCTTTTATATATATTTTAAATAAAGTGTTTATACTTTATTACGCCATGGAAGCTTTTCCTTTCTTTTTGAATATATGAGTGGAATCCAGCACAATATATAACAGCTAGAATATACAGGAGGATTTCCCCGCCGTGGGGTCTGTGGAGCTGATTACAGCAAGATCTACCAGATAAAACAGCCAGTGAAGTGATCCAACTTATTACACCATATGCGGTATACACCTGGTGGGGTTCTGGAAGCTGGTGAGTAGGCAACCAAAAGGGGGAGCACGAGAGTCACCCGACAAATTGATTCATCACCAAAGTCACCATTGGGAATCTGAAATTGCCATAGGAACATCAGTATATGGACTGTCATAATATATGTAGGATATCTAGTTGCTGGATGTTTTTTATTAGCTGTTTTGTCTGTATGCGGTTTTAAGTTATATCCAAAACGCATAGGGTATTAATTTAATACATATAACCTATACGCACATAACCGTATTGGTATATATGGCTTTCAGCAAATGCACATAATGGAATATAGCCTCTGGCTTTTTCTCTAGATGCTGTAGAACTATCTAAGCTGTGCGACATTTGACGTGTGTTATATGATTAGTAGACATATTTTGTGTTTGCTGGGGTATCACTCATATTATAAGGGGAATTTGGATAATTCATATACCCCACAAGACCTATCACTACAAGTTTTTAAAAAAATAAAAAAAAGGGGGGATATATGTATAGGCTATCCCAGTATTTAATGTCTATAGGTAGCGCCAATATACCCTAACTTTTTACTTTCACATACTGTACAAGGTACCTTATTAGGGACTTTGTGGAAAGGGAGGCAGCAACCTGTGCTTTCTGATCCTATAGCCAGGCCCTAAAGCGCAGTTTTTTTCCATTTATATTGGAAGATACATACCTTTGAATAAACCCTTTATCCATTTGTTGGATTTACACCATGTGGAGGCTCTCTTTTTTCTTTTATATCTTGGGAACCGTCAACTATTGAAAGGACTGTGGATGATGACCTCAGCTCCCTACATCTCTGATTAAGACGGCAAACAAGATAGCTGGGCATTCAGGCTCAGTTTATTTTTTCTTGGTGAGTATAGTTCCAGGCCATCCTTTCAGCTGGAATTTTCCATCGATTCGGACTGGACCTACATCCATCGCATGGCGGTATAAGCTTGTTTGACTCACCGCTCATGGCGTGTGGGTCCACCAATGCTGGTAAGAGTACCTTATCTTTCCCTACCTTTTGATGTGATCAATAGGAAGACACTAACCAGAATATCAGCTTCACCTTAGAGCATCTTGAGAAGCATTTAATGATCCAGGGTACTAATATCACTGTACATTCACTGTATGAACTCTGTATATATACAATAACACAGACTTTATTTACTAGACATCATGTCTGCATGACACAATCCCATTTCTGTTTTTTGATACCCATCATTTGGACATATTGGGCACATATTGTTTATATTGTCACTTATCTATTTCCGTTCTCGTATAGAGAACGGACATATAGCTTATTCCTTTTTCATTTATTTTATTTATTTTTAAGTTTTTATATTTTGTGTGTTTCATCACTGTTCACAAACACTTTTTTGCATTTATCATTGAGGGATCACACCCATGCATTATATGGACTCAAAATACAGGTCACTCATTTTAACATCCTATTAAATGTATGAGACTCTCTGCTACTTTGGGTTGCATTTTTGTCCCAGGTACTGTTAATACCACTCAGGCACGATACACATTGGAATACCAGTATTTCACTTTTTATATTATATCTTTAAAGTGATACGTGCGACTCTGAGTTTGTGTACAGTCGCATTGTTGCAACTAGATATATGTTTAACTATATATATATATATATATATATATATATATATATATATATATATATATATATATATATATACATATATATATATATATATATATATATATATATATATATATATTGTTTTATTGATTTCGTGATTTTGAGTGTTACTTTAGTGTTTTATGCACTATTTACACACAGACACACATCCTGATCACCTTAGTATTTACTTACCTCCAACGCCACACTTTTTACTCACAGATCCACCTGGTGATGTCACCTGGTGGCACCGTCCTCTTGTGACATCATTGACCGGTGCATGCTTGGTTGTGAGGTCACAAGGTTGCAGTGCCACCAGGTGATGTCACCAGGTGGCACCACCCTTACCTATAGAAGAACTGTCAAATGGGAAGCCAGGCATTCAGCGGTGTGCCGTAGTTGATGGCAGAGCATCTTTATTTTTGGGTCCAGCAGTGTGGCGTGATTGACGATGGATCTACAGTGGGGGACACTGTTTTTTTATTTGTAATAAAGGAATTGTCAAAAACTGCCTCCTGTTTTTATTTATTTTTACACTTTTTTGGTGAATGGGTAGGGGTACAATGTACTTCATATTCATTCACATAGGGGTGGTGGGATCTGGGGGGCCCCTTTGTTAAAGAGGGCTTCCAGATTCAGATAAGCTCCTGGACTTCATACCCCCACAACCACAGCCCAGGGGTGTTGGTAAGAGGCCCTTGTCCCCACCAACATGGGGACAAGGTGCTTTGGGGCAGGGGGCAGAGCCCCCGCCTATAGCACCCAACCCCCCATGTTGAGGGCATGTGGCCTGGTATGGTTCAGTAGGGGGAGCACTCGCTTGTGTACACCCTTTCCTGACCTGCCAGGTTGCATGCTCAGATAAGGGTCTGGTAAGGATTTTGGGGGGCGGGCACACCATTTCCCCCCCCCCCCTTAAAGTCCATACAAGACCCAAAGGGATTGGGGGGACTCCACACCATTTTGTTTAACATTTTTCTATTGCCTGCAATGGTATTGTGTTGCCAGCAATTAAAATGTCATTTCATTATTTTTTTTTCTTTAGATGCGCCACTTTACAGGCAGACTAAGGGGACCCTCCAGGCACTATATTTAATGGAATTTTTCATTTTTATTGTTTCACTTTAAGCATAATTAAAATCACTGCTCCTGTAAAAACAATCTTTTTTTTAAAGAAAAGTTTGCATTAATACATGTATATGTAGTACCCGGGCCCCCATACCCTTTTTATGGCCAATAGCTTGCATATAAGCCTTCAAAATGGGGACTTTTGATTTTTCATGTTCGACTCCCATAGACTTTAATAGGGTTTGCCATTTGGGTCAGAAATTTTTCTCTGTTTGGCAGTTCTGATTCAAACCGAACAGGGGGGGGGGGGGGTTGGCCCATCTCTATTGCCTAGCTAATACATGTGAAGCCACAACAAAGCAGCTCTGCAAAGTATGGTCCCTAACTCAAAATTATTATCCAGGTAGGAAACATACAGCATATTTAGCAAAGAATACATTGGGAGCAGACTTATCTTGGCAGTAGAACCTTCCTTCCTTGGTAAGAAAATAAAGTGAGTATTATTGAGCCATAAGGTAAGTACATCATAAACTAGGTTCTTACCAATTGTAGTTGACAAGTATTTCAGTTCTTCATCATACAGAGAATTCTCCATATCTGTGAGAGGTTTGTACCCCCGATCCATGCAGTGATACAAGATCCCGAATTTACAATGGGATACCAACGATTGAAATCCCTTCACATCGTCATGAGAAATCTGATGAAATATAACTGGGTAGTTTCCAAATTCTTTAGATGACAGCAGTCTGTCCAACCAGTCAAACTTGGACTTCTCTGAATGGGAGAAGACACCAATGATAGAAAACGCTGAAGCTGATTTTGTCTGGAACAAAGAAAATATCAATCGAAACCAAAGAGCTAAAAAGCCGCATATGGCAGAGTTCACTTCAACAATTATATACAAGCCACTAATATAGGACAGCAATGCTCCACCTGTTGGGTATAAGAAGTAAAACCCCACATTTATTTAAACTGCAGAAGTCACAGACCCACGGAAAGATGCATGAGTTCTGCCATTTCCCCCAAAAAGTACAGTTGTAACCAAAGTTGGATTGTGGTCTAATATTCATGGTATTGCTGAGAATACACATAGAATATGAATAAAGCCCAACTCCTGGTTCAGGACACTGGGCACCATTCACAAAGCAGTATCTTTAATTTTTTTTCCAGTTCACTAAAAAAACGCTACTATAATATAACATGCACTTTTTTATGAAGTGATGCAGTATTAGTGAAAGTTTGCGGTAAATAGCTGGTTGCTAAGGAGTGGACAGCCGGCACGTCCTTAACCGATGAGTTATCAGCTGTCAGCGAGTTTCCCCAGTGACAGCTTATCGTAAACAAAAGATTTGCTGGCAATTAAAAATTGAGAAGGAAAAAAAAAAAAAACAGCGTGGAACCCCCCCCCAATCCAAACCAGGTCCTTCGGGTCTGATATGGATTTCCCCATGTCAAAAAAAGAAATCCATACCGGACCCTTATCTGAGCATGCAGCCCAGGCCAGGAAAGGGGGGAGACAAACTATACTATGCCACTTGCCCTAATCCTGGAGGGTTGCCTCAGTCAATGTCACAATGGGGTGGGGTCACCCAGTGAAGTCTCTGGTTGGCCCCACCCCTCAGTTTATTTAGCGGCCCAGTTTTCAGATGGCGGAAGCAATCGTCAGGTGCAGACCTTTTTTTTTTTTTCGGTCGGGTATGATTAATGATTGATCTATACTGGGGCACATTTCTTTTTAATTAAACGACTTGTCAAAAAATGTGTGTGCATTTTTATTTACTTTTTGAGCACTTTTTTTGTGAATGAGTAGGGGTACTATGTACCCCTACTCATTCACATCTGGGGGCCTCCTTGTTAAAGGGGGCTTCCAGATTCTGATAAGCCCCCTACCCACAGACCCCCACAACCACTGGCCATAGTTGTGGGGAAGAGGCCCTTGTCCTCATCAACACGGGGACAAGGTGCTTCAGGGGGGAGCCCCCTTCTCCAACCCCTGTTGAGGGTATGTGGCCTGGTATGGTTGGGGGGGGGCGCACGCTCATCCCTCCCTTTCCTGACCTGCCGGGCTGTATGCTCAGATACGGGTCTGGTATGGATCTTGGGGGCCTCCACTCCATTTTTGTTATAATTTGGTGTGGGTTCCCCTCAAAATCCATACCAGACCTGAAAGGCCTGGTATAGTTCGGGGGGGGGCATGCTATTTTTTCTTTTTCATTTTTTAATTGCTGTCAATTCTTTCTTTTGTTTGTATTCAGCTGGCAGCGGGACAAACCGCAGTTGATGTTGTTAACTAGTTGTTAAGGATGCCGGCAACTGCCCATTCCTTACCTATCCCGCATGCGTGGATCACTACTTATTTACTGCATGCATTTCATTATTTATTTTGATATGTGAATTGAGTTTAATGCCTTTTCATATGGTATATACCGAGCATTCTCAGCGTTTTGCAGTAAGTACCACAAACGTCATAGTGAATTGACAGTTTCAGGATTGCATGCAGTATTTAGGGAAAATATGTTCAGACACCTAAATACCGCATGCAATTTGCTTTTGTGAAGGGCGCTCACTGCCTTTAGTCTGGACCAAAATATATAAGGAAATCCTATACAAAACCACAAAATTTACAAAGTTAGTACACTGTGGTATTGTTGTTCATTTACTCACATTTAATGTTCCAGATGTTCGTTGACTGGTTCCTGCTCTTGGACAATATTCTAGAAAATATAGAAATGCTGTCATGGTTTTAACCACAATATGATGTCTATGTTTTTACATCAACTGCTAAAAGAAACTGAAACTACCAAAGGTAAAACAAATATTTTGGGATTTTTGGCTTTCCTTATTTCCTAGAATGTAATATTCTACTTCTGACTCTAAACTCCACATTGATAAAATAAACGGCTTATTCCTACAGTCTAGGTAAAGAGAGTTGTTGAAAATTACCTGGAGGTTGGAACAGCTTTAAGCTTTTTAGTCTTTGAACCAGTAGCTCTTGGTTGTATTTTTCTTCTTGAGTTATGTAGAGGAGATCACCAGCCCACCTTTTAATCCTGGACTGAATCCACATCACCCATTTTCTATCTGTATCTATACGACTTTTCACATCATCAATCAGCACAATCACGTTGTCCTTCCCTGTGTACAAGATAGAGATCAATAACCAATAATGTGCAGATTTCATCAAAAGAGTGTTGAGGATCAGTCTTCTTCTGATCAGTGACATCTATTGTGACAAGCAAACTAATACATTAATAAACCTCCCTCAGCTAACCTACCAGCTGCCATGTAGATTCCACAGACTGCCTGCCACCTGTGCGCTAAATGGGAGGAGCTTCCTGATATAGTCACATAATCAGTCCCAGCATTATAAAAGAAAAACTGCTGAGAACAGCAATGATCCAAACACATGAATAGTAAACTGCATTGCTAGGGCGGTTCTGAACACCAACAATGCAACCATTCAACTATGTTTGAAAGAGGAATTACAGTAAACTCTAAATAAAAAAAAATGATAGCTTGTAGAGATTTTTTGCAGAAGAAGCCTCTTCAAGTCACTTCTGCCAAAAAAAAAACTTTTTCTCCTTTACCCTAGTAATTTTTGTTATGATCTGTATACACTATATGGCACATACGGTGCCTTTCAAAAGTATTCACCCCCTTGGCATTTTTCGTGTTTTGTTGCCTCACAACCTGGAATTAACATGGATTGTTTGAGGATTTGCATCATTTAATTTACAGAACATGCCCACAACTTTGAAGATTTTTTTTTTTTTTTGTGAAGCAAACAACAAATAGGACAAAATAACAGAAAAAGTAAATGGGCATAACTATTCACCCCCCTAAAGTCAATACTTTGTAGAGCCACCTTTTGCGGCTATCACAGCTCCAAGTGGCTTTGGATAAGTCTCTATGAGCTTGCCACATCTTACCACTGGGATTTTTGCCCATTCCTTCTTGCAAAACTGCTCCAGCTCCTTCAAGTTTGATGGTTTGCGCTTGTGAACAGCAATCTTTAAGTCGAACCACAGATTTTCTATTGGATTGAGTTTTGGGCTTTGACTAGGCCATTCCAACACATTTACATGTTTCCCCTTAAACCACTCAAGTGTTGCTTTAGCAGTGTGTTTGGGGTCATTGTCCTGCTGGAAGGTGAACCTCCGTCCTAGCCTCAAATCACAGAGTGGTACAGGTTTTGCTCAAGAATATCCCTGTATTTAGCACCATCCATCTTTCCCTCAACTCTGATCAGTTTCCCAGTCCTGACTGCTGAAAAACATCCCCACAGCATGATGCTGCCACCACCATGTTTCACTGTTGGATGGTGTTCTTTGGGTGATGTGATGTGTTGGGTTTGCGCCAGACATAGCGTTTTCTTTGATGGCCAAAAAGTTAAATTTTAGTCTCATCAGACCAGAGCACCTTCCTACGAAAAGACATGTGGGAGACATGCCTTTTCGCAAACTCAAAACGTGCCATTTTGTTTTTTGCTGAAAGTAATGGCTTTCTTCTTGGCCACTCTGCCATAAAGCCCAACTCTATGGAGCGTACGGCTTATTGTTGTCCTATGTACAGATACTCCAGTCTCTGCTGTGGAACTCTGCAGCTCCTCCAGGGTTACCTTAAATCTCTGTGCTGCCTCTCTGATTAATGCCCTCCTTGCCCGGTCCGTGAGTTTTGGTGTGCAGCCGTCTCTTGGCAGGTTTGCTGTTGTGCCATGTTCTTTCCATTTGGTTATGATAGAGTTGATGGTGCTCCTAGGGATCATCAAAGATTTGGAAATTTTTTTATAACCTAACCCTGACTTGTACTTCTCAACAACATTGTCCCTTACTTGTTTGGAGAGTTCCTTGGTCTTCATGGCAGTGTTTGGTTAGTGGTGCCTCTTGCTTAGGTGTTGCAGCCTCTGGGGCCTTTCAGAAAGGTGTGTATATGTAATGACAGATCATGTGACACTTAGATTGCACACAGGTGGACATCATTTCACTAATTATGTGACTTCTGAAGGTAATTGGTTGCATCAGAGCTTTTTATGGGCTTCATAACAAAGGGGGTGAACACATACGCACATGCCAATTATCAGTTTATTATTTCTGAAAGATAGTTTTATGTATATATTTTTCTATTTTTACTTCACCAACTTAGACTATTGTGTTCTGATCCATCACATATAATTCAGATTAAAAACATTAAACTAAAGGCTGTAATGTAACAAAATAGGTAAAAAGCCAAGGTGGTGGATACTTTTGCAAGGCACTGTATAGGAGCCAGGAACAATGTAACTCCTGTGTGCATGCACAGGAGATACACCATTAGTGGCCACCCAATGGTCAAAGAGGATTGCCACAGAACAGAAAAATAAGCAGCGGAGATGGTAGAGATGGGGTACACAGTAGTTTCAAGTACTCGGACCTGTCATAGCTGAAGGCCAGCACAGAAGGAGGTAGGTATGTGCCATAATCTGCAAATAAGCTTTGCAATATTGAAGAATTTGGGTAAAGCTCACCTCCACCCATGAAGTTACAGCACACTGAACTAGAAAGGTCATTTTTACAGTACTCCAAAAGCAAGGGGTCTGTTTAGCAGTTAAAGTTTTGGATGTGGACAGGGATGTTTAAAGAATAAGTTCACTATCTGGAACATGTTACATGTTCCACCAGTATTTAGGGTGGAACGTGTAAAATGTCTCAGTAGCTGCAGCCTCTCCACCCCCATGACAGCAAGCTGGGGATATTCTCCCGGCTCCCGCTGTCACTATTTGAAATTACACGATGGTGCAATATTGAACAGTGATCTCAATAACCTTAAGTGCAAATATATATAATTTTAATAAAAGAGTCCATATAAAAAAACAGTCAATTTTGTGTGTGTGGCTGAAAAGTGTACAAAGCTTTTGGGTTGGTACAAAGCTTTTGACTCAGTGGATCAGACATGCAATGTCAGCTTCCTGTGGACAAGCCCTGCAGCTTTCAGCCTGTACCTTCATATGGGCTGACTGTTTACAAGCTGCAGGGCTTGTAAATTAACTATGAGGGCATTCATCGACAACCTCGCAGTCCATCCAGAACTACAAACCGTCAGCCGCAATGGTTGGTGGTAGTTGTAGTTTGTGCTTTCACAAGAAACTGTGAATACAATCCAATAAATGTGCAGCGCCAAAAAAAATGTGTTCAATAATAAACAGTGATCTCAATATTTATCAGGTGAAAATATATGTAATTGAAAAAAGAGTCCATTTAAAAACAAAAAAGAAAAAAATAGAAAAAACTGTGCTTAGAGACTAGCAAGCTGCCAACACTCCACTAGACACAAACATGTAAAACAATAATGTGGCGCTCAAAATGGTAAAACAGATGAAAACAAATGTGTAAACACCTGGATAAAATTAGTGAAAGAATGATCTCATAAAATTAGTGAAGAAAATAATTGATTGAAAAGTTTGTGAAGATGAAATATTATAATACTAAAACAATAGAAATACAATAAATAATACTGAAAACTATTCAAAGTTCATAAGTAAACACCATATGATAGTCCATCTTAAACAATCGATCACATAAAAGTAGAAAAAAGACCCCTGTGCCGTTCAAGTGGATGAAACTTGATCTTAGAGTGCAAACAACAAGTGATAAGGTTGGCATGCTTAACGGAAATTGTGGACTCATATACTGTACAGCATGAGAGTCAAACATAAGCAAGTGCACTTACAATGGCAGCCACTCCAAACTTGGAGGACGCAGCGGCGCTTTGTGCGCACACACATTATGAAGCGAACGCCTCAAGCTGACATCAGTAGTTGGGCCCCCTTAAATAGCCAGCTTTGCGGTGAAAGGTGAAAGGAAACTAAAAACAGAAATACTTTGGTTGCCATTTTAGAAGCGGGTTGCGAAACTGGAAATACCAATACTGCCATTTTAAAAGTGGTAACTTATATGCATAAGTATAGATTTAGTCCACGGCAGTATAAAATAACATATAATCTGGAAATGGCAATACCACCATGATTATGGAGACCATCAATAATGTAAATGCATATAAACTTAAATGAAAATGGGAAATAGATAAATGTAAAGCCCTGAGATTAAAAATGAATCCCATAATGAAAATAGCGATCAGAACTGGCTATTTTCAAGGGGTATATATAGAACAAATATACAAACTAGTCATTTTAGAATGGTATACACATGATAAAAAACACATTATTCAGTATAAAATGCTAAGTGGCATCATATAGCAAAAAAATATATACATAGGTTGGAGAGAGCTGTACGGAACATATGGGTTATAATAGTATTGAGAAAGCTAGCAGAAAAAAACTTACATGGATGATGCAAATGATAATAGAGGGTAATGAAAAAAAAAAAATTTATATTCAACTGTTGTTAATGAAACAATTTATGTCCAGGTCTATATTTAACGCTAAAGGAACAAGAGTACTAATTTTGAAAGATCCATCGGGTTTCTAATTTGGACATCTCTCTTTTCTTGTTACACCCTCTCTAATGTGGGTTGATAACATCAATACTCACAAATTTAAGCAGCCTAGCAACTCTGTGATGATATTTCCTAAAATGAGCTGACAGGTTATGTTCCTTAAAACCCCTCTTGATATTTTATATGTGCTCACGTAGGTGGTCTCTCAACTTCCTTGTAGTTCTTCCGATGTATTGTTTTTGACAGGGGCCCTCTTAGATATACCACTGATGTAGTATTGCATGTTATATAAGAAAGAATCAATAGTGTAGTCACTTCCTGTGGACCTGGAGGTGAAATGACCAATTCTATTTTTCTTTAAGCCATCCTCCTTACAAGCAATACATTTATTACATGGGGAGGGGGGGGGGGGGTATCATTAACTTTAGGGGCTAATAAGGACTCACTTTCAACCAAGGCAATTTGATGTACTCTCAACGGAGGTCCCATCCCAATTGTGCCTTATTCAAGTGAATTGGCCTTTGGGGATATTCTTCAGCCATGTGGGATGGTGACAACTATTAAAAGTAATGTAACCATTTTCAGTAGGATATTATTATTAAGAAACAATTCCTGTGTCCGCAGTTTTTTTAATTTATACCAAAGATTCACAAGAACCTAACACAACCACCTGGCAGGCCAATCATAGTGGAATTGGCTCCCTTTTGTCAAGAGTGGGAGATTCAACCTCCATAATCGGAGTATTAGCAGCGAGGCTACAAGTGCAGATGTGGAAGCAACTGAAAAATTTGTTTTTGAATTTGATAAAATCATTGAAAAAGGTGGCTACTGCCCAGAGCAGATATTTAATGTAGATAAAACTGGGTGGTGGCGACGTTTGGATTTGCTTCAGAATCAGTCAGTCTCCAGGCCAAAGCTAATGATTTGTCATGATAGGTCCTGGCGAATGAAATCCTCCCCTGCCTGTGTAAGTGTAAACACAGGTAGGGGAAGTGATGTCATCTCTCCTCGTGGAAGTCTTTTCGTTCCAGGGAGAGAAGAGAAGACATCCCAGAGTAAGTGCACCAACACTACACTGACACAAGCATACGTAGGTAAACTTGTCACCCCCTGATCAACCCCTGAGCACCCCCCCAATTAACCCCTTCACCCCCTGTCACTGTGTCACCCAGTGCAGCGTTCATCTTTTTTTTTTGATCACTGTACTGGTGTCCTTAGTGACAAAAATCAGTATTAGGGTACTTAGTGGTAGGCTCAGATAGGTCTAGGGACCTCCCCCCAACCCCCCTAATAAAGGTTTAACCCCTTGATCACCCCCCGTCACCAGTGATCGCCGTATTAGTGTCACAGTTGACACTGGTTAGCTAGTTATTTTTTATAGCATCAGGGCATCTGCCGTATATTAACTAAATAAAAGGTTTAACCCCCTGATCACCTGGCGGGTGATATCAGTTAGGCTTTAGCATCAGTTAGGGTCTGCGTCACCCCAGGTAGCGCCAGATTAGTTCCAGTAGCGCAGCAACACCCACGCATGCACCATACACCTCCCTTAGTAGTATAGTGTCTGAACGGATCAATATCTGATCTGATCAGATCTGTATTAGCGTCCCCACTAGTTTAGGGTTCCCAAAAATGCAGTGTTAGCGGGATCAGCCCAGATACCTGCTAGCACCTGCGTTTAGCCCCTCCGCCCAGCCCAGCCCACCCAAGTGCAGTATCGATCGATTACTGTCACTTACAAAACACTAAACACATAACTGCAGCATTCGCAGAGTCAGGCCTGATCCCTGCAAATGCTAACAGTTTTTTGGTAGCGTTTAAATCAGTCACTGACAGTAAGGAGCTTTTTTTCCTGTGATTCTCACTACTGTTCCAGTAAATTTAGAGCCCAAAATGGCAAATCGAAGGTACAGTAGTGAAGAGGCCTACACGTTTCCGAGCATGACAGATAGTGAAGAGGAAGTCACCCATCTGTCAGATTCAGGCTCAGAATACAAACCCATAGACAGCAGCGGCACCCTGACAGATAGCTCTGACGACGGAGTAGTGGTCCCTGCCAAGGTCAAGTGTACCCGACCATGTTCTTCTGCTGTCGTTGAGGTGAAAGAACCGCAGGGCTCTCTTATGGAGCAGAGAGCAGTACTAATGCCGCTTATCCTTCTGGTGAACTCGCAAGCACCAGCGGGCTAGTACATCCTGGTTGTACATCCAGCACTGCAGTATCACTTGGTGACGTGACTGACTGATTCTGAGTCCCATAAGTGCAGCTCAAGCTGGTGAGGTGGCAAGCACGAGCAGAGTCCCACAGCCACCAAGAAGAAGACAAACACAGGCCCGTTTAGCCCATAGTGCCCTTCCTGCTGCACTTGCCAATCCAAATTGGGAGCTCACCACTTCTGCAGCACCCGTACTTCCTCCATTCACCTGCCAACCCAGAATTCAGGTGGAAACAGTTGATTTTACGTCACTTGATTTTTATTCGCTGTTTTTCACGGAAGATCTCTATAGATCTATTGTGGACCAAAGCAATTTGTATGCTGGTCAATTCATCGCCGCTAATCCCCAGTTGATCCTTGCCAGAGATTGGAAACCTAGTACAGTTTCCGAATTTAAGACCTTCCTGGGCCTATCCCTCCTCATGGGCATTACTAAAAAAAACGAGTTGCGGTCATACTGGTCCGTCGACCCAATTCATTATATGTCCATGTTCTCTGCCTCCATGACCAGGACACGATATGAGCAGATCTTGCGGTTCATGCACTTCAATGATAATGAACTCTGACATCCTCGGGGGGGCCCTGGATTTGATCGGTTCAACAAAATTCGGCACCTCGTAAACAACTTCAACCAACGTTTTGCAGCCTTGTTTACTCCCAATCAAGTTGTCTGCGATGATGAGTCCCTGATTATGTTTTCTGGCCGCTTGTCTATTACACAGTATCTTCTCCACAAGCGTGTCAGATATGGGGTCAAGATGTATAAGCTCTCTGACAGGGCAACAGGCTATACATATAATTTTATGGTTTACGAGGGAAGAGATAGTCACGTAGAGCTGGAAAACTGCCCAGACTACATAGGAAGCGCTGGCAAGGTTGTTTGGGATTTGGTGTCACCCTTGTTCAGAAAGGGGTACCAACTAGTATGTGGACAATTATTACACGAGCGTGCCACTTTTTAGTCACCTTTTTGATTGTGGAATTGGCTCATGTGGCACCGTGCTATCTAATCACTGGGGCTTCCCCCAACGACATGTAGAATCCTGACTTAGACGGGGGGAGAGAGCCTGCTTGAAGTGTAATAATTTGTTAGCAGTGAAGTGGAGGGATTCACGGAATGTTTTTGTTCTGTCCTCTTTTCATGCAGATACATAGTTACATAGTTACATAGTAGGGGAGGTTGAAAAAAGACAAGTCCATCAAGTCCAACCTATGTGTGTGATTATGTGTCAGTATTGCATTATATATCCCTGTATGTTGCGGTCATTCAGGTGCTTATCTAATAGTTTCTTGAAGCTATCAATGTTCTCCGCTGAGACCACCGCCTGTGGAAGGGAATTCCACATCCTTGCCGCTCTTACAGTAAAGAACCCTCTACGTAGTTTAAGGTTAAACCTCTTTTCTTCTAATTTTAATGAGTGGCCACGAGTCTTATTAAACTCTCTTCTGCGAAAAAGTTTTATCCCTATTGTGGGGTCACCAGTACGGTATTTGTAATTGAAATCATATCCCCTCTCAAGCATCTCTTCTCCAGAGAGAATAAGTTCAGTGCTCGCAACCTTTCCTCATAACTAAGATCCTCCAGACCCTTTATTAGCTTTGTTGCCCTTCTTTGTACTCGCTCCATTTCCAGTACATCCTTCCTGAGGACTGGTGCCCAGAACTGGACAGCATACTCCAGGTGCGGCCGGACCAGAGCCTTGTAGAGTGGGATAATTATCGTTTTATACGACAGTCCAAATTCCTACGGTGACTAGTGTTGTGGAGAAACCCATCTGTGTCCACGAAAACAACCTTAACATGGGAGGGGTGGACCTCAACTACCAGTTGTTGGCGCCGTACCTAATTGCCCATAAGGCCAGACGCTGGTACAAAAAAATGTCTGTATATTTATTTCAATTGGCTCTGCTGAATGCTTATGTGCTATACAAAGCTTCAGGACAGACTGGATCCTTCTTGAAATTCCAGGAAGAGATCATCAGAGCCCTTCTGTTTGCAGACGGTGCTGTGCTCCACCTTCCCAATGCAAATGCAGTGAGCCGGCTGCATGAGAGGCATTTTCCGTATGTCCTCCCTGGTACCCCTAGCCAAAGAAACCCCCAAAGAAGATATTGTGTCTGCAAAAAATGCAGATTTAGGCATGACACCCACTTTTATTGTCCCTCCTGTCCTGACCAACCTTGTGTCTGCATCGATGACTCAAACGCTACCACACACTAGTGGAGTATTAGCTTAGGGTACAGCACTGCACACTCCTAGGCACACTAACACAGGGTCTTGAAAGATGAGATGGCCATCACATTTTGAGAGATCCTAATCTGGAACGTTCACAGTCTACAGTTTTTAAAAAAGTGCAAAAAAAAAACCACACAAAAACACAAAAAAAAGAAAAAAAAGCCCAAAATAGTTAGGTTTTATTTTTCTTCTCTCTCTATATTGTTTTCTGTCTTTTGTTCATTCTCTATTGGCTGCTCTATTGTTCGCTCATTATTGTTCTATATCTATTGTTCTCTCTCTACTATGTTTTATTGTATTTGCTTTGCAGGTATGGTATGTATTGCTGTTATACTGCAATGTTACTTTGTTTTATTGTTAACCATCATTTGTTTAGGAGGTACGCTATTCAGCTGCAGCACGGGTTTATTTATTTTGACAGCAACAGTGTTTGCTCCCACGATACATAAAGCCATGACTCCAGCGCTGTAGGAGGTGATTTTGCCACCACAGTTAAAAAAAACATATATGTCGAAACATGGGGGCAGGGGTGGAGGAGCGATTTGCTCCTTACATTAGGGGCGGATTGCCCCCATGCTTCGGCATATATTTTTTGGGCACAGATTGTGTTAAAAAATGTTTTATTTTACTATGTTTTATTGTATTTTCTTTGTAGGTATGATATGTCTTACTGTTATACTGTAATGTTATTTTGTTTTCTTGTTAACCATCATTTGCTTAGCAGGTACGCCATTCAGCTGCAGCACTGATTTATTTATCTTGACAGCAACAGCCTTTGCTTCCACGATATGTAAATCAGCGACTCCAGCACTGTAGGAGGTGATTTCACCACCATAGTTTAAAAAAAAAAATAGTGCATGTATGCCCATCATTAGAAGTGGGTGGATGAAGGGCGGTAGTCTAATGGTGGGCATACCCACCAATCAATCTATTTTTTTTCATGCAGCCCATAGGCTGCATGAAAAAAAGAACATTACAATGCATGCCCAACAAGGACCAGCAACTTTCTTATATTTTGCTGGACTTTGAGTGGTTATACCAGAATGATGCCTGCAGGTTTAGGTATCATCTTGGTATCATTCTTTTCAGCCAGTGGTCGGCCTTCATGTAAAAGCAATTCTAGTGGCTAATTAGCCTCTAGACTGCTTTTACAAGCAGTGGGAGGGAACGACCCCCCACTGTCTTCCATGGTTTTCTCTGGCTCTCCTGTCCCAACAAGGAACCTGAGAATGCAACCGGTGGTTCCGCCAGCTGACCATAGAGCTGATCGGAGACCAGAATGGCTCTAATCATCTCTATGGCCTAAGAAACTGGAAGCTACAAGCATTTCATGACTTAGATTTTGCCGGATATAAACAGTGGCATTGGGAAATTGGGAAAGCATTTTTATCACACTGATGTTGGTGTGATCAGATATTTGAGGGCAGAGGAGAGATCTGGGGTCTAATAGACCACAATCATAGGGGATATTTACATTCCCTGAAATAACAATAAAAATGATTAAAAAAATGAAAGGAACAGTTAAAAAAAAAAAAAAGCAACATAAATAATAAAAAAAGAAAGAAAAGCACCCCTGCCCCCCTGTGCTCACGCGCAAAGGTGAACGCAAGCGTCGGTCTGGCGTCATATGTAAACAGCAATTGCACCATGCATGTGAGGTATCACCGCAAAGGTCAGATCGAGGGCAGTAGCAGTATTTTAGCAGTAGACCTCCTCTGTAAATCTAAAGTGGTAACCTGTAAAGGCTTTTAAAAATGTATGTAGTTTGTCGCCGCTGCACGTTTGTGTGAAATTTTAAAGCATGTCGTGTTTGGTATCCATGTACTCGGCCTAAGATAATCTTTTTTACTTCATCAAACATTTGGGCAATATAGTGTGTTTTAGTGCATTCAAATTAAAAAAGTGTGTTTTTTCCAAAACAAATCCGTTTGAAAAATCACTGTGCAAATACTGTGTGAAAAAAAAAAATGCAACACCCTCCATTTTAATCTGTAGGGCCTTTGCTTTAAAAAAAGATATAGTTTTTGGGTTCAAAGTAATTTTCTTGTAAAAAAAAATTATTTTTTTCATTTAAACAAAAAGTGTCAGAAAGGGCTTTGTCTTCAAGTGGTTAGAAGATTGGGTGATGTGTGATATAAGCTTAAAATGTTGTGCATAAAATGCCAGGACAGTTCAAAACCCCCCCAAATGACCCCATTTTGGAAAGTAGACACCCCAAGCTATTTGCTGAGAGGCATGTCGAGTCCATGGATATTGTGACACAAGTTGCGGAAAAAGACACATTTTTTTGTTTGCACGAAGTTGTCACTAAATTATATATTGCTCAAACATGCCATGGGCATATGTCAAATTACACCCCAAAATAAATTCTTCTGCTTCTCCTGAGTATGGGGATACCACATGTGTAAGACTTTTTGGGAACCCATGTACTATACCCCGAAAACCAATCACCGCCTTCAGGCTTTCTAAGGGCGTAAAATGGTGATTTCACTTCCTGAATGAATGAATGAATGATTTGTAAAGCGCTGCAAAATGCGCACTGAATCGCCTCAAGGCACTAGATGCGTTCTGTGTTGTCAGCTTCTTAGAAGAGGTAGATCTTGAGTTTTTTCCTGAAGGCCTGATGGTTTTCTTCCATGCGGATGTAAGTCGGAAGAGCGTTCCATAGCCGTGGTCCTTGGACTGTGAATCTTCATTCTCCCTTTGATTTGTAGTGGTATTTGGGAATGAGGAGGAGGTTTTGGTTAGATGATCAAAGACTGCGATTGGGTATGTAGTGTTTTATTTTCTCTCGAAGGTATTGAGGACCGTTTCCTTGTATGCATTTGTGGGTGAGGCGGAGGGTCTTGAATGTGATCCGATTCTTTACGGTTAGCCAATGTAGGCTCCACAGGGATGGGGAAATGGATTCCTAGAGTTTTTTTCCTGTTAGCAGTCTTGCCGCCATGTTTTGGATGGGTTGTAAGCGTGCAAGCTGATATTGGGGTAATCCTATGTAGAGGGAGTTTGCGTAGTCGAGTCGGGAATTGATGATTGTTCCAACTACTGCTGCTTTGTCCTTTTCTGGGATGAAGGGGATGAGTCTACGTAGCAGGCGGAGGAGATGGTGAGATCCGCTAACTACTGATCCTATTTGTGCATCCATTGACATTTCTGAGTCAAAGATGACTCCAAGACTCTTGGCTTTGGTGCTTGGAGAGATGGTCTGTCCAAAGATGGTGGGAGGTGTCCACGGGGTCTTAGTTTTGGAAAAGTAGAGTTGGGTGTCATCAGCGTATGAGTGGAAGCAGAGGTCCGATTTTCTGATGATTTTGAGGAGTGGGCAGATGTAGATGTTGACAAGGGTGAACCCTGAGGGACTCCACAGGAGATTGCGCGGGTTTCAGAGGTGAATGCTCCTAGTTTCACTGTCTGAGAACAATTCTCTAAGAAGGATGCAAACCATTTAGACCAGAATTTGTGGCTCCTACTACTTCTGTGAGGTGCACAAGTAGAGTATTGTGCTCACTACCTCACTACCTCACTAATTCCTCACTACCTATCACTAGCTATCACTACCTATCACTTCCTATCTGTCACGTACCTGGTGACGGAGCCCAGAATGCAGGGAGTGGCCTCTCGTGTGCCTCTGGCTCGAGAACCCCTGATAGAGAAAACAGGGACTCAAGAGCGCAGGGGGCCACAAGTGCCTGGCAAGTGGCAGATGTTTCTGAAGTTCAACTGGAACACTGGAACAGCAGACTATAAGAGGAGGCACCGGATAACTGTCTGGAACACTGGAACCACTGGCCGTGAGGAGAAGCACTATAGCACGCAGGAACTCTGGAACAGCAGGCGGCAGGGAGATGTTCTGTAGATTGGCTGGAGAGCTGGAACAGCAGGCTGTAAGAGGGTGCACTGGAACTCTGGCAGGAACACTGGAACCACTGGCTGTAGGAGGTGCACCGTAGCAGGCAAGAACTCTGGAACAGCAGGCAACAGGGAGGTGTTCTATAGTCCAGCTGGAGCACAAGCAGAATCAGACAGGCCGGGTCAACACTGGCGGGCAAGCAGGTACCAAACGGAGGCAGGAGAATAGTCAAGATACAGTCCGGGTTGGCAACAGGCAGGTAACAGATAACCAAAGGAGGAGGCAGGAGAGTAGTCAAACGAGCCGGGGTCAAGGACTGGCAGCAAACAGGAATAGTCAGGAACAGGCCGGGTAACAGGAAGCAGGTAGGCAGGTATTCAGGTAGCTTAGGGTCACAGGGAACGCTGTAGACCGGACAGCAAGAAAGCGTGCTGACAGGCTCCTTTAAATAGGCCTAATGGCGCCAAACGCTGTCACACTGCACGTCCGCGTGCATCCGCGCGCACTTGTGCACGTCCGTGTACCGACCGTACGTGCCCGTTCATACCATCGTGCACCCGCGTACCCCCGTTCGTACGAACGCACACCCGCCTGCGTCCGTTCGCGCCAACGCACCTCCGAACGTGTCCTCTGGCTCTAACAACAGTGGTTCTGCTAACCGATCTTCCGCCGACGGTTGTGCTAACAGGACGCCTTTCATGACATTGCCCCCCCCAAGGGGCAGCCTCCGGATGCCCAACTGTGCCATCTTACTTGGGTGAGACCTTTTAAAGGCAAGAATCAGCCTCCTCGCATGAATGTTGGACTCCGGCTCCCAAGAGTTCTCCTCAGGCCCGTACCCCTTCCATTTTACCAAAAACTGGACTTGGTTACGTCTCTTACTGCAATCCAGAATGGACTCAACCTCATATTCGGTTTCTCCGTCAATGATTACAGGTTCAGGGGGATCAACCCTCCGGTTGAAAAAAAGGATCAGGAACCGTGGGTTTGAGTAGGGCCACGTGAAAGACCAGGTGGATCCGGAATGACTCCGGTAACTTCAATTCATAGGCCACGTTATTAATCTTCCTTAGAACTGGGAAGGGACCCACAAATTTAGGGCCCAATTTCCTGGAAGGACATGCCAGCTTTAAATTCAAAGTAGACAGCCAGACCTGATCCCCGGGCTTGGGGTCAAGTTCCCCCCTTCTCTTCTTGTCAAACACCTCCTTGTTGTAATTCTGAGTCCTAGCCATAGTCTCCTGCAGAAGTTTATTATTTGACTCAAAGAAGTCTAGATTCTCCTGAACGGCTGGTACTGGGCACTCCGGGGTGTTACTGGACAGGAACAGAGGATGGAAACCATAATTTGCAAAAAACGGTGACTGCTTCGTGGCGGAATGGACAGAATTATTATAAGCAAATTCGGCAAGAGGTAGGAGCGGAGCCCAATCATCCTGGGAGAAAGAAGAAAAACAGCGCAGATACTGCTCCAGCGTCTGATTTGTTCTTTCTGTCTGGCCATTTGTTTGGGGATGATAGGCAGAGGAGAAAGAAAGGTCAATTTTTAAAGATCCACAAAGTGCTCTCCAAAACTTGGAAGTAAATTGCACCCCCCGATCTGAAGTAATATTTGCAGGAATGCCATGAAGCCTCACCACTTCCCTGATAAATGTCCTTGCAGTCTCAGCAGCAGTAGGTGTGCCCTTCATTGGTAAGAAATGAGCCATTTTTGATAGTCTATCCACCACTACAAAGATTGTAGTGTAGCCTTCAGAAGGTGGCAGCTCGACAATAAAATCCATGGAGATCATCCTCCATGGCTTCTCCGGAACGGGTAATGGCTTCAACAGACCCCAAGCCTTACACTTGCTGCCCTTGTTTTGAATGCAAGTGGCACATGCTTCCACATAGTCCCTGCAATCTTTCCTTAACTGCAGCCACCAGAATGTGCGCTGAAGGAGTTCAGATGTTTTGTGCACACCAAAATGGCCGGCCAACATGTGGTCATGACAGGAACTAAGAACTGCCGCTCGCAACTCCTGGGGTACGAAGATCCTATCTTTGAACCAAAGAAGCTCGTCTCTGGACTGTAGAGCTGAATCAGGTGGAACAGAGGCATTCCTAGAAGCTTGCTTGATCTGTGAGAGTAGGTCCCCTTGGAGCAGCAGAAAGCTTCCTGAGGATAAGATGGTGTCTGGGGGTGGAGATGCTTCCGGTCCGTTGTACATTCGTGACAGTGCGTCAGGCTTGGTGTTCTTTGATCCGGGGCGATAGGTTATGTGGAATGAAAATCTGGTAAAGAAAAGTGCCCACCTGGCCTGTCGTGGTCTTAATCTCTTGGCAGTCTTTAAATATTCCAGATTCTTGTGATCTGTATAAACAAGAATTGGATGAGCTGCTCCTTCCAGGAGATATCGCCACTCTTCAAGTGCGGCTTTGATTGCTAACAATTCTCGATCGCCCACATCATAGTTTCTCTCTGCTTCGGATAATTTGCGAGAAAAGAAAGCAACTGGATGCAAAAGAGCCCTAGACCCCTGTCTCTGGGAAAGCACTGGACCAACCGCTATTTCCGAAGCATCCACCTCCAAAATGTATGGTAATGTGGGAGCCGGGTGCTTTAAGACTGAAGCTGAAACAAACAGATCCTTTAGCGTTGTGAAGGCCGCCTGAGCTTCAGTAGACCAATGAAACTTAAGGCCCTGCTTAGTTAACTTTGTGATGGGAGAAATGATGGTTGAGAATCCTTTGATAAATTTCCTGTAGAAATTTGCAAATCCTACAAAACGTTGGATTCCCTTCTTGTCGGTGGGAGCGGGCCAGTCCAGAATAGCAGAGACCTTCTGAGGGTCCATCTTAATACCCTCTACAGAGATGATTAGACCAAGGAACTGGATACTCTCTTGTTCAAAGACACACTTCTCAGGTTTGGCGTAGAGGCCATGTAGCCGTAGACGGGTCAAGACATTTCTAACATGTTCACGATGCTCAGCTAAAGAAGAAGAAAAAATCAGGATATCATCTAAATAGATAATAACAAACAGGTCAAGGTAGTCTCTGAAAATGTTATTCACAAAGTGTTGAAATGTAGCAGGAGCATTGCACAGTCCAAAGGGCATGACTAAATACTCAAAGTGCCCAAATCGGGTACGGAAAGCCGTCTTCCATTCGTCTCCTCTACGTATGCGGACAAGGTTGTAGGCACCACGAAGATCCAGCTTGGAAAACACTACTGCAGACCCTAGTCTTTGAAAAAGTTCTGGTACCAAGGGCAAAGGATATCGGTTTTTAATTGTGATTTTATTAAGTGCCCGATAATCCACACAAGGGCGTAGAGAATGGTCTTTCTTCTCCACAAAATAGATTCCTGCTCCTGCCGGGGATGTGGAGGGTCGGATGAACCCTTTCTCCAGATTGTCATCAATATAAGTCTTTAATGCCCCTAGTTCTAGTTCTGACAAAGGGAAAATCCTCCCAAAAGGAATCTCTGCTCCTGGGAGAAGCTCAATTGGGCAATCGTATGGCCGATGGGGAGGAAGGATCTCAGCCCCCTTTTTACTGAAAACGTCCAGGAAGCTGTGGTAGGCTTCAGGTACAATTTGACAGGTTTCGATGTCAGTTTCCATGCAGAGTAGGGAAGAAGGGGCATCGGTGACTTCTGGTAGACAGTGTTGCTGGCAGTAAGAGGATACAAACTCAATCTTCCCTGAGGTCCAATCAATTTGCGGATTATGTGCTTTTAGCCACGGCATGCCTAGTATGATGGGAAATAGAGGAGACTCGATGACATCTAGGCTGAGTAGCTCTTGATGAGTGCCGGCAATGGTGGTATGCAAAGGTACAGTCTCCTGAGTTACTGGCCCTGATTTGAGGTTAGAGCCATCGGCCAAATATACAGAAAGTCCTTTAACTCTGGGCTGAAGGGGAATGTGGTGTCTGGAGGCAAAGGACAAGTCTATGAAACCGCTGCAGGCCCTGGAATCAATGATAGCGCTGGTTGGTAAATTCCCTCCTGGGAGCTGTAAGAGAATCGGAACAACCAGATGAGAAACGTCATTCAGTACAGCAGGGGTAAGAGCGGGAGAAATAGAAAAGCACTTACGAAGCTTCGCCGGGCATGTCCGTACAAAATGTCCAGATTCCCCGCAGTACATGCGCAGGTTACCAGCCCGATGGCATTGACGCTCTTCAGGCGTAAGTGAAGGGCGTAAGAGGCCCAGCTGCATCGGTTCTGGAATGTCTGAGGTAACGGTGGTTGAAGCTGGTGAAGCAGATTGGGAAGAACTAGGCACACGGGGCATCATCCAGACAGGACGAGAAGGACCAGAGGATCGCTCCGTACGCCGTTCCCTCAGGCGTCTGTCTATCTGGATAGAGAGATCTATGAGCCCCTCTAGAGTCTCTGGGATGCCCACTCGGGCCAGTTCATCTTTTAGAAATTCTGAAAGGCCCATACGGAACTGGTACCGTAAGGCAGCATTATTCCAGTTCGTGTCGGAACTCCAACGTCTGAATTCCGACACGTAGTCCTCCACAGGACTGCGGCCTTGTTGTAGAGCATGCAGGGCTGCCTCTGCAGTGGCTGTTAATTGAGGATCCTCATATAGCAATGACATGGCCTGAAAAAAGTCATTTAAGGTGTCAAGTGAAACATCCTTCTTTTCTAGAAGACGATGGGCCCAGGACTGAGGCTCGCCTGACAACAGTGAGATCACGAACCCCACTTTAGTTGCCTCCAGAGAGAAGGTCCTTGGCTGAAGAGCAAAAAAGAGTTCACATGAATTACGAAAAGTCCTGAATTTACTCCGGTTGCCCGAAAATCTTTCAGGCGTGGGGACCCTGGGTTCAGGCGGCATCATCACCACTGAGGGTGCAGCAGGAGTCACGGAAGCAGGAGGTGAAGAAGCTGCTAAAGCTTGGACTTGGCCTTCCAGTTGGGTATAGCCCTCTTGTAGGCTCTTTACTGCTTGGGTAAGTCCAGCAAGGTGGCGGCAGAGCTCGTCCATGGGAGAGGCTCCCTGCGTGGGCTCGGACATGGCTGTCACGTACCTGGTGGCGGAGCCCAGAATGCAGGGAGTGGCCTCTCGTGTGCCTCTGGCTCGAGAACCCCTGATAGAGAAAACAGGGACTCAAGAGCGCAGGGGGCCACAAGTGCCTGGCAAGTGGCAGATGTCTGTGAAGTTCAACACCAGAACAGCAGACTATAAGAGGAGGCACCGGATAACTGTCTGGAACACTGGAACCACTGGCCGTGAGGAGAAGCACTGTAGCAGGCAGGAACTCTGGAACAGCAGGCTGCAGGGAGGTGTTCTGTAGATTGGCTGGAGAGCTGGAACAGCAGGCTGTAAGAGGGTGCACTGGAACTCTGGCAGGAACAATGGAACCACTGGCTGTAGGAGGTGCACCGTAGCAGGCAAGAACTCTGGAACAGCAGGCAACAGGGAGGTGTTCTATAGTCCAGCTGGAGCACAAGCAGAATCAGACAGGCCGGGTAAACACTGGCGGGCAAGCAGGTACCAAACAGAGGCAGGAGAATAGTCAAGATACAGTCCAGGTTGGCAACAGGCAGGTAACAGATAACCAAAGGAGGAGGCAGGAGAGTAGTCAAACGAGCCGGGGTCAAGGACTGGCAGCAAACAGGAATAGTCAGGAACAGGCCGGGTAACAGGAAGCAGGTATTCAGGTAGCTTAGGGTCACAGGGAACGCTGTAGACCGGACAGCAAGAAAGCGTGCTGACAGGCTCCTTTAAATAGGCCTAATGGCGCCAAACGCTGTCACACTGCACGTCCGCGCGCATTCGCGCGCACTCGTGCACGTCCGTGTACCGACCGTACGTGCCCGTTCGTACCATCATGCACCCGCGTACCCCCGTTCGTACGAACGCGCACCCGCCCGCGTCCGTTCGCGCCAACGCGCCTCCGAACGTGTCCTCTGGCTCTAACAACAGTGGTTCTGCTAACCGATCTTCCGCCGACGGTTGTGCTAACAGGACGCCTTTCATGACACTATCACAGTTTCGGAGGCCATGAAATGTCAAGATAGCACAAACCCCCCCAAATGATTTCAAGCTATTTGCTGAAAGGCATGTTGAGGCAATGGAATATTTTATATTTTCCACACGTTTCTGGAAAACAATAGTTTTTTTTATTTTTCTTCACAGAAAGTTGTCACTAAATGATATATTGCTCACACATGCCATGGGAATATGTGGAATTACACCCCAAAATACATTCTGTTGCTTCTCCTGAGTACAGGAATACCACATGTGTGAGACTTTTTGGGAGCCTAACCGCGTACACGATCCCAAAAAACCAAGGTCGTAAATTTTTGATTTCACTCTTCACTGTCTATCACAGTTTCGGAGACCATGAAATGCCCATACAGCACACAACCCCCTCAAATGACCCCATTTTGGAAAATAGACACCCCAAGCTATTTTCTGAGAGGCATGTTGAGTATTTTGCAGATCTCCCTTTTTGTCACAAAGTTTTGAAAAAAGAAAAAAATATATTTTATTTTCTTTCTTCATTTTCAAACACAAATGAGAGCTACAAAATACTCACTGTGCCTCCTAGCAAATGCCTTGGGTGTCTACTTTCCAAAATGGGGTAATTTGGGGGGAGTTTGTGCCATCTGGACATTTCAGGGCCTCTGTAACTGATAGGTAGTGAGGAGTAAAATCACCATTTTACGCCCTTAGAAAGCCTGAAGGCGGTGCTTGGTTTTCAGGGTCCTGTACACGGCTAGGCTCACAAAAAGTCTCACACATGTGGTATCCCTGTACTCAGGAGAAGCAGCAGAATGTATTTTGGTATATAATTTCATATATGCCCATGGCATGTTTGAGCAATATATCATTTAGTGACAACTTTGTGCAAAAACAAAAAATATATATATAATTTTCCCACAACTTGTGGCAAAATATAAAATATTCCATGAACTCAACATGCCTCTCAGCAAATAGCTTGAGGTGTCTACTTTCCAAAATGGGGTCATTCGGGGGGTTTTGTACTATCTTGCCATTTTATGGCCTTTGAAACTGTGATAGGTAGTGAGGAGTGAAATCAAAAATTACGCCCTTAGAAATCCTGAAGGCGGTGCTTGGTTTTCGGGGTCCTGTATGCGGCTAGGCTCCCAAAAAGTTTCAGACATGTGGTATCCCCATACTCAGGAGAAGCAGCAGAATGTATTTTGGGGTGTAATTTCACATATAACCATGGCATGTGTGAGCAATAATAGGATTTTTATACAGCTTACCTGTAAAATCCTTTTCTTGGAAGTACATCAAGGGACACAGAGCACCATAGTCATTACTATGTGGGTTATACGCCACCTTCAGATGATTGGACACTGGCATAATCAAAGACAGGAAGTCCCCCTCTATATAACCCCTCCTATACAGGGAGTACCTCAGTTTTTGTAGCAAAGCAATATATAAATAAATATCCCAACAAGAGGGGAGAGACCTCTGTGTCCCGTGATGTACTTCCAAGAAAAAGATTTTGCAGGTAAGCCGTTATAAAAATCCTATTTTCTTTATCGTACATCACAGGACACAAACCACTATAGTCTTTACTATGTGGGATGTCCCAAAGCAATGCCATTTGAGGGGAGGGAGACACAAATTAAGCCGGCCAACATCAGACGCGAGGACCTATACTGCAGTACACTGCGCCCAAAGGCAGCATCCCCTTGCTGACCTACATCCAGCTGGTAAAATTTAGTGAATGTATGTACAGATGACCAAGTCGCAGCCTTGCAAACCTGAGTCAAAGAGGCTTGATGACACACTGTCCACGAAGCACATACTGCCCTGGTAGAGTGCCCTCTAGGTTGAAAAGGTGGAGCTTTTCCTTTCAGATCATAAGCCTGAATAATAACCTGACGAATCCATCTAGAAATAGTCGATTTTGACTCTGCCTGCCCGTTCCTGGGGCCTTCTGGCAGCAGAAACAAAGCATCAGTCTTTCGTATCTGAGCAGTTGCTTTCAGATAGATTTTAACCGCTCTCACTACATCGAGAGAGTGTAATAATTCTTCTTCTTCAGAACGCGTTTCTGGAAAGGACGAAGGTAGGGAAACATCTTGGTTCAAATGAAAACTAGATACCACCTTAGGTAGAAAGGATGGGTGAGGACGCAACACTGGCTCTTTACAAGAAAAAGCTGCCAACTCTGAAACTCTTGCAGAGGTTACCTCAACCAACAACACTAGCTTTTTTGTCACAAGAATCAAAGGGATATGGTGCATCGGCTCAAAGAGCTGACCTTGTAAAGCCGACAAAACTAGATTCAAATCCCACGGGCACAAGGGCAACTTAACTGGCGGATTTATACGCATTACCCCTTGTATAAAGGCCCAGATGAAAGAATGCGAAGCAAGCGGCCTTTGGAATAATACTGACAAGGCCGAGATCTGACCCTTGATCGTACTTAAGGCTAGCTTTACTCTGCCTATGACATACTTCCTAGGATGCCATCCACTGGATTCACACCAGGAAACGTAGGCATTCCAGACCCTATAGTAAATGGTCCTAAAAGCCGGCTTTCTTGCATTAATCAGGTCAGTTACCACTGAAAGCCCCTGACTCTTTTGAATGTGGGCTTCAATAGCCAAACCATCAAACTTAGCATTTGTAAGGCAGGATGGAACACTGCCCCTTGCGAAAGTAGATCTGGCCGAGATGGAAGAGTCCAAGGATCCCTGATTGCCATCATTATGATCTCTGCATACCATGACCTTCTGGGCCATACCGGGGCAACTAGTATTACCCGCTTCCGTTCCTCCTTGATCCTGCGCAGAAGCCACGGTAGCAGCTGATCCAGGGAGAATGCATAAATCAGTGAGAACTAATCCCATGGAGTCATTAATGCATCCGTCCCGAATGCGAGTGGATCCCTTGTCCTTGACACAAAGCTGTCCAATTTCCTGTTGAACCTGGACACCAAAAGATCTACATCCGGGGTACCCCATTTCTGGCATATAGCCAGAAAAATGTTGGGATGTAGAGACCATTTCCCCGGGAATAATTGCTCAAGAAATCCACCTGCCAATTTTCAACTCCTGGAATGAAAACCGCAGATAGTCAAGGCACATGCTCTTCTGCCCAAGCCAGAATGTGGTTCACTTCTTTTTGGGCTGCGCGATTTCTGGTGCCACCTTTGTGATTGATGTAGGCCACTGCTGTGGCATTGTCGGATTGAATCGTGACAGGACAATTCTGTAATCTGCCCGTCCAGGCCCTTAGAGCCAGACGTGCTGCCCAAATCTCTAGAATGTTAATGGACAAGGTTCTCTCGGATTCTGACCACTTCCCCTGGATAGTGTTTTCTTCCAGGACCGCCCCCCAGCCCAAGAGGCTGACATCTGTCATTACAACTCTCCAGGCAACCGGCACAAAGGCTTTCCCCTTCTGCAGATTTTTGGTTGTCAACCACCAATTGAGACTCTGGCGCACCTTTGGACTAAGTACATTGGACAATCCAAGCCTTGGCTTTTCTTGCTCCAAGCAAACATGATACTGCTTTGCATCAATCTTGAATAGAATTGGGCATAGGGAACTGCTTCAAATGAAGCTACCATATTCCCTAACAACCTCCTGCAAAGGCGGATGGAAGGACCCTTCATTGTCCTGACTGTGTGAGCCAGATCTCTTATAGCGCTGACTTTTGCCTGAGGTAAAAACACTCTCTTTTGGGCCGTGTTTATAACCAGACCCAAATACTCCAGCCTTTTACTGGTCGTAAGGATGATTTCTCTAATTTGAGAATCCAACCCAGATGTTCCAAATACCCGACCGTGCTATGGTTTGATCTATCAGCAGCAGGTCGTCTAGATATGCCATTACCGCTATACCCTGGGCCCTTAGTTTTGCCAGAAGCGGAGCCAGAACCTTTGTAAACACGTGAAGCACATTGGCCAACCC
This sequence comes from Aquarana catesbeiana, assembly GCA_037953035.1. NCBI lineage: Eukaryota > Metazoa > Chordata > Amphibia > Anura > Ranidae > Aquarana > Aquarana catesbeiana. The sequence goes on along the minus strand of JBBHAA010000512.1, from coordinate 6,008,816 downwards.
AAAGGGCAAGGCCACAAACTGGAAATGGCATTGTTCTACTGGGAACCATAGGAACCTCTGGTGAGCGGGCAAAATTGGAACATGTAGGTATGCATCCTTGATGTCTATAGATGCTAGAAGCTTTCCTGCCCCCAGGGTGGACACTACTGACCTTATTGATTCCATGCGAAAAGAGCGGATGTTTAGGAACTGATTCAGACCTTTGAGATCTAGAATGGGTCTGACATCACCATTTGGTTTTGGCACCGTGAAGAGATTTGAATAAAATCCCATACCTTGCTCTTCTGAGGGGGTCTCTATGATCACACCCTGAGACATCAATCGGTCTAGCGCCTGAAATAAAGACCCTTTTTTCACTAGGTCTTTGGGAACATTTGATCTTCTTTGATTCTCGAAACTCCAACTTGTATCCTAGAGATACTGTGGAAATGACCCATCTGTCCTGGATTTCTTCCCGCAAGGCTCCTGAAAACTGCAGAAGCCTTCCCCCACTCGATCGAGTTTGGGGCGCCCCTTCATAAGGAGGCCTTGGGACTCTGCTTTGCAAACTTTTGCCCCAGGGCTTTTTCTGGCCCTGAACCTGGTTTTGAGACCTACCTCTTGAACCTGATGGCGGAGGCAATCGTGACTGCCTAGAGGCTGTCACCCCAGGTACAGGGGAGGAAGAACGTTTAAACGATGAATGTCCACTCCTTCTCTTAACCGGAAGAAGGGTACTCTTACGACCTGAAATCTTTTAGATGCATTTATCCAAATCATCTCTGAACAACCGTTTCCCATGAAAAGGAAAACCAGACAATAGATTTTTGCATGGTAGCTCAGCTGATCAATGCTTTAGCCACATAACTCTACGCATATGTACTAACAGGAGCGCAAGGCGTGACGTATGATGAATAGAATCTTTAATAGTGTCAACCGCAAAACATAAGGCCCTTGGTAGCACGGCTAAATCCGGGACCTCATTCCCCTTGACAATCTGCTTAACTTTGTCCTTTCGGGATTGACAAATGCCTATTGCTGGTACCGCACTGCGCCACTTCACCAGTCACAGCAAATGAGGCCTTAAGCAAAGATTCTAGCCTTTTATCAGCTGGATCTTTGAATACTTGGACATTGTCTACTGGACAAGTCAGACTCTTATTCAGAGAAGATATAGCAGCATCTACTGCTGGTACACTCCACTTTTTAGAGAACTTCAGTCAATTTTTAAGACTTAAAAGGAATTGCAGTACTCATGAGGACTTCCAACAGGAATCCAATGAATTGACAGCCAGACTGATGGAGAGAGGATACACCAAAACAACCCTCAAAAAAGCGTTTAATCGTGTAAAAACATGGATAGACAGAAAATAATCTTCAAGAAGAAAGCCCACAAGAAAGAGGACAACACAACCAGAATTATTATGAGATTCTCAAACGAACATAAAGAAATAAGAAAGATCATCTCCAAACACTGGTCAATTCTCACAGAAGACCCAATTTTAGGGAGCCTAGTTACTTCTAGACCCCAAATTACTTATAAAAAATCGGGCGGCATAGGAAATATGCTCACCCAAAGTGAGTATAAAGGCAGTTTAAGAGGAGACCCCTGTAAGACCTGGGGCACATATCCATGTGGAGCATGCTCACAGTGTGGAGTTATAGGCAAGAGAACCACAATTACTCTACCTAGTGGTGAAAACTTTCAGCTTCGACATTTTGCAAACTGCAGAACACGGGGAGTCATCTATTTAATGTAATGCCAATGCGGAGCGTTCTATGACGGGAAAACCCGACAGGAATTTACCAAGAGAGTGGAAAAGCATATACATAGTATGAGCATTGGCAATCTATATTTACCATTAGGCAGACATGTAGCCAAACAACATAATTATAGAATGCCAAGGGTCAACTTCACAGTGTTAGACAGACTTCACATACCCACCAGGGGGGGAGACTGGAACAAGATCTTGCTCCAACGCAAAATGCGTTGGATCAGGCGTCTTAGGGCCACCACCCCCCTGGGTCTAAATGAAGTAGAGAGTTTTAGGCCTTTTCTGGAGGGCTTCGGATCCGGCAAAACCGACTAGGGTACTTCCTTCACTCTCTTGGCTTGACATATTATTCTTCCACGTAGCACCATGGGCGGGATATAACTTATTCTCCCCGTGGGGCATCCTTGATTTACCCCTTATGTGCACCAAGGTACAAGATGGAGATTATTTCACCCTGGGGGGTTTCAAATGTATTTGTATTGTTTATTTTTGATAATTACTGTTTGTCATGTAAAATTTGTTATTCTGACTATTCTGATCCTCCAGTTTGAGCAAGTATCTCTAGGCCCCTGTAGGATACAAATTTGTGATGTAATTTTATAAGATTTTTGTTGGACGATTTCCACAAAGATCTTTTCAGTATTTTCTTCTCATGCCCTCCCGCCACATCTCAGTGCGATTCACCATGTAGATTGGGATAGTCCCCTAGAATCCCTGAGGTAATTTTTCGCTAGTGTCCTATACCTACCCGACACACTCCCTTTCCCGGGCCTTTTATTAGGCAGGGATCTCTGAGTCGGTGGTTACTAGTCCAAAAAAAAAACCCTTTTTCCCCCCGCTCTATTCTCTTCCAGTGGGGACAGGGGACTATATGTGGTTCATTTTATATTATAGGTTATATAACAATGTAGTCCAATTTAGTCCAACTTGACTTTCCTTTCCTTTTTCCTTCCCCCCCTTTCATCCCCCCCCTTCTTCCCTTTCCCTCCCCCCCCCCAATTTTCTCTCCCCCTCTGTTCCAATTTGTTTGGAATCAGGGGGCATACCTTGAGGAGAATTGGTAGGGGGACTTTTCCAGGATGGACCCATTGGCTTAGCATTTAATTTATTTTATTTTAGTCCAGGTTTGGCTAGCTACGCGGATAATTCCGTGTTTTCTTTTGAGTATGGACACGGCCCCTTTCCAACATGGTTGCCGACCCACACTTCCATATCCATGTCGATACGAACCACACGTTGTATGCGCGCGCAACTAATCGCACGCCATCACGACGCGCATGCGCGATGTGTACAGCAGAGGCTGTTGCCTTGGTGACGCCGGACGCTCATGTCAAGCGCACCTGACGATGGTAGCTGCAAACACATCGCACCATTGGCTGGTGCGGCGTTGTACCCCCGCCCACGCCTGAACCATCACCACATATAGGACGCCAGGGACGACATAATGGCGCCATTCTTTCCTCGGCATGTACCGCGGCTTTTTAGTGCTATCCCGGCCGTGGCTACATACAAACTCCCTGGGCTCCAGGACATGCAACTGGTACTTCTAAAATGTGAGTCCTTTGCTCAAGATGTGTTGCTCCCAACAGGGAAACAAACTTTTGTTGCTTGACTTACTTAATTTATGGGCGCTGTGTGGGGTGTGGATGGGGGGTGAGAGATTTCTGCCACTTTCCTTTCTCTCTCCCTCTTTCTCTTTCTCTCTCTCTCTCTCTCTCTCCTTCTTTCTTTCTCTCTCTTTTTCTCTCTCTCTCTCTCTTTCTCTCTATCTCTCTTTCTTTCTCTCTCTCTCTCTCTCTCTCTCTCTCTTTCTCTCTCTCTCTCTCTCTCTCTTTCTTTCTCTCTCTCTCTTTCTCTCTTTCTCTCTCTTGCTCTTTCTCTCCGTCTTTCTTTCTCTCTCTCCTTCTCTCTCTCCTTTTCCTTTTTTTCTTTCTCCCTCTTTTTTTCCCTTTTTTTTTCCTTTTTTTTTCTTTTCTTTTTTTCTTTCTTTTTCTCATTTTTTTTTTCTCCCCCCCCCACCACCTACATTCCCCTCCTCCCCCCCTTTTTCTTTCACGGCTGCTCCATGGATATCTATTATTCAATTTGCCCTATTTTTTCAGACAGCTATTTGATGCTGCAAAACGCCTAATACTGGCATCTTTTTAGTATCCAGTCGTCTTGTAGAGCTATAGGACAATATCAACACCCTGAGGCGTGGGACCCCCTATCCTGACATGAGTGATCGCACTAATTTTTGAGATGCTCTGGGAGGACGTGAGTACTTGTGATATTCTTACTCTAGCGAAGGATATACACATCTACTATCATTAATTGTAACATTATGATTTTTGGTTTCCTAGACTGTGATGTATTTCCCTGAAGAAGACTTATGAAATATGTATGTTGAAACGCGTTGGAATTCCACTACTCCACGCCACGGCTGTCATCTGTGCTGACCCCAATGGGTAGTGAGATACATCACCTCCTTTCCTATATTTTTTTCAAATGGAATTATTGTCATTTTGTACAGATAATATTTTGATTATAGAAATTTGAACTGTTATTATTTATTTATGTGTTACTAGTGTAATGATTTTGTATTTTCTTAAATGTGGATCTATATCAATAAATTGATTTTTTAATTTTCAATCTATATTTCATTGCCTTAAAAATCCCCTTAGAGGTTTCAAAAATTTCAAAAAATTATTACATGGGATGATGGCAATGACACATCCATACCACCGAGGTCATATGTATATACAAAAGGATAAATAACTGAAAATCTTTTGGGAGGAAGAAAATGTCTATCTGGATGCTCCCAGTCAGCATAAATAAGCTGTTCCAGCAATGGGTGCATAGGGAAAGCATGTGAGTCCTGAGGAGGCTTTAGAGAACCCAAAGAGGAAAAGGGAACTTCAGCCGTCTCTGCCAGGGGCAACTTATATCCAGAGCGGACTGATTCTGTAACGTATTGAACTAGCAATCTTTGAGATTGTGAGGCTGAGAAGGATTCTTCTGAGACTAAATCCTCAAAGGAGGAGCCATCTTCCGGCCCCTCTATTGGGTCCCCTAAGGGTATATCAGCATCCCTTACCCACTCCTGATCCCCTGATGATGGGTCCGGGGCAGGGAAAGGGGACCTATCGCGTTTCTTCCCAGCCTGGGAGGAAGATGCAAGCATACCAGCTATCTTCCCCTCCAAACCAGCCAAAGCGGCAGCCAAATCGTCTTTGGTGACATACGCAGAGGCTGAAATGTTGGAGGTAGCTACAATGCTTGATAAGCTCAATGGCTCTTTTGCACTTTTGGCACTTTTGCACTCCTCTTTACTGTTTTTGTTCCTCTCTTGCGGGAATACATAGTCCTAAGCACAAACCATGCATCTACTGCTGAGCTAAGTCCAGCATTGGGTTAATATGCCACTATCAATGCTCAACCTGATGCTGAGTAGATGTGTCTGAGGATGCCTGTACCCAACACCCATACAGCGCTTACATTCCTGGATAAGTCTCTGTGTCCCTCCGTCAGCCATTAGTTTACTACAGCCTGAAGATTTTAAAACAATCCGCCTGGCCTGCAGCTGCGCCATGAATACCATGCACACTGGACACACATGCACGTCGGTGGCGCTAAGCCCCGCCCCCACGTGACGTCCTCTCTCTTTTTTCCTTCAAGAGGAGGGTAGTTCTGCATGCGCAGTGGCCCCGTTTGTCGGGGATCCCGGGGGGCGGGGGGACCTGCAGCAGCCCTGGAAACAGTGGGGGGGGCCTCTAACCCCCTCAGGTGGCTTGACAGGAGTCAAAAGAGGAAACCCTGTCCACAAGCACTGCTTACACAGTACAATCCGGGTAAGCATAGTAATGTTGACACCAGGTATGTTACACTATACACCCTCTAGTGCTAATAAAAGGCAAGACATCATCCACTCAGAAAAAAGAGTTTCTTATGACTTTTCTTTAACGTACCTTTCCCGCCGCAGGATACTGCTGGAAAAACCACAGACAGATCCAATCTTCACCCATCACGGCGGGGTTGTGTCATGACAGACCTTCAAGGACATGGTCCCCTTTGCATATAGGGTCCACTCCCTTGGCTCTGTACAGCACCCTGCCAAAACAACCTGTGGTGTGGAATGTGATGAAGGCGCTGGGTCTCAGGGTCCAGCTCTAAGAGAGAAGCATTACAGGCAGAGACCTCGTTCTTATGTTCGGAGGCTCGGGTACAATCCATTTTAGCCTTCTTGTTTCTGGCTCTTTGAATGGATCCGATTGCATAGCCCATTGATCCTATCCAGGACCAACTATGGAGCTCTTCTTAGCACTTATTAACCGTGACCAACACCTTAGACACTGGTGAAAAAACTGAGGGACTCCCTGTACGGGAGGGGTTATATAGAGGGGGACTTCCTGTCTTTGATTATGTCAGTGTCCAATCAACTGAAGGTGGCGTATAACCCACATAGTAATGACTATGGTGCTCTGTGTCCCGTGATGTACGATAAAGAAATATCATTTAGTGACAACTTTGTGTAACTATTTTTTTTGTCATTTTTCAATCACTTGGGACAAAAAATAAAATATTCAATGGGCTCAACATGCCTCTCAGCAATTTCCTTGGGGTGTCTACTTTCCAAAATGGGGTCATTTGGGGGGGGGGGGGGGGGGTGGTTGTTGTTGTACTGCCCTTCCATTTTGGCACCTCAAGAAATGAGATAGGCAGTCATAAACTAAAAGCTTCGTAAATTCCAGAAAATCTACCCTAGTTTGTAGACGCTATAACTTTTGCGCAAACCAATAAATATACCTTTATTGACTTGGTCATAAATTAAGGCCTGACAATGAAGTGTTATTTATACCTATATCTATACAGATAATACAAAGTAGAAGTATTATAGCTTTTGACATATTTAAAAATGTAGATATAATATTTTCATCAGGGACATTTTTACCTAGTTTCTGTACCAGCTGTGCTGTTACTCTGTAGTACACAAATTCCCCCTGTGGAGTGAAAGCTGATCCAGTCTTCATAGTGTGATATAGGATTGCTACTACACATTGAATTTTTCCTTCTTCAAGTCCCACATTATCATATGATGGCATTTTATGATAGGTGACTTCTCTTTGTCCAAAGATGTCTGAAGACAGCAATTTCCTTAGCCAACTGATATGACCCTCTCCTGATACAGAGAAGACACCAATGACGAATCTCTGAGATGTTGATGTCTTCTGAGAATTGGTCTAAGATGAACAAACAAGTAAACCAGAGTTTGCTTAATCAAAGATGTAAAGTAATTACATGGTATCTTGTAATAATTACTATGTAAACCCAGGCATGAGTCAGCACAGCAGAAAAAAAACTTTAACCATTTGGAAGCACCTGCTTACACACCCCACTAGCATCCTGTCTATGATTGTGTTGCAATAGAGGTCTGCTGAAAAGACTGCCAAGATGTAGCTGTCACTTTGTCTGTGCCCCCATCTGGGGTGCAAAGTCAGGGCTCCATATGGGGTTGGGAACCTGAGGACTCGCATAGACTTTTAGCTACCAATTTGGACCTATTACCAAATCATAGACTTTAAGGGATTACTTGCTACCTCTGTGGATTTACTGCCTAAATGAAATCTTGCCTTGGAAGGACTGCTTTTACGAACTTTGCTGCTAAATCAGGTATGATTGCCTCATGGGCACTTTGTACAGGAATGTGTGTGAAGATGGAGTTATTGAACTGTTCCTGTATTATCCTGAATTACTTTGGTAAAGACCTTTGTTGTTCTTTTAATTGCCTGGTCTGAAATCTCCCAGTGGTTGCTTCCCTGAACTTTCAAAAGAACAGGGCTTACAACTAGAGACAAGAGAGTTAGAGAAGATACAGTTCAGTGAGTCCAGCACATAGGATACTGTCTACTGTATGCTATATTGCCATTGTTAGGGACAACCGTGTATGTATAATTTGCTAAAGTCAGCCAACCAGCCAGGGAACAGGTAAAAGGCAAGGGTGAAGGGCACTCTGGTAGTGTAATGGGTGTTATGCTTGGCTCCTCCACTAGCAATCGGCTCCCCACATACTGGGACCGCTATTGCATCACGGAGTGCCTAGGGATCTAACCGGGAGTCACGGGAGAGAGATGTATGGGGCCCTGAGTAGAAAGAACAAGTATTGAGTAGTACAGTTGTGGTGAAATGTGTTTCCAGTATTCAGTGGCAACAGTTGGGCATGTCACTGGGAGTGAGGTGACAGGGATTGTTGGGTTGCAGGAGATTGGTACAGGCTCAGAAATTCTAACCAGTGGTATTCTCTAACAAATAGCTCACTGTTTTGGTGTTAACAGTACAACCAGTTTGAACATGGGTTACAGCAAGTTAATTGTGCAAGTGGTTGCTCGCTTCTAAGTTAAACTTGTGCCTTAATGTTGACTTCACATGACTGCACACTCCTGCCTAGTGTTTATGTATTAGTGAGAGTAGTTCCACAGGGCACCTTAAGCCTGCTCACAGGGTAGGTAAATTTAGTTCCTGTAGCTCTCCTGTAATTATTTGAGCTGCTTGTGAATATTTTGAGCTGTTCTGTGTCTCATTGTTGCAGATTTGACTTCTTCTCCTGCCTTCTGGAGGATCCTGGAATGTAGTGGGCTGGGAGAGTCAAATAAGCAGACTGAATATTTATGTGGTCCCAGCTAATCTGTACAGGAGGGAGGAGTTGCCCAGTAAGTGGTTTGGGAGTGCATAAATAGTGGAACAGCATGGTTTTTGTCTGGGAGGAGAAGTTCCCAGCCTGAAAGGCTTCTACCCTTCTAGGCAGTCCAGTTGTGTTTCTACTCTTGTTCATCGAGGTCCCAAATATGTTAAAGCTGGGGAGAGGGGGTTACTCTAGTGCTCATTGAGGTCCCAGCTGTGTTAGAGCTGGGGGCCTATTCAACTGAACCCTGCTGGAACTTATTGAGTGATTCCACTAAAGATCTGGTCTGGAGATTTCATGGGAGAAATGTCTGTCTGATATTAGAAGGAGGCATCCAAGTATCCAGGGACATTTGTGAGTACAGACCTGTGTGAAAGATCCTAGTGACTGTGTGCTGCTACTATCCCTAGTGAGTCAGTGCCAGCTCTTTCTGTGCTTATAAGCTTTAGGACGCTAGAGACCTTGTATTACTCTTTTTGTGCAACTGGATTATCTCACATCTTCCCTATACCCTGTCCAAGTTCAACTTTAATAAAGCATAAAAAAGGTACCCCTGGACTGTTAATTGAGCCAGAAGAGAGACTGAGAATGTATGATTGGCTGATAATACACTAGTTTCGAAAAAGAACCTTGGAACCACTCAGTGGGCCCTTTAGAGGATCAGTGCTTCACAAACACTTCTAAACAGACCATATGGCCAAATGACTGTTTATAAAGGAGTATAGATAATAAACATCAAGGGTAACCCATGTCAAATCCTCCTGTCATGTAAGATCCTTCAACTGGGAGAGAACTATCTTAGCATCTTTAGAATATCCAGGTAATCTTTTTACTAATGGTTGGATGTGATAGTCTACCCACTTGCTGTGTTTCCAGCTACTGTCAATCTCCCCTTCTATATTTCTGTATCTTGGGTAGGTGTTGGAATATAGATGTAACTGGATTCTCCAGATATACATGAGATACTCTGCTAATTTATTGTTTACCCCTGCTATGATTAAGACCCAAGCAGGACAAAATGTAAGCAAGAAAGGACACTTGTTTTTTTAATCCTGTGTTAAATTAAGGAGTATTGTGATCCCCCTAGCATAAGTTGTTTTACAACTTCATGTTGCTATTGTGGCTGTCAGGCGCGTCTAGAGCATTTTTTTTTTTTTTGAAAGCCCATTGCGTTTGAAACACACTCAAAAACTTCACCCGGTGCCAAAAAAATGTGCACACACACATAAAGAGTGAAACACAAAAAAGTGCAATGGGTACACAAGCCCTCTAAAATCAGAGGGCCTTGCCCTGAATCCCCCAGGGCGTTAGGCTCCTGACAGGGACAAGGGTACTTACACTTGGTCCATCTGGCCGAAACCAGACAGACCCCTTTCTCTGGAGGGCCTGCTGAAACAGACCCACCCAAGTACTCGGTGGGGCTCCCCCAAAGGGAGACCCCATGAGAGAGGGCAAACCAAGCCAAAAGACCATGTCAATCCCCTCCCAAGAATTTCAGGGCAGGCCTGAGGACCTGCAACCCTACTAATCACACAGTGCAGCAAACCATGTACAAACAAAGAAAATACAAAAATCTGACACACAAAGGAAATAAATAAAAAGAAAGTGGGGGAGAAGGAAGTAGAGGAGAGTGAAAAAGTGGCCATTGTGCAATACAATGGCCAGGAATAAAAAATTCCCCCGGTCCCAGCCAAAATGCCTGGCCCAGGAGGCAGGTGCAAAAAAAAACATGTAATGGTGCAGTGATTGTGGTGCCACCAATCAAAGTGACCCTCACTCACAGTGATTTTATGGCACCCCTGGAGTGGCACATACACCATAGGCTTTCGGACCAATTCTGACCAACAACCCAGACCACAGCAGCCCCCACCCCAGCCAGGAAGGAAGGCCTGAAGTTCTGGAAGCTTGGTAAGAGCCCTTTACCATCACTCCTACCTAATTACATTCGGGGAATACTAACCGCTCCTCCCCCTCCAGCTAGAGAGGAGCCAGTGCTCTTTCCCAAAAAACTGAACAGAGCTAGAGCTACTCCATTCTAGGCCAGAGGGCCAGGAACCCGACCTCCTGGATCAGACCCGGATGCAGCACCCATCCTCACCAGGAGGACCCTTCCGGATGGCTCGGACTCGGCCCCGCTGACGTCTCGGTGGGCATGCAGACACTGGCCTTGCCGAGCTTCCCTTCCAGGTCCAGTGACACCATTGGATTTGCATGTGCCCTCCCCACACTCGGGAGTAGCACAGCGCCTCCTCTGGAAACTGATAAGAACAGATTTTTTTTTTTTCCTTTCAGATCCAGCAAACAATACTCGTCCATCAAGAACCAAAACATCGATTCTTTCTAGTACTGTGCTTCAATCATCATTCAGGTAAGTTCTTTTCTTATTTACTAATTTTTTCTTTTTTTATAAAAAATGCATAAAAAAATCACACAGGTAAGTAAAATACAATCCTCATACCCCTCCTCCCCCACCCTTCCACCTTCCCCACTTCCAAAACTCATCCGCCTCTTCCATACCCATCCTCCTCCTATCCACCAACAGCACCACATACAATTTAGCCAAACATAAATTGACACAATCCTCCTCCGTTGCAGCCCGCCCTCCTCTCAACTCCCAACACCTTACATCCCACAACACCTCTCTCAAAATGACCATAAAGATCCACACCTTCCTTTGTCTAGACACATTGCCCTCCACCAACCCAAAAATCCAACAGACAAAATCCATATCCTGAACTCCAAGGACTACACCTACTATAGGTGTCAACTTCCTCCTTACTTCCCGCACAAAAGAGCACTCAAAAAGTGCATGTTCCACCATCTCTAGTCCTCCACATCCTGTTCTTTGGCATACTTCCACTCTTGATAAATCTCTGGCCCTAAGGAAGGTTCTTGTCAATAAGCACCTATGAAAGGCCATCCAGGCAATCTCCTTATGCCTGTTCGTCACTCCTGCAACGGAAAACCTCTTCCAGCATGCTTCAGTCAGCCTGGACCCAAGTCCTCTGATATTGGTCACCACATCATCCCTATATAACCATCTCTTCAGGCCAACCTTCCCTACTGCCCCGATCCCCAATTCCCCCAGCCTACACTCCCTAAAAAACTGCTCCAACCGGAGATAGAACGAAGGGGGAACCAAGGCCATCGGTTTAGATAAATCCCTACCACACCAACCCCATTTAACTAAGGACCAGCCAGCCAAATATCTCATCAAGCATGCTACTTTTCCACCATTCACAAAGGTTTTATAATGCCCCAACCAAAAGTGCATACCTAAGAAAGTAGAAACGTCCGGGAAGCCATAACCTCCCAATTCTGGCTTTTTAATAATCACCACTCTGGCGACCCTCTCCATTCTTGCGCCCCAGAAAAACATGAAGAGGCAACGCGTCACTTTATGAATCCACCTAACTCTAGGAGGGAATACCATACTGAAGTACAACAGCAATGGCAGTATCACTGCCTTGGTGACCAATGTTTTACCCGTCAGCGTCAGGCGCCTAGACTTCCAAAAATCAAGCTTTTTTGTGATTTTGCCCATCACTTTTTCTGAATTGACTTGATTTAATAGGTTCCTTTCGAAGTGCGTTCCAAGTATTACAATATCCTCTGTCACTTTAACTTTAACGTTTTCCAACTTGCATGAACCACTTACAACACAAACCTGGCTTTTGTGCCAGTTGACATTCAAACCGGACACGCTGCTGAAAAGGCTCAGCTGTAACTCCGCCCTTCTCACATCCATTTCTGAAGTGCAGGTAAAGGTGATATCATCCATATAACACACTGACTTAATGCATCCACCACCACTACCTGGAACAAACATCCCCTTCAGGCCTTTGTCCTTCTGCACCTGTTTTAATAAGGGCTCAATGGCACAAATAAAAAGAATAGGCGAGAGGGGGCACCCCTGCCTAACCCCAGACAAAACAGGAAAAAAATCCGACAAATTCCCATTTACTAGGACCTGGCTGACCACACCAGAATAAAGACCCCTCAGAACCTTCAGAAGTGGCTCAGGCAGGCCCATCTTCTCCAACACTTTAAACAGGAAATTATGTGAAACTTTGTCATAAGCCTTTTCCAGATCGATCCCCAAAAGGGCCAAAGGTCTATTATTAATCTGAGCATAGTATGACAAATCTCTCAGCAGGACCAAGTTGTCCATAATCCTGCGCCCAGGGACAGCACAAGTCTGCCACTCCCCTACCAGCTTCTCAACCACCATGCCCAACCTACTTGCCAAAAGCTTAGCCAGTAACTTATAGTCTGTGTTGAGCAGTGTGATCGGACGCCAATTTCTGATGTCCCTTCTTTCCCCTTTCTTAAAGATCAGTGTTATCGCCCCCTCTTTCATGGAGCGGGAGACAGTTCCAGAACTTACACAGAATCTCATCAGTTCCAACAGATGTTCCCTAAACAGAGCCCAAAACCTCAAATATAATTCTGCAGGGAAGCCATCTCGTCCAGGGGTCTTGTTCTTGGGCATTCTATTTAAAGCACTTTCCACCTCCTTTTCCATCACAGGGTCAGTCAGACCAGCTGCCTCCTCTTCCCCTAAGCACTCTTCCAGCACCTCACAATATTCTGCCAGTTCTTCTTCCCGCACCACACTTCTCCCGCTATATAATTCTCTATAGAAAGACACCACCTCCTCCATCATTCTTTCCCCTTTCACCTCCACCTCTCCAGCCAAAACCGATCTCATCACTTTTTTAGCGTCCACCACCTTTTTAAAGAAAAACCGAGAACAACACTCTCCTTCCTCCATATCCTGAATTTTAGACTCAAAGATGATTTTCTTGCCCTTCCTTTTCAGCATAGCAGTTCTTTCTGCCCTGACCTCTTCCAACTCTGTATCGACTGTCAGACCCATCCTTCTGCATCGGTGCAAGAACTGTATTTTCCTCATCAAAATCCCCTCCATCTCCTTCCTCTCTCTCGCCCTCCGTGCACATATTTGTTTAAAAAAAACGCCATCTTTTCTTTCATCCAATCCCACCATAATAATATATTCTCATATTCTTTTTTAACCTGCACCAATTTTTTAAAAAACACTTCAAACTCCTGGCACACATCTTCATCCTCAAGAATAGAGCAGTTCAATTTCCACAACCCACCACCAAACTTCACTCCACCTCCCACCTCCACCTTACAAGAAATCATAATGTGATCAGAAAACAAAACAGCAGTAGTATTATAATTGGTTGGTTCCAAAAATTCAGAGAGAAAGAAAAAATCAATACGGGAAGACACAGCCCCACTATCGGAAAAATAGGTATGTGAAGGTGTGTTCCCTTCTACCATCACAGTGGCGTCTTTCCATCTTAGATCCCCAATTAAATCATTAAGAACTCTAGAGGTTGTATCCACACCCCCATCTCCTGGCCCTCTCCGATCTTCATTCTTCCTGACACAGTTTAAATCTCCAATCACGATAGTAGCCATTCTTCCCGGCAGCAACAATCTCCAGAAACTCTCCAGAGTCTCCAGAAACTCTTTACGCTCCCTTCTGACTGCGGGAGCATAACAGTTTACCACACGTATTCTCTCCCCAGCATATTCTATCACTACAGACAAACATCTTCCTGGAACCAAGATTTCATATGATATAACCTGGATATTCCCGTTTTTAAATAGGATACCCACCCCTTCCGCCCTTGAGTGACAGCAAGGTGCCCATACCGCCACTCCACCTCTCCAATTAGAAATGCCAGTAGGTCCCTCCAATTCACACTCCTGTAAACATATAATATCCGCATTAACAGTACCCAAGTGATCCAGGACCACAGCATTCTTCCATCCTGAACTCATCCCTCTCACATTTAAAGAGCAGATGGTTAAAGCCATCACAAAAAAGAAAAAGATATCAGCCATTATAACATTTTCTCATGGTCATCTTCCACACTTGGCTCAACATTCTTCCCTTTTGGCCTTCTCTTCAGGCATGGAGAACTGGCGGCCTCATCACCTGAAGCCCCAGAAAAGCTGATTGCAAGGGGGGGGTCTCATCCTCACACCCTACCCCAACCCCTTCCCTCCGTGCCCGCTTCACCGTAAATTCTACTGGGAGAATTTCCCGCTGGGCACATTCTAAGCTTCCCTCACTCCCCTCATCCACCTCCAACATATCCAAATCATTCTCACTAGAGGATAATTCTTCAAAAGGTCCTATGGGGGAAAGCAAATCTTGGTTGGTCAGCGAAGCAACAATCTGTCCTTCCTCTCCAATATTCATCCCTGCTTCTCCAAGGGAGTCTGGGCACTGTTCGTTTGAAACACCGGTCTCCATCTTATCTTCTTCACGAAGGGGCCCAGAAGCTGCACCCGGGTCCTCCACCTGCCCTGTCTTCATGCCCTCAACAACACCGTCCACAGGAGTGGCGGGTATCAGCCGCCACCACAGCCGATACCCCAGTAAAGACTACCACACCACCACACCCCTGTTGTCTCCTCAGGCACTGCATCACTGGTCTGAGCCTTAGGGGGTCCACCTGCCAGGAACCAAATTTTAGGAGTCCCTCTGGCCTCTTCCCCTCCATTAGCAGACCTCCGCTCTCCATCCTGCCCCTTTCCACCAGCAGCAGCCCAGGCATAGGTCTTCTTCCATTTCTGGTATTCGCTGCACTGTTTAGCAAGGTGTCCTGCTTTGTGGCATATGTCACATGTCCTGCTCGCCCCGCACTCACCCGCTTTATGACCTGGTTGCTTGCAGAACCTACATCTCTGTGCCATGTCACATTCTGAACTAACATGACCATACAGAAAGCATTTCCGACAGTACTTTGGCTGTCCCTGGTAATAGAGAAAACCTCTCTCCCCTCCTATAGTAAAGGCAGATGGTGGATGCCTTACTCCCCCAACACACTCCTTATCAAACTTAAACCTTGCAAAAAAACGATACTTCCCCGTCCAGATCTTGAACCGATTCATAACCTTCTCCCCCCTTTCAACTCCTCACAATACCCGGCTAAAAAAGCCCTAACCATAGCTGGGTCGGCAAAAGGATTGTACATGTGCACAATTACCATCTTTTCATCCTGCATAAATAGGGGTGTCACTTCTATGCATTTCATAATTTCTGTATCCTTCTTCTCCTTTGTTTTTTCATAGGCGTTCCAACATACCTCGACAGATGAAAAGGTCACATCGTAAATCCCTTGCATTGGGAAATCTTGCAAACACAATATGTTTCTTACCCCAACATTGCAGATGTCCATCAGCACATCGACCACCACCGTCTTCAAAGAGATCTTGTCCCCAAACTCTGGCTTAACCAGGAAACGCAGAGAGTCCTGAAGGCCTCGATTCGCCATTTTGATGAGCACGAAGAAACCAGCCGCCTCCAAGAATCAAGGATACCCCCACTAGGGGGGCCCCCGGAAAACGCCTCACCACCGACCAGTCGTGCCCTGTGGGGCTAAGACCCACAATCGCCCTCTCGTAACCTCCAGCAGCGCCCTGCCCAATAGCAGCAGGAGGTGTATCAGTTAAGGAAACACCCCCAGGCCGAGCAGAGTTGGTGCCTTCAGTCGTAACCCTTCAACTACAATACTTGATCATAGCCAAAAGGCCGAGAAGGAGCGTCCCGAGCATGACACAGTTTCTCCGAATCTACATGGACTTTTAGGTTGAGCAGCAGCTGCTATTTAGTTGTGTTACAAAACACTCAAGTAGCTGGCTTATTGTGAATTTGTAGTTGCTATAAGATAAATAAAAGGGTAAAAAACAATCACCAACATCAACTGAAAGCCCAGGAGTCAGAGCTCCACCACCATGCAATGGATGTCTCTCTAATGGTCAGAGGGGTGGAGCACATCTCAATGCAGGGAGTATGCAAATAGGTGTTAGAGTACCAATTGGAAATTTGAGACTGTGTGCACTATATATCAAATTCTTCACATTTAGGGGCTCCTGACACATTCAGGAAGAACAATAAACATGTAAAAAAAAGTAAAAAAAATAACATGTTAGACCTGATTCTCCAAAACTTTGTCCCTATAACTTCTGTTAACGCTGGTCCCAGCCACTTACAGACCATAACTCTAAACCGGCCTTCATCTGTATGACAGTGGCAATTGGGCATGGGTCCTCATTCACCCTCAGAACCAAGGAGCTGGTCTTCAGTATGGATGGACTTTATGTTCGGGTTGAACACTGGCTGTTCGCCAGTTCACCGAACAGCGAACAATTTGGAGTGTTTGCGGCAAATTTGAAAGCCGCGGAACAACCTTTAAAAGTCTATGGGAGAAATCAAAAGTGCTAATTTTAAAGGCTTATATGCATGGTATTGTCATAAAAAGTGTTTGGGGACCTGGGTCCTGCCCCAGGGGACATGTATCAATGCAAAAAAAAAAAGTTTTAAAAACTGCTGTTTTTTCGGGAGCAGTGATTTTAATAATGCTTAAAGTGAAACAATAAAAGTGTAATATTCCTTTAAATTTCATACCTGGAGGGTGTCTATAGTATGCCTGTAAAGGGGCACATGTTTTCCGTATTTAGAACAGTCTGACAGCAAAATGTCATTTCTAAAGGAAAAAAGTCATTTAAAATTACTCATGGCTATAATGAATTGTCGGTCCGACAATACACATAAAAGTTCATTGATAAAAACGGCATGGAATTTCCCCATAGGGGAACCCCGAACCAAAATTATAAAAAAAAAAAAAATGCATGGGGGTCCCCCTAAATTCCATACCAGGCCCTTCAGGTCTGGTATGGATATTAAGGGGAACCCCGTGCCGAAATGAAAAGAAAAATGACGTGGGGGTCCCCCTAAATTCCATACCAGGCCCTTCAGGTCTGGTATGGATATTAAGGGGAACCCCGTGCCAAAATGAAAAAAAAAATGGTGTGGGGGTCTCCCTAAATTCCATACCAGGCCTTTCAGGTCTGGCATGGATATTAAGGGGAATCCCGCGTCAATTTTTTTTTTTTTTAAATGGCGTGGGGGTCCCCCTCAAAAAAAATGTATTGTTTCACTTTAAGCATTAAAAAAATCACTGCTCCTGAAAAAAAAATCAGTTTTTAAAACTTTTTTTGCACTGATTCATGTCCCCTGGGGCAGGACCCGGGTCCCCAAACACTTTTTATGACAATAACTTGCATATAAGCCTTTAAAATGAGCACAAATTTTTTGCCTATTCGCATGTTCTGGATGCGAACTGAACCGGGGGGTGTTCCGCTCATCCCTAGTCTTCAGCAATTGCTAGCCACTCATTAACTCTCTGCACAAGTTCCAAAAAGAGAAAGAGGGGAACCACCCACTTTTCTTTTTGGAACTTGGCAAGGGAATTTGCCCCAGAGCTTAGTGAGTGAAGTAACTTTCATGATCCAATCCATGTTTTTTTTATTATCCTTGCACGTGATTGGGTATTCTCTGCAAAGTGAAATTTCACCATATTTTCTATGGCAAATGTCCTTGCAAAGTGAACAGCTTGTTTGCCTTTAGCCAATTTCACCCAGATAGGCATAATAGTCATTAAGTCCCTGAGAAAAACAAACATAGGGAGACGGGATAGCTATATTTTATGGAGGTTCATTTAGTAAGGGCAAATAGGCTGTTCACTTTGCAAGGACTTTTCCCCAGAGCCTAGTAAATGTGGTGACTTTTCACTTTCCAAAACCACCCAATCGCATGCAAGGAAAATAAAGTAAAAAAACAGCATTTTTGCTTGCATATTATTGGATGATGGAAGCTCTGGAGCAAATTCCCTTGCAACATGAGAAGCCTCTTTGCTTAGTATGAGAAATGTTATCCACATATTTTTATTGTTGACATTTGTGATGTGAAGTGTTTCTATTTCATGACTTACGTTTTTTATTTGCAATCTTGGAATCATTAAGTTTTCTTGCGGAGAATGTTCTGTATTTTGCAAAAAAAAAAAAGTTAATATTTTTGGTAGTATTTTATAAATCTTGGGTCCTTTGAATGTAAATACTGTATGAACCATTCAATGCACTTAACCTAAGCAATACATCTAAATCTAAGCAATATTCTCATTTGCAATATCATTCAAACTGAATAATATTTAGAGACTGATTCCATAACAATGGTACATTTTAAATAATTTGAAGAATTTGCACACAGTGGTTTTTAATATTTACAAGAAATCATGTGAGCTTACCATTTCTTTAAAGTAAGTCAGTACAGGGTTATGGTTAGTTATGGTTAGTTGGGCTAAAAGAAAACCAAAAAGTACCCTCTAAGCCCATAGCACAGTGTTGTTGTTGTTGTTCAGTCGTTTAATTGTGTCTGACTCTTCGTGACCTCATGGACCATAGCACGCCAGGCTGTTCTGTCCACTGCCTGCCTTAACTTCAAGTTCATTGTTTAGATGATGCTATCTATCCATCTTGTTTTCTGTCATTCTCTTCTCCTTTTTCCTTCCATGTTTCCCAGCATCAGGGTCTTTTCCAATGAGTCCTCTCTTCGCATTAGGCGGCCAAAGTATTCGAGTTTCAGCTTCAGGATCTGTCCTTCCAGTAAATATTTAGGGTTGATTTCCTTCAGGAATGACTGGTTTGGTCTTCTTGCCCGTCCAAGGTACTTTCAAGAGTCTTCTCCAACACCAAAGTTCAAAAGCATCAATTCTTTGGCGTTCAGCATTCCTTCTTAAAATAGAAAGTATCTGCATGTCCCATTTCCATTACAAATCCAAAAATTAGATGTCTACTTCATATACTAGGATAGTGGGAGCAGCCATCCAAAAAAAGTTATTGGTCCCTGGGCAGAATGTGCATCCAAAATGTCTGCCTGATTATGTTTACCCTTTGGTACTCAAGTCCTACTCCTTTGTTTCCATACACTGCACTAATAATGACCAAAAAGCCTGTCATATGCATTTTGCAATACTGGTTCTATATTATCAGGCCCTATATGTAATGTAGACCAACAATTCTGGATGCACAGTCAGCTTCGAGGCATTTAATTTTTTGACTTGTGATGGAATATAGATACCGTGTACATGAAATACAATAAATGATGACATCCAAGTGATTACAAACTAAAAATAACTTCCACTAGAATCCTACACTTCTAACAATCTCCTGAGTCTTCTACAGCAGTACCTTATGAAAGAGATTACCTGAGCTGCTGCTGAGCTGCTTGATGGTTTTCAGTTTCTTTATAATTTGCTCTTCATTCTCTGTATATAATATTAGGAGCAGTTCACTGGCCAAGCTTTGAATGTGGTGCTGATTACAATAGTTCCTCATAACCTTTTGTTCTCTGCTATCCTTCAGGCCATAAATAATCACCATCGCATTGTTCCTATCTGGATACAAACAGGAGATCCTAATTATATTGATAAATATTATATACTGTTGCAGAACTTGTTTTGAATATATGGCATTTATCAAGGTTTGCATTTTTTGTATTTCACAAAAAGTTTAATACTGTCTCATGCAACCATCTAAAATGTGGTTAGTAAAATACTATACATTCTGTAATGCATTCCATAGATTCCATTCATACCTTCCTGAAATTCTAATTTCTATAAAACATGTTAGATTCTCCTGTATCCAGGTCACCAGTTTATAAATCATCACAAAATTGCCAAAGAAACTCAACAAAAAAATAGATACCACATGCTCGCAACATAAACTTTCAGAATGGTTGTCATCTAGATGTTTCAAGACTGGGTCTGGGTCAGAATGAAATGCCTGTTTCAGATCTTTGAAGGTTTGCATTCCTGTTTGCAGTTGGTGCATTTCTTCTTAAGGATAGTCACAGCGATTACTAAAGCAATAAAGCCCTTGGTTGACAGCCAACTATAGTTGGCAAAGCTATTAAATATCCTATGGCTTTCAGGTTGCACAAATAAGCCAGTTCAAGACTACTATGATCTTCTCAGGATTTTTGTAGATATTTAGCAGGAATAACATGCTGTTTCTTAGGGATTTATTGCATTTTTATTCCTAGGAACACAAGCCATCCTGATAGAGCCTCCAAAATACCACCACTTTATGTTCTCCATAATTTGCAAGATCAGTAGAACCAAAATGAACTGGTTGTTGACAACAACACAGGTAGAGCTTTTTCTTGAAAATATAATTAAACTATTCCCCAGGGCTTAGTGAATGTGGTGAAATTTCACTTTGCAAATTATAGAAAAAACAGAACTTTTGCTTGAACGTGATTGGATGATGGAAGTCATCAGAGCTTCACCTCATCCACTAAGCATTGGGGAAAATTCCCATCCCCTTGCAAAATGAGCAGTCTATTCCTTCAATTATTTAATTCAGATAATGAACAGGATATGCCTGAAGGGGAATATTTCCCTACAATGCAGGAGTGGGTTATAAGGTATATATAACAGTTAAGCTGCCCATAGATGGATCAAAGTTTGGCTGGTTCAGCAGTAACCAGACAAATTTCAATCTACGTGTGTGCACTGGGTGTCTACTGATCAACTTCTGTACAACCATTTTGCTAGAAAATATCTGCTCAATCAGTGGTGCAGGCTATAGCCTTCAGTGCTCATTAGTGTATTGAAAAAGCAAGGAAGTCTCCCCACTGTCAGAATACAATGACACAGAGGGAGTATCCTGCCCTCCACATCAAATATTTCATAAAATTGGGTCAGCTTTTTTTTTTTTTTCATTCAATGCGCTGGATAAGTGAAAAAAAAAAAAAAAAACTGATTTATCTATGGCAAGCTTTAGGCAAAGATGCAGACCTGGACTGAAAAAAGGACAGAAGCTGGTAGAAAACTTGGCAACATCAAGGGAGTGTATTATAACTGCATGAGGACTTAGGATTGAATCCACAAGATTCACAAGTGAAGGTCTCCTGGAGACCATCAAAAAGGGAAGATCCTAAGATTTCCAACTAGTTCAGATACCAGACCAGTGTTTATAAGGATCTGGGAGATGAATAAACAGTGTCAGTCAAGCACAAAGGACAAGAAGGAGAGATCTTGTGAAGACATTTCTGGAGAGCAATTTATCCTAGCCACAATTTTACCCAAAATAGAGTAAATGATTGGAACATTCAGAAAGGGCCAAAGTAGATCCAGAAAAATGTCATTTACTGATATTGTGATAAAAAAAAAACAAGAGGTGGGCCCCAAATGATTGTAACTGCCCCTCTAACACGTTGCCAGGAACTAACCTTGAAACTAACAATGAAACTTCTTTGGACATGATATTTAATTTATGATCAAATTACTTTTCTGGAGAAAAGGTTCTAACTTATTATACTGTATTTTTAATGATAATATCACAAAAGAAATGATTTATTTTATGCTGGACTTGCAATATCAATTGTGATCATTTTCCAATAAAAATACATTTAAATTAAAATAAAAAAATAACAAGTGCCCTTGTAAAGGGCAGCATTGCACATATCCAGAATTTAGGGGACTAACTTATGATTTTCAAAATGACAGTCTTGCCAACA
Organism: Aquarana catesbeiana; assembly: GCA_037953035.1. NCBI lineage: Eukaryota > Metazoa > Chordata > Amphibia > Anura > Ranidae > Aquarana > Aquarana catesbeiana. Next base: position 5,986,999 of record JBBHAA010000512.1, on the reverse strand, counting down.
GAGGATATCAAAATCAGATTGCTCTAATAGTCTTCTGAATGCTGTGGAACACTCCATAGCACTACAGAACGTACACATTTTTAAAATGTGGTCCATGTGATATACAGGGTAGCAGGACAGAGGAAGCTGCCAGAACTAACTAATCATATAGTTAAAGATCAGGGAAGGGTTTCTAATCTCTCCAATCACATTCTTCTGCTGACAATGATCCACATCCACATCTTCAACATCCACTCATAATCATAAAATCATTGCCTGATTACACCATGTCTAGCTTTTCTCATGTCTATGGGTTCCAAAACAAAAGCATTATCTAAAAGTATGTACAGGAAGCTTGAGCCACCCGCTGTCAGCAAATAAAAAAAATCATAAAAAGTTAATGGTAATATGGACAAAAGATGTATGAGCTCTGTCAAGGACTGATGTGGACAGTACTGTGTTGGTGGTATGGCATGGAAGTCAAGATGAAGTTTATATTATGAAAGAAGAAAAATGCCATTTTGTCTAATTAGTGCACATCTACATATCTGTGTGCTCTTTGCTTAGCACAGATTGGTTTGCACTAACACAACTCCTACCAGACAGCTGTTGTAGCACTCCATCATATAGAAATCTCTTCTCACGCGTAACGGGCCACCCATTCTTCATACTGTGATAGATGATCCCAAAGTTACATTGCAATGCTCTTTCTCTGAGTCTTCCATTCTCATAAAAGGAAATTTTTTTCAGTGTGACTTGTCTGTGTCCAAATATCTGAGATGACAGCAGTTTCTGTAGCCAGTCAGTGTTGGAATCTTCCAGTATGGAGAAAATGACAATGTCATATCTTGGAGGAGGCATAGAGGGTATCTAAGAACAAGATGATTAAACAGCATGTAAAAATACTGTGTGATATACAGTATCTCACAAAAGTGAGTACACTCCTCACATTTTTGTAAACATTTTTTTATATATTTTCATGTGACAACACTGAAGAAATGACACACTGCTACAATGTAAAGTAGTGAGTGTACAGCTTGTATAACAGTGTAAATTTTCTGTCCCCTCAAAATAATTCAACACATGGCCATTAATGTCTAAACCGCTGGCAACAAAAGTGAGTACACCCCTAAGTGAAAATGTCCAAATTGGGCCCAAAGTGTCAATATTTTGTGTGGCCACCATTATTTTCCAGCACTGCCTGAACCCTCTTGGGCATGGAGTTCACCAGAGCTTCACAGGTTGCCACTGGAGTCCTCTTCCACTCCTCCATGACGACATCACGGAGCTGGTGGATGTTAGAGACCTTGCGCTCCTCCACCTTCCGTTTGAGGATGCCCCACAGATGCTCAATAGGGTTTAGGTCTGGAGACATGCTTGGCCAGTCCATCAAATTTACCCTCAGAATTCTTAGCAGGGCAGTGGTCGTCTTGGAGGTGTGTTTGGAGGTCGTTATCATGTTGGAATACTGCCCTGCGGCCCAGTCTCTGAAGGGAGGGGATCATGCTCTGCTTCAGTATGTCACAGTACATGTTGGCATTCATGGTTCCCTCAATAAACTGTAGCTTCCCACACAAAATATTGACACTTATGCCATGTACACACGACCGGACTTTTCGACGGACTGAACTCCAAAGGACTTTTCGATTGAGTTCCGACGAAACGGACTTGCCTACACACGATCACACCAAAGTTTGACTGATTCGAACGTGATGACGTACGACCGGACTAGAATAAGGAAGTTGATAGCCAGTAGCCAATAGCTGCCCTTGCGTGTTTTTAGTCCGTCGGACTAGCATACAGACGAACTGATTTTTCAATAGGACTCGAGTCAATTGGAAAGATTTGAAACATGTTCTATTTCTAAAGTCGGTCAGATTTTTTGACAGAAAAGGTCCGATGAAGCTCACACACAATCGAATTGTCCGACGGATTTGTTTCGTCAGACCTTTGCTGTCGAAAAGTCCGGTCGTGTGTACACGGCACTAGGGCCCAATTTGGACATTTTCACTTAGGGGTGTACTCACTTTTGTTGCCAGCGGTTTAGACATTAATGGATGTGTGTTGAGTTATTTTGAGAGGACAGCAAATTTACACTGTTATACAAGCTGTACACTCACTACTTTACATTGTGTCTATGGACGCAGAGTGTATGAGACAGGAGCGCACCCGCAAGGTAACCCCCTCGGGAGAGTGCTTCTCGAGGGTGTTATCTATTGTGGGGAGGAGCCGAGAGAGCCACTGTGGGACCCCAGAAGAGGAGGATCGGGGCCACTCTGTGCAAAACGAGCTGCACAGTGGAGGTAAGTATGACATGTTTGTTATTTTTAAAAAATAAAAATGAACCTTTCTTTTGGTGGTATTTAATCACCGCTAGGTTTTTTATTTTTTGCTCTATAAATCAAAAGACTGAAAATTCGGTAAAAAAAAATTAAAAAAATTCTTTGTTTCTGTTAAAATTTATTGCAGAGTATTGGCAAGTATTGGCAGAGTATTGGCGAGTATTGGCAGAGTATTGGCGAGTATTGTCAGAGTATTGCATAGTATTGCAGAGTAGTACAGAGTATTGGCGAGTATTGGCAGAGTATTGGCGAGTATTGGCAGAGTATTGCATAGTATTGCAGAGTATTGCATAGTATGGCAGTACTGGCATATGGACACTGAGCAGCACTGTGGGCTGGATCTGTAGTGCCCACAGTGCTTCAAACGATCTCTCCCTCTCTCCTCTCACACTGTACAGATCAGTACAGAGAGGGGAGGGAGGAACCGGCGTCATGACGGAGACGATCGGACGGAGCGATCACATGGTAAACGGCCGCTATCAGCAGCTGTTCACCGTGATGCGGGGGACCCGGCGGTCATGCATGTTCCCGGGTGAATTCCCCAGGGGGCGCACGGGAGCGCGATTCTGTGAGGACGTCCATGGACGCCCACCCAGAATAAGCTAACCGCGCTGTAGCCGTCTTTTGGCTATAGCCCGGTCGGAATGTGGTTAAGCTTTGGCAATAAAACCTGAAGCTACATTTTAGGGCCAAAGTCCTTCTTTGTTCAGCAACTGATAATATATATAATCTTTATATATAATATATATTTATTTTCTGTACTTCTTTCAAGAAGGTCACAATAGTATAGTCCATAACCTTTACAATGCAACAAAATAAAACTAGTCATTATAGACCCAAATAAGTCTGTCTATATACATGTATTCAAACAGGAGATCATTTGACTTTATCACTCACATCATGTAATGACTCTTGTTTTTGTAGCGTCCGTTTTGAAACATTTTCTGAAAAATACAAAAGTTGCAGAAATATAAATAGCTGTCTGTATCATTGAAGTCATTGGTACTCAAATAAACAAAATATATATGTGCAGATCCTGGCCCTCCAGGACTAGAGTTGGTCACCTCTACTCTGAATTAATGGAGACACATGGTCAGAAAATGGGGCTAATTATGCTAATGGTGACATTCGTTCTTTATCAGCTGTAAGTATAAATTGTAGCTTGACACAGTTGGTAGATCCAGATACATAGGCAGCTGAATATACAGCATGTTAAAATATAAAAGGAATTGCTGATCTGCGTGTATATAAGCAGAAATCTCTGCAGCAGTCCAGCCCACATCCTGCTGAGTCTGAACTCTCCAATCAGCAATGCTTATGAGGAGAAGAGAGGAGGGGCAGGCCCTCATTGGTAAATTTTCCACAGCAACATCACAGAAGACTGAAGCTATTAACCCCCAGAGCTCCAGAAGTTAAGAGATAGGAAGAGGACGGGGCATTCCTGCACAGAAGATGTCTACAGGATCCAGCTGCCTGCACAGCATTGGACAGCCTCCATTATAGGTACGTTATATTAGGCTTTTTCAACCTGGTTGTCATGGCACTCTGGGGTTCCTTCTGAGTTCTCCAGGGGTGCTTTCCAGTAGCGGTGCGTCCATAACGGCACACAGGCGCCGCCCCCTCTCTCCAGCCTCCCCCTCTATGACCAATGGATAGATTCATGCATAGCATGAATCTATCCATGGTCGCCTCTGACACCCCCTATTCAGGCGCCCGGCCCCTTTTCAGGGCCATAGGCTCTAATAGGTGTAAAAAAAGGTGACCTGCAAGCGCCATGCTTGGCGCTCACAGTTCCTCCAGGTGTGTTAGAACATTGAATACATATTCGCTGTTCTAACACTGAACCGCCTCTTCGACAATCAGGTGCTCGGGTCTGTTACCTGTCACCTGATTGGCTAAAATGTTAGGCGCTGTGATTGGACGCCTATAGGAGAGGACGGGACGGGAGGAGAGGAGGGGAAAAGGCCCATGGAGGACACCGCTCACTGTCACCCGCTGCCCCACTGAGACAGGGTAAGTGCCGGGCAGATGGCAAGTGGGCGGGGAGATTACAGTGGTGACATTCAAGGGGCACAGTGGGAGCATTTGATGGGCACAGTGGGAGCATTTGATGGGCACAGTGGCTGCATTTAATGGGCACAGTGGCAGCATTTGATGGGCACAGTGGCTGTGTTTGATGGGCACAGTAGCTGCATTTGATAGGCACAGTGGCAGCATTTGATGGGCACAGTGGCAGCATTTGATGGGCACAGTGGCTGCATTTGATGGGCACAGTGGCTGCAATTGATGGGCACAGTGGCTGCATTTGATGGGCACAGTGGCAGCATTTGATGGGCACAGTGGCTGCATTTGATGGGTACAGTGGCAGCATTTGATGGGTACAGTGGCAGCATTCGATGGGCACAGTGGCTGTGTTTGATGGGCACAGTGGCTGCATTTGATGGGCACAGTGGCAGCATTTTATGGGCACAGTGGCTGTATTTGATGGGTACAGTGGCAGCATTTGATGGGTACAGTGGCAGCATTCGATGGGCACAGTGGCAGAAATTGATGGGCATAGTGGCTGCATTTGATGGGCACAGTGGCTGCATTCGATGGGCACAGTGGCTGCGTTTGATGGGCACAGTGGCAGCAATTGATGGGCATAGTGGCTGCATTTGATGGGTACAGTGGCTGCGTTTGATAGGCACAGTGGCTGCATTTGATGGGCACAGTGGCAGCATTTGATGGGCACACTGGCTGCATTTGATGGGTACAGTGGCAGAATTCGATGGGCACAGTGGCTGCGTTTGATGGGCACAGTGGCTGCATTTGATGGGCACAGTGGCTGCATTTGATGAGCACAATGAGGCTGCAATTGATGGCTTTTTTTTTCAGAATTATTCAGTTTATTTGCGCCCCCCCAAAAAAATTTTGAGCACTAGCCGCCACTGGTGCCTTCTGAGTTCTCTAGGGTTTCCTTAGAAATTAGCCTAACAATTGCCTCAAATTAAACTAAAATTGTCAAACTGTCAGCCAGCAGGTGGATCAAGTCTGCCTCTTTTTTACTCATAGCCACAGGTTTTAATTGTGCAGCATTACAACCTTGGGCACTGTGCGGGCCACCTGCTGGTATTTTAACAACCAATGGTGTAGTAGGATGATAAGGAGGACATTGGGCACCTGAGGACATTCCTGTTTCCCCTCTTCATCAGCACTGGGGTCACATTAGCCGAATGAGGGAGAAAAACTGAGGAAGAAGAGAGACGCTGGACAGAGGACCTTGACAGAATGGGTCAAGGCCCACTTTAATTGTATGCTGCTGGGGATGAATGGAAGTACAATTGCAACTTTAAAAAATACACTACTAAACTGATGGTACTTAAAGTGGTTCTAAAAGCTCAAGGATTTTTACCTTCATGCATTCTACTTACCCGAGCCTGATCCCGATCCAGCCATGTGCACGAGAGCTTCGACTCTCACGGGTCCCTCCCTCCTCATTGGCTGAGACAGAAGCTGGAGCTATTGGCTCCCACTACTGTCAATCACAGCCAATGAGGAGAGAGTGGGGGCGGGGCCAAGCTGCGCTCCGTGTGTGACTGGACACACAGAGCAGTGACTCTGGAGCAAGCTTGCTCAGGGGCCCCCATAGCAAGCTGGGCACTAGGCAGGAGGGAGGGGCCCGGAGCTCCGACGGGGAACCTGAGAAGAGGAGGATTTTGGCTGCTCTGTGCAAAACAATTACACTGAGCAGGTAAGTATAACATGTTTTGTTATTTAAAAAACCCTAAAACTTTGTTTTCTTACTAAACACACCAGCATTGTGAAATGTCCCAGTTATATCACCAGTGGACAGAAAGTTTACAGAATTCAAGGAAAGATACCTGAAGGGTGACAGAATTGTTTTATACTCTTCAGTTTCCTTACAAGTTGCATTTTATCAGCTTTCTCTGTGTGTGTTATGATTAGGAGGTCACCGGCCAACTCTTTAATACTGGGCTGATTCTTCAGGATCCGAGTCTTCTGATCCCCGCTGTCCTCCAGATCATCGACCAGAACCACTACATTGTCCTTCCCTGGGGACACAGAGGAAGTTATCCGTCAATATAGATACATTTTAATCGTCTGTTACTCGTATTGTTAGAAATATCTGTCAGTGTTGATCTCCTTTCAATGTCCCTCTCTTTATGTAAGAGGTATAATGTGAATGCAAAAGTCTAATCTAATGTCATGTATCCTAAAGGGACTATATGGAAGTTTTGCATATATGTTTTTTTTTATTACGATAAGGGCTAAAAAGCAAATACAAATGTTTTTGTTAAGTAAATACAAAATATTATGTTTAACCACTTAAGGGACTGAGCCTCTTTCTGAGATTTGTTGTTTACAAGTTAAAAACAGGTTTTATTTGCTATAAAATTACTCACAACCCCCAAACAAGTTACATTTTTTCTAACACCCTAGAGAAAAAATGGCAGTTGCAATACTTTCTGTCACACCGTATTTGCGCAGCGGTCTTACAAGCGCACTTTTTTTGGAAAAAATTCACTTTTTTGAATTAAAAAAATAAGACAACAGTAAAGTTAGCCCAATTTTTTATTTTTATATTGTGAAAGATGATGTTACGCTGAGTAAATTGATACCCAACATGTCACGCTTCAAAATTGCGCCCGCTCGTGGCATGGCGACAAACTTTTACCCTTAAAAATCTCCATAGGCAACATTTAAAAAAATCTACAGGTTGCATGTTTGGAGTTACAGAGGAGGTCTTGGACTAGAATTATTGCTCTCGCTCTACCGAACATCACGATATCTCACATGTGTGGTTTGAACACCGTTTTCATATGTGTTTTTAAATGCACCCCAGCGGGACGGGCACATTTAAAAATTTTTTTTTTTTATTAATTTTACCTTTATATTTTTATTTTTACACTGTTCATTTTTTTAAAAAAATTGTCACTTTTATTCCTATTACAAGAAATGTAAATCCTTTGTAATAGAAAAAAAACATGACAGGACCTCTTAAATAGGAGATATGGAGTCAAAAAGACCTCAGATCTCATATTTACACTAAAATGCAATACAAAAAAAGTCCCTTTAAGAGCTATGGACGGAAGTGACATTTTGACCGCGCTTCCACTCTGCAATGGTATGGAGACGGGTGGGGGCCACCCTCCCCTCACTTGCCTCCATACCCAGCAATCACAAGGATCCGATCGCCTCTGCTGCTACCGATGGATCCAGTAAGCGGTGGAGGGCACCGGAGCTCGGCGGGAGGTGGGGCCCTCTCCCGCCGCTGATAAAAGTGATGTTGCGGCGAATCCACCGCAGAGACCACTATTATCGGAAACCGGACCGCTGGCCGAAGAAGAGGATACCGGGGTTATGGCAGCTAGCTGCTGCCATAACAAAGATATCCCTCTTCAAAGTTAGGACGTATATCAGCGTGCAGCGGTCCGGAAGTAGTTAAATATTATGCAAAAAATTTATAGATCAAAATCTATATTTTGAATATTTTGCAAAAAAACAAAAATAAATATACAGTATATATGGATTATGGATTTTATCTTTAAATATTAATAAAAAAAAACATTATCAACAGTACAAAACTAGCTATAAATCACATTTTAAAATGTGTAAACTTAAAATAATATAATGGTCATGAGTCCAGTGTTATGGATATTATTTGTAAGTGTTAATTTGAAACAGATTTTTATAAACAGTATAAAATTAGCTATAAATTATGCCTAAAGTGGATGTAAACCCTCACATGTACCCAGTGAAGTGAACAGCCTCGGATGACACACAGAGATTAAACAAATCTCCCTATATAAGTTTTATTTGTATATCTGCTGTCTTCTCTGGAATGTGCAGATTGTGTTAAAAATATTTCTTCCCCTTTCAGCAGTACATAAGAGTGGGTGGGGAGATTGGATATACACTGTGTGAGAGCTGATTGGAGGAAAGGGACACCCCCCCCCCTCCACATAGGCAGAGGAATGAAGGAACATGCAGAGCTGTATTATGAATAGACAAGCTCCCTGCTTATCTCCCTCTAAGCTCCCTCCCCAACACAAATTTTTAGCTCATGTTATCTCATGCATTGGAGAACTTGTCAGAAGTGACTCATGCTGATAAAAGAGGAACAAAGCACCAGAGAGAAAGGACACTTAGAGCTTTGCCGAGAGATAAGTAAACACTACAGATATATGTGCTTAGTTCAACTTTCACGAATGGGGCTTACAACCACTTTTACCACCTGACCTCCGGAAGGTTTTACCCCTTCATGATCAAGTCATTTTTTGATATTCAGCACTGCGTCTACTTTAACTGCCAATTACTCAAATTAAATTTATATAATTTTTATTTTGCACAAATAGCACTTTCTTTTGATGATATTTGATCACCACTGTTCTTTTATTTTTTTATTTTTTTATTATATAAAATGAAAAAATACCGAAAATTTTGAAAAAAAAACCCAATATTTTCTACTTTATTTTATAAAACATCCAATATATATTTTTTTTTAATCAAATTTTTTCATAAATTTAGGCCAAAATGTATTCTGACAAATGTCTTTGTTAAAAAAAAAAAATATATATATACACACATATATATATATATATATATATATATATATATATATATATATATATATCACAATACATGTTTATTAAAGTGGTTGTAAATCCTTTACAACCACTTTTTGCTACATGTAAGCCTTTAATTACCTGTAGCTACCCTGGATATCTCCTAAACCTGCACGGTTTAGGTGATATCCCCTGTATTTGCATGCACCGATGTCAACGGCACATGCGCACTGAAGCAATGGTACGTACATGCCGTTGCTTCATTTAGCCTGTGCTGTTACCGGGAGTGACATCATCGCGGCTCCGGCTAATCACAGCACCAGAGCCCATGATACCCATAAGTAACTCCGGGAGCGATGACGACCGCCGGAGCGGTGAACGAGGAGGGGGCTTCAATCTCAGGTAAGTAATTCATTATGTCTTTGTCTTGCTATAAAAATGCACTGATTTCTGTGTGAATGACACTGATAGGGGAGGGGTTAACACTAGGGGGCGATCAAGGGGTTAAATGTATTGCCTCAGTGTGTTCTAACTGTATGGGATAGGACTGAGTAGGAGAGGAGACATATCGCTGTTCCTACATAATCTGACAGCACAGGGATTTGTGTGTTTACACACAAATCCCCATGCTGGCGCTCATGCACGCGATCGCATAGTGTCCCCTGCCATGCAGTGGGCACGCGCATGCCCTCTGTCGGCTCTTAAAGGAACCCCATACCTGTATGGGGTTTTGCGCAGGGGAGCCATTCTGCCCCTGTATATGTATGCGAGTTGGTCGGGAACTGGTTAAAGTGTCTACAAACTATAGAATATTTACTGGAATTTAGGCAGCTACTGTATAGACACTATACTGTAATGGTGGTGATCAGCAAATTATAGTGTAACTGTGATAGAGTGGCAGAAAATCTTATACTAACAGACATTCTGGGAGGGTCACTAACTGACACTGACGTTGATAGTGACACTAATACAGTGATCATTGATAATAATTTACACTGACAGTGTGCTAATGACACTGGTTGGGAAGGGGCTAACATCTAGGGGCAATCAAGGGGTTAACTGTGTGCCTACCAAGTGTGATATGTGCTGCTTTTACTAGGCAATCTGTTTGTTTTTTCTCCCTGCTTTTCAGGGAGAAGAAACAGCCAGTTCGCTGTTCTTATGTACCCAGAACTCTGTGTTTGATTGGACACAGCCGATCAGCAGGTTTCAGCAGAAATCATTGGCTGAAATCTGTTGCCAAACTTGTGGTGTGTCCAATCACAGCACAGGTCCGCAGGGGGCGTACATGTACTACTGGAGGAAGGCCGGTGTACTTGATCTGCCTGTAGCTGCCGCCAGCTTACAGTATATTTACTGTGAGCGGTTGGCAGGTGTAAAAAAAAAAAAAGTATAAACTTAAAAAAATAATATAATATATAATAGTTAAATTGAAGATGAGTCGGCTATGACATGGTGCTTAAATATAGAACTGACTAGTAAAATTTTCTAGCAAGTTCAAAAGCACATAAAAAATAAAAAATGAATGTTTATGGAAAGAAAAAAAAAAAAAAAACCCAAACTCTGCACGTAAGCATTTTCAATCCCTGATTTTGTGCCTTTAACTGCAATTTTTTAGATTTGTGGCAGGGTCTCTTTTAGGCTCCCTATACTTCAGCCACTTTAGGCCTTCACTAATGATAAATGTCTCATGTAGGAAATGCCATGATTTCTGGCCTTAGATATATTTTTACTTATGTGGACATAAAAGTGGTCCTTGTATATTGTGTGTGTATGTTGGACATTAGTAGCTCTCGGCCAAGAAGGAGGAGTGTCTGGTTACTCAGTATGATCATGTTCAACCATTTTCATTCCAAATATTTCCAAATTAATTCCTAGTCAACAAACAGTTTACTTTTAGTCTATTCTGTATTCTTTACCAAGCATGCTTTCGAGATAACCCAACTCCTCATCATACAGGGAGTCATTGACATCTGTGATGTTTACTCTTCCTCTGTTCTTGGTGTGATACAGAATCCCGAATGTGCACTGAGACAAATCATGCATGAACTGTTGGAATCCATTGTTGGAGATGTAACAAGGTCTAACTTCCCGGATCGTCCTGAAATAGTTTGATGTCAGGAGCTCCACCAGCCAGGAGTAATCATCACTAGAAGATCTGGAGAAGATCCCAACAATGTGCCTCTGAGATGGTTTAATTGGACAGATGATAAAACAAGAAATAAAAAAAAATGAAGATTAATTGCATTATTTTGGAGGAAGCTTTATACATATTGATTCATTCATGAGCATGTGAAAATAAACATAAATCAACATTATCAGCTGTTCCCACCATCCAGTGAAGTTAGTCTTGCCTAGAATAATATACTGTATATTCCTTTTCATATTTTAATTTAAATAGACTTAGCACTGCTGTATTTAGCTTGCAATTACATTTTGGCTTATGATTAAGTTGTAGACTTCGATTAATATCTTATAAACCTATGTACAGGTTGTGCTGTCAAAGGACTCTGTAGAGCACCACACCACCTATGTAGCGCTTACAACTGAAGGGTTCGCTGAGAATATACCCAGATCCCCCAATGTGGTACAGAGGCTGCCAGTCACACAAGCACAGTCCCATACACACCAACTATTTCAGGTCAGTCTAGGCAGTGGTGGCGAACCTTGGCACCCCAGATGTTTTGGAACTACATTTCCCATGATGCTCCACTACAATGCAAAGTGCAGGAGCATCATGGGAAATGTAGTTCCCAAACATCTGGGGTGCCAAGGTTTGCCATCACTGGTCTAGGGGATGCCTTTGTAGTATTTATTGCTGAAGAACCTTAACAGGAGAAGTTTTAGGGACACAGGATACTCTAAAACAATAAACCTTAATAGCAAGTAATGAGGGGACAAACTTCTCACTAATCGTCCTACAGCAGCCTATCCTGGAGTTAACAGGGAATGGCCCGTATATTCAGGACTCTATCAGAGCAGCCCCAGTCCATATAGCAGCTTCTGGCACATAATTCCTTTCTGGCTAATAGTCCACAGCAAGGCCTTTATGCACAGTGTCCCGGGAGCTGTCTGCCACCCAGCATCCACAGGCAGATCCTCGGTGAGGAAGATAAAAAAGATCCTCCATCAGACCAGGACTTCAAGTACCGTGCCCTCCAACACATTTGATCCTTTGGCAATCTTTCTCCAGATCCTCAGCTCAGCACCTGCTGAGGCCCAGACTGCAATTTCTTCTCTCTCTGGCTACCTCCCAGGGGCAGAACTCTGAGAACACTCTTCCAGAGCTTCTCAAACTTGTATAACCTACCCAGCCATCTTCTGGATCAGTGGCGGCTGGTGCTCATGTTTTTTTTGGGGGGGGGCACAAATTTTTTTTGAAAAAAAATCATCAATTGCAGCCACTGTGCCATGAAATGCTACCACTGTGCCCATCAAATGCTGCCACTGTATCCATAAAACGCTGCTACTGTGCCATGAAATGCTGCCACTGTGCCCTCAAATACTGCCACTGTGCCATCAATTGCAGACACTGTGCCATCAAACGCTGCCACTGAGCCCAAATGTTGCCATTGAGCCCAAACGTTGCCATTGTGCCTATCAAACGCTGCCACTGTGCCCTCAAACGCTGCCACTGTGCCCTCAAATGCTGCCACTGTGCCATCAATTGCAGTCACTGTGCCAAACGCTGCCACTGTGTCCATTAAATGCTGCCACTGCACCCATCAAACGCTGCCACTGTGCCATAAAATGCTGCCACTGTGCCCATCAAGCGCAGCCACTGTGCCCATCAAATGCTGGCACTGTGCCATCAAATGCTGCCAGTTTGCCCATCAAATGCTGCCAGTGTGCCCATCATATGCTGCCAGTGTGTCCATCAAATGCTGCCAGTGTGCCCATTAAATGCTTCCAGTGTGCCCTTGAATGCCCCAGTGTGACCCCCGCCCTCTCGCCGTCTGCCCGGCACTTACCCTGTCTTGGTGGGGCAGGGGGTGACGGCAACGAGCAGGGTCCTCCATGCGTCTCCTGCCATCCTCATCTCCCGTCCTCTCCTCCTGCTGGGTGTCCAATAGTGACGCCTGTCATTTCAGCCAATCAGGTGACAAGTAACAGATCAGACAGTGTTGGGACAGTGTTAGGAAAGTGAATATCCATTCGCTTTTCTAACACAGCTGAGTGACCTGCGAGCGCCCAGCATGGCGCTCGCAGGTCACCTTTTTTAAAGCCTATTAGAGCCTATGGCTCTAATCAGGTGCTTCAAAAACACCCCCGTCACTGTAATTCAGGTGCCTGGTGCTCGAAAGGGGGCCGGTCGCCTAAATAGGGGGTGGCAGTGGTGGCCATAGATAGATTCATGCAATGCATGAATCTATCTATTGTTGATAGAGGGGGTGGCAGGAGAGAGGGGGTGGCGCCCGTGCGCCCTTAATGGACGCACCGCCACTGTTCTGGATAGTGCTCTTTAATAGTCAAAAAAATGTAGAAAGTCACCAGCACTCTAGAAAATTATTTTATGTTATAAATAATGAGTGCTGGTGACTTTCTAGGTTTATATTGCTAATAATAACTTACCACTGCTAATTTCTGTATATATCCAATACCACAATAACACAACCCATCCTGCTATAATGGAACATCACAAACTAACAAAAGACTTACAGGTGGTTTTCATCATCACCACACTACACCAATACTTTAAGGCTTGGTCTACACTACTGCGACCTGAAAGTCACACGACTTACAGTGCAATTTTGCCAGGCGACTTGATGTAACTGGAGAACTACTTTGATGCAACTTTGAAGAAAGGGAGATGTTTAACAGCAGGGAATGCCTGGGTAATCATCCTGTAATGTCGGATCCAAATCACATCAATATAGATGAAGATCCAACTTGAAGGCAACTTTTAAAGTCTATGGGCACAAGTCTGATATTCTTCAGCTTGAAGTAGTGCAGGAACCTTTTCTAAAGTCAACTAAAGTCAGAGCAACTTCAGTAGTGCTAATTAAGACAGCTCTTATTGACTAACATGTGATTTCCTATGTCATGTGACTTGGGGTCTCACAAGTCGGATTCTGAATCGCGGCGGTATGAACCGAGCCTTAGATATCAAGCCAACCAAGGTATTGAAATACTGCTTTAGAGGAGTCAATCTCAACCTTGGTTTAACCTGGCAAATCAAATCAAATTGCTCTTCTCCTAAAATCAAGAAGGCAGATCTACTGTTTTTTGTTTATTGAAAGAAGAAACAAACATACCTCTCGGGGTTCGGAATAACTGGGAGGACATTCTCTTTTTGTCGATTCTATATAAAAAAAAAAAACACAGATTTGACATCAACAGATGTACATTCTTTTGAAACAGAAGACACATTATAACAGTCTGTAAATACATTCTCACCATTGTAAGAAGGTTTTTCTTGTGTGTGTCCTGGATAGGAGACAGAAGGATTCCTAGTCCTGTCCTGGTCTGGGGTGTCTAGGTTGGAAAGTGGTGGCCCCGAAACTGAAACAGCATGATATCCCATGGAAGGAGAGGTTAGGAGACAGAAGAAGATGGGTCCATTATTAAAGATGAACTCCACGCAAGGAACAAAGCTTGTTTACACTTGCGTTGATTAGTAACACACACAAAAGCGCCTACCGCTTTAGCATTCATTTTTGATGCTTTTGTGATTTTTTTTTGAAGCTTTAATAAAGTTTGAAAAATGCTCTGTGTGTGTTGGCTTACAATTTTTTTTCCAATACATGAAATACAAAGTGAAGCTGACTCTGAAGCTCCCCTCTACCGCTGCAGAGAACGCTGTGATGGACTTCTATGGAGGCTTTGGAGATACGGTGAAGCTCCAAGAAAGCAACGTGGGGTATAATTTCTGAAGTGAAGCAAAGCAAACTCAATAGTTTGTGCAGGACTGTAAGGTAACCATTATACAAGTATACTTAATAATTCTGTATTCTTCTTTCCTACCTGAAGCATGTTTTAGAGTACAACTAACATATTTGGAGACTTCAGGACTTAAGGAAACATAACAAGATGGGTTCATTAGTTAAGATGAACTCCAGGCAAGAAATATTTTGGTAACAGTATACTCAATCTATTTTTCTCTTTCCTTCCTGTGTTTTGTAGCGCGTTTTGGAGTAAAATATACATGTAGGGAGATTTCAAGCAATGCTGGCCAAAAAATGTTTTCCAACAAGCTTGCCCCCCTCTTAGCACCATAATGATGATGGCACAATTCAAAGTTGACCTATATGTAGGTCTTTCTTTCTTTCTTTCTTTCTTTCTTTCTTTCTTTCTTTCTTTCCCGTCTCACCCCCCCTTCTTTTTACAGTATATTCCTTTTTTTTGACAGAATATGCATTTTAGCTCTACTAATGGGAGGGGTTCCATACATGGCCAAAGGGGTGAACCTAATGATGACTCTCAAGATATTCAGTAACAATGAACAATAAAGAAAATCAACGTTTACCTTTTTTACTACGATTTGTAAATTTTTTTTTCAGTGTATCAAGTAGAGTGTCTTTTTTCCGTTTTGCAGTGCCAACATCAGGACCTATTGAATAGTTGAATGAAAATATTTTTTTGTAAAATAATAACAGCCAATACATAAAATCCAAGTAAAAAAAGAAAAAAGAAAGAGCTACTGTCTAATCAAAAAATAATAACAAATAAAATAACAGAAGGCAGTAAAACGGGCGATTTTCCAATAACTAGCAATCAAATTTGTGGCTGACGCATACAGTAGTCCAAATTAGGACTTACAGGTTAAAGTGACACTAAAGTCTCAGTTTTTTTGTTATAAAAAAAAAAACATGTTATACTTACCTGCTCTGTGCAGTTGGTTTTGCACAGATAAGCCCAGATCCTCCTCTTCTCGGGTCCCTCTTCGGTGCTCCTGGCTTCTCCCTCCTCTTGAGTACTCCCACAGCAAGCAGCTTGCTATGGTAGCACCTGAGCCGAGCCGCTGCTCCCCTTGCCTATTCAGACACGGAGCCGTGCCCCGGCCCCGCCCCCCTTGTTTCCTCATTGTCTCATTTACTTTGAATGATAGCAGCAGGAGGCACTGGCCCTTTGCTGCTGCCTCCGCCAATGAGGAGGGAGATTCCAGAGTAGCCGAGTCTCTTGTGGGATTAAGATGGGGCTAAGGTAAGTATTAGGGGGGTTAAGGGGGGCTGCTGCACACTGAAGTTTTTTTATCCTAATGCATAGAATGCACCTTTTTAAGTGAAAACATTGTGAGTACAGTTTAGTTTATGAACAATATGGCAATCATGCATCTTTTTGCATCTGCATCTCAATGTTTCTGATCTCTTCGAGCCTCTTTCTGCAACTTTGTGTCTATATACACTCGTTCTAGCTTCAGATTCCTGACAGTGACAATGGTGGGCATGGCCTCTTGTAGACTCCATCAAAGACACATGTGGCAGGATGATGATGCAGTAGAAAAACTGTGAGACAGCTGCCACCTTAAAACAACAGACTTATGCCCCGTACACATGGTCGGAATTTCCGACGTAAAATGTGTGATCGGAGCTTGCTGTCGGAACTTCCGACCATGTGTAGGCTCCATCGGACAGTTTCCATCGGAATTTCCATCACACAAAATTTGAGATCTGGTTCTCAAATTTTCCGACAACAAAATACGTTCGCGTAAATTTTGATCCTGTGTACACAATCCTGACGCACAAAGTTCCACGCATGCTCGGAATCAAGCAGAAGAGCTGCACTGGCTATTGAACTTCATTTTTCTCAGCTCGTCGTACGTGTTGTACGTCACCGCGACGTTCGCAATTTCCGACCAACCTTGTGTGACCGTGTGTATGCAAAACAAGTTTGAGCCAACATTTGTCAGAAAAAATCAATGGATTTTGTTGTCGGAATGTCTAATCGTGTGTACGGGGCATTAAAATGATTATAAGAGACGTAGATATTGCTACAATGTGTTGAATCTGACCTCCAACCTTCCCTTCAATCTTGCACAGTTGTAGACTCATCTCCTGTACTGAAACTGCATGGATTTTACTCCACACTGTGAGATTGTCACAATGTGCATTTGAAGGTTCAGTAAGTCAGATAGATCCTGCTTCCTTTCCTGGCTGTCAAATACCCAGAATTGTCTAGCACCTTACTCCCTAGCCTGACTGTTGTTGGCCCGCCCTTTTAATTAATTGGATTTCATTTTTTTTTTTGTAAATTCTTTTTATTGAGTTTGCATTAAAGAACAAAAAACTTACATAATACAGCCTCTGGGCATACCCCGGCTGAGGTAACAACCAATAAAACAATCCTATACATTTATAGTTATCTATAAAACTTCTATAACTTAAACCACTCGTGTCATTAAGCTTGAGAGGACAGGGGGAGGATAGTGTGTCATGAATTTCAGATGACCACATTGAGAAGAGCTGCTGAGGATGAGGATAACGCCTTTAGGAGAACCTTCAGATAATGGCAAAATTAGGTCTTCACTGCTACAAGACTTTTAGCTGAGGTAGACAATCATTGGGAACAATGCCTATTGTGTTGCGATCATGATGTCTGATTCTAACCATACGCGCCATATTTTTTCAAACTTGGCTGGGCAGCATCTGGCAAGATAGGCCTCTTTGTACAGTGGCACCGCTGAGTTGATCAGCGATTTCCATGTTTTCAAAGTAGGTACCTTCGTTTGTTTCCTTTTAATGAGAAGAGCCTTTCTAGCG
This sequence comes from Aquarana catesbeiana, assembly GCA_037953035.1. Lineage (NCBI taxonomy): Eukaryota > Metazoa > Chordata > Amphibia > Anura > Ranidae > Aquarana > Aquarana catesbeiana. Next base: position 5,969,410 of record JBBHAA010000512.1, on the reverse strand, counting down.
TAAAATAAGAGAAGCCCTATTAGTGTTCTGGTTGCTCGGCGGTGGGCCAAGGAGCCCACCAGACCAAGCAAACAGATCAATACATTTAGGGGAACATGAATCATGGTCAAGGTTTCAATGAAGGTCGTGACCTCCGCCCAAAAGAACTGGATTCTGGGACATGACCACAACATATGGTTGAAGTCGGCATTTGCCATATCACACTTCCAGCAGTTGGAGGAGGAATTCGGGTTCATCTAGGACAATCTCTGGGGTGACAAATAGACTCTATGAATCAGTTTAAATTGTATCAACCGATCTTTGACAGAAATGAGCTGTAAGAAAGGATATTCCCAGGCATCCTCCCAGTCTTCCAAATCCAGATCCGGGATCTCGCCCTGCCACCTTGAGAGTCCTCAAGACCAAAGTGGACTGAAGGCAATAAAGCTTTGTAAATCGTAGAGGTGGTTTTGACCAGAGGAGTATCTCTTAATGTGGACTCAAGGTTGGACTGGAGGAGAAGTACCGGGGTTGGACCAAATTGGGTAGCGAAGGCATGGCAAAACTCAGAAACTCTGGTAAATGTGGGTTAAGCAACAAGGGGGTGTCTGGAGATCTAGTGTGAGGGTCCCCTTGTAGTTTACAGATCAACAATTGCCAAGCCCTGATCACCGCCTTCATGGAGGGTGTGAGAGGATAGGGGGCTCTGACTCCCCTATATAAAGCATTACTCGTAAGAACTGAGGTGGGCGGCCTCAAGGACTACAGCAGCATTGGTTACATCTGAGGCTAGTCAGTTATGGGCGTGTGACAATAGTGCAGCAAAGAAATATTTCTGAAGATCCAGACAGGCTAGGCCACCCTCTGTTCAGGGCCTATTGAGTATAGATTTGTTTATTCTGGGGGGGTGAGATTTCCACAGAAAGGGCGTTATAATGGAGTCAAATTTTTGGAAGAAGGCTCTGGGGATCCAGATTAGGGAGTGCCTCAGAGCATATAGAAAAACTGGAAGGAATTTCATTTTAAGTAAGTTTATCCTGCCAATGAGGGATAATGGCAGGTTATTCCAAGCCTGAAGATTCAGTTTGATTTGGGTTAGTAAGGGGTAGAGATTTAACTTAGCAAAGTCAGAGACTCTAGGGGTAATGGTAATGCCCAAATAAAGGATAGAGGAGGTCCAGGCTAGTGTGACAGAGGGGTCTGCATGAAGTTTTGCCTGAGAGTCAATAGGTAGTGCTTGGGATTTTTCCCAATTGACTCTGAGCCCAGATAGTTCGGAGAATTCAGAAATGATGCTCAGAGCTGCACGGAGGGAGGGTCCCGGGTCATTGAGAAACAGCATAAGGTTATCCGCGTATAAAGCGATTTTTTCACTGATGGTGCCTACTTTAATGCCCCTTACAGAATTTGAGTTCCTGAGGGCCGTGGCTAGGGGTTCCATGACTAGGACAAACAAAAATGGGGAGAGGGGACACCCCTGCCTAGTTCCTCTCTCCACTGGCAAGGGTTCAGACAGCAGACCCCCTATTTTGATCTGTTCTGTTGGTGATTTATACAATATATCTATCCACGTGCAAAAAGAAGGACCGAAACCAAAGGTCTTCAGGACTGATTTCATATATTGCCATGTTACCATATCAAAGGCTTTGGATTTCAGTTTTTTTAATAATGGAGGCTCAGTATCTAATGGGAGTGTTACCTAGGGTGGTTTTCATTCACACACCACCTGCCTAGGAATGCCCACATTTCTAGACTGACATCAAAGGCATTTTGATCTCCACCTGAGGGTCATTCCTCTGCTTACATCGGAAGTGAGGGCTCTTGAGGCAGGGTGCTGTGATGTTCTCAGAAATGTATGTACAAGAACGGAACTCTGCCGGTCCCTCCCACCAGCAATGCACAGAGAAGCACAGAGACCTAGTGAGGACACCTAGTGAGGTTTTATTTAACTACTTGACCTCCAGAAAGTTTTACCCCCTTCAAGACCAGGGCATTTTTTGCTATTCAGCACTATGCTATTTTAACTGGCAATTGCACGGTCATTATTATTATTATTATTATTATTATTATACAGGATTTATATAGTGCCAACAGTTTACGCAGTGCTTTACAATATAAAAAAAAAAAGGTCCAATAAGATACAGTCAATATAAAATGAATATTAGTAAAGTGCTCCTCCACAAAGTGTAGTTGGTTCTATTGTCCGTGCCACTACTTTCTTTTCCAGGTGCAATGCCTGCTCACCTTAGGAAGCGACCCCCTTGGGTCATACAAAGCTCTCAAATGTGTTATAAGATGATTCAGCCTGGAATAGCATCAAGACATTCACAGCATCCTTCAATATAAAGCTGTCCATTTTCCAGAGTGACTTAGGAAGAGAAAAAAACAGACTTTCATTGCGCAACAATGTAACTATATCAGGGCCATAGGTAAAGGACATATACCGATATCCCACTCACATGTTATATCATCTTGTGTATAGCATATAATTTCTATGTAAGGCCAATCAGGGAGACACTGCTCTCCTCCTCACCATTACAACCGTGTAACTGAGACAATGGGTGTGACGTCACCAACTCCTACCGACACGTTGCGTCACCGATCACGTTGGTGGTAAATGGCGTTTAAAGGGGGAGTTAAGGCCTTTGACATTCAAGGAGGTGATGTTAACAGCCGTAGTGGTTAGGCGGTGGGGGTAAGCCTAGAAGGAGGGGAGAAAGGGGAGGAAAACCTGCTAATTCACACACCAAATACCCAAATGTTGATTGAAAAAAACAGTAAGAACCCTTTTTAATCGCTAGTACTGTGGTGAATACAACTAACTTAAAAAGCAGTAAGAGAAAATTAGGTGAAACGTAATGTACACTTGAAAACTCGTGGTAGGGTGCCTAACACTCTATATAATCAGGGGACATGTGAGTAAGAACCTGGAACAGATATGAAATAAAAGTAAAAATAAGAACTGTAAATAAGGTTATAATCATCTGGGATAAATTTGCCGCTAAAGGGTTAAATAACGTTCAAATTGCCTGTAAAGGAACACAGGTGTCCCCGGGTGGAACCGGGTATCAGCGGAGACGTTGGTCACGAGGTGAGGCAAGGTTGGTGTTATTGCGGCCATGACCAAAGGTCTGGGAACGGCGTGACTCTGGGTCCGGTGGAGGTGAGGAGATGAGGCCCCAGTTTAGTAGCCTTATGATGGGGTATAGATGTTGGTTGTTTGGTGTTAAAATGTCACCATTAATTTAGCGGGGAGGCCCCATTTGTATGCAATGTTACGATCTCGAAGGACTGCAGTAACTTGGGTGAATTCCCTCTATTTTTGTGCGGTGGCTGCTGATATATCCATGTATAGAGAGATGGAAGGGTCTGGGAGGGTAGCAGTAGAATGAGCTGCAGACATGATCCTTTCTTTAGTTTGGAAGAAATGGATATGTGCCAGTACGTCACGTGGGACCGTTTCTGGCAGGTGGTTTGGATTAGCGATCCTGTGAGCGCGGTCTATGATGATGTCAGCCTGCGACTGATGTCGAATAAGTTAAAAGGGGAACATTTGTTGGATGTGATGGATTAGGTCTGGAGATTTGACAGGAATGCCTTTGAACTTTATATTATTCCTCCTGGAGCTATTCTCCAGGTCGGCCATTTTAGCCTGTAAAAATCGTATTTCTTCAGAGTGCTGGTGGAATGCCTTAGAGGCCTCATGGTGTGCAGAGGCATGCTCTGTGATTTGTCTCTCCAATATGTCAGTACATTCCTCTATCTGTTCTACTCTGAAGTGCAGGGAGGATAAAGATGAGCGGAGCTCATTACGTAGATCTTTTTGTAGCAATAGTAACATGAGTTTTAAGGTTTGCTCTGAGGCAGGCTGATCACCGGCAGGGTGTGCAGCCAAAGATTCCTGTGAGCCTTCACTGTCAGCAGTCTTACAACAGTGCTGTTTCTTATACAGCGGGACTTTAGAAGGAGAGGGTGCTGGGGACTGTGCTGATCGCTTTCCTCTGTCTGAAGGAGAGCCTTGGTAAGGTGTAGGATCGGGCACAGAGCTGTCCATGTCCTCTGGGATGAGCACGGAGTCCTGTGGAGTTATTTGTGCTGGCAAGGGCGAAGGGAGAGACGCCGCTGCTTTGCATGTCTGTCAGCCTGCAAAGGTCTGTAAGGAGCGGTTCTTCTTCCTGGACATATCGCTGTGATCCCCTGTGTTCCACCTCCCCTCTGGTGTGGGAGAGAGGGGAGGAAGGTTGCTGTACTGGGCAGAGGGTTGCTGAGAGTCCCGGGCTGGGCGGAGCTGCAGGGTCAGACGTCCATCTTGCTCCGTGGCCAGCTACGCCCTCCCAGATATGTATTTTTTATATACATTGTTTAGATGTTTTTAGTTTATTTTTTATGTTATCTCTTTTATGAATTTAGATGCATCCCCAGCAGTGGTGTATATAAATAATAATATATTTTAACATTATCTTACATCAATTACCATTATACAGTTTTTTATGTGATATGAAATGTATGTTTGCATACTCAGAATTAGGATTCATATGGTTCTGATTAGAGCCCCTATTTAAAACTCCGACGCTCGTTACTAGACTCCTTAACCCTTGAAATAGTCACGTGATTGGTGACGCAACGCGTCGGGAGGAGTTGGTGACATCACACCCGTTGTCTCAGTTACATGGTTGTAACAGTGAGGAGGAGAGCAGTGTCTCCCTGATTCGCCTTACATAGAAATTATATGCTATACACAAGATGATATAACATGCGAGTGGGATATCGTTATATGTCCTTTATCTACGGCCCTGATATTGTTACATTGTTGCGCAAAGAAAGTCTGTTTTTTTTCTCCTCCTGAATTACTCTAGAAAACAGATGGCTTTATATTGAAGGATGCTGTGCTATTCCAGGCTGAATCATCTTATTACACATTTGAGAGCTTTGTATGACCCAAGGGGATCGCGTCCTTAGGTGAGCAGGCATTGCACCTGGTAAAGGAAGTAGTGGCATGGACAATAAAACCAACTACTACACTTTGTGGAGGAGCACTTTAATATAAAAATATTCATTTTATATTGACTGTATCTTATTGGACCTTTTTTTCATATTATTAATCGTTGGAGTTTGCATTAATCTATTTTTTTTTTGCATACTGTCATCAGAGTAGTTAATTATCACCATAGTGACACTGTACTACTCTGGGGAGATGATCAGAGATTTTTTTTTTTCACACTATTATTGCTTATAACAGTGATGATCACTGTTATAAGCAATCCTTGGAACAGTCATGAATGGATTTCATTCATGACAGCGTTTACTATTGTGATGCTGTGATCACTTGTGACCAACCACAACATCACAATAGTAAGCCAGATGTCATGAATGATAACCAAGACAGTTTGCTTTCAAGTTATCAAGTGATCTCTATGATTGCTCATGGGAAATCACATGATACCCTGGTCGCTCACAGCGGACAGGTACTGAGTGCTGTAATCCCCTGTGTTTACCTAACACATCGGTCATGTGGCAGTGCATATGTTGCTGAGTAAATCTACTGCTAGGGGGCGGCAAGTGGTTCAGTTTTTTATTGGCTTATTAATTGGGAGGAAGGAACCAGGCAAGCCAAAAAATAAGCAGATTATACTTCAGCTTTAAAACCTGTGATTGTAGTGATTGGGTTTAGATCTAATTTAAAGTCTTCTTAACTTTTTTTACCCAAACACTTGTGGTCTTTTCCTAAGTTTTTGAGCCTTGAAGGTATTTATCTAAAACCAATCATTCTTCTGTATCAATGTCCTAATCCCATTCTGTCCTCCCATTTCTTACACAGTTTTTCAATCTTACCTCTGGGTTCCGGTTCTGTCTGGATTTTTGGAATGAGATACTCTGGTTTTCTGAAAAAGAAAAGATGTCTACTTTCTATTCCAGTAAAGCTCAGGGTCTGTATAATCTCTCTCTTCCCATTCTCACTGCTGTCCTTCACATCAACAATCACCACTATCAGAGGCCTCGGTCCTGTACAAAATACAAAGAGAAGAAAACAAAGATGGCAACAGAACTTTCCTATACAAGACTTTTTCTGTCTCTTTTTATTGCTTTTATTTCCATCTTTTTTTTTCTGTCAGTCATGACAATGACAAGGAGTTAAGAACAACGAGTCCAAACTTATCTACACCAAGGGACTTCTTTATTTACACCACCTCCTGGACTTCAGTAAATGCTAAATCTTTGGGTAGGGTGTTTAGAAGTGGTAATTCAAACCAAAGGCAAAGCAAAAAGTGAGAAGGACTATAAATAGTGCTCCAAACAATATGTGTAAACATAAACTAGTCCTTGGTATAATACTGCTAAACGAAAAAGATTTAATCTGGTGTTCCCAAAAGGTCATGCAGTGTGCCCAGTATCTCCACATGTGATCCCCCTCTCTTTGCTCCACTGACCAGAGATCTCTCCCCTTATAGGGGTAACTGGTGTTTACACCCCTTCCTGGCTGTATCTCCAAGTCCACCAATAGAGCTGTCTCTATATATCCAGGTCCACAAAGAAACTGCCTCTCCTTCCAATCTCACATGTCTCCTAGCCAGGTAGGTCTGCTCCTCTCCACTATGTATGGCCAGGACTAATATTTTTCCCGAGGTACATATTACCACAAGTAGCACCACATCCACTTCTAAACACCATAGCCATTGCTGACCCTAGCTTGCTAGCGGTCACAGTGGAGGCAGCAGCTACACATACACACCAATTTCTATCCATAGCGTGGATTTTTCTACCCAATATCAATGCTAAATCATTGTTTAGGGCTGCCACAAAAAATTGTGGGGTGTCATAGATTCTGCCCGACAGACTCCCCCCTTCCGGCCTAACCCCACATTCTAACCCATGAACATGGATCCCCAGTACATATAGATTTCCCATTCCAATTCTAAACCCCCAGTATGGATCCCCAGTACAGAACCCCCCAGACACCCCCTCCCAGCATAGCCCCTTAGTAGAGACCTCCCAGTGCAAACACCCCCCCCCCCGTTACAGGCCCAATCAATAAAAAAAACCCTCCAATTACACAAACAATCCAATGAGAACAGCAAACAAACATCCAAAAGTCCAATAAAATTTGATGGTAACCTTTATTCATTACAGAATAAAGAAAACACATTTTGGAAGCCTAAGAGGTCAGAGCTATAAAACAAGTACAAATACAAAGGTACCCTTTAACTTTTATATTAGATTTGCACTTGTTTGGTAGCCCTGATGAAGGGGGGAGTGTGTTTGGCCCCAAAATGAATTGGTTTAAGTCTGCAATTAATCAATTTTAACAGGAAATTACCTTGCACTCTTGGATGTTTGTTTGGCGCTCTTATAAGATTACGTGTGTGGATTGTCAACTCTAGATCCTTTCCCTTTTTTCTGAGGTGGTCCCCATTTTATGGAGTGCTGCCAAACCAGTGCCCAGTGATGATTTCAGTGACCTTTAGAAAATCCAAATCTAACACCCTGTTTGTTCTCGTGTTTGGACCCCCTAATTACAGACCACCCTCCCAGCCTAACCCCCCAGTACAGACTCCCTTACTACATAAATCCCCAGTACAGATCCCCCAGTACAGACCTCCCTGTACAGACACTCCTAAGTACTGACTCCCTAGTACAGTCATCCTCCAGTACAGACCCCCTGTTCAGACTCCTCTAGTGCAGATCTGCTTGCTAATCAACCACAGTTCAGAGTAAGTGAAGTCCTCTCCTCGCCTCTATCATGTGACCGGAGCTGAGGAGGGGCCTTCCCTTGGCTCTGAACGGCCCCCATTAGATTGCATACAGCACAGCTTCTACTTGTCTGACAGCAACAAAAAAATAAACATGTCAGGTGGCCATCTGGTTGGCACCTTCAGAGTTCCAGTGCCTAGTGCACACAACATGCCCCTAAGTGTACCACTGCCTAAGCCCCATCAGCTCAGCAGTAGAGATCAGAGATAGAGAGCGGACCATTTACTGTTTTTTGGGATCAGGTAGAGTAAACTCTTCATGCTTTAGATTTTGACAATGAAATTAAATTCTGGCCTTTCCCAGCAGATTGATAGAGAAGAATTCCAGAACTTGAATTAAATTGTCGGGAGCCCCAGATTGGGGTGGGGAGGGAGGGGTTACTCTACCTGCTTCCAAAAATGAGTAAATAGTCCCCTCTCTGACCTGACCCCTGCTGTTGAACTTATGGGGCCCGGGGAACCTTCATTTAGTTACTAAGAGCCACAGCCTCTGAAATTACCAATTAATTGTTGATTTTATAAGACCTTAATGGTCTGTGTGGCTCTTACCCGAAAGTATCTCCATCGCCTCTCTCCATGAAGGTGACAAAATGTCGGTCCAGTTTCGCCTATTACAAAGGCAGATGCAGAAAGTGTACTTGGATACTTCCTCTTTTATGTTCTTTTTGTCTTTAAATGTGATGCATTCCAACTTCCTAATTTGACCATTAAAAAGATTAGAACTCAATACTTCTTCTAGCCATCCGGTGTTCATCTCCTTCGAACAGAAGATCCCAACCTTGTGTCCTGATTTCCTCTGACCACATGAAGAAGAGTTTATATCAAGTTTTAGGGAACACAATGTTTAGAAAATTGTATAAAATAAAAAAGGATGTATACTAGTAGCTGGAAAATTCCTAATTTTTATACAAAATACAGACAGTATTAGATAAATGAAAAGATTTTTTACCCTAGAACCGGATATTATTTTCTGAATCCGTCCGGGCCTCCGGTGATCTGGTAAAATACATGACACTTTAAATTAACCCCTTAATCATGAAGGTCAAAACAAATCTTAACGCATGAATACAGTTTTGCAATTTTGATATGTTTTGTAAAAACTATACATAAAACATTTGTTGGACAAGAAAAGTCAGAGATCTGAGTAGAGAGTGAAAAACAGTTGTGCTTTTGACTGCGGGCGATTGCTTGTGTTTGCAATTGTTTTAGTTTCTTCTCTGGGATCATTGCTAGCATTTTTATAAAACACATTTTCTGTCACTTTTTAATAGCATTTTTTTAATTTCCTTCCTTCAGTCTCCTGGAAGGGGTTAATTGTTCACAGGTGCTGCAGGTACTATATAACTTTCTGTAGAACTCACTCTGAGCTTGCTCACCCTTTGCTTGCTGAAACTTTGACTAAATAGAAATTACTAAGCTGTGAGTTAAAAAATGGAATTCAAAACAGGAGATAATAACAGGAATCTTCTAACCTGTAAATAACATCTAAAATTTCCTGTTAGTACTATTAATATTGTAACTGGGATAATGAGTACTAGCAAGGTTGAAGGTTTTGTGCAGTGCAGTGTGCCGCATGTATACAACAATGGAGTAATAACTCCAGGATGGATACCGCTGCAACAGATGTGAACAGGTTGCCTTTCTGGCAGCTCACATTAGAGATCTGGGGGAGCAAATTGCAACACTGGGCAGAACTGACAACCTTGAATGCGATCAAAGGGGTTGATGTGGAGAGGCAAGTCAGAATTATCAGGTAGGAAGATGGGTTAATACAGTTAGAGGGCAGTGGTAGGGGCTCACAGAAAAGGAAGGCCAGCCCTGGGTTTGAGCACCCTAACAAATTTGCCAAGTTTGGTGAAGATGTGGGGATATCAAGCTCAGAGGTGGCAGCCCTAGATGTCACTGCTCCCCCTAACAGCCAGGAGAGCAGCCCATCTAGTAGGGGTGGTGAGGGTTGTGCAGGAAGGCCTAAACAGTTGGTGGTAATAGGGGATTCTATAATCAGAAGGAATGATATAATAATTTGTCTCAACCAAATGGTTTGCTGTCTCCCTGGTGCCAGGGTTTGGCATGTAGTAGACCAGGTTGGGCATGACCCAGCTGTGTTTGTCCACTTCCAATGACAGAATATATAAGGTGGAGGCTGCTTAAAGTGGAGTTCCACCCAAAAGTGGAACTTACACTAATTTCCCCCCCCCCTCCCGGTGCCACAATTGGCACCTTTTCTTCCACAGGTATCCTGTTCCCACTTTCGGGAGCCACGGCCGCGGATATTGACATCACCGCTCGGCTGACTGCTCGGCTCCCTCCTCCTCCCCCTGTCGCCGGGCCAGTAGGAGGAAGGAGCGGAGTCTCGCGCGGAAAGGCTACACTGTAGGGTTCTCTTACCCACAAAGGCGGCGGAAGCTTTCGACAGCTTATGGACACATCAACTACAGTGCCAACAACGCTGGACTCCAGGAGAGGTAAGTGTCCTATTATTAAAAGCCAGAAGCTGCATTATGTGTAGCTGCTAATTTTTGCAGCGGTGGGCAGTCCTCCGATTTAAGAATCAATTTAAAGAACTAGGATGCAAGTTGAAGGGAAGAATCTCCAAGATGATATTCTCTAAAATATTGCCTGTGCCATGCGCAACACAGGAAAGACAGGGGAGATTCGAGAATTGAATGCATGGCTAAAAACCTGGTGTAGGAGGGAAGGATTTGGGTTTCTAGAGAACTGGGCTGACATTTCATTGGGGTACAACCTATATGCTAAAGATGGATTGCACTTAAATGGAAGGGGGTCTGCTGTGCTGGGGGAAAGGTTTATGGGAAGAAAGGAGGAGTATTTAAACAAGGATTGTGGGGGAGGGGGAATTAGATTATAATTGGGCAGACTGGTCAGATAGGGGTCAGTCCCTATAAGTGGGTGAAATGGGGATAGATGGGGGGAAGGCTATGGCAGATGATAAGAATGTTCCCATGTTACAAATAACCAATGCAAATGGTACTATTTGTACTAAAATTAAAAATATGCAAAATACACGTGCAACATGTGGCAGCATGTTAAAATGTTTGTTCGCCGATGCCAGAAGTCTGCCAAGCAAAATAGTTAAACGCTTTGGTGCAAGATGAGAACTATGATGTAATTGATATTGCTGAATCTTGGCTTCATTCTTCCTTGGCTTCATTCTTCTCATGACTGGGCTATTATTATTCCTGGTAATTCTCTCTTTCGGAAGGACAGGGTAAAATGAAGGGCTGTTGGTGTCTATCTCTATGTGATAAGAAGTGATATAGGCCACCCAATGTTAATAAGGAGGTGGAGACTCAGCTCCTTGCACAGATAGAAAGGGATACCCCCGAGATTGACTGGAGAAAAGGCCCCAACTAGGCGTGATGCTCTGCTGGACCTGGCAATCTCAAACCTTGCAGAGCTTATTACTAATGTTCATATATAAAAGAACATCTGGGTAGCAGTGATCATAACATGATTTCATTAACCACTTAAGGACCGAGCCTCTTTCTGAGATTTGGTGTTTACAAGTTATATATATTTATTTTTTATTTTTTTTTCTAACACCCTTGAGAATAAAATGGCGGTCATTGCAATACTTTTTGTCACACCGTATTTGCGCAGCACTCTTACAAGCGCACTTTTTTTGGAAAAAAAAATCACTTTTTTTAATTAAAAAATGAGACAACAGTAAAGTTAGCCCAATTTTTTTTTTTTATATATTGTGAAAGATAATGTTAAATTAAAAAGAGTAAATTTATACCCAACATGTCATGCTTCAAAGTTGCACCCGCTTGTGGAATGGCGACAAACGTTTACCCTTAAAAATCTCCATAGTCGACGTTTAAAAAATTCTACAGGTTGCATGTTTTGAGTTACAGAGGAGGTCTAGGGCTAGAATTTATGTTCTTGCTCTACCGATCCCGGTGATACCTCACATGTGTGGTTTGAACACCGTTTTCACATGCGGGCGCTACTCACGTATGCGTTCACTTCTGCACGCGAGCTCGCCGAGACAGGGCGCTTTAAAAAAATATATTTATTTTTTTCTAATTTATTTTACTTAATTTTTTTTATTTTGACACCGTTTTTAAAAAAAAAAAAAAATATTTTGGGTCGCTTCTATTCCTATTACAAGGAATGTAAACATCCCTTGTAATAGAAAAAAGCATGACAGGACCTCTTTAATGTGAGATATGGGGTCAAAAAGACTCAGATCTCATATATAGACTAAAATGCAATAAAAAAAAAAAATAATAATTTATGTTATTTAAAAATAAATAAATAAAAAACTCCCTTTAAGACATATGGGCGGAAGTGATGTTTTGACGTTGCTTTCGCCCTGTGATGGTATGGAGACGGGAGGGGGCCATCTTCCCCTCACTCATCTCCATGTCAGCCCAGGGACAGGATCTGATTGCCTCTGCCGCTGCCGACAGGCACTGGAGAGCGGCGGGAGGGCGGTCCTCTCCCGCCGCTGATAAAAGTGATCTTGCGGTGAATCTGCCGCAGAGACCACTTTTATCTTGAAGCGTAGCGCCCGCTGAAGAAGAGGATACCAGGGTGATGGCAGCTAGCTGCTACCAAAACAACGGTACTCCTCTTCATAGTAGCGACGTATTCCTGCGGCGGGCTGTCCGTAAGTGGTTAATGTAAGCTGTAAGCAACAAATACATACTGGAAAGATAAAACCCACTTCACTTTAATAGAGCAAATTTTCCAAGGATGAGGGTTGCTCTCCAAGACTTAGGCTGGGTTCACGCTTATGTGAATTGGATGTGGTTTCCTCCGCATCCAATTCGCATGAAAAGAAAGTGTGCCCGGCTCTCAATGGAGCTGGTTCACACAGCTCTGGTGCGGCCGTGTTCTGCATTGAAGAAGGGTTCTGTGCGTCATCGGCTCTGAATCAGGTGCAAATTCAGGCAGAAATTCTGACTTTACTCACACGAATCGGTGTACAGGGATGCACCGAACCCCCCGCTGTGAGCCGAGCCGTGGTCACAGCAAGAGTGAACCCAGACTTAGACTGGGAGGGAATATTGGAATATTGGAAATGCTGAACACAGAACAGAAATGGAAATTCTTCAAAAAGACTGTATGTGAACACATTGCAAATATATTCCCATTGACAACAAGATTAAAAGGCCCCATGGGCATTAGAAAAAATGAGCTGCAAAGCCACTACCAACGCCAGGAAAAAGGGGCTGCAAAAACGTGCTTTTAGTAGCTTTTTGCATTAGGGTTAATGCACGTTTAGCCGTGTTAGCTTTTAGCAGCATTTCTCTGCCTCTATTCAAAATCAATGATTCCCTATGAGAGCCTTCTTAACTGTTCCGACTTTCAGCCCATTTGATTTGAAAAGAAGTCGCATCCAAGTCGCATCATCATGATCCAACTTGTGGTGCGACTTGTGCTCTGAGGATCCCTATGTAAAAAAGTCTCAAGCATGGCTGTATGGTTGTGAAAATATAGAATGAGAAACGGCGCCAAAATACAATGCAAACAATAGTGTAATGCTGCACCAAAAAATGAGTGAAAACTAATAAAGCATAATATGATGAAAAAAATTTGGGCGCAAAACCATGTATATATATATAAATATGAAAAAATCACCCAAACATATGTGAGTGCAACATGTGTGACAGCAAATATAACATGAATATTGTATAATACCAAACCAGTCCAACATAAATAAAATATGAAAAAATATATATATGAAAAAAAAAAAAAAAAATTATATATATCATATGTGCTCATAAAAATCCGCTCACCAGATATTTCCGGCCACAAAGTGACCACCAGGCATATAATAGAGGGAAACCTTACTCCGTTTGCTAGGATCCTCCAAACCAAATGAAGCTCCAATCGACCATTTCCAGTATCGATCAAAATTCATTCAATCATAGATGGTGAATGGTAATTCTTCAAAATGTTACACTCTGAAGTGTAAATCCAATGCTTCTTATCCTTAAATCTGTGAAAATTGGCTCCCCCATGCATGAGCCACAGAAGTCCATCAAGTCCAACCTATGTGTGTGATTATATGTCAGTATTACATTGTATATCCCTGTATATTGCGGTCATTCAGGTGCTTATCTAATAGTTTCTTGAAACTATCAATGCTCCCCGCTGAGACCACCGCCTGTGGAAGGGAATTCCACATCCTTGCCGCTCTTACAGTAAAGAACCCTCTACGTAGTTTAAGGTTAAACATCTTTTCTTTTAATTTTAATGAGTGGCCACGAGTCTTATTAAACTCTCTTCTGCAAAAAAGTTTCATTCCTTTTGTGGGGTCACTAGTACGATATTTATATATTGAAATTATATCCCCTCTCAAGCGTCTCTTGTCCAGAGAGAATAAGTTCAGTGCTCGCAACCTTTCCTCATAACTAATGTCCTCCAGACCCTTTATGAGCTTTGTTGCCCTTCTTTGTACTCGCTCCATTTCCAGTACGTCCTTCCTGAGGACTGGTGCCCAGAACTGGACAGCATAATCCAGGTGCGGCCGGACCAGAGTCTTGTAGAGTGGGAGAATTATTGTTTTATCTCTGGAGTTGATCCCCCTTTTTAATGCCAATATTCTCTTTGCTTTGTTAGCAGCGGCTTGGCATTGCATGCCATTGCTGAGCCTATCATCTACCAGGACCCCCAGGTCCTTTTCCATCCTAGATTCCCCCAGAGGTTCTCCCCCCAGTGTATAGATTGCATTCATATTTTTTTCCACCCAAATGCATTATTTTATATTTTTCTACATTGAACCTCATTTGCCATGTAGTCGCCCACCCCATTAATTTGTTCAGATCTTTTTGCAAGATTTCCACATCCTGCGGAGAAGTTATTGCCCTGCTTAGCTTAGTATCGTCTGCAAATACAGAGATTGAACTGTTTATCCCATCCTCCAGATCGTTTATGAACAAATTAAATAGGATTGGTCCCAGCACAGAACCCTAGGGGACCCCCACTACCCACCCCGACCATTCCGAGTACTCCCCATTTATCACCACCCTCTGAACACGCCCTTGTAGCCAGTTTTCAATCCATGTACTCACCCTATGGTCCATGCCAAAAGACCTTATTTTGTACAGTAAACGTTTATGGGGAACTGTGTCAAATGCTTTTGCAAAATCCAGATACATCACGTCTACGGGCCTTCCTTTATCTAGATGGCAACTCACCTCCTCATAGAAGGTTAGTAGATTGATTTGGCAAGAATGATTCGCGGCGTGCTTCTCAGCTGGGAGTGGAAGTATTATTGCCTTCTGTGGCTCATTCATGGGGGAGCCAATTTTCACAGATTTAAGGATAAGGAGCATTGGATTTACACTTCAGAGTGTAACATTTTGAGGAAATACCATTCACCATCTATGATTGAATGAATTTTGATCGATACTGGAAACGGTCGATTGGAGCTTTATTGGGCTTGGAAGCCAAAAATTAAGCACACTGCACTATAGGAAGGCACGGTGTTGGAGATACAATATACAAAGAAGATTTGAACACACATATATATATATATATATATATATATTTATATATATATATTTTCATATATGTATTTTTCATATTTTATTTATGTTGGACTGGTTTGGTATTATAGTCATGTTATATTTGCTGTCACACATGTTGCACTCATGTATGTTTGGGTGATTTTTTCATATATATATATATATATATATATATTATGGTGGAAAATAAGTATTTGGTCACCTACAAACAAGCAAGATTTCTGTCTCTCATAGACCTGTATCTTCTTCTTTAAGAGGCTCCTCTGTCCTCCACTCATTACCTGTATTAATGGCACCTGTTTGAACTTGTTATCAGTATAAAAGACACCTGTCCACAACCTCAAACAGTCACACTCCAAACTCCACTATGGTGAAGACCAAAGAGCTGTTGAAGGACACCAGAAACAAAATTGTAGACCTGCACCAGGCTGGGAAGACTGAATCTGCAATAGGCAAGCAGCTTGGTGTGAAGAAATCAACTGTAGGAGCAATAATTAGAAAATGGAAGACATACAAGACCACTGATAATCTCCCTCGATCTGGGGCTCCACGCAAGATCTCACCCCGTGGGGTCAAAATGATCACAAGAACGGTGAGCAAAGTTCCGGGGGGACCTAGTGAGTGACCTGCAGAGAGCTGGGACCAACGTAACAAAGGCTACCATCAGTAACACACTACTCCGCCAGGGACTCAGATCCTGCAGTGCCAGACATGTCCCCCTGCTTAAGCCAGTACATGTCCGGGCCCGTCTGAGGTTTGCCAGTGAGCATTTGGATGATCCAGAAGAGGATTGGGAGAATGTCATATGTCAGATGAAACCAAAGTAGAACTGTTTGGTAGAAACACAACTCGTCGTGTTTGGAGGAGAGAGAATGCTGAGTTGCAACCAAAGAACACCATACCTACTGTGAAGCATGGGGGTGGTAAAATCATGCTTTGGGGCTGTTTCTCTGCAAAGGGAACGGGACGACTGATCCGTGTACATCAAAGAATGAATGGGGCCATGTATCGTGAGGTTTTGAGTGCAAACCTCCTCCCATCAGCAAGGGCATTATAGATGAAACGTGGCTGGGTCTTTCAGCATGACAATGATCCCAAACACACCTCCTGGGCAATGAAGGAGTGGCTTCATAGGAAGCATTTCAGGGTCCTGGAGTGGCCTAGCCAGTCTTCGGATTTCAACCCCATAGAAAACCTTTGAAGGGAGCTGAAAGTCCGTGTTGCCCAGCGACAGCCCCAAAACATCACTGCTCTAGAGGAGATCTGCATGGAGGAATGGGCCAACATACCAGCAACAGTGTGTGACAACCTTGTGAAGACTTACAGAAAACGTTTGACCTCTGTCATTGCCAACAAAGGATGTATAACAAACTATTGAGATGAACTTTTGATATTGACCAAATACTGATTTTCCACCATAATTTACAAATTAATTCTTTCAAAAATCAGACAATGTGATTGTCTGGATTTGTTTCCACATTTTGTCTCTCATAGTTGAGGTATACCTATGATGACAATTACAGGCCTCTCTCATCTTTTTAAGTGGGAGAACTTGCACAATTGATGGCTGACTAAATACTTTTTTGCCCCCACTGTACATGGTTTTGCGCCCAATTTTTTTTATCATTTAAAAAAAATAAATTTCGTAATTTTATGACTGTATGGTTGGGTAGAAAAATACATTGGTTGACCCAGGTCATCATAACCTGGTGAAATTAGAGTAGACATAAAGGCAACACTTTTTCATTTTGGATAGAGTAAAGGAGGGTTATAACCCCTGTCAGCTTTCTTTTTCCCATCTGTGTCCCATTGGTGAGATTTCCCTCTACTTCCTGTCCCATAGCCAACATAGGAAGTGAGAGGAAATCCCTCCAAAGCGAGGATATCCCTGGTTGTAAAAAGATCTAGGGTCCCCATTGGAAGACCCCCACTTTATTACTGTTCTTTCACGTTCACTCTTGGTGATAAAGGTAAACAGGGCAAAATAAGAGGACGAATCTCCCTAATGGCGGCACAGACAGCAATCACAACATGACAGGTGTTCTAATCCTTCTCCACTCTATCCAAAACTAAAAAAACAACAACAACTTTGCTTTTAAGTATACTTTAACTGCTTACCGACTGCCCTATAGCAGATTTACTGCTACAGGGTGGCCATTCTGTGCAGAATCATGTATATATATGTGATTTAGTTCTTGGGACGCGAGCGCACGCAACCGGTACACCGCTTCTGCTGTGATTAATCACAGCAGAAGCTGATCAGTGAGTGGCAGCCAATGGATGACTGCCGGCACCCACTGATCAGCGAGGAGAGAGATGGAGCTCTGCCTATGTAAACAAAGCAGAGCTCCGTCCTTTCAGCAGGGATGTGCTGGATTTTGTTTCCCTACAAAGCACATCCCTTAGTAAAAACAGCAAACAGTACACACGTTAACACTGTTTAGACACTCAATCAACCCTTAGATCATCCCAGATGTTTAACCCCTTCCCAGCCAGTGTCATTAGTATAGTGACAGTGCTTATGTTTAGCACTGATCACTGTATTGGTGTCATTGGTTTTCACAAAGTGCCAAAAGTGTCAGTTAGTATCCGATTGTCTGCCACAATATTGCAGTCCCTCTATAAGTTGCTGATTTCCACCATTACTAATATAAAAAAAAAAAAAATCCCGGTATACCACAGCTTGTAGATAACTGCACAAACCAATCAATATATGGGTAGTGCTTGGTTGCTATTAGTAACTAACATCCACCATGTCACCCTGCTGCCAGACCTCCATCTATCACTTCAGAGAAAATGAACAGTTATTTTCGTTGTTTTGTTTTTTTTCGTTTATTGGGGGATATAACTTGGTTAGGGAAAAGGGGGATATGGGATGCCCATAGAACATGTTGGTAAATTGGTTTAGCCTTAAAGAACTGATGTACTTCTAACATTTACAGTCTCTTGCCCTGCATAACACCATGCAGACTATTGCTCCTCCTCTGCATCAACTCCTGCAGACTGTTACTCCCAGGATTTCCCGTCCCATCATCTTAAATTGTGACAAAAGGGACCACTCTGAATAATCCCGGCTTGCTGGCTGTAATTGGGTGATGTTACTAGGCCAGAGGTCTGCAGTACCTTTCCCCGACAGCCTAGTAATTTAGTAGCACATGCTGGTTGGTGGACTACTGCTCCCAGCTAGTCCAGCCTGCAAATCCTGCGCTCGTAGGCCGCAGCAACTTGACACTCTCCCCACAGTCTCTCCTCTGGCCTCACACCCAGCTCCCCTGGCATGCCTCATCCAGAACTCCACTGTAGTCCACTCACCAACCTTTTCCTGCCCTGTGTCCATGATGGAGAACTTTAATTGGACATATGTTCCAGCAGCTTCTCCAGCCCCCTCTGTTCCAGGAACTCTTCATCTATGACCATGTAAAGATAAAGACTTCATCCATGACCGTGTTAGGATGAAGCTCCCACCCAGCTCTCCCGGGCTCCTCCATGGTCGGCGCACCCCCCCAGATGGGGATGGCCTCCTGCTGCTGCCTAGTACTCCATTCTCCACTTCTCCCGGCCAACAACTCCTTTCCAGTGGCATGTGACCTCAGCTTATAAGGGAGGCCTGCCCCCTGCCAATTCCAGTTGGGGATTGGTCAGGGCTCCTCAGGTGAGCTGCCTGCCACTCCAGTCCTAGGCCCCGCCCCTCTTCCAGAACATTCTCCCTGGAAGCAGGGGAGGCGCCCCAAAACTAAAGCACAGGTGGTCACACCCACTGCTGCACTAACCACTCCCTGCCCCCCAGATCAAAACAAGCAGGCCTAGCCTGAAGCATAGGCCTGCTTAAATTTACCTGAGCTGACAGTTTCCCTAGCAAAAATCCTATGCTAGCACTTACCTACGGTAGAGGGTGCTACATATGCTTATTGTTTTTTTTTTTTACCAAAAACATGTAGCAGAATACATATTGGCCAAAATTTATGAAGAAATTTGATTTTTTTACATGTTTATATTTTTTAATGTTTTAAAGCAGAAAGTATTTTTTTTTTTAATGCAATATTTTTTTTTTCGTTTATAGTGTAAAAAAATTAAAAAAAAACACAGTAGTGATCAAATACCACCAAAAGAAAGCTCTATTTGTGGAAAGATAATTACATAATTTTAATTACATACAGCGTTGCATGACTGAACAATTATCAGTTAAAAAAGAGCAGTGCTGTAACGCAAAAAATGGCCTGGTCATGAAGGTGGGTAAATTTTTCGGAGGTCAATTGATTAATAGAGATGGAAGGAAGATACATATCAGGAAAGGTTGGACTGTGGTCCTGGTTGAAGCTCCTGAAGGAAGCTGTGACGTTTGATGAGTTGTTGCATGATATTAATCGCTTGCCGACCAGTTATGCTGCGGCAGGTTGGCTCAGCTGCGCCAATCGCCATAGGTGTACATCAGGCTCGTAGACAGCTTATTGTGGCTTTCTGATGTCCGCTGGCCGCCCGCAATCGTTCCCCGCAGAGACAGAATGGGGATCAAGGCAGATCTCCATTCTGTCAGGGGATGACACAGAGATCCTGTCTTTCTGCTATGCAGGAAGACGGATCTGCGAGTTATCCAAGGCAGCCCATCCACTATACAGTTAGTAAACACATTTAACCCCTTGATCACCCCTGATATTAACCCCTTCCCTGCTAGTGTCATTAGTACAATGTCAGTGCATATTTTTAGCACTGATCACTGGCTCCCAAAAAAGTGTCAAAAATGTCAGTTAGGTGTCCGATTTGTCGCAGTCCTGCTAAAAATTGCTGATCACTGTCATTACTTATATAAAAAAAAAAAAAAAATGCCATAAATCTATCCTATAGATTGTAGACGCTATAGCTTTTGCACAAACCAGTCAATATATGCTTATTGTTTTTTGTTTTTTTTTTACCAAAAATACTGTATGTAGCAGAATAAAAATTGGCCTAAATTAAAGAAGAAATTCAATTTTTTATTGGTTATGTTTTATAGCAGAAAATAAAAAATATTGTTTTTTTTTTTTCAAAATTGACAGTCTTTTTTTGTTTATAGCACAAAAAACAAAAAACACAGGGGTGATGAAATAACATCAAAATAAAGCTCTATTTGTGAGAAAAAAAACAGGACATCAATTTTATTTGGGTACAGTGTTGCACGACCGCACAATTGTCAGTTAAAGTAAAGCAGTGCCGTATCTCAAAATATCGTCTGGTCATTAACTGCTTCCCGACCGCCGCACGCTGATGTACATCGGCAGAATGGCACGGGTGCACAAAAGGGTGTACCTGTACATCCCTTTGTAATCCTGGGCTAGCAGGCATGCACGCCACCAGCGGCGCACGCGTGTGCCCGTGGGTCCCGCAGACTCGATGTCCGCCGGTGGCCCATGATCACGACGAGGAGAGGCAGAATGGGGAGACGCCTGTGTAAACAAGGTGTTTCCCTGTTCTGCCTAGTGACATATCAGGGAACCACTGCTTCCTGTCATCGGGAGCAGTGACCTCTGTCATGTCCTAGGTAGCCCATCCCCCCACAGTTAGAACGCGATGAGGGAACACATTTAACCCCTTGATTGCCCCCTAGTGTTCAGTGGCAGCTGGTGCTCAAAATATTTGGGGGGCGAAATCAAACTAAAAAAAAAAAAAAATCAAACGCAGCTACTGTGCCATCAAATGCAGCCACTGTGCCCGTCAAATGCAGTCATTGTGCCATCAAATGCAGCCACTGTGCCATCAAACGTAGCCACTGTGTCCATCAAATGCAGCCACTGTGCCCATCAAATGCAGTCATTGTGCCATCAAAAGGAGCCACTGTGCCATCAAACGTAGCCAGTGTGCCATCAAACGCAGCCACGGTGCCATCAAATGCAGCCACTGTGCCATCAAGCGCAGCCACTGTGCCATCAAATGCAGCCACTGTGCCCATCAAATGCAGCCACTGTGCCATCAAATGCAGCCACTGTGCCATCAAGCGCAGCCACTGTGCCCATCAAATGCAGCCACTGTGCCATCAAGCGCAGCCACTGTGCCATCAAATGCAGCCACTGTGCCCATCAAATGCAGCCACTGTGCTATCAAGCGCAGCCACTGTGCCCTTCAAACGCTGTCACTGTGCCCTTCAAACGCTGTCACTGTGCCCTTCAAACGCTGTCACTGTGCCCTTCAAACGCAGCCACTGTGCACATCAAACGCAGCCACTGTACCATAAAACGCAGCAACTGTGCCCATCAAACGCAGCCACTGTGCCATCAAATGCAGCAACTGTGCCCATCAAAAGCAGCCACTGTGCCCATCAAATGTAGCCACTGTGCCCATCAAATGTAGCCACTGTGCCCATCAAATGTAGCCACTGTGCCCAACAAATGCAGCCACTGTGCCTATCAGTTTCTGCCAGAGTGCCCATCAATTGCCGCTACTGTGCCTCATCAGATGCTGTTAGTGTGCCCCATCAGATGCCGCCAGTGTGCCCCATCAGATGCCGCCAGTGTGCCCCATCAGATGCCACCAGTGTGCCCCATCAGATGCCGCCAGTGTGCCCCATCAGATGCCGCCAGTGTGCAACATCAGATGCCGCCAGTGTGCCCCATCAGATACCGCCAGTGTGCCCCATCAGATACCGCCAGTGTGCCCCATCAGATGCCGCCAGTGTGCCCCATCAGATGCTGCCCAGCACTCACCTGTCTCAGAGCGGGTCAGCGGCGGTCTCCTGTACATCCTCCATGTCTTCTTCCGTCCTCTCTCAGGCATCCATTCACAGTGCCTGATGTTTCAGCCAATCAGATGACCAGTAACAGACCCGACAACCTGATTGGCTGAGAGGGGGATTCAGTGTTAGCAAAGCAAATTCCTTCACTTTGCTAACACACAGCTGAATGAACAGCAAACGCACATCATTGCGCCTGCTGTTCACCTTTTTGGGCGCCTATTAGAGCCTATGGCTCTAATCAGGTGCTTCCAAGAAACACCCCCGCCACTGTAATTTAGAAGCCCCGCGCCCAAAAATGGAATGCATGAATCTATCTATGGTGATTATAGCGGTGCCAGGAGAGAGGGGGCGGCGCTCCTGCGCCCTTTATGGATGCACCCCCACTGCTAGTGTCAACCCCTTCCCTGCCAGTGACATTTACACAGTAATTAGTGGCTATTTTTAGCTCTGATCGCTGTATAAATGTCAATGGTCCCAAAATAGTGTCAAAAGTGTCCGATGTGTCCGCCATAATGTCGCAGTCCCGATAAAAATTACTACTAAAAATAAAAAATTATAATAAAAATGCCATAAATCTATCCTCTATTTTGTAGAAGTTATAACTTTTGTGCAAACCAATCAATATACGCTTATTGCAATTTTTTTTTACCAAAAATATGTAGAAGAATACATTTCGGCCTAAACTGTGGAAGAAATTAGTTTTTTTATATATTTTTTGGGGGTATTTATTATAGCAAAAAGTAAAAAATATTGCTTTTTTTTCAAAATTGTTGCTCTTTTTTTGTTTATAGCGCAAAAAATAAAAACCGCAGAGGTGATCAAATACCAACAAAAGAAAGCTCTATTTGTGGGGAAAAAAAGGACATCAAATTTTGTTTAGGTACGTCGCAGTGCCGAGTAGCAAAAAATGCTCTGGTCATTAATGGAGTAAAATCTTTCCGGGCTGAAGTGGTTAATAATGGGAGGTAAATTTATAAGCAACACATAAAAAATATGAATTGAAAATTGTCTCCCACGTTTAACCCACATTTGCACATTTAATTATATATATATATAGTATGTGTAGGAAGGCAATATAAGCTGGACGGAGTTATCTGCATCCCATGGCACTTACTTTGTGTCTCTACCATGATGCTTCTTATCTGGTGAAGCTTATCAAGTGTTTGGCTGTCGATCTCCTCCATTGTTGCAATTTTTGTTGCCATTATTTTAACTCTGAAAATATTATTGTGCCTTCATTAGCAACATTTCTGAAAAATAAGTTGACAAAAATAAAGTAAAGGAAATAGAACTGTCCAGGTGATGTTTTCAAACAAAAGATTTAAATGAGACTCAGTATTCTTTTCATTGCATCTCCTCTGTCTTGCTTTCATCTCTTACTGAAAGATCTATACCAATTGGTATCTGATAGTTCTTACTAAGATGACTAATGCTGCGTACACACAAACGGAATATCGGACAGAAAAAGTCAGACGGAAGCTTTTCATCGTCTTTTCTGATTGTGTGCCTTTCCTCATCTGCCTTTTTTTTTCGAAAATTCTGACGGACCTAGAAATAGAATATGTTCTAAATATTTCCGATGGAACCAATTCCTATCGGGAAAACCGCTCGTCTGTATGCTGTTCCGATGGACCAAAAACGACACATGCTCTGAAGCAAGTACGAGACGGAAGCTATTGGCTACTGGCTATTGAACTCCCGTTTTCTAGTCCCGTTGTACGTGTTGTACGTCACCTCGTTCTGGACGGTCGGACTTTGGTGTGACTGCGTGTAGGCAAGACCGCTTGAGCAGAATTTCGTCGGAGTTCCGTCGGACAAACCTTCGGAGTTTACTCCAACGGAAAAAGCAGTCGTGTGTACGCGGAATTACTTACCAAGTACTTACAAAGATGACAACAAGATGACAACAACCTGGCAGTTTGGTCACCTCAGTACCTGATTAATGTACCATTTATATTGCTGATAATTGTGACTTCCAACTCTTGATTTATGATCATACTTTTGGCTAATGCCAAGCCTCTTAGTGCCCTTGTGATTAATCATTCTTATCTAAACCATCCCTTTTCAACCAGGGTACACAGACAACCTGAGGTACCTTCAGGTCTCTTCAGGGGTGCCCTGGCAAAATGCCTAAAATTTGCCCAGAAATTGTATACATACCAGGGGGTGGATCAAGCCTGCCTTTTAGTTAATAAAAGCCACAGGTTTTCATTATGACTTCATAGATTTAAAAGGAGGATGTCGGACACCTGTGCAGCATCTTTGTTTGCCCCTCCCCGCCCCTCTCCATCATCACTGAGGTCACATTACCTGAGTGAGGGAGAGAAACTGAGGAGAAGAGAAACATTAAAATGATAGTCTGTACCAGTTTGCTTTGGAAGAATAAATCACATCTAATGTTGGATGTCCTACGTGTGTGGATGTTGCTGCGTTATGTAAAACTATTAGTTTAGTTTTTTTTACATTTTAGAATAGGCAGCCTCAAGATTGTGCAGAGTTTTTAAGGGTGCCTTGGCTGAAAAAAGGTGGAGAAACATTACTCTAAACTGCCAAAACTTAAAGTGGTAAAGGCAGTAGGTTTTTTTTTATCTTAATGCATTTGATGCATTAAGATAAAAAAAAAAACTTCAGTGTGCAGCAGCCCCCCTAATACTTACCTGAGCCCCATCTTTATCCAGCGATGCTGCAGGAGTGTCTCAGCTGCCCGGGACTTCCCTCCTCATTGGCTGAGACAGCAGCGCGGTGTGATTGGCCAAAGTCAAAGTCAGTCAGCCAATCAGGAGAGAGAGAAGGTGGGGCCGGGTCATGGCTTCATGTCTAAATGGACACATGGAGCTGTGACTCGGCTTGGGTGCCCCCACAGCAAGCTGCTTGCTGTGGGGGCACTCAACAGGAGGGAGGAGCCAGGAGCAGCGAAGAGGGACCTGAGAATTGGAGGATCCAGTCCACTCTGTGCAAAACCAACTACGCAGAGCAGGTAAGTATGATATGTTTTTTATTTAAAAAAAAAACAAACGGGACTTTACAATCACTTTAAGAGCAATTATTTGAAACATTCATGCTTTGGATTGAAAATATAGAAGTAAAGCCTCTACTGGCCATTTAAATGAAGAGGAGACCCAGCATTGGATGAGGCAAGAAATAAGAGTTTATCTTCTCCCCTCCAGGTAAAATACACATACATTCCCCAATCACCTTATCTTCTAATGGTACCTGGAAAAGGGGGTATGTCTTTTGTCTCCCTTCATGTAACACCTGATTCAGAAGAGTGTACTGATCAGCTGACCCAATACTTGTGAATAGGTTCATAGTAGTCAATTGGAAAAGTAGCCACCAGACTTCCCTGAGATAATTGCTAGTGGGACAAGTTGGGACAATTTTCGGTGAAGTGCACTGTCACTAGCAACTTACAATGTATATTTATATACCACACTAACCATTCCTTAACTACAGTATATTATTTCATGTTCTTTTTGATACATGTGTATCATGCTGCACAAAACAATCATTAAATTATTATGATGATGACTTCAAAATCATATAAGTAACAGTGATTACTGTAGAGCAATCATACCTCTCTTCCAGATAGGACATCGCTCTTCAAACCTTCTAGAATGTGGCCAAAGGATGACATCTCTCTAAATTCATTTGTGATCACAGCTTTGTTTTTTTCATAATCATGTGTATTCAGCTGATATAGGATAAATAATTATTCCTTGTATCCAACTCTTGGCACTTATGTCCAGGCTTTCCTGCAGGCATTAACATAAATGCATTCCCTTGTGAAGTTCACGCTGCAGAACGTTGTACTTTGTAATGCTCTATCATTTGTTTTTATGATCCCAGCGCATTTTCTTTAACTGTTCTTCCTCCTTCTATCCTGGGTTGAGTTTGGTGACCTTTGAAATGCTCAAATATGTTTAATTTCAAAAACTTTTTTGATTTTTTTTTTTCACATTGTAGACAGAAGAGCACTGAACTGATACAATGTACAAATAGAATAGAAAAATAAACATATAGAATAGTAGAAGATCATAAAAAGTACAATGTGTCTTGTGGGTTATAAAGATTCATCAGGGCTGTAAGATATTGGAATACCTATTTTGAAAAATATGAACTAAAAACGAAATGAAAATAATTATGAAATAAAAACTGCTTAATACCAGGGGCAGCATGTACTGTAAATATTCAAATATACATATATAATATATGATATCTTTTTTTCATTAATCAAGGCAAACAGATAAACGTTAATTTTATATATATATATATATATATATATATATATATATATATATATATATATATATATATATCTTGTACAGTGTATTATAATATTGAGTTGAAAAAAAGAAACACAAGTTGTATCTGATATTGTATACAGTAAATATACATGTTTTTTTATTTGTTACTTTGTCATCAGATCCAGCCAAAAATTAACCCAGAATCTTTAAAAGGCTCTAAGGAGCAGGGCCCTTTGATTCCTCTTGTATTAAATCGTATTGTAACTGTAATGTCTGCCTCCATTTTGTAAAGCTCTAAGCGAACTGTTGGCGGTATATACTTTAAATCCTGTATAACAATAAAAAAAATGATAGTAAAAAAGCAAAACTTTATATGTGTAAACAATTATTTTCACCAACTTTTTTTAAGTTTCTTGTATCATTTGTTGCTGGATCTGATGGAAAAGTAACAAAACAAAAAAAATGATGTATCAGATACAATTTGTGTTTCTTTTCAACTCAGTAGGCAAATCAGCACTTTATAATGTTGTACAGTTTAAGAATCTTTAGAAATGTTGTGATAAAACAGATTTTAATAGATTACATAGTATAGTGGAAGACTTCCCCTTCTGATAAGGAGGCGGTCTACATGTGTACTTTGCTCCCTTCAACTATGCAACAACGGACAATAATCTACAGTGAAACTACAATAAAATCCAAGTAATATTCTTATTCTGTTTCCCGGTTGTTTATTGCTCTGTTTGCATGAAATCAAAGTTTACTTTCACTGACAGCCTAATGTAGTGATTCGGTGTTCAAAAATATTAGAGGAGGTGGAGCTGTGACCCACGAGGAATGAAGCGGGAGGAAATTATGAGATGCGTAGTCACTCTCAGAACCAAGAAAAAAAATTACAAAAATGTGTATGTATGATAAACAATTAAATTTTTTATATATATAAAATGGTCTTATATTATCTATTTTGTACATTTAGATTTTGGCCCTGGCCACCTCTATCTGTATGTGCATCTCCCTAGGGGGGGGGGTGGTTGTTTTGTATTTTTTGTAGTGGGTGGATATCCCGATGCATAGACTCCCCATTATGAGCATGCAAACTCAATATATCTTATTATTGTACATTATTGAAAACAGTTTTGATATACTGTGTATTAATGCATGTGTTATCTTGCATAGTTCCCCTCTTCATTTGTCTGGGTCCTGAAGAAGCCAAATAACTGGTGAAATGCTTTGACCTTACAGGCATTAGGAAAGCCCACTTCATCAATACTGGACTGTTACCATCCTATTTTGTATATGTGGTCTCAAGAAGGTACTATCTCCCTAATATGTATGGGATACAACACTGATATATATATATATATATATATATATATATATATATATATATATATATATATATATTTATTTATTTTACTATTGTATAATAAAGAGTATACTTTATCTTAGTTTTTGTTGTCTCCTGTGCTGTGCTGCTATAGTCCGCATTCTTAGGCAGCTAGAGATATCCTTCCCTAGCTGATACCTACCTTTTTCTCTATGTACACTTGGATGAGGCCTAGAAGTTTTTTTTTTTTTATACTATATAAAATATAGTTTTTAATTTTTGTCATCCTTTCTCCCTGCTGATCTTCTCAGCCACTTCCTCTCCACATGAATCGGTTCCTCTGTTATCCTGTGTTTTTTATTGCACACTGTGAGCTTCTATGAAAAACACCAATCTAAATGGACTTTTAAGGTACACAAGGACTACAAAATAATTATCAAAAATATGCACAATTTTTATAACATCACATAAATAAGTGTAATCTTTAAAAACCTTTTCAGCTACTATGACCCCTATGGTATCTTACATCAACTATCCAAATCAGGCAATCTGTTTGTATATACATCCATCAGTGGCGTTGATTTACTAAAACTGGAGAGTGAAAAATCGTGTGCAGCTCTGTATAGAAATCAATCAGCTTCCAGGTTTTTTTTTTTAAAAGCTTAAGTGAACAAGCTGAAGTTAGACACTGTCAAACAAATACAAGGAGATTCCCAAGCTCAAGCTTACCAACCAGCCAGAGACCAACCAAATTGACCTGTCTAACAGTATGCATTTAAGAACAGGGGTTTAATCTGCACACATTTGCAAATACATGCTTAAGCTACAGGCCCCATCAAGGTACCCTATTTTCTGTAGGCCCTAACCCTGACTTCTGGGTCTACACAGAATGGCAGTGGCCATTTGTTTGTATTTTGATTATATTGGTCAGGCAATGCACTGACATCTTTGCTGCCATAGTGCTGGGTGTTCAGTGTGCCCCTGTACCTTTAAGGAGTTGTGGGCTCCTTGTAGGCCACCTGTCCTCACCCATCCATTAAAATGCATGTGCTTCCATTGTGGAGACCTAGAAGTCAGGGTTAGGGTGCCTTGAGGGGGCCTGTAGCTTACGCATGTACTTGCAAATGTGTGCAGACTAAACCCCTGTTCTTAAACGCATATTGTTAGACAGGACAATTCGGTTGGTCTCTGTCTGGTTGGTAAGTTTGAGCTTGGAAATCTCTTTCTAGGAGTTTGACATATGTAGCCCTTCCAGTTCTCCTTGCTGCAATAGACCAGGTATAGGTGGGGGCAGTGACCACTTGTTTGAAATTAGACACTGATTGCTTTCTATGCAGAGCTGCATCAGATTTGCACTCTCCAATTTTAGTAAATTAACCCATTTGTCTTGACGGAGCTGTCATAGGGATCTTGTTTCCCTCTACACGTTCCACAGGATATGTCCCACTTCCTCAAGAGGATAAGGTAAAATAAAAGTCTGTATAGATATAGAAGAATTTATTTTTTTTCATAAACATTACATAATACTTTGCATACAGATATAATCCTAAAAATATCATATTATATCCTGTAATAATAATTATAGATTTCAGTTTCCTACTGCACTCACAGTTATGCCGCGTACACATGATTGGAATTTTCGACAGGAAATGTTGGATGTGAGCTTGTTGTCGGAAAGTCCGACCGTGTGTATGCTCCATCGAACATTTGCTGTCGGAATTTCTACACACAAATGTTTGAGAGCAGGTTCTGAAATTTTCCGACAACAAAACTTGTTGTTGGAAAGTCCGATCGTGTGTACACAAGTCCGTCACACAACAGTTCACGCATGCTCTGAATCAAGCAGAAGGAGTTGCACTGACTATTGAACTTGCTTTTTCTCAGCTTGTCATACGTGTTGTACGTCGCCGTGTTCTTGACGTTCGGAATTTCCGACAACATTTGTGTGACCGTGTGTATGCAAGACAAGTTTGAGCCAACATCCTTCAGAAAAAAATCCACGGTTTTGTTGTCGGAAAGTCCAATTGTGTGTACAGGGCATTACAGTCTCAAACGGCCAAAGCTACCCCACAGATCCCATGGGGAAGAGCAGTGGCACATTCAGAGAATTACTGAAAGGTTGAAAATAAGCATAAATCAGTCTGAAATATCAAAATATACTTAAATACGACATGACTGTATTCTATGTTATCTGGACAAAGAGGTAAGTAGGGGTAGCAGGTAAGTACTCCCACCCACCTGAAAAGCAGAAAGAAAACCATATTGCTCTTTTGCAGAGTTACATCCCCTGGCAGAATCTTCACATGCAAAACTTTCAGGTGCGTTGGATGCCTGCACTCTCCACTGTGCACTGGAGGACAAATCAGCAATAGAGGGGTTGCAGGGTGGGACCACATGCTGTGGTGGGGTACCAGGCATCTGCTGCACCCAGAAATATCTGATGTGAAGGTTTTTCTTTTTTTTTCACATCCAATGCTTTTTATTTGGAATATATATTTATCCACAAAACAACACTGTTTACATAATTTATAAAAAAGTGGCAGAAAACATAGATAAATACAACCAACCACTTTTCCTTTTTTAAATATGACAAAATGTATCAACTGCACTCCACTCTTAGCTCCTCTTGCGATATTTATTAGCTGTCAACAAAATGACTGCATACAACAATGTCTCCACCTGGCAACGTACCTTCCTTGACATGTTGCACCACTCCTGGTTTGCTTGCAAGAATAGGGGAAGTCCTCTAACCACACCGATCCAAAAGATTCCTTTCTGAAGACATCCTGGTAGACGAAACGTGTAGGAAGTGGTAATGACTGATGTCATCACTTCCATCAGTTGGAGTGTACGCTTACATTCATGAAGGAGAGGGTGGAGCTACGTATCCTCACAGTGTACTTGCTATCCAGGTGCTTGACTGTGGCACATTACTATGTGAGTGCACATAGGTTTTTGTCACAATTATTTCATATAAAGCATTGGTAAAAGATGCTTTCCTTGTTTGTGTCTTTCCTTGGCATTGGGAGAGGAGAGGAGAGTGGAGGGGAGGACCTTCTTTTCCTGCGAACAGTGAAGAGTATATTAGCTCTTGGTGGCCCATTCTGTTCTTAAAGAGTGGAGGAGTAGGAGGATATCTCTAACAGCGCATATTGACCTACTTATTATATGAGGTCATACTGTCTCTGGTGAGTGAACATACATAAGGGGGTTATGCAATGAAGAGCATCTGTTCACAACTTGATAAAGTTGAAGCACGCCTGTACTTCCGACACTATATACACTTTCAAGTTTTAATTTGGGGTGCAATACACTTAAAGGATAAGTTCACCATTAGGAGCATGTTACGTGTTACACCTGTGTGACAGACCCAACCAGAAGCTTTTGGAGGGGGCAGCAGGATGGCCTCTTACCCACTGACTATGGGCCCTGGCTTATAAGGGAACACTATTCTTTGGGAGGTGAGTGTCTGGGAGACCTTGGAGTGGTCTTGTTCCTGATTCAAGTTCATGT
The DNA here is from genome assembly GCA_037953035.1 of Aquarana catesbeiana. Lineage (NCBI taxonomy): Eukaryota > Metazoa > Chordata > Amphibia > Anura > Ranidae > Aquarana > Aquarana catesbeiana. The sequence goes on along the minus strand of JBBHAA010000512.1, from coordinate 5,938,397 downwards.
CTTCCCAAAACACACAGATTCTGGGAATGTAGGCCCGGGATCCATGATTAGGGTCTAGATGTCCAATTACCAACAAAGACTGCTTCACACTGTGAGACTCATAGCAGATGTTAGTGTGGTGGTCTCCTGCTATAGTCTGTTTATTAAGGTGTTATGTGTTTTCTGTTAAGTATGTTTTACCCATTGTTAATTGTGCTAATTCAGTCACCTATTGTGTCTGTCTGTTAGTATTCTGTGCCTCCACCTAGGCTGATTTAAGTGACTAGTTGATTAGCTCAAGTTAATTATATCACTGTCAGCCATTAGTTGCTAGAAGGGGAGTAACGTAGTTTATGTTGGTTGTTCCTTAAAGGTGTTGTAAGGGCAGAAGTTTTTAATTTGAATGTATTCTATGCATAAAGATAAAATACCTTCTGTGTGTAGCAGCCAACCTCCACCCTTACTTACCTAAGCCCCATCTCTCTCCAGCGATGTCCTCAAATGTCTAAGCCATCCAGGACACTCCTGATTTGCTGAGACACAGCAGTGGCGCCATTGGCTCCCACGGCTGTCAATAAAAGTCAGTCAGCCAATCAGGGGAGAGAGGAGGTGGGACCGGGCCAGGGCTCTGTGTCTGAATGGACACATGGAGCTGTGGCTCTGCTCCAGTGCCTCCATAGGAAGCTGCTGGCTGTGGGGGCACTGGATAGAAGGGAGGGGACAGGAGCAGCAAAGAGGGACCCGAGAAGAGGAGGATCCAGGCTGCCCTGTGCAAAACCAACTGCACAGTGGAGGCAAGTATAACATGTTTATACACAGGTATCTTTGCATACAATAATGTGATCAGCCTCACCTGATTGTGCACTATATAAATTATGTGTGAGTTTTTAATAGAGAGTTCCAGTTCTAATACAAGCTATTGTCGACTAGTCTTGTATGGTCCGCTATAATATCTGGTTCCTATGTCCAGACCGGAGGAAGCTGTATACTGATGGAAGCCCCAAAGCTGGGTGCTGGATGACTCCATCACAACTAGGGATGAGCCGAACACCCCCCTGTTCGGTTCGCACCAGAACATGCGAACAGGAAAAAAGTTTGTTCGAACACGCGAACACCGTTAAAGTCTATGGGACACGAACATGAATAATCTAAAGTGCTAATTTTAAAGGCTAATATGCAAGTTATTGTCATAAAAAGTGTTTGGGGACCTGGGTCCTGCCCCAGGGGACATGGATCAATGCAAAAAAAAGTTTTAAAAACGGTCGTTTTTTCAGGAGCAGTTATTTTAATAATGCTTAAAGTCAAACAATAAAAGTGTAATATCCCTTTAAATTTTGTAGCTGGGGGGTGTCTATAGTATGCCTGTAAAGGGGCGCATGTTTCCTGTGTTTAGAACAGTCTGACAGCAAAATGACATTTCGAAGGAAAAAACCCATTCAAACCTACTCGCGGCTATTGCATTGCCGACAATACACATAGAAGTTCATTAATAAAAATGGCATGGGAATTCCCCACAGGGGAACCCCGAACCAAAATAAAAAAAAAAAATGACGTGGGAGTCCCCCTAAATTCCATACCAGACCCTTCAGGTCTGGTATGGGTTTTAAGGGGAACCCCGCGCCAAAAAAATAAATAAAAACGGCGTGGGGTCCCCCCAAAAATCCATACCAGACTCTTATCCGAGCACGCAACCTGGCAGGCCACAGGCAAAGAGGGGGGGACGAGAGTGCGCCTCCCCCCTCCTGAACCGTACCAGGCCACATGCCCTCAACATTGGGAGGGTGCTTTGCGGTAGCCCCCCAAAACACCTTGTCCCCATGTTGATGAGGACAAGGGCCTCATCCCCACATCCCTGGCCGGTGGTTGTAGGGGTCTGCGGGCGGGGAGCTTATCGGAATCTGGAAGCCCCCTTTAACAAGGGGACCCCCAGATCCCGGCCCCCCCTGTGTGAAATGATAAGGGGGTACTTACCCCTACCATTTCACTAAAAAACTGTCAAAAAATGTTAAAAATGACAAGAGACAGTTTTTGACAATTCCTTTATTTAAATGCTTCTTCTTTCTTCTATCTTCCTTCATCTTCTTCTTCTGGTTCTTCTGGCTCTTCTGGTTCTTCCTCCGGCGTTCTCGTCCAGCATCTCCTCCACGGAAGAACCAGAAGAACCAGAAGAAGAAGATGAAGGAAGATAGAAGAAAGAAGAAGCATTTAAATAAAGGAATTGTCAAAAACTGTCTCTTGTCATTTTTAACATTTTTGACAGTTTTTTTAGGATGTGGGGATGAGGCCCTTGTCCTCATCAACATGGGGACAAGGTGTTTTGGGGGGCTACCCCAAAGCACCCTCCCAATGTTGAGGGCATGTGGCCTGGTACGGTTCAGGAGGGGGGGCGCACTCTCGTCCTACCCTCTTTTCCTGCGGCCTGCCAGGTTGCGTGCTCGGATAAGGGTCTGGTATGGATTCTTGGGGGGACCCCACGCCGTTTTTAAAAAAAATTTTGGCCGGGGTTCCCCTTAATATCCAAACCAGACCTGAAGGGCCTGGTATGGAATTTAGGGGGACTCCCACGTCATTCTATGTGTATTGTCGGCAATGCAATAGCCGCGAGTAGGTTTAAATGGGTTTTTTCCTTCGAAATGTCATTTTGCTGTCAGACTGTTCTAAACACGGGAAACATGTGCCCCTTTACAGGCATACTATAGACACCCCCCAGCTACGAAATTTAAAGGGATATTACACTTTTATTGTTTGACTTTAAGCATTATTAAAATCACTGCTCCTGAAAAAAACGTCCATTTTTAAAACTTTTTTTTGCATTGATCCATGTCCCCTGGGGCAGGACCCGGGTCCCCAAACACTTTTTATGACAATAACTTGCATATAAGCCTTTAAAATTAGCACTTTTGATTTCTCCCATAGACTTTTAAAGGGTGTTCCGCTGCATTCAAATTTGCCGCGAACACCCCAAATTGTTCGCTGTTCGGCGAACTTGCGAACAGCCAAGCTCATCGAAGCTCATCCCTAATCACAACCCCTATTTAGGGTATAACATGTAACATGCTCTTCTACACCCACCAGTTTCCTGTGAATTAATAGACTACAAGTACTGTCAGCCATTGCAGCAGACAACTTGTAGTTCTCAATGAACTACCAGGGTGCTGATGAGCGCTCTCGTAGTTCATTGATTCTTTCTGCCAGTCAGTAACTGCCTGCCTATACAGGAGGTACAGACAGACAGCTGACTGAGAGTCAGCATGATCCTGGCATTGAACTCACCATCTGCTGATTGAGGGTGCGATGCTTTACATGATGCAATGTAAAATAATAATAAATGCACATTTTTTTACCTGCTAAAAACATGTGCATTTCATTTTTTTCCCAAAAGGTGGACTTAGCCCTTAAAGGGGACTGTTCAAAAAATAGTTGCATATTGTGTCCCCATATAATATTATTTTGTGGATTAGGGAATGTATGTAAACTGGTTTATAATTTGCAGTTTCTTTCTATGTACTTATTTTATTTATCTATAAAATTGATTCCCCAAGAAGGGGGCACTTTTTATTATTCATTTACACCTCTATAGGGTATACATATGTGATTGGGGTATTATATGCTTTCCTGTGTTTTTTTTTTCTATCAATTTTTTGTATTTATGTATTTAAGAGTGCTGCACTTTATTATCTTTTATTACTTTGCATGTACTGGCTATACATTTAAGAGCAGCAACTGAAGATGATTGAGTGCTGGTGTTTTTCACTGTTTGCAGGTGTACTGCTGTATCTCTGCCTCTGCTGACACACCCCCATGCAGTCTCCACCCTCACCTTTGTACTGGTGTACTGCTGTAACCCTGCCTCTGGTGACACGCCCCATGCAGTCTCTACCCTCACCTTTGAACTGGTGTACTGCTGTATGTCTGCCCCTGCTGACACGCCCCCATGCAGTCTCCACCCTCACCTTTGTACTGGTATACTGTTGTATATCTGCCTCTGCTGACACGCCCCCATGTAGTCTCCACCCTCAATTTTGTACTGGTGTACCGCTGTATTTCTGCCTCTGCTGACACGCCCCCATGTAGTCTACACCCTCACCTTTGCACTGGTGTACTAGTGTATCGCTGCCTCTGCTGACATGGCCCCATGCAGTCTCTACTTATGGGAACTGATGAGGTGACACTTATGGGCACTGATTAGGTGCCACTAATGAGGATGACGGGGGGGAGTGGCCAGCACCTGGGATGTGAGGACGTGCTCAGCCTGAGCTCCGTCCGCACCGCACACATCCTGCCCAGATCTTGCTATCCAGGCCGGCATCCAAAGGTCTCATATACCCCCACAGCACCCAGAGAGCACTGTGACCATCGGGGGATGGTCAAAGATGGACCACCGATGGAGGAGGCCCCGGGAATCGAGCCGCCGTTACCGCCATGCAGGCTGCAGCAAAATGGCGCCGATCAGCATGAGGGGATCACACAGCGACCAGCAGCCTCCACATCCACACCCTGGAAGCAGCTCAAGGGGAAGGGTGAGTCACAAAGATCCCCCCCTACCTTAAGCCCAGAAGACCCTTTCTTATTCTCCCCTGCGGAGGGACATGATCCTCAATCCCCCAGAACAGACAGGGATGATGCAGGCCCTGCAGAGCCATCCCTAGCCCAGATTATGGCAGCCATCCAGCACAGCCATGCATCTCTTACCACACAAATGGACACTATCAAGACAGAATTATCCTTTTTGAAACAGGATGTCCACAATATCCGCCATAGAATGACTAATGCTGAGCAACGTATTAGTGACATGGAGGATGAAACACGTCCCTTGCAGAGCTCTATGAGGGAACTGCGGCAGGCTCATGAGTACACTACAGATAAGATCACTGATATGGAAGACCGCTTAAGAAGAAACAACCTGCGCTTTTTGGGGTTCCCAGAGGGTGCTGAGGGTAAAACACCAGAAACATTCATGGAAAGATGGCTGTTTAATGAGTTTGGGGCCAACACCTTTTCACCAATGTTCACCATAGAAAGGGCGCACAGAATCCCCATGCGCCCTCTACCACCTGGGTCCCCACCACGTGCCATGATTATAAAGCTGCTACACTTCCGAGACAGAGAGGCTATTCTTAGGGTGGCTAGAGAGAGGGGCAAAGTTTCCTTTAATGGCAATGGCATCACCATTTTCCCAGATTTCTCCGTAGCTACGCAGAAGCAGAGAGCCACTTTCCTGGCAATTAAACGCAGGTTACGGGAGCTTCACCTTCCATATGGCATGTTATATCCTGGACGTTTGCGAATCATTTACCAGAGCAAGGCCTATTTTTTTACGGATCCCAGGGAGGCATCACAATGGGTGGACACTTTAGGACATCCGAATCGCAGAAACCAGGACAGGAGATCTCCTCCCCGGTAGTGCCTCACCCTGCATGAAGCCCACCAAGCCACCTTCACTATACCCCACTGCCGGCGGATGGGAAAAGCATGGCAATGAGGAGACCTGGAGGGGCGTTATTTCTGTTTTGTTTATTTTGCCCCCCCTACTTTATTTATTCCCACCTACACGCAGCTGCTATGGGACTTTGTACCCTGCATCCCCAGAAGTAGAAGATACACCCCCATCTACATACAGCCGATGCGGGGCTTTACATCCTGAATCTCTCTGAAGTAAAGGACATCTCCCGTGCTATCCTTGGATGCCAATCAGAAGCTTGTCATCCTCTCTGATCCCCCCCCCTTTTTTTTTCTTTTACTATTATTATTATTATTTTTTGTCACCATGATGATTTTTCAGGCCAAGAGATACCAAGTATGGTAAGGAGGAGACCTGGAGGGGCCTTGTTTTTGATTTGTTCATTTTGCCCCCTCTACTTCATCTATTTCCACCCACACGCAGCTGCCATGGGATTTTGTATCCTGCATTCCCAGACGTAGAAGATACACCCCATCTACATACAGCCGATACGGGACTTTCATCCTGAATCTCTCTGAAGTAGAAGACATCTCTCATGCTATCCTTGGATGCCAATCTGAAGCTTGTCATCCTCTCTGACTCTCCCCCCCCCCCCGTTTTTTTTTTTTTTTAATTATTATTATTATTATTTTTTGTCACCATGATTTTTCAGGCCAAGAGATACCACACATTCTTTAATTTGTGCAAACAAATGCGGACGGAGACCCAGAGTTGTGGACTTTTACACGTCTCCTGAGACTAGTTGGTTAGGGGTCTGAGCCATGGCCCTCCTGCCAAATAGGTTCGGTTACGGGAATAAAGCTCTCATATGTTGGGGGATGGGAGCCGGGAGGGTTAGGGAGGGAAAATTTGTTGGGGAATCTTTTGAGGGGTTTTGTTTTAACACCATGGTTATCTACAAACGACACTGGTATTCAATTGTGTATGCATACTTTAATAACGCTTTTTTGGTCCTACAGTTTTTGCAATCCAAAACTGAGATTCATGGATTGATGATTAAAATATCAGAGATGTTTATATTTTGGTCTGTTTCCCAGGGCTCTCTGGACCTCGTTCGGGGCTGGGTTCTGGTGAGCGGTGGGAAATGGGCTCAAACAGTCATAAATTGTTTATACGCATGTCTAAACTTCGTGTAGTTTCATGGAATGTTAGGGGGCTTAACCCCAAGGTCAAAAGGTCATTGATGTTTGAATACTTGGCAAGACACAATCCACACGTGATCCTCCTCCAGGAAACCCACCTTCAGGGGTCAAGGGTAATGGCTCTAAAGAGAGCAAAAATTGCCTATGCTATACACTCTACTTACTCCACATATGCCAGAGGCACGTCTATCCTTATAGCAAAATCAGCACCTGTCACCATAAAACATATTAAAACTGACCCTAACGGGTGTTTTGTTATTGTGGTACTTGAATTATGGGGTAAGCCCTATACGGTTACAAGTCTGTATGTCCCGCCACCCTTCACTAAATTGTTTTTTTCGAACGGGTGATGAGTTCCCTCTTGGCAATAGCGGAAGGCCCTCTGCTGATGGCAGGAGACATTAACACAGTACTCGATAATTCTATAGACAGATTCAAGTGTTCCACATTGCCCCCCACACCCCTATGCTCTTTTTTAACCCAATTTGACCTGGTGGAGGCCTGGAGGTGGAAGCATGCGGACGGGAGGGAGTACTCGTTTCAGTCTGAAACGCACAGTACTCTGTCCCGGATAGACTTGTGTCTGATTTCATCTGAGTTGTTGAACAGGGTGGTTGAGGCCAAATATATCCCTAGGGCGGTATCTGACCACTCCCCTTTAATGGTGGACCTTGCATTGGGCCCCCCCGCCTCATACCGCATGTGGCGACTGAGCCCATTGTGGCTAGCAGATCAAATGGTGGTAGATCAAAGCACAGCGGAAATGAAAGCATATTGGTTGAGTAACCGTCAGAATGTCTCTGTCCCATTGACCTGGGATGCCTTCAAGGCCACCACGCGTGGCATTTTTGCAACGGCGATTGGGCAGGCCCGCAAGGCACCCCAGTCCAAATTAAAAGGCGCGGAGAAGGATCTCAGGGCAGCAGAGGCCGCATATTCCACAGCCCCTACCCCACACATAATACTTGGAAACATAGATCTAGAGACCTGGATTTAGTCCTTTTAGAGCGCACTCAGAAGAAATTGCTGTATCAAAACCAGCGAATCTTCGAGTTTGGAGACAAAAATAGCCGACTACTAGCTTATTTATCTAGGCCTGATTATCAACCGTGCAGCATTCCAAGAATTAAGAATATAGTAGGTATAGTGGTGGAACAGAGTGGGGAGATAGTAGATGCTTTTGTGAAATTCTACTCTTCGTTATATGCTACCAAAGCCCATTATACTATTGTAGAGCTAGATGATTACCTGACTGACATATGGCTACCAAGGCTTCAAGAAGAGCAGGTCTCACTCCTTGATGATCCGCTAACAGAGGAGGAGATTGGGGAAGCCATACAGTCCTTTGCTAGAAATAAAACACCGGGACTGGATGGCTTTCCCATAGAATGGTATATACAGTTTAAGGAACTTTTAATACCCCATTTACTAAAAGTTTATAATTTTGCTATAAAAACAGGACAGCTACCGCCCTCTATGTCAGAGGCACTGATTGTCCTCATCCCCAAACCTCATAAAGACCATCTACTCTGTGAGTCATATAGACCAATATCACTGATTAACTCAGACGTCAAGATTTTAGCCAAGGTGCTCGCCCGGAGATTGAACTCAGTCATCACCACCATTATTGGGGCGGATCAGACTGGGTTCATTCCAGGACGATCAACGTCCATAAATTTACGAAGGCTGTTCACAAATTTGCAAGCCACCCATGATGATGTGGGGACCAGAGCTGTGCTGGCCTTAGATGCGCACAAGGCATTCGATTCGGTCGAATGGCCTTATTTGCTGGAAGTCCTGGCGAAATTCGGGTTTGGAAGTACCTTCATTAAGTGGGTTCTACTGCTATATTCCAAACCTACAGCTAGACTAAGGATAAATACATCAATAACCGATCCGTTCCTGATTAAAAGGGGTAAAAGGCAGGGCTGCCCCCTATCGCCGTTGCTGTTTGCAATTGCGATAGAACCTCTGGCGGCACTGATAAGATCCAGCGGGGAAATAAAGGGACTGACAATTGGGGGCCTAGAAGAGAAAGTGTCTTTATACGCTGATGACATGCTAATATATTTGGCGGACCCCCAATCGTCTCTCCCAACCCTGCTGGAAATTATCCGACAGTTTGGCCTTTTTTCAGGGTTTCAAGTTAATTGGGATAAATCCCTTTTGTTTAAGATAGATAAGGAGGCAGGGTTTACACTCCCTCCCTCTTGCCCATTGCAGATAGTCGACTCTTTCCCATACCTGGGGGTCATGATCCAACATCCTCTTTCCTCCTATATCAAATATAATCTAGACCCACTTATTAACAGAATGAAGACCACATTAAAGACATGGACCAATCTCCCCTTAATGATCTTAGGCAGGATAAACATCTTCAAAATGATATTCCTCCCACGCTTCCTGTATCTCCTGTGCAACTCACCAGTATATATTACAAAAATCAAATTTAAATTTAAAGAGATTGATTTGATCCTTATCGCCTTCATCTGGAAGGGGGGAGCAGTGAGAAAAAATACTCTTCAACTGCCGGTGTTGGAGGGGGGGCTGGCATTACCATGCCTCCAGACATACTACATTGCCGCACAACTGGCTCACGCGCATTTGTGGTTTTTCCCTGAAACCAACAATGCAGCTCCGGCCCTAGAAGCAGCCATACTCACCTCTTACGAATCCCTACAGTACCTGGTCCACTGTCTATCTCTTAGAGGGAGGGAAAGCACTAAAATCCTTGAAATGACTCTACGAATTTTTAAACTGACTAAAATGCTGCCAGCTGCAGAACATCGTACCTACTCGCCAAATACCCCATTATGGGGGAACCCAAATTTACAGGAATTCGCCCGTAGGACAGATGGGGAATTTTGGTCAAAAAAAGGGGTAAAAACCATAATGCATTTGTTCTCAAACAATACGTTTCGGTCATTTGAGGAATTTCGCCAGGACTATCAGCTGCCACACACAGCCTACTTCCTCTACTTACAAATACGCCACACGGCGACCACGCAGTTTGGGTTGCACAATATAACTGTTCAATTAACTCCGCTAGAATGCTTACTAATAGACCCTTCTCATGACAAACTGGTCTCCACATACTATAAAAATTTATTGCACTCCACAACGCTCAGACTCAGCAACACGTTTAATAAGTGGAAAGCTGATGTCCCCGAGCTAACGGAGGACATCTGGCAGGACATGCTTCCCCTCCAGGTCCCCTCTGTCATCTCCTCCAGGGACAGGGTCATACAGACCAAACTATTATATAGAGCATATTTCACGCCATCTTTACTATTCAAACTCAACAAACTTCCATCGGCAGTGTGCTCCAGATGCAGCATTGTGGATGCTACCTTTTTCCATCTGATGTGGGAGTGCACTGAGATCAGGCGGTTCTGGTCAGGGGTCACTGCTTTTATCAGTTCCTTGACTCAACTGCCTAATATCTGCAACCCCCTGAGATGTTTACTAGGATATGTGGATGATGAAAGTATATCACAAAATAAGCAAACATTCTTGAGAATTGTATTGTTTTATGCCAAAAAATCAATCACTATTCATTGGAAATCACAATCCCCACCTACGATAGCATTCTGGCTGAACATTGTTAATCAGGCTATACCATTGTACAAACTAACATATGAAGCCACAGGATGCCCAAAAAAATTTCACAAAATATGGGGTTTGTGGACTAATTCTGAAAATACCATTACACCTGTCATATAAAGTTTATAAAGACATTCCAGTTAATGTTACAAAATTTAATAGCATCTGAACAGACGTATACAACTGTACAATATGATAACATGTATGCCAACTGTATGCCAGTGTCTTGTACTCTGTACTGGATTGAGCGATGTTCGCTCAGAGTATGTGTATTTATGTCTGTTTGTTTGTTCTGTGCAAAAAAGAACAAATAAAAAATTTACCTTTAAAAAAAAGGTGGCACTGATGAGGAGGCACTAATATTCCGCACTTATGGGCACTGATAGGTGGCACTGATGAGCACTGATAGGCGGCACTGATGAGTGGCACTGGTGGGCATTGATAGGTGGCACTGGTGGGCACTGATAGGTGGCACTGACAGGCCCTGATAGCCGGCACTGGTGGGCACTGATAGGCGGCATGGATAAGCGGCACTGATGGGCGGCATTAATGGGCACTTATGGGCATTAATGGGTGGCACTGATAGGTGGCACTGAAAGCCAGCACTGAGTGGCATCACTAATGGGCACTAATTTTTGGCTGTGGTGGGCACTGATTGTTGGCACTGTTTACTGGCACTGGTTTACACTGGTTGCTGGCACTGGTGGCGCTCTAATGTAATCAAGGCACTGATCATCAGTGCCCTGATTACATTTCTCACTGTCCCCTGTGAGGAAATGCCGCTGATCGCTCTCCTCGCCACACACTCTGTCAGTGTGCCGATTACCGACACTTCCTTGTTTACATGTGATCGGCTATGATTGGACACAGCCGATCACATGATTAAAGAGCCGTGTCAGTGGCTCTTTACAGAGATCGGGGTCGCGCCGTGTCCTAGCAACACAGCACGACCAAGATCGCCACGATGCGCGCCCCCGCCGGAACGCGGAAGCTGCCGTTCGGGTGCGCAGTCATATGAAGTCCACCCAGAATGAGAGCCGCACTGTCCCGTCGTAATTTGAAGGTGGGAAGGTGGCAAGTTGTTAAATAGTGGTATGCTCCACTAAACACCAAGCCACGTGGAGAGATTGGAAAGTCCAGAAAGCACATGTGCCCTCTACTGTAATGAAAGCCTCTTACCGGATCAATATGATCCCTAGTTGCAGAGATCAAACACGCGTACCGAACAACTGACACTTCCTGGTGTCCCCGAGCTAGACAAGTACAGTCCACTGGGTCCCAGCATATAATATCCACCAATATAATTTCCTTAACCCCGAATCATGAAATTTCAGACAGCCGCCATAAAGGGAAAGGAACAAGGGTGCACTTAGCGTGAATACTGCTAATGTATGTTTATTGTTTAAGAATGAAGAAAGGTACTCACATTGCAAAAATGAATCATATGCAGTCAAATATGACAAAGCCTCAAAGACAGCCAGCATCGGTGGGTGTGATGACATTACAGGTTCGTAGCCCCGCCCTAAGTGTATGTGAATACCAAGCAACACCCCATTAAGGGTAATGTCTGCATAAATGCTGTTTTTTTTTTTTTTTAAGTGTCATAGTGCATAATATTAGAAACTGACCAAAAACCAAGCACACCAAAAGAGATCAAAGATAGTAGCATGTGCCATTCAGATATTTGCAGAAATAAAAGCAACATAAACATAAGGTTACAGACTAGGAAATTCTTAATCATTCTGATGATACCGATATCTATGCAGTGTCTAAGGACCTGTCACTGGCATTATTTTTTTATTTTATTGTTTTTTTTCAGTTCATCTACCACAAGAGACCATTTCCCATTGTTGGACGGACTTTCGGTGCTTTTTTGTGAAGATAGTTGCTTAGGACACTTATCTCTTAATGGTGTGACAAGGCTCTCATCTTTGCACTGTGAGTCAATATTATCACATATTTCCTTTGATCTTTCATGGTTGTGTTTAGTTTCAGAACTTTTATAGGTATGCTCAATCTCAGAAGGTTTATTGTGTGAATGGACCTTGGAGAATTCATCAGTGGGTGGTTTATTTGAACTCTCAATTTTGTATTTTTGTATCCTAGAAGTTTCATTGTTGAGTTGGGTCACCAGGAAACCTTTGCTAGGCAGTTTCTCCAATCTCTCTGAATTTAACCCTATCTTTGAAGTTTTACTGCTGAATTCATCCTTTTGGCATTCATTGTTGGGCAGCATCTCTGAATTTTCTGAAATGTACCAAGCTGTAGACTTTTGATTATGCAACTGTGGCTTAGGTTTGTCATTGATCCGTGTATCAGGAGTCTCATAGATGTTCTCAGTCTCAGAGATGTGCAACGTCTCTAAGTTCTCAATACTGGATGGCATTTTTTGACTGTGATGGTTGTTACAGGACTCTGTAGTGCTGCATGTCATCTGAGACTCCTCACTGATGCCTACTGGTGTTGAAATTTCCCTCATGAACTCATACCCATCACAGTCATTCCATGTTTGAGGAACCTCTTTGCTGAATGATACCTCTGCACTCTTGCTGCTACGTGGTATTAAAATCTCATGTGTTGATTTTGTGTTAGGACTCTTGTCACTATGCAGTGGTTTTGAATCTTCAGTTTTGCACTTTGTTTTATTGGTATCTGTGAGAGTTTCCTCCAGATTGTGTCTGCCGTAATGAGAATCATGACCTCCGTGGTTGCTGCTTCCATGTACCGCTGTACAAGTGTGAAACAAAGAGAATATGTTTTTATATGAAGATAATAGGACAGGAAACAATGTACAAAACGTTTAATTGATATTTGTTTGTTAATTTTTAATTATATGTAATACACAATTGAATATGTTTTATTATATTTAGCTTTTTTGTAGGTATTGTAACAAATTTTATTTTTATTCATTGTTTTTTTTTTTCTCATACCTGAAGTAGAAGCTGTCAAGTTTCTCAGTTTTGTCATTAGGGTTTTAGTGTTGTTTTTTTCAGTTTTTGAAATGAGAAGCAAATCACGGGCCAGTTTCTCAATAGTGGGCTGAAGCTTCAGGATCTGAATCTTCTCCTTGTGGCTGCTGTCCTCCATATCATCAATCACCACAATCACATTGTCTCTCCCTGTGGTTGCACACAAGTATAAACCATATTAGTCACATTCTTGTTCCATCACCTTTACCCTCACCATTCCTCCTCTCTTTCCCTCCTGTCCTTTTCATCCTTACTCTTCCTTCCTCTCCTCTTGATCCCTCCACTCCTCTTTTCTTTATTGTCTTCTTCCTTGACCTTTCCCTTCTCTCCTCCACTGTAAGGAAATGCTTGCCAATAGACAAAATAACTCCTCTTGGTGGTTTTTGCACAGGCTAATACATGTTCCCTTTTGGGCTAACAGGAATTGGGCACTGGCTAATGCCCTTCTGCATTCTCATGTGTGCCAGTGCTTATGTGTACCTGTGACAGAGGTGACGGGCTATTTAAACTCGGCCAGTGCTCAGGATCAGTGCTGCTTTGTCTTCAGCCTCCTGTGACCTGTGATTCTATATCCTGATTTCAGTTGCTGACCTGTCACCCGGCTTGTCTTGACCATTCTCTGAACTCCGCTTGCACTGACTTGTCACCTGACCTCCACTTGCACTGACCTCGACTTTTCCCCTGACCTCCACTTCTGTCTGCTTCATTGGCTCCTACTTTAGTGATTGGTTCCAGACCCAGCTTGTTTTCTGACCATGCTGCTGCCTGTGCCCTGTATCTAATCCATCCTGTCTGTGTATGACCCAACCTGCCTGACTTTGCTACTCTGTGTCACTAGTACTAGCTGCTCCCCTGATTGTCTGCTTACTGGAGCCTTCTGATGACTTCTGTTGCCCAGCGTGGACACCTACCCTGCTGCTAGCAAGACTTACAAGAACTCATGCCACTCTGTACTCTTGCACCTCCTGTCTACACTATTGAGTCAGAGGTGTAAGGGAGGCATTCCTCATCATATCAGGCTCTTCTAACAGGTACGTGATATCTACACTTCTCTCCTATCCTCTCCTCTAGAATCATATCTTCCTCCTTCTTCTCATCCTCTCTTCTCACCTCCCCTCTAGAATTATATCCTCTCATCTCCCCTATATATTTATCATTCAGTCTAACTTTCTCTTAATCTGTCAATATATATTTTACCAAGTAACTTATTCAGGCTGTCCAGTTCCTCGTCGTAAAGTGATCCGGGTATATCGGTGATGTTGACTCGTCCTCTGTTCTTGGTGTGATATATAATTCCCAAAGAGCACTGAGATGCATCATCAATAAACTGATGAAAACCGCTATTAGATATGACGGTGGACCTCACATCCTGAACACAATCGCTGAAGTCCCTCGATGAGAAAAGTGTCACCAGCCAGGCATAATCACCTTTGTGAGATCTGGAGAATATGCCAATTGAGTGTTTCATTGCTGTTTTCCTCTGAAAGAAAATACAGAAATAGGGAAATAATTTAATCAATATTGGAAATTAACCTTAATGATTTTTTTCTATTAGTCTGCACAAAGCGTTAAAAATGAAGTTTAATCTGCTTAAATTTTGCCTTTCCTGGTTCCTCCCAAACTTCTAATAGATTTTTGTTAAATAAAAACCTTCCTGCTTTCATTACATGCTTCATGTTGGACCAAATGATGTCATCACTGAGTTTCTATGCCATTCAGTACTCGGTGGGCTGTCTCTTGGGAGGAGTAATGCAAATATCAAAATGCCTTGATGGGTGGGTGTCAGCATAGAGTAGTGGGCACCCTTAGACAGCTTGTATTTGCATGCAGACCACCATAGGTGTGATGCTGAGCCTCTATGCATGAAAGAACTGAAATCCAATGAATGAAAGGGACAGGATAGTAATGTTGAAGCAGAAAGGCCTAGATGATGCTGGATTTCCTCCAGTCAGGAAATGAGGCTCTGTCTGACTTGCTGCAGCTCCCAATGCACATTGCGGCAAGCTCACAGTGTGCAATAAAATCAGAGAAAGCAATTTGAGTACAGGAGAGGAGTCGGTACAACTGTGGAAGACCGAAGTGAAGGTCAGAGTTCAGCTTCACACTAATTCAATGAAAACCTCTGGAATAGTTAATATTTAACATTTTTCTTACATTTTTCCATAAAAAACACTGACTACTGTGTCAAACATTTCTGAGCTCGTGTGTAAAAACTGAATAACTGACAACTCAGTAAATGCAGAAATATAGCATTCGATATTAGAGTTCAGCAGTGTGAAGGGGCCCTGTGACAACCTAAATCTCCATCCACTCCAAAATCAGCTGATTTCCTTCCTGGGATGTTGTCAGTACCTGAATCACCTGCTGGTGGCACTGTAGTTCCCCGGGCAGAGGGTTGCAGTTCTAGTGTCCACCAGCAGACGTTCCCAGTAATCAGCTCCACCTGGTGCTGGCTGCTGGAAGGGTATTTAGTCCCTCGTCTGCTGTAACACCTTGCAACAGTGTTTTGATTTGCTAGCCAGCTACTGTGTGCCATTTATCCTACTCCTGTTCTTGCTCTTGCCCTGTATCCTGTACCTCACTACCTTATTTCTGCACCCTTTGTACCTGATCCCGGTCGTGTTTCCCCCCTTACCATCTGTTCCCAGCATCACCAATTTACCTATTGTATATAGTTAGTTTTGTAGTTAGGTTTCCTCTTAGTTAGGCATTTTGGTTATATTGTTGTGGTTCACTTCTGTTTTTATGTTTGCTTTGTGCTGGTGTTTGCATGTCTTTTGTTTTACTATTAATACATTTACATTACTATGTATAGTTCAGTCCCAGTTCCTTAGCGTAGCTACGCAGATTTGATCAACTCTGCAGCTTAATCCTGAAAGATGTCCCAAACACAAAAGTGAACACGTAATAAAGAGTGAGTCCAGCCAATGTATAATTTAGGTCTAATTTCTTGTATCAATAAAGTCGTTTAGCAATTTTTTCGATGAATAAAGAACTGCTGGACACATTATTGGCATTGAAATGATTTGATATAAATAGGACCAAAAACAAAGAAACTGTGAACTGTTTATTGTTTGAACTAAATAGACAAGTGTCTTTTTTCAACCTATGTAACTAGTTGTAGCTAAACATAGTGTTCCCATTGTTTCCATTAATGTTCCTGAATGTTACCAATAATGTATATAATTTATTATTAGAGCCTTGCACTAATATTTCTATTGGATGGCTTTCAGGAACTGAAGAAAAAAAGGTTGAGGAATAATGCCCCATACACACGATCGGAAATTCTGCTAGCAAAAGTCCGATGTGAGTTTTTGCTCCATTGGACTTTTGCTGGTGGAATTTCCGCCAGCAAAAGATTGAGAGCAGGTTCTCTATTTTTCCAATGGAAAAAGTTCCTATCAGAAATTCCGATCATCTGTAGCAATTCCTACGCATGCTCGGAAACAATTTGATGCATGCTCGGCAGCATTGAACTTAATTTTCTCGGCTCATCGTAGTGTTGTACGTCACCGCGTTCTTGACGCTCGAAAGTTCTGAGAACTTTTGTGAGACCGTGTGTATGCAAGCCAAGCTTGAGCGGAATTCCGTCGGAAAAACCATCCAAGGTTTTTCTGTCGAAAATTCCGATCGTGTGTATGGGGCATAAGAGAAATGGGACCTCAAACCAGCAGAAGGAAAGTTCAGAACTAACTTTAAAAAGTATTATTTTGCCAAAAGATGGGCGCTTGGAATGGACTTCCAGCAGTCAGTCAAAAGTGAATTTAAGCACGCTTTGGTCAAACATTTCTATACTCAGCAAAAAAGTGTTCAAAAACAAAATAAATAAATAAAAAAGAAGTTGAGTTGATGAACCATTTTATCTTTTTTTTCTGCTGTCACTCTTCTGTGTTTCTAAGCTTGTATGTTTCTATGTTTTAAATGTAATATCTATTTGAGTTGAAATGAAATTAAGTTTTACTGAACTAAAGAGGAATTTGGTTTTATTTAGGACAGATAAGTGAAAAAAAAAAGAGTTAGCAATCCTTCCACTAAAAGGTTAGATTAAACAAACAGGTATATCATTAACAGTGGCTCTCTTTATTAGCCCCGTTCACATTGGTCTGTTTTGGCATGCGATTTGACATGTCAAATCGCATGCCAAATCGGTGGCTATTGCCGGCAATGGCACCGCCTGAATCGGTGCGGCATTGCACCGATTCCCAAAAGTAGTTCCTGTACAACTTTTGGCAACTTCGGGGGGGGGGGGGGGGGGTTTGAATAGACATCTGTGTAGGAATCCACCCAGATGTCTGTCAAATTGCCCCCAAAGTCGGACTGCATTGCCAGTTTGAAATCGTGCGAGTGCGGCTGAACTCACACAATTTCTAACCCGCATCAGTGTGAACCTAGGCTTAAAGTCTTTTCTTTTACTTAATCATGAAGAACTACACTTTATAAAAATAAGTCACACAAATTATTTGAAACTTGTTGTGTCTAGAAATAATCGATTTATTGCACTTGGGGGGTCAATGTATTATTATGGTAATCCGAGATATACACATCTTTCAATACAATTTGGGAAAAAAATGTGAATGTTCGGCAAAAATTTTGTGAAGCTCAAATGCAAACAAAAAAAAATAACTGAAAGCAAAAAAATTCTAATGTAAAAAAAAATAAATAAAATATATATATATATATATTGTAATCCGAGATTTACACACCTTTCAATACAATTTGAAAAAAAGAAAATGTGAATGTTGGGCGAAAATTGTGTGAAGCTTAAATGATATATACTGTATAGTGTGTGGTATGTATATGTATATATATATATATATATATATATATATATATATATATATATATATATATATATATATATATATACACCGTATTTATCGGCGTATAACACGCGCCGGCGTATAACACGCACCCCAAGTTTAGGAGGGAATTTTAAGGAAAAAAACTTTTAGGAGTAAAGTTTAAGGAAAAAAAAACTTACATTAAAATGCCCATCAATGCAGAGTTATCTGTCCATCTGCAGCCTTTTCAGTGTCAGTGCAGCCTTGCCCCAGTATCCATTGCAGCCATGTCAGTGCAGCTTTGCCCCAGTGCAGCCTTGTCAGTGCAGCTTTGCCCCATTGCAGCCATGTCAGTGCAGCCTTAACAGTGCTGCTTTGCCCCAGTGCAGCCTTGTCAGTGCAGCTTTGTGTGATCGCCGCGATCGCCACCGAATACACAGCCATGTATAGATTCAAATATGGCGCCGAGACTGCAGAGACTCGGCGGGGCCGAGATACACATAGCCGAGTGTTCTCTGCTATTTTCGGCTATTCTCAGCTACAGTATTCTCGGCTATTCTCGGCGCCGCTCACTGTCACGCCCAGTCCCGCCCTATGATGGACATAACACAGGTCCAATGGCAGGACTGGGCGTGACTGTGAGCGGCGGCGAGAATAGCCGAGAACACTCGGCTATGTGTATCTCGGCTCCGCCGAGTCCCTGCAGTCTCGGCGCCATATTTGAATCTACACATGGCTGTGTATGTCGGTGGCACAGCAATCGCCGCTGATCAAAAAAAATGGCAAGGATCGGCGTATAACACGCACCCACGATTTTCCCCTGACTTTAAGGGGAAAAAAGTGCATGTTACTGTATATGCCGATAAATACGGTATATATATATATATATATATATATATATATATACATATATATATATATATATATATATATATATATATATATATACATATATATAAATATATATATATATATATATATATATATATATATATATATATATATATATGTATATATATATATATATTTCAAATGCACTTACATTAATTAAATTAAAATATAAATGTATTATATATATATATATATATATATATATATATATATATATATATATATATATATTATTATTATTATTGTTATTATTATTATACTTTTTTTTTTTTACGACCCAGAGGTGAGACCTCTGTATTTGAGTTTCCAGCCCCACCCACCGGCTATAGCCATAGGAGTGAGACACAAATGCTCCATACACACGGTCAGACATCGATCGGACATTCCGACGACAAAATCCATGTATTTTTTCCGACGGAAGTTGGCTTAAACTTGTTTTGCATACACACGGTCACACAAAGTTGTCGGAAAATCCGATCGTTCTGAACGCGGTGACGTAAACCACATACGTCGGGACTATAAACAGGGCAATAGCCAATAGATTTTGTCTCTTAATTTATTCTAAGCATGCGTGGCACTTTGTCCGTCGGATTTGCCTACACACGATCGGAATTTAAAGGATCGCATTTTGTTGTTTCAGAAATTTTATAGCCTGCTCTCAAACTTTGTGTGTCGAAAATTCCGATGGAAAAAGTCCGATGGAGCCCACACACGGTCGGAATTTTCGACAACAAGCTCCGATCGTACATATTCCATCGGAAAGTCTGACCGTGTGTACAGGGCATTGCACTTATGACAATCTATGAAGATAAAATGTTACCATTACTGTACCCTTAAATGAAGCGCACCCCATAACTGAACAATATTCTTCATACCTTTCCTGATGTTGCGTGTTGGTGGTGTCTCTCCAGCAGTATGTAGGTTGTCCTGGTGTGGTTTGTGTCTGTTTTCTCTTGTTAGGTGTGGGTCCTTCTGCTCTATAACATTGATAAATGTTCATAGTGTATCCATCAGAGATCTGAATTATAAAGCTGATACAGAGGTGTCTGGTGGTGTTAGTAGTGAGGTGTGTACTTTGTTCCCCATTATGACCCTGTTTATTACTGCTCAATCCTTGAAAATTCCTTTACTGATTCACTAACACCTTTGCCTATCCAGCAACCTTTGGGATCTCTCTGTCATGATGAATATTCTCTTCTAAACAGAAACACTAAATAGAACATAAACAAGACCTTTCATCCTTATTAAAACTTTTTTCAAAGTCACTTCCTTCACACTCTCCCTTATACAATCTCATGTAATTTTCTTTTATTAGTTTAGTGAATATTCTTTTTTTTTTTTTACTGTGTTCCTCTTCTTATTTCTTGCCTAAAAGAAAATGCAAAATGTGACATTGCTGCAATTCTCTGAGCCCAGTAGAGCTTGTTTCATAACAAGAAGTCAGAAGAAAAAGTCAACTTGTTTCTCTGGCTCATAACTCTTTCTTCATCAGGGCTAGGGAACAAGACATTACAAGATAACATAAACAAGAGGAAGATCGAAGAGGCAAGAGTGACATTCCCACCCATAACCTTCCAGGATATCCACGTCACATATTCCAGAAGGCTTCTGGTCAGGAAGGCCTCATTCACACCCATGAGAATGGCTCAACATGGAAGGGGTCTATAATTTGGTATAATTTGTATAATGGTTTTGTGGGTCTGTGGGTTGGGAGCTTATCAGAATTATGAAGCCCCTTTAACCACTTACCAACCGGCCCATAGCCGAATGACGGCTGCAGGGCGGTTGGATAACTCTGGGAGGGCGTACTATGACGTCCTCCCGGAGAAACGGTCCCGCGCGCCCCCCGGGCGCGCACACGGGAACATCCGTGTTCGCGGGGTCCACGGGACCCGGCGCAACATGGATCTCGGTAAAGGGCCAATGACAGCGGCCCTTTATCATGTGAACGATCCGTCCAATGACGGAGCGATCACAAATGTCAACAAAGGCTGTGCTGCAGGGTCAGCACAAGTTCATCGCTCTCCTCTCCTCACACCGATGCAGCGTGAGAGGAGAGGAGAGCTTCATAGTGCCGAACAGTGAGTTTTTTTTATTACCAGTGCCCAGCAGTGCCACAGCAGTGCCACAGCAGTGCCCCAACAGTGCCCCAACAGTGCCACAACAGTGTCATCTGTGCAACAAGTGCCATCTGTGCCACATCTGTGCCACCTGTGCCACATCTGTGCCATCTGTACCCTCTGTGCCACCTCTGTGCAACCAGAGCCACACCAGTACCACCAGTGCACACCAGTGCCACACCAGTGCCACACCAGTGCCACTTGTGCCCATCAGTGCCACCTGTGCCCATCAGTGCCACCTGTGCTCATCAGTGCCACCTGTGCTCATCTGCGCCACTGCAGTACCACATCAGTGCCGCCAGTGCCCAACAGTGCCGCCTGAGACCACCAGTGCCGCCTGAGCCCACCAGTGCCGCCTGAGCCCACCTGTGCCACCTCTGTGCCACTACAGTGCACACCAGTGCAACCAGAGCCACACCAGTGCTACTACAGTGCACACCAGTGCCACCTGTGCCCAACCAGTGCCACCTGTGCCCAACCAGTGCCACCTGTGCCCATCAGTGCCACCTGTGACCATCAGTGTCGCCAGTGCCCATCAGTGCCGCCAGTGCCCCATCAGTGCCGCCAGTGCCGCCAGTGCCACATCAGTGCCGCCTGTGCCCACCAGTGCCACCTGTGCCCACCAGTGCCGCCTGTGCCCACCAGTGCCACCAGAGCCACCTCTGTGCCCACCAGAGCCACCTCTGTGCCCACCAGAGCAACACCAGTGCAGCCAGAGCCACACCAGTGCCACCTGTGCCCATCAGAGCCACCTGTGCCCATCAGAGCCACCTCTGTGCCCACCAGAGCCACCTCTGTGCCCACCAGAGCAACACCAGTGCAGCCAGAGCCACACCAGTGCAGCCAGAGCCACACCAGTGCCACCTGTGCCCATCAGTGCTCATCTGCGCCACATCAACCTCACCAGCTACCAGTATGGCAAAACAATTATTTACGGCCGAGGAGGCCTACCAGCGTCTCAGCATGACCGATGAGAGCAGCGGAGAGCTCTCTGAGTCTCTGTCCGATTCGGATTCGGCCTATGAACCCGTGACAAGCAGCGGGTCCGATACAGAATCAGAAGAGGAATGTGTGCCCGTGAAAAGAAGGCATTCTGGCGTGGAGCAGCAGCCTACCACCACCTCGAGAGCAGTGCCGTCCACCTCCAGGGCAGTGCCGTCCACCTCCAGGGCAGCGCCGTCCACCTCCAGGGCAGTGCCGTCCACCTCAAGCGCAGTGCCGTCCACCTCAAGCGAAGAGCCACTGCAACAAACGCCAGGCACCAGTAGGGTGTCATCTCAGCCCCAAAGGGATAGAGGCCATGCCAGCCTACCCTATGCCCTTCAAAACCCCCTGTGGCTTCCCCCTAATTCCGGAGCAGCAAATATCCCCCCTTTTACCGCCCAGCCAGGTGTCCAGGTGAACACCGATAATTTTGTCATGCTCGATTTTTTTTATTTGATTTTCACCGAAGACTTTCTATCATCCATTGTGGCCTAGTGCAACCTTTACGCACAGCAGTACATCGTAAGCAACCCTGGCTCTAGTTATGCCCGTCCCTTTGAGTGGAGAGAGCTTACCATAGGAGAATTTAAAATTTTCTTAGGCCTAACTTTTACAATGGGTCTCACAAAAAAAACGAAATGTACTCATATTGGACAACTAACCCCGTCCACCACATGCCACTCTTCTCTTCAAAAATGCCAAGATCAAGATACCTTATGATTTTGCGCTTCCTTCACTATAATGACAACACCCAGTGCCCTCCCCGAAATGACCCAGCATTTGACAAATTATTCAAACTTCGGCCACTCCTAAATTATTTCTCAGAAAAATTTCCCCAGCTATATACCCCCCACCAATATTTCTGTTGATGAGTCCCTTGTAAAATTTACAGGCAGGCTTGGCATCAAACAGTTTATCCCCAGCAAAAGGGCCCGATATGGGGTTAAAATGTATAAACTTTGCGACCGAGCCACGGGGTACATTTACGCCTTCCGGGTGTACGAAGGGAAGGACACCCAACTGCATCCCCCTGAATGTCCAGAATATATTGGAACCAGCGGCAAAGTTGTCTGGGAGCTCGTTTATCCACTGCTTGGAAAGGGGTACCACCTTTATGTGGATAATTTTTATACTAGCTTGCCCCTCTTCCGCAATCTTCACCGGAGGGACACCCCAGCATGTGGTACTGTAAGAACCAATAGAAAAGGCTTCCCGCAAAAATTGGTCAATGAAAGGCTACGCCGAGGGGATACGGTGGCTTTGCGGAACCAGGAGCTATTGGCTGTCAAGTGGAGGGACAGACGAAACGTCTACATGCTGACGACAATCCATAATGACACCTACGTGGAAGTCCCAAGAAGAAACGGCCCAGTCCAGAAACCTGCTTGTATTTATGATTACAATTTATTTATGGGGGGAGTGGACTTCAACGATCAGATGATTGAACCCTACCTTCCCACAAGAAAATCCCGTCACTGGTATAAAAAAGTGTCCATTTATTTTTTCAGTTTGACCATGTACAACACTTACGTAATTTACCAAAAATCTACTGAGACCCCCGTATCCTATCTGCAATACCAGGAACAAGTAATCTCCTCCCTTTTGTACCCTGAAAGCCCACCAGAAAATATTCGCTCTGATTGCGTGAGCAGACTCCACAAACGCCACTTTCCTGACAAAATCCCCCCCCGTGAAACAGGCCACAGACGTCAGAAAAAATGCCGGGTGTGCTCCAGAAGAGGAATTAGAAGAGACACCACGTATTATTGTCCTGATTGTCCTTCCCAACCAGGCCTCTGTATAAGTGAATGTTTCCGCTGTTACCATACTTCTCTACAATATTAGGGAAGTATTGTAAATGTAATTCTCATTTCCTGTAATTTTCCTCCACACCCCTTATGCCACTGCACTGAACCTGATTTACCTCAGCCTTCTCCGGAATCGACCCTGGCCTGTTATACGACCAAGCTTCTGCCTAACACTAAAACTGTACCTACCTCTGCCTTCTCCGGAACTGACCCTGGCCTGTTATACAACCAAGCTTCTGCCTAACGATAAACATACCTCTGCCTTCTCCGGAACTGACCCTGGCCTGTTATACGACCAAGCTTATGCCTAACGCTGATTTGTACCTACCTCTGCCTGCTCTGGAACTGACCCTGGACTGTTTGACCACGTTTTTTGCCTGCCTCTTGGACTGATCATTTACCCTGCTATGCTAGTGGGAACACAGGGGTCTCACATATGTGAGAGGCTCCAGAAATGTTTTTCTGCATGAAGAAATCTAACTTTTTAGTTTTCTCATTCCCAGATTTAGGGTCTGGAGACTCGGAGGCTTCAAAGAGATTTGGGTGGGAGAAGCCTCTACCCCTGTCCCCATTCTTTCCTGGTCTGCTACTTGGACCATGTTCCTGCTTACTACCAGGACCAATATTTTGGCACTGCTGGCAATGTCTCTACGTGCACTGACCCTGGACTGTACAAGGACATTATGCCTGCCTGTACTATGGACAATATTCCTGCCCGCTGCCTGGACAATTCCATTCACTGTGGATGACCATGCCCCTGCCTGCTGCCTGGATCAGGGCTCTCCTCCTGTGGACAACTGCACTACTAAAACCACAGGTAATCTTTTGTTTACCCTTTGCTCAGCAGAATGTATTTTAGGGTGTAATTCTTGGTATGTTCATGAAGGGCCTTCAAAAATGTGATAGATTGTAAGGAAATTAGATGTGTAATTTATGCTCCTAGAACGCCTGAATGTGCTACTTCAATGTTGCGCCTCTGTATGTGGCCAGGTTGTGTTAAAGTCTCACACATGTGGTATTGCCATACTCGGAAGGAGTAGCAGAATATATTTTGGGGTGTCATTTTTGCTATGTACATGCTATGTATTGGAAATATCTTAGAAATGGACAACTTTTGTAAAAAAAAATGCGTTTTCATTTTTTTTCCACATTTTCCAAAAACTTCTGGAAAAAAATGAACCATTCAAAAGACTCATTATGCCTCATAGATTATACGTTGGGGTGTTTTCTTTCCAAAATGGGGTCACTTTGTGGGCGTTTCCATTGTCCTGGTGCTCCAGGGCCTTCAAAAGTGTAATAGGTGGTTGAGAGATTAGATGTGTAATTTATGCTCCTAGAACGCCTGAATGTGCTACTTCAATGTTGCGCCTCTGTATGTGGCCAGGTTGTGTAAAAGTCTCACACATGTGGTATCGCCATACTCGGAAGGAGTAGCAGAATATATTTTGGGGTGTCATTTTTGCTATGTACATGCTATGTGTCGGAAATATCTTAGAAATGGACAACTTTGTGTAAAAAAAATGCGTTTTCCTTTTTTTTCCACATTTTCCACAAACTTCCGGAAAAAAATGAACCATTCAAAAGACTCATTATGCCTCATAGATTATACGTTGGGGTGTTTGCTTTCCAAAATGGGGTCACTTTGTGGGCGTTTCCATTGTCCTGGTGCTCCAGGGCCTTCAAAAGTGTAATAGGTGGTTGAGAGATTAGATGTGTAATTTATGCTCCTAGAACGCCTGAAGGTGCTACTTCAATGTTGCGCCTCTTTATGTGTCCAGGTTGTGTAAAAGTCTCACACATGTGGTATCCCCATACTCAGGAGGAGTAGCAGAATATATTTTGGGGTGTCATTTGTGTAATGTACATGCCATGTGAGAGAAATAACCTGTTATGATGACAATTTGGTGTGAAAAAAAATAAAAATAAAAAAAATCTTCATTTTGCAAAGAATTGTGGGAAAAAATAACAACTTCACAAAATTCACCATGCCACTTACTAAATACCTTGGAATGTCTACTTTCCAAAAAGGGGTCATTTTGTGGGTATTTGTACTTTCCTGGCTTGTTAGGGTCTCAAGAAATGAGATAGGCCTCAGTACATCAGGTGTGATCAGATGTGATCAATTTTCAGTGATTGGCACCATAGCTCGTAGACTCTATAACTTTCACACAGACTAAATAATATCCACTAATTTGGGTTATTTTTACCAAACATATTTAGCAGTATAAATTTTGGCCCAAATTTATAAAGAAAAATTACTTATTTGCAAAATTTTATAATACAAATGAAGAAAAATGCATTTATTTACAAAATTTTCGGTCTTTTTTCATTTATAGCACAGAAAATAAAAAACCCAGAGGTGATCAAATACCACCAAAAGAAAGCTCTATTTGTGTGAAAAAAAGGACGAAAATTTCATATGGGTACAGTGTTGCATGACTGAGTAATTGTCATTCAAAATGTGAGAGCACCAAAAGCTGAAAATTGGTCTGGTTAGGAAGGGGGTTTAAGTGCCCAGTTGTCAAGTGGTTAATGATCAGGGAGCTCCCAGATTCTGGCATCACCCCTATGTGAATGAGTATAAGGTACATAGTACTACTATTATGTATGGATGTACATAGTGCCCTACTTATTCACAAATAAAAAGAATTTTAACCTAGAAATAGACACTCAAACATTTCACATATCCCTTATTAAATAAAAATCCCCAAAAATGTCACTCATTGTGAATGCATCATATATCACAATGCCGTCTGCCCACTGACGAGAGATTACTGATCTCCGACAGTACACATAGCCAAATAAGAGCTCCCTGAGCTGTCATTAACTTTATAAAGGAAGGGGAGGGATGATGGTGACATCATTGACGAAATATGGCCATGGCCATTTTTCGTAAACGTCATTGCACAAATATTGCCGGTGATTCTGAGTGATATCACTGGTTCCTAGGGATATTGTGGGTGCAAGGTTCCTCCATATGAACCTGTGACAGCAGGAAGCTATCACATGAAAGGGGTAGAAATGCTCGGCTCCTGCTGAATAGGCAATATTTTGAGAGTTTGTCTGGACCCCCCAAAAACCAAAGTTCGATCCAAACCTAGGTTCAGACTGAAGCATCGTCTCATCCTTAAAGTGTAAATAAACCCCCCTATAGTTTTCAGCCAAGGAAGCTGCCATCTTTGCCTCTGTTTAATCTACAACTGCCAAGATGCTGCACATGTGATCAGTTATGAAACCAGCCATTGGATGGTTTGACAGTTTGGTTCAGAACACAACCAATGGGAGTGTTACATTTCCAGCATGTGCCGTAAATTAAACTGGTTTATGGATGGGTTTACTTCTGCTTTAAAGCATAACAAAACTTTTGTTGAGAAAATTTTTTTCCCCTCAGGGTGATCTATGTACATTGAAAGGATTATAACAAACTTTGTTGCAGATTCCTAACTTTTGTTATTCTGAAGAAATCTGTTTGTTCCTCTGTGCTGAGTGAGTCTAATGGGAGTGGTTTCATAATTATCAGTCAGCTGGGGCAGCTGCAGGGCTCTAATGAGGAAAGCTGCTGGGCCTGTATCCCTTTAGATGTGTTGCTATTGGAAATATCTCTTCTAAAATGACATTTTTGCTGCAGGGGATGCCAGAAATTTGACTTGTATCTTGACTTGTATCTTTGACTCCCAGACTTCTGGGAAGATTGGTGCACCAATCACACACAAGCAGGAAATTATGTTTCTGTGGGGGGGGGGGGGAGTCAGTACACATTCTGTGTACAGAGCAACTCCATGTAGCCATATTGCATTTATAGAAAATTACAGCGGCTACAGATTGAAAAGGAAAGGTAATTTTTAATAACATTCAATAAAAATATGACTTGTATAGTAATTGTACACACTATATTCTATATTATTTTTTCTTTATTTGCTATTTCTTTTCCCCATGGAAGTGGAGTTACCCTTTAATGGTTAGTAACCGTCATGACAACACAAAACCCAAATGTGGTACAATGTATTGAGAAAATTAGAATAATGCAGTTCAAATTTCCCAGTGGCATGTAATCCCATCACCAGTTAACAGGCATCTATGAGACTAAATACAAATAGTTAGGATTGTAAATATAATGAAATCAAGGACCACATGGATATCTTTATGGTCTCTTCTATTAGAAGGTGAAGTAGACCAAGACGTATTGACTCTTTCTGGTATTTTATTAAGCCAGTAGTGTTGATAATTTTGTAAGCCTGTTATATTACAAGAACAGACAGGAAATTCACCAACCTAATAAATAATGTTTTATAGAGAAATTGCTTGTGGTCAGTGTTCACATGTTGGGTCTATAGATGTCTTTGCAGAATATTCACACATTGTTAGCATGCCCTGCACTCTCCTTTAGTTCATTGTACTACCTATCTGGTCTTTCAGATAGGCAACCCAACAGAAAATCGAGGAACCCACAGGACAGCCTGACACTGCTGCTGCTAATTGTGAGTTGTCAGTGTTGTCAGAAAGCAATCAGAGGTATAGTTACTGGCAGGATCTTCAAGTAAAATAACTTTGCAACAGATACACGAAAAACGCTAAAGAAAACTGTATATAATGAGATATGACATGAAATACTATATACTGAAAGATCTGATTTTGGGCTTACACACATTTTAAGGATACTAAGCAAAAGACAAGCTATTCCTGGAGAGAAATAATATTAGGTAAGTTCAATGAAAAAAAATAAAAAATCATAATCTTTATTTTCCAACTTCATTGTCTCTTGAAAGATGTGTAACCCATTGGGCAGTGATATCTGGACTGAACCCACTGGTCTCCTGGGGTGATGGTAGCTGTCCAAGGAGCTCACTTTATCCAAAGTCTGTCACCACATAAAGTGATATCAGTGGAGAAATTATTAGAAATAACCAACTTGATATTATAATGAATACTGA
Source organism: Aquarana catesbeiana (assembly GCA_037953035.1). Taxonomy (NCBI): domain Eukaryota; kingdom Metazoa; phylum Chordata; class Amphibia; order Anura; family Ranidae; genus Aquarana; species Aquarana catesbeiana. Next base: position 5,909,728 of record JBBHAA010000512.1, on the reverse strand, counting down.
GGTGGAGTTATACCAAATCTTCTTTTCAACTGGAAAATGAAGCAGAAGTCATTTATTCCTTTAGAATTTCCTTAAGTGTGTTAAGTTTCTCATAAAACATGCCCAGATTCCTATCTACAGGCATACTTCTGTTGGGCTTCTCTTGATGTTTGTTTTTTTTACTGAAGAGTAGAACATCTCTGGCCAACATCCCCAGACTGGGCTGATTCTCCAGAGTCCAGAATTTTGCCTCCTCGTCGCTGTTACCCAATTCATCCATCACCACAATCACTCTGCTTTTACCTGTAACAATCACAAGTGCTGACATTAGTCTCAGGAAATAATTGAAAGACTTATACGTTCAATGAATGTCATTAGAGAATTATGGAAGCTTAATAAAATCCCACCACTTGATCCAGCCAGTCAGCACAGAAATCCTGTTTAAATGCTTCTAATAATTTAGATAAAAAAATGATTTTTATAACCAAGTCAGGATAAGCAGAGCTGCCCTGAGCTTGGTTTGAACAGTTTTTGAAGAACTTCAAAGAAGTTCAGATGCCGCACCAGAACTGCATTGAAATCAATAGGAATCCAATCTGTCAAATTAAAAATGCCCATTTTTCTGGGCAAATACCTGTAGGTAAAGGGTTGTCAAAAAATAGCTTGGGTGAGGGAGGAGCATACCGCACTGGGAAATATGTACCAATGCAAAAATAAATAAATAAATACAAAATCCCATTTGGCCAGGAGCAGTGATTTTACAAAAGGAAAACACCTGTTAGAATTGCAGGCAAAGTACATTCCCCTACCGCCTTCTTAAAAAAAAAAAAAAAAAAGAAAAGGGAAATGGGGGCCTCAAAATGTCCCCCAACACATATAACAGACTGTTTTTTTTAATTTTAAGCAGATAGTTGAAAAAAAACAAAAAAAAAACAAAATAAAAACATCTCCACTTCTTTTCATACATGGCCAGGGATTCCCAGTAAGTGAATGGGGCCAATGACCTTACTGGCAGTGCCGGCATTCCTAACAACCATTGACAGCGGGAAACTATCATGTATAATACAGTAGCAGAAGTAATACCACTATTATACTGTACGTTATGTTCAGCTCCTGCCAAACGGGTCAATGTTTATTCGTCTAAATGCCCAAATAGCCAAAGTGCGATCCAAACTTGTGTTCAGACTGAACCTTGAACTCATCCCTAATACCAAAAACATGGGAAGCCATGCTAAGGCTCCTCTGCACAGTGCAGTCTCCAACTCTAAATTATCTGCCAAATATTAACCATACAGGATATATAGCAACAAATACATTGGAAGTGGGCTTACCTTAGAGGTAGCCTCTTTCTTCCTTACTAAGAAAATAAAGTAAGTATAATTGAACCATAGGGGGAAGTACATCTTAATCTTACCAAGTGTAGTTGACAAGTATTTTAGCTCTTCATCATACAGAGAATTCTCCATATCTGTGATGGGTTTGTACCCCCGATCCATGCTGTGATAGAGGATCCCAAATTTACAATGTGGTACCCTCGATTGAAATCCCTCCAAATTGCCAGGAATAATCTGATGAAATATGACTTGGTGGTTTCCAAATTCTTCAGATGACAGCAGTCTGTCCAACCAGCTAAACTTGGACTTTTCTGAACAGGAGAAGACACCAATGACAGAACTAGCTGAAGCCGATATTGTCTGAGAAGAAGAAAATATAAATTGGAGCCAAAGATTGTAAAATGAGAGAGACCGGGGTATACTTCATCAATTAGATACATGCCGTTACCACTTCCCCACTCACCCCTGTGTACCCTCTATGGAGCAGTTTTTAAATTTTTGTTTGGACCTCTTTATTCAGCAATAACTTTACTATTACTTAAGCTCAGGAAGATTTTACCTCACTTCATGACTAGGCCATTTTTTGCAACATTTTTTTGGTGGTATTTGTTCACCACTGGGTTTTTTTTTCCCTTTGTAATATAAATGAAAAAGACCAACATTTAAAAACAAAACAAAAAAAACAATATTTTTTACTTTCTGCTATAAAAAATATCCAATAAAAAAATGTAAAAAAATTCAATTTCTTCATAAATTTTGGACAAAATATATTCTGCTACATATTTTTGGTAAAAAAAGAATTCCATTAATTATGGATTGATTGGTTTGAGTGAAAGTTATAGTGTCTACAAACAATGGTGTATATATACAGGGATTTTTAATTTTTTCTACTAGTAATGGCGGCGATCAGCGACTTATAATGGGTCTGTGATAGTGCGGCAGGCAAACTGATGCTGGGGGTGGGAACTAACTGACACTGACATCACCAGTGACACTAATACAAAGATCAGTGCTAATAATATGTACTGACATTGTACTTATGACACTGGCTGGGAAGGGGTTAAAATCTAGGGTGATCAAGGGGTTAAAGCGGACCTTCAGTAATTTGTTCAACTTTCCATCTATTAAATCTTCTGCGCTTGTTGTTGTTGTTGTTATTTTAACTTTGGATAGCAAAACTTTTTTTTTTCTGCCAGTAAATCCCTTATACAGCCAACTTCCTGTTTCTTGTCTTGTCATTAGCCTTGGCTTATGACACATAGCTCCCAACTGTGCCTGATTTAGAGGGACTGTTCCTGATTTGGAGCAATGTCCCTCTGTCCCTCTTTCCTCCTCATTTGTCCCTCATTTTGGTCTGATCTATATAGTTGTATATAAAATGCACTTTTTATCTTTCAAAAAGTGTTTCCCAGCGCTAAACCTTTCATCCAATTTCTAAATTGCTGCATGTGTACATTTTAAAAGCCAATATAAAGGAACAGCAGTGGTAAAAAAAAAAACACTTGTGGATTTAATTAACCTTTTTTTGGTTAATTCTCCTTTAAGGGGGTGTGGCAGGGGGGCATGTCCTATGCCTACGTACGTTTGTTAGTAGGTGTCCCTCATTCCCATCTCACATTGTTGGGAGGAATAATGACATCATGCACAGATCCCCCTCTCTCACTCTCCTGAGAGTTTTCCAGGAAGGGAGGGAGGATGAGTCATAAGAGGGCCAATGAGAACTGCAGAGCTGGAGGTGTGCCTCTGTGTGTAAATCCAGGAAATGAACAGGCAGCAGCTTCAGCTGCCCACAGTTAAAATGGCTGCAGCCAGACTCAGTGGAGGGAGATTTCTGCAGCATATTTGGCAAGTACAGAATCACAGTATGTATCAAATAATATGCAAAGTGTTTGAAGGGAAGCTTCAGAATAGCAAAGATGTTTTTATTACAAATTATGTGAGCAGGCTGCAGTTGCTCTTTAACTGTGTGCCTAACAATGTGTAATGTGGGTGCTGTTTTTACTAAGAAATGTGCTTTGCAGGGAGAAATAAAACAGCCGATCACTGCTGTCAGAAGAGAGCTCTCTTCGGTAATTACTGGAGCCCATAGGCACATGCCAGTGACCAATCAGCAGCTGGCACCCCCTGATCGGCTTGTGCTGCAGCGAATCGCAGCACAGACAGGGTGGCAGGCATGCGTGAGCGCGCCCCATACCCCAGCATGCAGATCACGTACTAGGTACATGATCCAGTGCAGAACTCCCGCCCTGCCTCAGTCGATGTACGGTAGGCGGTCTGCAAGCGGTTAAAGTCATTGTAAACCTCTGATGCAAAAAATATATATATATATATATATATATTCTTCTATAGGATAGCAGTGCAAGTGTGGGAGATATTCACTGTACCTACAGGTAAGCCTTATTATATTTTTTCCTTCAGTCCAACACACTGTCAGTCTGCCTTGCTGCCACAGCTCCGGGCTTTGGAGCTTGTGGGGGGCTATTTAAATGAGAAATGTGTGCTGCGACCCCACATTACAGGAGACCACCCTCCACTGTCCTTGAGATTGAGCGAGCTGAGCGGGAGCAGCAGAGATTTCTGGCATCCAGCTCCGCTCTTCACCTGACAACTGGCCACACTGTGATCCGGACACTGTGGCTGCTCATCCATCCTTTCCTTGTGTGTTGTGTGGGCGCTTTCAAAGTTTATTTTGTGAGTATATAATATGTTGTTTTTTTAAAACAGTGCTTTAATCTTTTTACTACACCAGAGGTCTGCACTATTTTCTCTCTTCCCTTACTTATTGTAGACTTACCTGTAGGTACAAGTTAAAAAGTGGACTTTACTTCACCTTTAACCACTTCAGAACCAGAATAATTTACCCCCTTCCTGACCAGGCCATTTTTTGCGATATGGCACTACCGACAATTGCGCAGTCGTTTGACATTTGTCAGGGCTGGGCTCAGCCCTTCCTTCTCTGAGTTGGCCACTCAGCTGTTAGCTAATTGCCATCTTCTATCTCTCCACAGTGACTCACCTGTTGATGATATCTTGCTCGTCAGTCCTGCCTACTTAAAGCCATCCAGTCCAGAGGAGCTCTGCCTTTGCCTTGGTCAACATCACAGAGACGATCTCCTGCAGTCCTGTTTAAAGACTTGCTTTGCTGACATGCCTTCTGGCTCCAGATCTTGCTTGCTGTTTCACTACATTTATCTCTGACTTCTGGCTTGGCTGACTATCCGTTCCAGTTACTCAAATTTGTCTATGTTTTGACTATGTTTGTTCTTTTTACTTTTATTATTAAACAAGTGTGATTTAACTGTACTTCTGTCTCGGCCTGATTTCATGGTTTCTGACAACATTGTACCCAAACAAAATTCCCACAAATAGAGCTTTATTTTGTTGGTATTTGCTAATCTCTGCGATTTTTATTTTTTTTTACAATATAAACAAAAGAAGAGCAATAATTTTACTTTTTGCTATAATAAATATCACTAAATTAAAAAAAAAAAAAAACACAACAAATTTCTTCATCAGTTTAGGCCAATATGTATTCTTCTACATATTTTTGGTAAAAAAATTGCAATAAGCGTATATTGAGTGGTTTGCGCAAAAGTTATAGCGTCTACATCAGGGGTCTCAAACGGGCGGCCCTCCAGCTGTTGTGAAACTACAAGTCCCATGAGGCATTGCAAGGCTGACAGTTACAAGCATGGCTTTTACAGGCAGATGCATGATGGGACTTGTAGTTCCGCAACAGCTGGAGGGCCACCAGTTTGAGACCCCTGGTCTACATAATAGGGGATAGATTAATGGCATTTTTATTTTTATCTTTTACTAGTAATGGCGACGATCAGCAAATTTTATCTGGACTGGACTGCAACATTGCGGCGGACAGATCGGACACTTTTGACACTTTTTTTGAGACCAGTGACATTTATACAGTGATCAGAGCTAAAAATAGCAACAGATTACTGTGTAAATGTTACTGGCTGGGGGAGGAGGCAGATCGTTGTTCCTACTAAGTAGGAACAGATGATCTGTTTCTCCTCCCCTGTCAGAATAGGGATTTGCTATGGCTATGGCTCTTAAAAGGAGCCGCCTTAAATATAGAGTGATTTGCGCAGGAGAGCCATTCTGCCGCCGTATATATACAGGAGCCGGTCAGGAAGCGGTTAACCACTTTTCCCCCAGGCCTTTTTCTGACATGTTTTGTTTACATGTACCAATCAGCATCTTTTGCTAGAAAATTTCTTAGAACCCCCAAACATTATATATATATATTTTTTTTTTTTTTTAAAGCAGAGGCCCAAGAGAATAAATGGGTAGGTTTTAAAATTTTTTTTATGACACACGGTATTTGCGCAGCAATTTTTCAAACGCAATACACTTTTTTCATTTTAATGCAAAAAAAAAAAAAAAAACAACACAATATATAAACCATTTTTTGGAGTAAAATATAAAAGATAAGAGCAGATTCCCCATAGTGCCTGTGCTAGACACTCGCACTGAGACAAATGGGAATCAATACATAACAAGATCAACTCCACAAAGTAAATACAACTTATGGAAGCACCTAATTGACATATTCTGTACCGGGTTATCTACATCAGATATAACTTACCCATTCCAGACTATCACAATCTATGTCATCAATAACCTTTCATAATCTATATCCACAATAAAATAGCCTTACTTTCTCTGTCAAGATACATTGTTCCAGTTGACTTCTATCTGAAACAACAAAGTTCTACTAGGAACCTCCTTGTTCTGATTGTCCACCCGTAATTGATGTTTTATTTCACAGCTCTACTTATATTTCTTATAGTAAGTTTTACAACATATTATTAATATTGTAACTGTAAAACAATCATCTTATGTCCCCTTGTATTTGTTTCAATAAAATTGTTTGGAATAAAAAAAAAAAAATATATATATATATATATATATATATATATATATATATATATATATAAGATGATGTTATGCCGAGTAAATAGATACCAAACATGTCACGCTTTAAAATTGCGCCCGTGCAATGGCAAAAGTGTATACGTGTAGCGCTAAAATATTTGGGTTGGTTAACACCAACTATTAACTATGTCACATAGTTAATAGTTGGTCACTATGGGACATGTGCCTTGTGAATTAATAAAAATTAATACAAAAAATCATATATAAAAAGTCAGTGAAAATTCTGTAAAGTCCACAGTGTGTAGTCAACCAGGATAGAATCTTGGGGATCCTCTATGGTTGGAACCCAGGGCGTCCCAAAACTTTATAAGAAGTTGATCACTTAGTCCAGTTCCACTTGGTCTAAATTCCAGCAAGCTCAAAGATGAGCTTGCTCATCTTTGAGCTTGCTGGAACTTAGACCAAGTGGAACTGGACTAAGTGATCAACTTCTTATAAAGTTTCGGGATGCGCTGGGTTCCAATCATAGAGGATCCCCAAGATTCTATCCTGGTTGTCGGTTCATTACTTAAGCCTGTTTGACTCATAGAACGTATGTTCTTTTGAGTTCAAACTATATGGTAAGCTTACATCTGCCTTGGTGGGGGCTTTATTTTTATCCATTATATTTTTACGCCAATGCGGTGAATAGGATCTTCACTTTCTTCACTACACACTGTGGACTTTACAGAATATGAGTTCAAACTATATGGTAAGCTTACATCTGCCTTGGTGGGGGCTTTATTGCACTGGTGTTTTTATCCATTATATTTTTACGCCAATGCGGTGAATAGGATCTTCACTTTCTTCACTACACACTGTGGACTTTACAGAATTTTTACGGACTTTTTTATGTATGATTTTTTTGTATTTAATTTTAATTAATTCACAAGGCACATGTCACATGTGGCATTTTTGTGATTTTCTGTTTATTTCAGTAGATATTAAGGTTTGTAGATTTAATTTGATTCACTGATATTTTGTGATTCATTTTTCAATGTTTATAGTTGGTGTTAACCAACCCAAATATTTTAGCGCTACATGTATACACTTCTGTTATTTCAACAAAACTATCTGTTTGTTGTGTCAGCTGCTACCCCCAGTTTAGGCAGCGCGGGTTACCTTTTTACATCACGCCCGTACAATGGCGACAAACAACGTAAATTTTACTATTCATAGGTGACGCTTTAAAAGCCTTTACAGGTTACCACTTTAGATAGAGTGCCTTGCAAAAGTCTTCACCCCCTTGGCATTTTTCCTGTTTTTTTGCCTCACAACCTGGAATTAACATGGATTGTTTGAGGATTTGCATCATTTAATTTACAGAACATGCCCACAACTTTGAAGATGTTTTTTTTTTATTGTGAAGCAAACAACAAATAGGACAAAAAACAGGAAAAGTCGATGTGCATAACTATTCACCCCCCTAAAGTCAATACTTTGTAGAGCCACCTTTTGCGGCTATCACAGCTCCAAGTCGCTTTGGATAAGTCTCTATGAGCTTGCCACATCTTACCACTGGGATTTTTGCCCATACCTCCTTGCAAAACTGTTCCAGCTCCTTCAAGTTGGATGGTTTGCGCTTGTGAACAGCAATCTTTAAGTCTGACCACAGATTTTCTATTGGATTGAGGTCTGGGCTTTGACTAGGCCATTCCAACACATTTACATGTTTCCCCTTAAACCACTAAGTGTTGCTTTAGCAGTGTGTTTGGGGTTATTGTTCTGCTGGAAGGTGAACCTCCATCCTAGCCTCAAATCACACACAGATTGGTACAGGTTTTGCTCAAGAATATCCCTGTATTTAGCACCATCCATCTTTCCCTCAACTCTGACCAGTTTCCCAGTCCCGACTGCTGAAAACATCCTGCAGCATGATGCTGCCACCACCATGTTTCACTGTGGGGATGGTGTTCTTTGGGTGATGTGATGGGTTTGCACCAGACATAGCATTTTCTTTGATGGCCAAAAAGTTACATTTTAGTCTCATCAGACCAGAGCACCTTCCTCCATACATTTTGGGAGTCTCCCACATGCCTTTTCACAAACTCAAAACGTGCCATTTTTTGTTTTTTGCTGAAAGTAATGGCTTTCTTCTGGCCATTCTGCCATAAAGCCCAACTCTATGGAGCGTACGGCTTATTGTTGTCCTATGTACAGATACTCCAGTCTCTGCTGTGGAACTCTGCAGCTCCTCCAGGGTTACCTTAGGTCTCTGTGCTCCTCTTTGATTAATGCCCTCCTTGCCCGATCTGTGAGTTTTGGTTTGCGGCCGTCTCTTGACAGGTTTGCTGTTGTGCCATGTTCTTTTCATTTGGTTATGATAGATTTGATGGTGCTCCTAGGGATCATCAAAGATTTGGATACTTTTTTATAACCTAACCCTGACTTGTACTTCTCAACAACATTGTCCCTTACTTGTTTGGAGAGTTCCTTGGTCTTCATGGCAGTGTTTGGTTAGTGGTGCCTCTTGCTTAGGTGTTGCAGCCTCTGGGGCCTTTCACAAAGGTGTGTATATGTAATGACAGATCATGTGACACTTAGATTGCACACAGGTGGACATCATTTCACTAATTATGTGACTTCTGAAGGTAATTGGTTGCACCAGAGCTTTTTATGGGCTTATTAACAAAGGGGGCGAATACATACACACATGCCAATTATCAGTTTTTCTTTTTCTGAATAGTTTTATAAATATATTTTTCTAATTTTACTTCACCAACTTAGACTATTGTGTTCTGATCCATCACATATAATTCAGATTAAAAAAAAAACATTGAACTAAAGGCTGTAATGTAACAAAATAGGTAAAAAGCCAAGAGGGGTATACCCTGTATACCCTGTTTCCCCGAAAATAAGACCTAGCATGATTGTCGGTGATGGCTGCAATATAAGACCTACCCCCCAAATAAGCCCTAGTTAAAGTCCTTGTAGGTCTTATTTTCAGGGTAGGGCTTATTTTCGGGGAAACAGGGTAGGGCTTATTTGGGGGTTAGGGCTTATATTGCAGCCATCACTAACAATCATGCTAGGTCTTATTTTCGGGGAAACAGGGTATATAGGAGGTCTGGTGCTAGAATTACTGCCCATGATCTGACGTTCGCAGTGATACCTCACATGTGTAGGGTGATCACTGTTTGCATATGTGAGTTTGTTTTTGCGCAACGAGCATAGTGAGGATGGGGGCACTTTAATTTTTTTTTTTTACACTGCTACTTTATTTATTTATTTATTTATTTATTTATTTTTATCACTTTTATGTCACAAGTAATGTAAACAACTGAGGAAAGAGGGAAAGATGAATTACACAGGAGTACTGCAAACCACATACAGCTCTTCCCCCAATTGGGTTGTGATCTAATATTCATGGTGATGCTAAGAATACACATAGAATATGAATATAGCCTCATTCATGGCACAGGATCCTCCTTTTAGTCTTGACAATAATATATATAAAGAAATAAGATAAAAAACACAAAATTTACAAAAAGAATATATTAAAGTGTGGCCGATCATTTACTCACATTGAAATTTCTCGGTGCTGGCTGAACAGGGTTTGCATTTGGATGATATTCTAGAAAATATAGAAATGACAATACAATACAATAATTATCTAAGTTTCTACATCAACTTCTAAATGAAAGAAACTGAAATGACCAAAGTTAAAAGGATTTTTTTGGACTTCATAGATTAGGTTCTCTTCCTGTTGTTCTCTCTGCCGACATTATTTTCCAGAATGTAATAGTCAAATTTTGCCTCTAAGGCTGGATTCACACCTATGCAGTTTTAGTGCTTTTTGCATTTTGCAGATTTGCACTACAGAACATTTAACATGGTTTCCTATGGAACACGATCTGTAGTCCAAATCTGCAAAATGCAAAAAGCACAAAAAATGCATAGATGTGAATCCAGCCTAAATTCCACACTGATAAAATAAAGAGGCTTAGGCTCCATGCACACTAGGAGCTGGAAAAAATGATGGAAAAACACTACAGTAGATAAAAAACACTTACTATTAGCTGGCGTTTTTATGTTTTTGTGGCAGTATTTTACCGGCGTTTAGCAGTATATAGCTGGCTGTGGAAGAAATGGGCTGGCAGCCGTGTGTTTAAATACTTTAGCCCCGGAAGATTTTACCCCCTTCCTCAACAGAGCACTTTTTGCGATTCGGCACTGCGTCGCTTTAACTGACAATTGCGCGGTCGTGCGACGTTGCACCCAAACAAAATTGATGTCCTTTTTTTTCCCCATAAATAGAGCTTTCTTTTGGTGGTATTTGATCGCTTCTGCGTTTTTTATTTTTTACGCTATAAAAAAAAAAAGCGCGACAATTTTGAAAAAAGCGCATTATTTTTTACTTTTTGCTATAATAAATATCCCCCAAAAATATATAAAAAAAACATTTTTTTTCCCTCAGTTTAGGCCGATACGTATTCTTCTACATATTTTTAGTAAAAAAAAAAAAATATCGCAATAGGTGTATATTGATTGGTTTGCGCAAAAGTTATAGCGTCTACAAAATAAGGGATAGATTTATAGCATTTTTATTATTATTTTTTGTTTTACTAGTAATGTGCAATTTTTATCATGACTGCGACATTATGGCGGACACATCGGACAATTTTGACACATTTTTGGAACCATTGGCATTAATACAGGGATTAGTGCGATTAAAAATGCATTGATTACTGTAAAAATGTCACTGGCAGTGAAGGGGTTAACATTAGGGGACAATGAAGGGTATAGCTGTGTTCCCTGGGAGGTGATTCTAACTGAAGAGGGAGGGACTAACTACAGGAAGTGACAGATTGTGGTTCCTAGCTAATAGGAACACACGATCTGTCACTCCTGTCAGAACAGAACAGAACAGGGAAGTGTGTGTTTACGTGCACTCGTCCCTGTTCTGTGTCTCCAGCTCACGATTGCTCGTGGCTGGTGGTCATCGCAACTGTCGGCCACGAGCATCGGCACCCCCGCTGTGCAGCGCGCGCACCTGCTATCCGGACCCCATGAGCCAATGTATAGTTACGTGGTTTCGCGCAGGGGAGCCAACCTGCTTCAGTAAAACTGCGGCGTCTGGTCCGGAAGTGGTTAACAACTGATGACTCATCAGTGGTCAGCGGGATTACCCGCTGACAGCTGAATGTAAACAAAAGAATGCCGGCATTAAAAAAAAAACTGTGTGGGGGTTCTCCTCCCAATCCATACCAGTACGGGTGTTAAGAGGAAGCCCATGGCAAAAATAAAAAAAATCTAAACAGAGAGGGGTCCCCCCAAAATTCTTACTTTTTGCTATAATACATATTCTTCTACTTATTTTTGGTAAAAAAATCGCAATAAGCGTTTATTGATTGGTTTGCGCAAAAGTTATAGCGTCTACAAAATAGGGCATAGTTTTATGGCATTTTTATTATTTTATTTTCTTTACTAGTAATGGCGGTGATCAGCGATTTTTATCATGACTGCAACATTATGGCGGACACATCAGATACTTTTGGCGCTATTTTGGGACCATTCACATTTATACAGCGATCGATGCGATTAAAAATGCATTGATTACTGTGTAAACGTGACTGGCAGTGAATGGGTTAATCACTAGGGGGCGCTGCAGGGGTTAAGTGTGTTCTAGGGAGTGATTCTAACTGTGGGGGGGAGGGGCTACGTGTGACACAACACTGATCAGTGTCCTATCCCTAGGCAGAACGGGGAAATGATTGTTTACATCAGCATTTCCCTGTTCTTTCTCTCCGTGAGACGATCACAGGTTTTCCTGCGGACATCGAGTCTGTGGGACCTGTTATCACACTCACGGAGCTCGCGGTAGGGTCGCACGCGACCACACTGCGGCAAATTTAAAGGGACGTACCTGTACGCCCATTTGCCTGTCCGTGCCATTCTGCTGACATATATGTACATGCGGTGGTTGGCAAGTGGTTAAAATCCATACCATATCCAAAGGGCCTAGTATGGATTGGGGGAGACCCCCCATGTTGTTTTTTTCTGCCGGCAAATCACTCGCAAAAATGTCTCTACTCTTATACGCTGAAGCCTAAAAACGCCTCTAGACTAAAATAGTGTCCATGGACACATAAGATAACACTATCTGCTTCTAGAAGCAGAAAAAAAATGCTCAAAAGCTGCATCTAGGAGCGTTATTTTTTTTTAAGCTAGTGTGCATGGAGCCTTATTCCTCTAGCTATGGGTAAAGAGAGTTGAGAAAAATTACCTGGAGATTGGCAGAACAGCTTTAGTCTCTTTAGTCTCTGAACCAACAGCTGTTGGTTGTGTTTTTCTTCTTCAAGGAAGTAGAGGAAATCACCAGCCCACCTTTCAATCTTGGACTGAATAAACACTGCCCATTTTTTATCTGTATAATTTTTCAGATCATCAAATAGCACAATCACGTTGTCCTTCCCTGTGTACAAGGAAGAGATCAATAGTTAAACATGAAGTAAAACCATCCATAAAACAGTTTCATCTATGGCACGTACCAGAAATGTAACACTCCCATTGGTTTTGCTCTCAACCAAACTGTCAAACCATCCAATGGCTGGTGTCATAACTGATCACATGTACAGCATCATGGCAGTTGTAGATTAAATAGAGGCCAAGGTGGCAGCTTCCTTGGCTGAAAACGATAGGGGGGTTTACTTACACTTTAATGACATGCAGATTTCATTAAAGGATTTTTTCAGAAAGCCTTCCTCTAGAGAGTTGTATGTATTGTTACAAACAAATATGTTTGTAAACCTCACTCAGCTAACCTACCCATCCCCATTTGTTTTGGAACTCACATGGCCTGTAAATTACAAACACGTCCCGCCACCTGCAGCTACTTCCTGCTTCTGAGTGCTTAGTGGGAGGGGCTTCCTGCTAGTCAGTCCCAGCATTATACAAAAAATGCTGAGAAAATTCTTACTAACATCCATAAGAACAAATTATGCTCTGCAGCCAAATTATGCATACCATTCCGATGGAGAGCTCCCGAACCCCCAACTATAAAGGAATGACTCCAATGTATTAAAAGAATAGCGGAAATGGAAGAGCTTATCCATGAAGCAAATATATCCAAATTCAACAAACTTTGGTCCTGATGGCACCATTTTACCACAACGGATGAATACTCCAAGCACTTGGCCTAACTAGATACAAAATACCTTCGATAACCTCAGGCGGCAGAGAATGGAACCCTTATTTCCCTCCCCAGGTCCCCCCTTCTCTACCACATTCCCTACCTCCACGAGCTAAATTGCCTTACCCTTTGTAAGATCTAACTTCTGAATCCTCTTTCCCCCCTTAAAACAATGAAATACTCCACACCTTCTGCCTTTAGAACTTTTGATACATTTAAGAATGTGGATATAATCTTTCAGTTAGGAAGACTCTTACCTAGTTTTTGTACCAGCTGATCTGTTACTTTGTGGTACAGAAATTCCCCCCGTGGAGTGACAGCTTTTCCAGTCTTCATAGTGTGATATAGGATTGCTACTCCACATTGAAGTTTTCCATCTTCAAGTCCCCCATTATCATATAATGGCAATTTATGATAGGTGACTTCTCTTTGTCCAAAGGTGTCTGATGACATCAACCTCCTTAGCCAACCGATATGACACTCTTCTGATACAGAGAAGATACCAATGATGGATCTCCGAGATGTTGGCGTTTTCTGAGAACAGGTCTGAACATAGGAAATATTCAAAGACTTATAATTAAGAAAAGGTATATCACTGTTTCATTAAAAAGACATTTTCTTTTAAAAAAAAACAACACTTTGGGGGGTATTGGATTTCTGGTCCCCTGCTGCACTCAGTGGTTCCTCCTACAAAACCCTACATCATTAGAGGACACAGTAGTTATGCAGGCATTGATGGCAAGAAACACAAAGCACAGTGGGGGACCATAAGATTGACATGCCTGAAATTATTGGTTTCTGAAGGGACCATTTTTTTTTAATGGAGAAAGGTTTACCAACATGGGCAGTTGGAGAGGGCAGGACCGGATTGACATAGGGGCTATTGGAGCTTCAGCTCCAGAGCTCTACTTCAATATAGGCCCAATAAAATCAATAAACTGAGACTGGACACAATCACCGACCACAAGCCACTACATTGCATTACATTACTAGCTTCTGCCACTGGGGCACAGTGCCAGTGCGCCATGCACCCTCCTCCTCTCGGTCCATCACACTTCCCTGTCAGGTGGAGTGATCTCCACACGACAGGAGCTTCCTAGTCCCAGCCTGCGTGATCCCATTCAGAGGGCTCGATGGGGGAGGAGTGCTGGTGGTTGCCCAAGTGAGCAGAGCAAAAGCTAAGGGGCTAGGACCTGGGCTGGTAGTGGCATATAATTATTTTCTGTCCTATGGTGTGCCTGTTCAGTGTGAACAGGCTGAAGTGGGCTAATTCTTGGTTTGGGGGGGGGGGGAATTAATAAACAATATTATTTGTAATATGCACCATGAAGGAGGTTAATGTACTATGACTGATGCATTAGTGACCAGTGACAGTTAATTAACCCCTTTGTACTGCATTAGTGGCAGTAACACCGTGACAGGGCTGGGCTCAGCCCTTCCTTCTCTGAGCTGTCCGCTCAGCTGTCAGCTAATTGCCAGGTCCCATCTCTCTCCACAGTTACTCAGCTGTTGATGATATCCTGCTCATCAGTCCTGTCTACTTAAGCTGTCCAGTCCAGAGGAGCTCTGCCTTAGCCTTGGTCACATCACATGAAACTATCTCCTGTGTTCCTGTTTAAAGACTAGCTTTGCTGACATCCCTTCTGGCTCCAAATCCTGCTTGCTGTTCCACTACATTGATCCCTGACTTCTGGCTTGGGTGACTATCCATTCCGGTTACTGAACTTTGGCTATGTTTTGACTACGTTTGTTCTTTTTAGTTTTATTATTAAACAAGTGTGATTTACCTGTACTTCTGTTTCAGCCTGATTTCATGGTTTCTGACACACCAGTGGCAGTGTTAATTAACCACTTTATGCTGAATAGGGATGAGCCGAACACCCCCCCCCGGTTCGGTTCGCACCAGAACCTGCGAACGGACCGAAAATTTGCACGAACGTTAGAACCCCATTGACGTCTATGAGACTCGAACGTTCAAAATCAAAAGTGCTCATTTTAAAGGCTAATTTTCATGGTATTGTACTAAAAAGGGTTTGGGGACCCGGGTCCTGCCCCAGGGGACATGTATCAATGCAAAAAAAAGTTTTAAAAACGGCTGTTTTTTCTGGAGCAGTGATTTGAATGATGCTTAAAGTAAAAAAAAAAAAAGTGAAATATTCCTTTAAATATCGTACCTGGGGGGTGTCTATAGTATGCCTGTAAAGTGGCGTGTGTTTCCCCTGCTTAGAACAGTCCCTGCACAAAATGACATTTTTCAAGGAAAAAAAGTAATTTAAAACTGCTTGCGGCTTTAATGTAATGTTGGGTCCTGGCAATATAGATGAAAATCAGTGAGACAAATGGCATGGGTACCCTCCAGTCCATTACCAGGCCCTTTGAGTCCTGTATGGATATTAGGGGGAACCCCACACCCAAATTAAAAAAAGGAAAGGCGTGGGGCCCCCAGGCCCTATATATTCTGAAGAACAGTATACAGGCGGTGCAAACAAGACAGGGACTGTAGGTTTGTTGTTAAGTAGAATCTGTTTGTAATTTTGAACTGGTACATTTTTAACGTGTTTAGCTCCAGCCAAAAAATCTATTTTAAGCTTTTTGGAAAACATAGGGAAGGGTTATCACCCCTGTGACATTTGTTTTGCTGTCTGTGCTCCTCTTTAGAAGATATCACATCACTTTCTCTCCTAATGACAAATATTTTTAGAAAATTTGGGGTTTTTAGTGAAACAAGGATTGGTGATAAAGCATCAGTGGAAAGGAGAAAAGTTTTTCCCATATTAACTCTTACAGGAGAGAATTTCCCTTCCTAGGGGTAGATTTCATCTCACTTCCTGTTGTCTCCTTCTGTTTGCAAGTAGGAGTTGTTTGTAAGTTGGATGTTTGAAAGTAGGGGCCTGCCCTATATACTCAGCAGAAATTAGGGCCTTAGGTGTTGTTGTGGCCTCAACACTGTAAGCCCTCACAGGGCCCTGCTGTGTAATATTAGATCAAGAATTGTAATTACATGCCCCTGTTGAACAGGGCCAGAAAAATTGGGCCTTTGGTGATGGTGGTGGTGGTGCTGGTGCCACAACACTGTAAGTCCTCACAGTTACACTTGGTGGGTGCTTAAACAGGCCCTGCTGTGAAATATTAGATCAAGAATTGTAATTACATGCCCCTGTTGAACAGGGGCTGAAAAATTGGGCCTTAGGCACTGGTACTGGTGCCACAACACTGCAACCCCTCACAGATACTCTAGTTGGAACGCAGGAACGAGCCCTGCTGCAAAGTATTGCATCAAAAATTGTAATTACACGCCCCTGTTAAACAGAGGCTGAAAAATTGGGCCTTAGGCACTGGTGGCGGCGCCCAGAACCAAAAATGTTCTTACAAGATATCAGCATGATCATTGAGGAGGAAGAGGATAATTACTCAGCATAACAGGATAGTCACTCAGCATCAGCATAGGCAGTCTTTGAAGGGATCTGACATTTCAAAAAAAAATATTCGGTTACATCAGCATCAGGTGCTTGGTAGCTGGTGGTGATCCAAGACTGATTCATTTTTATGAAGGTCAGTCGATCGACCGAGTCGGTGGACAGACGCACCCTGTGATCGATTACAAAGCCTCCAGCAGCACTGAATGTGCATTCCGAAAGAACGCTGGATGCAGGACAGGCCAGTAGCTCAATTGCATACTGTGCAAGCTCTGGCCAGTGATCCATCCTCAAGACCCAGAAAAACCAGAGGATTTTCGGTGGGAAAGGTGTCCAAGTCAGATCTTGCCCCTAGGTATTCCTGCACCATGTAAAACAGACGCTGGCGATGGTTGCTGGAACCGATCATACCTTGGGGCCGCGGACTAAAAAATTGTCTGAACGCATCTGTCAGACGGTCACCTTTTCCACCACTCCTTCTTTGACAGACCGAAGCCTCAGCAACACGTTGTCCAGAAACAGGAGTTTGTAACCTCCCAGTCTCTGGGAACGCGTTGCACAGACCTTTCTGCAAGGCCTCCCGAAGATGTTTCATCCTCTGCTCCCTCTGCGATAGCAAGATAAGGTCCGCAACCTTACCCTTGTAACGTGGATCAAGGAGGGTTGCCAGCCAGTATTGGTCCTTCTCCTTGATACCACGAATACGGGGATCCTTCCGCAGGCTTTGCAGGATCAGGGAGGCCATGCAGCATAGGTTTGCTGAGGCATTCGGTCCGGAGTCCTCTGGGTAACTAAGGACGACATGGTCCGCAGCCACCTCCTCCTAGCCACGTACAAGTCCATGTGTTTCTTGGGACTGATCCCTTAAAGACTGCTGCTGATACAGAGTGCCAGGCTCCGCCTCCATACTGACACAATCCTCCTCCTCCTCGTACTCTTCCTGTGTGATCGGCGGGCACGCAGGAACACTGTCTGGATAAAGGGGGCCTTGAGAGCTAAGGAAGTCCTCCTCTTCCTGCCTCTGTTCTGTCTCAAGTGCCCTGTCCATTATTCCATGCAGCATGTGCTCCAACAGGTGGACAAGGGGGACAGTGTCACTGATGCATGCACTGTCACTGCTCACTATCCTTGTGGCCTCCTCAAATGGCCCACTGGCGTGGGGAAAAAAAAACAAGCTCCCCTGACCCTGTCCTGGTGCCATAGTCGCACAGGTACTCATTGATGGCCCTCTGCTGCGTGTGCAGCTTCTGCAGCATGGCCAACGTTGAGTTCCACCTGGTGGGCATGTCACAGATTAGGCGGTTCTTGGACAGGTTAAACGCCTTTTGGAGGTCTGCCAGCCGAGCACTGGCATTATATGATTGGCGGAAATGCACACAGACTTTCCTGGCCTGCCTCAGGACATCCTGTAAGCCCGGGTACCTGCCCAAGAACTGCTGCACCACCAAGTTAAGGACGTGAGCCAAACAGGGCACTTGGGTCAGTTGTCCCTGTCAGAGGGCGGAGAGGAGGTTGGTGCCATTGTCGCAAACCACCATTCCTTCCTTAAGTTGGCGTGGCGTCAACCACCTCTGAACCTGCCCCTGCTGAGCTAACAGAACCTCTGCCCCAGTGTGGCTCCTGTCCCCCAAGTACACCAGCTCAAGCACCGCATGGCATCTTTTGGCCTGCATACTTGCGTAGCCCCTTGAATGCCCCAGAGCACCGCTGGTTCCGAGGACAAAGCACAGGAAGAGGCCATGGAGAAAGAAGAAGAGGAGGGGGTGGAGGAGAGAGGTGTGTCACAATCATTAGTAGTGGCATTTTGGAGGCGTGGTGGCAGAACAACCTCCAACACTACTGCACCTTGTCCTTCATCCTTCCGAGCTGCCAGCAGAGTCACCCAATGCGTGGTGAAACTTAGGTAACGTCCCTGTCCATGCCTGCTGGACAATGAGTCAGCGGTAATATGCACCTTTCCGCGGACCGCCCTGTCCAGCGAGACATGGACATTGCCTTCCACATGCCGGTAGAGAGCCGGAATCGCCTTCCGTGAGAAAAAGTGGCATTTGGGTACCTGCCACTGAGGAACCGCACATTCCACAAACTCACAGAAGGGGGCAGAGTCTACCAAATGAAATGGTAGCAGTTGAAGTGCTAGCAATTTTGCCAAGCTAGCATTCAACCGCTGGGCATGTGGATGGCTGGGAGTGAACTTCTTTCGGCGGTGCAGCAGCTGGGGCAGAGAAATTTGCCTGGTACAATCTGATGTCGGTGTACCGAAAACAGATTGCCCACAAGTACTTGGCTGTGACACACCTAATTCTACACCTTCATTCCTCTCAGTGCAGGTCTCAGAGAAGCCTGAAGGTATAGTGGGGTTGGAGATCTCAGCTGAAGAGGAGCAAGGAGAGGTCCTCTTTGTTATTTGGTGTGGGTCTTTTAGATACGCTTGCCAATGAACTGCATGGCAGGTCAACATATGTCTGGTCAAGCATGTGATGCCCAAGCGGGAGATGTTTTGGCCACGCGAGATACACTTGAGACATATGTTGCAAATAGCAGCGGTGCGATCTGATGCACTCGTCTCAAAAAAGGCCCACACCAAAGATCTTTTGGAATAACGTGCAGAGACAACAGCGCCCTGCACATGCGGGGCTTTGCAGTGTGATGCAGACAGTGTGCTGCCCTTAGGCTGGCCCATAGAGGGCATCCTGCGTCGTTGGTGATGTGCCTCCTCCTCCTCGCTCCTATCAGGCACCCACGTTGAGTCAGTGACCTCATCATCCCCTCCCTCCTCATCACTGGAGCAAACCTGGCAGTATGCTGCAGCAGGGGGAGCATGACTGCCAGATTGCTGTCCTTCTTGGGCACCCCTCTGTCCGTGCTCACGTTACTGCCTTTTATCTAGCTCAGTATCATCATCAGAGCCTTCTAAATGCTGGGCATCCACCTGGAGCATGTACCCAACACTGTGGTCAAACAGTTCGAGGGACTCCACAGGAGGACATGGTGGGGCTAGGGAAGGAGTCACTGATGCCATTGAGCCGAGGGAAGAGGCCGTGTTGGCAGCTGCTTTGCCAGACAATGTACCCTGAGCATGGGTGGGAGAGGATGAGGAGGATGAGGATGGCTTGGTCATCCACTCGACCAAGTCTTCCGCATGTTGCGGCTCAACACGGCCAGCTGCCAAAAAAAAGGCCAAGCGTGTCCCACGGCCACGTGCTGATGAGGATGCACCGTCTCCACGACCAGCACTGTTGCCTCTAGACACAGAGCCTGCTTGACCTCTTTTATTGGCTTGAGACTGTCTGCCTCTCCTTGTTGGCCTTCCAGACATACTAATGGCCTGTAGCTGCACTAAGCTGGGATAGATATATATATATATATATATATATATATATATATATATATATATATATATATATATATATATATATATACTGATACTGCAGCTAGCAAAATCAACTGCCTGCCTGTAGTATGAGAACACCACCAACCTTCTACAGGTAGCTTTAGCTGAACACTGTGCAGAGGTCGCACTACACTAACTTGTAGTTTTAGCTGAACACTGTGAGGAGGACGCATTACACTAACTTGTAGCTTATTTAGCTAGCTGCGGTAGTGATAGGATTAGGAAAACACCACCAACCTTCTACAGGTAGCTTTAGCTGAACACTGTGCAGAGGTCGCAAAAAACTAACTTGTAGCTTATTTAGCTGCCTGCGGTAGTGATAGGATCAGGAAAACACCACCAACCTTCTACAGGTAGCTTTAGCTGAACACTGTTCAGAGCTCGCAAAAAACTAACTTGTAGCTTTAGCTGAACACTGTTCAGAGGACGCACTACACTAACTTGTAGCTTATTTAGCTGCCTGCGGTAGTGATAGGATCAGGAAAATACCACCAACCTTCTACAGGTAGCTTTAGCTGAACACTGTGCAGAGCTAGGAAAAACTAACTTGTAGCTTATTTAGCTGCCTGTGGTAGTGATAGGATCTGGAAAACACCACCAACCTTCTACAGGTGGCTTTAGCTGAACACTGTGCAGAGGTCACAAAAAACTAACTTGTAGCTTTTCTAGCTGCCTGCGGTAGTGATAGGATCAGGAAAACACCACCAACCGTCTACAAGTAGCTTTAGCTGAACACTGCGCAGAGCTTGCACTATACTAACTTGTAGTTTTAGCTGAACACTGTGAGGAGGACGCACTACACTAACTTGTAGCTTATTTAGCTGCCTGCGGTAGTGATAGGATCAGGAAAACACCACCAACCTTCTACAGGTAGCTTTAGCTGAACACTGTGCAGAGGTCGCAAAAAACTAACTTATAGCTTATTTAGCTGCCTGCGGTAGTGTTAGGATCAGGAAAACACCACCGACCTTCTACAGGTAGCTTTAGCTGAACACTGTGCAGAGCTCGCAAAAAACTAACTTGTAGCTTATTTAGCTGCCTGCGGTAGTGATTGGATCAGGAAAACACCACCAACCTTCTACAGGTAGCTTTAGCTGAACACTGTGCAGAGCTCGCACTACACTAACTTGTAGTTTTAGCTGAACACTGTGAGGAGGACGCACTACACTAACTTGTAGCTTTAGCTGAACACTGTGCAGAGGTCGCACTACACTAACTTGTAGCTTTAGCTGAACAGTGTGAGGAGGACGCACTACACTAACTTGTAGCTTTGGCTGAGCACTGTGCAGAGGTCACACTACACTAACTTGTAGCTTTAGCTGAACACTGTGAGGAGGACGCACTACACTAACTTGTAGCTTTAGCTGAACATTTTGAGGAGGACGCACTACACTAACTTGTAGCTTTAGCTGAACACTGTGCACTACACTAACATGTAGCTTTAGCTGAACACTGTGAGGAGGACGCACTACACTAATTTGTAGCTTTAGCTGAACACTGTGCAGAGGTCGCACTTCACTAACTTGTAGTTTTAGCTGAACACTGTGAGGAGGACGCACTACACTAACTTGTAGCTTTAGCTGAACACTGTGCACTACACTAACTTGTAGATTTAGTTGAACACTGTTCAGAGGACTCACTACACCAACTTGTAGCTTTAGATGAACACTGTGCAGAGGTCACACTAAACTAACTTGTAGCTTTAACTGAACACTGTGAGGAGGATGCACTACACTAACTGCAAATAGTCTAGCTGCCTGACTGTGGTACTAATAGGATCAAAAGAACACCAGCAATTTTCTTCAGGTAGCTGTAAATACTGTAACAACACTAGGCTGCCTGTCAGTAGCAAGATAACAGGAACGGATCTAGATAAACTGAATACAGTGTATATATATATATATATATATATATATATATATATATATATATATATATACACACATACAACACCTGGGATGCATATATATACAAAATACACTGTAAGTGCAGCTAACTCACTGACTGTCCTGCGTAATCTATCTAACTTTAATCAAATTACACTGTCTCTCTGTCTATCTCTCTCAACGCAGGAACACACTACACAGGGCCACCGTGCAGGCAGCCTTATATATTGTGGGGCGTGTACTAAATCCCCTGAGCCATAATTGGCCAAAGTCTCCTTGGCTTTGGCCAATTACGGCTCTCTGTTCAGAATGCGCTGTGATTGGCCAAGCATGCGGGTCATAGTGCATGCTTGGCCAATCATCAGCCAGCAATGCACTGCGATGCCGCAGTGAATTATGGGCCATGACGCGCCACACGAATTTGGCGTGAACGGCCCATATGGTTCGCAATTCGGCGAACAGATGATGTTTGAGTCGAACATGGGTTCGACTCGAACACGGGTTCGACTCGAACACGAAGCTCATCCCTAATGCTGAAGCATGAGAGGGTTAATTGACACTGGTGCCACCAATGCAGCACAAAGGGCTTAATTAGCTGCCACTGGTCACTAATGGATCAGTGATAGTACATTAACCCCCTTCATGCTGCATATTACAAATAGTAGTGTTATTCTCAGAGATGAGAAACTAAGAGATCTATTAGCAAATGCAGCACACTGTACACACATTACACATTGTTAGGCACACATTTAACCTCTTAATTGCCCTAGATGTTAACCCCTTCCCAGCCAGAGTCGCAGTCCCATTATAGGTCGTTGAAATAAAAATTCCAGTCTATATACCAGTGGCCCCCCCGGTCAGTCGGTAGCACTTACCCCATTACCTGAGGCTTCCCCTGTTCAGCGGCGGTGGCCTCCCGTTCTCCTGCTCTGCACGGGACATCATGGCGGCCGCTTCCATCTCCTTCCTCCTCTGCGGCGGCCAATCGGGAGTCCTCTCTTTTTGGCCAATCGGAAAACGGGTCTCACACCCGCTTCTGATTGGCCGGATTGAGGATCAATGTTTCAACAGCGAATATTCATTCACTGTTGTAACACATCTGGGTGGGCTCTGTTTTTACTCTCTGTGACCCCAGCCCACCCTATTTTGAAGCCTATTAGAGTCTCTGGCTCTAATCATGTGCTTAAAAAAAAACCTTGGCCGCTGTATTTCATTAAAGGGGCCGGGCGCATGAATAGGGTATGGCCGTGGATAGATTCATGTTATGCATGAATCTATCCATTGCATATAGGGGAATGGAGTAGAGAGAGGGGGCGGCGCCCGGGCACCCCTAATGGACAGGCCGCCCCCGATATATACCATACTTTGTAGACGCTATAACTTTTACTTAAACCAGTCAATATACACTCATTGGGATTTTTCTTTTATCAAAGACATGTAGAAGAATACATTTTGGCCTAAATTTATGAAGAAATTTGATTTTTTATATATTTTTTTTGGATATGTTTTGTAGCAGAAAGTAAAAAATATTGGTTTTTCACATTTTGTTCTGTTTTTCATTTATATCACAAATAAATAAAAAAAACCCAGTGGTGATCAAATACCAAAAAAATAAAGCTCTGTGTTGTGTGAAAACAATGATATCAAATTTGTTTGGGTACAACGTTGCATGACTGCACAATTACCAGTTAAATTAGCGCAGTGCTGAATAGCAAAAAATGACCTGTTCATGAAGGGGGTAGAATGTCCGGCGGTCATTTGGTTAGGGTAAAAAAGTCTAGTTCTAGTTCAAAAACTGACACTTTTGGCACTTTTTGGGGACCAGTGACACTAATACGGTGATCAATGCTGTACATATGCACTGTCACTGTACTAATAACACTGCCTGGGAAGGGTTTAACATCAGGGGCGATCAAAGGTTTAACTGAGTGCCTAGGTCATGCCTACTCACTGTGGGGGAGGTGCTTTGACTAGGGGAAGGCAAAGATCTGTGTTCCTGCTTAGCAGAAACACAGGATCAATACCTTCCCTTCTGACAGAACAACAATCTACCTTATTTACATAGACAGATACCCTGTAACCGCTTCCCTACTGGCCACAGTATATATACATTGTGGTAGGGAAGCAGTTATACAGGGATTATGGTTGGGGCTACAACCATGATCCCGGTGTCATTTTTTACAGCTGGTGATTCTCTTTCAGGTAAAAGTACTCTGGACAGCCACTGGAATACTTTTACAGGTGGCAGAAGGGGGTCCCACCCCCTCCTGCCACCGCCACCATCGGGAAAGACCAGTAACAATACAGCCGGCAGCATCCATCTCTGGCCTCACAGTGAGAGGAACTGAAGCTCCTCCCACTGTGTGACATCAGAACTGGCGAGCGTCCACTATTTTGTGACTCACAGTTTCGCTTGTTTACTGGCTGCACACCAATCTGTGTCCGATTGGCTGCCTTGGAGCCCCATCTCTCCATAAAGAGTACCTGTCATTGCTATTGCTGTCAAAAGTGATGTTTACATAATCAAAAAAAAAAAAAAAAACACTAAAAAAAATAAAAATAAATAAAATACATGTAAAAAAATAAATAATTAAAGCTCCCCTGTCACCCCATGCTCACATGTCGGTCCCACACGCATATGTAAACAGTGATCGCACCACACATGTGCAGTATCACCATGAACATCAGGGCGAGAACAATAATTCTAGCACTAGACCTCCTGTGTAAATCTAAAATGGTAACCTGCAGAGGCTTTTAAAGCGTCACCTATGGATAATTTAAGGTACTGTAGTTTGTAGAAGTTTGTAGAAGATCCACTGATTCCTCTCTAATTCTGGAATTGCTGTACAGTACCTTTTCTCTTCTGTCACTAGGTGGCACTATGGCTGGTGCCATTAGGTTGACAGGGGCTTAGCAAAGTCAGATCATGATTGGATGGGCGTTTCAGCCAAATGGCGGGGGTTTCTTTAGTCCCTTGGGCTGCTGGGAGAGCCTTTTTATTTGGGTGGAGTCAAGTGATCGGGGTTCTGTGCCACCTGGACAGCTGTCTGGGTGGACGTGTGTTATGTTGCCCCAGGTTGCTAGGCCAGAAGCCTGAGGCCTATCCCGGGGACTCCTGGCTGATAGGCTGCCTGAGGCCTATCCAGGAGCAGGAGAAGCAGCGTGGGGTTGGGACTGCAGGATTGTAGTGCAACCGAGTTGCAAAGTTTCAGACGGACAGGGAACCAGTTGTGGTCAGAGGTAGGGGGGAAGCTGTCTCCATTAAGGGACCATCCACCTTATTACCGGAGATCACTGTGAGTAAACTCGAGCGGGCACCAGAGCAGTCTTCTCACCAGCCGGTAAAGAAGTGGGAAAGCTTCAACAAATGCCAAGCCAGGGACCCAGCAGGATAGCGGGAGTGACGCTTGAGGAGTATACAGTGGGATAGCTGTGGAAGAGCTTGGGAGATCCAGTGATGATTGGGATCTAAAAGTCTAGTGAGAAACCTGGAGCTCAGTGAGTGAAGATCTACAGTGGGGTACTGGGAGATAAGAAACTGGCTGTTCTGTGTTACCAAGAGTTATGTGCAACTATCTGTTACTACTTCAGTTGCCAAAGGAGACAGCGGTCCTACCTATACAGACGTGGCATCCGCCTGGAGGCCTATCCCTGTATAGATGTCTACCTATAGTGTCTCGGAGTCTGCCAATTACCATTGCGTCTACCTAAGGGTGTCCTGGCCCTAACCCTCTCTCCCACAGTTCTTATTAAGTATAAATGTAAAAGCTGGGCCCCCCAAGGGATAATATGAGCAGTGGATCAACAAGGATCAAAAATTGCAGATGGAATGCAAAGAAGTTTTTTTAGATAAAAGTATCAAATTTTATTAGTACAAATTGTGCAAAAATACATACTGACATCTAAAATCAACAATACAATATGAACAGTTGGTGTCAGAAATAAAGCTGCTGGAGTGTAGGCGGTGAACTACAATGGCCAATCAATGGTCAAAAGAAGTAGTACAACTGCTACCAGATACCCTACATGTTTCAGAAAAACACAAAAAGATTCATTTCTTTTTATGATGTGTACTTCCTTCCTCAGGGGTTTCAGACAAGCAGGTTATTAAATTTCTAAAGAGAAAAAATATATTTGCATATATATATGTGAGTAAATAGATTTTACATCTGCATAAGTAATAAGAAATAGTAGGCATTGATCAATAGGCTTCAATTCACATGAAAAGACAGAAACAGCAACAAGCTAGATATTAATCCAAAAACAAGATTTACAGGACATCTGACTTTCTATTATAACAAAGGTATGCACAGTGATATTGGGAGATGGAACTCTCACGTCCAGGAAGACAGCGGATAGAGGCAATCCTCCCAATTAGATTCAAAAACAAGGATAATAAACGAAGTAGCAAACTCTCATTTTTGTATGGGATTAACCTTATGCCTGGAGGGGGAGACGGCAAGGCAGGGCTCACGAGAGCCGCCACTAAAAGGCAAAATTGACGCACATCTAAAACAAAAAAGAGGGAGAGAGGGACATTGTATATATCTCTGTACCATGAACGTGATATGCATTGGGATAGAGGGAGAGATATAAAGTATAACACTCCCAGTAATTGTATCAGCGCAAAGCATAAAGCAGGATATATAGACAGGTAACTGACCTTAACCACTCAAAGCAACCAGGACCGGTGTGAAGAGCTGTACTCCTCCCAGCTGTGTAGCAGAGTTCTGTGTTTGCTAGAGAGTGAGGTTAAATACCTGAAAATGTGGGAGTGATTGTGGCTAGACAACCAGTCCTGCTAGTTTGGAACATTGTGGGTCCAGGTGAAGGAGATAAGTATAGGATGAGGGGCGAGTATGACAGGCTCAGAGTGCCAAAAGAGATATGTGGTGGTAGATAAGAAGCGTCAGCCAATCACGGCTTCCCGGCCTGAGCGACGTCCGACGTCATTGCGCAAATGACGCAATGGCGTCCGGCGTCGACAAAGGCCGCCGACACGGAAGAAGGGCAGCCTGCCAGGACAAGATGAACAGTCTAATGCACATGCGCAAGACAGAAAATCAAGCGCATGCACATGGAGCTGCTGAGGGGAAGCCTGCGTCAATATGAAGTGGAAACGGAGGCCTTTCCGTGTCGGGGAGCATTGCCGAGCCATTCCCGTGGGCATTTGGGGAAATAAAACAATTCTGAATTATTATAAAAAATTGTGAATATAGAATAAGAGAATTTCGTTTGGGGGGAATATTGCCGATATCCTCTATACTGGCAGGACATGGGGATCCCATCTGTACAGGAATGTATTGTTCCCTAAAGAACGAGAAACAAGAAAAGACAATTTGATTACAATTACAGAATATATAATTACAATTACAAAATATATGATAGTACATAAAAAGGAATAGATAATTAATGGGTACTGAGGATAAGCATGCTAGCTTGATAAAAACATCAGAATACATTAAATAGGCAACCTTCCTGTCTCTAATATTAAAGTATAAGCAGAAATTATTAGACGTGGAACTAAGTGAAAAAACAGAGAGGGAAAAGAGAAAAGAAAGAAGAAAAAGAAGAGAGAAAAAGAAGAAGAAAAGGGAAAAGAAAAAGGAAGGGAAGAAAAGAATGGGTGAAGATACATAAATTTAATTTTGGAGGTCCTTATCATAACCCTCTGTGGCGAAGCCTGGAAGGAAAGGCTTCAAAAATATCCATTTTGGTATTGGACCGCCTACACCCGAG
Source organism: Aquarana catesbeiana (assembly GCA_037953035.1). Classification (NCBI taxonomy): domain Eukaryota; kingdom Metazoa; phylum Chordata; class Amphibia; order Anura; family Ranidae; genus Aquarana; species Aquarana catesbeiana. The sequence continues at coordinate 5,881,916 of JBBHAA010000512.1, read as the reverse complement.
CTCTCGTGGGGGAGACTATAATAAGATGCTCCTCCAACGAGAACTCCGTTGGATATCAAAACTTGACGCAACCTTACCACCTGGCCTCAATGAAGCCTTTAATTTGAAGCCTTTCCTTCCAGGCTTCGCCACAGGGGGTTATGATAAGGACCTCCAAAATTAAATTTATTTATCTCCACCCATTCTTTTCTTCCCTTCCTTTTTCTTTTCCCTTTTCTTCTTTTTCTCTCTTCTTTTTCTCTGCTTATACTTTAATATTAGCCACAGGAAGGTTGCCTATCTAATGTATTCTGATGTTTTTATCAAGCTAACATGCTTATCCTCAGTACCCATTAATTATCTATTCCTTTTTATGTACTATCATATATTTTGTAATTGTAATTATATATTCTGTAATTGTAATCAAATTGTCTTTTCTTGTTTCTCGTTCTTTAGGGAACAATACATTCCTGTACAGATGGGATCCCCACGTCCTGCCAGTAAAGAGGATATCGGCAATATTCCTCCCAAACAAAAGTATCTTTTTTATAATAATTCTGAATTGTTTTGTTTCCCCAAATGCCCACGGGAATGGCTCGGCGGTGCTCCCCGACATGGAAAGGCCTCCGTTTCCGCTTCATAGTGACGCAGGCTTTCCCTCAGCAGCTCCCATGCACATGCGCTTGATTTTCTGTCTCGCGCATGCGCATTAGACTCTTCATCTAGTCCTGGCAGGCTGCCCTTCTTCCGTGTTGGCAGCCTTTGTCGACGCTGGACGCCATTGCATCATTTGCGCGGTGACGTCGGACGCCGCTCAGGCCGGGAAGCCGTGATTGGCTGACGCCTCCTATCTACCACCACATATCTCTTGTGGCACTCTGAGCCTGTCATACTCGCCCCTCATCCTATACTTATCTCCTTCCCCTGGACCCCCAATGTTCCAAACTAGCAGGACTGGTTGTCTAGCCACAACCACTCCCACATTTTCAGGCATTTAACCTCACTCTCTAGCAAACACAGAACTCTGCTACACAGCTGGGAGGAGTACAGCTCTTCACACCGGTCCTGGTTGCTTTGAGTGGTTAAGGTCAGTTACCTGTCTATATATCCTGCTCCATATATCCTGCTTTATGCTTTGCGCTGATGCGCTTATCCTTGTTTTTGAATCTAATTGGGAGGATTGCCTCTATCCGCTGGCTTCCTGGACGTGAGAGTTCCATCTCGCAATATCACTGTGCATACCTTTGTTATAATAGAAAGTCAGATGTCCTGTAAATCTTGTTTTTGGATTAATATTTAGCTTGTTGCTGTTTCTGTCTTTTCATGTGAATTGAAGCCTATTGATCAATGCCTACTATTTCTTATTACTTATGCAGATGTAAAATCTATTTACTCACATATATATATGCAAATATATTTTTTCTCTTTAGAAATTTAATAACCTGCTTGTCTGAAACCCCTGAGGAAGGAAGTACACATCATAAAAAGAAATTAATCTTTTTGTGTTTTTCTGAAACATGTAGGGTATCTGGTAGCAGTTGCACTACTTCTTTTGAACATTGATTGGCCATTGTAGTTCACCGCCTACACTCCAGCAGCTTTATTTCTGACACCAACTGTTCATATTGTATTGTTGATTTTAGATGTCAGTATGTATTTTTGCACAATTTGTACTAATAAAATTTGATACTTTTATCTAAAAAAACTTCTTTGCATTCCATCTGCACTTTTTGATCCTTGTTGATCCACTGCTCATATTATCCCTTGGGGCGCCCAGCTTTTACATTTATCGTTTGTTTAATGGGATGTGGCAGTGGTTCCCAGGATCAGCTCAATGCCAGTTCCAATTTTATAAATTTCACAGTTCTTGGTAAGAGACAATAAATCTCTTTGCATTCAAAAATCACCCATCATTTCATCTTGCATTACACCCACCATGCCTGTTAACCCATTCTACAAGGAAGGATGTCAGCTCTCCCTGACTCTTGAGGTCACCATTAGGCCTCTGGAGGCCCGGGACACTGCTACATAAAGCATGACATGACATGTAAGGTATCTATTTACTCATGTTTGGGGGATCTAAGTAAATTTCTAGCAAAAAAAATAAGTAGATTTTTTTTTTACATGAATGTCAGAAGTTAGAGCTCCCCCGTAATGGATATCTCGGTATTGGTCAGAGAGGTAGAACACATCTCACTACTTTGAGGGATAGGATGCCAACATGTTAGAGTACCAGCTGGCAAGCTGGAGCCACGTCTATATTAAACATTCTGGATTTGGGGGCTCAGAACACATTCAACAACAAAAATGCTTGCAGAGGTCTCTTGGTTTTCAGGGGAAAAAAAAATTTAGAAATTATTACTAGTTCATACTGTTCTTCTAATAAGGTGGAGCAAATATTACTAGACTGCAGTATTGCAGGTTTAGCCACACATTTATCTTCACAACACAACAACACAACAAAATTTTCTTCTTTTATTACTCACATTTAATGTTTTTGAGGTTTGCGGAGCAAGATCTACTTTGTGAGGATGTTCTGTAAAAAAATAAAAGTACAATTATCATTTTGAGTACAAAAAAGAGCTTTCCTGTATAACTCTGTAAGACTGAAGAGTAGCTTTTCCTCTAGACATAGTAACTGAAATAAAATCTAAAATAAGTATTATTATCCAAAGGTGGTTACGGATACCCTCTATTTATTCCATATATGTATTAATTTGTCTATATCTATAGGTAGCTAGTCTTTTAAAATTCTGATAAAGGTACTGTTGATAACACAATAATATAAGGTTAGCTATAAAAACAAACACACTGCTTAATAAAACAACGTCTTATTTATTTCCCAAGAAAATAGGAAAATGCTAAAATGGAAACACTAAAGGAAGATATTACAAAGCATATAACAAAAGAACATCAAAGGTACTTATCGCAAGGCGGTCCCCTAGACACTGTCTCATCAGCTTGGCTCAAGATGGTAACAGAGAGAGCCATGAGGCTCAGAGAACCATCAGACAAGAGCCAAGAGCGAAAAAGGGACGATTTCCCTTCTGTGTGCACTTCTTACACATTCATCCAGACGCACTCGTAACCACACCCCACTACCCTCCTGTCCAATGAGATATTGCCAAGAGATAGTCCTTTTAATATATTATATTTCTGTCCGTCCTGCTGTATTGGCCTCCAGGGGCAGTTCTTAGCTTGCCCTTTGATCTTCTGTAGGAGGACATTCATCAATCATCTTGTCAGCCATCGTCCTTTTTGAAGCTTGCTTGCAGAGCATTATCACACCAGCCGGTCAGGAGCCAAGCTTTTGTTCAGCCTTTCTTCTTTTAGATGACTTTTCTGATATGCTACAAAGCTTTGATGTGCAACTTGTTACATTCCAGACAGCCCCCAAGAATGCGAAGGTTTGGTATAGCCATAGTTCATATTTCAAACACCTCTTTTATTTATGAAATAAAACATGTTGCCTTCCAACAGTAACTATAAGGCATCATGTACACCGCTGCTGGTAAACGGATGTTTCGGATCAGTTGGGCATTATTTCCAGCTGCCCCTGAACTCTCCTCTATGTTATCTTATCTGTCCATGTACATGGGGTCGTTTACAGTAGTTTCTAGGCAGTTGAGTTTAGAAGCATTTCAAGACGGATGTTTGTGCTTAGCAGCGTTTTGTTTACAGGCTTTTTTAATATGGAGAAACATTTTTTGACCATTTTCAATGTAAAAAAATGCTTCTAAAAGCAAACATGGCATATAAACGCAGCACAGTAGATGTTTTTAAAACGTTGGTTACTATCTGTCAAATTAAATCGTTCAGGAGAGGTTTTAAAAACGTCCTGTGTACATGAAGCCTTAATCTAACACCATAGGCATGTGCAGAAAAAAAAATGAAAAAATTTGTTTGGTTTTGTTTCGATTTGTATTTTACAAAAACTTGTTTAGTTAAATTTGTTTTAATTCATTTTCGGAATTTGTTTTGTTTATTCTTATTCAAATTAATTCAAATTCAAATTTTCGAACTCAAATTCACATTGATTCGAAAGGTTTTCGAATCAGTTTTGAAAAGTTTTCGAATTTGAATCATTTTCCAATTTCCAGGGTGAATAAAATAGAAATAGAATAAAAAATTGAATAGAATAAAAAATAAAAGAGAATAGAATAGAATGAACAAATAGAAAAGATATGATTAAATAAACAATAGAATAGAATAGAAAAGAAAGAATATAACCATTTCCCAAAATTCAAATAGAATCAAATCTAATTTGAATAGAATAGAAAAAAATAGATTAGAATAGGAAGATGTTATATTCATTCTATTCTATTCTGTTGTTTTTTTCTATACTATTGTGTTATTTTCTTTTCTAATCAGATTGATTCTATTTGAATTCTGGAAAATGGTTATATTGTTTCTAGTCTATTCTATTGTTTATTTAAATTCTATTCTTTACTATTCTATTAGAATTTCAGAAGATGGTTATAATCTTTTTATTTTTTTCCCCAAAAAAATTATTTTATTAAAGAATAGAAAGTCTTACAGCAATCTTAAACATTGATGAAATAATTATGAGATACACAGTAACAGAATGTCCCAGCTAATTTTTAACAATCACTTCCATGCTAGATTAATTGTGGAAGGGGTTAATGGCCAAACCTAAGCCTTTAATTGGGTTGTAATTGACCATTATTAACAGACACTCTGAAGGAAGTCTGATATATGTGCCGTTGAAGTACCGAGCTGCAGGACTTGTGACCTGAGATTGGAGTAAGACCTGTGTCAGATGTATTTTGTGTATTGCACTGGATATATGTGGACATGGATAATGCGTGTTTAGAGTAGCTTTGTGTGTGTCTTAAGTTCGACTTTTGGGTTGGGTGTTTAAAGACTATGTAAAGTGGGAAGACTGTGTGCCTACGTGGGTGCCTAGATGGGGAGCATGAGTGATGGAGGGGGAGAGGGCAGGAGGGTTGGATGTGGAGGGGGCTGGGGTGAGGGAAGGAGAGGGATAGGAAGAAAGGAGGGGGGGAGAGAGGGAAGGATGGGAGGTCTCTGACTTCCCCTGGTAGATGGCGTTCAGCTGTGGTGGTTTGAAGGGGTATGAGATAAGTTTGGGGAATGTTTACTGTTTAAATGAAGAATTAGTAGATAAAGGGCTAGATCGTATTGGGGTTAGGTCAACAGGTATAGATCTCCTTTATGTGGGTGGGTTTAGTATGGCCTTGTATTCAGGTAACATTTGGTAATGTAACCGACAGGCCCACTTTCGACTGAATTTTGTCAGGGTGTCCTGTGAGATGTGAATAAGCTTCTCCATTTCTGCTACTTCGTGTATTCTGGCAAACCAGTCTTTAAGAGTGGGTATCTGCTTCGAATTCCAGTGTATGGGGATGCATTGTTTTGTTGCATTAATCATATGCATCATAAGTGATTTATAATAAGTAGTATGTGGTAGAGAGGAGAGGTGTAGAAGGAATTGGGCTGGGGTGAAGTCTAGATTGTATGTGGTGACTTGAGTGATTATGCAGCATACCTCTGATCAGAAAGCCTGTAAGGGGGTGCAGGACCACCAAATGTGAAGAAGGGTACCCCTTTCCTGATGGCACCTCCAGCAAGTCTCAGGGATGTCGGGCTTAAATTTATGTAACAGTACTGGGGTATGGTACCACCTAGCCTGAATTTTATACCCATTTTCCTGCATGGTGACGGTTGAGCCCTTGTGTATGTTCAAAAATATTTGTTCCCATCTCTCATCCGTGAGTTGGATGGATAGGTCAGCCTCCCATTTTTTGCAAGATTGGTTATCTTTTACTTTGAGATCGGCGAAGATGAGGTTGTGAATGTAGGAGATAAGATGTGATTGGGGTGATGTTTTGGTGCACAGTAATTCGAAAGTTGTGAGTGGTCTGAAGCACTGTCCATCTTTGTTTAAAATTTTGAGGTAGTGGGCAATCAATAAATACGCCCATGGGGGGATAGGTGTCTTCTCTGTACGGGCGGCAATTTGTGCTGCACTGAGTAAGCTACCCTGGTGGTAAAATTGGTGGACTCTGATTTGTTCCTGTGGCCGGTTATCAGAAAGATAACGGTGCTGCATACCTGGCTGGAAGTCAGGGTTTAATTTTATTGGAGTCAGTGGGCTATAGGGATGAGGCGAACACCCCCCTGTTCGGTTCGCACCAGAACTTGCGAACAGGCAAAAAATTTGTACGAACACGCGAACACCATTAAAGTCTATGGGACACGAACATGAATAATCAAAAGTGCTAATTTTAAAGGCTTATATGCAAGTTATTGTCATAAAAAGTGTTTGGGGACCTGGGTCCTGCCCCAGGGGACATGGATCAATGCAAAAAAAAGTTTTAAAAACGGCCGTTTTTTCGGGAGCAGTGATTTTAATAATGCTTAAAGCGGAGTTCCACCCAAATTTTGAACAATATCTGTATGTATTCTCTTCCTTACCTAGATGCTGACATGCCGTTTAAAAAAATTTAAATCGCCGTAATTACCTTTTATTTTTCTATTCTTCTTTGCACTTCCTGGTTCTCCTCCCATGGGAGTAGGCGTTTTTCTAGCCTCTCCCAGACTCCTGGAAGCTAGTCTCAGGCTTCCCAGGATGCCACTGAGCATGTGCGGGAACGAGCGGTGAATGCTGGGAGCACAGCATTCACCACATCCAGGAAATAAATGCCTGTGGGCTTCAAATGCCCACAATGAAGATGGAAACTGCCTGCAGTGAATAATATAAGTTATTCTTTCTGACGAAATCTGACACACAATATGTGAGTATGTAATGCTGAGAAGAAAAGTTTGTGAATGAACTCAAAAAAAAAAAAACGATAGATAGGTGGACCTACGCTTTAAAGTCAAACAATAAAAGTGTAATATCCCTTTAAATTTCGTACCTGGGGGGTGTCTATAGTATGCCTGTAAATGAGGCGCATGTTTCCCGTGTTTAAAACAGTCTGACAGCAAAATGACATTACAAAGGAAAAAAAGTCATTTAAAACTACTTTATTAATGAATTGTCGGTCCGACAATACACATAAAAGTTCATTGATAAAAACGGCATGGGAATTCCCCACAGGGGAACCGTGAACCAAATTTTTTTTTAAAAATGACGTGGGGGGTCCCCCTAAATTTCATACCAGGCCCTTCAGGTCTGGTATGGATATTAAAGGAAACGCCGGTCAAAAAAACCCCCCAAAAAATGTCTTGGGGTCCCCATCAAAATCTATACCAGACCCTTCAGGTCTGGTATGGATTTTAATGGGAACCCCGTGCCAAAATAAAAAAAATGGCATGGGTCCCCCTAAAAATCCATACCAGACCCTTATCCAAGCACGCAACCCGGCAGGTCGCAGGAAAAGAGGGGGGGGAGAGAGCGCCCCCCCTCCTGAACCGTACCAGGCCACATGCCCTCAACATTGGGAGGGTGCTTTGGGGTAGCCTCCCAAAACACTTTGTCCCCATGTTGATGAGGACAAGGGCCTCATCCCCACAACCCTGGCCGGTGGTTGTGGGGGACTTATCAGAATCTGGAAGCCCCCTTTAACAAGGGGACCCCCAGATCCCGGCCCTCCCCCCATGTGAAATGGTAAGGGTACCCCTACCATTTCACTAAAAAAGTGTCAAAAATTATAAAAATGACAAGAGACAGTTTTTGACAATTCCTTTATTTAAATACCTCTTCTTTCTTCTATCTTCCTTCGGTTTCTTCCTCCATCTTCTTCTTCTTCTGGTTCTTCTGGTTCTTCCTCCGGTGTTCTCGTCCGGCATCTCCTCTGCGGCGTCGGCGTCTTCTTCCCTTCTTCTCCAGGCTGCTCCGCATCCATGATGGCATGGAGGGAGGCTCCCGCTGTGTGATGCTTCTCTCTTCATCTTTTTCTTCATCTTCTTCTCTTCATCTTCTTCTCCCGGTGACCCCGCCCCCTCTGACGCATGGTGACATGACGGGACTTCCCTGTGACGTCACGGGGAATGCCACAGGGAAGTCCCGTCAAGTCCCCGTGCGTCAGAGGGGGCGGGTTCAACAGGTGGCTCTGCCCCCCGTTATTTAAGAACCATCAGAAGAGGAGAAGCGTCACACAGCGGGAGCCACCCTCCATGCCATCATGGATGCGGAGCGGCCTGAAAAGAAGATGAAGAGAAGAAGATGAAGAGAAGAAGATGAAGAGGAAAATATGAAGAAAAAGATGAAGAGAGAAGCATCACACAGCGGGAGCCTCCCTCCATGCCATCATGGATGCGGAGCGGCCCGAGGAGAATAAGGGAAGAAGACACCGACGCCGCGGAGGAAGATGCCGGACGAGAACAACAGAGGAAGAACCAGAAGAACCAGAAGAAGAAGAAGATGGAGGCAGATGGAGGCAGAAACCGAAGGAAGATAGAAGAAAGAAGAAAGAAGAAGCATTTAAATAAGGAATTGTCAAAAACTGTCTCTTGTCATTTTTAACATTTTTGACAGTTTTTTTGTGAAATAGTAGGGGTACTTTTGTACCCCCTTACCATTTCACACAGGGGGGAGGGCTGGGATCTGGGGGTCCCCTTGTTAAAGGGGCTTTCAGATTCCGATAAGCCCCCCACCCGCAGACCCCCACAACCACCGGCCAGGGTTGTGGGGATGAGGCCCTTGTCCCCATCAACATGGGGGCAAGGTGTTTTGGGGGGCTACCCCAAAGCACCCTCCCAATGTTGAGGGCATGTGGCCTGGTACGGTTCAGGAGGGGGGGCACCCTCTCGTCCCCCCCTCCTTTCCTGCGGCCTGCCAGATTGCGTGCTCGGATAAGTTCTGGTATGGATTTTTGGGGGGACCCCACGCCGCTTTTTTAAAAAAATTGGCGCGGGGTTCCCCTTAAAATCCATACCAGACCTGCAGGGTCTGGTATGGATTTTGAGGGGGACCCCACGCCATTTAAAAAAAAAATTTTGTCTGGGGTTCCCCTTAATATCCATACCAGACCTGAAGGGCCTGGTATGGAATTTAGGGGGACCCCCACGTCATTTTTTTTTCAATTTTGGTTCGGGGTTCCCCTGTGGGGAATTCCCATGCCGTTTTTATCAATGAACTTTTATGTGTATTGTCGGACCGGCAATTCATTAATAGCCGCGATAAGTTTAAATAACTTTTTTCCTTTGACATGTCATTTTGCTGTCAGACTGTTCTAAACACGGGAAACATGCGCCCCTTTACAGGCATACTATAGACACCCCCAGGTACGAAATTTAAAGGGATATTACACTTTTATTGTTTGACTTTAAGCATTATTAAAATCACTGCTCCCGAAAAAATGGTCGTTTTTAAAACTTTTTTTTGCATTGATCGATGTCCCCTGGGGCAGGACCCAGGTCCCCAAACACTTTTTATGACAATACCATGAATATAAGCCTTCAAAATGAGCACTTTTGATTTCTCCCATAGACTTTTAAAGGGTGTTCCGCGGCATTCGAATTTGCTGCGAACACCCCAAACTGTTCGCTATACGGCGAATTTGCGAACAGCCGATGTTCGAGTCGAACATGAGTTCAACTCGAACTCGAAGCTCATCCCTAGTGGGCTAGGGTTGGAGGAGATGGAGGTGTTTTTGCACATCTGATTAAAGCATTGTATGGTGGGCCCTATCATTGGATGTGGGCGGATTTCTGGTGCGATTTGGTTTGGGGAAATCCAGGGGAGCGAGCTCAGAGGTAATTTCGTAAAGGAGGTTTCTAAAGAGACCCAGTCTTTCTGTAGGTTGTGGACATTCCAGTCTACTATCCTGGCAAGGTGGGTAGCGGTGTGGTAATGTAGGATGTTTGGAAGGCCTGTGCCTCCAAGATTTTTAGGACGGGTGAGTTGGTTGTAGCTGATTCTGTGTCTGTGTTCCCCCATATGAATTTGGAGCATATCTATCTGTATGTTTTAAAGAAGGAAGAGGGAATCTGTATTGGAATTGTCTGTAGTAGATATAATAGTCTTGGTAGAGGGTTCATCTTCAGGATGGCCACCCTCCCGAACCAGGAGAATATCGGTTTGCTCCAGGTTTTAAGGTCAGATGTAAGTTTATTTAAGAGGGGGAGGTGATTCTTTGTATATAAGTCTGAAAGTTTGGAGGGGATTTAAATACCTAGATATGTGATCGAGTCTTGTTTTCACTGAAGAGGGAAATTCTCCTTGCATTGGTCTACTTGGTGTTGGGGTAGTGAAATGTTTAGTGCAAAGGATTTGGTGAGGTTAATCTTCAAGTTATAGAGGGTTTGGAAGTGCTTAAATTCAGATAATAATATTGGTAGTGTAGTTAATGGGTGTGTAAGGAACAGCAGTATATCGTCTGCCTATGCGGCATATTTGTACTCCTTCTCGGGCGCTCTGATTCCTTGTATGTCTGGGTTAAGTTTGAGTTTGCGGAGGAATGTTTCAAGAGTTAGTACAAAGAGGATAGGTGACAGAGGGCATTCCTGTCTTGTTCCGTTGCGGATGAGGAAGCGTCTGACAGAGTGCCATTGACCCTCACTTTAGCGGAGGGATTTCCATATAACAACATTAGTCCAATCATATGAGGACCAAGTTCTATGGCTTGTAGAACTGCCGACATGTAGTCCCAGGACACTCTGTCAAACGCCTTCTCCGCGTCTAATGACAGGTAGAAGCCTTTTTGCTTTGTTTGGGTAATCAGATGGTGTAAGTTGATTGCTTTACTGGTGTTGTCCCTGGCTTCGCGTCAAGGGATAAGTCCCACTTGGTCTTGAGAAACGATAGAGGGGAGGAGGGGTAAGAGTCTGTTGGCCAGTATCTTGGAGAATATCCTAATGTCAAAATTTAGTAATGAGATTGGTCTGTAGTTTCCTGTTTGAGAAGAGTCTTTACCGTCTTTGGAAATGACCACAATGTGGGCTTCCAGCATTCCTCTTGTGAGTGAATTTGAGGGGGAGAGACAGTTAAAGGTTTTAAGGAAAGGAGTTTGGAGAGTTTTTGAGAACGTTTTGTAATATATTGCAGAAAGGCCGTCTGGGCCTGGGCTCTTTCCGGGTTTAAGCTGTTTAATTGCCTGTTCCCATTCTGTGACGGTGATCGGCGAGTCGAGGCTTGCTGCTTTGTCATGGGGTATTTTCTTTGGGGCAAATTGGTCCAGGAACGAGTCAATTTCTCTAGATCTCAGGGAGGCTGGAGACAGGGGGGGTCAGAGGTATGAAGGTCGTAGAGGGAGGAGTAATAATTTTCAAATTCCTTTGCTATGTCGTCATTGTGAGTGAGAGTTATTCCAGTAGTAGAATGTAACTGGTGGATTGTGTTATTAGCTTTTTTCTTACGTAGTGTCTGTGCGAGAAGACGGCCACTCTTGTTACCAAACTCGTAAAAGAGTTTTTGAGATAAGATGAAAATTTTCTTAAGATTATGAAGCAATTCGTCTTTAATAAGTGTGCGGGTCTCAGTAAGTTCAGAGTGAGTATGTTGAGCTAGAGTATGTTTGTGTAAGGCTTCTAGTTTTTTCAGTTTTGTGAATAAGTTAGCTAGTTTAGCTTTCTTCTCTTTCCTGACGGAGGCTGCTAGGGATATCAGTTTCCCGCATACAACGCATTTATGGGCCTCCCATTGTGTCTGGGTGGACATGTCTGGGGTGTTGTTTTTGGCTAAATAGTCCCTTAAACAGGAACTAATCTCTTGCACGTTTTTATCGTCCGTTAAAAGCGTAGGATCTAGTTTCCATATGTACGTTCTGTTGAGTTTGTCTGGAAAGGTGTCATGGAGATGGGGTGATGATCCGAGAGTGTCATAGGGTCAATGGTTGTCACTGTCAGAGTCAGGAGGTCCTGTTGTGAGAGGAACAGGTAGTCGATGCGGGAAAATTTGTTGTGAGGGGCAGAGAAATAAGTAAAGTCTTTGTCTGTCGGATGGAGAGTGCGCCAAGCATCGTGGAGAGATAGGTCTTGAAGGCAGCATTTGATTTGCTTTAGGGCCTGGTAGGGCAAGTGAGATTTGCCTATGGAGGTGTCTTGGAGAGGGTCTAAGGGGACATTGAAGTCTCCCCCTAAAACTAAGAGTCCTTCTTGGAAGGTCGTCAGCTGTCGTGTCACCATACTAAAGAAGGGGACTTGAGAGATGTTGGGACTATATATGTTTGCAAGGGTAATTGGCTTATTTCTGAGTGTGCCTTTAAGGAAAATGAATCTGCCCTGATCATCCAGAAGGGTATCTTTAATTTGCAGGGTACATTTTTGGAAAGGAGTGTGGAGACTCCTTTAGTTTTTGAAGTTGGAGAAGTAGCATGAAAGCTGTGGGGGAAAGAGTGGTTTTTCAGCCTAGGAATGTTCTTAAGGCAGAAGTGGGTCTCTTGTAGAAAAACCACATCTGCCTTCGCACTGCTCATGCTGGCTAACTGCTGTGAGCGCTTTTCCGGGGTATTTAGACCTTTTACATTAAGAGATATTATTTTCAAGAGAGAGCCGAGATTGGTGTTCGGAGTAGTGCCATGTTCTCCGAATGGGGAAGCTGATTGCTGAATTCCTTGGGTTCCTAAGGGGAAGTCAGAGATGGGGGGGTGGGTATGGAGAGGGCAGGGAGCTGTGGGGGAGGAGGAGGGGTATAGAGAGGAGGGTATGGATAAAGAAGATGGTGTAAGGCGAGGGATGTGGATATTGGGTGTTTGAGGGGTAATTGGGGAGTTGAACCGGTTGTGGAGATTGTCCTGCAGTCCTACTTACAAAATCTAGGGGAACCGGTATGGATCAGCGGTGTCTACCAGAGTCCGCCGGGGGTGGAGGTAGTTAGTGACGTTCAACCAGAGGAGGAAGTCCTGTGTCCCTATGAGGTCAAATGGGCTATACGTGTTATAATCCGGTTATTTTGTCTGGGTTTCCGATAGAGAGGATAGTTTCCTCATTGGGTATTCCCTACAATAAGAATGTATTAGCATACTATTGTGAGGGGGCATGTCACTGTATTTGGGAAGGAGGTCCGTGTGGAGTTTCCACCAAAAATATGGTGTATTAAGGATATTGAGAGTAGCTCTAATGGTATCTCCGAAGGAGAGTTCCACGTCTTACTTGATCTGTACACTAGCGGTCTATGGTTGAGGAGCGTTGTGTAAACCAAGTTAAATCAGGCGTCAGGTTAATGCAACTTAACTAAGTAACTGAGAGGTTGGTTGTTTTAACAATTGAGAACAATAACGGGGTTAACAGTCTACATGACACAGGGTAAGGTGAGAAATAAAAATTGTAATATAACTTACAAAATCAACCGTAACATTAAACATTAAATGTATACCTGTGAGAAAAATATGAAAGCATACACTGGTCTTTTCTGGGTCCGAGGGGGACATACTCATTCTTGGTATAGTGAATGTTACTCTGTGTGTGGATTAAACTAAATCAAGCGGGAGGATGTGCGTCGTGTTCTGGGTATGAGGAAGAATTTTCCATAATCTTTTTATTTAAAAAATAGAATTAAATAAAAAGATTATGGAAAATTCTTCCTCATACCCTTTTCCATAATCTTTTTATTTAATTCTATTTTTTTTATTCTATTTTATTCCATTCTATTCTGTTCTTTTATTTTCTATTCTATTTTGTTCTGTTTTACTCTATTATATTCTTTAATTTTCTGTCATATTCTTTTCTACTCTATTCCTTTATTTTCTATTCTATTTTATTCCCTTTGGAAATTCATAAACTATTCAAGTTTGATATCTATTTGAATTCGAAAACTAATCAATTTTTTAAAAAAATTCTAAGTTGAAATTTAATTGAATTGAAAAACTAATCAAATTCAAAAACGAATCGAATTCAAAAACGATTTGAATTTTAAAACTATTTGAATTCAAAAACTATTCGAAAACTTTTCAAATTCTAATTTGAAAACTATTCGAATTCGAAAAAAAATTGGAAAAGTATTCAAAAATAATTTGAATTCCACCCAATTTTTTTTTTCATTTTTTCGAATTCGTTTAAATTCGGTACTATTGTAATTCGGTACTATTGTAAAAACAAAAATTCATCTGAATTTCAGTTCAGAATGAAATGAACCGTCTACACCATAACCTTTCTTTTCCAGCTTCTTACTGGCTGTTGCACATATACTTATGTTACTCTATGTTACTTTGTTACTAGATTGCAATCCACTGTTTACAAAGTCACAAAACCATTTGACACCTTTTATGCCCCGATGTGGAGATTTATACCACTTGCCGACCACATAACTTAGTTATATGTTGGCAGATGGGGTCTCCTGTCCCGAATCATGCACCTAGTATGTGATCCCGTGCTCCTGGGTAGGGGGTGGAGAGACACAGAACCAAGATCTGCCTATGTAAACAAGGCAGAGCTCTGTTCTGTCAGCAGGAATGTGATGGATTTTCTTTTCTTGCAAAGCAGGGAAAGAAAATCCATCACTCCCCTTAAGTAAAAACAGCACATGCATAAACACTGGCTAGGCACACATTTAACCCTTTAATCGCCCCTGATGTTTAACTCCTTCCCTGCCAGTGTCATTAGTACAGTGACAGTACATATTTTTAGCACTGGCACTGATCACTTGGTTTTGGTGTCACTGGTTCCCACAAAGTGTCAAAAGTGTCAGTTAGGTGTCCAATTGTCTGCCGCAATATCGCAGTCCCACTATAAGTTGCTAATCGCCACCATTACTAGTATAAAAAAAATAAAAATTCCAGTATATATATCCCATAGTTTGTAGACACTAGAACTTTTGGGCTTAATGGGTTTTTTCTTTAACCAAAAAAACATGTAGAAGAATACATATTGGCCTAAATTTATGAAGACATTTGATTTTTAAATGTTTTTAGTGGATGTGTTTTATAGCGGAAAGTAAAAAAAATATTTTTTTTTTTTTCAAAATTGTTGCTCTTTTTTTGTTTCTAGCACAAAAAATAAAAACTGCAGAGGAGATCAAATACCACCAAAAGAAAGCTCTATTTGTTGTAAAAAAAAGACAAACATTTTATTTGTGTACAGCGTCACACGACCGCGCAATTGTCAGTTAATGTAACGCAGTGCCGTATCACAAAAAATGGCATTAAGGGGCAAATCCTTCCGGAGGTGAAGTGGATAAAGTTATAAATTGGGTAGCAGATTTGTAACTATTGATCTATAAAGATAATGAAACAACAATGTATAACCTTTTCATTTAAATGCAAGCAGCGTAAGGTCCAGAATTTAGCTTGATATCAGACGCCGAACAGCAGAACTCAGACTGGGAGAGGGACAGCCAAGACTAGTAGCGGATTAGGTGAGTTGCAAATGCATGCAAATATACTGAAAGAGGAGAGAGCAAAGCGAGCTCAGAAATGAGATCTTCATTGAAGTGCTGATACTTCACTGTCCAATCACAGGCTGGGGGAGGAGAGGATGTGGCAGAGCTGTGCAAACCCCAGGACTGGATAGACAGAAGTATAAATCATTTGGCAGGTAAACAGATCCCATCTACTTAAAACAAAACAAACAAGGCAGCGCTACATATAAATGAACACAATGTGCTTATTACAGATGTGCTCTATCATATAAAGTGCATGTGAAAAAAGTCTGTTGTAATTTGCAATTTTATTAATAATCCCAACTGTATATATAGTGAAAGTCCAGCCAGATATAAAGTAGATCTCGTTTAACACAATTGCAGTGATGACCTGCCACCAACACCTCCACACATGAGACGAAGGGGGGGAGGATAAACCCCCTTGTGGTTAAACTCTTACCAGACAATGCTGGGAAATCGGCATCAATGCCAATCACGGATATTCACTCTGAATAGATTTCACCTCATACTCAATTGCAGACCAGGGGATGTATCTCATGGTAGTCAACTCATTCCAAAGCAAAGGAAAAAAGATCCATAGCGCAATTCCATTTAAAAGCTTTATTAAATTAAAACACGCCCCCCCCCCCTTTAGGACTTGCACTTACTTTAAACAAATTTCATATCAGCATTCAACAAATTAAATCAGCATACATCCAGACGGCGAAAAACCAAGGCGGCGACTCCTACCGCGCGCTGCTCTGCTCTCTCAAAAGCAAAAACCATGTCCAGATCTGCGTGCTGATGTCACAACTGGCAGTGGTTTGGCCCAACCCTGAAGCGTTTTGTCATCAACGACATCATCTGAGGGTGTTGTTGATGACAAAACGCGTCAGTGGAATGTCTGGAGTTCCGCTTTAAGCTCTTGTTCTCTTCCTATCACTGTTCCCATCACTTCCCAGATCACAGTTGTCGGCCTCCAGCCCTATATTCCACAGGAACATTGCAGGTGAAATCAGTTAAAATAAATTACCTGACATATGGCGGAATTGCTGTACTGTCTTTAGTTTCTGTACCAGTTTTGTTTCATCCTCTTTATCTTTAGGTGAAATGGGACAGAGATCTTCGGCCAATCTCTCAATATCAGAATGAATCTTCTTTAGCCCCAGCATCTCTTTAGCCTGAACGTCATCAATTATCATAACCACATTTCCCCTTCCTGTGCACAAAATGAAAGTAATAATCAGTATTAGATAATTAGATACATCATTTCTTTATTGTCATTGCAATTAGTCACAATATTGGTAATTATTATTGACTATTATAGGTTGCCCCCCCCAGTCTTATCATCGCCCATCTCTAACCCAGCAGCCCCTTTTTCAGTCCTATCTTCACCTTCCTCCAATCCCACAGCCCCCTTTCACCCGCCAGTCTTATACTCTCCTGTACCCCATCCAGCGGGAAATTGTCCATGAAGACCCAGAGCTGCATCTCAAAATCTTATACTTGTAAATACACGCATGTACTAACTTCATTCAATCTCATGTTGAGTCTGAACACAGAATACGCCAAGGAATGAATGGAGACTGTGGAGATGAGTGTATCTAGATTGCAGGAACAAATGAAGAAATGCATAGAGGACTAAATTAAGAGTGAATTAAGAGAGGACTGAATGGAGACTGTATAGAGGACTGAATGGAGACTGTCTTGAGGACCAAAAATAGACTGTATAGAGGACTGAATGGGGACGGTGTTAAGGACCAAATATAGACTGTATAGAGGACTGAATACAGACTGTATAGAGGACTGAATATAAACTGTATAGAGGACTGAATGGAGACTGCATAGGGGGCCAAATATGGACTGTATAGAGAACTGAATGGGGACTGTGTTGAGGACCAAATATAGACTGCATAGAGGAGCAAATGAAGACTGTATAGAGGACTGAATGGAGACTGTAGTGAGGACCAATTAGAGACTGCATGGAGGACTGAATGGAGACTGTCTTGAGGACCGAATAGAGACTGAATAAAGGATTGAATGGAGAGTGCATTGAGGACCGAATGGAGACTGTGTAGATGAGAGAATGGGGACTACCCAGAGGACTGGATGGAGACTGAATTGAGGGCTGAATGGTGACTGTGTTAAGGACCCAAAAGATACCACATTGATCGAGGATGGAATGGAGTCTGCATAGATGAATGAATCAAGAGGACCGAATGGAGATTGCACAAAGGAGTGAATGATGACTGCATAGAGGACCGAAAAGAGATTACATGGAGGACTGAATGGAGACTGCATAGAGGACTGAAGGAAGAGTGAACAGAGGACCAAACAGAGTAGGAATAGAGTACTGAATAGAGAGTACATAGAATACTGAATAGAGAGTGCATAGAAGACCAAATGGAGATTGCAGAGAGGAGTGAATGAAGACTGCACAGAGGACTAAATTCTCGGGGGGCTCAGGGAGTATGCTGCCTAGTAACATGTTATGTGTTACAGCCTAAATACAGGTGTTATATGTAACATGTTACTAAAGGTGAACTTATCCTGTAAGGGGCTGCAATGTAAACATGTTACTTGAACTGAAGGTATACAAAAAAAAGGAAAGACGTATCTTACATTTGAGGTTCAATATGCTTATATTTTTCCTTCACTGATCCCTCTTTTCTTCCCTCAACATGCCAATAAGATTTTTAGGTAAAATATTTCTGTTTACATGACATACCTTATTTTAGACACAGTGATCTCACCAATGGGTATCTATTCTTCACTATGCAATGCAGGCAGATCAGCTGATGGAAGGATGGAAAACAACCCCTCAAGAATCCTCAGTCCTGATTCAGGCAGTGGACTAGCTCTTGAGAGGGGTTATGCAAATATTAAAATTCTTTAATGGGTGGATGTCAATCTGAAGGAGTGGGTGCTCCGAGCTAGGCTGTATTTGCATAAAGACCACCTTAAGGAACACCCACATTGGCATGCTAAGCCTCCATGATTAAAAAAACTGAAATCCAGTTAATGAAACAGGCGGGTAGCATGTAGTCAGGTTGGATAGGAAACAGTTAAATGATGCTAGATTCTCTTTGGCCAGGAAATGAGAGAAACACATACAACTATGCAAGACTGGAGGGAAGGCTGGAATTTAGCTTTACACCTGCCCTGAAAGAAATACATAAGCAATACATAAGCTGATATTGCCAATTTCCAACTGAAAATTCTGGCTTTATAGTCATTGACCTGCATCAAGTATGTACAATAACTCCTGATTAGATATGAGCTTGGGCATCCTTCAAACTCATCTCTAGTCAAACATCCAAGTCGAACTTTCTTTCACTCCATCAGCTGAGAATTGGTTCATTTCTTGACATTGACTAAAGCCTTGTACACACGATTGGATTGTTGGCCAACAAAACCGTGGAATTTTGTCCGAAGGGCGTTGGCCCAAACTTGTCTTGCATTCACACGGCCACACAAATGTTGGCCAACAAATACGAACGTAGTGAGTACTACGTTGTTTTTCAGCTCTTTAGCGCCACCCTTTGGGCTCCTTCTGCTAATTTCGTGTTAGTAGAAGTTTGGTGAGTGTTGATTTGCGCTTTTCTTTTCACGTTTTTCATTTAGCGCTTTTTATTTCGTGCTTTTCAGTTTATTCCTGAATGGCCATTCGTAAACCAGACATGTTGCAGAATCGGAGTAGATAACGTGTTATTTATTATTGGCCTTGGAGTTAATTATTTTTTTGGTTGAATAATGATTTGATTTGGTATATTTTCTATATTTTTGGATGCATAGAATGCACTTTTTGGTTAAGTTCTATTGGCAGATAACATGTCTAATGTTTTTTTTTTTTTTTTTTGTGGAGAATAATACTTGGCTATGTGTTTTACTTCAAATGACAGTATTGGGGGTCAGCAGTTACATTTTATAAAATACAATGTAAAATTGACAAGGGACACCAACATAGTTGTATCTTTGATCTTAAAAACTACGGGATAATAGTGTTGTGGTAACTTGCCCAAAAAAAAAAAAGAAAAAAAAGCATAATAATATTATTCTTGATATCACTAGAAAAAAAAAGCCTTTAAAACTTTGTTTACAATAACTCAATCAGTATCACCAGCAAAGCAGCTTAATTATTATTCCGTTATAGAAGAAGAGAATTGTGCGCTGCATTTGGAGATTTCATAATTTGCCGCGTCACAAATGTTAATTCTCCATTGCGAACGTTAGTTTACAAGACCGACCGCTTCTGCTTCTGAGCATGCGTGTTTGTACTTTGGACTTTTGACTGACGGACTTCTGTACACACGATCGGACAATCCGACAAAAAACATTTGTTGGCGGAAAATTTGAGAACCTGCTAGCCAACATTTGTTGGCGGAAAGTCTGACAACAATTGTCCGATGGAGCATACACACGGTCGGATTGTCCGCCAACAGCCTGACATCCAACATTTCCCGTTGGAAAGTCTGATCGTGTGTACGCGGCTTTAGGCTCCATGCACATTGGCTTAGAAAATGCTGCTTTTACAGGAGTTTTGTGTTCTGCCTGTAGAAACAGCTCAATGTAATCCTATGTGTCCATTTACATTAGCACGATTACAGGCATATTTTAAGCTCAATATTTAGAGGCAGGAAAAAACCTGATTGGAACTTTCTGCCAGAAAAAACGTGAAACTCTCCTGAACACATCTAAACATGTGTACAAAAACTTACACAAGCGTTTTTATTCTGCCAAGGGTTTTTTCTTTAACCCAGTGTGCATGGAGGCTAAATATGGTGATGTTTCCATATAAGAGCACTAAGGTCACCAGCAAGGCGGAGAATGACATGGCTCACAGCTGATTGAAGTGAACAAAATGCAAATTGGAAGTTTGGATATTGATTAGTTCAGAGAACCCCTGAGCTCACCTTTTACCCTCATCTAGATGTTTGCTTTGGGTCTGCTAGTATTAAACCACTGGTTCTCTACAAAGAAGTCCAATTAAAGTGAAATGCTTCAGAGGGGAGTGACTTGAGGCAGAGACTTTGTTGGAAGCCAGCTATACTGATTAGACTTCATGGTGTAACTTTGAGGAGTGTGGCTTTCATCTTTGTTTTTGCTAAACAGGCCTGAGGTGGATGAGCCCCTATAAGCGTTCACCCTAATTGGCGGGGGGGAACCTGAGAAACACACACAGGACTTGGAGCAGTGCAGTTTTTTCTTTAATTTTCAGAAAGAATTTAGATGGCAATGTATGCATTTCTCCTATTGCAGGTTACTCCTAACACACACATTAAAATGATAAAATGTGGCAAAAAGTTTTAAGCTGGGCTGAAACCTTACCAAGTTTTTCTGATATTTGTTGTAACACTTTGTGATACAGAGATTCTCCATGAGGGGTGGTAGGAAACTGTCCACTCTGCATAGTGTGATATAAGATGGCAACTTTACAGCCCTTCACAGCCCTGAGCTCCACTTTATCATCTAGAGAGATACTATGGAAGGTGACATCTTGGTGTCCAAATATGTCCGATGACAGCAATTTCCTCAACCAAAGAATGTGACCCTCTTCCGATATGGAGAAGACAGCAATTGTGGGTTTTGTTGGTGCTAATGTCTCCGGAGAACATATGAATGGTAAAAAATACAAATAAGTCACAGTTGTAAGAAAGTTGTCATACTAAGTTTGAGATTTTTACGGTTTCATAGTTATATATTGTCTTTAAGATTAAAGACCAATAATATATTTTCACAATATATTTGCTTTCAGGACTTTTTCAAGAAGGACATGTTGGTATAATCCATACCCTTCACAGCAAAATAAAAGTCTTCGGAGACCCAAATAAATCTGTCTATAAACATTTTGTAACAGAAAATTATTTGGCTTTATCACTCACATTTAACATTTTTGGTCTTTGATCTTATAGTCTTTGTTTTGAAAAATTGCCTAAAAAAATACAAAAGTTGTAGAGACAAAAGTAAATGTGAGAAAATAAAGAAAATAATATAAATAAATCAAAGCAGCCACATGGCTAATGGCGGTATCAGTCACATGGGATATTGCAAAATTTTGTAAAGTTTTAGCAAAGGTATTGAAATAAAAGTTCGATAGTTTTCTGCATGTATGTAAGCAGAAGTCAATGCAGTGGTTCCACCAATATCCTCTTCATTCAGCAAAGGTCATGTTCCCTGCTGTTTGAAGAGATTGACAAGACCAACACAGAGAGACCACCACTTCTAAACAGAGGGCAATGGTCCTTCTCTGTGACATACAGCCTGGGGGAGGATCCTAGACTTGTATTAGGGATGAATAAGAGCAATAGTAATAGGTATATTTTTTTCCATTTCACATTATATACTGTAAATCTAGGTAATATCATGACAAACTTAAATTGAGCTTTAAGGAAATTTTACTGTATTATTATTAATAATAATAATAATAATAATAATAATATTATACTGGGTTTATATAGTGCCAACTTTACAACATAAGGGCAGACAGTACAATTACAATAAAATTGAATACAGGAGCAATCAGATGGCCCTGCTCATTAGATCGTACAATCTTAGAGGGAAGGTCAAGAGATACAAAAGGTAACAATTGTGGGGATGGAGACTTTATACTTTATACCTAAACACTAGGGAAAAGCAAAGTGATTTTGATAAAATTGACTGTCTGGCTTAATGTTGTTACATTGAGTGAGTCTTGTGTTTCTCCATACTTGGAGGCACTGAGTATGTTTCATCCCCAAATAGAGAACGTGTGCCAGCTGCCTTCTACTATAATAGAAGACTCAACATTTCAGTCTATAAATAAATTCTCACCTTTATTGTGAGGCTCTCTTTGTGCATGTATTGAAGAGGAGATAGAAGGATGCCCAGATCTGTATTGGTCTGAGGGGTCTATGTTGGAAAGTGGTTGCAGGAAACCTGAAATGGCAAGACATCACATGGAAGAAGAGGTCAGGAGATAGACAAAGATAGGAAAAACAGAAGACACCACATTACAGTCTCTAAATAAATTCCCACCTTTATTGTAAGGCACTCTTTGTGCATGTGTTGAAGAGGAGATAGAAGGATGCCCAGATCTGTTCTGGTAAAAATTGGTCTTTGGGTGTTGGTGGTGCCTTCACACTGTAACCCTATTGAGGTACTCTTGATGAAAGCAAGAGTTTGCCTTGCTGTCAAAAATTGCAATCATATGCTCCTGACAAACAGGTGCGGAAAAATTGGAATTTGGGTGTCAATTGTGCCCATGAAACCTACACCAAAATAATTCTTCCATATGAAATCAACACCCACAACACTAGGCAACCTAGAAGTCTTGAAGATATTCCACATCCCAAAAACACTTAATCAGCAACATCAGCAACAGGTACTTCATAGCTGCAGATAATGCATGACTGATTAATTTTGATAAATGTCAGACAGTCCATGGAGTCTGAGGACAGACTTGTTCTATTAACAGTAAAAAAACCTCCAGCAGCACTGAATGCCCGTTCAGAAAACACGTTGGATGCAGGGCAGCTCAGCAGTTCAATTGCATACTGGGCAAGTTCTGGCCAGTGGTCTATTCTCATGACCCAGTAAGCCAGTGGATCACCGACTGGAAAGCTCTCCATCTCTGTTTTTGCCACTAGATAATCATCCACCATGTGATGCAGATGCTGTCAATGAAATGTGGAAGCTGACAGCCCTGGGCGCCAAGAACTAAAAAAAATGTTAAATGCATCACTTAGGCAGCTGCCTTCTCCATCTCTCCACTCTTGACTAACAGAAGCCTCAAAACTTTGTTTCCCACAACACTGTAACCTACCAGAGTTTGAACATGGGGAAAAAGCTGGGAAGCTACAGGCTTATCTTATGCATTGGGAGGAGAGACCCCCGGTGGTGATTTCACTCCGCTCTCCTAGTGGTACATTGGTGACAGAACCTACCCAAGTAACAACATTATTCCGAGACTTTTTCACTGCACTGTACACCTCCAAAGCCCCGACCGATAATACCTTAATGGAGGCATTTTTAGATGATCTTTCAATTCCCCACCTAACTGAGGCCCAGATTGAGGCTCTAGAAGCCCCACTAATGGCAGATGAAATTCTCAAAGCCATAGCGGAATTCCCCAAAGCCAAGGCTCCAGGGTCAGATGGACTGCCATGGAGTTCTACTCCACTTATTCAGAACTATTGATCCCCAGGTTACTAAAACTGTATAACTCCATATTTGGTGAATCTGATCTCCCAGCATCCATGAGGAAAGCTACAATAGTGCTAATTCCCAAACCCGGTAAAGACCCACACCTCCCGGAGTCCTACCGCCCCATCTCTTTTCTCCAGGTAGATGTAAAGATACTAGCGAAAATCCTTGCCATACGCCTAAATACAGTCATCTTGTCCCTAGTACATGAAGACCAGGCTGGCTTTATGCCAGGGCGGAACACATCTTTTAATCTCCGTAGATTGTTTATAAACTTACAGGCAACACATGACAATCCGGGGTCCAGGGTTATCGTGGCTTTGGACACAGCCAAAGCATTTGACTCCGTCGAATGGCGATACCTCTGGACCTGAATAGATAGATTTGGTCTTGGTCCCAGGTTCATAAAATGGGTTTTAACTTCTTTATCAGAACCCAGTGGCAAGGGTGTTAGCAAACGGATGGCCATCCGAACAATTCCTCCTACCTAGAGGCACGAGACAAGAGTGCCCTCTGTCGCCGTTGCTGTATGCATTGGCGGCAGAGCCACTCGCAATAGCTATCTGCGCACATTCAGGTATAGTGGGACTGCGCAGAGGTGAGGTGACAGAGAAAATTAGTACGTATGCAGACGACACTCTGCTCTATCTAGACGACTCAGAGGAATCTCTACCATTAGCCCTAGCCCTGATAAAATGTTTTGGCATATTCTCTGGCCTTAGGATTAATTGGGACAAATCCCAGATACTTCCATTAGACAGCTTTCCACCAAACAGAGACAGGGCCCTCCTACCCCTACAGAGAGTTGGCACAACAAAATACCTAGAAATACAAACCACCCGGGACTCAACAGACTATATCACACTCAATATAACACCATTAGTTGAGATGATTAAGCAGAAAACCCAGTTGTGGGTGCGTCTTCCACTTGGAGTAGTGGGCCGCATAAACCTTGTAAAAATGGTCCTACTCCCAAAAATGTTATATATGATCTGGCACTCGCCTGTAAACTTGATACGCAGACACTTTAAAATAATGGAAACCTTACTCAAACCATTTGTCTGGGGTAACAATAGGCACAAACTCCCTTGGCATAAGTTGAAAAACCCCACTGATCTTGCTAGATTGGCACTTCCTGACCTCAATATGTATTACCTTGCATCTCAACTTTCACAAATCTTTCATATTGACAAAACGGATAGGAAAAGATTTCTATACTTTCTATGCCCAAAGTGGATACAACTGACCCTGGACCCTTTGCTGGCAATAACAGGGGTGGGAGGAGGAGAGAGCCTAATGACTGACCGTCGGTCCCTACTCTACCAATATAAGAAAATTTAGGATATTGCCTCAGATAAACTGCACATTGAATCACCGCATGCTTATACTTCCCTATGGCACAATGAGTCTCTGCCTGAGTTCGGACTCATACAGGATAGTGGAGTTTGGAGCTCTAGATGAATAATATACTTATCTCATATAACAAACAATGGGGAATTGAAAACTTTTGATACCCTAAAATCTGAATTTGCACTACCCAATCAAATGGCATAAAATTTCCAGACCCTAGAAAATTGATCTCCCAATTTTATGCCATGTTAACACTCCCACAGGCAACTATACTAGCATACGCTTTGAAATCTAGATGGGAGGGAGAGATAGGTCCCCTGGAAGACGACGAATGGAGTGATGCCTTAGATACATGCAAATTAGTATCCCCCAGAATATCAGACCGACTCACCCAGATCTTCATTACGCATAGAGCATACCTCACGCCGCTCAGGGTCTCCAGATATAAAAGCAGCCAATCTGCCAATTGCCCAATGTGTGACCAAGCAATGGGCACCTTTTTCCACCTACTCTGGCACTGCCCCAAAATCCAACAGTTTTGGACTCAGGTGGTGCGGTTCCTGCATGACACAATGGGCTCACCTATTACGCTACAACCAAAACCGTGTCTCCTAGGAATTTTTCCTGACCCAGAATTCAGAATTCAATAAATTCACCAAAATATTTTTACATGAAACACTTTTCTCTGCTCGCAAAGTAATAGCCAGAGTATGGATGAGACCCACTCCACCCGAGTTCTCGCAATGGGTGATAGAAGTAAATAATGTTTTGCCATATAAGAAACTAATATACTCCCATAGAGGATGTCCCACTAAATATGAGAAGATATGGGAGAGGTGGCTCAAATCCTCAGAAACCTGTATCGACAGTGCCTAATACAACTTGCTTTACAGATCCTGTATTGGTATTTTTCTTACCCTTGCTCAGGTCTCCTTTCTCACTCCACAAAATGAGCTTATATGGGGAAATTGGAGCCAGACTTATTATAAACTGCATGTAATCCAGAAGGAGTCGACTGTACATGGTGCCAATGTGAATGTCTTACATGAATATATATAACAATTAGGGATATAGTTATATGTTCTGTACAAACAATACTGCACACTAATTTTGATATATGTCATGATTTTCTACTGTATGTAGTTCCCCTTATTTGTTCAATAAACAGACTTTATAAGGAAAAAAAAAATAATAGATACCTAACATGTCACACTTTAAAATTGCACACATTCGTGGAATGGCGCCAGACTTCAGTCTATAGACGACTCTGTAAATTTTTTTACAGGTTACATGTTTAGAGTTACAGAGGAGGTCTAGTGCTAGAATTATTGCTCTCGCTCTAACGTTCATGGTGTATGTAACCTGTGTGTATCTGTCCATGGTACAGAGTGTAGTGGCATTGTTGAGGTGATGAAAGGAGCCATTCAGTGGGAATGCCAATCAGGGTCTTGGATGCAGGGTAGGTCAACAAGATGATATAGTCTAGTTCGCTAGGTCATAGGAGCAGTATTGCATAATAACACACAAGCTTTGTGTAACAGTCAGAAATCCGAAGACTTGCTGTGTCTCAGAGTGTAACAATAAACAGGCTGTTCTGTGGAGTGGGAGATGACTGGGTGTCATCCAGATTAAGCCTCCTGGCGAAGTTTCCTGTGTACCGGTCAGGCCGAGGGGCTTCCACTTGGTAATTGGCTGTGTGCTTGAGGTGGAGGGGTCGCTGTAGGAGATCTCTGGTGTCTGGGCCTTTGAACATTCCATTCCATGGGGTCTTCACGATGGTCTGTGTTCCACAGGGCTGAGATGCGTCGGTCGCTATACCAATCAGGCAGGGGAGGGATCGATATGTCTAAGGTGTTGCAGAATTGTTGTACATCTTCCAGGACCCGCATCAGAGCAGTACGACCCATTGCAGAGGCAGATGGGCAGAAGGGGAACTTCCATCTGTATGATATGTTTCTCGAGCGGAGAAGGTCCAGGATAAGGTGGAGGTCTTTCTGGTGTGGAAGTGTAATGGGTGATAGATCCTGAAAGAGCTTTATTTCAGCTCCTTCATTTAGGACCTGACGCCTTTCTCTGGCTTTTTTAAGGATGTCTTCTTTTCAGGGAAATCTCACCAGACAGAATATGACATTGCGTGGTGGATCAGAATCCCTGCCCCTGGGATGTAGGGCTTTGTACATGCATTCTAATAGGCCATTAAAGATGGCCTGGATACATTGCTGAATATTGCTGGGTTCCACAGTTTCAGTAAGGTCCCTTATTCTGATGTTGTGCCTACGACCTCTGTTATCGTGGTCTTCCAGGTGCCTGTGCATTTCTCTTAGTTGGAATCAATGGCTATCAGTTACCTGCTGGACTTGGGTGATGGCGGCCTCCTGTCTACTCGTCCTCAGCCGTGATGGATTGCATATCACCCAGACACAAGGGTTGTGTTGTGTTGCTGGTGGATGAGGCTGTGTAGGCAGGGAGATTGTGCCTGTCTAGATTTGGGCTGCAGCTGGCAGACCGCGTGGAGCGGGAGGATGCCTGAGAGAAGGAGGCCCATATGGAGGGCTGAGAGTCCTGCTGCTGGGTTCTGAAAAACATGGTTATGTTATGGCTTAATTGAGTCTCTCCATCCCGAGGGGATTAGGACCTTGTAGCGGAGCTGCGCCTATCACCCTTACCCATCCTGGAGAACGTTTACTCCTCTTTATGGCTGTGGAATGTCCTCTCAGTGCAGGATCTGTAGGATCAAGTGGCCATTCCTGTCCGAGTCCCAAGCCACCCCCCACTCCCTCAAATACGCATTATATTGTAACAGAAGACACACTATTACAGTCTATAAATAAATCCTCACCTTTATTGTAGGGATCTCTTTGTGAAGATGATGGTTTGGAGACAGGAGCTCTGTCTTGGTCTGAGGTGTCTAGGTTGGGAAGTAGTGGCCGGTAACCTGGAGAAGCATGATATCAGATGGAGGGAGATTTCAGGAGATAGAAGAAGATGGCTTCATTATTGAAGATGAACTCCAGGCAAGAGATAACATTATACTCAGTAAATAGTTCTCTTTCCTTCCTGTGATTTGTAGCACATTTTGGAGTACAAATTAGTAAGGAGCCTTCAAGCAATGCCTCTTGGGAAATGTATGCAAACAAACTTGTCCTCCTTCGTATGACAACTTCTTAGTAGTGTAAAGATGAATGCACCATTTAAGTTGACCCACATGTAAGTCTTCCTATTCCCTCTCTCTTTCTTTCCTCTTCTTCTGCCCACTCTCCCCTATTTTTCGGCAGGACAGGATACATTTTAGCTCTACCATATGGTTAGAGCGGTGAACCTAGGGAAACCTCTTGTCTAACAATGGATGTGTCCTGCTTTTTGCTAGTTTAAGTGCTTTATCTCTGACCTAAACTGGGATTTAAGGAAATGTACCCTAATTCATTCCTAGATAGCAAGCAACTGAGCAACAAGTTTGAAAATGACTTGCTAAGCTATTGCTAGACATGCTTCACACTCTTCTCAGGTCCCCCATAGGTGCTCCTGGCCCTTCCTTCCTGCCAAGTGCCCCCATAGCAAGCAGCTTGCAATGGGGGCACCAAAGCAGGCTCACTCCTGAGCCACTGCTCTTCATGTCCATTCACTCAAAGAGCCATGCCTCGGCTCCACCCCTTCTTCCTCCTCACTGGCTCACTGGGCGCGACTGACAACAGCGGGAGCCAATGGCTCCTGCTGCTGTCTCAGCCAATGAGGAGGGAGAGTCGCTGGAGAGCTGAGGCTCTCATGCACATCGCCAAATTGTGATGGGGCTCAGGCAGGGCCCCAAATAGTGCTAGACTATTTTCAAGACCAACTACTTTTTTTTTTTTAAACAGTAGAAAATATTAGAGCAACAAAACATTAAACTGATAAATTTCTCTTAATTTGCAAAAAAATTGCCATAAGATGCCAACAGCACCAATATTAAAGGCAACATGTTGGTCAGATACACTGTGTTTTATTTGTTTTGTTTTGTTTTTTTATAATGGCACTTTTTTTTATTATTTCACTGTGTGACATTATAAAAAAATATATTGACATAACAACATCCATCGTTATATTAAAAAACAAATACTGTTCAATACAAATCTTGAAGGATTTCTGATCTCAGCAAATGTGGCCTATGCAGGGCTGCTTTTTACCTCCCTGCCAGGAAAAAGTGGAGTGGGGTGATCTGTCACAGTGGTTTTTTTTTGTTTTTTTATAATGGCGCTTTTTAATTATTATTTCACGTGTGCCATTATAAAAAAGTATATTACCATGATGATAGTATTATATTAAAAAGCATATGATTTGCATTCCAAGTCCAACTACTGATACTTTTTTTAACATATCGGCAAATGTAGCCTGTGCAGGGATGCTTTCTCACCTCCTTGATAATGTTAGCTCAGTGTGGAGACTGACTAGGGAGCAGCGAGGAAGTGATGTTGCAAGCAGCATGGCTTGCGCTGCACCTCATCAAGTTTGCAGGAGACGGGTTCGTCTCTAGCTAACATCATCCAATCCTGCAGTAGTATGCCAAATGTCTGTGCGGTGTCTGGGGAAGACAGCAGAGTGTTAGGAAGCCGGCGGAGAGTAGGGAAAACAGTGGTTTGCCACTTTGAGGGTTTAAGCACTTGGTGACTGGACCACAGACATATGATGTCCTGGTTGGCAAGTTGAATACCGGGGTTATGGCTGTAGCAGTATGCCATAACCCCGGTATTGTTTTTTTTCCCTACAAGCATTCAGCAGCGCCAGTGGCTTGCAATAGAGATGAGTGAAAGCAAGATGGTCTCCGCTCATCTCTATGGTCTTGGAGGACTGGAGCAACGTCATGATGTCACTTCCCCTGGCATGTAAACAAGACTTTTTTATTTTTTTTGTTAAAGCAAAAGATCAAAAAAATTTTTTTTTTCAACTTTTGAGACCCCAGATCTCTCCATAAAGAGTACCTGTCATGCTGTATTGCTATCACAAGGAATGTTTACATTTCTTGCGATGGCCATAAAAAGGATCAAAAGAAAAGTAAAGGGACAGTGTAAATATAGAAAAAAATGGACAGAAGATTATGTTAGACACCAACATTTTTCTCTCAGGCATACACCCATGGCTGGAGGGTGAGCGAGCAGGTTGGTATCCCTCGCCCCCACACACCCCTAACCCTTGTAAAGGAAATTTGTAAGTTCTGTATATAATTGTATTCTATTTTGTATGTATTGCACACTTCCCTCACTGTGCAACGGCACTAATAATGTTTTCATTACATGTTTGCATTCTTTCGAACCCTGATTAGAATTAGTCTGCCTATGTTATGCCCCTTGTTACTATAAACGTATAATTTTAATATTAATGTAATATTAATGTGATACCTACGTAATCATGTGTATAAAAACCTTCAATTGTGTCATAATAAAGCAGAACAGTTATTTGGAAAGATGCGGAGTGTATCTTTTGTGTCTGTTCCCTACTGCAGTAGTTATTATTAATTTGGAACCACTAATCAATATGAGGATAGGAGTTGCCTATCTATAAATTCCCATGTCAGATGGCGAGCCAGCCAGGAGGGGATTTTCAGGTCACCCTGAGAATCCGAAATGAGGAGCTTGAGACGATCCGGGAATTTCTGATAATCAGCCGGCTGAGGTAAGCCTTTTGCTTACATTTGAGTTATCAGACTTCCTTGATCGGTAAGGCATTTTTGGGACAAAGGGTACCTATTTTACTCTCCTTAATCAAACTGTATTGATTGGTGGTTATATGTTATGTTGTCACTGTCTACTGTCCATCGGAGTGTTATAGATAAGAAAGGGAAGAATAGTGCTGTTCACAGGTATATGTAGTACATCTGCTAGATGAAGTAGTTTAGAGGCAATAGGGTATAGGCACACGTAGAGAAGACTGGCCAGTCATTATGGGCATTCAATTCAGTAAGGGAATGTAGGGTAAGAGACCATCAAAAATGTCCAGCGCAAGAGGAGCGCTATAAAATATATGAACCGAAGGTGTGGTTCCGCCTATACTGAGCCCCTAGATAAATGGTTAGAGTGGACAGGGATCCACAATGGGTAACTGGGTTACCAAAGTCCACAGGAACTAAGAATCATGCAGAGTAAACAGCTAGGGAAACAGCTATCTATGTGAGCAGGATGGATCAAGTGTGACAATCAACACTAGACAGAAAGGGACATTTTGATGTTAAGTTGTGGGATGAATTTGGGGTAAGGCACTACAACTAGTATAGTCAAAACAGAGAAATGAGAGTCAAAACAGAATACTTTATATGTTGTTAGAGAGGGAAGATGGGATGAGCACTATGGCTGCCCGTCTGATCATAGAATCATAGAAGCTTGAGTATGTGAAGTATGGGATTACAATACATGGGATGCAAAGGATATCAGAACAAAATAAGAAAAGCAGAATTTAAGCAGGGTAATATTAAAAAGAGTTAAAAGAATGTGGGAGAATATTTTGCATGTGTTGTGTACAAATGGGAAAATGTAAGCGATTTTAGAGAGATATCTGTGTATGTGTGTGAATGCTGGAACCTTTAGTTCTATCTCTTATGTGTGTCATGTATGCAGATGTGACCCCCTCCTTTGCGCTCTCATGAAAGAATGTAGCTTGGATGAGAGATCAGTGATAAGCTGGAAGGACACCATGCCAATTTCTGTTTCTTAGACAAAACATGTATAACAAAATGTGCCGGGTTAATTAATCTAATGATAAACAATGTGATCACGATTATTTTTAATCTGTTTTCCAAACATGGTAAAATGAAGGTTACATTTAACCGTGTATTACACAAATTGAATATCCTTTGATAGTGGAAAATGTCCTAATTTAGGGAAATATATCTCTGGATATATTTTAGAATTAGGGTGTGATATTGAAATTTACACTTGAGTATTAATTTCTGATATGAGTTTAACAATTTTATTAATAACATAGATATATTGTAACTGGTTTAGAAAACCTTTGGTTGGAAATGAAATCCAGGTTATTGTAAAGTGGAATTAGTTTAGATTAAGATAACAATTTGGTAATTTTACCTTTTTTGAGAGAAAAAAAGATTAAGATGAGTTAATTGAAATACAGCTGCCATAATATTTAACAAAGCCAAGATGGATGGGATACATAAGAAGTTTTTCTACAAAAATGAAATCTAAAGGTCTGATAATAACTTGATGTACGGTCCATGATGTGAGAGTAATAATTAAATTTAACTATAACAGACCCATCACATCAAGTCCACACACCCTGTTAGGAGATAGATGCCACCTGCAGCCAGTTGTATAGTTTTTGATCTGGCTGAGAGCTTTCTGTTCTGCCATATACATCTTGTTGGTCCTTTTGTTTTTATTTACTTTTATTTTTGAAATCCAAAGCAGAATGTGTGGATTATGAAATGATGTGCCCCTTTTCATTGTAAGTGCAGTGGTATAAGCAGAAGAATATTTTGGATATATGGACATCTCTGCATGACCGCAGGGTTCTGTTATCATTTCTTATGTTATGACATCAGGAAAATAATGTCAGATGGAAACTAAGGACTTGTGTTATCTAGCTAAAACTAACAACAGAGCAAGCAATGAGAAATTATAATATTGCCAGGAAAAAGTTATCATTTTGAAACATGAAACTGGAGTTCTTACACAAACAGCATGATAGAAAAAAGCCATTGTAATATATTTATGTAAGCTGGACCCAGTAATGAAGGGTTCACCCCGATATATCAGAGCTGTAGCTTTATGCAAAGGTGCTATTAGACAAAGTTACAGACATTATTTTGGTCAAATATTTAATTTTTAATGGTCCCACATTATGCGCAACAAATATACAGCTAACTAAATGTTTGTCTATTGAAAGGTTCAAAATATGAATTTGTTTTGTTTGTTTATGTACAAATCTAACAATGAAAAATGTGTACATTTGAATTCAGTGACTCGGTTAAATTGATGATAGGCAACTCCTATCCTCATATTGATTAGTGGTTCCAAATTAATAATAACTACTGCAGTAGGGAACAGACACAAAAGATACGCTCAGCATCTTTCCAAATTACTGTTCTGCTTTATTATGACGCAATTGAAGGTTTTTATGCACATGATTACATAGGTATCACATTAATATTACAATTGTACGTTTATGGTAACAAGGGGCATTACATAGGCAGGCTTATTCTAATCAGGACTCAAAAGAATGTAAACATTTACTGAAAACATTATTAGTGCTGTGTGCACAGTGAGGGCAATGTGCAATACATACAAAATACAATACAATTATATACAGAACTTACAAATTTCCATTACATCAGCCACCTTATTGCATCTAATGGAGGAGGCTGGAGAAAAAGGAAACCACACATGTTAAATTGATGGTGTAGGAATCAGCTGCTGTGAGCCCAGTGCAGAACACACTCCCTGAAGACCCAGATATTAGATTTTTTTTGTAGATTTGATCCCGGTTTTATACTGAGGATGGCAATACCCATACTGAGTATGCAGTTTATCACCCAGAAGGATACTCTGTATTCAGAGTCATATTTTTACACTCCCTACTGTCTACAATGTAGCGGAAAAAGTAGAGCAAGAAACTTTTGCCTGAATGTTTTCTTATATTTTATGAAGCCCCTAAGGGGATGTTGGACTCTCTCCCTATGGGATTTGGTTTGGGAGTGTGTTACTCACTTGCTTATGTTTTGTCTCAGCAGCTGAAGTCCTTCATTTGGATCTCACAGAGAATGTTGCTGATCTTTTAAGGTTTTTTGACAAACTCATTTATGTGTTTTCTCCCCAATTCCAGATCCTAAAAGTTTGGAAGGATCTAAAACTAAAGCCAGGTGACTTGTGGATTGTTAAGAGACATTTATATATAAGGAAATGTTTGGAGACTCAATACAGCATCTATTTCATGTACAGTTTTTGCAAAACTTGAAGGAAACGTCACCTGGATCCACACCAGACACTGCAAAAATGTCTTAATTAACCACTTAAGGACCGCCTCACGCCGATGTACGTCGGCAAGGCGGCACGGGCAGGCAAAATCACATACATGTACGTGATTTGCCTCCCGCGGGTGGGGGGTCCGATCGGACCCCCCCCGGTGCCCGAGGCGGTCACGTTTTGTCCCCTGGCGATTGGAGGTGAGGGGGAGGCCATCCGTTCGTGGCCCCCCCTCGCGATCGCCGCCGGCCAATCAGATCACTTCCTTTGCTGCTGTATGCTAAACAGCAGCAAAGGAAATGATGTCATCTCTCCTCGGCTCGGTATTCCATTGCAGCGCCCCGAGGAGAGAAGACTTCACTGTGAGTGCACCAACACTACACAACACAGTAGAACATGCCAGGCACACAAAACACCCCGATCCCCCCCCCGATTGCCACCCACGCACGCACCGTACACCTCCCTTAGTGGTATAGTATCTGATCGGATCAATATCTGGTCCGATCAGATCTATACTAGCGTCCCCAGCAGTTTAGGGTTCCCAAAAACGCAGTGTTAGCGGGATCAGCCCAGATACCTGCTAGCACCTGCGTTTTGCCCCTCCGCCCGGCCCAGCCCAGCCCACCCAAGTGCAGTATCGATCGATCACTGTCACTTACAAAACACTTAATGCATAACTGCAGCGTTCGCAGAGTCAGGCCTGATCCCTGCGTTCGCTAACAGGTTTTTTTGGTAGCGTTTTGGTGAACTGGCAAGCACCAGTGGCCTAGTACACCCCGGTCGTGGTCAAACCAGCACTGCAGTAACACTTGGTGACGTGGCGAGTCCCATAAGTGCAGTTCAAGCTGGTGAGGTGGCAAGCACAAGTAGTGTCCTGCTGCCACCAAGAAGAAGACAAACACAGGCCCGTCATGCCCATAATGCCCTTCCTGCTGCATTTGCCAATCCTAATTGGGAACCCACCGCTTCTGCAGCGCCCATACTTTCCCCATTCACATCCCCAACCAAATGCAGTCGGCTGCATGAGAGGCATTTTCTTTATGTCCTCCCGAGTACCCCTACCCAACGAACCCCCCAAAAAAGATGTCGTGTCTGCAGCAAGCGTGGATATAGGCGTGACACCCGCTATTATTGTCCCTCCTGTCCTGACAATCCTGGTCTTTGCATTGGTGAATGTTTTGAACGCTACCATTCACTAGTTGAGTATTAGCGTAGCGTACAGCATTCCACAGACTAGGCACACATTCACAGGGTCTCCCAAGATGCCATCGCATTTTGAGAGACCCGAACCTGGAACCGGTTACAGTTATAAAAGTTAGTTACAAAAAAAGTGTAAAAAAAAAAAAATATATAAAATAAAAAAAATTGTTGTCGTTTTATTGTTCTCTCTCTCTCTCTCTATTCTCTCTCTCTATTGTTCTGCTCTTTTTTACTGTATTCTATTCTGCAATGTTTTATTGTTATTATGTTTTATTATGTTTGTTTTTCAGGTATGTAATTATTTATACTTTACCGTTTACTGTGCTTTATTGTTAACCATTTTTTTGTCTTCAGGTATGCCATTCACGACTTTGAGTGGTTATACCTGAATGATGCCTGCAGGTTTAGGTATCATCTTGGTATCATTCTTTTCAGCCAGCGGTCGGCTTTCATGTAAAAGCAATCCTAGCAGCTAATTAGCCTCTAGACTGCCTTTACAAGCCGTGGGAGGGAATGCCCCCCCCACCGTCTTCCGTGTTTTTCTCTGGCTC
Source organism: Aquarana catesbeiana (assembly GCA_037953035.1). Classification (NCBI taxonomy): domain Eukaryota; kingdom Metazoa; phylum Chordata; class Amphibia; order Anura; family Ranidae; genus Aquarana; species Aquarana catesbeiana. Next base: position 5,846,490 of record JBBHAA010000512.1, on the reverse strand, counting down.
TCCTGTCTCAACAGGGAACCTGAGAATGCATCCGGTGATTCAGCCAGCTGACCATAGAGCTGATCAGAGACCAGAGTGGCTCCAAACATCTCTATGGCCTAAGAAACTGGAAGCTACGAGCATTTTATGACTTAGATTTCGCCGGATGTAAATAGCGCCATTGGGAAAATGGGGAAGCATTTTATCACACCGATCTTGGTGTGGTCAGATGCTTTGAGGGCAGAGGAGAGATCTAGGGTCTAATAGACCCCAATTTTTTAAAAAAAGAGTACCTGTCACTACCTATTGCTATCATAGGGGATATTTACATTCCCCGAGATAACAATAAAAATGATTAAAAAAAAAAAAAAATGAAAGGAACAGTTTAAAAATAAGATAAAAAAGCAAAAAAATAATAAAGAAAGAAAAAAAAAAAAAAAAAAAAGCACCCCTGTCGCCCCCTGCTCTTGCGCTAAGGCGAACGCAAGCGGCGGTCTGTCGCCAAACGTAAACAGCAATTGCACCATGCATGTGAGGTATCACCGCGACGGTCAGATCGAGGGCAGTAATTTTAGCAGTAGACCTCCTCTGCAAATCTAAAGTGGTAACCTGTAAAGGCTTTTAAAGGCTTTTAAAAATGTATTTATTTTGTTGCCACTGCACGTTTGTGCGCAATTGTAAAGCATGTCATGTTTGGTATCCATGTACTCGGTCTAAGATCATCTTTTTTATTTCATCAAACATTTGGGCACTATAGTGTGTTTTAGTGCATTAAAATTTAAAAAAGTGTGTTTTTTCCCCAAAAAATGCGTTTGAAAAATCGCTGCGCAAATACTGTGTGAAAAAAAAAAATGAAACACCCACCATTTTAATCTGTAGGGCATTTGCTTTAAAAAAATATATAATGTTTGGGGGTTCAAAGTAATTTTCTTGCAAATTATTTTTTCATGTAAACAAAAAGTGTCAGAAAGGGCTTTGTCTTCAAGTGGTTAGAAGAGTGGGTGATGTGTGACATAAGCTTCTAAAGGTTGTGCATAAAATGCTAGGACAGTTCAAAACCCCCCCAAATGACCCCATTTTGGAAAGTAGACACCCCAAGCTATTTGCTGAGAGGCATGTCGAGTCCATGGAATATTTTATATTGAGACACAAGTTGCGGGAAAGAGACAAATTTTTTTTTTTTTTTGCACAAAGTTGTCACTAAATGATATATTGCTCAAACATGCCATGGGAATATGTGAAATTACACCCCAAAATACATTCTGCTGCTTCTCCTGAGTATGGGGATACCACATGTGTGGGACTTTTTGGGAGCCTAGCCGCGTACGGGACCCCGAAAACCAAGCACCGCCTTCAGGCTTTCTAAGGGCGTGAATTTTTGATTTCACTCTTCACTGCCTATCACAGTTTCGGAGGCCATGGAAGGCCCAGGTGGCACAAACCCCCCCCCCAAATGACCCCATTTTGGAAAGTAGACACCCCAAGCTATTTGCTGAGAGGTATAGTGAGTATTTTGCAGACCTCACTTTTTGTCACAAAGTTTTGAAATTTGAAAAAAGAAAAAAAAAATGTTTTTTCTTGTCTTTCTTCATTTTCAAAAACAAATGAGAGCTGCAAAATACTCACCATGCCTCTCAGCAAATAGCTTGGGGTGTCTACTTTCCAAAATGGGGTAATTTGGGGGGGTTTTGTGCCACCTGGACATTCCATGGCCTCCGAAACGGTGATAGGCAGTGAAGAGTAAAATCAAAAATTCACGCCCTTAAAAACGCTGAAGGCAGTGATTGGTTTTCGGGGCCCCGTACGCGGCTAGGCTCCCAAAAAGCCCCACACATGTGGTATTCCCATACTCAGGAGAAGCAGCTAAATGTATTTTGGGGTGCAATTCCACATATGCCCATGGCCTGTGTGAGCAATATATCATTTAGTGACAACTTTGTGCAAAAAAAAAAAAAAAAAAGTGTCACATTCCCGCAACTTGTGTCAAAATATAAAATATTCCATGGACTCAATATGCCTCTCAGCAAATAGCTTGGGGTGTCTACTTTCCAAAATGGGGTCATTTGGGGGGGGGGTTTGTGCCACCTGGGCATTTTATGGCCTCCGAAACTGTGATAGGCAGTGAAGAGTGAAATCAAAAATTTACACCCTTAGAAATCCTGAAGGCGGTGATTGGTTTTCGGGGTCCCGTACGCGGCTAGGCTCCCAAAAAGTCCCACACATGTGGTATCCCCGTACTCAGGAGAAGCAGCTGAATGTATTTTGGGGTGCAATTCCACATAGGCCCATGGCCTGTGTGAGCAATATATCATTTAGTGACAACTTTTTGTAAATATATATTTTTTTTTGTCATTATTCAATCACTTGGGACAAAAAAAATAAATATTTAATGGGTTCAACATGCCTCTCAGCAATTTCCTTGGGGTGTCTACTTTCCAAAATGGGGTCATTTGTGGGGGTTTTGTACTGCCCTGCCATTTTAGCACCTCAAGAAATGACATAGGCAGTCATAAGCTAAAAGCTGTGTAAATTCCAGAAAATGTACCCTAGTTTGTAGACGCTATAACTTTTGCGCAAACCAATAAATATACGCTTATTGACATTTTTTTTACCAAAGACATGTGGCCGAATACATTTTGGCCTAAATGTATGACTAAAATTGAGTTTATTGGATTTTTTTTATAACAAAAAGGTAGTAGTTTTCAAAATTTTCGGTCTTTTTCCGTTTATAGCGCAAAAAATAAAAACTGCAGAGGTGATCAAATACCATCAAAAGAAAGCTCTATTTGTGGGAAGAAAAGGACGCAAATTTCGTTTGGGTACAGCATTGCATGACCGCGCAATTAGCAGTTAAAGCGACGCAGTGCCAAATTGGAAAAAGACCTCTGGTCCTTAGGCAGCATAATGGTCCGGGGCTCAAGTGGTTAAAGCAATCTCTGTGTTTGATTTGTTTCCCTTGATTTGTTACTATTAATTCAAATACTAATTGTAAGGGATGTATATATATATATATATATATATATATATATATATATATATACCGTATTTATCGGCGTATAACACGCTCCGGTGTATAACACGCATCCCAAGTTTAGGAGAGAATTTTAAGGAAAAAAACTTTTAGGAGGGAAGTTTAAGGAAAAGAAACTTACATTAAAATGCCCATCAATGCAGCCTCATCAGTGTTCATCTGCAGCCTTGTTAGTGTCATTGCAGCCTTTTCAGTGTCAGTGCAGCCTTGTCAGTGCAGCTTTGCCCCAGTGCAGCCTTGTCAGTGCAGCTTTGCCCCAGTGCAGTCTTGTCAGTGCAGCCTTGCCCCAGTGCAGCCTTGTCAGTGCAGCCTTCTCAGTGCAGCCTTGTCCCCAGTGCAGCCTTCTCAGTGCAGCCTTGTCAGTGCAGCCTTGTCCCCAGTGCAGCCTTGTCAGTGCAGTCTTGTCAGTGCAGCCTTGTCCCCAGTGCAGCCTTGTCCCCAGTGCAGCCTTGTCCCCAGTGTCCATGCCTGCCGCCGCCGCTGCCAACATACACATGCTAGTAGTTTTAAATATGGCGCCGCGGAGTTCGGAGGGACTCGGCGCCGCGGAACTGAACGAACGCCGCCGAGATACACATAGTCGAGTGTATTCCGCTCTTTCCAGCGCCGCTCACAGTCCCGCCCAGTCCCGCCATATGATGGACATAACACAGGTCCAATGGCAGGACTGGGCGTGACTATGAGCGGCGCAGAAAAGAGCCGAATACACTCGGGTATGTGTATCTCAGCTCTGTAATTTCGACGGCGCTCGTTCAGCACTGCCGAGCCCCTCCGAACTCGGCGGCGCCATATTTAAAACTACTCGCTATGTGAATGTCAGCGGCGATCGCCGACATTCACATAGCGATAGCGGGGATCAACGTATAACACGCACCCACGACTTTCCCCTGATTTTAAGGGGAAAAAAGTGTGTGTTATACGCCGATAAATACGGTATATATATATATATTGTGATTTGAAAAGTAGTTTAGCCATGTTGAAGACATATTTGTCTTTTGTACGTCTTCCATTTTATGTAGAATTGTCTGTGTTTACATATGCTGATAAGTCAGCATGCCCACAATTAAGCTAGAATGCCATTCTGGCCACAGGAGTGTACAGCCAGTACTCTGTAAATATGTCTTATCAATCATTTGTTTTTCACAATGAAAAGTAATTTTGTAATGAAAAAAGCTGCTCAGCTATTATATTCTCCACAATGGAGTTTTGCCTCTTTGGCCAGGACTACCTCCACCTAAGAGTGTGGAGGTTCCAGGTTAAAGGTGATAGCAGGTATGGTTAGTGATAAAAAATATTGAACAAAAGAGAGGAGACTGTAAGGGCCCTTTCACACTGGGGCGGGGGCGGCGTCGGCGGTAAAGCTCCGCTATTGTAAGTGGTGCTTTACCGTTGGTATTCGGCCGTTAGCGGGGTGGTTTTACCCCCCACTAGAGGCCGAGAAAGGGTTCAAAACCACCGCAAAGCGCCTCTGCAGAGGCAATTTGCCGGCGGTATAGCCGCGCTGTCCCATTGATTTCAATGGGCAGGAGCGGTGAAGGAGCGGTATATACTCCGCTTCTTCATCGCTACGAAGATGCTGCTAGCAGGACATTTTTTTTCGTCCTGCTAGTGCACCGCTCCAGTGTGAAAGCCCTCGGGGCTTTCACACTGGAGACAAAGCAGCGGCACTTTCGGGTCAGTTTGCAGGCGCTAATTTTTAGCGCCTGCAAACTGCCCCAGTGTGAAAGGGCCCTAAAGAAAATGTGTAAGTTCTGTATATAATATTAATATATTTTGTATGTATTGTACACTGCCCTCACTGTGCACTTGGCACTAATAATGTTTTCAGAGGCGGCTCTAGGCTTTGTGAGGCCTTAGGCAAAACTTAGACATGAGGCCCCACTCACGCCCGTAATGGAAAAAAAAATGTAAGCGATACAAATTAACTGTATAAACTGCATATATTAAGAATCTTAAAGTGCTGGCGTCAGTTTCCTCTATCTCAACGCTGGCGTCAGTGTACCTTCTCAGCAGTGGCATCCGTGTGCTCTCAGTGCTGGTGTTGGGGCACTCTATCTCAGTACAGTGTGTCTTGGAGCTGGTGTCAGTGTCCTCTATCTCACGCTGGTGTCAGGGTGCTCTATCTCAGTGTCCTCTATCTCAGTGCTGGTGTCATGGAACTCTTTCTTAGTGCACTCTGTCTTGATGCTGGAGTCAGTGACCTCTATCTCAACCCTGGTGTCAGCGCTGGCGTGCTCTCAGTGCTGGTGCCAGTGTCCTCTATCTCACGCTGGTGTCAGGGTGCTCTATCTCAGTGTCCTCTATCCCAGTGCTGGTGTCATGGCACTCTTTCTTAGTGCACTCTGTCTTGATGCTGGAGATCAGTGACCTCTATCTCAACCCTGGTGTCAGTGCTGGCGTGCTCTCAGTGCTGGTGTCAGTGTTCTCTATCTCAGTGCTGGTGTCATGGCACTCTTTCTCAGTGCACAGAGATGGGGTCCCTGTCCCCAAGTAAGAAGGGGTCGCTGTCCACAGGGGAGATGATGGGGGCCCTGGCACCAAGTAAGAAGGGGTCCCTGTCTGCAGGGGAGATGGGGTTTCCCATTCCCAGGGAAGATGGTGGGGGCCCTGCCTCCAGAGAATAAGGGGTCCCTCTTGCCAGGGGAGATGATGGGGGCCCTTTCCCCAGGGGAGATGAAGGGGTCCTTGTTGCCAGGGGAGATGATGGGGTCCCATCACCAGGGGAGAAGGGGTCCTTGTCCCCAAGGGAGAAGGAGTCCCTGTCTTCAAGTGAGAAGGGGTCCCCATCCCCAGGGGAGATAGGGTTCCCATCCACAGGGAAGATGGTAGGGGCCCTGTCCCCAGAGAAGAAGGGGTCCCTGTTGGCGTTGCCAGGGGAGAAGATAGGGGCCCTGTCCGCAGGGGAGATGATGGGGTTGCTGTCCCCACATGAGAAGGTGTCCCTTCCCCAGGAAAGATGAGGTCCCCATCCCCTGGGAAGATGGTGGGGGCCCTGTCCTCAGGGATGAAGGGGTCCCTGTAGCCAGGAGAGGTGATAGGGACACTGTCCTCAAGAGTGATGGGGGCCCTGTCGCCAGGTGAGATGATGGGGGCCCTGTCCCCAGGTGAGATGATGGGGGCCCTGTCCCCAAGAGGGATGACGGGGGCCCTGTCCCCAGGGGAGATGACGGAGGGCCTGTCCCCAGGGGAGATGATGGGGGCACTGTCCCAGAGTGAGAAGGGGGTCCCTGTCCCCAAGTGAGAAGGGGGTCCCTGTCCTCAAGTGAGAAGGGGGTCCCGTCCCCAGGAAAGATGGTGGGGGCCCTGTCCCCAAGTGAGAAGGGGTCTCTGACCGCAGGGGAGATGGGGTTCCCATCCCCAGGGAAGATGGTGGGTGCCCTGTCCCAAGAGAAGAAGGGGTCCCAGTTGCCAGGGGAGATTATGCGGCCCTGCCCCCAGGGTAGATGATGGGGCTTTGTCCCCAGGGGAGATGATGGTGTTCCCGTCCCCAGGGAAGATGATGGGGGCCCTGTCCCCAGGGGAGATGGGGTCCCTGTCCCCAGGTGAGATGATGGGGGGCCCCTATCCCCAGGGGAGATAATGGGGGGCCCCTGTCCCCAGGGGAGATGATGGGGTTTCTGTCCCCAAGGAGGATGGTGGGGGCCCTGTCCCCAGGGGAGATGATGAAGGGGGCCCTGTCCTCATGAAGATGGGGTCCCTGTCCCCAGGTGAGATGATGGGGCACCCCTATCCTCAGGGGAGATGATGGGGGGCCCTGTCCCCAGGGGAGATGATGGGGGGCCCCTATCCCCAGGGGAGATGATGGGGGCCCTGTCCCCAGGGGAGATGATGGGGTTCCTGTCCCCAGGGGAGATGATGGGGTTCCTGTCCCCAGGGGAGATGATGGGGTTCCTGTCCCCAGGGAGGATGGTGGGGGACCTGTCCCCAGGGGAGATGATGATGGGGGCCCTGTCCTCAAGGGATACGGGGTCCCTGTCCCCAGGTAAGATGATGGGGCCCCTGTCCCCAGGGGAGATGATAGGGGGCTCTGTCCCCAGGGGAGATGATGGGGGGTCCCTATCCCCAGGGGAGATGATGAGGGGGCCCTGTCCTCAGGGGAGATGATGAGGGGGCCTGTCCTCAAGGAAGATGGGGTCCCTGTCCCTAGGTGAGATGATGGGGCGGCCCTATCCCCAGGTGAGATGATGGGGGGCCCTATCCCCAGGGGAGATGATGGGGGCCTCTGTCCTCAGGGGAGATGATGGGGGCCCCTGTCCCCAGGTGAGATGATGGGGGCCCCTATCCCCAGGGGTGATGATGGGGGGCCCTGTCCTCAGGGGAGATGATGGGGGCCCTATCCCCAGGGGAAATGATGGGTGCCCTGTCCTCAAGGAAGATGGGGTCCCTGTCCCCAGGTGAGATGATGGGGGGGCCCTGTCCCCAGGGGAGGAGGGGTGGGGTATGGGATGGTGTGAGGAGATATGGGGTCAGCTCACTTATCATATCCAAGCTGCAGGGCACTCATCCATGTTTGCCTGGCTGGGCTCCTTCCAGCAGCAGCACAGACAGGGTTATCAGCATATCTCCAAGGCGAGAGAGATCTGTGTATGATGGGGGAGGAGGTGGGGTCTGGCAGACAAGCCTGCAGTGTCCTCCGGCTGTCATAGGGCTGCTGCATGTGTGTCCTTAAATTTCCTTAGCGCGGGGGTGTGCAGAGCATTTACAGAGCAATGCAAAAAGGAATGGATGCAGCCGACTTGGGGGGCGGGACTCTGACTGGAGAGGACACTGAGCTGGGCGGCGCTGCATTAAGCAGGAGAGAGGGACCCGGAGGAGCTGGCCAAGGACAGGCATGCAAAACATAGCAGCCAGTGCGATAGAGCAGGGAGCTCTGCTACAGAGCCAGCTCTTCAGTTAGGCAAATTAGGAGCCCGCAGGGCCCCTATGAGTTGCGAGGCCTTAGGAGGTTGCCTAATTTGTCTAATTAGAGAGCCGCCTCTGAATGTTTTTATTACATGTTTGCATTCTTTCGAGTCCTGATTAGAATTAGTCTGCCTATGTTACGCCGTGCTGTTTGAGATGGAGGGATTAAAGTAAATTTGTAGCTTTAAAAAATATACCGAAAAACTGATGACACATAAAAACAGTACATCTAAATCATTTTTTTAAAGCTCCCCAGACCCAGATGAAAAACCTGTGCCAGTCCTGAGTCAGCAGCTAAAGGCCCATGTGCTCTTTTTATTTGCATGGTGGTCTAAACCCTCCCCCCCTCCCTTCCCTTTCCCTTCAGCTGACTACAGTACTATTATCAGCAATGCATTGAATTCACTTTTCTTCATGGTACACTATAAGAACCACGGCTTTTCAGGCTAGTTGCCCAGGGGTGTCATTGAGGATCCCTGGCAATGTCCCTACTTTGCTGTGTTACTTTATCTCAGAATAGACAGAGTTCACAGAATTAAAGGAAAATTACCTGATGGATGACAAAATTGTTTTATGCTCCTTAGTTTCTGTGCAAGTTGCATTTCATCAGCTTTCTCTGTGTGTGATATGAGGAGGAGGTCACTGGCCCACATTTCAATACTGGGCTGGTTCTCCAGGATCCGAGTCTTCTTCTGATCCCCGCTGTCCTGCAGATCATCAATCAGCACAATAACATTGTCCTTCCCTGGGCACAAAGAGGAGATTATCAGTCAATATAGCTACATTTTATGTATCTGTTTTATTGTATTGTTTGAAATGTCTCTCAGTAACAAAGTTACATAGTTATTCAGGTTGAAAAAAGACATTTAGTTCTACCAATAACAATGCCCTTTACGTCTCTCGGTTTATGTAAGCTGTATAATTTGAATGCAAACGATAAAATGGCAAAAAAAATTAAAAACATTTTTTTTTTATTATTATATATTATATTGTTCATGAATCCAGTGTTATGAATGTTATCTTTAAGTATTAATTAAACACAGTTAGCTATAGATCATGTTTCAAAATGTACAAACTTAAAGTGTTACTAAACCCACTACAGTAAAATCAGTAATCTGTATATGCAGTAAGGCATGCTTGTTATACTCACTGTGGAATCTAAGGGGTTAATCCTCCACATTGTGTAAAAAGGCTGTTTGATTCAGTCTTCTCTGATCCTCCCTTTCTTCAACTGTCCCCAACCCATCTCTTTATAGAACAGAGAATATGGGACAAGCTACACATGCTCAGTTTGGTGTGTATTGCTAGAGAGTTTTTTTTTTGTTCTTGAAAGGGTGCATATGATCATCACAGGGCCAATCAGCACTGTCCAGACAGAGTGCCAGGGATCTTGAAGCCTCATAGGACAGTCAGGGGAGGATGAAAACTCCTCCAACAAGATTTAACCAGTGCTTGGCCAGACACTTATAGACGTCACAAGACTGCTATAAGACTGCTGATGAGAAAAGGTATTTAGCAGTTTATATTTACTAAAATAATTACATTTCCATGTTCTGTGTACTGTGGGAGACCAGGTATAGAGAATGCAGGCTCCTGGGTTTACTAACACTTTAAATAATCTAATGTCCATGAGTCCAGTGTTAAGTATTAATTTATATAACAAAGATTTTTTTTTTATAAACAGTACAAATTTAGCTATAAATTATTCTTAAAAATGTATTCTTAAATCATTCTTTAAATGTAAACATTTAAAATACATGATTTTCCTGTGCATTACACACTATTTTTTATTTTGGTGGCAGGGTCTCTTTTAGGAGTTCTATACTTGAGCCACTTATAGGCCAAGCAAAACCTTCACTATTCATAATCTTATATAGGAAATGCCATGATTTCTGGCCTTAAAGATATTTATATATTTTTACTTATTTGGTCATAGAAGTGATGCTCATTGTATGTTGTGTGTGTATGTTGGACATTAGCATTGGCTGTGTTCAACCAGCATTAATTGCATACAATCAATCCCAGCTCCCAAACAATTCATTTGTGGTGTGCTCCGTGTTCTATACCAAGTGTTCTATTGAGAAACTCCAACTCTTCATCATACAGGGAGCTGGTGACATTGGTGATGTTGATTCTTCCTCTGTTCTTGGTGTGATACAGAATCCCAAATGTGCACTGAGCTAAATCATTCATGAACTGTTGGAATCCATTGTTGGAGATGTAACAAGGTCTAACTTCCCGGATCGTCTTTCGGAAATAATCCGATGTCAGGTGTTTCACCAGCCAGGAGTAATCATCACTAGAAGATCTGGAGAAGATCCCAACAATGTGCCTCTGAGATGGTTCAATTGGACAGATTATAAGACAGGAGATAAACAAAAGCAAAGCAAGATTAATTGTATTATTTTGGAGGAAGTTTAATACATACAGTATAGATTCATTATTAAACATGTGAACATAAACATAAAATAACATAATCTGCTGTGCCCACCTTCCAGAGAACTTAATCTTAACCACTTGCTGACCTGCTCACGCAGATATACTGCAGCAGGTCGGCTCTACTGCGTGAAATGACGTACCTGTACGTAACTTCGTACAAGGAGGATAGTGCTTCGCCGCACGCCGTGGGTCCCATGGACTCGATTATCTCGATTGCAGCGAGGAGAAGCAGAACAGGCAACTGCCTATATAAACAAGGCATTTCCCCTGTTCTGCCTAGTGACATGAAAGAGATCTACTGTCCCCAGTGATCGGGAGCAGTGATCTCTGTCCTGTTTCAGTAAACCCATCCCCCCTACAGTTAGAACATGCTGAGGGAACACACTTAACACCTTGATCGCCCCCTAGTGTTTAACCCCTTCCCTGCCAGTGTCATTTTTACATTGATCGTGCATTTGTATAGCACTGATCAATGTAATAATGTCACTGGTCCCCAAAAAAGTAAAATTTGGGGTCAGATTCGTCCGCCGCAATGTCGCAGTCCCGCTAAAAATTGCAGATCGCCGCCATTACCAGTAAATACAATAAAAAAAATAAAAGTCCCTAAATCTATCCCGTGGTTTGTAGACACGATAACTATTGCGCAAACCAATCAATATACGCTTATTGCAATTTTTTTACCAAAAATATGTAGAAGAATACAGTATATAGCGGCCTAAACTGATAAATAAATTAGTTTATATATATATATATATATATATTTTGGATATGTTTTATAGCAGAAAGTAAAAAAAATTTTTTTTTTTTCATTATTGTCAGCCTTTTTTTGTTTATAGTGCAAAAAATAAAAATTGCAGAGGTGCTCGAATACCACCAAAAAAAAGCTCTATTTATGGGGGAAAAAACTTAAGATTTTATCTTATAAATAAGTGAAAGGAATATGTTTGAATTGAATTTGGATGCTAATAATAGCTTAGCACCGCTACTTTCTGTAATACTGGTGAAGCTTAGCAAGGGTTTGTCTCTCGATCTCCTCAATTGTGGCAATTCTGTTGCTACTAAATTAACTCTTGGTCTGAAATTGCTCTAGATGGTGCATTCATTAGCAACGTTTCTGGTAAACCAGTAAAAACAAAGAAACAAGGAAATGGAATTGGTAAGGTAATGTTTTCAAACAAAAGATTTATTTGAGCTTCAAAAACTGCTTGTTCTAAAATAAATACCGTATGTAAGCAGGTTAGAATAAACTAGGTAGGTGCAGTCCCGGATGAGAGGGTAGTGGTAATATTCTTGTGGTTCTTTGGTGGGATTTTTAGGTCTGACCCGCTGCATTTTGAGTATAAATTGGGACAGTGGGCCGGGTCAAGGGAGAGCAAGTGGCCGGTGGCTTGTATCCTTGGCCCTGGTAAGGGGGTCTGCTGTGAGAGAAGGCCTCTTCACTTCCCCAGCCTTGGCCATCTCCCCAGAACCCCGAAGATAACAACACCTGGGAAAGGTGTAAGAATGGTGGAAGTATCCTTTACATCTTAAAGACTTGGGATTCACCCCGAAGAGACCAACTTCGGGGACTTGCCTCTGTTGGAGCTCGCAACTACACAGACTCACTCACCTCTGAACAGGATACTTTTTAACATAAGTACATGTAAGTACATGGTACAACAGGCACATATCATGAAAATTAAATGTTGGTGTAACAAACACTTCCCACCCCACATATATTCTTTTCATTGATCCTCCTCTAAGTCCTCTAGACCTCCTCTAAGATTTATACTTGTTGGTACTTCTAGTCTTTACCAAGGTGACAGAAACCTGACAGTTGGGTCAGCTCAATACCTAATTAATGTACCATTTATATTGATGATCAGACCAATGTGGGCACATTGTGACTTCAGGCAATGAAGCTGTTGGCTTATGATAATACTTTTGATGAATGCCAAGTCTCTTAGTGTCCTAGTGATTAATCTTTGCTATCTAACAAGAACAGAAAAGCTTAAAAAGACCAGTCTATATTAACACTGGGACAGATACTAAGGTCCAGAGTGGTCACAAAACCAGCCAGCCAGTATCCGTGCCTGGACACAGTTCACTGATGTCGGTGATTCCTTTTTTGCCCACCACATCACTACCATCATGACAGGACTCTGGTGAGTGTTTAAGTTAATGTTCTCTGTAATAAGGATACAGAGGATGGGACATTGTCCCTTATCTTTTTTTACCCACAACCTCCATGTACAGATCTCCCATTTCATGACAGATGGAGGACCCTGTCCTGTTTGCACTGTAAGTTCTCCTCTAGACTTGCTTTTTTTCCCATTTCCTCCTCTTCTTCTTTCCTCATCTCTTTCCCTTGACCGCTTTTTAAATGAGATTTGCTAATCAGTTTTTCCTTATCTACAATTTCATCAAGTACTCTATGGGTGCATTTTCAATATTGTGTATTGTCCTCCTTTCTAAAGTCTGCCAGCACAGTGCACAGCACAACTTTGAGGGTTTTTTAACATCGACCACTGCCTTATAATGCAGCAGCTGGTGTGCAGTGCGATGTGGTGGGACAACAGTGGTGCTGATGTGCCGATCACAGTGCATCACAACTTCTTATCTTTTATTTATTAACTTTATTGAAATGTCACACAGTAACATTGCATAAAGGTCTATTGGCCACTGCCCAGTGCAAGATGGTGAATTTCCTTGCACTGCGCTGCATTGGAACTTTCCATACTTTTTCCGCCCACACCACCCACACACTAGGGTGGAGTTGTGAACCAGGCACATTGGAGACATGGCAATTTGCCCTGTCTTGTGGTGAGATTGCGCTGCAATAGCTGCCCAACACAGTCCCACTGCACCTAGTGTGAATGGGTCCTAAACAAGGACATTAGTTAAAGTGATACTAAAGTCTCAGGTTTTTTTTCCTTTAAAAATAACAAACATGTTATACTTACCTGCTCTGTGCTGTTGGTTTTGCACAGAGCAGCCTAGAACCTCCTCGGGATGCTCTTTGATGCTTCTGGCCCCTCCCCCCTGCCGAATGCCCCTACAGCAAGCAGCTTACTATGGGGGCCCACGAGTCAATATGCTGCTCTGTGTGTCCAGTCAGACACGGAGCTAGGGTTCAGCCCCACCTTCTTTCTCTCCTCATTGGCTCCCTGACTTTGATTGACAGCAACGGGAGTCAATGGCACCAGAATGCTGTCTCTATCTAACCACTACCACAGAAATAAATCTAAATGTATTGTATATATGTATAAATCTATGTTGATGGGGACAAGGGCCTTATCCCCACAACCCTTGCCTGGTGGTTGTGGGGGTCTGCAGGCGGGGGGGCTTATCGGAATCTGGAAGCCCCCTTTAACAAGGGGGCCCCCAGATCCTGCCCCCCATGTGAATAGATATTGTGTACATTGTACCACTACTCATTCACCAAAAAAAGTAAAAATGACAATTTCTTTATTTTTTTTTTAAAAAGTGTCCCACAATGTCCATTCATCTTCAATCACAGTGCCGACGACCCGAGAGGGAGGCATCCCCACAACTGCAGGCTTTTTGCAATGACAGCTGTTATATAGCTGAGGGTGGGGCCACCCGGTGACGTAAAAGGGGGTGACCCCATCCCCCTCTGACACTACGTGACGTCACATGATGTCAGAAGGGGTGGGGTCACCCTTTTACGTCACCGGGTGGCCCCGCCCTCAGCTATATAAGAGCTGTCAGCGCAAAAGGGCTGCAGTTGTGGCACGCCTCCCATGGAGGAAGAGTTTTTCTCTTTTTTTTGGGACCGTCGGCGCTGTCAACAAAGATGGATTTACATCGTGGGACTTTTTTTATTTTTTTCAAAAAATGTCTCCTGTCATTTGTACTTTTTGACACTTTTTTGGTGAACAAGTAAGGGGTACAATGTACCCAATACCCATTCACATAGGGGGGCGGGATCTAAAGGGTCCCCTTGTTAAAGGGGGCTTCCAGATTCCGATAAGGCCCCTGCCCCCCAGAACCACCGGGCAAGGGTTGTGGGGAAGAGGCCCTTGTCCCCATTAACATGTGTTTGGAGGGGACCCCAAAGCACCCTCCCCATGTTGAGGGCATGTAGCCTGGTACGGTTCAGGAGAGGGGGCACTCTCTCATCTCCCCCCCTTTTCCTGCAGCCTGCCAGGTTGCACGCTCGGATAAGGGTCTGGTATGGATTTGGGGGGAGCCCCACGCCATTTTTTTTTGGGCAGGGACTAACCCTTAAAATCCATACCAGACCTGAAGAGCCTGATATGGATTTTGTGGGGGGGGGGGCCCATGGCATTTTATTTTAAAATTAATTTTGTCACAGGGTTCCACTTAATATTCATGCCAGACCCAAAGGGCCTGGTAATGGACTGGGGGGACTCACGCCATTTTTTTCAATTATTTTTATCTATATTGCTGGGATCCAACAATACATTATGGCTGTGAGCAGTTTTTAATGACATTTTTTCCTTTTGAAATGTCACTTTGCTGTGGTATTGTTCTAAACACAGGAAAGATGCACTACTTTACAGGCAGACTAAGGACACCCCCAGGCACGATAGTTAAAGGAATATTTCTTTTTTTTGTTTCACTTTAAGCATTATTAAAATCACTGCTCCTGAAAAAACTGCCATTTTTAAAACTTTTTTTTTGCAATTGATACATGTCCCCTGGGGCAGGACCCGGGTCCCCAACACTTTCCCCAATAACTTGCATATAAGCCTTTAAAATTATCACTTTGTGTCCCATAGACTTTAAAGGGGTTGTAAAGGTAATTTTTTTTTTCTTAAAAATAACAAACATGTTATACTTACCTTCACTGTGCAGCTCGTTCTGCACAGAGTGGCCACGAACCTAGTCTTCTGGGGTCCCTCAGCGGCTGTTTCAGCTCCTCCCCGCAAGCATTAACCACCTTAATGCGAGCTCCCTCGCATGGTGGTTAGTGCTTGCGGGCGCGCTCCCGTGATACAGCCGGCGGCTATAGCCGCTCACTGTATCACTCGGCCCTGCCCCCCAGCGCGCCGCGTCATTGGATGTGATTGACAGCAGCGCGAGCCAATGGCTGCGCTGCTTCCAATCCATCCACTGTAGCCAATCAGCGGCCAGGGTGAGCGGAGGAATAGATGTCGGGAACGCGAAGCTGACTTTCGAGGCGTCAGGTAAGTAAAACGGGGGGGCTGGGGGCGGCGGTATTGTCAGAAGTTTTTTCACCTTAATGCATAGAATGCATTAAGGTGAAAAAATTTTTACCTTTACAACCCCTTTAACAGTGTTTGCGTGTTTGCACACATTTTTTGCCAGTTCGCAAGTTCTGGTGGCCTTACTGTAATTTGTTTTTGAACCGGTTTCGCAAGTGTAAGCATTGGTTTGTATGCTGGAATTAGCATAACAGAGATGTGATCTGAGTACCCAAGGTGGGGGAAGGATTCAGTGTTGTATGTATTTTTCTCTGTTGTATGAACAAAGTCCAGTGTGTTGTTTCCCCTTGTTGCAAAATTCACATGTTGATAGAACTTTGGCAAAACTGTCTTTAAGTTTGCGTGGTTGAAGTCACCAGCAATTATGAAAAAGTCGTCAGGGTTGTTTGTTTGCTGTTCGCTGATAGAGCTGTACGCTTCACAAACTTTTCATTAAATGAATTAATGTAACAATGAAAATATGAAGGTAAAATATCAGAATGGGAAAAATAAGGATATTCCCCGACAAGCAAAAAGGTGTCTCACTTCATTATGGGACAATTGGCTGCTCAGCTGTTCCATGGCCAGGTGTGTTTTATTCACTCATTATCCCATTTACAAGGAGCAGATAAAAGGTACAGAGTTCATTTCAAGTGTGCTATTTGCATTTGGAATCTGTTGCTGTCAACTCTCAATATAAGATCCAAAGAGCTATCACTATCAGTGAAGCAAGCCATCATTAGGCTAAAAAAACAAAACAAACCTATCAAAGAGATAGCAAAAACATTAGGTGTGGCCAAATCAACTGTTTGGAACATCCTTAAAAAGAAAGAACACACCGGTGAGCTCAGCAACACCAAAAGACCCGGAAGACCACGGAAAACAACTGGATGACCGAAGAATTCTTCCCCTGGTGAAGAAAACACCCTTCACAACAGTTGGCCAGATCAAGAACACTCTCCAGGAGGTAGGTGTATGTGTGTCAATGTCAACAATCAAGAGAAGACTTCACCAGAGTGAATACAGAGGGTTCACCACAAGATGTAAACCATTGGTGAGCTTCAAAAACAGGAAGGCCAGATTAGAGTTTGCCAAACAACATCTAAAAAAGCCTTCACAGTTCTGGAACAACATCCTATGGACAGATGAGACCAAGATCAACTTGTACCAGAGTGATGAAAAGAGAAGAGTATGGAGAAGGAAAGGAACTGCTCATGATCCAAAGCATACCACCTCATCAGTGAAGCATGGTGGTGGTAGTGTCATGGCGTGGGCATGTATGGCTGCCAATGGAACTGGTTCTCTTGTATTTATTGATGATGTGACTGCTGACAAAAGCAACAGGATGAATTCTGAAGCGTTTCGGGAAATATTATCTGCTCATATTCAGCAAAATGCTTCAGAACTCATTGGACGGCGCTTCACAGTGCAGATGGACAATGACCCGAAGCATACTGCGAAAGCAACCAAAGAGTTTTTTAAGGGAAAGTGAAATGTTATGCAATGGCCAAGTCAATCGCCTGACCTGAATCCGATTGAGCATGCATTTCACTTGCTGAAGACAAAACTGAAGGGAAAATTCCCCAAGAACAAGCAGGAACTGAAGACAGTTGCAGTAGAGGCCTGGCAGAGCATCACCAGGGATGAAACCCAGCGTCTCCTAACAGTTTTCAATTATGCGTTCGAGGTAGGGTCTTTGCCCCCTTCGACGAAGACGCTGGGATGTGGAGAAGCATTTCCTGGATTTGTTTCTCACAGGGGTCCAGATGCAGCTGGGTGTATTAGGAGGTGGACGAGCCTGACTATTAGGAGGGATTAAATCCTCTTCTGGGAGTGGAAGCATGCCAAGACCTTTCAAAAATGCCTCACCTTCCAATAACTCACACAGAGTGTGCTGTACGCCATCTTTGGATACGTATAGAATAAGGAATTCCCCTAAATGGACTTTACCGGTACTTGCTAAAAAATATATGTATATTTACGTAATAACTGTATATGACAGAGTATAAGAAATAAAAGGATTTTTTATTTAAACACAACATGGCTTAAAAACATAATCTTTGGATACGGTGAGGCGGAATGGAAAGCCCCAGTAGTATGGAATCTTGTGATGTTGTAAGTGGAGTGTGATTGGGCGCAGATTCCTACATTTAGCAAGGGTAATGGGAGAAAGGTCGCTGAAGATCTGGAGTTTTGCCCCCTTGTATGTAAGTTGGGATTTGTTGCTTGTGGCAATGATGAGCGCTTCCTTGCTTTCAAAATAATGAAATTTCACTATGACATCTCTGGGTCTGGCTCCAACTGGAGGCCTGGGGGCCAGAGACCGATGGGCCCTATCAAGGTGCCAATCAATGTCCACCACCATAGGGGCCAAAGTATTAAAGAGACCCAGAAAATAGGCACGTAGGTCAGGGTCTCCCACTGTTTCCGGGATACCTCTAAAGCGTAAGTTTTGTTTTCTTTCTCTATTTTCCAAGTCCTCCTGCTGTAGCTGTAATTGGGAGACTGATAAACGTAAGTTGTGGTTTTCCTCTTCAATAGCTTGTACATAGTTTATCATCTCATCGAATTTTCGAGAGTGTTAGTACGTTCACCAATTTGGTCGATCTCTCCTCTCAGTTCTGCAGCTAATTTGTTTACCTCTGATGAGACATTATTTGTGATTTGTTGTAGCAAGAGCTGCAACTTGGCATCAAGCTTGGCATCTAGTATGTCTGGGGTAAGAATCTCGTGTGGAGTGGGTGAGTCGAGACCTGGACCTTGAGTAAGAGTAGATGGTATGTTTACAGCATTCGCCGCTCCCATGGATGTATCCATCACCGCAAAAGGGTCCGTGGGGGAGTTTGAGGTCATAAGTTGTGGCCTGGTGACATAGCGTTCCATATTTGAACCTTTGCGTGACCCAAATAGGGGCTTATAGTTTCGCTGCTGCTGGCCAACTTTGCCCATGTAATAGTCAGGAATTGTGGCAGACAATCTGGCTTACCTCTGAATCTATAGATGTTTAATATGGCGTAGGTCTCTGAGGTCTCGGGGAGCAGGCGGGCCTCCAGGTTCACTTAGGTGACATAGCCCATATTAGGTGGGGTGGCCACCATTAGTTTGTTAATTACATCTGTTTTAAAAGTACCTGTTTGAGTAGCTTTGGGGTGAGGTGGTGAACTCAGATCACGGTTCAGTTAGTGCAGGAGTAGGTTATGGGCGAAGTAAGAGAGACTGGGTGTATGTAGAGTCCCAAGATGGCCGCCGACCTCTGCACCCAGGCGGAAGCCACAGGCTTTCCTAAGAGCGGCTGCCTGCCACGAGAGTTCCGCTCCGCTCAGGGCCAGTTATTTTCTACGCAGCTCAACCGTTATGGTAGCTAATAGTTGCTGTCACAAGCGTCAGCTATGTATGGGGGAGGTGGATGGCCTGTTACTCACTGTGCCTGTGGAAGGAGGTAGGAGGCAGATCAATAGGCCACAGGCCCCAGCACAGTGGCGGCCGCAGAGTATCCGAGCCTGGGAGACCCCAGGTGCCTGTAGGTAGTCCTCCCCCCTGCAGACTCTTCCGATGCCCTCTGGGGATAGGTCGCCGGTGCTCCGGTATGAAGCGAGCAGTTCTCCCTCAGGTCTCGGTGTACTGAGAAGGAGGGACCGCAGGCCCCAAGATGGCGGCGAGCCTCGAGCCCGAGAATTAAGAAGCTGGACCTGGAAGTACACAGCCGAGTAAAGTCCACTGAAAATAAATAGTTGTGGCGGCAGCGCACAATGCCCCCAGAAGTATGCCGATGTCTTCAATGCAAAAGAAGGTAGAACAAAGGCAGGATGGCAGCGGGTTATCACTGTCTGTGTGAAGCTCAGCACAGACACGTCTGCTCTGCTTCGTGTCCGGACACGCCCCCCGCCCCCTTCGACGAATGAAGCAGTAATTATTTCCATTCTGAAACCAGGTAAAGATCAAACTAGGTGATATGAATTATATGCAAAAATTGTATGCCTGGGGAACATATACATTGACTTTATGTCCGCGATGCTCTGTATCCAATCACTTCCCAATTCATATGCTTTGGCAATGTCCCAAGCTCTGTAGATATTGGGAGAAAGTGTTCCTGACTTTGAACACAATATCTTGAACAGAAATAACAAATACCCCTAAATTAGCACTATTGGGTATAATTCCAGATGGAGTTCTACCTGTAGAGATGTATACAATGTGGACTAGATGTCTTTATCTAGCTTGTAAACTTATTTTACAAAAGTGGATTACCAATACCCCACCAACCCATAAACAATGGGGTAACAAAATAAATTACATATTAAGAAAAGAAAGATTAGCATATAAACATAGCGGAGCCCCTCAAAAATGTAATAAAATATGGCACTATTGGCTTGACTCGAGTAACTTACTGTACGATGCCTCATCTGGAGGGGACGGTGAGAGGGGGGGCAGATGGTATTGAGGAGATTGATCTATAATAAACGAATAGGACGAGAACTGTACAATATAGATCAAATTGGAAATCAATGTAGAGGTGTATGTTCGTTGTTGGTTTGTCTTGTCAGATTTAGTTTTTTTTGTTTTTTGTTTTCCTTCTCTTTCTTCTATATATGTATTTATAGAAATTAAATAAAATGAAGGTAATTTTTTATGTTTATTGACCCTTTGTTTAAATTTTTGTATGGAATAAGCATGATAAAAATAAAAAAAAAACTATTTCATTTAAAAAAAATGACATTCTATACTTTGACATTGTTTTTGTAATATTTTGCTATTTTTATTATTAAATACATTTTTGAGTTTTTGCACGAGAACTGAACGGACTTTCTTGGAACTTTCCTCATCAATATGAATTATTGAAATATCGTTATTATTACTGTAAAAATGAGGATATTACAGTCTACAAAATAGAGGATAGATTTATGGCATTTTTATTATTATTATTATTTTTTCTTAGTAATAGCGGCGATCTGCGATTTTCATAGTGGCTGTGACATTATGGCGGACACATCGGACACTTTTGACACTCTTTTGGGACCATTGTCACTTATACAGCGATCAGTGCTATAAAAATGCACTGATTACTGTGTAAATGACACTGGCAGGGAAAGGGTTAAACACTAGGGGGCAATCAAGGGGTTAAGTGTGTCCTAGGGAGTGATTCTAACTGTGGGGGGGATTGGCTCACTAGAACATGACAGAGATCACTGCTCCCGATGACAGGGAGCAGTAGATCTCTGTCAAATTGCTAGGCAGAACAGGGAAATGCCTTGTTTACATAGGCATCTCCCCGTTCAGCCGCTCCGTGACACGATCATGGGACACCGGCGGACATCGAGCCCACGGGACCCACGGGCACAGTCATGCGCGCGCCCACAATGCCGCAATTTAAAGGGGACGTACCTGTACGCTCATTTGCCCAGCCATGCCATTGTGCCGACGTATATCGCCGTGCGCTGGTCGGCAAGGGGTTACATGGGATTTGACTTGTTTTTTTTTTCTTTAGGAATGTCATTTTTGCTCCAGCATGTTCTACATATGCTACAGATGCGCCACTTTAGAGACAGACTAAGAGGGCCCCCCAGGCACTATATTTCAAGGAATTTTTCATTTTAATTGTTGCACTTCAAGCATCATTAAAATCACTGCTCCTGAAAAAAACTATTGTTGGTACAAAAACATTTTGCATTGATACATGTTCCCCAGGGCAGTACCCAGACCCCCATAACACTTTTATGGCCAATTACTTGCATATAAGCCTTCAAAATGGGAACTTTTGATTTTTCCTGCTCAGCCCCCATAGACTTCAATGAGGTTCGCCGTTCTGGTTATAACTTTTCCTATTCAGGGGTTCTGCTGCGAACCAAACAGGGGGGGTGTTTGGCCCCTGTTATAATGGTGAATAGAGGTGTACAGAAATCTAACATCAAGAGACAATTAAATATATTCAGGCTCTCAATGGTGTTATTGTAAGGTGTCCAACAAATGTGTTAAGTGTTTACTTTTTATCATTATACATACACCATACTAAATATTGCCTATTTCTCTATACTATTCCATGTCCTTTTTGATAAATTTGTCATAAATCAGCCCTGCCAATGCACAAAGTAATCAATAAATCATTGAAATGATAACTTAAAAATCATACAAGTAGCATTATAATGTCATGTCATTCAGTATCAGTGATTACTGTAGAGCAATCATACCTCTGTTCTTGACATGACTCCGGTTTTCAAACCATCCAGAATATGGAAAAAGGTGAGACCTCTCCAGTTCAAATTTGTGACCACAGCTTTGATTTTTTTCTTGGTTGCATGTGTCCAGTCTATATAGGATAAGTAACTGCTCCTTGTATCCAACTCTTGGGCACTTGTGTCCAAGCTTTCCTGTAGGTAATAACATAAGTTTGTTCCCTTGTAAAGTTTGTTCCCTTGTAAAGTTTGTTACCTTGTAAAGTTTGTTCTGTGGGTACTTTTTTACTCTGTAAAGCTTTATTGTCCTTTTTACAATACCAGCTCATTTTCTTGAAATGTTCTACCAGTGATGATTTTGGTGACCTTTGATACTGTTGCATTTTTCATGAACTTGAATGTGCTTTATTACTCAACCTTCATGTTTTTATCAATGTATATGTGTAGATAGAAAAGTACCAAATCGATATAATGTATACATTTTTGGAATGTTATTAAATGTACAACTCATTTTAGGGGTTATGAAGATTCATTAGAGCTGTAAGATATCAGAATAAATGTGTTGAATAAATAGGATAATTAATAGGATAAGATTGTGTAAACAATATAAAAATTTTTTTTTTTTTATATATATAGATGAAAGTAAACACAGAGGAACAGTACAACCATTAAAGTGTTTGTTAACCCCCCAAAAAAAAGATCCTGGTCCCTTAAAGCAGATTACAGAGCACAGTGTTTGTGCTGTGTAATCTGCCCCCCTTTAAACTGTAAAAAAAAACTCCCTGATCATGCCACTTCCTGTATCTACTCTCTATACTGACCACGAAAATCAGGGCTGCTGAGCCCTGACCACCATGGTCAGAGTATGTCCCTGCATTACACGCTGCTGTCCTCTCTGCCTTCCTGCCTGTCACCCCCCTCTCTGTGTCTGTCTCCGCCCCACCAGACTATTCTAGAAAAAAACCATAACATTTTCACTGCCAGAGGTATTAGAGGCTGGCATAGCTCACTATGTAAGTTGTTTTAAAAAACAAGCGTTCTAAATACCGAATTTTAGTTGTCTTCAGGCCGGTCACGTGACTCGTGGTCGCTTTACAGCTACGAGACATAGCTTCTGCGGAGGGGACGAGCGGCCACGTGATCCCCCCGGTTGACATCAGAGGGAGATCACGCAGAAGCCATCTATCACGCAGAAGCCATCTATATTAAGCGGCCATGAGTCACGTGACTGGCCTGAAGACAGCTCAAATTTGGTATTTAGAATGCTTGTTTTTTCAAACAACTTACATAGTGTGCTATGCCTGCCTCTAATAGAGGGTCTGGCAGTGACTTATAAAAATGGGTCAGCAATTACTTTAACCATATGAGTACCACCCTTCAATCCTCCTTCATTATCCACTTCGGCCCCAGAAGGTTTACCCCCCTCCATGACCAGGCCATTTTTTGCGATACGGCACTGCGTTACTTTAACTCACAATTACACGGTCATGCAATGTTGTACCCAAATAAAATTGATCTCCCTTTTCCCCACAAATAGAACTTTCTTTTGGTGGTATTTGATCACCTCTGCAGTTTTTATGTTTTGTGCTATAAACAAAAAAAGAGCATCAATTTTGAAAAAAATACAATATTTTTTACTTTATGCTAAAAAACATACCCAATAAAAAAAATGTAAAAAAATCAAATTTCTTCATAAATTTAGGTCAATACGTATTCTGCTTTAAAAAAAAAAACCCCAATAAGCGTATATTTATTGGTTTCAGCAAAAGTTGTGGTGTCTGCAAACTATGGGATATTTTTATGGGATTTATTTTTTTACAAGTAATGGAGGTGATCAGCGATTTTTAGCGAGACTGCGACACTGCGGCGGACAAATCAGACACCTGACTGACACTTTTTGGGGACCAGTGACATTATTACAGTGATCAGTGCTAAATAAAATGCACTGTCACTGTACTAATGACCCGGGTAGGTAAGGGGTTAACATCAGGGGCGATCAAAGGGTTAGGTGTGTCCCTAGGGCAGTGATGGCGAACCTTGGCACCCCAGATGTTTTGGAACTACATTTCCCATGACGCTCAACTACACTGCAGAGTGCATAAGCATCATGGGAAATGTAGTTCCAAAACATCTGGGGTGCCAAGGTTTGCCATCACTGCCCTAGGGGGTGCTTTCTAACTGTGTAGGGGTACTTTGACTGGGGGAAAAAAGAGATCCATGTTTCTGCTTAGAAACACAAGATCTTCATTTCCCCTCTGGCAGAACAGTGATCTGCCTTGTTTACAGCCAGACTGCTGTCTCTCCTCAAACTGATCACAGCGGGAGTGGGTCGCCTGGTGGTGCGCGCCCCAGACCCCGTGCACAAAATCAGATAAAAGAGAATAATAAACAAATTAATTACAAACCGCGCTCCCTTTAAAGTGCAAGTGCAAATCATTACCAAGGAATGCAAATAAGTGAAAATAGTAATCACAAAAAAAATTTTGAAAATACTTTGTCAATAGTGACAACCATGAATAGCTTTCGGCAAGAATCCAGTCAGAAAGCAATAAAAAAACATCAAAATATTAAAAAAATCAAAGTGAAAGCAACAGTTCAAAATTCAAAATTAAAAAAATTCAAAAAATAAATAAATAGTGTTCAGAAATTAGTGTAAATTTCAAAGCTTCTGGATAAATCCTCCTAGAATTCAGAAAAGCATCAGGGAACAGAAATCCACCACCATCACCGACCACACAGCCTACTCACCAGATTGTGATGACTCCCATAACAGGAGTCAAAACCGCTTCAAAGACAGCCAGAAAGCTTCACACGATCACGGCTTGGTTCAGGTGCTGGAACCCAGGAAAGCTGTGACTGCATGGATACTGGATGGATTTAGATGAACTCTCAGACAGAGATTGGTCATTGAAGACCATTAGTGCCATAAATGGGAAGAGAATGAGTGGAAAATTCCCATCGTGAAATAAGCCAAAAAATGTATTGAACAGGCTAAAAACAAGCTAAAAAAACCCACATGAACCACATGTGGGTTTGTGCGGACAAACAAACAATGAACGTAGCTACAATGCTGCATAGCAAACGGAAGTTGCGTGTCACTTTCGGTAAGTCCGACCGGTTTCGTCAGTGCGTTCTGACGTGATTAAGGATCATACGTACAGACACGTCGCTTCCTTGAAATACAAACACCAAATGAAGGTATCCAATCCGGTGCCATCTCACCTTGTTAGGGGATTTACCATGATTAGGAAAAATGGAAAACTATTGGTGAATGAAGGCTGCCATCTTGTGGCTAGAAAACAGAATCCAGTTACAGAAATAGTAAACATCTGGACTGCCATCTTGTGGATAAATGCCAGATTGCACAACTAAATAAAATGTACTAGTTTAAAATAGATAAATAAAATAAATTAAAATAAATTAAAAATAGAAGTAGATTAATGTTGAGATTTTGTGATGGAATTAAATTCGCAATCATAAAGAATGTTCTAAAAATATTACAATAAGGGATGAGACTGAAATGGATTACCTTTTCACAGTATAAATCAATAACTGGACAGATAACAATTCAGATCGATATCAACATTAATACCTGCCGGAGTGAGTGTGTTCAACCTATATATCCATTCCGTTTCGTTTTTTGATATTCTCTGAACCATATTTCCTCCCCTCCAATCAGCATCCAGCTTTGTGATATGCTCCCTCTGCGACGGCAAGATAAGGTCCGCAACCTTACCCTTGTAACGTGGATCAAGGAGGGATTAGGGGAGCTAATCAGACTCGCTTCCCAACTTAAGAGGGAAAGAGAGGCTGACATAAAGATCCTAGAGGCTGAATTCTCAAAACTTCAGACACTTCACAAATCCAACCCCTCCCCCTTCTCGATATCCCAGCTAGACAAGGCCAGGTTGGAGCTCAGCCTAGCCCTGACAGCTAAGGTGGAAAAACAAATTCACTGGAACAAACACAATTTCTATACCCAAGGGGACAGGGTGGGTTCCATGCTGGCTGCCAAATTAACGCCCCAAATTAAATCATAAACTATGCCAAAAATAAAGATCCCAGGTCAGGGCTCCATGGCTGATCCCTCCAAAATCTTAGAGGCCTTTCAGGTTTTTATAGCAACCTTTACTCGCCAAAATCTCCTCCGCAGGATACCACACTGGATTCCTTCCTGGGTGTTCTCTCTCTTCCATCGCTTTCAGCGGAACATAGAGACAGCCTTGAAGCCCCTTTCATGGAGGGAGAGGTACTTGGAGTAATAAAATCACTAAAAAATGGCTCAGCCCCTGGCTCAGATGGTCTGTCCAACACCTATTACAAGACCTTCTCCAACACCTTAGCCATATATCTAACACATTTCTTCAACTCTAAAACACAGGGGAACCCACTTGATCCACAACCTAATAATGCATACATTGCAGTGATCCCTAAACCGGACAAGAATCCTGAAGATGTTGGAAATTATCGCCCTATATCACTTATTAACTGTGATGTCAAAATTTTGACTAAGATTCATGCTAATCGCATGGCTTCCTTCATCAATATATATAGATAAGGATCAAGTGGGTTTCATTCCGGCCAGACAAGGCCCAGACCAAATAAGGCGGGCCATAGACTTGGTCTCATCCTTCAAACTAATTGGGCGGGAAGTCCTAAACAATCTGGAATGCTCCTGTCGTTGGACCTACAAAAGGCCTTCGACTCTGTCTCCTGGCCAGATATCTTTGCCATGTTGGAGCGATGGGGCTTTGGACAAAGATTTCTCGGACTGATACATGCGCTTTACTCCAACCCCAGTGCCAGTATTCACCTGCAAGGATATTACTCAAAACCCATCACAATTAAAAAAGGGACTAGACAAGGTGCCCACTCTCGCCGATCATATTTGCAATGGCCATTGAAATGCTTGCTATTGCAATTCGTCATAACCCAAACATCCAGGGAGCGACTTGCGGCTCCCAAACTCACAAATGCGGGCCATATGCAGATGACGTCCTGCTCTTTCTCACCTCCCCCGTAACCTCCCTTCCCAACTTATGCAAAACCTTAGATGCCTTCGCCAGACTGTCTGGTTTAGAAGGTAATTACTCAAAGTTACGAGCTCTCAACATCTCACTAACACCCGAGACTGTTAATCTCTTAAAACAAAACTTTCCCTTCAAATGGAGCGATTCCTCCATCAAATACTTAGGTATTAACTTAACAGCTAAAACTGAAACACTATACGGCCATAACTACCCTCCCATGTATCGTAAGCTGGAAACAGACCTAAACACCTGGTCCCGTAATAATAGTTCTTGGTTGGGGAGGGTAAATTCAGTTAAAATGACATTACTTCCCAGATTGCTATATCTGTTTCACGCCTTACCCATCCCTCTCCGGAAGGACCATATTAGATCTTTCCAAAGCAAACTTCTAAAGTTCATCTGGGGTAAGGCGGGATACAGAATTCCCCAAAGAACCCTTTACCTACAAAAAAAAGGAGGGCTGGGTCTACCCCACCTAGTACTACCAAGCTGCCAGACTGGCCCAAATGTCAACAGTCTATTTTAGTTTCGAAAAACCTGATTGGGTTGCAATAGAAAAACAGGCAGTTCCTAACTTCACGCTAGACTTCCTCCTCTGGATACCCCCAAGAAACAGACCCTCTATACTGGCCCCGACCCTTTCCCACTCTTTCACTCTAACCCAGACTTCCCTCTGGGGAAAAATGTTATGGCCTTCAAGTGGTGGGTGGATAAAGGCCTGTACAGGATAGGACAATTTTTCACAGCCCCTTCACTCTAAAACACTGCACCAAAACGCTAGATATGCCCTTATCCAAAACCTTTCGGTTCAGCCAATACTCCCATTTCTTGCAATCGCTATGTAAAGACAAAGATTTACCCCCAAAATTTTCTGACTACGAAATGTGGTGTGGTCAAGCCAGAGACCAGAGGGGTGGGATCTCAGTGATCTATTCATCACTTACATCGCCATGCTCAAAAATGACTTTTATGGAGGCCTGGGAGTCCGAGCTCCACTTTAATTGGAAATTAGAAGATTGGCAGAGATCCTGTTTCAGATCCTTCCAGGGTGTCCTCAATACCACTTTAGTGGAGGCCAGCCTGAAAGTGATCTCCAGATGGTACTATAAACCGACTAGACTGGCATCAATCTATCCAACGGCTGACCCTCTCTGCTTCAGAGGTTGTCAACTCAAGGGCACAATGTCTCACATCTGGTGGGAATGCCCCAGAATTCGTTCCTTCTGGAAAAGAATATTCAATATATTTGAAGAACTGGTTGAGTCTCGGATTCCCAGAACTCCTCTGGTGGCCCTTCTTAACGCCCCGATCCCGGGGATCCCAAAATCCTCTCGCAGACTGGTTCACTTTGTGCTGCTGGGGGCTAAGCTCATGATCGCCAGAGCCTGGAAACAGCCGGGAGAATCTCTCACAGCAGCCAAAAGAAAAATATCCTGGATAATGTCCCAGGAAAAACTCACTAGTATAGTCCAGGACACTGTGAAGAAATTTGGGGGTATCTGGAATCCATGGGTTTGATTGGTAGGAGTAGCTTTAGGCCCTCCTCAGATCACTCCCGTCTTGTTTTTCCCATCCCACCCCTCCTTCCCCCCCCCCTTCTCACTCCCCCCCCCTTCTTTTCCCACCCCCCCACTTCCGCCCTGTCTTTCCCCTCCCCTCCCCCCTTCCCATTGTTCACCTTGGTTGATTCACATGTTTTTCTTTTGCCTACCACACCCTCACATTGCATGGTTGTTTTTCACCGTCCACGTTTGTTATCACCTCACCACATCCTCATCCCTTCACGGAGTTATTCCTAACACTAATATATATATAGAGCACTGACTGAGTGGTTGCCAATACCCAATATTGTTTATGAATTATATTATACTATATATTTTTACTTATATCTATGCCCATGATACATATTGGAGACTCTTGTCCCCTAGTGGCCTGTTCTGGCCACATAACAAATGTAGTACAGTGATTAAATACATTATGGACGCTTTCTTTGATTCTCATCACAGGTGTGTTTCTGTGTTCCCTGGTTGGTCGTTTGGCCTGGTGGGCGGTGCCCTAAGAGTGTGACCTCTCGTAAGTCACGTCGCTGTTTTCACTGCCCTGGTCTAAGTCGTGTTGGCGACAGAGGCGCCTGGGACTCTCCCTCTGGGGAAGAGGGGAGGATAGTCCTTTTAGGGGATCTCCATGTGGGTGGCCTTTTTTTGTTTTTCTGCTGGACACACATTATTGGGTAACTATACTGGATTTATGCACCATATGGTGGATGTAATTATTGTTATATCAATGGAACCTATATATGTATACCAATTCTATCTATGTATATTTTTCCAGCAGACTGACCCTCTGAAGAAGACCCAAAGTATAGGGGTCGAAACGCGTCAGATTCAATATTCATGTTACCAAGCGTTGTTATGAATATGTGTCTGCCAATGTATGTTCAGCTTATCTAATTTAATTGTATTTTAAGTACCCCCCACTGGAGCTCATTGTTTTAGCTTTCATGGTACACTATTCAATAAATTTGTTATACTTATCATACATTATTGACTCCACTTTGTCATTGTGCTGCCTAAAAACCCCACCCTGGGGAAATTTTTTCTTTTGTTTTTAGGCCCTCCTAATAGACCCACATAAAGCATACCCTAAACGCATGAGTGATGTTCCTCTCCTCCCCTCCCTCCTTTTCTTTCTTTCTTCCTTCCTACTATTCTTTCTTCTTCAGGTCTCCTCTAGACCTTGGTATTATTTCAGTTACATGGTTACTTTGTTTTCTCAGATTTGTTCATTTTCAATGTCAACCGCAGTAGTGGAGCAAGGAATTGTTCAATTCCCATTCCCCCTGTAGCTCTACATTTCCCCTCGGCTCTCAGAGATGTAATCTTATTGGGGTATGAGCTTTCATAGGGAGAGCTCGGACCTTCGAGATCATTTGGGGGTTCCTCGCCCCGCCACAGTGTGCTCCCATGTGGTGGCAGGATATAGCTTTCTCTGACACCCTTTTTTGTGCTAGTCTATTTACTGAGCCCTGGAATCTTTGACCACGTGTAGTCTATGCTGAAGGCAACTGTTTCAGTATTTACTGTTTAGACTCTGCTCTGTTCCTTAATGCCTATACTTGACAAAGTATAATTCTGTTTTGTATAACTGCTTTTTCTCAAAATAAAAATCTTTTGAAATAAAAAACGGACAACCGGCATTGCAGCGGCTGACATCTGATTTAAATCTTGTACCACTGCCATATTGTCGAAGTGCCAACAAATTTTCTTGTCCCGGAAACAATCCCCCCAAATTTCTATGGCAACAATAACAAGACCTGAAGCGCCGAATAGTATGTTGTCTACCGGGCGCTCGGGTTCGGCACATCATGGATCTGGTGGACAGATTACTGGGAGGGGCTCGGGAAGACCCAGTTGTCATGGTGCACGTTGGCACCAATGACAAAGTCAGAGGCAGATGGAGTGTCCTAAAGAACGATTTTAGGGACTTGGGCGCTAAATTGAGGAAAAGGACCTCCAAGGTAGTATTCTCAGGAATACTACCGGTACATCGAGCCACACCAGAAAGGCAGAGAGAGATTAGGGAAGTAAACAAGTGGCTGAAGAGCTGGTGTAGTAAGCAGGAGTTTGGGTTCCTAGAGGGCTGGGCCGACTTCTCAGTCGATAACCAGTACTATAGAAAGGACAGACTGCACCTAAATGAGGAGGGTGCAGATCAGCTGGGAATGAAGATGGCCAAAAAGTTAGAGGGGTTTTTAAACTAGGCGATGGGGGGGAGGGTCCAGAGGTAGAGATAGTCAGTGCAGAACATATTCCAGAGGGTAGTATTGGGGGCATTAGTGGTAGGTTGACCAAAGCACATTAACCCAAGGTAAGTATAGTAGCAAGTCCTAGTTGCAGTCTCAGAACACCCAATAAGAGGATAATATGGGACCAGTCTAAACTACGTGGCATGTTCACCAATGCCAGGAGCCTGGCGGACAAGATGGGTGAACTAGAGATACTGTTGTACGAGGAGGATTTGGATTTTGTGGGAATTTCAGAGACCTGGTTCAACAGCTCTCATGATTGGCTGGCAAACATGCAAGGGTATACCCTTTATCGCAAGGATAGAGAGGGTAAAAAAGGGGGAGGGGTATGCCTATATATCAAGAATAATGTACAAGTGAATGTGAGAGATGACATCACTGAGGGGGCTAGGGAGGAGGTGGAATCCTTATGAGTAGAGCTCCAAAGGGATGAAGCTAAGAGGAAAATAATACTGGGAGTATGCTATAGGCCCCCTAACCTGAGGGAGGAAGGGGAGACAGATCTCCTATCACAATTTGGATTAGCAGCATGGCTGGGAAGTGTTATCATAATGGGGGATTTTAACTATTCAGACATAGACTGGACATGGGGAACCGTGCATTCATCTAAGGCTTGCCAGGTTCTAAATGTCTTGCAGCACAACTTTATGGGTCAGATGGTATACACACCAACTAGAAATAAAGTGTTACTCGATCTACTGATTACCAACAATACAGACCTGATCACGGATGTGGAAATACGGGGCAATTTAGGTAACAGCAATCACAGGTCAATTGGCTTTAGTAAAAATAACACACATAGGAAACATAAGGGGAATACAAAAACACTGAATTTCAAAAGAGCCAACTTTCCTAAACTATGAACCTTGCTAGAAGGCATAAATTGGGATAAAATCTTATGAACAAAGAACACAGAGGAGAGATGGGTCTTTGCTTTAAGAGCATATTAAATAAGGGCATTAGCCAATGCATCCCAATGGGTAATAAATTTAAAAGAGCGAACAAAAGTCCTGGAGGGCTTAACTTCAATGTAAAAATGCATTTAAAAGCAAAGGAGAAGGCCTTCAAAAAATACAAGGTTGAGGGATCATCATCAGCATTCAGATTTTATAAAGAATGCAACAAGAAATGTAAGGGTGCAATAAGGACGGCTAAGATAGAACATGAAAGACACATAGCGGAGGAGAGCAAAAAAAATCCCAAGAAATTCAAAGTATGTAAACAAAGTATTCAAAATTCAAGTATGTAAACAGTAAAAAAGGAGGACAGACCATATTGGCCCCATAAAGAATGAGGAAGGACATCTGGTTACAAAGGATGGGGAGATGGCGAATGTATTGAATTTATTCTTCTCCTCAATCACGAGGGAATCGGGGGGCTTCAGTAATCAAAGCTGCAGTGTTTATCCTCATGACACATCACAGGAAGCACCTCCATGGTTAACAGAGGACAGAATTAAAATTAGACTTGGGAAACTTAACATTAATAAATCACCGGGACCAGATGGCTTGCACCCGAGGGTACTTAGGGAACTCAGTCAAGTAATTGCCAGACCATTGTTCCTAATTTTTACTGACAGTCTACTGACTGGAATGGTACCAGCTGATTGGAGAAAAGCCAATGTAGCACCAATATTTAAAAAGGGTCCAAAATACATCCATGGGAATTACAGACCAGTTAGCCTAACATCAATAGTATGTAAACTCTTGGAGGGGATCATAAGGGACTATATACAAGATTTTAGTAATGAGAACGGTATCATTAGCAGTAATCAGCATGGATTCATGAAGTATCGTTCTTACCAAACCAATATATTAACCTTCTATGAGGAGGTGAGTTGCCATCTAGATAAAGGAAGGCCTGTAGACGTGGTGTATCTGGATTTTGCAAAAGCATTTGACACAGTTCCCCATAAATGTTTACTGTACAAAATAAGGTCCATTGGCATGGACCATAGGGTGAGTACATGGATTGAAAACTGGCTACAAGGGCGAGTTTAGAGGGTGGTGATAGATGGGGAGTACTCGGAATGGTCAGGGGTGTGTAGTGGGGTCCCCCAGGGTTCTGTGCTGGGACCAATCCTGATAAATTTGTTCATAAACGACCTGGAGGATGGGGTAAACAGTTCAATCTCTGTATTTGCTGATGATAATAAGCTAAGCAGGGCAATAACTTCTCTGCAGGATGTGGAAACTTTTCAAAAAGATCTGAACAAATTAATGGGGGAGGGGGCAACTACATGGCAAATGAAGAAAAATGTAAAATAACGCATTTGGGTGGCAAAAATATGAATGCAATCTATACACTGGGGGGAGAAGCTCTGGGGGAATCTAGGATGGAAAAGGACCTGGGGGTCCTAGTAGATGATAGGGTCAGCAATGGCATGCAATGCCAAGCTTCTGCTAACAAAGCAAACAGAATATTGGCATGCATTAAAAGGGGATTAATTCCAGAGATAAAACGATAATTCTAATTTACACCTAGAGTATGCTGTCCAGTTCTGGGCACCAGTCCTCAGGAAGGATATACTGGAAATTGAGCGAGTGCAAAGAAGGGCAACAAAGCTAATAAAGGGTCTGGAGGATATTAGTTATGAGGAAAGGTTGCAAGCACTGAACTTATTCTCTCTAGAGAAGAGACGCTTGAGAGGGGATATGATTTCCACATACAAATACCATACTGGTGACCCCACAATAGGGATAAAACTTTTTCGCAGAAGGGAGTCTAACAAGACTCGTGGCCACTCATTAAAATTAGAAGAAAGAGGTTTAACCTTAAACTACATAGAGGGTTCTTTACTGTAAGAGCGACAAGGATGTGGAATTCCCTTCCACAGGCGGTGGTCTCAGCAGGGGGCATCGATAGTTTCAAGAAACTATTAGATATGCACCTGAACGACCGCAACATACAGGGGTATACAATGTAAAACTGACATATAATCACACTCATAGGTTGGACTTGATGGACTTGTGTCTTTTTTCAACCTCATCTACTATGTAACTATGTAACTGGAAAAAGTTCAAACAGGAACAGGTTCCGCAAAAACCCAGCCTCCCTCCATGTCTCTGGCCAAGTTCTGCGATCCACCGCCCCCAAGGAATGCACCATAGCCCACAGAGCCCGCCGCATCCGTGTAGAGGTCTATATCATAATTCCTAACCAGGCCCCGTTGCCATAGGGAACGACCATTAAAGGCATCCAGGAAGGCCTACCAAACCTTCAAGACCTCCCTATGCTCAGCAGTTAGTGTAACAAAGTGCCGTGGGGAAGTAATGCCAGCTGTAGCCACCGACCATCGATGACTAAAAATCCTGCCCATCGGCACAATGCGACAAGCAAAACTTAGCTTGACAAGGAGGGATTGCAGCTGTCACAGTTGGACTTTCCGTCTACTCACCAGCAAAGCAATCTCTGCCTGGAAAGCTAACAGTTTGTCCTCGGGCAAGCGACATTCTATAGTCACCGAATCAATGACAATCCCTAACACAGTGTTTCTGAACCTTTTTCCAGTCGGGGCACCCTTAAAAAGTATGAATGGGCTGCCCTACACGCAGCACGCAGCCACACAGATGTGAACCAAGGGCTTGTTCACATGTCAGGTTGGAGGGGTGGTAAAAGCACATGGTTAAGCTGTTTTTACCACCCCCAACTTCTTCCCCTTTAGCTGCAGAGACAGCAGCTGGGGGTGTACACATGCTGTGGCTGCAGCTGGAGGTATACCCAGGGTGAATGGGGCTGAACTGCAACTACCCTGCAACTGTGTACATTGCACGGTTGCGGTGTAGTGAGGCTGCATTAAAACAGGTGGTGAGGAGGCAACATAATGCCTTTTTACTGTCTGTCAAATGCCTCTGAAAAGCGATCTGTGTATGAGTTGCTTTTCAGAGGAGAAGCAGTCCTTGCTGCTATCACAAACAAGACCTACAAAAGCAGTTCTGATGGTACAGGAATGGAGGGGGGGTGTCCGGATTAAAAGTAAGATATATACACACACACACATATACAGACACATACATGTGCACACAGGCATACAGACACATACAGGCACTTGTACACACGCACATGCAGACACGTGCACATACAGACACGTGCACACACACACATGCAGACATGTGCACACACACACACATGCAGACACGTGCACACACACACATACAGACACATGCACACACATACAGACATGCACACACACACATGTACAAACACACACACACATACAGACACATGCACACACACATACATACAGACACATGCACACACACATACATACAGACACATGCACACACACATACATACAGACACATGCACACACACATACAGACACACGCACACACACATACATACACACATACAGACACATGCACACACATGCACATACAGGCACACATACAGACAGACACTCACATGCACACACACACACACACATGTACAAACACACATACACACACACATACAGACAGACACTCACATGCTCACGTACATACAGACATATGCACACACACATACAGACACATGCACACACACACATATAGACACATGTACACACACACATATAGACACATGTACACACACATACAGACACATGCACACACACACATATAGACACATGTACACACACACATATAGACACATGTACACACACATACAGACACAGTCAGACACTCACATGCACGCACACAAAGACACATGTATAAAACCCTTTTAAAACAAATATAGCTTTTAGCACAGTACCTTTCCAGTTTCCTCATTCAGCCAGGTACTGCACTGTAGGGGGAAGCAGAGAGCATAGCACACTCCCCTGCACTTTACTTTCACTTTGCTGAGGTTGACGGAGCTTCTCACAGTGCCGATGTACAGTTCAGCAGGGGACCAGGAGATCGGGCTCATCTAACAGCCCTTCTCTCCCCTGATCCCGCGGCACACCTGAGAACCTCCGACGGCACACCAGTGTGCCGCGGCACACTGGTTGAGAAAGGCTGCCCTAAGAAACTAATTGTGATAATTGTGCCTTCCGTTTTATCCGCCGCCAATGGGATACCGAAACGCTCAGCTACATGTTGAATGGTGGCCAGCATAATGGTGCATAAGTTAGACAAGGGAGAACCCGCACACAAGAAGTCATGCAAATAATGGATGACCTAACTGACCCCCCGATACCTCCCAGACCACTTATTCAACAAGGGAGCTAAACGTTTTGAAAAAAGCACAAGAGTAAGGCCCCTTTCACACGATCGGACCGTTCAGGTCCGCCTGTCAGTTTTGACGGCGGACCTGAACGGGCGATCCATGTTAGCCTATGGAGCGTCGGATGTCAGCGGAGACATGTCCGCTGACATCCGACCCCGTCCGATCCGCTAAAAGCAGACGTATGGCTCTACGTCCAGATCCGTCGCTGGCGGATCGGATCGGGTGAGATCTGACGAAAACGGACACGCTGTCCGTTTTCGTCCGATCCCTCCATAGGCGGCAGCGGCGCCTGACAAGCCCCTCCCCGCTCAGTGAGCAGAGAGAGACCTGTCATCCGCCGGCTCAGCGGAGATCAACGGACTGATCTCCCGCTGAGCCGGCGGACCGAGGCGGGCTCCGTAGAAACGGAGCCCGCCTCGTGTGAAAGGGGCCATAGAACAACCCATTGGTAAACATTGATCAACGTAAACAAATCTAACCACCTGCAAACCAAAAGATGAAAAATCCGCAGATGCACCAGCAATAAAGGGAAAGCCACTTCCATATCAGTTTTAGCCAATAGAGCGCCTTGCCTGCACCAACGCACCCAAAAGATTGCTTCATCGAACAAGGTGTAAGATACCGCACATGACTCTGGATCGATCACATCGTTGACCGAGCCACCCTTGGGAAAGGACAGGTGATGAATAAGACGGAACATCCCAGTTTCCTTTTTAGGAACCAAACCCAGAGGAGACACCACCAAATTAGTAAGAGGGATTGAGCAAAAAGCCCTGCCATGCGACCTAACGCCACTTCTTTGGCCAGTCTGTCAGATACCACCTCGGGATAAGCCCTAGTGGAATGAAAATTGTCAGCCAAAGGGGGAATGCAGGAAAGAGAGCACGGGCTAGCAAAACCCACGGAAAACCCCTCCTCCACTCAATCTGGATACCTACCTAGGAAAGGCCGCATCCTTTTCATCATCACCAGATGTATCCCCTGCACGGCCCTTGTCTTGTTTGAGGCAGCAAGAAAGGGCGTGTGCACCTCCACAACTCGAGCACTCATGCTTGTAGCGGCACGTGGAACCGAAACATCACGTGCACTCATTGAACTGCCAGAAAGACCCCCAGCGCTTACCGGCCGACTGTCCAGGGGTGCTTGGACTTCTGGCCCCACTCAAAAAAAAAGGGACCCAGCGTGTGCTGAAGTCATGAGGCCCATCCATAAACTTATGTCTTTGTAATCCCAGCGAAGAGAAGGTCGAATGGCCTTACGTTGACGAAATTGTTCGTCATACTGAAGTAATGCCACGCCAGATAGCAGAATAGAGCCAAACAGTTTTCCGGATGCTTCTCTCCTATCACACTGGCCAGGATTGCAAAGGCCTGCAACCAATTGCTTAAGGTGCGCGGAATCAAACTAAACTGACGCTTCTCCTAATCTTCTTTTTTGGATTTCTCAAGCTTCAGCCTATCAAGGTTGAACTTTTCCAGAGGGAGTAACGTAAATAATTCCACGTACTCCTCATTCCAAATATTTACACGCACCTCTGCCTTGAGGTGTGCCCCCAAGGGGCCCTCAAAGCATACCTAAACCTCACATTTAGCGGAATCCGCCTAGCGGACCGAATCTCTGGACTTACCCCCAGTCTTGGGGTCCGCAGCTATGTCCCCTTGCATAGATGTAGATGCCGGGGCAAAACCACGGACCCCAGCACCGACGTAGCAGCCACACTGCTCACTGACGCCATTGTGGCACTAGCGGACAAAGGCACTCATCTTTGCACTGTGAGTTAATATTATTATATAGTTCCTTTGATCTTTCATGGTTGTGTTTTGTTTAAGAACTTTTATAGGTGTGCCCAATCTCAGAAGGTTTATTGTATGAATGGACCTTGGAGAATTCATCAATGGGTGGTTTATTTGAACTCTCAATTTTGTACGGTATCCTAGAAGTTTCATTGTTGAGTTGGGTCACCAGGAAACCTTTGCTAGGCAGTTTCTCCAATCTCTCTGAATTTAACACCATCTTTGAAGTTTTACTGCTGAATTCATCCTTTTGGCATTCATTGTTGGGCAGCGCCTTTGAATTTTCTGAAATATACCAAGCTGTAGACTTTTGATTATGCAACTGTGGCTTAGGTTTGTCTTTGATCTATGTATCAGGAGTCTCATAGATGTTCTCAGTCTCAGAGCTGTGCAACGTCTCTAAGTTCTCAATACTGGATGGCATTTTTTGACTGTGATGGTTGTTACAGGACTCTGTAGTGCTGCATGTCATCTGAGACTCCTCACTGATGCCTACTGGTGTTGAAATTTCCTTCATGAACTCATACCCATCACAGTCATTCCATGTTTGAGGAACCTCATTGCTGAATGATACCTCTGCACTCTTGCTGCTACGTGGTATTAAAACCTCATGTGTTGATTTTGTGTTAGGACTCTTGTCACCATGCAGTGATTTTGAATCTTCAGTTTTGCACTTTGTTTTATTGGTGTCTGTGAGAGATGTACAAAACGTTTAATTGATATTTGTTTGTTAATTTTTAATTTTATGTAATACACAATTGAATATGTTTTATTATATTTAGCTTTTTTTGTATGTATTGTAACATATTTTTTTTTTATTCATTGTTTTTTTTTTTTTACTTTTTCTCATACCTGAAGTAGAAGCTGTCAAGTTTCTCAGTTTTGTCATTAGGGTTTTATTGTTGTTTTTTTCAGTTTTTGAAATGAGAAGCAAATCACAGGCCAGTTTCTCAATAGTGGGCTGAAGCTTCAGGATCCGAATCTTCTCCTCATGGCTGCTGTCCTCCACATCATCAATCACCACAATCACATTGTCTCTCCCTGTGGTTGCACACAAGTATCAACCATATTAGTCACATTCTTGTTCCATCACCTTTCCCCTCACCATTCCTCCTCTCTTTCCCTCCTGTCCTTTTCATCCTTTCTCTTCCTTCCTCTTCTCTTGACCCCTCCAGTCCTCTTTTCTTTATTGTCTTCTTCCTTCTCCTTTCCCTTCTTTCCTCCACTGTAAGGAAAGGCTCTTTCCAATAGACAAAATAACTCCTCTTGGTGGATTTTTTGCACAGGCTAATACATGTTCCCTTTTGTGCTCACAGAAATTGGGCAGTGGCTAATGCCCTTCTACATTCTCATGTGTGCCAGTGCTTACGTGTTCCTGTGACAGATGTTGGCGCTAAACGGGCTATTTAAACTCAGCCAGTGCTCAGGATCAGTGCTGCTTAGTCTTGACCATTCCCTGAACTCCGCTTGCACTGACCTCGACTTGTCCCCTGACCTCCACTTGCACTGACCTCCACTTGTCCCCTGACCTCCACTTGCACTGACCTCCACTTGTCCCCTGACCTCCACTTCTGTCTGCTTCATTGGCTCCTACTTTAGTGATTGGTTCCAGATCCAGCTTGTTTTCTGACCACGCTCCTGCCAGTGCCCTGTATCTAATCCATCCCGTCTGTGTATGACCCGACCTGCCTGACTTTGCTACTCTGCCTGCTGTCACTAGTACTAGCTGCTCCCCTGATTGTCTGCTTACTGGAGCCTTCTGATGACTTCTGCTGCCCAGTGTGGACACCTACCCTGCTGCTAGCAAGGCTTACAAGCACTTATGCCACTCTGTACTCTTGCACCTCCTGTCTACACTATTAAGAGGTGTAAGGGAGGCCTTCCTCATCATATCAGACTCTTCTACCAGGTACGTGATATCTCCACTTCTCTCCTATCCTCTCCTCTAGAATCATATCTTCCTCCTTCTTCTCATCCTCTCTTCTCACCTCCCCTCTAGAATTATATCCTCTCCTCTATATATTTATCAGTCAGTCTAACTTTCTTTTAATCTGTCAATATATATTTTACCAAGTAACTTATTCAGGCTGTCCAGTTCCTCATCGTAGAGTGATCCGGGTATATCAGTGATGTTGACTCGTCCTCTGTTCTTGGTGTGATAAATAATCCCCAAAGAGCACTGAGATGCATTATCAATAAACTGATGAAAACCACTATTGGATATGACGGTGGACCTCACATCCTGAATGCAATCACTGAAGTCACTCGATGAGAAAAGTGTCACCATCCAGGCATAATCACCTTTGTCAGATCTGGAGAATATGCCAATTGAGTGTTTCATTGCTGTTTTCCTCTGAAGAAAAAATACAAAAACAGGGAAATATTTAAATCAATATTGGAAATTAACTTTAATGTTTTTTTTTTATTAGTCTGCACAAAGCGTTAAAGCTGAAGTTTAATCTGCTTAAACTTTGCCTTTCCTGGTTCCTCCCAAACTTCTAATGGATTTTTTTAAAATAAAAACCTTTCTGCTTTCATTACATGCTTCATGTTGGACTAAATGATGTAATCACTGAGTTTCTGTGCCACTCAGTGGTCTGGCTATTGGGAGGAGTAATGCAAATATCAAAATGCCTTGATGGGTGGTGTCAGCATAGAGTTGTGGGCACCCTTAGACAGCTTGTATTTGCATGCAGACCACCATAGGTGTGATGCAGAGCCTCCATGCATGAAAGAACTGAAATCCAATGAATGAAAGGGACAGGATAGTAATGTTGAAGAGGAAAGGCCTAGATGATGCTGGACTGTCTACAGCCAGGAAATGAGGCTCTGTCTGACTTGCTGAAGCTCCCAATGCACATTGTGGCAAGCTCACAGTGTGCAATAAAATCAGAGAAAGCAATTTGAGTACAGGAGACGAGTCGGTACAACTATGGAAGACTGAAGGAAAGGTCAGAGTTCAGCTTCATACTAATTCAATGACATCCTCTGGAATAGTTAATATTTAACATTTTTCTTACAGGCAGCACCCATAACATGGGACTGACAAAGCTTTAGGGGTTTTCCTGCTTGCTTTCAGACTGACTCTCTCTGACTGAAACTCCAGATAGAGCAATATGTTTTGAAATTTTTAAATCACGTAATTATATCCTGTTAGACATATTAAAAGGAACTTGATGGAAATCCAAACATATTTATATGCTTCATTTTATATTTCCCTAACTAAAATAAAATGTAAAAAAAAAATAATAATTATTCCTGACCATAAAAAAACACAGACTATTGTGTTAAACATTTTTGAACTCATGTGAAAAAACTGAATATCACCAAACGTTGGTATTAAAAGTAACACTGCCCCCTTCTACTTCTTACCACCACTGCGCCCAGGAGAACGAAAAATTTAAATCTAAATCCAAAGCTGCCACTTTAAATGTTGAATTGTATATATAGTGTTTTTATATCGTGCATCAAACCTAAAAATAATAGTGAAAAAAAAAAAAACAATAGTGAAAAAAACACAGTGGCGCTATCTTAAAGAAACTATTTTTCCCTTAAGGTGATACTGCAAATAAAAATACAAATATTCAAATACACAATGTGACCACCAAGTGACAGGTGATTGAAATGAACAACAAGTGTACAACCAATAAGTATATTAAATGCATGAAAAGGTCCTAAATAAAAAGTCCTTTAAATAGTGATGTCTTCTTTGCAACTTTCACCACACCCGAGTGTTCAGTGATCCCACTCCCTAAAGAAATCCACTCACCGACTCCAAGTGCCCACACTCTCGTGTAAGGCTCAAGTGCTTTTTTGACCACACCAGATCACGTGAGGAGGACGTTTCACTGATGCTGTGTCCCTGGGCTTACTAAGAAGGTCTTATTTACTACCTGTAGCTGTATGGTGGCCAGCCCGGACTCTCAGCCTCTCCCCTCTCCCCTATATGACAAACTATAGGTCTTACCTCTGGATCCAGTTTACAGGTCTTTTTTACTACCTGTAGCTGTATGGTGGCCAGCCTGGACTCTCAGCCTCTCCCCTACATGACAAACTCTAGGTCTCACCTCTGTATCCAGTTCAAAGGTCCTGAGACGTTTGGACCCCAGCCTGCGCACAAACGCCGCGCCAAACCCTGAGGCGCAGCGTTCTTTAGCACAAATTGGGATTTCCTCTGTTACATCAGTCTTCTACAATACCATCCTGTATGGCCAGCCATTAGGCTACCTTTACATGCACACAGCCTGGGAGACCTTTGTGAAGTTGATTTTATGCCTTGGATACTCTTATAGCATTTGTACTTTGGAAATGGTAACTCTCACTTGGTGAACCCTGATGAAGGATTCTCGGAAACGCGTCGGTTCAGTGAGACTTATTATATCCCGACCTTTGGTCTTTTCTCCATTGTTATGCTATTTGTATTCTTAACAATGTGTACTCTGCTTTTGAAGTATCCCATTGTACATAGTTTCTGTATTTGATTTGTATATTTTGTTAAATGATCTACTTTGTTCGATTTTTGTAATAAAAACTATTTTTGTACCTATACTGTATTATTTATGGTAGTGCCTGGAAAATCCCACCATATGGGAATTTTTTGGTCTTTTTCAGACTCATGGGATGTGGCACACACTGTTTACTGCTCTTTGTCAGAGCCTTTCTCTTTTGTTCTGGTTGACACAGGGACTTCAGGTGACCAGGTCTCGTGGAGCTCTGCTGCAGTGGAAAATGGGCTGGCCTTGGATTTTCGAGCCAACAAACGGTCCTCTCGAGCAGTTGTCTTGCGGGGTCGGCCTGACCTGGCTTTGTCCAAAACGTCTCCAGTCTCTTCAAATCTTTTTTTTTATCCTCTGAACTTGACGCTGAGACACATTGAAGGTGTCTGCCACATCAATAGTGGATCTGGTCTTCAGCCTCTTGATAATCAACACTTTAGTCTCCGGGTGAATTTTAGGCATGTTTGCAGAGGTCTAGTTGCAGTTGAGAAGGTCTAGTGTACTGGTGTTCTTTTTATACACACCTGAGCCCTAATTGATCCATTATTAGTCACAGGTGAAGCTCATATAACAAGGCGACAACACTTATGTCTTGGCAAAAATTGACTCAATGGGCTTTACCAAGCTGTGAATATTAGAATACTTTTTGTCAGTTTCGTTTTGCACTGAAACATTATTACAAAAGCTGTTGGGATTAAAATGACCCATTTCTTGTAACAAAATCTTGATTAGAAATATATTTTAGCGGCACTTCAGGTCAATTTGTACACAAGCGACAAGACTTTTGTCAGGGACTATGTAATATGATGTAATATACATCATTTACAGATTCTAGGATGCTGGCACAGCTCTGCACCTACATTGAAAGCAGACCGCATTGTAAACAATATCGAACTTAATCATATATCCATGTGTAATCATTACAACCTTCACATTGGACATATGTTATTCATTCACCTGGCAGAGAATAAAAACCATTAAAAATAGATTTAAAACTATTTAAAACACTTAATCAAACCCTACTGATTAGAAAATAATGTTTTCCAATCTAATGTATATGGATGGCCGGAACCTACCTACTCATTAAAATCTCTCTCACTGTCTTTATAAATCAGCAATCTATAATGTGCAAATTTATATTGCAAAGTTACGTTCAAGCATTTTGCAACAACAGAATTCCCGTACCTGAATATTCTTACATAAGGGAATATGGATATATAACCTGGGGTATAAAAATCGCTTAGGCATCCTATAAAGCAACCACTGGTAAGTGCTAATTGCAGCCCAATCATTATCTCCCCTCCTCTTTACAACTAATGAGTAGGTAGGTTCCGGCCATCCATATACATTAGTTTGGAAAACATATATTTTCTAATCAGTAGGGTTTAATTAAGTGTTTTAAATCTTTGATGGGCTGGGTAAGCAAATCCCACTTATGATGATTTAACTCTCTATTGATACGGATAGTTTGTTCACTAATTTGGACACACAAGTTAACGTATAATATATACAGTATGATAACCAATTGTTTGGATTTTTTTGATCATTGGTATTATACCTAGAGACATTTGTCTTTTTCATTATATGATAAGATTCCTTCTTCATGTATGCAATAAGTCCTTGTTTTTAATGTTAATCTAGAAGCATTTTTGAATTATCTGACTTGTATATTCTTTCTCTCTTATTCATAGTATGCCACATATGTACAAAAACTCCTGATGAAGCTCACGAATTGAGCGAAACATGTTGAGTGGTATTCATTGAGTGGTTTTGTCAAATATTATATCACAATTGATTGACTCAGATTGAAAGATTGTTTGTTTTTAGATGTCTTGGTGATATTTGTAATAAAGTTTTGAATAAAAGATCTATTTTTAGATAGTTTGGTAATTTGCATACATTATTTATTTGGTTTAATTTGATACTGGTAAGCACCTTAAAAGTCCCAGGGGTAATCTTACCCCAATCCCCTCCTATATTTACTCTTATCTACTAGGGATGTGGTGCTAAGGGTTAACTCTCCCTGCCCTCTCAATATATAAGTGTTTTAAATAGTTTTAAATCTATTTTTAATGGTTTTTATTCTCTGCCAGGAGAATGAATAACATATGTCCAATGTGAAGGTTGTAATGATTACACATGGATATATGATTAAGTTCAATATTGTTTACAATGCAGTCTGCTTTCAATGTAGGTGCAGAGCTGTGCCAGCATCCTAGAATCTGTAAATGATGTATATTACATGTGATCAAAACATGTGTTGCCTCTTAGTGATGGGGGTAATGTGATCGCGGGGACACGAGATGTACGCAGGCGCGCAAATTATTTTTCTATCAGCTGATGGTAGGAGGGTATATAAGGGATGAGTGTCATATCATACAGCCAATCCCATGAATAAGTCAGTGTATGAGGAAACATGTCGGGCGTGGCTGTATGACGTTCTCCACCAATGATGAGTGACGCTTTTTAGCTGTACGAGGAAGTGGTGTTCTGATAGAGTGGCTAGGCATCGAGGAGTAGGTGAGAGAAGCTGTCTGACGCCTGCATACCTCGGGTCCGCCGTGACCACAACCCTTTACTGTGGTATCCAAATGTTTGCTGTGCTGTGCTGTGGAGTTCATTCTGCTGTGGAAGTTTTACTCTGCTATTTTTAAATTTGGAAAGTGTGAGTTTAATATTGAAGAGTTTGTGTGTTTT
Organism: Aquarana catesbeiana; assembly: GCA_037953035.1. Lineage (NCBI taxonomy): Eukaryota > Metazoa > Chordata > Amphibia > Anura > Ranidae > Aquarana > Aquarana catesbeiana. The sequence goes on along the minus strand of JBBHAA010000512.1, from coordinate 5,801,790 downwards.
TAATAAACTGGTTATATGATTTACACTATTGGAGCACTATTTTCATTTACATGTGGAACGATTCCTGCACACGATTTTGGATTTTTGGTTTGCCGCTGTGACCCCTCTGGTGTGGTCAAAAAAGCACTTGAGCCTTACACGGGAGTCGGTGAGTGGATTTCTTTAGGGAGTGGGATCACTGAACACTCGGGTGTGGTGAAAGTTGCAAAGAAGACATCACTATTTAAAGGACTTTTTATTTAGGACCTTTTCATGCATTTAATATACTTATTGGTTGTACACTTGTTGTATATTTCAATCACCTGTCACTTGGTGGTCACATTGTGTATTTGAATATTTGTGTTTTTATTTGCAGTATCACCTTAAGGGAAAAATAGTTTCTTTAAGATAGCGCCACTGTGTTTTTCACTATTGTTTTTTTTTCACTATTATTTTTAGGTTTGATGCACAATATAAAAACACTTTATATACGAAAAAACTGAATAACTGACAACTCAGTAAGGCTCCATTCACACTAGCTCGTTTTTTGATGCATTTTGCATTTTGCAGGAATGCATGGGAATTTTTTAACATGGGTTCCTATGGAACATGTTCACATCAATGCATTTTTGGAAAGGGTCAGGGACTTTTTTTCATGCAAAATGCAGCGTTTTGCATGTAATAGAATTCAATGGACAAGCATCAAAAACGCAAGTGCACCGTTTTTGCAGCGTTTTTGATGCATTTTTGGTGCGTTTTTGATGCGTTTGTGCCGTTTTTTTATTTATTTATTTTTTTTTTAATTTTTTTTAAGACTGTAAAAAAAACTGTAAAAAAAAAAAAAAAAAACGCAAATTGCGGCAAAAACGCCGCAAAAACGCTGCTCAAAAACGTGGCAAGCATGGAAAAAAAACCTCCAAAAACGCCCTTGCACACTGGGGCGGGGGGCGGCGTCGGCGGTAAAACGCCGCTATTAGAGCCCTTGCACACTGGGGCGGGGGCGGCGTTGGCGGTAAAACGCTGCTATTATTAGCGGCGTTTTACCGTCGGTATGCGGCTGCTAGCGGGGAGGTTTTACCCCCGCTAGTGGCCGAGAAAGGGTTAAATACCACCGCAAAGCGCCTCTGCAGAGGCGCTTTGCCGGCGGTATAGCCGCGCCTTCCCTTTGATTTCAATGAGCAGGAGCGGTAAGGGAGCGGTATACACACCGCTCCTTCACCGCTCCGAAGATGCTGCTAGCAGGACTTTTTTTACCGTCCTGCCAGCGCATCGCTCCAGTGTGCAAGCCCTCTGGGCTTGCACACTGGAATGAAAGCAGCGGCACTTTCGGGGCGGTTTGCCGGCGCTATTATTAGCGCAATAGCGCCTGCAAACTGCCCCAGTGTGCAAGGGCTCTAAGGCTCGATTCACACCTATGCATGTTGCTTTTGAGCGTTTTTGGAGTTTTTTTTGTCATGCTTGCCACGTTTTTGAGCAGCGTTTTTACAGCGTTTTTGCGGCGTTTTTGCCGCGTTTTGCGTTTTTTATTTTTACAGTTTAAAAAAATAAATAAATAAAAAAAATGGCAAAAACGCATCAAAAACGCATCAAAAACGCTGTAAAAACGCTGCAAAAATGGTGCACTTGCGTTTTTGATGCTTGTCCATTGAATTCCATTACATGCAAAACGCTGCATTTTGCATGAAAAAAAGTCCCTGACTTGAATGCAGAGATACAAAAAGGCATTGATGTGAACATGTTCCATAGGAACCCATGTTAAAAAATTCCCAAGCATGTCTGCAAAATGCAAAATGCATCAAAAAACGCGCTAGTGTGAATGGAGCCTTAATGCAGAAGTATAGCATTCAATATTAGAGTTCAGCAGTGTGAAGGGGCCCAGTGACAACCTAAATCTCCATCCTCTCCAAAATCAGCTGATTTCCTTCCTGGGATGTTGTTAGTATCTGAATCACCTGCTGGTGGCACTGTAGTTCCCTGGGCAGAGGGTTGTAGTTCTAGTGTCCACCAGCAGATGTTCCCAGTAATCAGCTCCACCTGGTGGAGCTGATTAGCAATTCTTCCACTAAAAGGTTAGATTAAACAAACAGGTATATCATTAACGGTGGCTCTCTTTATTAGCCCCATTCACATTGGTCTGTTTTGGCATGCCATTTGACATGTCAAATGGCATGCCAAATCAGTGGCTATTGCCGGCAATGGCACCACCCGAATCGGTGCGGCTCCGATTTGATTTGAATAGACATCTGTGCAGGAATATGCCCAGATGTCTGTCAAATTGCCCCCAAAGTCGGACTGCATTGCCTGTTTGAAATCGTGCGAGTGCGGCTGAACACAATTTCTAACCCGCATCAGTGTGAACCTAGGCTTAAAGTCTTTTTTTTTTTTACCTAATCATGAAGAACTACACTTTATAAAAATAAGTCACACTAATTATTTGAAACTTGTGTCTTGAAATAATCAATTTATTGCACTTGTGTGTGTGTGGGGGGGGGTCAATGTATCATTATTGTAATCCAAGATATACACATTTCAATACAATTTGGGAAAAAAATGTGAATGTTCGGCAAAAATTGTGTGAAGCTTAAATGCAAACATAAAAAAATAACTGAAAGCAAAGAAATTCAAATGTAATATATATATATAATGTATATATATATTGTAATCCAAGATTTACACATCTTTCAATACAATTTGAAAAAAAGAAAATGTGAATGTTGGGTGAAAATTGTGTAAAGCTTAAATGATATATACTGTATAGTGTGAGGGTGTGTGTGTAAATATATATATTTCAAATGCACTTACATTAATTAAATTAAAATATAAATATATATATATATATATATATATATATATATATATATATATATATATAAAATTATTAATATTATTATACTTTTTTTTTTTTTTTTTTACGATTGAGAGGTGAGACCTCTGTATTTGAGTTTCCAGCCCCACCCACCGGCTATAGCCATAGGAGTGAGACTTACACTTATGGAAATCTATCAAGATAAGATGTTACCATCACTGTACTCTTAAATGAAGCGCAACCCATAACTGAACAATATTCTTAGTAAGTTCATACCTTTCCTGATGTTGCGTGTTGGAAGTGGTGTCTCTCCAGCAGTATGTAGGTTGTCCTGGTGTGGTTTGTGTCTGTTTGCTCCTGTTAGTTGTGGGTCCTTCTGCTCTATAACATCGATAAATGTTCATAGTGTATCCATCAGAGATCTGAATTATAAAGCTGATACAGAGGTGTCTGGTGGTGTTGAAAATTGAAATTGAAATTGAAAATTCCTTTACTGATTCACTAACACCTTTGCCTATCCAGCAACCTCTATCATCATGAATATTCTCTTCTAAACAGAAACAGTATATAGAACATAAACAAGACCTTTCATCCTTATTAAAACTTTTTCAAAGTCACTTCCTTTACACTCTTCCTTATACAATCTCATGTAATTTTCTTTTATCAGTTTAGTAAATATTCTTTTTTTTTTTTTTTTTTACTGTGTTCCTCTTCTACTTTCTTATTTCTTGCCTAAAAGAAAATGCATAATGTGACAGCGCTGCAATTCTCTAAGCCCAGTAGAGTTTTATGTTTCATAACAAGAAGTCAGAAGAAAAAGTCAACTTGTTTCTTGGGCTCATAACTCTTTCTTTGTCTGGGCTAGGGAACAAGACATTACAAGATAACATTAACAAGAGGAAGATCGAAGAGGCAAGAGTGACATTCCCTCAGCCACCCATAGCCTCCCAGGATATCCACGTCACATATCTCAGAAGGCTTCTGGTCAGGCTCATTCACACCAATCAGAATAGCAGGATGAACAGGTATTCCTTGCAGGGCCCTGCAAGCTGCCTGTTCAACTCAAAGACAGCTGGACAGTTGCACAGACCTGCATGGATGTCCCAGCACTTCGCCCACTGTACATCTGTGCAGGTCTGATGCATGGATTAGGATGCAGTCCCATGTGGGTGAAGATGGCTTTTGTACAGATTGGTATGCCTGTGTGAATGAGGTCTTAAAGTGGTTGTAAACCCTTACATATATCCAGTGAGTGGGCTATCCTCAGGTGTTACACATAAAATAAAGACACATCCTCCTACATAAGTTGTATCTGTTTATTTGCTGAATTTATAAGCTGGATTCTATGGACTGGTATGTGTTTTTTAATCCCTTCCTCCTGGCTGTACACACATATGTGGCAGAGAATACAGCCAGCATGTGTTTTGTGCAGGGAGCATGCTCAATTATGCTCAGCAGTGATTTCTCCCTATACCACATTGATGATCCAGAGGTGGTGGAATGGGTCCCCAATCACATTGTCACTGTAACAGCCAATCACATTGATCAAAAGCCCAGGAAATGCCCCTGGCATTGAGTTCCGTAAAACACCAGTGCGAGCCATAGGGAAGGAATAAATTATTTTGTGGGAGAAAGTTTTTGTCTTTGCTCTTCCCTCTCATTATTAGTAAGGAGCCAAACTGTACAGTCCAAGGAGGTTCAGATGCCAAACCTAAACCCTATGGAAATCCATAGGAGCCAAATTTGTGAAATTGACAATTCCCATTTACTGGGCTAATAGTCAAGGAGGTTTTAGAAATAGCATGGGGAGGGCACTGCCCTGGAGAACCAATGCAAAAGAATTGTTAAAAAATTCAATTTGACCAGGAGCAGTGTTTTTTTTTTTAATTCTAAAGGTGAAACATTTAAAATGTCCAATTCTTTTCTTCTTTTCAATACCATGCTTGGGGGGGGGGGTCCTAATCCTACATGTGAAGGGGCATCTCTGTGATGTACAGAAAGTGCTACTGACATCTACAAAGGAAAAAAGTGTTTACAATTGCTTCCCAAGATACAAGTCATTAACTGCTTGTTTGACAGCAAACAACCCCCCCCCCCCCGAGGGTCTGCTTTGTATTTTGGGGGACACTTGGATGGGTGTGTGCGTTGTTGTTACTTTTAAGAAGCTGGCAATAAAGTACATTTTGCTTGTTTGTAAATGTCACTTTTGCTTTAGCACATCCTACAGCAAGAATTAAAAAGATGCATAGACCCCCCCTAAAAATCCATACCAGATCCTTATTCTGAGCATGCAGCTTGGCTGGCCAGTAAAGGTGGGAGGATGAGCATGCACCCCCCCTGAACCATATCAGGTCACATGCCCTCAACATGAAAGGGGTGTATCATTTGGTATAATTTGTATAATGGTCTTGTGGGAGCTTATCAGAATTATGAAGCACCTTTAATGATGAGGGAGCCCCCTATGTGAATGAGTATAAAGTACATAGTACTACTATTATGTATGGAGGTACATAGTGCCCTACTTATTGACAAATAAAAAGAATTTTAACCTAGAAATAGACACCCAAGCTTTTAACATATCCCGTATTAAATAAAAATCCCCCAAAATGTCACTCATTGTCAATGCATCATATATCACAATGCTGTCTGCCCACTGACAAGACATTACTGATCTCCGACAGTACACATAGCCAAATGAGAGCTCCCTGAGGTGTCATCAACTTTATAAGGGAAGGGGAGGGATGATGGTGACATCATTGACGGAATATGGCCATGGACATTTTCGTCAACGTCATTGCACAAATATTGCCGGTGTTTCTCAGGGATATCACTGTTTCCTAAGGATATTGTGGGTGCAAGGTTCCTCCATATGAACCAGTGACAGCAGGAAGCTATCACATGAAAGGCGTAGAAATGCTCGGCTCCTGCTGAATAGGCAATATTTTGAGTGTTTGTCCTGACCCCCTCCAAAAACCAAAGTTTGATCCAAACCTAGGTACAGACTGAAGCATCCTCTCAGCCAAGGAAGCTGCCATCTTTGCCTCTGTTTAATCTCTAACTGCCATGATGCTGCACATGTGATCAGTTATGACACCAGCCATTGGATGGTTTAACAGTTTGGTTGAGAACACCAAAACCAAACCAATGGGGGTGCTACATTTCCAGCACGTGCCGTAAATTAAACTGGTTTATGGATGGGTTTACTTCCGCTTTAAAGCGTAACAAAACTTTTGTTGAGAAAAAATTTTTCCTGATCTATGTACATTGAAAGGATTATAACAAACTTTGTTGCATATTCCTAACTTTTGTTATTCTGAAGAAATCCCTGTTTGTTCCTCTGTGCTGAGTGAGTCTAATGGGAGGGCTCTAATGAGGAAAGCTGCTGGGCCTGCATCCCTTTAGATGTGTTCCTATTGGAAATATCTCATGATATTTTTGTTGCAGGGGATGCCGGAAATTTGACTTGTATCTTAATATAGACTTCTGGGAAGATTGGTGCACCAATCACACAAGCAGGAAATTATGTTTCTGCGGGGGGGGGGGGGTCAGTACACATTCTGTGTACAGAACAACTCCGTGTAGCCATATTGCATTTTTAGAAGATTAAAGTGGCTGTAGATTGAATAGGAAAGGTAATTTTTAATAAAATTCAATTACAACATGACTTGTATCGTAATTGTACACGCTATATTATTTTTTCCTTATTTGCTATTTTTTTTCCCCACGAAAGTGGATTTACCCTTTAATGGTTAGTAACCATCATGACAACACGAAACCCAAATGTGGTACAAAAAAATTAGAATAATGCAGTTCAAATTTCCCAATGGCATGTAATCCCGTCACCAATTAACAGGCATCTATGAGACTAAATACAAATAGTTAGGATTGTATATATAATGAAATCAATGACCACATGGATATCTTTATGGTCTTTTCTATTAGAAGGTAAAGTAGACCAAGACGTATTGACTCTTTCTGGTATTTTATTAAGCCAGTAGTGTTGATAATTTTTTAAGTCCGTTATATTACAAGAACAGACAGGAAATTCGCCAACCTAATAAATAATGTTTTATAGAGAAATTGCTTGTTGTCAGTGTGCACATATTGGAGAGGTGTCTATAGATGTCTTTGCATGTCTATAGAATATTCACACATTGTTAGCATGCCCTGCACTCTCCTTTAGTTGTCCATTGTACTGCCTATCCGGTCTTTCAGATAGGCAACCCAACAGCAAATCGAGGAATGCACAGGACAACCTGACACTGCTGCTGCTAATTGCGAGTTGTCAGTATTGTCAGAAAGAAATCGGAGGTAAAGTTATTGGCAGAATCTCCAAGTATAAAAAACTTTTGCAACAGATACACAAAAACTGCTCAAGAAAACTGTATATAATGAGATATGACATGAAATACTATATACTGAAAGATCTGATTTTGGGATTACACACATTTTAAGGATACTAAGCAAAAGACAAGCTATTTCTTGAGAGAAATAATATTAGGTAAGTTCAATGAAAGAAAAAAAATCATAATCTTTATTTCCCAACTTTATTGTCTCTTGAAAGATGTGTGACCCATTGGGTTGCTGGCATTGATATCTGGACTGAACCCATTGGTCTCCTGGGGTGATGGTAGCTGTCCAAGGACCTCACTTTATCCAAAGTCTGCCACCACATAAAGTGATATCAGTGGAGAAATTATTAGAAATAACCAACTTGATATTATAATGAATACTGAAGTGGAGTTATACCAAATCTTCTTTTCAACTGGAAAATGAAGCAGAAGTCATTCCTTCTTTAGAATTTCCTTAAGTGTGTTAAGTTTCTCATACAATTTGCCCAGATTCTTATCTATATGCATACTTCTGTTGGGCTTCTCCAGATGTGTTTTTTCTTGTTTAGTGAAGAGTAGAACATCTCTGGCCAACATCCCCAGACTGGGCTGATTCTCCAGAGTCCAGCATTTTGCCTCCTCATCACTGTTACCCAATTCATCCATCACCACAATCACTCTGCTTTTACCTGTAACAATCACAAGTGCTGACATTAGTCTCAGGAAATAATTGAAAGACTTATACGTTCAATGAATCCTGTCATTAGAGAATTATGGAAGCTTAATAAAATCCCACCACTTGATCCAGCCAGTCAGCACAGAAATCCTGTTTAAATGCTTCTAATAATTTAGATTAAAAAAAAATATTTTTATAATCAAGTCAGGATGAGCGGAGCTATCCTGAACTTGGTTTGAATAGAGTTTGAAGAACTTCAAAGAAGTTCAGATGCAGAACCAGAACTGCATTGAAATCAATAGGAATCAAATCTGTCAAATCAAGAATGCCCATTTTTCTGGGCAAATAGTTAAAGGGTTGTCAAAAAATAGCTTGGGTGGGGGAGGAGCATACTGCACTGGGAAATATGTGCCATGGCAAAAATAAATAAATAGATACATACAAAATCCCATTTGGCCAGGAGCAGTGATTTTTTTTATATGATATGACAAAAGGAAAACACCTGTTAGAATTGCAGGCAAAGTACATTCCCCTACTGCCTTCTTTAAAAAAAAAAAAGAAAAGGGAAATGGGGGCCTCAAAAGGTCCCCCAACACATATAACAGACTGTTTTTTTGTTTGTTTTTTTTTTTTTAAAGAAGATAGTTAAAAAAAAAAAACAAACAAAAAAAAAACATCTCTACTTCTTTTCATACATGGCCAGGGATTCCCAGTAAGTGAATGGGGCCAATGACCTTACTGGCAGTGCCGGCATTCTTAACAACCATTGACAGCGGGAAACTATAATACAGTAGCAGAAGTAATACCACTATTATACTGTACGTTATGTTCAGCTCCTGCCAAACGGGTCAATGCTTATTCGTCTAAATGCCCAAATAGCCAAAGTGCGATCCAAACTTGTGTTCAGACCAAACCTTGAACTCATCTCTAAACCCAAAAACATGCAAAGCCATGCTAAGGCTCCTCTGCACAGTGCAGTCTCAAACTCTAAATTATCTTCTAAATATGAACCATACAGGATATATAGCAACAAATACATTGGAAGTGGGCTTACCTTAGAGGTAGCCTCTTTCTTCCTTACTAAGAAAATAAAGTAAGCATAATTGAACCATAGGGGGAAGTACATCTTAATCTTACCAAGTGTAGTTGACAAGTATTTCAGCTCTTCATCATACAGAGAATTCTCCATATCTGTGAGGGGTTTGTATCCCTGATCCATGCAGTGATACAAGATCCCAAATTTACAATGTGATACCATCGATTGAAATTCCTTCATATTGCCAGGAAAAATCTGATGAAATATGACTTGGTGGTTTCCAAATATTTCAGATGACAGCAGTCTCTCCAACCAGCTAAACTTGGACTTTTCTGAACAGAAGACACCAATGACAGAACTAGCTGGAGCTGATTTTGTCTGAGAAGAAGAAAATATAAATTGGAGCAAAGAGCAGAATATGAGAGAGACTGGGGTACACTTCATCAATTATATACATGTCATTACCACTTCCCCACTCACCCCTGTGCACCCTCTACGGACCAGAGCAGTTTTTACATTTTTGTTTAGACCTCTTTATTCAGCAATAACTTTACTATTACATAACCACTTAAGCTCAGGAATATTTTACCCCCTTCATGACTAGACCATTTTTTGCAATTTTTTGGGTGGTATTTTTTTGTAAAATAAATGAGAAAAGACCGACAATTTTGAATATATATATATATATATATATATATATATATATATATATATATATATATATATATATATATATATATATATATATTTCTTTCTGCTATAAAACATATATAATAAAAAAAAGAAAAAAAAATCAAATTTCTTTATACATTTTGGCCAAAATGTATTCTGCTACATATTTTTGTTAAAAAAAAATCCATTTAGTATTTATTGATTGGTTTGCATGAAAGTTATAGTGTCTACAAACAATGGTATATATACTGGAATTTTTTATTTTTTCTACTAGTAATGGTGGCGATCAGCAACTTATAGTGGGACTGCGACGAGCAAACTGACACTGGGGGCGGGAACTAACTGACACCGACATCACCATTGACACTAATACAACTGACATTGTACTAATGACACTGGCTGGAAGGGGTTAACATCTAGGGTGATCAAGGGGTTAACTGTGTTCCGCCCTGCTACAGTATATGTACGGTGGGCGATCTGAAAGTGGTTAAAGTGGTTGTAAACTTTTGATGCAAAAAATGAACAAAGCATATCCTTCTATAGGATAGCAGTGCAAGTGTAGGAGATATTCATTGTACCTACAGGTAATGTGTATAAATCTAAATCTCTACGCTGGTCTGAATTGGTGGAAAAGCTGCTACTCAAGACCAGGGAGGAATCAAATAAATGCTAATAATATAAATGGTGCGCTATTCCCTGTGTTAAAATATGGAACACAATATATTGGATGAACAAAGAGTGACTGACATACAGGTGCACAAAACAGTACATAATAATAAACAATCTATGTATGGAAAAATTGTGCCTTATGTGATAAACAATTATATCACACGAAGTAAATATTTATTTATTTATTTATTTAAATGCTTAAGCTACGCAGTCTTACCTGAAGGCCTCGATGCACAAAAAAAAGGACATTGACATTAAAAGACCTTAACCACTTGCCGACCGCCTCACGACGATGTACGTCGGCAGAATGGCACGGGCAGGCAGAATCACATACCGTTTACTGTGTTTTGTTGGTAACCATTTTTTTGTTTTCAGGTACGCCATTCAGCTGCAGAGTGGATTTATTTATCTTGACAGCAACAGCGTTTGCTCCTACGATACATAAAGCCGTGACTCCAGCGCTGTCGGAGGTGATTTCACCAGCACAGTTACATACTTCAGCATATATGCCGAAGCGTGGGGGCAGCAGAGGGCGGAGGAGTGATTTGCTCCTAACTTTTGCGGGAGGATGCCCCCATGCTTCGGCATATATATACGGTGCATGTATGCCCATCATTAGAAGTGGGTGGATGAAGGGAGGTATTCTAATGGTGGGCATACCCACCGATCAATCTTTTTTCGTTCACCCACAGGCTGCATGAAAAAAAAGTTTACAATATATGCCCAACAAGGACCAGCAACGTACTGGTATGTTGCTGGACTTTGAGTGGTTATACCAGAATGATGCCTGCAGGTTTAGGTATCATCTTGGTATCATTCTTTTCAGCTAGCGGTCGGCTTTCATGTAGAAGCAATCCTAGTGGCTAATTAGCCTCTAGACTGCTTTTACAAGCAGTTGGAGGGAATTCCCCCCACCGTCTTCCATGTTTTTCTCTGGCTCTCCTGTCCCAACAGTAAACCTGAGAATGCAGCTGGTGATTCAGCCAGCTGACCATAGAGGTGATCAGAGACCAGAGTGGCTCCAAACATCTCTATGGTCTAAGAAACCGGAAGCTACGAGCATTTCATGACTTAGATTTCGCCAGATGTATGCAGCGCCATTGGGAAATAAGGAAAGCATTTTATCACACCGATCTTGGTGTGGTCAGATGCTTTGAGGGCAGAGGAGAGATCTAGGGTCTAATAGACCCCAGCTTTTTCAAAAAAGAGTAACTGTCACTACCTGTTGCTATCATAGGGGATATTTACATTCCCTGAGACAATAAAAATGATTTAAAAAAAAAATGAAAGGAACAGTTTAAGAATAAGATAAAAAAGCAAAAAAATAATAAAGAAAAAAAAAAAGCACCCCTGTCCTCCCCTGCTCTCGCCCAAAGGCGAACGCAAGCATCGGTCTGGCGTCAAATGTAAAGAGCAATTGCACCATGCATGTGAGGTATCACCACGAAGGTCAGATCGAGGGCAGTAATTTTAGCAGTTGACCTCCTCTGTAAATCTAAAGTGGTAACCTGTAAAGGCTTTTAAAGGCTTTTAAAATTTTTGTAGTTTGTCGCCACTGCACGTTTGTGCGCAATTTTAAAGCATGTCATGTTTGGTATCCATGTACTCGGCCTAAGATTATCTTTTTTATTTCATCAAACGTTTGGGCAATATAGTGTGTTTTAGTGCATTAAAATTTAAAAAAGTGTGTTTTTTCCCAAAAAAATGCATTTGAAAAATCGCTGCGGAAATACTGTGTGAAAAAAATAAATTAAACACCCACCATTTTAATCTGTAGGGCATTTGCTTTAAAAAAATATATAATGTTTGGGGGTTCAAAGTAATTTCCTTGCAAAAAAAAAATATTTTTTCACGTAAACAAAAAGTGTCAGAAAGGGCTTTGTCTTCAAGTGGTTAGAAGAGTGGGTGATGTGTGATATAAGCTTCCAAATGTTGTGCATAAAATGCCAGGACAGTTCAACCCCCCCCAAATGACCCCAAGTTGCGGGAAAAAAACAAATTTTTTTTTTTTTTTTTTTGCACAAAGTTGTCACTAAATGATATATTGCAAACATGCCATGGGAATATGTGAAATTACACCCCAAAATACATTCTTTTGCTTCTCCTGAGTACGGAGATACCACATGTGTGAGACTTTTTGGGAGCCTAGTACGCGGCTAGGCTCCCAAAAAGTCACACACATGTGATATCCTCATACTCAGGAGAAGCAGCAGAATGTATTTTGGGGTGTAATTCCACATATGCCCACGGCATGTTTGAGCAATATATCATTTAGTGACAACTTTGTGCAAATAAAAAAAAAAAAATTGTCACTTTCCCGCAACTTGTGTCAAAATATAAAATATTCCATGGACTTAACATGCCTCTCAGCAAATAGGTTGGGATGTCTACTTTCCAAAATGGGGTCATTTGGGGGGGGGGGGTTGTGCCATCATGGCATTTTATGGCCTTCAAAACTGTGATAGGTAATGAGGAGTGAATCAAAAATTTACGCCCTTAGAAATCCTGAAGGCGGTGCTTGGTTTATGGGGCCCGCGTACGCGGCTAGGCTTCCAAAAAGTCCCACACATGTGGTATCCCCATACTCAGGAGAAGCAGCTAAATGTATTTTGGGGTGCAATTCCACATATGCCCATGGCCTGTGTGAGCAATATATCATTTAGTAACAACTTTTTGTAATTTTTTTTTTTGTCATTATTCAATAACTTGGGACAAAAAAAAATTAATATTCAATGGGCTCAACATGCCTCTCAGCAATTTCCTTGGGGTGTCTACTTTCCAAAATGTGGTCATTTGTGGGGGTTTTGTACTGCCCTGCCATTTTAGCACCTCAAGAAATGACATAGGCAGTCATAAATTAAAGGCTGTGTAAATTCCAGAAAATGTACCCTAGTTTGTAGGCACTATAACTTTTGCGCAAACCAATAAATATACACTTATTGACATTTTTTTTACCAAAGACATGTGGCCGAATACATTTTGGCCTAAATGTATAACTAAAATTGAGTTTATTGGATTTTTTTTATAACAAAAATTAGAAAATATCATTTTTTTTCAAAATTTTCGTTCTTTTTCCGTTTATAGCGCAAAAAATAAAAACGGCAGAGGTGATCAAATACCATCAAAAGAAAGCTCTATTTGTGGGAAGAAAAGGACACAAATTTTGTTTGGGTACAGCATTGCATGACCGCGCAATTAGCAGTTAAAGCAACGCAGTGCCAAATTGTAAAAAGTGCTCTGGTCAGGAAGGGGGTAAATCCTTCCGGGGCTGAAGTGGTAAAGAGAACCAACAAACCAGCATAGCAAGATACAGAATAAAAGCCAGGGAGTCAGGGGCATGGCTTGGCTGGAATCCAGAATGGCCGCTTGAACTCAGAGCTCCGGCCATACGAGGAGTAAAAGTAGCTTCCAACGGGAAACAACCGCCCGAACTCATGATGGGGAAACCCAACAGAAGTGTCTCGGTCCCCCGGACACCGAAAGAACCGACCACGCAGCTCAGCCGCAACATACCGGAGATATTCCGGACACTTCGATCCGGGGATCACGAGGCCGAGCAGACTCCACAGGCCTCAGGCCTCGGCCAAGACTCGGACTCACAGATGGAGGACGAGCCTACTCGAGCTAGTCGCCCCAGCTCAGTGGTTAGCCTGTCGGATCTGCACCATGTCGCAATGGACATCACCAACAACATAACGGGCACTTTGAAAGCCGCGATCTTAGACCTCAAGACGGACATTCAGGCGGTGGCGGCCCGCATAACGGACGTAGAGCAGACCACGCAGCTCCATACGGCTGCCATCAGGCAAGTGCAGCACACGTACGATACACAACTCTCATATCTCTATGATTTACACCGTCAAGTCGAAGACCTCGACAACAGGGGTAGGAGACATAACATTCGAGTGAGGGGGGTACCGGAAAACTTAGACGCAGGATCACTACCCCAGGCTATCTGTAACATCTTTAATGATTTATTGGACCAGCCGCCAGACTCCCCCATTGAGATGGAGAGACTTCACCGGGCCCTCAGACCGCCCCCTCGAGATAATGAACCCCCGAGAGATGTTATTTGCTGTGTAGTGAATTTTCCGCTCAAGGAAGAAATTCTGAGAAAGGCCAGGGAAAGAGGCCATTTACACCACAATGGAACTGAGATTAAACTCTTTCAGGACCTTTCTCCTACCACACTACAGAACAGACGTGCCCTGCGCCCCCTACTGGATCTTCTTAGAACAAGGAATATACCATATCGATGGAAATTCCCGTTTTGCCTGTCCGCCACCGCCAGAGGTCACACTGCCCTCCTGAGATCACCAGATGACCTTCAGGGTTTCTGTGAGCAACTCGATCTACCAGCGATAGAACTTCCGGATTGGTGCGCGTTCCATTTCCCGTCTGAGCCGTGGAAGCCGGTGACACACAACCCCTCACCCAAAGCACAGAGGCACCGCTCTAGACGCAGGAGATCGGGACCCTCGTCCCCCGGAGCACACTCCTCCCGGCGAGACCTGGAATACCAAGCCAGAGATCAACCTGTAACCCCACGCAGGAATCATCAGGAGGCCTGACAGAGCCACGGTCTATTCACTATCGCAGCGGGACACTAACAAAGTAGGTCTGTTGTTCTTCTTCTTGTTTTGAGAGAACCAGCTCCGTGTTTTGGTTCATAGTTTTCATCTTTTCATCTTTTTTAGTTTATGGAATTTTTGACCCATCCCCAGTACACACGCTAGAACTATGCAAAACCTGTGCAGAAAGGTTCATGACTCCCCAGCTCAATGTTCTGCTCTTTAAAACTCCTGGCATTATGTCTCTAACCAAGACCTTACAGAATTTCCCTGATCAGAGCGGAGTAACCAGAACAGCATGAAAAGCCTTTATAGGCCTACACGGACAGAACATTTTCTGGCCATGCAGCAAAGAATCGGAACATCTTCATCTCACCGGACTCCTGAGTTCAGGGCAACATCTCCTATGGTTTGCGAGCATACTGCTGCAGATGCGGTCTACCAGCATTTCCAGCAGCTAGCACCTCGTTTACCCGAGACTTTCCCTGTACACCCTGAGGATTGCACACACACCAACGCCTTGGATGACAACATTTGTATTCGCTGAATACCTACATTGCTCCTAGATATCTGGGACTCAAAATGTCTGTATGGGTAAAGCGACTGTTTTTTTTTTTTTTTGCCTAGGGACTCCTCCACTCTCCCCCCTATTCCCACCCTTACCTTCACTCTTCCCTACCCCATTCCTCCCTCCCCCCATCACCTCCCTTTCCTCCCCCCCTCCTTCTCCTACCCTCCTACCCCCCCCCTTTTTCCTCTCCCCCTCCCATAACCCGCTCCCCAACTTCTTTTCATATGGATATATACACTAACTATCTCAATATAACCTTACCGTATAAATATGTATGACGCTTGGGGGTCACCGAGGCGAACACATGCGGCCCCCATGTTTTTCCCATATGATTACAATTATTATCTGCCTTTCAATGCAGCTGATAACGGCTCTGAGCCATAATAAATGAACAATATCCTAGGATGTCACGTACTATCCTAATGTGCATTCCCAGGGGGACGCATGTTGTGCCTCGGGGGCTCATAGAGCTATGATACCATGATGTTGTAAGATTGAATAAGCACCATCAACACAAAAAACGGGTATAATATGACTAAGATGGTAACCCCCTAGAATAAGAGAAAAGACTCCAGGGAATGATGCAATCCCATATCCCGTGCCCCCTATCCCTATCGCTCAATATAGCAATGGAGACTTAAGGCTACATGTCCCTATATGCTTTTATATGACAGGAGGAGGAATTAGACTGCACATCCATAACGATGTGAAGCCCCTATAAAACTTAGATGGGGAGGCGAATATATGGACCTGTGGGTCATGATATCTATGTTTTGTTTTGTTTTTGGTACAAATTATGTTCTGAATCTCTCTCAGTTTCCAGTTTCCAGATATAAGACCTATACATGTTCCCCACTGGTAGGCTCTTTAGATATTTATGCCAAGATACTTATGTCAAGTTTAATGTCGATAGGATGCATTCGTCCCATTTATATGTTCTCATTTGCACTATTCCCTCTTACACTATCTTCTTTGCACACTCCTCCTTATGGCCAAGGAGTAGGATCCCAGACACGCTCACCAACCCCCAGCAGCAGTACTAAGAATTAGTCTGCTGACCAACCAGATCTCCATTCTTATAGGTGGATTGGCACTTCCTTTTCCACCTCTGGTATTTCTCTCCACCATATACTCTGTCTACCCCCTCTGACCCTCTATCCCTCTAACTTTATTTATTCTTGGCGGAACCCTTCCCTCTCCCTCCTTCCCCTCCCTTTCGCTTCACTCCAACACATTTCGCAGCTGTTGGCTGGGCCACCCCGACTCGAACGGACTCCATAGAGGTAATAAATAAACACACGGGCCCTGATCTCTCACAATGCCTCACTACGCTCCCCTAGTGTTGAAATGTATCTCTCTTAACGCAAAAGGCCTTAATGTGCCGGAAAAGCGCTCACAGGTATTGTCCTCCCTCACCAAGCAAAAGGCCCAATTCATCTTCCTACAGGAGACTCATTTTCGCTCTAATTCCATTCCAAAAATTTCCAATCATATCTACCAAACTGCCTTCCATTCCACCAATCCCATAGCTAAGACAAAAGGAGTCTCCATACTTGTCTCTAAGCAGGCCCCATTTCAGCTCTCTGACTCGATTGTGGACCCTGAGGGCAGATTTGTATTTATTAAAGGCACCTACGCTTCAAAGCCGATAACATTGGCAAACATTTACGCTCCAAATGAACACCAGGTATCTTTCTTTAGGAAAATAGGTGACCTTCTGACCTCCTTCAAAGAGGGTATTGTGCTACTAGGAGGAGACTTCAATGTACCCCTCAACCCAAACCTTGATACCTCCTCAGGAACCTCAATGCTATCCTACCGAGCCCTGAGACAAAATAAATTAGAACTTCAAGGGCTTGCATTACACGACACATGGCGCACAATGTTCCCCTCTACGAAGGACTACACTTTCTAATCTATCCCTTTTAAAAAATATTCAAGACTGGACTATCTTTTTCTATCCCAACCTGACTTAACCTACCTCACACAGGCCACGATCGATCCTATGTTCCTATCTGACCACCACCCTATCTCAGTTACCCTGACCTTCTCAGACTTGACACCTAAAACGAAAACATGGAGACTCAACTCCTCCCTACTAAAAGACATAGAATTTACCTCACGCCTGACAGCAAGTATTGATACATATTTTAGGGAGAACTCTACCCCAGATATATCCCCGACCACTTTGTGGGAAGCCCACAAATGTGTGATCAGGGGGGAGCTGATGGCCCAGGCTGCGAAAATTAAAAGGTCACAGCAGGCCACCATAGATAGCCTGATCGCTGATATTAGACGTCTGGAGTCTACACATAAACAATCTCACTCCCAGCAGACACTGCAGGAACTGATGCACTCGCGTTCAACGTTATTAGAAGAACTAGGTAAACGCACCAGACGCCAGTATGTTCTCCACCAACGTATTTTTTACGAGCAAGGCAACAAGTGTGGCAGATTACTGGCCAGAGCAGTACGTTCTTCTAGACCGTCTAACATAATTCACCACATACAGACCCAACAGGACACTTCACTATCTAAAAATGAAGATATAGCCCATGAATTCAAACAATATTACAAAAATCTATATAATCTTAGGACCCCCATTGCAAACCCAGAACAAGCATTAAATAGAACAGAAGCGATAAAGACCTTCTTGACCCAGTATGGCCCACAACCAATCTCACAAAAACAGGCAGAAGAATTAGAGCAACCCCTCTCGACGGAAGAACTGCAGACCGTCATGCGTCAGATGAAACCAGGTAAAAGCCCAGGCCCAGATGGGTTCACCCTACAATATTATAAATGCTTCTCCCAGTCCCTAGCCCCAAAAATGTTATCAGCCTTTAATTCTTTAGCGAACCCCACGATGAGCGTAGGACGCATGTTGGAGGCACACATAACAGTAATCCCTAAGGAGGGGAAGGACAGGACACGAGTACAAAATTACAGACCTATTTCACTGCTCAATGTGGACATCAAGATTTATGCAAAAATTTTGGCTAACAGAATGTCCACTTTCTTGCCAAGCCTTATCTCACTAGACCAGGTGGGTTTTGTCCCTGGACGAGAGGCCAGGGACAACACCATTAGAGCATTGAATATCCACCACTGGCTCACGACCTCAAAAACCTGAGGGTTCTTTCTATCTTTAGACGCTGAGAAGGCGTTCGACAGAGTGGCCTGGGACTACATGGGGGAGGTCCTGAAGAGGATCGGTCTTCACCCACGCATGCTGTACTACATCTTGGCACTATACTCGAATCCGAGTGCAGCTGTACGAGTGAATGGCCACCTGTCGGACGCCTTCCCCATAAGAAACGGTACGCGACAAGGCTGCCCCCTTTCACCTTTAATTTTTGTACTCACCCTGGAACCCCTTCTTAATAGAATAAGAGACAATCCCGACATTACAGGTGTGACAATTCGGGGAAAGGAGTATAAGGTATCTGCCTTTGCAGATGATGTTCTACTCTCCCTGACTTCTCCGACCATCTCCATACCTAACGTACTCAAAGACATAGAGCACTTTGGAACCCTATCACATCTGAAGATTAATTATGCCAAATCCCAAGCCTTAAATATCACCCTTACAACACAAGAGCTTACACACTGCCAATCTTCCTTTCCATTCCAGTGGAACCAACAGGAAATAACCTATCTAGGCATCCAACTCACCACTAAATTGGAGGACATATACAAGGCCAATTTCCTTAAGGTCTTAAAGAAAGCACAAACTGACCTCAAAGCTTGGGGGAACCTCAATGTCTCCTGGTTTGGTCGTTCCGCTCTTCTAAAAATGATAACTTTACCAAGATTTCTTTATATTATTCAGTGCCTACCCATCCACCTTCCAGCATCCTTCTTTGCAACATACAGGAAGATGTGCACACTATTTCTATGGAAAGGCTCCCCCCCACGCATCAGATACACTAGACTTACGCGACCTAGACTGGACGGGGGCATTGGACTTCCAGACCTCCACAAATACTCCCTTGCGAGCCACCTTGCCCGAATCGTGGACTGGAATGTCCATGGGCCAGATAAGCTCTGGGTCTCCCTGGAAAAATCGATCTCCCAACTCCCGCTGGAGTCTCTTCCCTGGATCTCCCCAAAACAAGTGCCACAGGACATTGTGACACATCCCCTCATCTCAGCTTCGCTAAGAGCCTTTAGGCGAACAGGCAAAATTAGACCAATTTCCTCTGTTCCTGGCCCATTAACCCCCTTGAGAGGCAACCCCGAGTTCACCCCGGGGCTTTCCCCATCCTTTCTAAACCAGACATGGCCACATGACAGTGTGTTAGCCTATCAGTTCTATGCAAACAAGACCCCAAGAACGTATGAGAACTTAGTTGACTCATCCCCCCTCAAATCCTTCCCTTTCTGGACATACCGACAGATAAGACACTTTCTATCATCTCAAGGAACGACACTGACTTGGACTAGACAATTAACCTCATTTGAGGAACTGTGCACCAAAACCTCCCCACAAAGGCACCTAATCTCGTACATGTACAACATACTAGTAGAAGATACCTCTTGCACTCCAGATTCCGCACAAGCAAAATGGGAAGCAGATCTCCAGATGACCTTCACGGAGGAGGAATGGTCACATATAAATGAATGTATACACAAGGGCTCCCTTAATGTAGCCATTCAGGAGAATGGCTACAAAATCCAAACACGTTGGTATAGGACTCCCTCGCTTTTACATAAATTCTCGCCAACCATCCCAGATACCTGCTGGAGATGCGGGAAAGCAAAAGGTACAATGCTACACATTTGGTGGAACTGTGAATCTATACAACCTTTCTGGAAAGAGGTCCACGACCTCATCACACATATCACAACTTACACTCTGACATTCTCCCCAGCCCAATATCTGCTACATCACACTCACCTGACTAGAAATGAGTACTTTAAATCTTTAGCTATGCACTTGGTGAACGCAGCCAAACTTTGTATCCCAACACACTGGAGATCCACCTCTACTCCCACGATTGGAGAGTGGTTCCGGAGGATTTCCAAGATAGAAGAAATGGAGGAACTGGTGCACATATCACAAGAGAGAATCCAGAAATTTACGACCACATGGGCCTGTTGGACACATTTCAAATTCACACAACGTTATGGCCAGTATAGCCCCTGAATACTCTTTTGATTAGATTACCAAGAATTAAAGATGGTCCGGTTCGAGTCGGGGTGGCTATGCCGAGTGGAGGAGGCTGGATGGACTGAGCACTTTGTCGCCACTCTCCCCTCCAAACTCCACTATTTTCCCTTTCCTCAACCCGCCATTCTTCTTTTTCCTCTTCTTTACTTTCCCTCCATATCCTGTATACACTCCTTTGTGTCCCCCCCTTTCTTATTTTTTTTTTTTTTACTCAAGATCTTTAACTCAGTGAAGGGGCCATAAGACAAATTTATATGCGCACCCCATCAAAGGTTATGTACTAAGTCACTCGAATCTGTCGATAACTAATATAACCCCCGAATTGACATTTACATTTCTGTATCTATGTAAAATATTTTGTTTGAGATTATTGTGACAAAATTTTCTATATGATACCCTGGCTACTGTACAAGATATTATTTTGCATACCTTCTTTTCAATAAAAACTATTATGGAAAAAAAAAAGCCAGGGAGTCTGTCCATCACACCCCAATTAAAATTTAGGTGACTCCAAAAGCTTGTACAAAAAGTACGGTTTTCAATTTCTTTCGAAATTTCAAAAAGCCATTCTCAAGTCTCAGTTTCAGAGGCAAGGAATTCCAAAATTCAGCTCCTTGTACTTCACTCGTTCACCCTCCGCATGTTTTCTTTTTAAATTTTGGAATCTTCGCCGATCTCAAGGATTGGGTAGGCACATACTTGACAAATTTTTCCTTCGGATACTCTGGGCCACGTCCATGCAGTGCCTTACGAATAAGACATCCGGTTTTGAACAGAACCCGTTCTTGCACGGGCAGCCAATGCAGGGCTCTAAGGGATGAAGTGATGTGGTCACGGCGACCAACACCTTTCAGTAACCTTGCTGCGGCATTCTGAATCAACTGGAGCTTGTAGATGGTACAAGCAGGCAAACCCAAATACAGGGCATTACAGTAGTCTAATCGACTGCTGATAATGGAATTGACCATGGTGATCTTGTCAGAGTCTGCGATATAGCGAAAAAGTCAACCTCAGGAGTCTCAGGTAGAAGTGACATGAACTCAACTGATTTACCTGAGGGCGCAGATTCAACCTAGAGTCAAAGATGATGCCCAGGTCCCTGACCTGAGTGGCCGGAATCGGAAAAGGTTTGAAAGATTCAGAATTGGATTTCCTCCAGACAGGAGGCCAGCATGACCTTATCCTTTCCTTTCATGGATAATTTGAAGTAGAACTGGGTGTCGTCAGCATAGACATGGAACGGGAGATTGTGATGGCGAATGGTGTACAGCACCGGCCTCATATAGATGTTAAAAAGGATCGGAGATGAAGCCGATCCTTGTGGGACCTGCAAGACAGGGGACTATCAGAGGAATAAAATGGTCCCAACTTTACCCTCTGAACCCTGTCTCGCAGGATGAGGCTACCCATGCCAGAGCTATACCATTCATTCCCACCACCATCTTCAACCTATCCACAAGTATAGAGTGGTCGATGGTATCAAAAGCTGCCGACAGATCCAGAAGTACCAAGGCTGAAGCTTCATTCTCATCCAAGGCCCAGAGCAAATCATCCTGGACTTTTACCAGGGCTGTTTCCGAACCTCTCCCAGGAAAAAATCCTGACTGGAAGTCATGAGCAAAGATGCAGCATGTGGAATCTTTTCAGACAGATTTATGCAGTAATCCCCTATGCTGAAAAGCGCTGAAATTTTGCAAGATGTTTGCTGGATTCCACTTGTAAGTAATCTCCAATGACTTGAAATATGATGTTTCATAAAGTAAATTTGGCCTCTTACCAGATATGGTGGATCCCTATTACAGAGATCAGACTCGCTGTGGAATATGACCGCCTGTGTGGATATCACTCTCCTAGGCTTTTTCACAACCAAACACCTCCAAAGATTGAAACTGTGTCACCGCCTCTTATAAGACAGTCAGCTGCCGTTACAGAGCATCCTCCATTCCCAGTAGATGACAGTTTTGTGGAAACGCCTCGGATCGGAGAGTCCTTGTAGCACCACTGAACTGAATGGACGAATGGTATCATCACCAGACAATTTTTTCATGCCTGAATTTTCTGCCTTGCTTTAAGTGTAACCTTTACAAGCACTTTAATAAATGTATGCGGTTTTACACTATGAGGCTTTTTCTTTCCTTGTATATGATTTCCTGAATCTTTGAGTTCCATCTTCATTTAAATGGATGCAAAAGTTTCAATATCATTGCACCTGAGAAGTTTAAACTGGCTAATTGCTGTGATGTGGATGAGCTGAATGCAGTGAAGTGAGTCACACATTCGGTCATATTCCACAGCGAATCTGATCTCTGTAATAGGGATCCACCATATCTGGTAAGAGGCCAACTTTACTTTATGAAACATCATATTTCAGGTCATTGGGGATTACTTAAAAATGGAATCCGGCAGACATCTTGCAAATTTTCAGCGCTTTTCAGCATAGGGGATTAATGCAGGAATCTGTCTGCTCTTTGCTCATGAATATGAACTTCGTGTGATATAATTGTTTATTACATAAGGCACAATTTTTCCATACATAGATTGTTTTTTTATATGTACTGTTTTGAGCACCTCAGAGTGTCACTTATGCACCAATCTATTTAGTATCAGTCTGAATTTATTAAGGAAATTACCTCACATACTATTGTGTACACATTAGTCACTCTTTGTTGATCCAATATATTGTGTTCCATATTTTAACACAGGGAATAGCACACCATTTATATTATTAGTACCTACAGGTAAGCCTTATTATAGTTTTTCCTTCCATCCAGCACACAGTCAGTCTGCCTTGCTGCCACAGCTCCAGGCTTTAGAGCTTGTGGGGGCTATTTAAATGCGTGCTGCGACCCCACATTACAGGAGACCACCACCCACTGTCTTTGGAATTGGGCGAGCTGAGCGGGAGCAGCAAAGATGTAGGTACAAGTTAAAAAGTGGACTTTACTTCCACTTTAACCACTTTACCCCCCAGGCCTTTTTCTGGCACTTTTTGCTTACAGTACATGTATCAATCAGTATCTATTGCTAGAAAATTTCTTAGAACCCCCAAACATTATATATATATATCTATATCTATATATATAGATATAGATATCTCTCTCTCTCTCTCTCTCTCTCTCTCTCTCTCTCTCTCTCTCTATACATATAGAGAGAGAGATAGATAGATATCTATATATCTATCCATCTATATATATATATATATATATATATATATATATATATATATATTTTTTTTTTTTTTTAGTAAAATATAAAAGATAAGAGCAGATTCCCCATAGTGCCTTTGCTGGACATCTGCACTCAGACAAATTGGAATCAGTACGTAACAAGATCAACTCCACAAAGTAAATACAACTTATGGAAGCACCTAATTGACATATTCCGTACCGGGTTGTCTACATCAGATATAACTTACCCATTCCAGACTATCACAATCTATGTCATCAATAACCTTTCATAATCTATATCAGGGGTCTCAAAACTTTCGAAACAAAGGGCCAGTTTACTGTCTTTATAACTTTAGGAGGGCCGGACTAGAGCCATTGGGAGTACAAAATGTCCAGGCGTCCAGTATCCATATCCATATCTTTGGTGTCAGTGGGAGGACTAGTGCCCCATTGTTGGTGTCAATGGAAGGAATTGTCCCCTTTTGATGGTGTTAGTTGGAGGAATAGTGCCCCATTGTTGGTATCAGCAACAAGAATGATTCCCAATTGTTGGTGTCAGGTGATGGAATAGTGCCCCAAGGGCCGAATAAAGGCAAACAAAGGGCCGCAGTTTGGAGACCCCTGATCTATATCCACAATAGCCTTACTTTCTATCTCAAGATACATTGTTCCAGTCGACTTCTATCTGAAACAACAAAGTTCTACATGTACCTCCTTGTTCTGATTGTCCACCCGTTATTGATGTTTTATTTCACAGCTCTACTTATATTTCTATAGTTTAACATATTACAATACGTTATTAATTTTGTAACTGTAAAACAATCATCTTAAATCACCTTGTATTTGTTTCAATAAAATTGTTTGGAATAAAAAAATATAAAAGATAATATCATGCCAAGTAAATAGATAACAAACATGTCACGCTTTAAAATTGCACCCTTGCAATGGCGACAAAAAACGTAAATTTTACTATTCATAGGTGACGCTTTAAAAGCCTTTACAGGTTACCACTTTAGATATATACAGGGGGTCTGGTGCTAGAATTACTGCCCATGATCTGACGTTCGCATTGATACCTCACATATATGGGGTGATCACTGTTTGTATACGTGTGTTTGTTTTTGCGCAACGATCAAAGGGGGGATGGGGGCACTTAAATTTTTTTTTTTCCTTTTTTTATTTTTATACACTGTTTTTTATACTGTTAATTCATTTATTTTGTATCACCGTTATGGCACAAGGAATGTAAACAACTGAGGAAAGAGGGAAAGATGAATTACACAGGAGTACTGCAAACCACATACAGCTCTTCCCCCATTGGGTTGTGATCTAATATTCATGGTGTTGCTAAGAATACGCATAGAATATGAATGTAGCCCCATTCATGGCACAGGATCCTCCTTTTAGTCTTGACCATAATATATATATATATATATATATATATATATATATATATATATATATATATATATATATATATATATATATATATATATATATATATATATAAAGAAATAGGAAAAACACAAAATTTACTTAGAATGATAGTACACTGTGGCATTGCTGATCATTTACTCACATTTGATGTTCCCGGTGCTGGTCGAACATTGTTTGCATTTGAACGATCTAGAAAATATAAAAATGACAATACAAAACAATAATTATCTAAGTTTCTACATCATTTTCTAAATGATAGAAGCTGAAATGACCAAAGGTAAAAGGAATTTTTAGTAGGTTCTCTTCCTGTTGTCCTCTCTCCCAAAATTATTTTCCAGAATGTAATAGTCAATTTTTGCCTCTAAATTCCAGACTGATAAAATAAAGAGGCTTAAGCTCTATGCACACTAGGAGCTGGAAAAAATTATGGAAAAACGCTACTTAAAAAACACTTATGCCCCGTACACAAGGTCGGACATTGATCGGACATTCCGACAACAAAATCCTAGGATTTTTTCCGACGGATGTTGGCTCAAACTTGTCTTGCATACACACGGTCACACAAAGTTGTTGGAAAATCCGATCATTCTGAACGCGGTGACGTAAAACGCGTATGTCAGGACTATAAATGGGGCAGTAGCCAATAGCTTTTCATTTATTCTGAGCATGCGTGGCACTTTGTGCGCCGGATTTGTGTACACACGATCGGAAATTCCGACAACGGATTTTGTTGTCGGAAAATTTTATAGCCTGCTCTCAAACTTTGTGTGGCAGAAAATCCGATGGAAAATGTGTGATGGAGCCCACACAGGGTCAGAATTTCCGACAACAAGGTCCTATCACACATTTTCCATCGGAAAATCCGACCATGTGTACGGGGCATTACAGTGGAACCTTGGAATCCGTTCCAGGAGAATCCTCATAATCCAAAGCACTCGCATATCAAAGTAAGTAGTTTCCCCATAGAAGTCAATGGAAACAAAATTAATTAGTTCCGCATTGACTTCTATGGCATGCAATACCGCATGTAGCGAGAGGTGGGGGGGCGTCGAAGAGCCTCGGAAATACTCGGGGACAGGTCAGATGAACTCGGAAACCCTCGGAAAGGCTCAGGAACGGAGTATTTCTGAGTGCTTCCGAGTATTTCCACACGGTTTAGAATGGCGCCAATCGCCTCCGCTTGGCACGGATCCGGCGCCCCCCCACCTCAGGCCAAATGTGGTACTGCACACTGCAGAGGCTTGAATCCTGTTTGTTTTGCAAGACAACACTCGCAAACCAAGTCAGGATTTAAAAAAAAAATGCTTGTATTGCGATTCCCCACTGACAGCTGAATGTAAAGAAAAGAAAGCCTGGTGTTAAGAGGAACCCCATCGCAAAAATAAAAAAATCTAAACAGCGAGGGGTCCCCCCAAAATCCTTACTAGACCCTTAGGTCTGGTATGGATTTTAGGGGCCTCTTTTGTTTTTCGGGTTGGTGGCCTGTGTTCATCATGATTGACGTTGGAACTACAGCATGGGACAACTTCTTCCTTTTTATTTATTTTATTAATAAACAACTCGTCAAAAATGGGCTCTGTATTTTTACTCACTTTTACCAATTTTTTGGTGAATAAGTAGGGGTAACAGTGGCGGCTGGTGTTTTTTTCTTTTGGGGGCGGCAAACAGCCACCTCCCGGTTGGTCAGCAGTGGTGACAATGGCAACCAGTCCCCCCCCTGGGAGGACAGCCCCGCACTTACCCCATCGAGGAAGCGGGTGGGCAGCGATTTAGTGACTATTCGTTTGCTTTTCTAACACACCTGGGTGGGCTCCGAGTGCAATGCTTTGCACTCCGAGTCCACCTTATTTTGAAGCCTATTAGAACCTAATTTCGTGTACACATGAGCGGACTTTTCAACATCAAAGGTCCAACAGCCTTTCTGACGGACTTTCGACGGACTTTCGAAGGAACGGACTTGCCTACACACGATCACACCAAAGTCCGACGGATTCGTGCGTGATGACGTATGACCGGACTAAAATAAGTAAGTCAATAGCCAGTAGCCAATAGCTGCCCTAGGATTGGTTTTTGTCTGTCAGACTAGTATACAGACGAACGGACTTTTCGACCGGACTCAAATCAAATATTTGAAGCATGTTTCAAATCTAAAGTCTGTCTGATTTTCGACCGAAAAGGTCCGTCGGAAGTTCGATGAAGCCCACACGTGGTCGGATTGTTCAACGGATTCGTTCCGGCGGACGAGTTCAGTCGAAAAGTCCGGTCGTGTGTACACGGCATATGGCTTGAATCAGGTGCTTCAAAAAAACACCCCTGCTGCTGTAATTCATACGCCCGGTGTCCTGAGGGGGCTGGCAGCATGAATAGGGGGTGGCCGTGGCGGCCGTGGATAGATTCATGCTATGCATAGCACAAATCTATCCATTAACCATATAGGGGTGGCGTGAATAAAGGGGGCGGCGCCCATGTGCCCTTAAAGGATGGGCCGCCCCTGAGGGGTACAATGTACTGCTACTCATTCACATAAGGGGAGCGGGATCTGGAGGCCCTCTTGTTCAAGGGGGCTTCCAGATTCCGATAAGCCCCC
Source organism: Aquarana catesbeiana (assembly GCA_037953035.1). Classification (NCBI taxonomy): domain Eukaryota; kingdom Metazoa; phylum Chordata; class Amphibia; order Anura; family Ranidae; genus Aquarana; species Aquarana catesbeiana. The sequence continues at coordinate 5,774,115 of JBBHAA010000512.1, read as the reverse complement.
CCCGCTCACAGACCTGGGACAAGATGCTTTGGGGGGGTCCTGCCCCAAAGTACCCCCTCATGTTGATGTATCTGGTCTGGTATGGTTCAGGAGGAGGGGGTGCTCGATTATCTCCTCACTTCCTGGCCTGCCGGGCTGCATGCTTGGATAAAGGTCTGGTATGGATTTGGGGGGGACCCCACACAATTCTTTACAAATATTTTGGTGTGGGGTTCCCCTTAAAATCCATACCAGACCCGAAGGTCCTAGTATGGACCCCCATGCTGTTTTTCTATGCCGGCAAATCACTCCCAAAAACGCAAAAAAAATAAAGAGTTTTTCGCTGCTCCTAAACGCTGAAGCTTAAAAATGCCTCTAGACTAAAATAGTGTCCATGGACTCATAAGATAGCACTATCTGCTTCTAGAAGCAGGAAAAAAATGCTCAAAAGCTGCTGCTAGGAGAGGTTTTTTATTTTTTTTAAGCTAGTGTGCATGGAGTCTTATTCCTCTAGCTATGGGGAAAGAGAGTTGTGAAAAATTACCTGGAGGTTGGCGGAACAGCTTTAGGCTATTTAATTTCTGAACCAGCAGCATTCGGTTGTGTTTTTCTTCTTGAAGGAAGTAGAGGAGATCACCAGCCCACCTTTCAATCTTGGACTGAACCCACACTGCCCATTTTTTATCTGTATAACTTTGCAGATCATCAATCATCACTATCACGTTGTCCTTCCCTGTGTACAAGAGATCAATAATTAATAACATGCAGATTTCATTAACCACTTGCTGACTGTGTCACGCAGATATACTGCGGCACAATGGCTCTTTAGGGTGAAACCCCATACGGTACCTCCTACCCGTTTTTGGCCACCAGAGGGTGGGCGTCCATTGCATGGCGGAGGACCCGATTGCACGTGACCAGCGGACACGATCGCCGCTGGCAATGCGCGATTGCGTGCACGAGCGCCAGCACGGGGATTTGGGTGTATAAACACACAAATCCCTGTGCTGTTAGAGGAGAGGAGCCATATTGTTTGTTCCTACGAAGTAGGAAAAATGTTATGGCCTCTCTCCTAGTCACTCCCATCCTCACACAGTTAGAACACACTGAGGGAACACACAGTTAACCCCTTGATCGCCCCCTAGTGTTAACCCCTTCCCTGCCAGTGACATTTACACAGTAATCAGTGCATTTTTACAGCAAATGCTAATGGTCCCAAAAAAGTGTCAAAAGTCTCCGATCTATCCGTCGCATTGTCGCAGTCCCGCTAAAAATCGCAGATCACCGCCATTACTAGTAAAAAAAATAATAATAATAATAAAAATGCCAATAATCTTTCCCATAGTTTGCTAAACACTATAACTTTTGTGCAAACCAATCAATATATGCTTATTGCGATTTTTTTTACCAAAAATGTGTAGAAGAAGATATATTGGCCTAAACTGAGGAAAAAATTTGTTTTTAAAAAAAAACTTTGGGGGATATTTATTTTAGCAAAAAGTAAAAAATATTGTTTTTTTTTACAATTGTCGCTCTTTTTTTGTTTATAGCGCAAAAAAGAAAAACTGCAGAGGTGATCAAATACCACCAAAAGAAAGCTCTATTTGTGGGAAAAAAAAGGGCGCAAATTTTTTTTGGGTACAACGTCGCACAACCGCGTAATTGTCAGTTAAAGCGACGCAGTGCCAAATTGTAAAAAGTGCTCTGGTCAGGAAGAGGGGAAAATCTTCCGGGGCTGAAGCGGTTAAAAGATTTTTTGAGAAAGTCTTCCTCTAGAGAGTTGTATGTATTGTTACAAACAAATATGTTTGTAAACTTCACTCAGCTAACCTTCCCACTGCCATTTGTTTTGGAACTCACTAAGCCTGAAAATTCCAAACCCTTTCCGCCACCTGCAGCTACTTCCTGCTTCCTGAGTGCTTAGTGGGAGGGTCTTCCTGTTAGTCACATAATCAATCCCAGCATTTTAAAAATCAATCCAATCACATGAGTAGGAAACTACATTGCTGCGTCAGTTCTGCACACTGACTATAAAACCATTTAAAGATGTTTGAAAGCAGAAGTAAATGTAAAAATATCAAAAATAAAGGAAGTAGAGAATTTTAGCAGAAGGAACATCTCCAGGTTAGTTCTACCAAAAAAACTTCTTCCTCTTTACCCTAATAATTTTTTTATGTCCTGTGTACACAGTAAGGCACATGTGACATGCAGTGCACCCTCTTGGCTCATTCTAAGTGTCAAGGACATGGTCATGTCATGTGCGACAGCTACATAATCAGTGGCCTCCCAGTGGTCAGTTGAGGGATTTAAGCTGTGCATAGTTACAGATTATGGCAGAAGCTCAGCCCCACCCATGACGTTTAATTATGCTTTAACAGAAATCATAGCAGACTAAATTACAGAGGTTATTTTTTAATATACTAAATTTAAAGGATTTACTCGTTTTACATGTGGATGAGAAATGTTATGACCCCTGTATGTTCTTTTTTTTCTGTCTGTTTAATTTGGGGAGATTTCCCTTTACTTCCTGTCTCAGGGACACAGCAGGATTAAATCTCCCCAAAGTAAGAGAAGAGATCCCTTTAGGCTGAGTTCACACTATTGTGAATTGGATGCAGCTTCCCCACATCCAATTTGCAATAGCAGGAGATTTTGACCGGTTCTTCATGGACTTATGGTCTATTGCAGGGATCTTCAAACTACGGCCCTCCAGCTGTTGCAGAACTACACATCCCATAAGGCATTGTAAAACTATGACATTCACAGACATGACTAGACATGATGAGAATTGTAGTTCCTGAACAACTGGAGGGCCATAGCTTGCATAGCATGGTCTATCGTCTTTTGGTCTGTTTTGGGTCCGAATTAGGCCAAAAATTTGGGCTGAAATCTGACCTGAACTGATGAATGGGGAAGCACCGGACCCCTGCTGGGAGCCGCATGCGAAGATAGTGTGAAGCCAGCCTTATAGACAGTTTTTGCAAAACCTGGATTACCCGTTGGGAGGTTTTCACTGTTCCTGTGACAACTCAAAATATAGGATTTCCCATCACTTTCTGTGCCAGAGACCAAGGCTACTAGGACCTATGATCTCTCCAGATCTACTAACATCTATTTACCAACATCCATAAGAACAATTTATGCTCTGCAGCCAAATTATGCATACCATTCCGATGGAGAGCTCCCGAACCCCCAACTATAGAGGAATGGCTCCAACGTACTAAAAGAATAGCTCTAATCACATATCCAAAATTTTCAGATCAGGCTACTCTATCCATCTTACACCAATCCCTAGGGAATGGTGGCAGAGACTGGGAGGTAAAATAATATACCCCCCCAACCCAACCCCAAACTTACTCCCCCCTCCCCTTTTTTTTTTTTTTTACTTCTTTTTCTTCTTTCTCCACTCTCCTAGGGTTTACATCTTGAACCACCCCCTACATCCAAAAGCGCTCTATATCTTTAAACACCGATATTCGACCAACTTTGGCCATATGGTATGTAGACGAAAGATCATGCTCAAATTTTGTAGCTATCATACTAACTTGTGCATTTCCAATTCTATCCACAAAACACACCCAAACCTATATTAGCACCAGACAGAAGAACTCCTATTGTAATAAGCTTTGTAATTTAGCAAACCTAACAGAACCAAACCTTATGTCTTGCGTTAAGTGTCCTTCACGCTATCACTACCGTATAAAAAAATATATAAGATAAATGCAGCAAAATCTCAAATGTTCACTGTGACACATATAAATAAGGATAGCAAATCAAAAGGTGATCTCATACCCTGGGAAAAATTTCCTCTAGGTAAAATGTGTTTGGAATAGGGTAATACAAAATGTGTGATTAAAAATAGTGGCGTAAAAGTAAAATTATTTTACATAAGTGCATAAGTGCAAAAACATTCTGTAGTAAACTAATAAATAATAAAGTCATAAATAATCAACTGTTACACATATGAATGCTATTACATAGCTAGTGCTAACAAAAATACCAGTACATAAAGTGTGGTATAAAGTGAATAGTCCAAATAAGCAATAAATGGAAAGATTAGGTCCTTAAAGATGGATGAACTGTAATAGAAAGTCCTAAATAAGGATGTGATATGGATCCAATAGATGGTTTCTTAATGATAAAATGTAGTGGTGTTGCCCTTCAAAACTTTCTGTAAATATGGTCTTTCAGAACTCTCACCTCAAAGCTGTGGTGTCATAGCTTTTGTGAATAATGGTCCATGGATGTTGTCACTGCTGTAGGTTAGTGCTGCTGGTCGTGGATCTCTCCTTTCCCAGGGTATGAGATCACTGCGCGAGATCACCTTTTGATTTGCAAACCTTATGTCTTAACTAATATTCGCTTTGTTGACTTATGCCGCGTATACACGAGCGGACTTTACGGCGGACTTTGCCCGGCGGACTTTTCGTCGGACTTAAAAACGAACGGACTTGGCCACACACGGTCACTGCAAAAGTCCGCTGGTTTTGAACGCGGTGACGTATAGCACATACGACGGGACTAGAAAAAGGAAGTCCAAGCCCCACTCCGGCACCCTTTGGGCTCCTTCTGCTAATCTTGTGTTAGTAGAAGTTTGGTTAGAGACGATTCGCGCTTTTCACACTTCAGCTTATTTCGTTCGTTTTCTGCGGTTCAGTTTGTGCTTGTGAGGTTTGTATCTGCTTTTCAGTGCGTGTTGGTCAGTTCGTAACCTGCCTTGCAGGCCGTTCTGCTCCGCTCGTTCCTGATTTTCAGGTCGTTCTTCATAGGCCTTGCTGTTCTTCAGTGCGTTTGTTATAAGTTTGTTTGTTTGAGCAGCCGACCGTTTTGAAGCCATGTCGAGTGGACGTTCTCGTTCTCGAGTTCGTGCTGTGTGGGGACTTGGTGTTGGGGTTAATACTTTGACCCGAGTCCAGTCCATGAACAGGGTGAGGAGGAGTTCATGGACCAAGAATTGGTTGCGCCAGCGTGACCAATTCTCTCATATGCCTTTGCTCCGTGAGCTCCGTGAGAATAATCCTGATGATTTCAGGAATTTTCTCAGGATGACAACCCCATCTTTGAGCGTCTGCTGGCTATGCTGACCCCCTATATCAGCAGGCAGGATACCTGCATGAGGCAAGCCATCAGTGCGGAGCAGAGGCTAGTTGCCACGTTACGTTACTTGGCGACAGGGAGAAGTCTTCAGGACTTAAAGTTCTCGACAGGCATCTCCCCCCAGGCTCTGGGGATCATAATCCCAGAGACCTGTTCTGCTATTATTCAGGTCCTGCAGAAGGAATATATGAAGGTAAGTTTTATCCTTTAACATTACATGATATGTATTAACTGTTTTTGGATGTATTGTAGAACTGTCCTCTTTACATAATTGCCATGCTTTCAATCTGCTGTGAATGTCCCCTTTATCTTTGTGCATGCCTATTTTAATCATTTATTGCCCTATACATGCCTAATTTAGTTCATTAACCTCCCCACCATGCAATGCTGGGTCCATTTTTATCTCTAGCCTATAGTCCATTGAACAATGTATATTGTCTGCTCCATTGTCTTGTTTGTCCCTCCCCCACCCCACAAATGTTTCAGCCAGTCAGGTGTGTTTGTTAACCTAATTAGAACCCCTCCCCCACCCCACAAATGTTTGAGCCAGTCAGGTGTGTTTGTTAACCTAATTAGAACCCCTCCCCCACCCCACAAATGTTTCAGCCAGTCAGGTGTGTTTGTTAACCTAATTAGAACCCCTCCCCCACCCCACAAATGTTTGAGCCAGTCAGGTGTGTTTGTTAACCTAATTAGAACCCCTCCCCCACCCCACAAATGTTTCAGCCAGTCAGGTGTGTTTGTTAACCTAATTAGAACCCCTCCCCCACCCCACAAATGTTTCAGCCAGTCAGGTGTGTTTGTTAACCTAATTAGAACCCCTCCCCCACCCCACAAATGTTTCAGCCAGTCAGGTGTGTTTGTTAACCTAATTAGAACCCCTCCCCCACCCCACAAATGTTTGAGCCAGTCAGGTGTGTTTGTTAACCTAATTAGAACCCCTCCCCCACCCCACAAATGTTTCAGCCAGTCAGATGTGTTTGTTAACCTAATTAGAACCCCTCCCCCCACATTCAAATGTATCAATGGGCCATCATAGGGGGTGAGTAATCTTATAAGTGTGCCTTATGTTTTTCAACATTTCAATTACAAACACACATATTCATAATATTTGACTGCTGTTGTTTACTAATGTTTTGGTGTAATCTGATATACAATTTTTGTTATTAAAGTCCTTATCTTATTTTTTTTGCACTCCACAGTTTCCTACAAGTCCACAGGAATGGCAGACTGTGGCCTCCCAGTTCGGAGGAGTCTTTGCACAGACCGAGCTGTGCCATCGTCTCCAGACCGGTGGCCTGGAATTGCCACCTGATGACGATAATGTGGATGGACTCCCCTCAGTTTTTATTGCTGATGAAGCATTTGCTCTCTGTGAGAACTTGATGAGGCCATTCCCCCAAAGGACACTCACCCCTGAGAGGAGGGTATTTAATTATCGGCTGGCCAGAGCAAGAAGGGTTGTGGAGAATGCCTTTGGTATTCTGGCCAGCCGGTTCCGTATCTTCCTTACGGCTATTAACTTGGCGGACTATAAAATCAACCACGTCATCCTTGCTTGCTGCATCTTGCATAACTTTTTAAGGAGACATTCAGCTACATATCTATCCTCTGTTGGGCCTGAGCCCAGACTGGAAGAGGCTAGTAGCACTTTCACAGGCCTAGAAATTGGCCGTATTGGCTTGGCCCCCCGAACCGCACATCAAGTGCGTGACCGTTATGTAAATTATTTTAATGGTCGGGGGGCCATTGCTATTCAGCAACAGCTGTAAAAGTTTGTTTCAAAAATAAAAAAGAAAATTGGTTTATCTAAATATCTTGTTTTTATTGTTGTTTACCTTTAAGTTATGTCTGTCTCCTAGTGCACTTGTAGTAGTGTCAAGTGCATTTAGCTTTAGTTAATCAGGCCCACAAAAACAAACCCCAAATTTTGACTTCAAGAAACAGCCACACACATTGTATAGGGTAAAAAATTTTACTTGGTGCACATTGAAAGGTGCATTTTTTACCATATTTTTAATTTTATTTTTTTTTTTTTTTTCAAAAATATTTTACGTTGTGTAAAAAAATAATATTTGAGTAAATTATTCAAGCCATTTTTTCCCAAATATATAGACCTTTATCTAACAAGATTTACATACACAACAGTGTTTTTAGAAACAAAACTTACAATAAATGAACTTACAAAGTTCAATATTTCTAGAACGGTGCATGTAATGTCACCCTTGCAGAAATTGGTCATTTATAAAAGATGCTCAAAATTGAGCTTTACTAAAGGGTCAAGTCAACATGTGCTATCTCCTATCATGGGAGAGCAATGTACGTGTTTTGTGTGTGCAATCCCATTTTTGGTTCCTCTCACCACCAAAGAATTTTCAGGATGAAGGGTTTGCAAACACAAAACAAGTACATTGCTAACCCATGATGGAAGATAGCACATGATGACACACCGTGTGCATCACACATTGTAAATTTGGGTATACCCCCAAAATTGTCCAAAAAATTTTTAGAAAAAAATAACTTCCCAAGGAAATGAAGAACATGATTGATGTTTTTAGGCCAAACGTGATTATATTCGGCCCAAAACATCAATCATGTTCTTCATTTCCTGTTGCATGGAGTCCAGGCGAAGTTTCATGCTGTGAATTTGTTCACGCATTTGATCTATGTGGCCATTCCACAGCATAATCTGGCCAATTAATCTTTGCGCACTGTCTGTGGTGAAGTGCTCTGCCGCTTGGCCTTCCACAACCAGAAACTCACCTAAAACGAGTGAATAAAAACAAGGTTTACAATATGCACGCCAAAATACAGTAAAACTCAAGCTGGGGTGTCAGTCACTCACTTGGTGGACTTGAAACCTCGCACACTTCCTCCACCTCTCCTTCCTCAAGGTCGTCGGGTGGGCGTGGTCTTGGGCTGGGGCTTGGGGTAGGTTCGGCCTCAGGCTGGTGACTTGGGGGGGTCCTGAGATCCTTGGACTGTTGTCTGAGTCTTTTCTCCCCTATGAGATTTGAAAAAAAGGTATAGTTAAAACACACTGATCTTTTAGGTTTTAATAAATAAAGTAAAACGTTGGTTAATATTTTTTGCCAATTTTGCATCATAATAAATGTTGAAGACAGGATGAACATTACCTCTGAACAACAATTTGAGGATTTCAAGCATGCTCCCATTGAATTCAATGTTGAAAAAAGTGACTAAAAAATTATTATTTAATAAAGTATAAATGGTAGTACAAAATTTGAAAATGACCACACATCAGCTAAAAGAGACGAACATTTTAATAGTTGAATGGTTTTAATAGCTGAAAGTATGCAGAAGTTACGCAGAGCCAAAAAACGTACGGAATAAAATTCAAAGTAAATTTTAAAAAAAATAAAATCGAAGAACAATAGTGGGACTGCTAAATCATTCCCACTAACTATAGTGCTCGTGAGTCCAGATGTGGAAACAGCTGCTGTGTCCTGTCCCTACATTACACTGAATCATTTTTGATGAAGCATTATATTTTCAAACACATCTACACCACATCAACTCATTGTGGGAATTCGACAAATTATCAAGCCATAAATGTATGTCCAACCCTGTCCCATCGTATTTGGCGAAAAAATAACGTCACTTTATAAAGTATCCGATCTATTACAAAGAACGGTATTTACGAACGATGCAGAAAAACCGCCAAAAATAAGGATCAGCATGCAAGTTCTGTATCTCAATAGTAAAACACAAGTACTTACTTTTTTTCAGCAGCTTCTTTATTCGCCAATATTGTTCTGGCTCACGACTTTTGATGTCAGACCACCGCTTCCGCAATTGTTCTTTCGAACGTTTTGTACCAAATTTCTCTTCCAGAGCGGTGACAATTGAGGACATTATTTTGTCCTTTCTCAGATTGGGTCGTGTGTACGGTCCTTTTTTGCCATCGTAGTCCTCCCTTCTTAATATGGACACCATCTCCACCATCTCTCCAAAAGCCATGTTGGTGGCCTTATATCTCCTCCGGGATGTGGATGTTTGGGGCTCCGGGCTTTCCTCCGCGCTACTTGCACTTAATCGCTCCGCCATCTTTTGCTATCTACTCCCACTGCGCAACGAAGAGTGAAGGGGCGGGGCCAAATCGTACTTACGAACGTCAGGGGCGGGCGACGCAGGCGGAGCATGACACATGCGCAGTGTATCTAAAGCTAGTACGATGGCCTATGTATGTCCGTGCGGAAGTAGCGAGCGGCACAAACGAAGGTAAGATTAAAGTGTGTGTGTGTGTGTGTGTGTGTTTGTGTGTGTCCCCGTGTGTGTCCCCTAGATTACAACACAAACTAATCCTGAGATTTGGGACTGACATTTAAGTTTTGATCTTGTGTCTTGTCTTGCAGAAATAATGAATCCCTTTAAAGAGGAAGAGTTTTTGACCCATTTCATTGATCTCTATGAGCAGAAGAAAAACCTGTGGGAGGTCAAACACCCCCAATATTATAATCGTGATGTTAGGAAGGCAACACTGGGCACACTTTTAGAGTTTGTGAAGACTCGACTCCCCCAGGCAGACCTCAAGTTTGTGGACAGGAAAATAGGTATCTTGCGTAATATGTATAAGCGGGAACACAGAAAAATCCAGGAGTCGCTGAGATCCGGGGCAGCAGCTGACCAAGTTTATGTACCCAAGTTGTGGTACTACAACAAACTGCGATTCCTGGATGAGCAGACCGAAGCCAGGCAATCCCTTTCCACCCTTCCCCCCACCCTTCCCTCCAGCCTTCCCTCCAGCCTTCCCTCCAGCCTTCCATCCACCTCCACCCCAGCTGAGGAGTCCCAGGATGAACTGGGCCTTTTCACCATAGATGAAGTGGATGCGCCCAGCTTCAGCCAGGTATACTTTTTTTGAAGATTTTGGGATTGTGTAAATGTTATTAATGATGTTAAGGTGTTAATTTTGAAAGTGCTTCCTCAAAAATAACTTCTGCACAAAGAGTAATATGTAGACATATCACTAGACAGTAGTGGCCAAATATATACGTAACTTCAGATCTTGTTGATCATCTGAAATAATGGTGTGGTCAAATAGATAGCCTTTACTATTTTGTGTAATTATCTTTGAAAGTTAGGAGCTGAAAATTGTGTGTGATTGCATAACAGAAAATTACAACTATGTCCCTTTTTTTGACACAGGATGACCTCAGCCAGGAGGAGGCCTTGCCCAGTGGGAGAGAGGAGGAGGCCTTGCCCAGTGGGAGAGAGGAGGAGGCTGTGGCTGGGCCAAGTAGAAGCCGCACAGAGTGTCAGGTGCCTCCCCTCCGCATTCTACACAAAAGGCCCAGGAGGATGACTGCAACAGAGCAGGAATCCCTAGAGCTCATACGGGAAGCAAGCCGGATCCTGAGTAAACCTCCCAATGCAGAGGAGGCGTATGGCACCTATATAGCCTGCAGATTACAGGAGTTGGAAAAGGGCCAACGCCTCCTCTGTGAGGGTCTATTTTTCCAGGCATACCAGAAGGGCTTGAGAGGGGAGCTTACTGCTACCACATATCTAGCAGATGAAGCCACTCCTACTCCTCCTCCTCCTCCTGCCCCAAGTACACCACCAGAGGCACAACCTCCGAGGAAGGCTGCAGAGAAGCGTGGAGGGAAGGCTGCAGAGAAGCGTGGAGGGAAGGCTACACGGAAGAGTCGGAAGTGATTGCCTGGTTTCTGTCTGGTCTGACTGTGCTCCCTGTGCTCCCTATAGTCGCAAGATACCTATTTTCTTGTCCTCAAACTTGATGTGTGTCCTGGGGGACGAAAGGCTTCCCAGATTCTAAAAGTGTGTCCAGTGTTGCCTTCCTAATTTTTTTGGGAATAAAATAAATACATTTTGGTTTACCTTACATTCTTGCCTATGTCTTTTGATTAAAAAACGCCATTTTGTTTGGGAGTAGGCAGGTACAGGTCGAAAAGACTATGGGGTTGATTTGAGACAAGCAAATAGTCTGTGCACTTTGCAGAGGGCAGTTGCCCTCTGCAAGTGCAATTGCTCCAGAGCATCAGAAATTATTTAAAAGCTTGACTTTGCAAAGAGTACCCAATCCTGTGCAAGTAAAAGAAAAAAAAACATTTTTGCTTGCACATGATTGGATGATGGAAGTCAGCAGAGCTGCTTCACATTTAATAAAGCTTGGGAGCAACTGCTCTTGCAGAGGGCAAATGCAATTTCCAAAATGCACAGGCTTTTTACCTTTAGGAAATCAACCCCTATGTGTGTTTTTGTCAAATAAAAATAATTTATTTTGATTTTACATGATTTTATGAATAAATCAGCAGAGCTTCCCCGAATTTAAGCTCTTCCCCTCAGTTTTTCTGCGACTGCACTTCCAACAAGTGCACTTGGTGTGCAATTTCTCAAGTGAACGTTTCACTTGATATTCTTAAATGATTTAAGCCTTTTGTCAAAAACAAGCTCGGGGGAAGCTCTGCTGATTTTTTCCGAAAATCATGTCAAATAAAAATTAATTGTTTTGGTTTGGGCTTCCTTGCATGTGCCCCTCGGATCCACAGCGAACACACTTCAAAATGCTCTTTATGTGGAATTATATGTATAATTAGCAATTGGAGGGAAAAATGATTTTGCCTTTGTTAAATACACCCCCCTATGTCTAATGAACAAGGGACAACAACCTCATTAAGGTTCTTTAAAACAACACAAAATATGAATGTTAATTGTGGTAACTTGAAAATACACACCAAAAATGTGGTTAGCATTTAACACACATTGTAAAATAGCTAAAGTGTTGAAATAAAAAAAAAAAAAAAAAAATATTTTTAAATTTTAAAGTTATGGAGATCTGGCTGTTACAAAATATTATATTAGTCATGGCAGGAGGATAAATCATGAAGAAAGAAGTTTGTGAGAACTCTGTGTGAATATAAAGCAGAAAAACAACTTCATTCCTCTCGCATTATCAATCCGAAAAAAAGGCTGTATTAAAAGACGACAGAAGAGGAATGTGCTAGCTTCAAGACGAAGGCTAGTTTTACCAGACCGAGCGCTTCCGTCTTGTAATTGCTTCAGAGCATGCGTCAGTTTGAGTTCGTTGGACTAGCACACAGACGATCGGTTTGTCCGCTAGAAAGAAGAGTCCGTCGGATAAATTTAAAACAAGTTTCAAATCTAATTCCGTCCAACTTTTTAGAAAACAAAGTCCGCTGGAGCCCACACACATCGAATTGTCCGACGAAATCCAGTCCGCCGGGCAAAGTCCGCCGTAAAGTCCGCTCGTGTGTACGCGGCATTAGAGTTGAATTTCATTGCAGCTATTGATGCTTGCTTGTTCTGAACAAAATTGTTATAACATTCATTGTAATGGATAATGTTGCATCAGGCACCTTGTTTAAGACCATTGTAAACCTACTTTTCTTTACCAATAAAATATTGTGGAATAAAAAAAATAAATAAAAAAAAAAGAAGAACAGCGGAAATGGAAGAGCTTATCCATCAAACAAAGGAGACTATATCCAAATTCAACAAACTTTGGTCCTGCTGGCACCATTCTACCACAACGGACGAATACTCCAAGCTCTTGGCCTAACTAGATACGAAATACCTTCGATACCCTCAGGCGGAGAAGAATGGAACCCTTATTTCCCTCCCCAGGTCCCCCCCCCCACCACATTCCCTATCGCCACTGGCTAAATTACCTTACCCTTTGTAAGATATAACTTCTGAATCCTCTTTCCCCCTTTATAACAATAAGATACTCCAGACATCACACACGTTCACAAATCTGAACCGTTAAAAACAACCTTGGGTACATTAAGAATCCACACCCGAAAATTATGATTGGCTATGCTCCCATCCAGGCACAGTTTTTCCCCAATAGGGTTGTCCGGATGGTCAGGAGGCATGCCCGATGTTGCCAATGGGTCGTGGGTCTACCGACACACAATGTTAAGACGATTGTACCTCTAATGCTTTTGCAATAACTATGTTGACTATGTTAAGCTGTACTTACATGCACCTGTTGTATAAGAAAAGGAATTGGTTAAAATCCTTTTTGAATCTTTGAATGTATAAATAATTGTAAGTCTTTTATTTCTGAAAATTGTTCAATAAAACATGTTTAAAAAAAAAAAAAAGAGAACAATTCATGCCTTGCCATCTGCTGTTTTAAACTGATGTAGAAGATAAAGAAGGTCTATACAATTAATACACAGGAGATATATCTTAAAGTTGTTATAAAGGCTCAGCTTTTTTAATTAAAATAACTAACATGTTATATTTACCTGTAGACATGTGCAGAACGACAAAAAAAATTTGGATAGTTTCATTATGTTACTAATTTTGTTTTGTTATGGAATTTGTTTAGTTTGGTTTCGGAATTTGTTTAGTTTAGTTTCATTTTTGTTAAATTTCGTTTCTTTTTTATTAAAATTCATTTGATTCATAAATTTTCTAATGAATTCCAACTTTTCAGATTAGAATTCGGATCGGTTGAAAAATGATCAACCGTACCAAATTCTGTGTGAAGAAATAACTGGTTGTTAAGCAGCGGGAAGCCGGCCGCCCGCGTCCTTAACAGCAATGAGTCATCATCTGTCAGCGGGCTTCCTCACTGACAGATAAATGAAAGATAAAGAATGCTGTTGAAAAAAAAAAAGATAAAGAAAGCCGGCAATTGCCCGGCAATAGAAAAAGGTTTAAAAAAAGGGATAGGGTTCCCCCCCATTCCATACCAGTCCCCTCGGGTCTGGTACGGATTTTAAGGAGAACCTTATGCCAAAATTTAAAAGAAGAACAGCGTGGAGTCCCCCCCAAAATCCATACCAGACCCTTATCCAAGCATGCAGCCTGGCAGATTAGAAAAAGGGGGGGACGAGCGAGCGGTCCCCCCTCCTCCTGAATCATACCAGGCCACATAGCCTTAAGATGGGGGGGTGAGTGCTTTGGGGCAGGGAGGGCTCTGCCCCCTCCACCCCAAAGCACCTTGTCCCCATGTTGATGGGGACAAGGGCCTGACAACCCTGGGCTGTGGTTGTCGGGGTCTGTGGGCAGGGGTTTATCGGAATCTGGAAGCCCCCTTTATCAAGGGGGGCCCCAGATCCCACCCCCCCATGTGAATGGGTATTGGGAACATTGTACCTCTTCACCAAAAAGTGTCAAAAAGTAAAAAAACACAAGAGACAGTTTTTGGCAATTCCTTTATAAAAAAAAAGTGTCCTGCGATGTAATCCACTGTCAATCACGATGCTTATGTCTGATGTCACATGGTGTCAGAAGGGGGGAGGTGCCAGTGGGTAACGTAAGCGGGTGGCTTCATCCTTGCCTATATAAGAGCTGTCAAAACGAAAAGACAGTTTACAGTGGGTAGCCTTTGATAGAGGCGAATCGCTTTTTGACATTTGCTATTTTTCAGGTCCATCAGGCATCGTGATTGACGGTGGTTTAAATAAAGGAATTGTCAAAAACTGTCTGTTGTGGTTTTTTACTTTTTGACACTTTTTTGGTGAATAGGTACCCGATACCCATTCACATGGGGGGGCAGGATCTGGGGGCCCCCTTCCAGATTCAGTTAAGCCCCCCCACCACAGACCCTGACAACCACAGCCCAGGATTATGGGGAAGAGGCCCTTGTTCCCATCAACATAGGGGCAAGTGCTTTGGGGTGGGGGGTGCAGAGCTCCCCCTGCACCAAAGCACCCACACCCCCATGTTGAGGGCACATGGCCTGGTATGATTCAGGAGGAGGAGGGCCACTCGATCATCGATCGTCCCCCCTTTTCCTAATCTGCCAGGCTGCATGCTCGGATAAGGGTCTAGTATGGATTTTGGGGGGACCATGCCAGTTTTTTTTATTTTGGTGTGGGGCTCCCTTTAAAATCCATACCAGACCCTGAAGGGCCTGATCTGGACTGAGGGGGGACCCTATGCCATTTTTTTTAACATTTCTCTATTGCCAGACAATTGCCGGCATTCTTTATCTTTCATTCATCTGTCAGTGGGGAAGCCATCAGCCGATCCGAATTCTAATCATTCTAAAAACTTGGAATTTGTTAGAAAACTAATAAACTAAACAAATTTTAACAGATTTCAACAAAGTTTGTTACTATTTCATTTGAAGATTCGGATACATCATAATCTCCGAAAAAACACAAATTTGTTCGAATTAGTATTCGGACCGAAACAAATTGGACATGTCTACTTCCCTGCTCTGTGTGTTGGTTTTGCACAGAGCAGCTCCAAACCTCCTCTTCTGGGGTCCCCCGCCATTGCTCTTGGCTCCTCCTCTGTCTGTCCTCATAACAAGCATTTGCTATGGCAGCAGATGTGCAAGTTCGATTCCAAGCCAGACTGTGTACGTCTATAGACACACTCATTACAGCTCAGCCCCACCCCTTGCTCCCTCCCCACAGGATTTGATTGACAGCAATAAAAGCCAATAGCTCCCATTGCTGCCTTTGTGCCTGTGAGGAGAGAGAGAGTGAGCAGTGATTCTGCTCTTGGGCACAGCACTGGATCAAAAGAGCAGCCATGTAAGTATTTGTGGGATGGCTGGGGGGAGCTGATACTGGATTTTTTTTTTACCTTAAAAGAGAAGTATGTTTTTGTTTTTTTTGCAGAATCATACTTACCTAGGTGGATGCAGCATTGATCAAAGACTGAGAACGGAGCGATCAAACACACTTAGGGCTCCCTAAGCATAGAGCTGGGGACTGTCAGTCACCGCTCTCTGCTCTGCCTCCCTCTCACTGGGCTGTGGAGGGGGTTGGAGCGGCTGGCTCAGGTTCTCAGTCGGGAGTCTCAGTCGGGAGTCTCAGTCGGGAGTCTCAGTCGGGAGTCTCAGTTGGGTGTCGGTCCAGGCATGTGGGCGGATCCTGACTTCATTGTCACAATCTTGCCCGAGCCTGGACTGGCTCTGTGGCATCAGCCGACAACAGGCTTCAGTTCGCTGTCTGCTGAAAATGGATCACAAGGGTGCAGAACGAATTGCACTCCTGTGATCCACAGGATAAATACAGCCAAATGAGCTTTCCCAGTGCTTTTCCTTTAATGCATGGAATACATTAAGGTAAAAATAAACTTTTGCCTTTAGAACTTTTGATACGTTTAAGAATGTGGATATAATCTTTCAGTTAGGAAGACTCTTACCTAGTTCTTGTACCAGCTGATCTGTTACTTTGTGGTACAGAAATTCCATCTCTAAAGTGACAACTTTTTCAATCTTCATATTGTGATATAGGATGGCTACTCCACATTGAAGTTTTCCATCTTCAAGTCCCACATTATCATATGATGGCATTTTATGATAGGTGACTTCTCTTTGTCCAAAGATGTCTGATGACAGCAATTTCTTTAGCCAATCGATATGACCCTCTTCTGATACAGAGAAGATACAAATGATGGATCCCTGAGATGTTGATGTTTTCTGAGAACAGGTATAAACATAGGAAATATTCAAAGACTTATCATTATGAAAAGGTATATCACTGTTCCATTAAAAATACATTTTCTCTTCAAAAACCAACACTTTTGGGGGTCCCCTGCTGCACTCACTGGTTCCTCCTATAAAACCCTACCATTTTTTATTAATTTTTTAATGGAGAAAGGTTTACCGACATGGGCAGTTGGAGAGGGCAGGGCCGGATTAACATAGAGCTTCAGCTCCACGCCTCTACTTCAATTTTAGGCCCAATAAAATCAATAAATTGAGACTGGACACAATCATCGACTGCCAGCCGCTACATTGCATTACAGTTAAAGACTTACCTTCTGCCGCTGGGGCTCAGTGACAGTCCGCCGTGCACCCTCCTCCTCTCGGTCCAACACACTTCCCTGTCAGGGGGAGTGATCTCCACCCGACCGGAGCTTCCTAGTCCCAGCCTGCGTGATCTCATTCAGAGGGCTTGATGGGGGGGAGTGCTGGTGGTTGCAACCACTGCACGGAGTGAGCAGAGTGCTAAATCCAGAGGACCTGGGCTAGTAGTGGCATATAAATATTTTCTGTCCTATGGTATGTATGTTTAGTGTGAACAGGCTGAAGTTAGTTAACTCTTGGTTTTGGGGGGGGGATTAATAAACAATAGACATGTGCACACTGAAATATTTCCTTTCGAAATTTCGTTTTCGTCCGAAAAAAACATTTATTTAGTTACTCCCGAAATTAGTTTTTATTTATTTTGTTTCGTTAAAAAATGCATTCGTCCGAAAATCCAAAATAATTAAGGTCGAATCTGTCATTGAAGGCTTATGGTGTCTGTCGAATGTTCTAAGAAGATTCGATGGAGCAGCTAAACTGTACAATGCCGCAATTATACATTTCCGGTTGAATGTTCCGCCTACAAGCTATAGTAGAATTCTAATGTTGTATGACACTAGTAATAATTATATTTATTCATTATTATTACTAGTCAACCAACATTAGAATTCTTCTATAGCCTATGGGTGGAGCATTTGACCAATAAATGTCCGAATTTTGACCATAAATTCGCGACTGCTTCATCGAATCTTCATGTCGAATCTTTTCTCTCCATGTCGTATAATCTTGGACTAATAGAGTTAGGTTAGGCACATTCGACCTTTTATGCTATTGTCTCTATAATATCGAAAATAAAGCATTTGTTTATGTCGGATCTTTTGGTTTTCGGATTCTGCAGGTTCGTTATCGTTTGTTAAAAGGGTAATGAAAATACCCAAAATTTGGATGAAAATGCATTCGGATGAAAACAATATTATTTGTAATATGCACCATGAAGGGGGTTAATGTACTATCACTGGTGCATTTGTGACCAGTGGCAGTTAATTAACCCCTTTGTACTGCATTAGTGGCAGTAACACCATGTCAGGGCTGGGCTCGGCCCTTCCTTCTCTGAGCTGGCCACTCAGCTGTCGGCTAATTGCCAGCTCCTATCTCTCTCCACAGTTACTCAGCTGTTGATAATGTCCTGCTCGTCAATCCTGCCTACTTAAGCCGTCCAGTCCAGAGGAGCTCTGCCTTAGCCTTGGTCACATCACAAAAAACTATCTCCTGTGTTCCTATTTAAAGACTGACTTTGCTGACATCCCTTCTGGCTCCAGATCCTGCTTGCTGTTCCACTACATTGATCCCTGACTTCTGGCTTGGCTGACTATCTGTTCCGGTTACTGAACTTTGGCTATGTTTTGACTACGTTTGTTCTTTTTACTTTTATTATTAAACAAGTGTGATTTAACTGTACCTCTGTCGCAGCCTGATTTAATGGTTTCTGACACATCAGTGGCACTGTTAATTAACCACTTTATGCTGAAGCATGAAAGGGTTAATTAACACTGACACTGGTGCCACCAATGCAGCACAAAGGCGTTAATTAGCTGCCACTGGTCACTAATGCATCAGTGATAGTACATTTAAGGTACTGTAGTTTTCCGCCATTCCATGAGTGTGTGCAATTTTAGATGAAGCACCCTGGTGTTTAGGCAGGGTTGCTAACAAATTTAGTTTGCCAGGTAGTAATTGTCCTGGCTAATTGTTAGAAGATCCACTGATTACTATCTATATCTGGAATTGCTGTACCTTTTCTCTGTCACTAGGTGGCACTGTGGCTGGTGCCATTAGGTTGACAGGGGCTTAGCAAAGTCAGATCATGATTGTCGGGCGTTTCAGGCAAATGGCAGGGGGTTCTTTTGTCCCATGGCCTGCTGGGAAAGCCTATTTATTTGGGTGGAGTCAAGTGATCGGGGTTCTGTGCCACCTGGACGGTTGTCTGGGTGGATGTGTGTTATGTTGCCCCGGGTTGCTAGGCCAGAAGCCTGAGGCCTATCCTGGGGACACCTGGCTGATAGGCTGCCTGAGGCCTATCCAGGAGCAGAAGAAGCAGCGTGGGGTTGGGACTGCAGGATTGGAGTGCAACTGAGTTGCGAAGGTTCACCCTGATGGGGAACCAGTTGTGGTTGGAGATAGGGGGGAAGCTGTCACCACTAAGGGACCTTCCACCTTATTACCGGAGATCACTGTGAGTAAGCTCGAGCGGGCACCAGAGCAGTCTTCTCACCAGCTGGGGATTGTGAAGAAGTGGGAAAGCTTCAACGAGTGCCAAGCCAGAGACCCATCAGGATAGAGCGAGTGACTTTTGAGGAGTATGCAATGGGATAGCTGTGGAAGAGCTCAGGAGATCCAGTGATGATTGGGATCTAAAAGTCTAGTGAGAAACCTGGAGCTCAGTGAGTGAAGATCTACAGTAGGATACTGAGAGATAAGAAACTGGCTGTTCTGTGTTACCAAGAGTTATGTGCAACTATCGTTAGTGACTGTTACAAGTTCAGTTGCCAAAGGAGACAGCGGTCCTACCTATACAGACTTGGCATCCGCCTGGAGGCCTTTCCCTGTATAGATGTCTACCTATAGTGTCTTGGAGTCTGCCAATTACCATTGCATCTACCTAAGGGTGTCCTGGCCCTAACTCGCTCTTCCACAGTTCTTGTTAAGAGACAATAAATCTCTTTGCATTCAAAAAGCGCCCATCATTTCATCTTGCATTACACCCACCATGCCTGTTAACCCATTCTACAAGGAAGGATATCAGCTCTCCCTGACTCTTAGGTCACCATTAGGCCCCTGGGGGCCCGGGACCCTGCTACAAAAAGCATGACATGTAAGGTATCTTTTTATTCAGCATAACATCATCTTTCACATTACAGAAATTATGAGGTATATATTATAGTTTTTTTTTATTCAGTGAAGTGTATTTTTTTCAAAAAAATTGCGTTTGAAAAACTGCTGCGCAAAAACCATGTGACATAACAAATTGCAACACTCGCCAGGCTTCTGCTTAAAATATATATAATATATATAATGTTGGGGGGATCTAAGTAAATTTCTAGCAAAAAAAATAAGTAGATTTTTTGTAACATGTATGTCAGAAGTCAGAGCCCCCCCCCCCCGTAATGGATATCTCTGTATTGGTCAGAGAGGTAGAACACATCTTACTGCATTGAGGGATAGGATGTTAACGTGTTAGAGTACCAGCTGGCAAGCTGGAGCCACGTGTATATCAAAGTCAAACGTTCTGGATTTGGGGGCTCCGGACACATTTAACAACAAAAATGCTTGCAGAGGTCTCTTGGTTTTCAGGCAAAAAAAAAAATAATAGAAATTGTTACTAGTTCATACTGTTCTTCTAATAAGGTGAAGCAAATATTACTAGACTGCAGTATTGCAGGTTTAGCCACACCAATAATATATTCATCTTTAATTACTCACATTTAATGTTTTTGAGGTTTGTGGAGCGAGATCTACTTTGTGAGGATGTTCTGTAAAAAATAAAAATACATTTATAATTTTGAGTACAAAAAAGAGCTTTCCTGTATAACTCTGTAAGACTGAAAAGTAGCTTTTCCTCTAGACATAGTAACTGAAATAAAATCTAAAATAAGTATTATTATCCGAAGGTGGTTACGGATACCCTCTATTTATTCCATATATGTATTAATTTGTCTATTTCTATAGGTAGCTAGTCTATTATAACTCTGATAATGGTACTGTTGATAACACAATAATATAAGGTTAGCTATGAAAACAAACACACTGCTTAATAAAACAATGTCTTATTTATTTCCCAAGAAAATAGGAAAATGCTAACATGAAAACATTAAAGGAAGATATTACAAAGCATATAACAAAAGAACATCAAAGGTACTTATCGCAAGGCGGTCCCCTAGACACTGTCTCATCAGCTGGGCTCAAGATGGTAACAGAGAGCCATGAGGCTCAGAGAGCCATCAGACAAGAGCCAAGAGCAAAAAAGGGACGATTTCCCTTCTGTGTGCACTTCTTACACATTCATCCAGACGAACTCGTAACCACACCCCACTGTGATGAGATATTGCCAAGAGGTAGTCCTTTTACCGTATTTTTCGCACCATAAGGTGCACCGGATTATAGAGCGCAGTCTCAATTACGGGATTATTTCTGTACTTGACCATACATAAGGCGCACTGCATTATAAGGCGCATGCTAAAACATATGGTCTACAAAAAACAAGCAAACAAAAGCCGTGGGGGTAAATGCCCTACCCTACATTTGCTACAGAACAGTGCAAGTGTCCCCAATGTTCGCTGACAGTTAGTACTGTCAGCACACATTAATGCCTGATGCCCTCTCTGTAGTCCTGGCTCAGAGAACTCAGTGGGCGGAGTCAGGAGAAACGCAGAGTGTGGGAGTTCTGAAGCCGTGGAAGCCGAGAATGAAGACTGTGGAGGCAGGAGCACAGAGAGGGAGCCATGAAGAGAGCAGAGAATAGATGCGGGCAGCAGATCAGAAGGTGAGATCCTGTCTGAACGGTAGCAGTGCTGCACGCTGTGGAGGGGGGAGCAGAGAAAAAGAGCACATGGCTGGATTGGAATGTGAGTTCTTGTACAGAAGGGGTAAATGCAAACTGCAAAGGGGAGAGGAGGGGAGGGGGAGCAGAGAACAGGAGGTGACATCCTGTATATAACAGCACTCAATGCAGACTGCAGAGGGTGGAGCAGAGGGTGTGGGCAAACTCAGTGCACATATAATTCGCACCGGATTATAAGGCGCTGATTTGGAGGAAAATATAAGGATTTTAGGTGCGCCTTATAGTGCGGAAAATACGGTAATATATTATATTTCTGTCCATCCTGCTGTATTGGCCTCCAGGGGCAGTTCTTAGCTTGCCCTTTGATCTTCTGTAGCAGGACATTCATCAATCATCTTGTCAGCCATGGTCCTTTTTGAAGCTTGCTTGCAGAGCGTTATCACACCAGCCAGTCAGGAGCCAAGCTTTTGTTCAGCCTTGCTTCTTTCAGATGAATTTTCTGATATGCTACAAAGCTTTGATGTGCAACTTGTTACATTCCAGACAGCCCCCAAGAATGCGAAGGTTTGGTATAGCCATAGTTCATATTTCAAACACCTCTTGTATTTATGAAATAAAAGATGTTGCCTTCCAACAGTAACTGTAATAGGGCGTACACACGGTCGGACTTTGTTCGGACATTCCGACAACAAAATCCTAGGAATTTTTCCGACGGATGTTGGCTCAAACTTGTTTTGCCTACACACGGTCGCACAAAGTTGTCGGAATTTCCGATCGACAACCACGCGGTCACGTACACCACGTACGACGAGACTAGAAAAGGCCGGTTCAGAACCAAGCGCAGCACCCTTGGTGCTCAGTCTTTGGCTGTGGAACTTTGTGTAAGTGGAACTTGGTATAAGTGGGAGTTAAAAACTAGAGTTATAGAGTGAATAAGTCTTGCTTGTTGATTGCTGGGTTTGCTGGGGTGCATTTTTGGGGCTTTTCCTTTTAGTTTTTCATTTGCCTTTTTCTGTCACTTTTTAAATAGCTTTTTTTTTCTTTTTTTTTTTCCTCTGGTTCCTTCAGCCTATCAATTAAGGGGGGTGGTTAATTGCTCACAGGTGCCTATTTAACTGGGTGTAGAACTCAGTCTGAGCGTGCTCAGTCTTTGGCTGTGCAACTTTGTGTAAGTGGAACTTGGTATAAATGGGAGTTAAAAACTAGAGTTTAAAACAGGAGGTTATAACAGGGGTCATAGTACCTGTGTAGTGTGAGTATCTGAGTGTTGTCTGAGTAGTGTGTGTGGATCGTTAGTACTTGTGTATTGTGTACTGTATACTTGAGTATTGCGAGTGCACGTAGGTCTGCGACTGTTCTGCGATTGCACGTAGGTCTGTGAGTACCTGTGTATTGTTTTGTTGTGTACCTGTGTATTGTCTTGAGTATTAGTGCCAGGAAGCTAGTTGTTAGGTAATTTGGATGGGGTAAAATCCCCAAATCCTCACTAAATTTAATAGGTACGATGCCCGGCGGGTGTGGAGAGGCGACTCTTTGTACATCTTGCCGCATGTATGCGTTCCTTGATCATCCGATCGAGGGTGAATACTGCTGTGCAAAATGTAAGCACATTGTTTCCCTGGAAGCCCAGGTTCTGAATCTAGGGAAGCAACTGTCAGCACTGAGAAGTCCCTCCATACTAAAGGTGAGCCAGGAATGTACACGGCAGGTGCCGGCAGGGGCCAGCACAGAGGCGGGTGGAGACAAAGAGGCGCAGGCACTAGCAAAGAGTAGATGGGTGACAGTCAGGAGGGGTAGAGGGGGAAGTGCCAGAGAGGCCGATCCAGGACTGGAGCATCCCAATAAGTACGCTCCATTGAGTATCATTGGTGAAACCAGTCAGGGACCAGCACTGCTGGAGATGAGGGACTCTCCTAGCTGCCGGGGGAAGAACTCCTCCAGTGAGAGTGGGGGGGCAGCAAAGGGAAAGGGAAGACAGATTCTGGTGGTAGGGGACTCAATTCTTAGAAGGACAGAGAGGGCAATCTGTAACCAAGACCTGAAGCGCCGAACAGTATGTTGTCTACCGGGCGCTCGGGTTCGGCACATCACGGATCTTGTGGACAGATTACTGGGAGGGGCTGGGGAAGACCCGGCTGTCATGGTGCACGTTGGCACCAATGACAAAGTCAGCGGCAGATGGAGTGTCTTAAAGAACGATTTTAGGGACTTAGGTGCTAAATTGAGGAAAAGGACCTCCAAGGTAGTATTCTCAGGAATACTACCGGTACATCGAGCCACACCAGAAAGGCAGAGGGAGATTAGGGAAGTAAACAAGTGGCTGAAGAGCTGGTGTAGTAAGGAGGGGTTTGGGTTCCTGGAGGACTGGGCCGACTTCTCAGTCGGTAACCGGTAGTATAGAAGGGATGGACTGCACCTAAATGAGGAGGGTGCAGATCTGCTGGGAATGAAGATGGCCAAAAAGTTAGAGGGGTTTTTAAACTAGGCGATGGGGGGGGGGGGTCCAGAGACAGTGATAGCCAGCGTGGATGATATTCCAGAGGGTAGTGTTGGGGGCATTAGTGGTAGGTTAACCAAAGTACAAAAACACAAGGTGAGTATAGTAGCAAGTCCTAGTTGCAATTTTGAAACACCCAATACGAGGACAATATGCGACCGGTCTAAACTATGTGGCATGTTCACCAATGCCAGGAGCATGGCGGACAAGATGGGTGAACGAGAGATACTGTTGTACAAGGAGGATTTGAATTTTGTGGGAATTTCAGAGACCTGGTTCAACAGCTCTCAAGATTGGCTGGCAAACATTCAAGGGTATACCCTATACCGCAAGGATAGAGAGGGTAAATAAGGGGGAGGGGTATGCCTATATATCAAGAATAATGTACAAGCGAATGTGAGAGATGACATCACTGAGGGAGCTAGAGAGGAGGTGGAATCCTTATGGGTAGAGCTCCAAAGGGATGAAGCTAAGGGGAAAATAATACTGGGAGTATGCTATAGGCCCCCTAACCTGAAGGAGGAAGTGGAGACGGATCTCCTATCACAAATTGGATTAGCAGCAAGGATGGGAAGTGTTATCATAATGGGGGATTTTAATTATCCAGACATAGACTGGGCGGAGGGAACCGCGCATTCATTTAAGGCTCGCCAGTTCCTTAATGTCTTGCAGGACAATTTTATGGGTCAGATGGTAGACGCACCAACTAGAAATAAAACATTACTGGATCTACTGATTACCAACAATACAGACCTGATCACAGATGTGGAAATACGGGGCAATTTAGGTAACAGCGATCACAGGTCAATTAGTTTCAGTATAAATCACACAAATAGGAAACATAAAGGGAATACAAAGACACTGAATTTCAAAAGAGCCAACTTCCCTAAACTACAAACCTTGCTAAAAGGCATAAATTGGGATAAAATATTAGGAACAAAGAACACGGAGGAGAGATGGGTTTGCTTTAAGAGCATATTAAATAAGGGCATTAGCCAATGTATCCCATTGGGTAATAAATTTAAAAGAGCGTACAAAAATCCTGGATGGCTTAACTCCAATGTAAAAATGCATATAAAAGCAAAGGAGAAGGCCTTCAAAAAATACAAGGTTGAGGGATCATCCTCAGCATTCAGACTTTATAAAGAATGCAATAAGAAATGTAAGGGTGCAATTAGGATGGCTAAGATAGAACATGAAAGACACATAGCGGAGGAGAGCAAAAAAAAATCCCAAGAAATTCTTTAAGTATGTAAACAGTAAAAAAGGGAGGGCAGACCATATTGGCCCCATAAAGAATGAGGAAGGACATCTGGTTACAAAGGATGGGGAGATGGCAAAGGTATTGAATTTATTCTTCTCCTCAGTCTTCAGGAGTGAATCGGGGGGCTTCAGTAACCAAAACTGCAGTGTTTACCCTCATGACACATCACAGGAAGCACCTCCATGGTTAACAGAGGACGGAATTAAAATTAGACTTGAGAAACTTAACATTAATAAATCACCGGGACCAGATGGCTTGCAACCGAGGGTATTTAGGGAACTCAGTCAGGTGATTGCCAGACCGTTGTTCCTAATTTTTACAGACAGTCTATTGATTGGAATGGTACCAGCTGATTGGAGAAAAGCCAATGTAGCACCAATATTTAAAAAGGGCCCAAAAAACATCCCTGGGAATTACAGACCAGTTAGCCTAACATCAATAGTATGTAAAATCTTAGAGGGGATGATAAGGGACTATATACAAGATTTTAGTAATAAGAACGATATCATTAGCAGTAATCAGCATGGATTCATGAAGAATCGTTCTTGCCAAACCAATCTAGTAACCTTCTATGAGGAGGTGAGTTGCCATCTAGATAAAGGAAGGCCCGTAGACGTGGTGTATCTGGATTTTGCAAAAGCATTTGACACAGTTCCCCATAAACATTTACTGTACAAAATAGGGTCCGTTGGCATGGACCATAGGGTGAGTACCTGGATTGAAAACTGGCTACAAGGGCGTGTTCAGAGGGTGGTGATAAATGGGGAGTACTCAGAATGGTCAGGGGTGGGTAATGGGGTTCCCCAGGGTTCTGTGCTGGGACCAATCCTATTTAATTTGTTTATAAACGATCTGGAGGACAGTTCAATCTCTGTATTTGCAGACGATACTAAGCTAAGCAGGGCAATAACTTCTCCGCAGGATTTGGAAACCTTGCAAAAAGACCTGAACAAATTAATGGGGTGGGCGACTACATGGCAAATGAGGTTCAATGTAGAAAAATGTAAAATAATGCATTTGGGTGGCAAAAATATGAATGCAATCTATACACTGGGGGGAGAACCTCTGGGGGAATCTAGGATGGAAAAGGACCTGGGGGTCCTAGTAGATGATAGGCTCAGCAATGGCATGCAATGCCAAGCTGCTGCTAATAAGGCAAACAGAATATTGGCATGTATTAAAAGGGGGATCAACTCCAGAGATAAAACGATAATTCTCCCGCTCTACAAGACTCTGGTCCGGCCGCACCTGGAGTATGCTGTCCAGTTCTGGGCACCAGTCCTCAGGAAGGATGTACTGGAAATGGAGCGAGTACAAAGAAGGGCAACAAAGCTAATAAAGGGTCTGGAGGATCTTTTTTTTTTAAAGGTAACTTTTTTATTGTTTTTATAAACAGTAACAATAAATGTTATGCAGGTTTACAAAGCACAGCAAATATTGCATTATTCAAGGTTCAATACAGTGGACAGGTATACAGATTGACATTATGCAGTAGTACATACAACACATCTCACAGTACATTACATTGTCATTATTAGATGTTAGGTACTGGGAATTACAATATCACAACCAGTGTTGTGTTCTCTCATTAAGCAGGGGGTATGGTACTCTCTGAACTCACACATGAGTTCCAGATTTTAGTGAATTTTTTGGGGCATCCCCTTGCCTCATATGTCAGCTTATATAATGGTATAGCTTGGTTGACAATAGTGAGCCAGAGTTTCACGGTCGGGACCACATTAGATTTCCAATGCATGGTTATTCTTTTTTTAGCATAAAACATCACTATACGTATGAATGATTGAACGTTTTTGGATAACTCTTCATCATCAATATATCCCAACAGACATCTAAGAGGATTACAGATATTTGGTATATTGGCTATAGTGCTGATAAAGGCCGTAACCTCTGACCAAAATTGCCGTATCGGCGCGCACTCCCATATTAAATGGAAGAACGTGCCCTCAGCCGTCCCGCATCGAGGACATAAAGAATCGGGTGCTCTCTTTAGTTTAAATAATAATCGTGGTGTGAAGTATGCCCTGTATAATAACTTGGTCTGGATCACTTTATCTCTAGAAGAGATGACAGAGGGGACCTGTACGGGTAAAATTTCCCCCCAAATCTCCTCCGTCAGCTCGGGTATGTCCAATTTCCATTTATGTTGAATAGCAGTGAGCCTAGTAGTAGTGGAGTGTAGCAAAGTCTTATAATAGGACGATATTAGTTTGTCATGAGAAGGGTCGGTCAGTAGAAGCTCAAGTTGGGAGGGTTGCATCTCTGTATTACGAAGCCCAAATTGTGCCACTGCAGTATGTCTCATCTGTAAATACTGGAAATATGCCGTGTGTGGGAGCCCAAAATCCCTCTGAAATTCCATAAAAGATCAGAATGTATTGTCTAAAAACAGGTGTGCTATAGTTTTAACCCCTTTCTTTGCCCAATATCCCCCGTCAGTTCTCTGGTTAAATTCTGGTAAGTTTGGATTTCCCCATAATGGAGCATTAGGAGACAAGACAGCTCTAGAACTAGGGGGTAGTAGTTTAGATATTTTAAATATCTGTAGTGTCATAGCTAGAACCTTTACTCCCCCTCTCCCCCTTAGTGACATGCAATGTATTAGATTTTGGAGGGATTCGTATGAGGTGAGGATGGCTGCATTGTTGGCCTCTGGAAAGAACCACCAATGGGCATGTGCCAGTTGTGAAGCAATATAATACGTTTGGAGACATGGTAGCGCCAGTCCCCCCTCTAGGGTGGGCAATTGTAGGGTATGTTTGGCAATCCTCACCACACCGCCCCTCCATATAAATTGGGTGATTATAGAGTCTATTTCCTTAAATTTGGCTTTTGTTATATAGAATGGTGAGTTGCCCAGAACATAAAGGAATCTCGGGAGGTAAATCATTTTAAAGATATTTATTCTTCCTAGGAGCGTGAGTGGGAGGTTATTCCAGGTTTTCACTGTGTTTTTTAATCTACTAATGAGGGGGTCTAAATTATTCTTGGCATAGGAAGAGATAGGTTGTTCAATCAAGACCCCCAAGTATCTAAAGCTGTGGACTATTTGTACTGGGCAATCCTGAGGTAGTCTTACTTGAGTCTCTCGGTCGATCTGGAACAATAAAGATTTATCCCAGTTGACCTGAAAGCCTGAGAAATGGCCAAACCGCCGGATGATTTCCAGCAGGGTTGGGAGTGACGACTGGGGGTCCTCCAAATATATCAACATGTCGTCCGCATATAAGGACACTTTTTCTTCTAGGCCCCCAGTCGTCAGTCCCTTAACTTCCCCACTGGATCTCACCAATGCTGCCAGGGGTTCTATTGCTATTGCGAACAGAAGTGGTGACAATGGGCACCCTTATCTTGTACCTCTCTTTATCTGAAAAGCTTTTGATATGGATGCATTTACTCTCAGTCTAGCAATAGGATTGGAGTAAAGGAGGCGTACCCACTGTATAAAAGTAGAGCCAAACCCAAATTTGGCTAGAACTTCAAAAAGATATGGCCATTCGACTGAATCAAAGGCCTTGTGAGCATCTAAAGCCAGGACAGCGCAGGTACCAGTTTTATCGTGGATTGCCTGCAGATTAGTATACAGTCTACGCAAATTGATAGAGGTTGACCTTCCAGGTATGAATCCTGTTTGATCCGCCCCCACAATGGTCGTAATCACCACATTCAATCGTTTAGCAAGTACTTTAGCTAAAATCTTTACGTCAGTGTTAACCTCCCTGGCGGTATTCCCGAGTCTGGCTCGGGTTGGATTTTTCATACCAAAAGCGGTATCCCCGAGCCAGACTCGGGCTTGCATCGCAGGATCCAGGAAGAGCATACTTACCTTGTCCCCTGGATCCTGCGATGTCCCCCCGCTGTGATCGGCGAGCCGCTGTGTCTCACTCGATTCACAGTGCCGAGCTCCGTTCCCTGGGAGCGTTGCGACGCACGGGGACGGAGTTCAGCGGTAAATTCAAAAGTGAAACACACAGTATAGATACAGCATACTGTAATCTTACAGATTACAGTACTGTATCAAATAACTACACATCCCCTTTGTCCCTAGTGGTCTGCCCAGTGTCCTGCATGCAGTTTTATATATATAAAACTGTTCTTTCTGCCAGGAAACTGGAGATTGTCCATAGCAACCAAAACTGTCCCTTTACATCAAAAGTGGTTTTAGAGCAGCTAGAAAAAAGCGATAATAAATTAGAATCACTCGCAGAATTGAGCGATAGTGATTTGTGGGGAAATCCGTCATCAAACACTAAAAGTAACAAAAGCTAAAATTCTGCAACTGAGCAAATTTCAGTGTTTTTGATTTGATTACATTATTATATAATTTTTATTATTATTATATTATTATTTGTTATAATTATTTATAGTTATTTATTATATTATAATTTTTTATTTCGTTTTTCAAACTTTATCATACCCGGGATGTCTACTAGACTCTTGTTTGGACAGATTTAAGTGAGCTATTCCTAAGAATTACAGACCTACAATATAAAACGCCAAATTTCTGTGCAAAATAATTGTACCGCTTTCAGCACCTAAAATCAGAAATAATCATACCGCCAGGGAGGTTAATAAGTGAGATTGGTCGGTATGACTCACATAAGAGGTGGTCTTTATGAGGCTTGGGGATTAACACTATTAGTGCTTCTGACATGGAGGGTGGCAACCGACCTGTTTTAATGGCAAAGTTATACATCCTTAACAAATGAGGTATTAGTAGGTCCCTAAAGTGCATGTACCATTCAATAGGAAATCCATCAAGGCCTGGGGTTTTGTGTCTAGCAAAGGATTGTATTGCGTCCCCTATTTCATCTACCGTCAATGGGGCGTCAAGTGTGATTGTCTGAAGCTCTGTTAATTTGGGGAGTGAAATTTCCGAGAGGTAATCGTCTAGTTCCACTATTGTATAGTGAGCTCTGGTTGTGTATAGGGTGGAATAGAACTCGACAAACGCTTCCATAATATCTTTGCTCTGTTCCACCACTATGCCCACTGAATTTTTAATTCTGGGAATATTGCATGGTTGGTATTCTGGTCTGGCTAGGTATGCTAATAACCGACTATTTTTATCTCCGAATTCAAATATACGCTGGCTCTGATATAGGAGTTTTTTTTGTGTACGTTCCACTAGTACCAAATCCAGCTCTCTTGCCCTGTGTCGCCAAGTGGCGTGTGTCGCAGAGGTAGGGCTATCAGAGTACGCAATCTCCGCGTCCCTGAGCTCACCCTCCGCGTCCATTAGTCTGGACTGTGATGCCTTGCGGGCCTGTCCAATCGCAGCTGCAAAGGAACCACGAGTGGTGGCCTTAAAGGCATCCCAGACCATCAGGGTGTCTGCACTATGTCTGTTATTTATCCAGTAGATTTTCATATCAGCTGAACTCTGGCCCACCACGGCCTGGTCCTCCAACCAGAGCGGGCTCAGCCTCCACACTCTGTAGGAGGAGGGCGCATCAAAGGCCAGGTCCACCATCAGAGGTGAATGGTCCGACAGTGCCCTAGGTAGGTACCTAATTCCTGTTATTAAATGAAGTATATTAGAAGAAACCAAACAGAGATCAATTCGTGATAGGGTATTATGGGAGTCAGATTGACACGAATACTCCCTCACACCAGCATGTCTCCACCTCCAGGCCTCCACCAGATCAAATTGAGTTAGATAAGATCCTAAGGGCGTTGGGGGCATTGTAGAACAGCGGAATCTATTCATAGAGTTATCTAGCACTGTATTATAATCCCCCGCTATGATTAATGGGCCTTCAGCAATTTTGAGTATTGTTCCCAACACCTTCTCAAAAAATTTCTTTGTAAAGGGTGGTGGGATATAGACATTTATCACCGTATAGGGTTTACCTAGAAGTTCCATTACCAAGATGACAAAACAGCCATTTGGGTCAATTTTAATGCGTTTAATTGAGATTGGTGCTGATTTGGCAATGAGAATAGACGTCCCCCTGGCAAAGGAAGAATAGGTGGAATGTAGAGCATAAGCTATTTTAGCTCTTTTAAGGGCCATAACTCTGGAGCCCTGGAGATGGGTCTCCTGGAGAAGGATCACATGCGGCTTGTGGCGTGTTAAGTAATCAAACATCACTGAACGCTTTATCTTAGAATTAAGCCCCCTAACATTCCATGATATCAGACGTAAAGTATTCATTTCTGAGTGTAATACATAAGGTTGCACGACCGCCTTCCGAGGCACCTCAGAGCCAACCATCGTGTGGGACTCCAGGCTCCTCGAGAGGCGGGGGCGCAATTCCGGATGCTTGTCTGGAAAATTTGTATGTTATCTAGCACGTATACCTGAGCACCTTGATAATTTGTCTGATCCATGAACCTGCAAACATTTATCATAGAGTAATAATAAGCATGTAACCCTCCCGGCTCCAATACCCCAACTCATGAGAGCTTTGTACCCTAAATTGAAATTGCGTAGCAGGGGGTGTTTAGAACAGTCTCTTGGTCAACTACCTGAGATAGCACTAATCAGGGGGAGATTGTGAACACAAGCTACCACCCGTGTATACTTCCCAGGCAGAATATTCATCAGCCCGGCCTTAACAAAATATTCTTCTGGATGATGGTAGAAAAGTTTCAGTTCCGGCCCGCCTAGCTGTAACCAGATTGGTCAGCCTGTAGAAGGATACTAACAGTTCCATCATGGGACGTACAGCATTGGACATCTGTCTTCCTTCAGTTGGATAAGTGCTAGTATGGGAATGTCAATGTCCTGGGGCTTATTTGCAATCTTCATTGTGAATATTAAAGGTCAATAGCTCAAGGATGTCGATGAACAAAGAGCTTTGTTGTTATTGAACAATAAGGAGATGTATTGATCATCAGGGGGGTGATCTCCGTGGCAGGTTCCTTTGTTCTAAAGGTCCCAGCGCGTCTGCCCAGTGAGCCGCTTCTTTCGGATCAGTGAAGAAATGGGCTTTACCCTGATGAATGACCCGAAGGCGTGCAGGATACAGCATGCTGTATGGTAGTTGTAGATCACGTAAACGCCTCTTGACCGCTAGGAAAGTGGCACGCTGTTTCTGTGTGGCTACCGAGAAGTCAGGGAAGATGGTAATGCCGTTACCATTGAAGAGTATGTTCCCCTTCTCCCTGGCCGCTCTGATGATGGCTTCTCTATCCCTGAAATGCAGCATCTTAATGAGCATAGCATGTGGGGGAGGCCCAGGGGGTAAGGGGCGTAGTGGAACCCTATGGGCTCTCTCGATGGCAAACATGGTGGAAAAAACATTGGCGCCAAATACTGACATCAGCCATTGCTCCATAAACTTTTCTGGGGCCTTGCCCTCTGCCCCCTCTGGAAAGCCTAGGAAGCTGAGATTATTGCGTCTTAGACGGTCTTCCATATCTGTAAGCTTATCAGCCATATAATCTTGGGCCTGGCGCAACTCCCTTACAGATCCCTGTAAAGGGCGCGTGTCATCTTCTAAATCTCCTATGCGCTGTTCCGCATTTTGCACTCTATGTCTCAGGTTTTGTACATCATGCTTCAGGAATGATAGATCAGTTTTAATTGAGTCCATCTGTGTGGTAAGGGAAGCATGGCTGTGCTGTATGGCCTCCATGATTTGTGAGAGAGAAGGCTCTGCAGGGCCTGCAGCCACATCAGCATTAGGATCAGACACTGAGTTTATGTCATCTGGGGAAGATGATAGAAGGGGGTCTTCAGGGCTGCTGCCAGGGATATATTGTGACTCACCCTTCCCTCAATGCTGCTGGATTGTCAGGGAGGTGGATGGCTGACCTTGCTTCTGAACGTGGAGCCGGCCGGCGCCATTTTGCTGCGGCGGGCATGGCTGCGATGGCGGACCGAATCCCGAGGCTTCCTCCATGGCCGGACCGTATTTCACCATGGTCAGAGGTGCTCTGGAGTCCTGGGAGGTTAGTGAGCTTGAGGATGGTTGTGGATGGCGGCCGGGCTAGCAGGATAGCTGAAGGATCTGAGTGAGACGGATGGAGCATAGGCTTTGCACGTCCTCACATCCCGGTCGTTGGCCACGCCCGCATCGGTCTGGAGGATCTTAGTTATGAGGAAAGGTTGCGAGCGTTGAACTTATTCTCTCTGGAGAAGAGACGCTTGAGAGGGGATATGATTTCAATTTACAAATACTGTACTGGTGACCCCACAATAGGGAGAAAACTTTTTCGCAGAAGAGAGTTTAATAAGACTCGGGGCCACTCATTACAATTAGAAGAGAAGAGGTTTAACCTTAAACTACGTAGAGGGTTCTTTACTGTAAGAGCGGTAAGGATGTGGAATTCCCTTCCACGGGCGGTGGTCTCAGCGGGGAGCATTGATAGCTTCAAGAAACTATTAGATAATCACCTGAATGACCGCAACATACAGGGATATGTAAGGTAATACTGACACATAATCACACACATAGGTTGGACTTGATGAACGTGTGTCTTTTTTCAACCTCACCTACTATGTAACTATGTAACTATGTAACCCTTTGGGCTTCTTTTGCTAATCTCGTGTTAGTAAAAGTTTGGTGAGAGACGATTTGCGCTTTTTCAGACTTGTGGCTTTCAGATCGTTTTCTGCTGTTCAGTTTGTGCTTGTGGGTTTGTATCTGCTCTTCAGTGCATGCAGTCAGTTCGTATCCGAGTTTTCTGTGTGATCTTGCCTGCTCGTTGCTGTTTTTCAGGTCGCTCTTCACAGGCCTTGCTGTCCTTCAGTGCGTTCTGTTACTTCGTTCTGAGCAGCCGACCGTTTTCTAGCCATGTTTCGTATGCGTACTCCTCGTAGAGTTCGTGCTGTGCGGGGGCTTGGTGTTGGGGTCCTGACCTTGACACAAGTCCAGTCCATGAACAGGGTGGGGAGGAGTTCATGGACCAAGAATTGGTTGCTTCAGCGTGGCCAGTTCTGTCATATGCCTTTGCTCCGTGAGATCCGTGAGAATAATCCTGATGATTTCAGGAACTTTCTCAGGATGACGGACCCCGTATTTCACCGTTTGTTGGCTTCGCTGACCCCCTATATTAGCAGGCAGGATACCTGCATGAGGCAAGCCATCACTGCGGAGCAGAGGTTGGTCGCTACCTTGCGGTATTTGGCCACAGGGAGAAGTCTGCAGGACTTGAAGTTCTCGACAGGCATCTCCCCCCAGGCTCTGGGGATCATTATCCCAGAGACCTGTTCTGCCATCATACAGGTCCTGCAGAAGGAGTATATGAAGGTAAGATTTTTATCCTTTAATATCACATTTTATTGTATTTAATGTTTGATAATATATTGTATTTCTTTCCTCATTCCCTAATTACCATGATTGTAATATTGAAAATGATAGAAGGGTTTGGCGCTGTTCCTTTTAGTTGAATATTCCCTACCTCCATATAGGTTACTCAGTGCAAATCTAAATCTAAATTCCTAGGTGTAAACAATACCGTGCGTGTATCAGATTAGTGATCTACTAAAATATTGGTAAATATTGTACAATAATAGGTGATACATAAACTTTAAATATATAAAAAAATATATAAAACATAGCAGATATCAAATCCCATATATGGTATTGCTGGTAAGTATTCCAAAAGACATAAAGTGCAAAGGGAAGGGGGGGGGGGGAGGGTTGGTGGAGAGGGGGGGGGGGAGTGGCAGGGGAGAGGAAAGGGGGAAGTGTGGGAGATATGCTCCTGGTGGAGGAAATAAACAATATCAGGATCCCTCCTAATAAAGTGCAAACGTGCTGGTGAAGTTCAAAGGAAGTCCTTATGTGTAATACACTTGTTGTCAAATTCTTAACATATATCTTGTGCAGTATCTTGTGATGTAGTGAAAATAACCCTTCAATTTTTATATCCTTGCTCTGAAAGTGCAGCCCCTCACCAGATCACTTCACCCCTGCAGGGGTATCAGGCAGTTACAGTTTTGCGCCACTGTACGGCGTTCGCTGGCGGGCTCAGGATCGTGGTGTATCATATGTAAAGAGAGAGGGAGTACCCATAGCGTAAAATTGTTTTTTAAAAGTTTTATTAAACAAAATAGAAAGGTACTCACAATTTTATAATGTAAATCAAGCGAGGTAGTAAAAAAACGTCACAATGTCCTTCAGCGCTGGTACAATAGGTGATGTTTGGGAAGCACAGATTAGGCCACGCCCTACGCGTTTCGTCGTTAGGACGTCTACGGGAGCGTAGGGCGTGGCCTAATATCTGCTATGATATCTGCTATGTTTTATATATTTTTTTATATATTTAAAGTTTATGTATCACCTATGATTGTACAATATTTACCAATATTTTAGTAGATCACTAATCTGATACACGCACGGTATTGTTTACACCTAGGAATTTATATTTAGATTTGCACTGAGTAACCTATATGCAGGTAGGGAATATTCAACTAAAAGGAACAGCGCCAAACCCTTCTATCATTTTCAATAAATCTCAGCTGTCCCCATTTAGGGTGACTGCTTGTTGGGAGGCAGCAGTTCCAAAAAACCTCACCATACAAACCTTTACCTCCACTGCGCGGGTTCACCATCCCTTTACTATGATTGTAATATGCTGTGAATGTCGCCTTTGTTCTCATGCATGCTGGATTTTTATGTAATTATTATTTTATGTCCTTCATACATATTTGCCCTTCAATAACCTCCCCAGCATGGTGTCTCCTGCCCTATATTCACCTCATGTAGTCACTTAACAAGGTATTTTATCAGCTCCATAGTAGTGCTTTACCCCAAACACCCCCTAAAATGTTTGGAAATGTTATTTTTGATTTAAATTCAGACAGAGTGCCAGAGGCTTTTTTTGTGGTGTCCCCAAATTTTTAGTAACCCTCCCTTCCCCAACTGCTAAGTCAGCTGATCACAATTCTCTATCCTCAATCATCTATCTGCTGACTTTGCCAAACCCATACACACTATACCCATCTCTTTATTGCTCAGATTTATGGATGAATTCCCCAAAGCATGTAGTGCAAGGGCCTGCCTGTATACTTTCCAATGGTACTGTTTAAAGTTTTTGTATCCTATTATTATCTGGATAGGTAATATCAGAATGTTCAAATGTCCTCAAATGTGTACAATGTGTATTTATATCTTTGTATTCAGACACTTCTTACCTGTCCAGTGGTCTGCCAATAGTGTAACTAAGGAGGGGCTGTTCCAAGTAATACCCATTATTTAGGCATTCATCTCTCAATGAAGTGAAGAGGGTTACCTGTCCAAGAGTTCCCCCCCCTATAATGTTAGAAATGGCCCATGAGAGGGGGGGAGGGGGAATATGATAGGTGTACCTTATACTTTGTTGTTGTTAAATTCCCCTTAATAAATGCTATCTGGAGGTTGCCCCATAATGTTTGTGTCTAATCTGCTTGCCATGTTTCTGTGAAAAAATAGTAATGTTTATTGTTTTTTCCTCAACAGTTTCCTTCAACGCCACAGGAATGGCAGACTGTGGCCTCCCACTTTGCCCAGCGGTGGGACTTTCCTAACTGCGGAGGGGCAATTGATAGGAAACACATCCACATCGTCCCACCACCCAACTCGGGGTTGTACTATTATAATTACAAGGGGTTTAATAGTATAGTGATGTTGGCGGTGGTGTCGGCTAATTACGAGTTCCTGTATGTGGACGTGGGGAAGAATGGCCGGATGTCCGATGGTGGAGTCATCGCCCAGACGGAGTTCTACAGGCGTCTCCAGAATGGCAACTTGGACTTGCCACCTCCAGAGGACAATGTTGAAGGTCTCCCATTTGTGTTCGTTGCTGATGAAGCATTTGCGCTGGGGGACCACCTGATGCGGCCATTCCCAATGAGGACCCTCACCCCGGAACAGAGGGTTTTTAATTACTGGCTGGCCAGAGCCCGAAGAGTGGTGGAGAACACATTTGGAATACTGGCCAGCCGGTTCCGATTATTTCTGACACCCATCCATGTGGCGGAGTATAAACTGAACCATATAATACTTGCCTGCTATGTTCTCCATAATTTTTTAAGAAAACATTCAGCCAACTATGCTGGCTCAGTTGGGCTTGAGGCCGGAATCCCAAATCCATCAACACTGACGGCGCTTGAAAGTGGCTGTCCTGGCTTGCCCTCCCTGAGTGCCCGTGACGTCCGGTTACGATACCTGGAGTTCTTTGCGGGTAGGGGGGGCTATCAATATGCCAGACAATCTGTGAAACCTTTTTCAAATAAAAAACAACCAAAAGAAATTCTTTGTGGACATTTACTGCTTGTGTTTGTTTTAGCTGACCCTGACAGAAATGTGTTGAGTGCAGAAAATGTTGTGATTGTGTAACCTTATACAAAGCACTGTTGGCTGGTACTTCCTAAATGCAAAAACACATTTCACTACAAGTGCACTTGCAACTGCACTGAACCTGCACTTGTAGTGCAAAGTGTATTTGCCCTTAGGAAATAACCCCCATTTTTGCAGAAAACAGCAATTACATCACCCCAAAAGTGTTGTATTGTAGTGTTGAGACAATAATCCACACATTCTTGAGTAAGCCACTTTTTGTATACCTGCACAATCACATGTGCATTTACCAAAGGTTTTTAAAACAAACCAACATGTTTGTTGTATAACAATTTTTGCAGTAGCATTATAAAAAATCGAAATATCCATTTCAGATAAAACAGGCCTGTGTAAAACCAACAAGAAAGCCAAAAAACTTGAACTTACAAAGTTCACATTAGGTAAAACCTGAAGGCTATATCAGACATCAGTATTTAGGAACTGGGTTTGATATAGCGTTCAGATGGGGGGAAATCACCCCTGGAAAAGCCAAATTTGGAAGATGCACACCAATTTACGAATGTCAACATGTGCTATCTGCCATCCCGGGGGATCAAGGGACGTGTTTTGGGGGAGCAAGCCCTTCCTCAACGCTACTTTATTATTGAGGAAGGAGTTGCACCCCCAAAACGCGTCCATTGATCTCCCGTGATGGCAGATAGCACATGTTGGCACACTGTGTGCATCCTCCAAATTTGGCTTTTCAAAACATAGAAAAAAATTTTCAAAGATTGGACCACAATAAAACAAGTGATTTTGTGGGGTTTAAATTCACCCCAAAACATCAATGATGTTATTATTTTTTTTAATAACATCACTGATTTGTTGCTGTATGTTGTGCAATTCGAGATTACACCCCATGATCTCCCCGATCAGGATCTGGGCACTTTCAGAAGTAAAGCGTTCTCTATCCCTCACATCACGATCACCTAAAAAGAGATAAAGAACAAAAAAAAAGGTCTCAAAAATCTGCCACCATCCATCTCTTTTACCTGAGTCTGTGGTCGCAGACACTCACCTGTTGTGGTGCCAATCTCCACCACATCTTCTTCTTCCTCCTGCTCTTCTTCTTGGGTTGGGGTTATTTCACCTTCTTCCATAGGGGGGGGGGTCTGTGGTCTCCTCGGATGAGGGGTGTCCTCCGAGTCTTTTCTCCCCTATGTAAAACAAAAATGGTATACTTAGCACACAGATATTTGATGGCAGAACTAGAAATAGGAAACATTGCTTGGAAGTGGGGTACAATTGTCAATTTTAGCCGAGTTCCAAGATGTATTTTTTTTATTGCCCTTTGTCAAGCTGCAATACTTTACCTGTTTAGTACAAGCTTCACAGATGTAGCCCCCCTATAGTATACACTGGAGCACCTGTGTGGCCCCCTAATAAAAATGGTGTTCTTGTGTCCCACACTAGTGCTCTAGTGTCCAGATGTGAAAACAGCTGCTCAGTGTCCTCTCCTTACACACAATCTAGTTGGCATTTCATTCTAGTAACAAACCCATCTACACAAACAAATATTTGGCATCCAAGTAGGCCCCAAAAAATGTGTGAAAATGCATATGGCCTAAACAATGGTGTTCTAGAGGCCGAAAGAAAAATGTTTGATACGAACGAATAATGGGCCCATGAACATTAAAGTTGCCCTTTTAAACGTTACAATTAATAAAAGCATATGGAGCAGAACGAACGGAATAAAGACAGAAAGAATATGAACACAGCACAACTACTTACTTTTTTGCAGCACTCTCCGGATCTTTCGGTACTGCTCTGGCTCTCTCAACTTCAGGTCCGACCACCGCTTCCTGAGCTGATCTTTAGATCTTCGTACCCCGAAATTCTTGTGAAGGCTTTTGATCACTTTAGCAATGATTTTTGCCTTTCTGATGTTGGGGTGGGGGTAAGGCCCATATTTCCCATCATAGTCGGACTTCCTCATGATGTCGACCATCTCCAACATCTCCCCAAAGGACATATTTGTGGCCTTAAAACGTCTCCTTCTGGATCGGGACGTGCCTTGATACGGGCTTTCCTCCTCCTCCTCCTCGTTGCTATAATTAGCACACACCTGCTCTAAATCCACCATCATGCTCTTCACCCACTGCGCTGAACGAAAAGGGGCGGGGAATAGACTAGAAAGAACGTCAGGGGCGGGCGGAGTTACACGCATGCGCAGTGTGTATAAAACGTAACACGCGTGCGTATTACGTACGATCTGTGAGCGGAGGAAGGAGCTTTGGACGTGCCGATCGTAAGAACGAAGGTAAGAGACAAACTTGTGCCTATACTGCTTCTAGATTGAGGCCTATATTGTAACAAGATTAGGAGAGTTTTGTCTGACATTAGGCTTTGTCTTGTGTTGTGTCTTGCAGTGAACATGGATATCTTAATGAAAGACAATGACTTCATGTCAGTATTCATAGAGATGCTAAGGGAGCTGTCCTGTCTGTGGGAGATTACCCACCCCCATTTCAAGAACAAAGCAAAGAGGAAGGCAGCAGTGGAGCAATTGTGTGAAATTGTGAAGCAGGTGATCCCCACGGCAGACATCACCTATTTAAAGATCTTCATTGGTGGCCTGAGGAGCACATATCTGAGGGAGCGCAAGAAAGTCCTGGATTCGCAGAGATCCGGAGCAGCAGATGACATCTATGTCCCCAGGATGTTGTACTACGACAGGCTGCACTTTCTGGCAGGCCAGACTGAACCCAGCCCATCCCTCTCCAGTCTTCCTTCCACGCTTCCTTCCCCCCCGGCTGAGGCTTCCAGGCGATATGTGGAGATGCCCAGATTGAGCCAGGTATAGCATTCCTCTAAATATTTCTGCTTGTACAATCAATGATGTTAACTAGATGTTAGTTGGGAGTACTAATTTAGGATTGTGATTGATGATGCAAAAACTAAAACCATGTCCCTTTTTCATACACAGGGAAGTCTCAGCCAGGAGGTGGCCGGGCCGAGCCGGCTGGCTGATCTGCAGGTCCCTCCACCCCCCCTGAAAACAGAAAGTGGCAGTAGGAGGAGTACCCTAGAGGAGGCTGCTATAGCATTCTTTTGGAGGGCTACAGAGGTCCTGGGAGCACACCACACCATGGAGGAGAACATTGCTGCCTTCATAGCATATAAAATGCAGAGGATGGAGGAGGGCCAAAAAGTCATGTGTGAGGCCCTCATATCGGAGGCTCTGGAGAAAGGTATGAGGGGCCAAATTACACCTCAGACACACCCCTCGCGTTGGTCCTCCTCCTCCTCCTGCAGGTCCTCCTCCTCCTCCTCCCTCTCCTCCAGGTCCTCCCAGTCCTCCTCCAGGTCCCCCAGTCCTCCTCCAGGTCCCCCCAGTCCTCCTCCAGGTCCCCCCAGTCCTCCTCCTCCTCCAGGTCCTACTCCTCCTCCTGCCACATCTCCAACTGCACAGCCACAGCCCGGAAGGAAGCGTGGAAGGAAGACCAGACAATGATTGGCCTGGGTTCAGTCTGGTCGGCCAAAAAATGCAGCATCTTGTGGTACCACAGCCTGGGAACATAAATGTCATCTGCTGCTTTCCAGATCTCTGCGAATTCTGGACCAGACTGCCCTCCCTTACATATGGACTCCTCAGGCCACCAATTTTGATGTTGAAGAATTGTTGTCTGCCGTGGGGGTCCTAGGATTTGCTAATTTCTCATGTTGATCCAGTGTTGCCTTCCTCTTTGTTTGGTTCTGATCCCTTAATAAAGGATTTTTGTTTTGAATTATACTCTCCTATGTGTTTTACTTCAAAAATGACAGTTGGTTTGTGAGGATTCAGGTACATTTCAAATATACAATGTGAAATGAACAAGGGACACCAACACCAAACAATCTCCTGGAGATTAAATAATAAAAGATATCAATGGTGTTGGGGTAACTTGACACACAAAACACACACAAAAATATTCTGGAGGAAAAATAAAAATAACATTGAACAAAGATCAGCCTTGGAAAAAATCAATACATTAAAGAAAAAAAAAGGCTTAAAATCCAAAAAAAATAAAAAATTAAACTGTCAGATGTGACAACTAATAACAATATATTCAGGGAATCCCACTAAAAAAAACACAAATTAAAGTTTGTGAGAAGTGTGTGTGAATATGAGCAGCAAAACTATTTAATTCTTGTCCCATTATAAAGAAGAAGAGAGTGTGCTGTATTAAACCATTTTTAACATTGCAGCGTGACGAAAGTGCTGTATCCATTGCAAACGCTAAGTTTACCAGAACGAGCTGTCCCGTCTCGGAATTTCTTCTGAGCATGCGTGGCACTTTGTGCGTCGGAACAGGCCACACACGGTCGGAATTGACGCGATCGGATTTTGTTGTCGGAAAATTTTATCTCCTGCTCTCCAACTTTGTGTGTCGGAAAATCCGATGGAAAATGTCCGATGGCGCCCACACACGGTCGGAATTTCCGACAACACGCTCCGATCGGACATTGTCGATCGGAGAATCCGACCGTGTGTACGGGGCATAAGGCCTCATGTACACCGCTGCTGGTAAACAAATGTTTCGGATCAGTTGGGCATTTTTTCCAGCTGCCCCTGAACTCTTCTCTATGTTATCTTATCTGTCCATGTACACGGGGTCGTTTACAGTCGTTTCTAGGCAGTTGAGTTTAGAAGCATTTCAAGACGGATGTTTGTGCTTAGCCACGTTTTGTTTACAGGCGTTTTTAATGGAGAAACATTTTTTGACTATTTTCAATGTAAAAAAACGCTTCTAAACGCAAACGCGGCATATAAACGCAGCACAACAGACGTTTTTAAAATGTTGGTTACTATCTGTCAAGTTAAATCGTTCAGGAGAGGTTTTAAAAACGTCCCGTGTACATGAAGCCTTACTCTAACACCATAGGCATGTGCAGAACGAAAAAATGTGTTTGGTTTTGTTTCGATTAATTATTTGCAAAAACTTGTTTAGTTAAATTTGTTTTAATTCATATTCGGAATTTGTTTTGTTTATTCGTATTCAAATTAATTCAGGTTTTCGAATCAGTTTTGAATAGTTTTCTAATTTGAATCTGTTTCCAATTTCCAAAGAGAATAAAACAGAAATAGAATAAAACATAGAGTAGAACACAAAATAGAATAAAAGAGAATAGAATAGAATGAACAAATAGAAAAAATATGATTAAAAAAACAATAGAATAGAAAATAAAGAATATAACCATTTCCCAAAATTCAAATAGAATCAAATCTAATTTGAATAGAATAGAAAAAAATAGATTAGAATAGGAAGATGGTTATTTTCATTCTATTCTATTCTGTTGTTTTTTTCTATACTATGGTGTTATTTTCTATTCTATTCAAATTGATTCTATTTGAATTCTGGAAAATGGTTATAATATTTCTAGTCTATTCTATTGTTTTTTTTTAAATTCTATTCTTTACTATTCTAGTAGAATTTCAGAAGATAATTATAATCTTTTTATTTAATCCTATTTTTTTTATTCTATTTTATTCCATTCTATTCTGTTCTTTTATTTTCTATTCTATTTTGTTCTGTTTTACTCTATTATATTCTTTAATTTTCTGTTATATTCTTTTCTATTCTGTTCCTTTATTTTCTATTCTATTTTATTCCCTTTGGAAATTCAAAAACTATTCAAATTTGAAATCTATTTGAAAGCTAATCAATTAAAAAAAAAATCTAAGTTGAAATTTAATCAAATTCAAAAACTAATCAAATTCAAAAACTATTCGATGTGGAGATTTATACCACTTGCCAACCACATAACTTAGTTATACGGTAGCAGAGTGGCTCTCCTGTCTCGGATCATGCACCTAGTACGTGATCCGGTACTTCTGGGTAGGGGCGTGCTCATGCGCCACTGGCACCGGGGCTGTGCTGTGATTAGACATATCACAAGCTGATCAGCAGGTACCGGCCAATGGATGTACGCCGGCACCTGCTGATGAGGGAGGAGAGACACAGAACCAAGATATGCCTGTAAACAAGGCAGAGCTCTGTTCTGTCAGCAGGAATGTGATGGATTTTCCTTCCTTGCAAAGCAGGGAAAGAAAATCCATCACTCCCCTTAAGTAAAAACAGCACACGCATAAACACTGGCTAGGCACACATTTAACCCCTTGATCGCCCCTGATGTTTAACTCCTTCCCAGCCAGTGTCATTAGTACAGTGACAGTACATATTTTTAGCACTGATCACTGTATTGGTGTCACTGGTTCCCACAAAGTGTCAAAAGTGTCAGTTAGGTGTCCAATTGTCTGCCACAATATCGTAGTCCCGCTAATCGCCACCATTACTAGTATAAAAAAAAAAAATCCAGTATATATATCCCATAGTTTGTAGACGCTAGAACTTTTGCGCTTAATGGGTTAACCAAAAAAACATGTAGCAGAATACATATCGGCCTAAATTTATGAAGAAATTTGATTTTTATGTGTTTTTATTGGATCTGTTTTATAGCGCAAAGTAAAAAATATTGTTTTTTTTTTTTTTTCAAAATTGTCGCTCTTTTTTTGTTTCGAGCACAAAAAATAAAAACCGCAGAGGTGATCAAATACCACCAAAAAGCCCCATTTGTTGTAAAAAAAAAGACAAACATTTTATTTGTGTACAGCGTCGCATGCCATCGCAATTGTAAGTCAATGTAACGCAGTGCTGTATCACAAAAAAATGGACCGGTCATTAAGGGGGCAAATCCTTCCGAAGGTGAAGTGGATAAAGTTGAACTCCAGGAA
Organism: Aquarana catesbeiana; assembly: GCA_037953035.1. Taxonomy (NCBI): domain Eukaryota; kingdom Metazoa; phylum Chordata; class Amphibia; order Anura; family Ranidae; genus Aquarana; species Aquarana catesbeiana. The sequence continues at coordinate 5,729,987 of JBBHAA010000512.1, read as the reverse complement.
AAGATATAAATTGGGTAGCAGATTTATGACTATTGATCCATAAAAATAATGAAACAACAATATATAACCTTTTCATTAAAATGCAAGCAGCGTAAAGTCCAGAATTTGGCTTGATATCAGACGCCGAACAGCAGAACTCAGACTGGGAGAGGGACAGCCAAGACTAGTAACGGATTAGGTGAGTTGCATGCAAATATACTGAAAGAGGAGAGAGCAAAGCACGCTCAGAAATGAGATCTTCATTGAAGTGCTGATACTTCACTGTCCAATCACAGGCTGGGGGAGGAGAGGATGTGGCAGGGCTGTGCAAACCCCAGGACTGGATAGACAGAAGTATAAATCATTTGGCAGGTAGACAGATCCCATCTACTTAAAACGAAACAAACAAGGCAGCGCTACATATAAATGAACACAATGTGCTTATTACAGATGTGCTCTATCATATAAAGTGCATGTGAAAAAAGTCTGTTGTAATTTGCAATTTTATGATTAATCCCAACTGTATATATAGTGAAAGTCCAGCCAGATATAAATTAGATCTCGTTTAACACAATTGCAGTGATGACCAGCCACCAACACCTCCACACATGAGACGTAGGGAGGGGATAGATAAACCCCCTTGTGATTAAACTCTTACCAGACAATGCTGGGAAATCGGCATCAATGCCAATCACGGATATTCACTCTGAATGGATTTCACCTCATACTCAATTGCAGACCAGAGGATGGATCTCATGCTAGTCAACTCATTCCAAAGCAAAAGAAAAAAGATCCATAGCGTAATTCCATTTAAAAGCTTTATTAAATTAAAACACGCCCCCCCTTTAGGACTTGCACTTACTCTAAACAAATTTCATATCAGCATTCAACAAATTAAATCAGCATACATCCAGACGGGTAAAAACCAAGGTGGCATCTCCTACCGCGTGCTGCTCTGCTCTCTCGCAATAGCAAAAACCGTGTCCAGATCTGTGTGCTGATATCACAACTGGCAGTCGTTTGGCCCAACACTGACGCGTTTCGTCATCAATGACATCATCTGAGGATATCGTTGATGATGAAACACGTCAGTTGTATGTCTGGAGTTCCACTTTAAGTTCTTGTTCTCTTCCTATCACTGTTCCCATCACTTCCCAGATCACAGTTGTCGGCCTTCAGCCCTATATTCCACATTTATTCAATGGACAGAATTGTTTAGGAACATTGCAGGTGAAATCAGTTAAAATAAATTACCTGACATTTGGCGGAATTGCTGTACTGTCTTTAGTTTCTGCACCAGTTTTGTTTCATCCTCTTTATCTTTAGGTGAAATGGGACAGAGATCTTCGGCTAATCTCTCAATATCAGAATGAATCTTCTTTAGCCTCAGCATCTCTTTAGCCTGAACGTCATCAATTATCATAACCACATTTCCCTTTCCTGTGCACAAAATGAAAGTAATAATCAGTATTAGATAATTAGATACATCATTTCTTTATTGTCATTGCAATTTTCACAATATTGTTAATTATTATTGACTATTATTGGTTGCCCCCTCCAGTCTTATCATTGCCCATCTCTAACCCAGTACCCCCTCTTTCAGTCCTATCCTCACCTTCCCCCAATCCAGCAGCCCCCTTTTACCCGCCAGTCTTATACTCTCCTGTACCCCACCCAGCGGGAAATTGTCCATGAAGACCCAGAGCTGCATCTCAAAATCTTACACCTGTAAATACACGCATGTACTAACTTCATTCAATCTCATGTTGAGTATGAACACAGAATACGCCAAGGAATGAATGGAGACTGTGGAGATGAGTGTATCTAGATTGCATAGAGGAACAAATGAAGAAATGCATAGAGGACTAAATTAAGAGTGCATAGAGGACTGAATACAGACTGGATAGAGGACTGAATGGAGACTGTATTGAGGACCAAAAATAGACTGTATAGAGGACTGAATGGGGACTGTGTTAAGGACCAAATATAGACTGCATAGAGGACTGAATACAGACTGTATAGAGGACTGAATGGAGACTGTAGTGAGGACCAATTATAGACTGCATGGAGGACTGAATGGAGACTGTCTTGAGGACCAAATAGAGGATGAATAAAGGATTGAATGGAGAGTGCATTGAGGACCAAATGGAAACTGTGTAGATGAGAGAATGGAGACTACCCAGAGGACTGGATGGAGACTGAATTGAGGGCTGAATGGTGACTGTGTTAAGGACCCAATAGATACCACATCAATCAAGGATGGAATGGAGTCTGCATAGATGAATGAATCAAGAGGACCGAATGGAGACTGCACAAATGAGTGAATGATGACTGCATAGAGAACTGAAAAGAGATTACATGGAGGACTGAATGGAGACTGCATAGAGGACTAAAGGAAGAGTGAACAGAGGACCAAACAGAGCAGGAATAGAGGACTGAATTGAGAGTGCATAGAAGACCCAATGGAGATTGCTTATAGGAGTGAATGAAGACTTCACAGAGAACCAAATTCTCGGGGGGCTCAGGGAATATGCTGCCTAGTAACATGTTATGTGTTACACCCTAAATAGAGGTGTTATATGTAACATGTTACTAAAGGTGAACTTATCCTGTAAGGGTCTGCAATGTAAACATGTTACTTGAACTGAAGGTATACAAATAAAGGAAAGACGTATCTTACATTCGAGGTTCAGTATGCTTATATTTTTCCTTCACCGGTCCCTCTTTTCTTCCCTCAACATGCTAATAAAATTTTTAGGTAAAATATTTCTGTTTACATGACACACCTTATTTTAGACACAGTGATCTCACCAATCAGTCTCTATTCTTCTCTATGCAATGCAGGCAAATCAGCTGATGGAAGGATGGAAAACATCCTCTCAAGAGTCCTCAGTCCTGATTCAGGCAGTAAACTAGCTCTTGAGAGGGGTTATGCAAATATTAAAATGCTTTAATGGGTGGGTGTCAATCTGAAGGAGTGGGTCTTCCTAGCTAGGCTGTATTTGCATAAAGACCACCTTAAAGAACACCCACATTGGCACGCTATGCCTCCATGATTAAAAGAACTGAAATCCAGTTAATGAAACGGGCAGGTAGCATGTAGTCAGGTTGGATAGGAAACAGTTAAATGATGCTAGATTCTCTTTGGCCAGGAAATGAGAGAAACACGTACAACTATGCAAGACTGGAGGGAGGGCTGGAATTTAGCTTTACACCTGCCCTGAAAGAAATACATAAGCAATACATAAGCTGATATTGCCAATTTCAATCTGTAAATTCTGGCTTTATAGTCATTGACCTGCATCAGGTATGTACAATAACTCCTGATTAGATATGAGCTTGGGCATCCTTCAGACTCATCTCTAGTCAAACTTCCAAGTCGGACTTTCTTTCGCTCCATCAGCTGAGAATTGGTTCATTCCTTGACACTGACTTAGGCCCCATGCACATTGGCTTAGAAAATGCTGCTTGTACAGGAGTTTCGTGTTCTGCCTGTAGAAGCAGCTTAGTGTTATCCTATGTGTCCATGTACATTAGGACGATTACAGGCATATTTTAAGCTCAATATTTAGAGGCAGGAAAAAAACCTAAACAAAAAATTGCGTTGTGCTTGGGAATATATCTAAGTGTCTATACACCCTGGTGATATCACATGAAAAAATCTAAAGTGCAATGTGCAGATAATATGGATCTAAAACCAACTCTGCGTACTAAAATAAATAAATATATCAACACGTGCAACAAGGTGCCGTGTGCAATGAATCCCAAAGTGTAATGTGCAAACAATACGTATCTAGATCATGTGATATAAAAATATAACAATATGAATCTAAAAACACATTTGAATAAATAAATATATGAAGCAACAAAACATAAATACCTGAATAAATGTGCACAATAAATGATGTACTATGCATATATCACATAAAAAATCCACTGTAATTATAAAAGTGATAGGTGAAAGAAAATAAATAAATAAGTAAATAAACCACTTGTGTGATAGGTAGACTATAATCATCCTTATTTATAATGTTGAAGACTATAATCGTCCTTATTTGTGAGAAATCTTCCAACACAGCAATGTGAAGTGATAAATTCCAACAGAGATCAATATAATAATAGTGCTTCAGAGAAAAAAAGTTCCAGTGCAGCACGCCGTATAGCGTTTTTGGCTTGAAATGTATGGTGCACACTAGCACCTTATAAATGTGAGTACCCCACTGTGGGGATTGGGTGTCATTTTAATAAAATAGTTAGCGGTATCACACTATATAGCCTTTCTCTTTTTTTGGTATGGTATTTGTGGAGCAACGACATTGGGGGTCACCGAGGCACTTCACGGCATGATTTGGGCACTTTTGATTTAGCACTGGAACTTTTTTTCTCTGAAGCACTATTATTATATTGATCTCTTTTGGAATTTATCACTTCACATTGCTGTGTTGGAAGATTTCTCACAAATAAGAATGATTATAGTCTTCAACATTATAAATAAGGACGATTATAGTCTACCTATCACACAAGTGGTTTATTTACTTATTTATTTATTTTCTTTCACCTATCACTTTTATAATTACAGTGGATTTTTTATGTGATATATGCATAGTACATCATTTATTGTGCACATTTATTCAGGTATTTATGTTTTGTTGCTTCATATATTTATTTATTCAAATGTGTTTTTAGATTCATATTGTTATATTTTTATATCACATGATCTAGATACGTATTGTTTGCACATTACACTTTGGGATTCATTGCACACGGCACCTTGTTGCACGTGTTGATATATTTATTTATTTTAGTATGCAGAGTTGGTTTTAGATCCATATTATCTGCACATTGCACTTTAGATTTTTTCATGTGATATCACCAGGGTGTATAGACACTTAGATATATTCCCAAGCGCAACGCAATTGTTTGTTTATGTTTCACCGCACGGTTATGAATACGTGATCTGCGTTTGCAGCCGGATATTTATTCAGTTGTTTCTCCACTAAGGTACTGGATTATTGTGGCTCGCAAGATCTTTTCCTCTGTCAGGAAAAAAACCTAAATGACACTTTCTGCCAGAAAAAACGTTTCCTAAACATGTCTAAACAAAAAACGTACACAAGTGTTTTTATTCTGCCAAGGATTTTTTAACGCAGTGTGCATGGAGCCTAAATATGGTGATGTGTCCATATACTGTAAGAGCACTAAGGTCACCAGCACCCCACATCTTTGTGTAAGTGTGCTGCAAGGCGGAGAATGACATGGCCCACAGCTGATTGAAGTGAACAAAATGTAACTTGGAAGTTTGGATAGAGATTAGTTCAGAGAACCCCTGAGCTCACCCCTGATTCTGATCTAGATGTTTGCGTTGGGTCTGCTAGTATTGAACCACTGGTTCTCTACAAGGAAGCCCAATTAAAGTGAAATGCTTCAGAGGGGAGTGACTTGAGGCAGGGATTTTGTTGGAAGCCAGCTATACTGATTAAACTTCATGGTGTGACTTTGAGGAGTGTGGCTTTAATCTTTGTTTTTGCCATACATGCCCGAGGTGGTTAACCCCCTATAAGCCAACACGCCAAGTGGTGGGGAACCTGAGAAACACACACAGGACTTGGAGCAGTGCAGTTTTCTCTTTAATTTTCAGAAAGTTAGATGGCAATGTATGCATTTCTCTTATTGCAGGTTACTCCTAACACACACATTGAAATGATAAAATGTGGCAAAATGTTTTAAGCTGGGCAAAAACCTTACCAAGTTTTTCTGACATTTGTTGTAACACTTTGTGATACAGAGATTCTCCATGAGGGGTGGTAGGAAACTCTCCACTCTGCATAGTGTGATATAAGACGGCAACTTTACACTGAAATTCCGCAGCCCTGAGCTCCACTTTATCATCTAGAGATATACTATGGAAGGTGACATCTTGGTGTCCAAATATGTCCGATGACAGCAATCTCCTCAACCAAAGAATGTGACCCTCTTCTGATATGGAGAAGACAGCAATTGTGGGTTTTAATGTCTCCTGAGAACATATGAATGGTAAAAAATACAAATAAGTCACAGTTGTAAGAAAGTTGTCATACTAAGTTTGAGATTCTTATTGGATTCGTGGTTATATATTGTCTTTAAGATTGAAGACCAATAAAATATATTCACAATATATTTGTTTTCAAGACTTTTTCAAGAAGGACACGTTGGTATAATCCCTAACCTTCACAGCAAAATAAAAGTCTTTGGAGACCCAAAAAAAAAATCTGTCTACAGTATATACAGTATATACATTTTGTAACAGAAAACGTTGACTTGACTTCATAACTCACATTTACAACTTGTGGTCTTTGTCCTTGTTTTGAAAAATTGTCTGAAAAATATAAAAGTTGCAGACATAAGAGTAATTGTCTATATCATTGAAATCAGTAGAACTCATATAAATGGTAGACATGTGCATCCGTTTTCGTCCGAATTTCAGGTATTTTCGTTATCATTTTAACAAACGATAACGAAAGTGCAGAATCCAAAAAAACTAAAAATCTGACATAAACAAATGCTTTATTTTCATTTTCGTTGTTACAACAGTTTGATATAGATAGGAGATTCGACATGATGCTGACAATAACAATCTGTGTCCATCAAACCTGTGGTCGAATGTGCCTAACCTTAACTCTATTAGTCCAAGATTATTCTACATAGAGAGAAAAGATTCAACGTAGAGAGAAAAGATTTGACATAGAGAGAAAAGATCGCTGCTGGAATTGGGTGGGGGAAGTAAAATAAAAATAATGATGATGATGAATGTTATTGGCTGATTGTAACCAAAGAGGAGGGGCAGTAAAATAGCTAGAACTAAGTACACACGTACAGCCAACTTACTTTCATTTACGATTATGGTGTCTGTTGTAAGATCTAAGAAGATTCGACGGAGCAGCTAAACTATACGGCGTCGTACAGTTTAGCTGCTCCGTCGAATCTTCTTTGAACATTCGACAGACGCCATAAGCCTTCAATGACAGATTCAACCTTAATTATTTTGGATTTTCGGACGAATGCAAGTTTTTAACGAAAAACTAAATAAAGAAAAACGAATTTCGGGAGTAACAAAATAAATTTATTTTTCGGACGAAAACGAAGTTCCGAAACGAAATATTTCAGTGTGCACATGTCTAATAAATGGCATTGCTCTACAGAGATGTCAAACGTCATTCTTTGTGGGCAACACAGGCTATGATTTTGGTATCAAATTTGTAATTTTGTGACTCTAAGTAAACCAGACTTTACATTTACACCTTTTACATTTACAACTGTCAATAAAAATTGGTATCTCCAGATACACAGGTAGCTGAATATATACAATATGTAAAAATACATAAAGAAATTTTGCTCTACATATGTGTACATATACTTTAATACAAAAGCCTGATTATTAAAAAACTACTATCAAATGGCCAAAATGTGGGAACTAATCAGTATAAATATTAAATGGTGATGCACTCAAATTATCACATACCTTGCCCACTAATGCCTAAAATGTAACTTTTATTTCAAAATATTTGCTAAATTGTTACAAAATGTTGCATTACAGATTAACTTACATCTTTCAAAACTGATCGTTGCTAAGAAAAGATGGTTGAATATTCATAACTCCCTCTGATACTATGGATACAATATTGTCCATTTTTGCTCACTCCAAATAATACGTGCTCAAAAAAATCTTCAAGATAACCCAAAACCCAACATGTTTCGCCATAATTTAAGGCTTCATCAGGGGGTGATAAATATTCAAAAACAAAGTGAATAATATTTCTAAATCAAAGCAGCCATGTGGCTAATGGCAGAGTCAGTCACATGAGGTAGTACAATATTTTGTAACATTTTAACAAAGGTATAGAAGTAAAATGTATGTGACTTTCTGCATGCTTGAAAGTCATGTTAGCTGCTGTTTGAAGAGATTGATTACATCTAACTTGAGGGGATGTCAGACAAGTCTAGGATCCTTTCCCAGGCTGTATGCCACAGGGGAGGACCATTACCCTTTGTGTAGAAGCTTCTTTGTTTATATGTCAGGGGATTCTCTGCATCTCTACCAGACCTTTATCCTAGAAGAAGGTCTGAAGTAGCTGTATGAGGTGGACCCTAACATCTATGCTCAGGGAGGAGTTGTGCCAATATTGCCACAAGTATCTCCTACTATTGATGGAGGGATTAATGTACATTTGTAGATTTAAAAAAATATATACTGATTAACTGATGGCTCTGAAACCCCCCCCCCTCCATGTCACCACTACAGCCCTACAACAAGCAAAGCAATTTGTCTTCATGGTATTTGTTAAGAACTACAACATGTATCCAGGGGTGCCCACAGGTCTTTGTTATGTTGCTAAACCCACCAGCATTGTGAATTCCCCCATTTAATACACCAATGGACAGAGATCACAGAATGAAAAGATAATTACCCGATGGATGACAAAATTGCTTTATGCTCTTCAGTTTTCTTACAAGTTGCATTTTATCAGCTTTCTCTGTGTGTGATATGAGGAGGAGGTTACTAGCCAACTCTTTAATACTGGGCTGATTCTTCATGATCCGAGTCTTCTCCTGATCACTGCTGTCCTCCAGATCATCAATCAACACAATGACTTTGTCTCTCTCTGAGCACACAGAAGAAAATATCAGTCAACATAACCAACAAACTAAGAAAATAAAAAACACAAAAAGACTTCTACACACCCCAAAGAGTAATGCCACGTGCACACAGTAGGATTTTCCGACAACAAAATCCATGGATTTTTTCCGATGGATGTTGGCTCAAACTTGTCTTGCATACACACGGTCATACAAAGTTGGTCGGAAATTCCGAACGTCAAGAACGCGGTGACGTACAAAACATACAACGAGCCGAGAAAAATGAAGTTCAATAGCCAGTGCAGTTCTTCGGCTTGATTCCGAGCATGCGTGGAACTTTGTGCGTCGGAATTTGTGTACACACGATCGGGATTTCTGACCACGGATTTTGTTGATCTTAAATTTTGTGTGACAGAAATTTCTATGGAAAATGTGTGATGGAGCGTACACACGGTCGTAATTTCCGGCAACAAGGTCCTATCAAACATTTTCCGTCGGCATTAGACTACAAAAAAGATTTATTGCCTAAAAAGCGATTTACAAAAGTTTTTTAGCATGGTACCACGAGTCTCCCCCATAGACCATAAAATAAGGAGTAGGAAATTGTTCTAGATGGTCTGACCCTCCCCAGTGTTATTCCTCTAAAACCACACACACCGTGTAGGGCAATGATCCCCCTTGCAACCCGAAGGGCACAAAGTGCACTCCCCACAGTAAGCAGACCCCCCCCTCCCCTGAACAAAACACCCCCCTAAATACCTAAATATTGTCTCAAAGCCACCTGTAATGAGACCCCTGCAAATCGTTCCTAGAATGGGGCAGTGTACTCCTGTGAAACCACAGATATCGCGTACCACACTATCCCGTAGTGGAAAGATTCACTACATAAATAACCACATTAAATAGTAACCATACAAATACCCTGGTCATAAGTCAGTCAGTCAGTCATCAGGGCTAAAGAAAACGGGAATTGAAGATGAACATATCTAATATCCATAAAAGATTATTGCATCCGTTTGCATCCTGACAGGCAGGTATAAATAGCCAAGAATGTACTCAGTCCCGACTGCTCTAATCCAGGCAAGTAATTATTTTGGAACAGGGAGATATGCAAACACTGAGAGAACCATCATAAAGTGCACTCTCCTGATCTGATCTGTTCAGATATTCATTCACCATACCATGGGAAATAGCCACAGATGAAGTTCCTGACACAACGTGTTCTGGCGAAGTTCTGGGTGTATAGGAACAAAACATGTAAACATCTAAACGCTGGGACATGCACCCCCCCTCCTTATCCGACTCAGCCATTCATTTTCAGAGACATTGAACTCGAGCATATGATGCACAGACCGGAGGAATCCATCTGACCGGAGAAATTTTATCTGACCCCTTCTAAAAGGACTTTGGAGAACTATTATCTTTGAAATAGAAAACACTGAAATTGATCGGCACAATCTGATTATCACAGACATAGAAATTTTCACACCACAGATAACTGCCTGGGGGTAACTGCCTGCTGGAGAGCCGTACGTATCAGGAATACACAGACAGGCTGACTCCCTCTAATATGTGTGAATATACTTGTATGGAAACCAGCAGGATAAGTAAGTAATAAATGCATACTGAAGCATCGAGAAGTCCTACCTATTTCTGTGAGTGATAGGAATTACATGCACGCTGCTGGAAATCCCTCATGCTGTTATGCTAATTATATTCTAATCTGTGGCTATTTCCCATGGTATGGTGAAGGTTCTGGAGTGGCCATCTCAGTCTCCTGACCTCAATATCATTGAGCCAATCTGGGGAGATCCCAAACGTGACATTCATGCAAGACAGCCCAAGAATTTACAGGAACTGGAGGCTTTTTGCCAAGAGAAATGGACAGCTTTACCATCTGAGAAGATGAAGAGCCTCATCCACAAATCCCACAAAAGACTTCAAGCTGTCATTGATGTTAAAGGGGGCAATACACGGTATACACGGTATTAGGAACTGGGGTATGTAAACTTTTTATCAGGGTCATTTGGGTAGTTTCTGTTGTCATTATGATTTAAAATGAGTAAGTTGATTGATAATAAATGGCTTCAGCCAAACATCATCATATATCAATATCATTCATATTCTCCGAAAAATGTCCAAGAAACCATAAACTCTGCCAGGGTATGTAAAATTATGAGCACAACTGTACATTTTTTCTGTGCATTTAACTGTAAATACAAGAACAATAATGAGGGCAGACACATCAAACTCAGCACCACATCCCATATATTTTTAAACAGAAGAAGGGGAGATGGGGTAAATAACCCTGGGACTTTTAAGGTACTTGTAGTATATATTAAATAGAATAGATAGACATACTGGACTTATCCATAAGATTTTTTTTTTTATTACAATTAATACAAATGACAAAACATGATTAAAAATATCTCAATAGCCACATTTAGTTTTTATGGTAGAAAGTTGGAGTAAGGAAGATACCACCCAATAGATACCACTCAACATGTTTTGCTTAATTTGAGCTTCCTCGGGAGTTTTGGTATAGTATATGGTATAAAGTCTGCCAAAAGTCAAAAATGGTTTAGATTGATAAGGTGGTATTGCTGATGAAAAACATCAGAGATACAAAACATCACGTAAGTCTCTCAAGCATAAGTTTCCGTCCATTATGGCCACAGAAGGACATAGAATTGGCGTATCCTTTGAATAGATTGGAGGTAGAATCAAAGAATCTTTAGCTAGAAGCAAAAAATCCTCACTGCAGGTATAGGAGGCAGTTTAGGATCCCCCCGTTGTATGGAGATCACAGCCTATAGTTAAATGATCAGATAGATCTTGATAGTATCCAGGGGTATAGATGCATGAGGGCACATCTGAAGTAATGATTCAGTTCATAGAGGCGGGGGGGGGGGGGAGAAGCAACCTCTCCCTTAAATAGAGAGCCTACGACTATCTAGAGTGGTATCTATTGGGTGGTATCTTCCTTACTCCAACTTTCTACCATGAAAACTAAATGTGGATATTGAGATATTTTTAATCATGTTTTGTCATTTGTATTACTTGCAATAAAAACAATTTTCTTATGGATAAGTCCAGTATGTCTATCTATTCTATTTAATATATACTACAAGCACCTTAAAAGTCCCGGGGTTATTTACCCCATCTCCCCTTCTTCTATTTAACTGTAAGTGTTGGTGACAGGGCAATGCTTCGTGTATATTGTGTGTGCATGTTGCGAATTAGCAGCTCTCAGCCAAGAAGGAAGAGTGTCTGGTTACTGAGTCTGACCATGTTTAACCAGCTTTAATTGCAAACATATTCCTATTCATTGCTAGCCAACAAACAGTTCACTTTTTGTCTATTCTGTATTCTTTACCAAGTGTGCTCTTGAGATATCCCAACTCCTCATCATACAGGGAGTCATTGACATTGGTGATGTTGACTCTTCCTCTGTTCTTGGTGTGGTACAGAATCCCAAATGTGCACTGAGACAAATCATTCATGAACTGTTGGAATCCACTGTTGGAGATGTAACAAGGTCTAACTTCCAGAATCTGGTCTCTGAAATATTCTGATGTCAGGAGCTCCACCAGCCAGGAGTAATCCTCACTAGAAGATCTGGAGAAGATGCCAACAATGTACCTCTGAGATGTTCCAATCAGACAGTTCATAGGACAAAATAAAAACAAAGGAGGATTTATTGTGTTATTTTGGATGAATTTTTATGCATATTGATTCATTATTGAGCATGTAAAAATAAACATAAATGAACATAATCAGATCTTCCCACCATCCATTGAGCTTAATCTTACCTAGAATGTTATATATCCGCTTTCATTTTTTGTTCAAATAGACTGTGTAGTTTTACAAAGGTTTGCTGGTCCATTGTGATTATAGCAATTGCATTTTATCTTACGATCAAGACATAGACTTCTATTTATACCTTGTCGCAATAGTTCTGTTGTGAGCTGCAGCACCCATTCAGCCTATGCCCATTTGGAATGTTAGCTATCCATTTATCATGGTACAATAAATGTAGAAAGTCTCCAGCACTCTAGAAAATTCTCTTACCTTATAAGTGAAAATATTTTTTGGAGTGCTGGTGACCCATCCTGCTGTCACCAATAGAGCATCACAAAACGACATACATGTGTTTTAAATTCTTACTGCATAAGTACACCAATACTTTACCCACTTCAGCCCCGGAAGATTTTACCCCCTTCCTGACCAGAGCACTTTTTACAATTTGGCACTGCGTCGTTTTAACTGACAATTGTGCGGTCAAAATTTCCCTTCCCCGTTTTTCACACCTTGGTATTATCTCCTATACTCTCCTTTAAATCAAATTAAACCATGTATATCTCATTGCATTGTATTTTATTCACAGACACATTTCCTGATGAAGCGGATTTCCCGCGAAACTAGTCGAAATTCCATGTCATCTGCGCATATTTTAATATAGTTTGTATTATTATTATGTCTGGATTTTTGTATCAATAAAATTTGTTTTTTACATATACCTCTCTACTCTAATTGTATATCCCTTTCTACTTGTACCGAGACAGTCCGCTTGCACTTTATCCTGATGAGCTTGGAGTTGGGGTCCCTGCTCCCAAAAAAAATAAAAAATTCTAATTGCGCGGTCATGCAATGCTGTTCCCACAAAATAGAGCTTTCTTTTGGTGGTATTTGATCACCTCCGCGTTTTTTTTTTTTTTTGCACTATAAACAGAAAAGAGTGACACTTTTGAAAAAAAACGGAAGCGATGCTCCAGACGATGTCCCAGTGATGAAACGCGTAGGGCGGGGCTAATAGAATCATTGCATCACTTCCGGTTTTCAGGCCATGGAGCGCAGATCGTTCAGGCTTTCTTATTTGAACTTTTTGCTTTATAATTTCCTACTAAATGTGAGTACCCTTCTACTATTTAAATAAATACCTGGATGTTTTTATGGTATCACTCTAAGGAGCTTCTTTTTTCTCTATATGTGGGCAATGAGAAGCTAGTCGCAAGGAGACCACTTATACTGCAGACACGGAAACACTTTGCAGACACAGGACAAGAGGCTTTCCTATTCCGTATGCTACACATTGGCTGATACTGTGAAGGTGAAATATCTCCTTGTGGGGTGAATAATAGTGGTGAGTGCGTTTCCTATGGGGCACCTTTTCTAAGAAGCACAGAATAATTTGAAGGAGCACATTGTCGCTTTATTTTGGACTTTTTTATAGAGCAGTATCTCAGGATTTTAAATGCATGCTGAGACCAGTATCACAGCATTATCATACGCTGGTTATATTGTGGATTTTGCACAGGAATATACCTATTTTTATTGAATGCACATATTTTCTGATTTTGTTTACTTTTATCACAGATAGTGGTCCTCTGACCAAGAGGCTCACACACACTACCACACAGTAGGATATAATAGTGCAGATATTAATTTGTGTTTTTTTGTTGTTTTGCTGCTTTTTTTTGTGTTTCTGCACGTTCTCTGACATTCAATATTATCATTTGGTTTGCAGTTTTGCACTTTTTATGCACTATTTGCACATACTAAAGGAACCCCTCAAGCATTTAGAGTATTTGGATCACCTCATAGTAAGAACAGCGCCATTTCTATCCCTCTCTTCCTATATTATTCTAAATTTACCCTAGGCTGAATTTATTGATAGAGGCTGCAGTTCTTTATACATTTATACATTATACATATACACCTTCGTTGCTCTCCCCATTTTGATTATTACAGGGATGGAAACACATGACCTTACTAGGCCATGGTTTCATCTAAAGTCCCAAGGGATGGAAATAGGTAGCCTTACCAGGCCATAATTTCAAAGTCAAAGTCCCTAAACCCTCCCCTCATTATTTATAACATGAGCAGGAGTCCACATCACCTTATTTAATCACAATGTCATTTCACATAGATGGACTTTTTTATTGATTTCAATGTATGAATTGTAATTATATTCATTGCTGTTTGCACCGAGTACTTTATTTTTTTTTTGCACAGTCAATGTGTTATACTTGCTGTTTGCATATTCGCACAATTTTTTAATATATATACTTAATATGGATTAGCGCTGCACTTAATATTCACTTTTAAAAAAAAGAAAACTATTGCAACCACTACATTTTAGAAGTGGCAAGTTACATTTTCATTTGTGGGGTTAAATAGATCTTTAATGCCCTGTACACACAATCGGACATTCCGACAACAAAATCCATCAGATTTTTTCCAACAGATGGTGGCTCAAACTTGTCTTGCATACACACGGTCACACAAAGTTGGTTAGAAATTCCGAACGTCAAGAACGCGGTGACGTACAACACGTACGACGAGCCAAGAAAAATGAAGTTCAATAGCCAGTGCGGCTCTTCTGCTTGATTCCGAGCATGCATGGAATTTTGTGCGTCGGAATTGTCTACACACGATCGGAATTTACGACATCGGACTTTATTGTTGGAAAATTTTAGATCCTGCTCTCAATTTTTGTGTGTCAGAAATTCCGATGGAAAAAGTCAGATGGAGCCCACACATGGTCGGAATTTCCGACAACAAGCTCCGATCGCACATTTTCCATCGGAAAGTCCGACCGTGTGTATAGGGCATTAGATGTCAAGCCGATCAACTATAAGGTTTTGAATTACTGCTTTGGAGGAATCAAACTTTTATAATCAGTGAGTCAAATTTACATTTTCTGTTGACTGAAATAACAGCAAAGCAGGGTAACCTCTGTACAACTCTTACTTACCTCTAGGGAAACTGGGCTGGATGAACTGGGAGAACGATCTACATAAAAAAAACCAAAAAAAACACAGATATTATATCAACAAATGTACTTTCTTCTATAATAGAAGACACATCACAGTCAATCAATACATTCTTACCTTGCTTGTAAAACTTTTCTTGTGGTTGTACTGAAGTGGCTATAGAAGGACACACAGATCTGCCCTGGTTTGTAGTGTCTGGGTTGTTAATTGGTGGCCCGAAACCTGAAGCACAATATCACATGGGGGAAAGGTCATGGATCTGTTAATAAGGATTAACTCCAGGCAAGAGACAGTTACTAGTAAATATTCCTCTTTCCATCCTGTGATTTGTAGCATGTTTGGAGATACAAAATATTTGCATGGAGACTTCAAGCAATGCTAGCCAATAAATATATGTCAATAGGCTTATCACTCATGACTTTTGATGAGTTGTTGCACTGTTGATGATGATGACAGTAATGATGGGAGCACATTTTCAAGCAACACAGAAAAAAATATGAATTCACATTTCTCTCCAATGTTTTACGAGATTTAATAAACCTATATTGTGTAAAAAGACAATAAAAGCTGGACAAAGTTTGGACTTACTTTGTGTCTCATGGTGATTGGTGATTCTCACCCGGGGAATCATAGCAGATGATTGTCTCTCTATTGTGGAGATTCTGTAATTTAGCTCTAAATCTGAAATTGCTCTAGATGGCGCAGTTATTAGTTACATTTCTGAAAAAAACAAGTAAAAAAAAAAAATAAGTAAGGCAATTGAACTGCCAAGATGATGTTTTCAAACAAAACATATACTTGAAATGCAAAAAGCTGATTGTTCTAAAATAAATAGATGAACAAATAAAACCTTAAAAAGACCTGGGAGCTGCAGATAACTCACACATATTATTTTCATTGCTTCTCATCTACCTTTCTCACTTTTATTGTTTTAAGATCTTTACTCATTGGTAGCTTCTGGTACTTACCAAGATGACAATGGCCTGGCTGTTGGGCCACCCAAATTCATAATTATTGTGCCATTGATGATCAGATCGATGTGAGTAGATTGTGAATCTATTGGTTTGTGATCATACTTTTGCCTAATGCAAAGTCCTTTAGTGTCCCTGTAATGAAAAGCCTAAAAAGACCAGTTCAGTGCCAACGCTAAGGCCCAAAGTGGGCACTAGGGATGAGCCCAACACCCCCCGGTTCGGTTCTGAGCAGAACATGCGAACAGGCAAAAAATTAGTTCGAACACGTGAACACCTTTAAAGTCTATGGGACACGAACATGAATAATCAAAAGTGCTGAAGGGCCTGGTATGGAATTTGGGGGGACCCCTAAACAATTTTTTTATTTTTTTTGGTTCGGGGTTCCCCTTAATATTCATACCACACCCAAAGGGCCTGGTAATGGACTGGGTGGTACCCATGCCATTTTTTCAATGACTTTTATCTGTATTGCTGGGACCCGACAATTCATTACAGCCGCGAGTAGTTTTAAATTACTTTTTTTCCTTTGAAATGTCATTTTGCTGTCAGACTGTTCTTAACACGGGAAACATGCACCCCTTTACAGGCATACTATAGACACCCCCCAGGTACGAAATTTATAGGAATATTTCACTTTTATTGTTTCACTTTAAGCATTATTAAAATCACTGCTCCCGAAAAAACTGACATTTTTTAAAAATTTTTTTGCATTGATCCATGTCCCCTGGGGCAGGACCCGGGTCCCCAAACACTTTTTATGACAATACCATGCATATAAGCCTTTAAAATTAGCACTTTTGATTTCTCCCATAGACTTTTAAAGGGTGCTCCACGGCTTTCGAATTTGCAGCGAACACCCCGAATTGTTCGCTATTCGGCAAACAGGCAAACACCCGATGTTCGAGTCGAACTTACGTTCGACTCGAACATCGGGCTCATTCCTAGTGGTCACCAAACCAGCCAGTCAATATCTGTGTCTGAACACAGTTCATTGATATCAGTGATATCCCTCGCTGACCCACCCCACATCATCACCATCATGACCATAAGTGTGCCCAGCCTATTGCATTAGGGTGTGCACCCCAAAGCTCAAACACAGAGCAACAGAGGCAGTGGTTATGGGTATGCACATGCCACGGCTGTGATGCTATTCCATGGTAGAAATTATAGAGAGCAAAGCAATATTTTTTAGAATTTTTTATTTATTTATTTTAACATTTGAAGCTCCCCCTTGTGGGGCTTTGGTGAACTATCATGAGTCTAAACAGACCCCTGATGACTCACATTTAAGACTGAGCCTCGGCTGCACCGATAAATGAATCGGAAGCACTTACAGGCTTCCTATTCATTCACAATCTGAAGCATAGTAAACAAAGTTTATTACACTTCAGTGATGAATGGACACAGGAGTGATTGATCCTAATCACTCACTGTGTTCATTCAGAAAAGGAAGGGGCCAGTAAATTACATATTTACCAGCCTCTTCCCTCTGCATGTCTTCAATAAGGCAGTACAGCAGGTCCTCCTGCTCGGTAGGTTCCGGGCAACCCTTTTGAACTGATAGGACCTGGGCCCGGTACAGGAGGACTGTCTGTACTGCCTTATCAGTGGTCCTGGTGCACAGAGTGATTAGGTTGTGTCCAGACACACTCGGCACACCCCCTGCACATGCCTATGATCATGACAAGACTTTAAGCCTGAACTCCGGGCACAAACATTTTCAGGTGACCTGACTCATATTAAAGTGGTTGTAAATTTCCCCCCTAAAAAAAACTGCAAGACAAAGGCATAACGAACTAGTATGCATAGCATACTAGCTCATTATGAAATACTTATCTTAGATCGAAGCTCCCGCAGTGGTCCTCGTACACCGCTCCCAGAATTACTTCTGGATATTGCAGGCTCGGCGCTGTGATTGGCCGGTGACGTCACCCATGCGCATGCGGCGGGACCCGCCGGTAACGGCACGCTACATGTTAAATCGCATGTCAAATCGGTGGCATTTGCCTGCAATTGCCGGCAATGGCACCGTCCTAATCGGTGCGACGCCGCATCTGTGGCGCTGTACCGATTTCAAAAAGTAGTTTCTGTACTACTTTTTGCAATTTCGGGCCGCGATTTACATTGACATCTGTGCAGAAACCTGCACAGATGTCTCTGTAATCGCGGACGAAATCGGGACTGACAAGCGGGAGTGAAATTGTGCGAGTTCAGCTGAACTTGCCGCACGGCTTTACTCCCGCAGCCCAGTGTGAACCAGGGCTAAAAAAAAAGTTTTTGGGTTACTACAATTCATCAGGGCTATAAAACATTAGAATACATGTTTTAAATAAACATGAATTGTGTAAACAATATAAAAAAATGAAAAAAAAAAATATACAATTGTTTATATACAAATGTAAAATCACTGCAAAATAAAAACTGGAGCAGTACAACCAGGGGATTAACAAGGTCATGGTGATGCAATACAAAAGGAACTGAAAAGCCCACCTCTGAAATACTAGAAATACTATAAGATACAGCATTGTCTTCTTAAAACGGAAAAAAAGCAAAACTCAAAATACAAAACAGAAAGCTCCCTCTCTGCTTTTGGGTAAGTGGGCGGAGTCATGTACATCATTCACCAACCCCCACAGCACTGGAACATTACTGTTGTAGAGGTATGGGGTGGGGGCAGAGGACTGAAAATTTAAACAAAAAGAGCAGCCACCAGCACAAGGGACTTACGCTCAGATTGTGCTGATGGTGTTGCTAGAGCAGTGGGCGATGTCAGTAGGGCAATGGACGGTGTTGTTAGAGCAGTGGGCGGTGTCAGTAGGGCAATGGACTGTGTTGGTAGAGCAGTGGGCGGTGTCAGTAAGGCAGAGGTTGGTGTTGGTAGAGCAGTGGGCGGTGTCAGTAGGGCAGAGGTTGGTTTCGGTAGAGCGCTGGGCGGTGTCAGTAGGGCAGAGGTTGGTGTCGGTAGAGCAGTGGGCGGTGTCAGTAGGGCAGAGGTTGGTTTCGGTAGAGCGCTGGGCGGTGTCAGTAGGGCAGAGGTTGGTTTCGGTAGAGCACTGGGCGGTGTCAGTAGGGCAGAGGTTGGTTTCGGTAGAGCGCTGGGCGGTGTCAGTAGGGCAGAGGTTGGTTTCGGTAGAGCGCTGGGCGGTGTCAGTAGGGCAGAGGTTGGTTTCGGTAGAGCGCTGGGCGGTGTCAGTAGGGCAGAGGTTGGTGTCGGTAGAGCAGTGGGCAGTGTCAGTAGGGCCGACGTTGGTGTCGGTAGAGCAGTGGGCAGTGTCAGTAGGGCCGAGGTTGGTGTCGGTAGAGCAGTGGGCACTGTCAGTAGGGCCGAGGTTGGTGTCGGTAGAGCGCTGGGTAGTGTCAGTAGAGCAGAGGTTGGTGTCGGTAGAGCAGTGGACGGTGTCAGAAGGGCAGAGATTGGTGTCAGTAGTTTATTTTTTATATATTTTTTTATTATTACTTTTTTTTTAATTGTATTATTTTTTACAAAAAAAGTTACAATTATTTTTATTATTTTTATTTTTTGCAATTTTTTTAGGAGCCCCATTGGGGGACTTTGGTGAAATATAATGGGTCTAAACAGACCCCTGATCACTTCCTGTTTGGCTATGGGGCAGGAAGTGAAGGGAAATCTCTGCAATGGGACAGGGATGGTAAAAAATAAACTGACAGGGGCTATAACCCTCCCTTACTCTATCCAAAATGAAAAAAAAAGTGTTGCTTATAGTTCTACTTTAAGCACAAATTTCTGATAATTTTATGGAGAGGACTAAGAAGAAATAACCATGACAATGGTGCAGCAGAAAACATATAGTACAGTGAGGAAGGTTTGTGGTCCAGGATGGTAGGACAGTCAAAATTAGAAGTGGCTCCCCCCCTCCTATACCGGAAGCAGTGCAGCCGCTTTATGGGGGCGCTAGACTAATTTGCCTCTCAGTCCATTCCGCCCCATAAGACTGGTGCTACACTAGCAGTGCAGTGCAAGCTGGCGGGGACTCTTTCTGTGCTGCCCCCCTGCAAAGTGCTGCCCTAGGCCTGGTCCTTGTAGGCCTAGGCCAGGACACAGCGTTGTAGTGCACTGTCACTAGTAACTTGGTTTGAATACGAAACATACCTTAACAGCCATTCCTTATTTTGCTATACTATATCATGTTCCTTTTGATACATTTGTCATAAATCAGCCATGTTGATGCACAAAGCAATCATTAAATCAATCAAATGATAACTTCATAATCATATAAGTAACATTCAATTTCATGTAATTCAGTATAATTGGTGATTACTGTGGAGCAATCATACCTCTCTTCCAGACATGACACCGGTCTTCATATCTTCCAGAACATGATCAAAGGTGATATCTTCTTAATTCACATTTGTGACCACGTCCTTGATTTTTCCATGACCACGTCGATTCAGTCTATATAGGATAAGTAATTGTTCCTTGTATCCGACTCTTGGGCACTTGTGTCCAGGCTTTCCTGCAGGTAATAATATAACTGCTTTCCTTTGTGAAATGTGTGCTGCGAGTATTGTTGTACTTTATAAGGATTTATTGTCCTTTTTACAATCCCAGCTCATTTTCTTGAAATGTTCTTCCTCGTTCCACCCTGAGATTCATTTGGTGACCTTTGATACTGTTTTTTCATGAACTAGAATGTGGTTCCATTTTCCTGTTTTTTTTTTCAGTGTATAAGTGTAGAAAAAAAGAGCTCTGAACCAATATAATGTACACATTTTTGAAGGTAATAAAAAGCACAATGTGTCCTTGATGATGCCCTGGAGGAGGGGCGAAACGTGTCAACGCATTTCCGGTTTTACGTACCTGTGACGCAACTTCCGGTCCGTAGAACGCATGCTGCAGATGTGAACCCGGAATACATGCCTGTTTGTTCCAGCCGTCTCGTGAGTGGCGTTTTGGTAATGCGCAGTTACTCAGTGCCGGCCTTGCTTCACTATATGCCCTTTTCTCTCCTTTTTTAATATATATTGTCCTTCATGGTCCGTGAGCAAATTGGGAGCGCCTCTGCCCCTTGGATACATCGTGACCCCATTAAGCATTTTTTGGCCCCTGGACTGCAAAGCCGAGGGTCCATGAGCTCTGGTGAGTGGGGTCGCAAGAGGGGAGTGCACTCTTTGTTTGACTTTGATTCTGATTGTGTTCTCTGAAATTACTTCCAACTCCTGATTTTATTTTATTTTTTTTTTTTGTTAGTATTCATGATTTATTTTGTGTTTAGTATTCACGCTTTATATTGTAATTTTTTTTTTTAAACTTTACTCTTTATTCAATTTTCTTTCAAGTCTTAACAATTCAGTTAAAAATAAGCAAATAATCATTAACTTCACAATAAAATTAATAAATCAACAAAAAGTGAAAACACATTATGCTCCAACTCCTGATTTTTAACTTGCCGTTGAATGCACTTTGGCACTATATATATATATATATATATATATATATATATATATATATATATATATTTGTTAATTATTTATTTATATTATTATAAATATTATTATTATTTTATAATTTTTTCAGGCGGACCTTATCAGGTGGTCCATTGACTCCTATGGAAGGGCGGGTGTAAATGTACTTGTGTACACCCTGTCTATCTCTGGTTCGATTCAGTCCCCTAAAAGGAAACAGAAGGGGATCCATCGACCGCTGTCTAGGCAGATCGAGTCAGAGGGCAGTGAAGTCCATTTATTCCCGCCCACTCAAAGCTCACAGTGGGCTCTGTTCGTGTCCGTTCTGCTGAAACTGAGTGGACACGGATGGCTTGTCCACCCACTCTGCTCTGATCACATACCGCCCAACTTTTTGAGATGGGAACAAGGGACACCTATTAGGAAAAGTATGTAGGCATAGGACACACCCCCTGCCATACCCCCTTAAAAGGAGAACTATATAAAAAAAATTAATTACAGTAAAACCTTGGCTTGAGAGTAACTTGGTTTGAGAGCGTTTTGTAAGACAAGCTAAATTTTTAAAGAAATTTTGACAACACTTATGCCCCGTACACACGGTCGGATTTTCCAACAGAAAAAGTGTGATTGGATTGTGTTGTCGGAAATTCCGATCGTGTGTAGGCTCCATTGGACTTTTTCCGTTGAAATTTCCGACACACAAAGTTTGAGAGCTTGCTATAAAATTTTCCGACAACAAAATCCAATTGGTTAAATTGCAATCGTGTGTACACAAATCCGACGCACAAAGTGCCACGCATGCTCAGAATAAATTAAGAGACAAAAGCTATTGGCTACTGTCCGTTTATAGTCCCAACGTACGTGTTTTACGTCACCGCGTTCAGAATGATCGGATTTTCCAAACAACTTTGTGTGACCGTGTGTATGCAAGACAAGTTTGAGCCAACATCCGTCAGAAAAAATCTATGGATTTTGTTGTCGGAATGTCCGAACAAAGTCCGACTGTGTGTACAGGGCATAAGAGTATGTCACGTCACAATTGAGTATAAAAGAGAAGAGAGGCGCCTCTAAGTGAAGCAATATGATTACATTTAATGAAGGTACAACATTTAGAAAGTCACATGGTTGATGATTAAAACAGGCACATCTAAGTATGGAGGCATCCGGGGTAAAGCTGTCCACAAAGACCATCCTGCGCACCGCCATCGATGTCATCCCTTCCATGAGCGGTTCAAGCCCCGCTTTCAGATCGCTCTACTGCAAGGTAGTCTTCCTGGTCACAATTGCAGACTGATAGCGGTGAGAGCCGGCGGTGCGGGGGATGGTCTATGTGGACAGCTTTACCCCGGATGCCTGCATACTTAGATGTGCCTCTCCTAAACATCAACCATGTGAGTTGCTAAATGTTTTACCTTCATTAAATGTAACCATATTGCTACACTTAGAGGCGCCTCTCTTCTCTTTTATACTCTGGAGCTCCTGCTGGATTTTTCTTCTAATCCCCTTGTGGAGGCGCACATTTGTGGATGGACATTTTATGGTTACAGAACCCATCACATTACTATAATCTTTTTATATGTAACAACAAAGTCTGGGGAATGCCCAGGAAAAAACCAAAGCCTACTTACTACCAGCTTGCAGACACCAAATCAAATTGACCTGTCTAACATTACGCACTAAAAAAGGGGTTTAGTCCGCACGCATTTGCAAACGCATGCGTGAGCCACAGAGCCACGTCACGGCACCCTTGTATCTGTGGTCCTAACACTAAACTGTGAGTGTCCCCACAGTGGAGGCAAATACATTTAAATGGATAAATGAGAGCAGGTAGACTGAAGGGGAGCCACCCCTCCTTAAATTACAGAAGCACACCAAACACCCAGCAATAGCACAATGGCTGTAAAGGTGTTGGTGCGCAAAAGCTTGCCACCACCTTCATTTATAGCTGGCTATCGCATGGACTATAAACTGAAGGACCTATGAATAAATGGTTGTGGAATGAATCATTTGAGTTTCCATTATTTTTTATGGGAAAATTTGCTTTGATATACAAGTGCTTTGGATTACAAGCATGCTTCCGGAACAAATTATGCTCGCAAACCAAGGTTTTACATTACTAGTAATACCCACAAGTGCTTTTTTCTATCACTACTATTCAGTGGCGGCTGGTGCTAAACATGTTTTTTTTTTTTGGGGGGGGGGGCAAATAAACTCCCCACACTGTATTTGGGCAGCAGACCCCTCCAGCGATCTTGGCGCCACGGCTACCTAGGCTGTCCAGTGCAGGACAATGTGTCCAGAGTTTTGGCTCCCCATCACTGTAGTTTCGGTGGTGGGTTCCAGGTCTGCCTGAGCTAAGCTTATCGCTGTTTTGGGTACCACTCGCCCGGCAGCAGATCCTGGGGCTGATTTTACCCCTGTCTCCGTTCTTAGCTATTGATAGTTCCGCTCCTCCTCTGCGGCATCATCGCCACTGACGGCCAGATTTCAGCTCTGTCTCTGTCTCCACACTCTGTCCACTCCATCTCTACTGTCTCCAGGTTCTGCCAGCGCCGTTCACCTGCTACAGCTCCAGGGGCGGCTTTTAGAGAGAGTGCAAAATCTGGTGCAGCTGTGCCTAGAAACCAATCAGCTTCCGGGTTTTATTGTCAAAGCTTAACAGAAGAAACTGAAGTTAGATGCTGATTGACTACCATACATAACTTAACCAGTTTCTGAGTGCTCCAGTTTTAGTAAATCCCCTCCCCCCACCTGAGTTCTTGATGAAGGAGGTTTACAGGCTGTCTGACATTCACGGAATGCTACAGAATGTTTACGGTGATTGCCACACCATTGACAAGAGTCAACAAGTTACTCTTGTTAATTCCTCTACTAGACAAGGCTGTGCTTTGAGGCAGAGCTGTGTAAATCTCAAGCCTGGATGTACAGAAATACAGATCCTTTTGGCAGACAAAAGAGCTCTCTTTTCTATGTATTTCAGCTTTGTATTTACCTGCTTGGAGTTCAGCTAATATATACAGTACTCTATACTATATATTAGGAATAGAGACTGCATCGCCCGCAAAGCTCTAAGAAGTTTCTGGGCTCAAGGACCCACACCAGAACTTTTAGAGGAACTGAAGTCTGCTCACATAATTTGTAATAAAAATATCTTTGCCATTTTGAAGCTTCCCTCCAACCACTTTGCATATTATTTTATATATACTGTGATTCTGTATCTGCCAAATATGCTGAAGAAATCTCCCTCCACTCAGTCTGGCTGCAGCCATTTTAAATGTGGGCAGCTGAAGCTGCTGCCTGTTCACTTCCTGGATTTACACAGACACACAGAGGCACACCTCCAGCTCTGCAGTTC
This sequence comes from Aquarana catesbeiana, assembly GCA_037953035.1. Lineage (NCBI taxonomy): Eukaryota > Metazoa > Chordata > Amphibia > Anura > Ranidae > Aquarana > Aquarana catesbeiana. Next base: position 5,704,866 of record JBBHAA010000512.1, on the reverse strand, counting down.
TCAATGGCCCTCTTATGACTCATCCCTCCTCCCTTCCTGGTAAACTCTCACAAGGGATGAGAGATCTATGCATGATGTCATAAGCCTAATACACCCCTTGAGACTCATGCATCTTTACCCATCCTTTTTTAGATTTGCTTATGGACATATCCAGACCACAGACCAGATGTTTTCCTGCAGTCCGTGCCGTGTGTCCTGATCCTTTTCCGCTGCAGTTTCCGGTTGCAATGCCCCCTCAGCTCCCGAACTGGCATTGCTCGTTTCCGCCATCTTGACACCCAGTGTTTTGGTGACCCAGCCCAGTCGAGTGGTGAGTATGAGGTCTTTATGCCACTGACCTCACTTGCCAACCATCCCTTCTGCCCCGATCCATTTTGTCATTTACATATATTCACTTTGGAACATTTCTGTTATAGATACACCCAGTATGCATCTTCCCCTGATGAGCGAGAAGAGACTTGTGAAATGCGTAGGGCACCATCCATGCCACCCGCATGCCCATTCTGCTGGGTATCCGTAGTTGGCCATATCATGTTCATACACTGCCTCAACTCATGCATGTGTACTTTTACATTTTGGATGATGTATATGTATCTATTGGTTTTAACAATTCATCATGCATCTTGCTACTTTTTATGGATGTGTAAATTAATTGCAATGTAATTGTATTTGTTTTTTACCTATGTTGTTAACTAGGCCACTATGCCGGGTAACGCACATTTATTGTTTTTCCCATTTTGTTTATACAGCTTCTGTGATCAATAAATCAATTTTTATTGCATTTTTTGTGTACGTGTGCAAAATCTCTCTCACCTCATTTAAAGTCCCAGGGCTATACTTCCCTCATTTTTCGCAGTATTTAGGGATGGAGGTGTCAGAGTGGTCTCTCCAGACCATAACTCCCCTTTCCTAAGCCTAGACTAATGACCAGACAAGAAACAGGAAGTGGGCTGTATTTACTATCCAAAGTTAAAACAACAACAAGGGCAGAGGATTTAATAGATGGAAAGATGAAAAAATGACTGAAGGTCTGCTTTAAAGTGATTGTAAACTTGATTCAATAAATTTGAGCTGGGTACATACAGTATATCTGCAGTGTTTACTTATCTCTCTCTAAAGCACTAAGTCCCATGTCTTTCTGCTGTTTTGTTGCTCTGTTATCAGCATGATAACTTCTGACAAGTTTTCCTGAGACGGGAGATAAAACCAGCCTGAAATTTGTGTCGGGGTGGGTGCTATAAATAGATTAGCAGATAGCTTGTCTTGTCACAGCACAGCGCTGCGCATTACTTTTTCCTTCTGCCTATGTGGAAGGAGGGTGTGTGCCTTTCCTCCAATCAGCTGTCACATAGTGTATGCCAAGAATACACGCCTATTGCTGAACGAGGAAGTAAAAATTATAATCTGATGTTAGAGTTCTAAAGAATATAGCAAGCATGAAAATCAACAAGGCATTTTCCTCCACACAACTTCCACTCACTGGATATTTTCTCTTTTTCCCACCATTCTCTGTAAACCTGAGAGATGGTTGTGTGTGAAAATCCCAGTAGATCAGACGTTTTTGAAATACTCAGATCAGTCCGTTCCACGTTCAAAGTCCCTTAAATCCCCTTTCTTCCCCATTCTTCCTCTTTCTCTGTTTGAACTTCGGCAAGCCATCTTCACCACATCTAGATATCGAAATGCCTTGAGTTGCTGCCGTGTGATTGGTCGATTAGCAATTTGTGTTGTATTTGTGTGAATCTTTAGAAACGTGGTGATAAAACAGATTGTAAAAGATTTCCCTATCTGATAAGGAGCCGGTCTACATGTGTACTTTGCTCACCTCAGTTATGTAATTCCCTCAAATAATCTAGAGTGAAACTCCAATAAACTCTAACTAATACACAAATAATTCTCTTTTGGTTTCCTGGTTAGTTGTTTATTGCTTTGTTTGTAAAACATAGATTTACATTGATAGTCCCTTGTATTGACTTTGCATTCAGGAATATTTCAGGAGGCGGAGCTGTGACACAAAGAGGATGTGTGTGTGTGTGTGTGTGGGGGGGGGGGGTATTAGAAAATGTATGTGAACCCTGTCATAAAAAAATCCAAACAAATTGTATGAATCATAAATAATTACAGTTTTTATATACAAAGTACTGTTCTTACTTTTTTTTTCATTCTTCCTCACTGCTAATCCTTCCTCTCTACATGCACTGCTTCATCTCCTGTGCTAAAAATCTGAATTCATTGCACACTATGAACATCTCACAGTGTTCATTAGGAAATGCAGAATGTCAGATAGAGTTGGGCTTTTTTTCCTGGTTGGAGGAGATCCAGCATCATCTGGTCCTTTCCTCTCCAGCCTGACTGTCCCTGGCCTGACCCTTTCATTCACTGGGTTTTAGTTTCTTAAGTCATGAAGGCTCTGCATCGTATGTGGGCGTTCCCCAAAGCTCCCAACTGTCTGCCTGATTCTGAGGAACTGTCCTTAATGTGGAGGGATTGTCTCTAATGTGGAGGGACTGTCCCTAATGTGGAGGGACTGTCCTTAATGTGGAGGGACTGTCCCTAATGTTGAGGGACTGTCCTTAATTTGGAGGGACTGTCTCTAATTTGGAGGGACTGTGCTTAATGTGGAGAGGCTGTCCCTAATTTGGAGGGACTGTGCTTAATGTGGGGAGGCTGTCCCTAATTTGGAGGGACTGTCCCTAATTTGGAGGGCCTGTCCCTAATTTAGAACAAAATCCCTCTGCCCCTCTTTCCTCCTCATTTGTCCCTCATTTTGGTCTTATCTATGTAATTGTATAAGACAATTCACTTTTTATCTTTCAAGTTTTTATCTTCCCAGTGCTAAACCTTTCATCTAATTTCTATATTGCTGCATATGTAAATCTCAAAAGCCAATATAAAGGAATAGCAGTGGTAAGAAAAAACATTTAGTTTAAAGCGGAGTTCCGCTTAAAAAAAAAAAACTACAAATACTGTAGCTGCTGACTTTTAATAATCAGACACTTACCTTACCTGACACTTACCTGTCCCAGGGTCCAGCGATGCGGGGGGATCGAAGCCCCCACTCATCTCCCCCTCTGCTCGGTGGCACCGGCATTGTAACTGTGGGCGCCTGGCTATGGCTTCACAGCTGGGCACCCACTGCGCATGTGTAAGCCGCTCTGTGCATGCGCAAGCCGAGCAGCACGCCGTGATTAGCCGCGCAATCATCTGGGACCTGTGAGGTGTCCCAGATGATTATTTCTAAAGAAAAAATTTGCGCTAGGTGTACAAACAGTAACTTAGTGAATATCACCCGTGAAGGAAAATCCTGCAGCTATGCACTATACCTTGATAAGGGCACTACTAAATAGATATAACAAAAAGCACAGCGCTGGATATAAATGCAAAAATACAACAAAAATTGATATTACTATTAAAGCACCAACAACTTTCATATGTGATAAAAGAAAAAAATAGAAATGAACAATAACATGAATGCTTCACTATAGTGATATATATGCGTGAACAATAACATGAATGCTTCACTATAGTGATATATATGCGTGACTATTCCCAGTTTTTTATCCACACATTTAGAAAAAGTCCAAAGATGCAAAAATTATGTCAAAACAAATGTCCAAAAAAGCAATTAAATGTGACTTTGAATAATAAATCCGTGACTGTCACCGTGTTGAAATCCCGTCACCTGGTATAGATTGAAGGCTTACCAGATAGCCTCTGATCAGAGGCATAGAGCTAACAGCTTGGGGTTTGCCCTCCACAGCGGCTGGAACTTTAGCTGGGATGATGGATGTAGATCCACAAACGATCGCCACAGGCTTCCAGACAGCGGTACAATCAGGGAAGAGAGCTCTCACCGATATGGAAGCGTTTAAAAGAAAAGAGAAAACTCCAATGGTGTAGAACGTTTTATCTCTTGTTTATTAAAAAGTCGCCTCACTGGCATCCATAAAAACACTTTTCCTTGCAAGGAACCAATACAGCTTTAAAACAAAAACTCTGCGCATGCGCCGTTGTACCGCTGTCTGGAAGCCTGTGGCGATCGTTTGTGGATCTACATCCATCATCCCAGCTAAAGTTCCAGCCGCTGTGGAGGGCAAACCTCAAGCTGTTAGCTCTATGCCTCTGATCAGAGGCTTTCTGGTAAGCCTTCAATCTATACCAGGTGACGGGATTTCAACACGGTGACAGTCACGGATTTATTATTCAAAGTCACATTTAATTGCTTTTTTGGACATTTGTTTTGACATAATTTTTGCATCTTTGGACTTTTTCTAAATGTGTGGATAAAAAACTGGGAATAGTCACGCATATATATCACTATAGTGAAGCATTCATGTTATTGTTTATGCATATATATCACTATAGCATTCATGTTATTGTTCATGCATATATATCACTATAGTGAAGCATTCATGTTATTGTTCATTTCTATTTTTTTCTTTTATCACATATGAAAGTTGTTGGTGCTTTAATAGTAATATCAATTTTTGTTGTATTTTTGCATTTATATCCAGCGCTGTGCTTTTTGTTATATCTGTCCCAGATGATTGCCTAGAGGGAAGGGGCAAAGCTGAGCACTTCCTGCACCGAGGGAAGTGACTTCAAGAGCCCAGGCGCTGAAGGAGGCAGACTACGAGAGACCCCTCATAGTCTGCCTTTAGAGGTGAGTAAAAAAAAAATTCTCCCAATTTTTTTTTTTTAATAAGGGGGTGTGTCCTATGCCTTTTTACTTTTGCTATTAGGTTAACCTTGTTCCTATCTTAAAAAGTTGGGAAGTATTGCATTACCTGCATTAGTCTTCTATATTCAGGACATTTTGTGCAACCCCTCCTACCAGCTATGATCTATCTGCATTGTACAGAGAAGCACAGAAACCCAGTGATAATATTACTACATCTGAAATAAGGTATTTAATGAAAACATAAAGATTTTATTTAAAATTGTCATTAGCGGCCCCCCTTGATATCCTCTAATACTTAGGTGTGTTACTTACCTATCCAAGCTCTAGAATCATGCTCCTCAATCACGCAGCACTCACCTCCACGCTTACAAAACTAGTAACCTCGCGGACGGGACAAATTTCACTAGATAAAATGTCTCTTCTTCCACATATTTTATACTTTTTTGGTTCACTACCCCTACCTTACCCCTTTAGCCCATCTGAAGAAACTTCAATGCATAATACAACGCTTTATCTGAAACTCTAAAAAAGCATGCATTAAAGCAACAGTAATGCACCTACCCACAAGATCTCCTGGGATTTCCGAATTTTTGGATTTCCGAATTTCCGGATTTTCAAATTTTCGGATTTTCAAATTTCCAGATTTTCATATTTCCGAATTTTCGAATATCCAAATTTTCTAATTCCGAATCTCCGGATTTTCAAATTTCCGAATTTTGAATTTCTGGATTTTTGAATTCCTGAATTTTAGGATCTCCGAATTTCCGGATTTTCAAATTTCCGAATTTCCGAATTTTCGAATTTCCGAATTTTCGAATTTTTAGAATTCCGCATTTCCGAATTTTCGGAAATTCAAAAATTCAAAAATCTGAAAAAAAGAAAGAAAATCAGTAAAATTTGAAATAATAACTATTAAATTCTAGGTATTGGTATTGGAAGAAGATTTTCATTCTTTTGAATTTTCAGATTTTCATTCTTATTCTTGAATTTTCAAATTTCCACATTTTAGAATTTTTAAATTTATGAAATTTCCAAAATTTCGAATTTCCAAATTTCTGAAATTCCGAAATTTCGAATTTTCGGAAATTAGAAATTCGAATTTCGGAAATTCGGAAAATTGGAGTTTCGGAAATTTGGAAATTTGGAATTTCGTAAATTCAAAAATTTTTAAATTCAAAATGCAGAAATTCGGAAATTTGAGAATTCGAAAATTTGAAATTCGGAAATTCGGAAATTTGGAAATTTGAAAATTTGGAATTTCCAAATTTTGAATTTCCGAAATTTTGAATTTCTGAATTTTGAATTTCCGAAATTTCGGAAATTCGAAAATCGGAAATTCATAAATTCAAATTTCTGAAATTCGTAATTTCGTAATTTCGGAAATTCGGAATTTCGGAAATTTGAAATTTCGGAAATTCTAAATTTCGGAAAATTCAGAATTCGGAAATTCAAAATTCGGAAATTCAGAAATTCAAAAATTCGTCATTTCGGAAATTCCAAATTTCAGAAATTCGGATATTTTGGAAACTCGGATATTTCGGAAATTCAGAAATTCACAAATTCGGAAATTTCGGAAATGGAAAAATTCGGAAATTCGGAAATTTTGGAATTAACGAATTTGGCAAAATTCTTTAAAAAACTAGTTCGGAACTAAACAAATTGCACATTTCTATTCCTCTTCATACATTCTGGACACCATCAAAGCTGCATTCAAAATCTAGATGTCAGTAAAAGACCTTTTTCAGTGACTGTTCAAGCTCTTCATCATCTCCCTATACGCTCACTAGAACCATTCATTTCAGGCACTTCCCTGTCTGACTGAGAAAGGGCTTAGAATACGCTGTCTAGCACATACTGTATATACAGTGGGGCATAAAAGTATTTAGTCAGCCACCAAATGTGAAAATTCTCCCACTTAAAAAGATGAGATAGGCCTGTAATTGTCATCATAAGTATAACTCAACTATGAGAAACAAAATGTGGAAACAAATCCAGACAGCCTGATTTTTGAAAGAATTTATTTGTAAATGATGGTGGAAAATAAGTATTTGGTCAATATCAAAAGTTCATCTCAATACTTTGTTATATGTTCTTTGTTGGCAATGACAGAGGTCAAACGTTTTCTGAGTCTGAGTCCCTGGCGGCGTAGTGTGTTACTGATGGTAACCTTTGTTACATTGGTCCTAGCTCACTGCAGGTCATTGTCATGACCTTGCAGTAATACATTCATGACCTGTCTCTCTTACCTGGTCTGTGTATCAGCCTTGAGGCTTGTACTTTCACACCTGCATGCTTAAGTAATCTTCCCTCTGTGTGGCCCCACCCTAGCCTCAACAGGAACCACTATTTAACATTGTATTCTCCAAGCCTGCCTTGCCGTGCAAAATTGTGTGTTTGGCTTCCTGTTTGCCGTGTGCTCTAAGTTTGTCTCTGTCTCTGTTACCGATCTTGGTGTGTTCCTGACTATCCCTGTCTGCATGTGACCCTGACCTTTGGCGCATTCTCGACTATCCCTGTTTGCCTATGACCTTGACTTTTGGCGTGTTCTCTGTTATCCTTGTCTGCTAGTCGCCCCGACATTTGGCTACCTCCTTACTATCCCTTGCTGTCCTGGGCTGCTGTTTCCTCTCCATCCTCCTGTAGCCTACCGTGAGCATGAGCTGGGAGACCCTGGGGCCCGCGACCTGGAGCCAGTTGCAGCCCAGTCCATCCTCACCACTAGAGGCTCTGGTGAACACCTGCTGGCTCTTAGACTCTGCGCCCTGGGGAATCTATGCTCTAACTCTCTGTGGGTTCTGTGTTGGTGCTCCAGGGGACCTGCCTTCCTGAACCACCCCACATTCCATCCGCAGCAGTCAGCCTTAGGGTCCACTATTATAGCGGTGCACTCCTGACCCCAACGGATACAGGTGACCTGACAGTCATTCACTAGGTCTAGGGGATTTTTGCTCACCGTTTTTGTAATCATTTTGACCCCACGGAGTGAGATCTTGTGTGGAGCCCCAGATCGAGGGAGATTATCAGTGGTCTTGTATGTCTTCCATTTTCTAATTATTGCTCCCACAGTTGATTTCTTCACACCAAGCTGTTTGCCTATTGCAGATTCAGTCTTCCCAGCCTGGTGCAGATCTACAATTTTGTTTCTGGTGTCCTTCGACAGCTCTTTGGTCTTCACCATAGTGGAGTTTGGAGTGTGACTGTTTGAGGTTGTGGACAGGTGTCTTTTATACTGATAACAAGTTCAAACAGGTGCCATTAATACAGGTAATGAGTGGAGGACAGAGGAGCCTCTTAAAGAAAAAGATACAGGTCTGTGAGAGCCAGAAATCTTGCTTGTTTGTAGGTGACCAAATACTTATTTTCCACCATAATTTGCAAATAAATTCTTTCAAAAATCAGACAGTGTGATTGTCTGGATTTGTGTCCACATTTTGTCTCTCATAGTTGAGGTATATCTATGATGACAATTACAAGCCGCTCTCATCTTTTTAAGTGGGAGAACTTGCACAATTGGTGGCTGACTAAATACTTTTTTGCCCCACTGTACTCCTCTATTAATTTACTCTCTTTCCAAGAACTGAGCACCAAGTACTCGCTTAAATCATCGACTTTCTTCAAACATCTCTGAATGTGCCATGCTCTCCAGCGTATTATGCCATTTTCAGACTCTAACCTACCTGAAAACAACTTGTCACTTCTTACCACTCCACCTAGTTTACCGCCTTATCTCCAATACAAAAGACGGCTCCGAGGACCTCATGGGAATGCTCCTCTTCAGTTCACAGCCACCCCAGAGCAGTGGTGCTCAGCTATACGCTTACCTCTAAAGCACTCTTGATGCCTCTTCCTTTGGGAAGCCCTGCACAACTCTTGAATAGCTGGTACTACATGCCTGAAATCTGGCTACTATATATCCAACCTACCCTCCGCATTTCTGGAGAAACTGTGGTCACATAGGCTACCTTTCGCATATTTGGTGGTTCTGCCCACATATCACCAACTTCTGGACTTCTGTTTTTTTCTTAGCCTTCTCCATCACCAACTCATCAATTCTACTGGACTCAGAATTGGCACTACTGGGAGTTGGCATGGACTCTAAATTCCATGGTATACTAACTCATATCTTCATTGCAGCTAGAATTACCTTGGCAAGGAGCTGGAAACAAACACCCCCCCCCCCACATTCTTAAAAAACACCATTATGATTCTAAACGACCACGTTCTGCTCAAACTCATGCTCGCTAAAGCCCATCTCTATCTTGACAAGTTCCTCCAGAACTGGTCCCCTTGGATCTCTCACCCCTCATGCAACCTGCCTCCTAATTGGTAATGCAACTATTCCTACGGCTTTACTCCACCCTTTGTAAAGGAGTCCATCCCTCCTCCCACACATCCCTCCTCCCAACAGTTTTTTTTTGCTAGAAAATTACTTAGAACCCCCAAACATTATATATTGTTTTTTTCTAACACCATAAAGAATTAAATGGTGGTCATTGCAATACTTTTTTTCACACCGTATTTGCGCAGTGGTCTTACAAGCGCACTTTTTTTGGAAAAAAATTCACTTTTTTGAATAAAAAAATAAGACAACAGTAAAGTTAGCCCTTTTTTTATATTGTGAAAGATAATGTTACGCCAAGTAAATTGATACCCAACATGTCACGCTTCAAAATTGCGCCCCCTCGTGGAATGGCGTCAAACTTTTACCCTTAAAAATTCTACAGTTTGCATGTTTTGAGTTACAGAGGAGGTCTAGGGCTAGAATTATTGCTCTCACTCTAACGATCACAGTGATACCTCACATGTGTGGTTTGACCACCGTTTTCATATGCGGGTGCTACTCACAAGTGCGTTCGCTTCTGCGAATGAGCTCATCGGGATGGGGCGCTTTAAAAAAAAAAAAAATCTTATTTATTTTACTCGATTTTATTTATTTTTTCACTGTTTTTTTCTTTTTTTTTTTAAAAAATTGGGTCACTTTTATTCCTTTTACAAGTAATGTAAGCATCCCTTGTAATAGAAAAAAGCATGACAGGTCCTCTTAACCACTTGACGACCGCCTCACGCCGATGTACGTCGGCAAGGTGGCACGGACAGGCAAAATCACGTACAGGGTACGTGATTTGCCTTCCGCGGGTGGGGGGTCCGATCGGTCCCCCCCCGGTGCCCGAGGCGGTCGCCATTTCTTCCTGGGCGATGAAAGGTCAGGGGGAGGCCATCCATTGTTGGCCACCCCCTCCCGATCGCTCCCGGCGAATGAAAATGCTTCCTTTCCCTCTGTAATGTAAACAGAGGGAAAGGAAGTGATGTCATCTCTCCTCGAGCCGGTCTTTTCGTTGCCGCGCCGAGGAGAGAAGACATCCAAGTAAGTCTGCACAACACTACACATTCAGTAGAACACGCCAGGCACACTTGTCACCCCCCATCACCCCCCGATCACCCCCTGATCACCCCCCTGTACCCCCTGTCACTCTGACACCAATAGCATTTTTTTTTTTTTTTGCATTGGTGTCAGTTTGTGTCAGTTAAAAGTTTTAGGGCAGTTAGGTTAGCCCCCTTTAGGTCTAGGGTACCCCCCCTTAGGTCCAGGGTACCCCCCTAACCCCCCCTAATAAAAGTTAACCCCTTGATTACCCCCCGTCACCAGTGTCGCTAAGCGATCGTTTTTCTGATCGCTGTATTAGTGACACAGGTGACGCTAGTTAGGGAGGTAAGTATATAGGTTCGCTGTCAGTGTTTTATAGCGACAGGGACCCCCATATTCTACCTGTTAAAGGTTTTAACCCCCTGATTGCCCCCTAGTTAACCCTTTCACCAGCGATCACCGTATAAGTGTTACGGGTGACGCTGGTTAGCTAGTTTGTTTTTTGTAGTTTATTACAGTTTATTACAGTTTATTATAGTTTTAGGGCACCCGCCGTTTATTACCCTATAAAGGTTTAACCCCCTAATTGCCCGGCGGTGATAGAAGTTAAGTTTTTAGGATCAGATAAGGTCTGCGTCGCCCCAGGCAGCGTCAGGTTAGCGCCAGTACAGCTAAAACCCACGCACGCAGCATACACCTCCCTTAGTGCTATAGTATCTGAACGGATCGATATCTGATCCGATCAGATCTATACTCCCCAGCAGTTTAGGGTTCCCTGAAACGCAGTGTTAGCGGGATCAGCCCAGATACCTGCTAGCACCTGCGTTTTGCTCCTCGGCCCAGCCCTGCCCAGCCCACCCAAGTGCAGTATCGATCGATTACTGACACTTACAAAACACTAAGCACACATAACTGCAGCGGTCGCAGAGTCAGGCCTGATCCCTGCGATCGCTAACAGTTTTTTGGTAGCGTTTTGATACAGTCGCCAACAGTCAGGAGCTTTTTTGCCTGTGAGTCTCACTAGTGTACCCCTAAATTTAGAGGCCAAAATGGCAAATCCAAGGTACACTAGTGAAGAGGCCTACAGGATTCTGAGCATGACACATAGTGAAGAGGAAGTCACTCATCTGTCAAGTTCAGGCTCAGAATACGAACCTGTAGAGGACAGCGGCTCCATGACAGATAGCTCTGACGACAGAGTTGTGGTCCCTGCTAGGGTCAGGCGTACCAGACCCCGAACTTATGCTGTCCTTGAAGTACAAGAACCGCAGGGCTCTCGTATGGAGCAGAGCAGTACTAGCGCCGCTATTCCTTCTGGTGAACTGGCAAGCACCAGCGGCCTAGTACACCCTGGTCGTAAATCCAGCACTGCAGTATCACGTGGTGACGTGGCGAGTCCCATAAGTGCAGTTCAAGCTGGCGAGGTGGCAAGCAGTAGTAGTGTCCCGCTGCCACCAAGAAGACAAAGACAGGCCCGTCATGCCCATAGTGCCCTTCCTGCTGCATTGGCCAATCCGAATTGGGAACCTTCCACTTCTGCAGCACCCGTACTTCCCCCTTTCACTGGCCAACCCGGAATTCAGGTGGAAACAGTTGACTTTATGCCACTGGATTTTTATTCACTGTTTTTCACCGAAGATCTCTATAGATCTATTGTGGACCAAAGCAATTTGTACGCTGGTCAACACATCGCCGCTAATCCCCAGTCCTCCCTTGCCAGAGATTGGAGACCAATTACGGTCTCCGAATTTAAGACCTTTCTGGGCCTTTCCCTCCTCATGGGGTTGAATAAAAAGAGTAAGTTGCGGTCATATTGGTCCACTGACCCAATTTACCATTCACCCTTGTTCTCTGCTTCCATGACCAGGGCACGATACAAGCAGATTTTGCGGTTCATGCACTTCAACGACAATGAACTCTGTCGTCCTCGTGGAGACCCTGCATACGATCGGCTCTACAAAATTTGGCCCCTCGTAAACCACTTCAACCAACGTTTTGCAGACTTGTTTACCCCCCATCAAGTTGTCTGCGTTGATGAGTCCCTGATTAAGTTTTCTGGCCGCTTGTCATTCAAACAGTACCTTCCCAGCAAGCGTGCCAGATACGGGGTCAAGATGTATAAGCTCTGTGACAGGGCCACAGGCTATACATGTAGATTTATGGTTTACGAGGGAAGAGATAGTCACGTAGAGCCGACAAACTGCCCTGACTACATAGGAAGCGCTGGCAAGATAGTGTGGGACTTGGTGTCACCCTTATTCGGAAAGGGGTACCACTTGTACGTGGACAATTATTATACGAGCGTGCCACTTTTTAGTCACTTGTTTGATCAGCAGATTGGAGCATGTGGCACCGTGCGACCTAATCGCCGGGGCTTTCCCCAGCGGCTTGTAGATTCCCGTCTTAGGCTGGGGGAGAGAGCCTGCTTGAAGTATAATAATTTGCTCGCTATGAAGTGGAGGGATAAGAAGAATGTTTTCGTTCTCACCTCCCTTCATGCAGACACGATGACCCAAATTTCTACGGCGACTGGTGTTGTGGAGAAACCCCTCTGTGTCCACGAATACAACCTTAATATGGGAGGGGTGGACCTCAACGACCAGTTGTTGGCGCCGTACTTAGTTGCCCGTAAGGCCAGACGCTGGTACAAAAAAGTGTCTGTATACTTATTTCAATTGGCTTTGCTGAATGCTCATGTGCTATACAGAGCTTCAGGACAGACTGGATCCTTCCTTAAATTCCAGGAAGAGATCGTCAGAGCCCTTCTGTTTCCAGACGGTGCTCTACCTCACCTTCCCCAACCAAATGCAGTAAGCCGGCTGCATGAGCGGCATTTTATTTATGCCATCCCGAGTACCCCTACCCAACGAGCCCCCCAAAAAAGATGTCGTGTCTGCAGCAAGCGCGGATTTAGGCGTGACACCCGGACTTATTGTCCCTCCTGTCCTGGCAATCCTGGTCTTTGCATGGGTGAATGCTTTGAACGCTACCATACATTAGTTGAGTATTAGCGTAGGGTTCAGCACTGCACAGACTAGGCACACTAACACAGGGTCTCCCAAGATGCCATTGCATTTTGAGAGACCCAAACCTGGAACAAAAGTTACAAAACATAAAAGTTACTAAAAAAAAGTGTAAAAAAATACAATAAAAAAAAATTAAAAAAAATAAAAACACAAAAAAAAATATAAAATAAAAAAACCAAAAATAGTTGTTGTTTTATTGTTCTCTCTCTCTCTATTCTCTCTCTATTGTTCTTCTCTTTTTTACTCTATTCTATTCTGCAATGTTTTATTGTTATTATGTTTTACCATGTTTCCTTTTCAGATTTTTCATACTTTACCGTTTACTGTGTTTTGTTGGTAACCATTTTATTGTTTTCAGGTACGCCATTCAGTTGCAGCGCGGATTTATTTATCTTGACAGCAACAGCGTTTGCTCCCACGATATATAAAGCCGTGACTCCAACGCTGTCGGAGGTGATTTCACCACCACAGTTACATACTTCAGCATATATGCCGAAGCGTGGGGGCAGAAGTGGGTGGAGGAGCGATTTGCTCCTGCCTTTTGCGGGAGGATGCCCCCATGCTTCGGCATATATATATTTTAGGCACAGGTTGCGTTAAATGTTTTATTTTTTACTATTTTTTTTTTTGTATTTGCTTTGCAGGTATGGTAAGTCTTACTGTTATACTGTAATGTTGCTTTGTTTTATTGTTAACCATCATTTGCTTAGCAGGTACGCCATTCAGCTGCAGAGCGGATTTATTTATCTTGACAGCAACAGCGTTTGCTCCCACGATATATAAAGCCGTGACTCCAACGCTGTCGGAGGTGATTTCACCACCACAGTTACATACTTCAGCATATATGCCGAAGCGTGGGGGCAGCAGTGGGTGGAGGAGCAATTTGCTCCTGCCTTTTGCGGGAGGATGCCCCCATGCTTCGGCATATATAAATGGTGCATGTATGCCCATCATTAGAAGTGGGTGGATGAAGGGAGGTATTCTAATGGTGGGCATACCCACCGATCAATATCTTTTTTTCGTTCAGCCCACAGGCTGCATGAAAAAAAAGTTTACAATATATGCCTAACAAGGACCAGCAACATACTGGTATGTTGCTGGACTTTGAGTGGTTATACCAGAATGATGCCTGCAGGTTTAGGTATCATCTTGGTATCATTCTTTTCAGCCAGCGGTCGGCTTTCATGTAAAAGCAATCCTAGCGGCTAATTAGCCTCTAGACTGCTTTTGCAAGCAGTGGGAGGGAATGCCCCCCCTCCCCCACCGTCTTCCATGTTTTTCTCTGGCTTTCCTGTCCCAACAGGGAACCTGAAAATGCAGCCGGTGATTCAGCCAGCTGACCATAGAGCTGATCAGAGACCAGAATGGCTCCAAACATCTCTATGGCCTAAGAAACCGGAAGCTACGAGCATTTCATGACTTAGATTTTGCCGAATGTAAACAGCGCCATTGGGAAATTGGGAAAGCATTTTATCACACCGATCTTGGTGTGGTCAGATGCTTTGAGGGCAGAGGAGAGATCTAGGGTCTAATAGAGCCCAATTTTTTAAAAAAAGAGTACCTGTCACTACCTATTGCTATCATAGGGGATATTTACATTCCCTGAGATAACAATAAAATTAATTAAAAAAAAATAAAAATGAAAGAAACAGTTTAAAAATAAGATAAAAAAGCAAAAAAATAATAAAGAAAAAAAAAAAAAAAAAAAAAAGCACCCCTGTCCCTCCCTGCTCTCGCGCAAAGGCGAACGCAAGCGTCGGTCTGGCGTCAAATGTAAACAGCAATTGCACCGTGCATGTGAGGTATCACCGTGAAGGACAGAACGAGGGCAGTAATTTTAGCAGTAGACCTCCTCTGTAAATCTAAAGTGGTAACCTGTAAAGGCTTTTAAAGGCTTTTAAAAATGTATTTATTTTGTCGCCGCTGCGCGTTTGTGCGCAATTTTAAAGCATGTCATGTTTGGTATCCATGTACTCGGCCTAAGATCATCTTTTTTATTTCATCAAACATTTGGGCAATATAGTGTGTTTTAGTGCATTAAAATTTTAAAAAGTGTGTTTTTTCCCCAAAAAATGCGTTTGAAAAATCGCTGCGCAAATACTGTGTGAAAAAAAAATATGAAACACCCACCATTTTAATCTGTAGGGCATTTGCTTTAAAAAAAAATATATAATGTTTGGGGGTTCAAAGTAATTTTCTTGCAAAAAAAAATTATTTTTTTCATGTAATCAAAAAGTGTCAGAAAGGGCTTTGTCTTCAAGTGGTTAGAAGAGTGGGTGATGTGTGACATAAGCTTCTAAATGTTGTGCATAAAATGCCAGGACAGTTCAAACCCCCCCCAAATGACCCCATTTTGGAAAGTAGACACCCCAAGCTATTTGCTGAGAGGCATGTCGAGTCCATGGAATATTTTATATTGTGACACAAGTTGCGGGAAAGAGACAAATCTTTTTTTTTTTTTTTTTTTTTTGCACAAAGATGTCACTAAATGATATATTGCTCAAACATGCCATGGGAATATGTGAAATTATACCCCAAAATACATTCTGTTGCTTCTCCTGAGTATGGGGATACCACATGTGTGGGACTTTTTGGGAGCCTAGCCGCGCACGGGACCCCGAAAACCAAGCCCCGCCTTCAGGCTTTCTAAGGGCGTAAATTTTTGATTTCACTCTTCACTGCCTAGCACAGTTTCGGAGGCCATGGAATGCCCAGATGGCACACCCCCCCCCCAAATGACCCCATTTTGGAAAATAGACACCCCAAGCTATTTGCTGAGAGGTATAGTGAGTATTTTGCAGACCTCACTTTTTGTCACAAACTTTCGAAAATTGAAAAAAGAAAAAAAAAATACATTTTTCTTGTCTTTCTTCATTTTCAAAAACAAATGAGAGCTGCAAAATACTCACCATGCCTCTCAGCAAATAGCTTGGGGTGTCTACTTTCCAAAATGGGGTCATTTGGGGGGGGGTTTTGCCATCTTGGCATTTTATGGCCTTCAAAACTGTGATAGGTAGTGAGGAGTGGAATCACAACTTAACGCCCTTAGAAATCCTGAAGCCGGTGCTTGGTTTTCGGGGCCCCGTATGCGGCTAGGCTCCCAAAAAGTCCCACACATGTGGTATCCCCATACTCAGGAGAAGCAGCAGAATATATTTTGGGGTGTAATTCCACATATGCCCATGGCATGTTTGAGCAATATATCATTTAGTGACAACTTTGTGCAAAAAAAAAAAAAAAAAATTGTCACTTTCCCGCAACTTGTGTCAAAAAATAAAATATTCCATGGACTCAACATGCCTCTCAGCAAATAGTTTGGGGTGTCTACTTTCCAAAATGGGGTCATTTGGGGGGGTTTTGTGCCATCTTGGCATTTTATGGCCTTCAAAACTGTGATAGGTAGTGAGGAGTCAAATCACAACATTATGCCCTTAGAAATCCTGAAGGCGGTGCTTGGTTTTCGGGGCCCCGTATGCGGCTAGGCTCCCAAAAAGTCCCACACATGTGGTATCCCCATACTCAGGAGAAGCAGCTAAATGTATTTTGGGGTGCAATTCCACATATGCCCATGGCCTGTGTGAGAAATATATCATTTAGTGACAACTTTGTGCAAAAAAAAAAAAAATTGTCACTTTCCCGCAACTTGTGTCAAAAAAGAAAGTATTCCATGGACTCAACATGCCTCTCAGCAAATAGCTTGGAGTGTCTACTTTCCAAAATGGGGTCATTTGGGGGGGTTTTGTGCCATCTGGGCATTTTATGGCCTTCAAAACTGTGATAGGTAGTGAGGAATGAAATCAAAAATTTATGCCCTTAGAAATCCTGAAGGCGGTGATTGGTTTTCCGGGCCCCGTACGCGGCTAGGCTCCCAAAAAGTCCTAAACATGTGGTATCCCCATACTCAGGAGAAGCAGCAGAATGTATTTTGGGGTGTAATTCCACATATGCCCATGGCATGTTTGAGCAATATATCATTTAGTGACAACTTTGTGCAAAAAAAAAAAAAAAAGTGTTACTTTCCCGCAACTTGTGTCAAAATATAAAATATTCCATGGACTCAACATGCCTCTCAGCAAATAGTTTGGGGTGTCTACTTTCCAAAATGGGGTCATTTGGGGGGGTTTTGTGCCATCTTGGCATTTTATGGCCTTCAAAACTGTGATAGGTAGTGAGGAGTCAAATCACAACATTATGCCCTTAGAAATCCTGAAGGCGGTGCTTGGTTTTCGGGGCCCCGTATGCGGCTAGGCTCCCAAAAAGTCCCACACATGTGGTATCCCCATACTCAGGAGAAGCAGCTAAATGTATTTTGGGGTGCAATTCCACATATGCCCATGGCCTGTGTGAGAAATATATCATTTAGTGACAACTTTGTGCAAAAAAAAAAAAATTGTCACTTTCCCGCAACTTCTGTCAAAAAAGAAAGTATTCCATGGACTCAACATGCCTCTCAGCAAATAGCTTGGAGTGTCTACTTTCCAAAATGGGGTCATTTGGGGGGGTTTTGTGCCATCTGGGCATTTTATGGCCTTCAAAACTGTGATAGGTAGTGAGGAATGAAATCAAAAATTTATGCCCTTAGAAATCCTGAAGGCGGTGATTGGTTTTCGGGGCCCCGTACGTGGCTAGGCTCCCAAAAAGTCCCACACATGTGGTATCCCCATACTCAGGAGAAGCAGCTGAATGTATTTTGGGGTGCAATTCCACATAGGCCCATGGCCTGTGTGAGCAATATATCATTTAGTGACAACTTTTTGTAAATATTTTTTTTTTTTTTTTTTTTTTGTCATTATTCAATCACTTGGGACAAAAAAAATAAATATTCAATGGGTTCTACATGCCTCTCAGCAATTTCCTTGGGGTGTCTACTTTCCAAAATGGGGTCATTTGGGGGGGTTTTGTACTGCCCTGCCATTTTAGCACCTCATGAAATGACATAGGCAGTCATAAACTAAAAGCTGTGTAAATTCCAGAAAATGTACCCTAGTTTGTAGACGCTATAACTTTTGCGCAAACCAATAAATATACGCTTATTAACTTTTTTTTTACCAAAGACATGTGGCCGAATAAATTTTGGCCTAAATGTATGACTAAAATTGAGTTTATTGGATTTTTTTTATAACAAAAAGTAGAAAATATAATTTTTTTTCAAAATTTTCGGTATTTTTCCGTTTATAGCGCAAAAAATAAAAACGGCAGAGGTGATCAAATACCATCAAAAGAAAGCTCTATTTGTGGGAAGAAAAGGACGCAAATTTCGTTTTGGTACAGCATTGCATGACCGCGCAATTAGCAGTTAAAGCGACGCAGTGCCAAATTGGAAAAAGACCTCTGGTCCTTAGGCAGCATAATGGTCCGGGGCTCAAGTGGTTTAATATGAGATCTGGGGTCAAAAATTCCTCAGATCTCATATTTGGACTAAAATGCAATAAAAAAGAAAAAAAATGTTGTCATTTGAAAAAATGTGCCTTTAAGATGTATGGGCGGAAGTGACGTTATGATGTCGCATCCGCCCTGCTATGGTATGGAGACGGGTGGGGGCCATCTTAGCCTCACTTGTCTCCATACCCAGCCATGACAAGGACCCGATCTCCTCCACCGCTACTGACGGCTCTGGTAAGCGTCGGAGGGCACGGGAGGGGGGCCCTCTCCCGCCGCTGGTAACGGTGATCTCACTGTGAATCCGCCGCTGAGACCACCATTATCGTAAACACGTCTGGCTCCTGAAGAGGTGGATACTTTGGTTGTGGCAGCAGCTGCTGCCGTTACCAAGATATCCATCTTCAAAGTGCCGACGTATATGTACAGGAGCCGGTCGGCAAGTAGAGTTCTGGCAACCTCTACGTCTTAGAAGCCTGTATTCTCATATGTTAACTATCCGCAATTAACATGTACTGTTTACTGTGTTATGATTATTGCTTATTTCTACTTCATCATACATCTGTATTTACTTTTCATTGATGTCATACCTTCATATCTACCTGCCTACCTCTCTACTAGCCCTCCTCTTTGCATACCAATCACCCCATTTTTCGTACCTCCCCTTCTTGCTCTATTGCTCTCATACCCTATCTTTACTTCACTCTGTAGATAATACTGCACCTACTACCAAATTTGTACAACAGTATTTTATTTTTTAACCTTATATGTAATATTGTACTCTTTTGATTAATGTACACCTTTCCTTGCACAACGTCTTTTCACCATAATAAGGAAAGTAAAAATGTCATTAGCATGTTGAGAGGTGGGGAGGGAACTAAGGAAAGCAAAACATAGGTTGCAGGCAGCCTATGGGCTGGATTATTGTGAACTAGTTTTTTTCTAAGGTACGTATTAACCACTTCAGCCCCAGACCATTTGTCTGGCCAAAGACCAGAGCTTTTTTTGTGATTCGGCACTGCTTCGCTTTAACTGACAATTGCGCGGTCGTGCGACGTGGCTCTCAAACAAAATTGACGTCCATATTTCCTCACAAATAGAGCTTTGTTTTGGTGGTGTTTGATCACCTCTACGGTTTTTATTTTTTGCGCTATAAACAAAAAAATAGCGACAATTAAAAAAAAAAACGCATTATTTTTTACTTTTTGCTATAATAAATATCCCCAAAAAATATATAAAAAAGTTTTTTTCCTCAGTTTAGGCCGATACATATTTTTGGTAAAAAAAAAAAGTCACAACAAGCGTTTATTGATTGGTTTGCGCAAAAGTTATAGCGTCTACAAAATAGGGGCTAGTTTTATGGCATTTTTATTAATTTTTTTTTTTTTTTAGTAATGGCGGTGATAAGCAATTTTTATCGTGACTGCGACATTATGTCGGACAGATCAGACACTTTTGGCGCGATTTTGGGACCATTAAAATTTATACAGTGATTAGTGCAATTAAAAATGCATTGATTACTGTGTAAATGTGACTGGCAGTGAAGGGTTTTACCACTAGGTGGCGCTGCAGGGGTTAATGTGTGTCCTAGGGAGTGATTCTAACTGTGGGGGGGGGCTGTGTATGACACAACACTGATCACCGCTCCCGATTACAGGGAGCTATGATCAGTGACAATGTCACTAGGCAGAACGGGGAGATGCTTGTTTATATCAGCACTTCTACATTCTTCCTCTCCGTGAGACGATCGCGGGTAGCCCCGCGGACATCGACTCCGTGCACACTCACGAAGCTCCCAGCGGGCGCGCACGCCCGCAAGCCGCCTCCTGAAGGGCCACATACAGGTACGTTAATCTGCCTGTACGTGCCCTTCTGCCAACTTATATCTGCATGAGGTGGCCGGGAAGCCGTTAAGAGCCCTCTCTTTGGAATATATGTGTCTTGACTACTTTGACTACCATGCTGTCTTTATGGTGACTTACTCACATTGGGTCTGGATGGTTCCCTATTGGGAAGTTGGTCCTTTTACTTGAATATTATGTGTACAAGACCCTTGGCTGTTTGCCTGAATTTTCCACCCGAGAGGCAATGGCTTCACCTTGGCTTACTCATTTGCTCCTCTATGGGCAACATGCACATGCTATGAATTGCAGTCTACCCTACTGGCTGATATTACTCTATTAAAGATTAGGAGTGGGTTCCAGTGTACTGATGCTGCCACATGTACTCCTGAAGAAGGATTCCTGAAATGTTTCCTGAAAGTCCACATGTGAATTGTAATCAGAATCTTTGCATGTTGTGAACCGATATATGGAAAGTAAATTTTAATGTGTGTAATAGATTTTGAATGGTACGTAACAAAATTTGTTCTTATGGTACTCACTTTCTTTTCTATATGTGCACACAAAGTCAATGACTACATATTCTGTTCATAGTTGTACATGGCACAGCAAATGTATTAAACTGTGAAAGTTCCATAAAAAACATTGATTGAAGGTGAACATTATAATAAAATTCTAAATGTGGATTTTTTTCCAGTAATTTCTTTTCTTGTTGACACTCCGTGTCTTCTCATTCTCGGACCACACCCTATGTCTTAGAACTTGCAGTGCCGATTGGTATTTCAGGACTCTTGTCCTTGGACTGTCACCACTCCTGATCTTTGTACTGTTACAATCGAGTAATCCTCTAAACATTCTGTATAGGTGGGATTTCAGATTTTCATCCCCACATTGTGGATGCTGGACGCACCGTCAGGACATTTGTGAACATTTGAACCTTGCTTCATCACAGATGGAATTACTGTAGGAAACAGAAAGGGAATATCCAGTTTCTTATTTTCCATTGTACTTATCCTATTACAGGAGAAACTGTACAAGCAATGATGAGGAAGATGATGAAGAATTTTACTGCCATGGTCCCGCTCACTTTCTTGTACTCTGGGTAGCTAAGTTATGTTTCTAATCTCCACATAAACCAAGAAAATGTCCAATACAGAAATTGAAGCTTGATCTCTGGCTAAAGCAAACATGGAACATCTCATTTTCATATGTTTTTAATCTGCATGATCTGAAAGAGTTGTTATCCCGATATATGTAAGTGAACTTCCCACCAGCTCTGCCTGTTATCTCTATGTATGTATGTGTTATGTATTTATTTACTTATATTACTCTTTTCAAACATCTCATTCTAGAACACTTTATATTCTTGCTTAACTGTACCCCTGAGGAAGGAGAGACACATATGTGCTCTGAAACGCGTCGGGTGCAAGAATTACTGTTTTATTACTTGCATTGTGATGACAACACTGTTAATATGTTCTATTATATCTTGTTTATATGTTTTTTATACATTTTTACCTACTATATTGAATAAAATTTTTTTCAAACTAGATTAATTTTTCCTAAACAATTTCTGTGCCTTAAAAGTCCACTACAAGGGGATTTTGTTTCTTTTCAATACAGAACTTGAAGTCCATTAAAGCCCAACACCAGCCAAAACCTTGAATGCCATTTTGTATAAAACCTCTGTTGCCAGTTTTTGATGTCATCTGTTCCCCTATTGGGAAGATCTCTTACTTCCTACCCAGGTCCTGTCTCTCCCTTGAGGATTGAAGTGGTTGTAAAACCTTACATATACCCAGTGAAGTGACTGCCATTAGGTGAAACACATAGATTAAACAAATCCTCCTACATAAGTTGTTCCTGTTTATCTACAGTCCTCTCTACATCCATTCAAAGTCCAGAATATATACAGCTTGTCTGAGCTTTCAGAAAAAATAGGGTTGGAAGCTGAAGTTACACTCTGCAGAGCTCAGTGAAGAGAGCTTTGGGAGCTGATTGGAGAGAAGAGACATACGCCTCTTCACACAGCACACAAAAACCGAGCTGGGGCTGTCAATCGCAGGCTGTGTGCTTAAGATCCCTCCCCTGTCACCTTTTACTAATTCCTGCAAAAATAAAAAAAGCATTTAGTCTTGAGTCAGTCTTTAAATAGGCTTATAACCTTATACATTCTGCAAGCAGGTAGAATTACATTATGGTGATCTTTTTGATATAAAAATAGTTGTTCTAGGCTATACATAGGTGTGTCCCATTACATAAATATGTGTAGCACCCTGATGTTTAGGCAGGGTTGCTATTAAATTTATTTGCCAAGTGATAGTTGGCTTGGCCAATTGTTAGGAGGTCAATTGATTTTACACTAATTCTGGAATTGCTGCACTTTTCCCTTCTGTCACTAGATGGCCGGGTATCTGGTGACATTAGATAAGACAAGGGCACTGCAAGGACAGATTAGGAATGAATGGGGTGTCTCAGCCAATGGGCAGGCATTTTCTTCGGTCCCTTGGCTTGCTGTGAGAATCTATTTATTTGGGTGGAGTCAGGTGATCAGGGTTGTGTGCCACCTGGACTGCTGTCTGGGTGGACGTGTGTCATATTGCCCCAGGCTGTTGAGTCATAAACCTAAGGCCTATTCCAGAGACATCTGGCTGCTAGGCTATCTGAGAGCCTATTCAGAATTTGGGGCTGTGCAGGGTTGGGGCTGCGGTCTTGTAGACTAACCAGAAGTAACGGATCCTTCGGCCAGGGAACCAGTTGTGGTCAGAGGTAGAGGGGAAACTGTCTCCACAAAGGAACCATCCATCTTGTTACCAGAGACCACTGTGAGTAAGCTGAGGCCAGTACCAGAGCAGACTTCTCGCCAACCAGGGACAGTGAAGAAGTGGGAAAGTGCCAAGTCAGTGACCCAGAGGGACAGCAGTGGTGACACTTGTGCCAAACCAGGGACCTAACGTGTCAGCAAGGGTAAAGCTTGAGAAGTATCTGTGAGTGCCAAGCCAGGGACCCAGCAGGGAAGCGGGGGTAATGCATGAGGAAGATACTGAGTGAGAAGAATGGAAGAGCTCAGGGGATCCAGTGGCAGTGGATCGGGGGGGCTAGTGAAAGACTGAGAGCTCAGTGGAGTGACTTTCTACATTAGGAGATTGTAGAAGAAGTGAAAGAGTTCATTGCAAACTTTGTTAGAAACTGTTACAAGATTGTTGCCAAAGGAGACAGCATTCCTACTCATGCAGATATGGTTTCTGGCTGGATACCTTTCCCTGCATGGCTGTCTGCCTATAGAAGTCTTGGAGTCTGCCAATTAACAGTGCATCTACTTAAGGGTGTCCTGGCCCCAACCCTCTCTCCCAAAGTTCTGTTTAAGAGACAATAAATCTCTTTGCATTCAAGAAGTGTCTGGTGCCCATCAATGCACCTTGCATTACACCCACCATGCATTATAACACACTCTACACAGAAGGATGTCAGATGTCCCTAACTCTGGAGGTCACCATCGGGCCTGGAGAGGCCTGGGACTTTGCTACATATGTATAGCACCCTCCTAGTTAGGTTGCTAGACTGTTAGGCAAATGTAGTTCTTTTTGGCTCAGCTGTAATCAGTGCAGCAGTTGTTAATTTCTTTTGGCTGTCCTGGATTTCACAGACTGCAGGTTTGATTGCTCTCCCTGGCTTTCTGAAGATTTCTAGAACACTGGGAGTGAAGCAAGGCAAACGGCAGAAGGAATATCTATGGTGCTGCAGCCAATTCTTGGGGAGGTGTGTCCAGAAGGTGACCGAGGAGCACATACATAATCTGAGCTTTAAAACAGCAGGGTCTTCCTGTTGGAGGGATTCCATCTGTCCAGGAGAGGGTGCCTAGCCGCCCACCCCCCCCCCCCAAGCCATTGTACTGATTCACGTTATTGTTCATCAATGTTCTGGCTGTGGTAGAGCAGGCGGACCTACACTTTGTATCTCTGACACCCCAAAACTTTGCTTAAAAGATCAGGTCTCACTAGAAGGTATCTGGAGAAAGCTAAATGGACCCAGCTGCTGCCCTGGCCTCGTGAGTACTGACTTTACTATAAGATCCTGTGGTGACTGTGTACTATTGGGGATAGCTAGGCCAAGTAGTTCCTCTCCTGAGGGGTTTCTACCTCTGGCTTCCTTAAGAGCCCTTTCACAAAGCAGTGCTAGTTTTAGTGGTGCTTTACCGCTGTTATATCTGTGATTTTTGGCCGCTCACCTGGTGCTTTTAACCCCCGCTAGCAGCCGATGAAAGGGTTAAAAGTGCCCATGTTATACAGACACTTTGGCAGCACTGCCCATTCATTTAAATGGGCAGGGCGTTTTTGCTCCCGTACCGCCCCAAAGATTTTTTCTGTCCTGCAAGCACACTACCCCAGTGTGAAAGCACTTGGGCTTTTACACTGGGGTGGCTTTAGAGGCGTTTTTCAGGCACTTTACAGGTGCCTTAGCGCTAAAATGCCTGAAAGGCGTCCCAGTATGAAAGGGGTCTTAGTCACTTGTGCCATACTCTGAAGTATAGTAGAAGATTTTTTTTAGAGATTGCAACCTAGAGAAGTGTGTCCTCCGGTTATTATTAGTGGTCCTGAAGTATTCCATGCCACTTTACACCCAGTTTTTTCAGCAATAAATCACAAAAAGACATCCCTGATGCCGCATACACACGAGCGGAATTTCCGTCCGAAAAATCATGGATTGGTTTTTCCGACGGAATTCCGCTCAAGCTTGCCTTGCATACACACAGTCACACAAAAGTTCTCTGAACTTTTGACCGTCAAGCAGAAAAATGGAGAAATGGGATTTTAAAGGTGCAACATTCAACACACAAATTACGTAAAAATGTTTAATCTTATTAGGAAATTAATCGATAAAAAGGCATAATAATTTAAAAATTCATCCAACATTACAGTACAGTTTCAGAAAGTGCAACTGAAATTTTTTTTTGTTCTCAACATGTTTCACCATGTCCAGTAGCTTCCTCGGGAGGATGGTATTTATTAGGCACTATCTGTATATAGATGAATCAAAAAAATATATAAAGGGATAACACTAATATTGAGGCCAAGCGAATCAGAAGGTAAACCCCACCGGTGGATCATCTGGGAACCATAGAGGGTAATACAAGATAAAAGGAGGTGCATTTCTAACTGGTGGAAAGAGGGCCTGTACTACATTGGCCAATCTGGACTGACCTTCAGCAACCCGTCCACATTAGCTGATATCGCCCAGAAAACCCCAAGGAGGGGGGGATAAGTACCTAAAAAATGTAATTCAGCGGCAAAGTCTTCCACTTCTCATGCTGGCCTTTTGACCATCAAGAACGCAGTGACATACAACACTACGGCGAGCCGAGAAAATGAAGCCCAATGCTTCCGAGCATGTGTTGAATTGTTTCCGAGCAAGCGTGATTTTTTTGTGTGTCCGAATTGCCACAGACGATCGCATTTTCGGATAGGAACTTTTCCTGACCGAAAAATAGAGAACCTGCTCTCAATCTTTTGCTGGCTGGAATTCCGCCAGCAAAAGGCCGATGGAGCATACACACGGGCGCATTTTCTGACAAAAAGCTCTAATCTGAGTTTTGCTGGCGGCATTTCCGATCGTGTGTACGGGGCATGAGCCTGCTTATTGTGTCAGTGTGTCTGGACTGTGCACTGTATGTGCTGGCAGTCCCTGCACCAGTGAGGGTTATCATCATTATCTATGCAGCTGCTATCAGAAAGTGTGCAGTGACTGTGCTCTTGTTATAATAAATCATCTTCATCCAGCGGCTCTTTTGGGGTTAGCGCTACATATGGTTATAGGAAATCATGAATTCCTTTGACTTATTTTCTTTGCTGTGCTTTTGTAAAAAATTCAAGCTGGCTCAACAATGAGTTGAAGTGAGGAATCAAAGGTGCATTGTTGGCTGAACAGCTTATGTATCCAGTCAGGGGTAAGCTCTATTTGGGGTAAGCTCTATTTGGGTATTCTGACAGCACTGTGGGAGAATGATTCATCCATGCTGTTTAGTGTGGATGGAAAAATCTGCTAAACTTTCATTCAGCCTATTGGCTGAACAACAAAAAAAAAATGATGCTGGTGAATGCAGGGCCGTCTTTAATATTGACTGGACCCTGGGCAAAAATTTTCTTGCCCCCCCCATACAATTTCACTCTCCACCTGCTCTGAGACATACAATAAATAGCAGCTAGACTTAAAATCAGTTTACTGTATCAGATCAGGCAGCAATTGCGATTGGTTGCCAGAGGTACAGCATATCATTACTTCTTACTGACTGGTTGCTAGAGGTTACAGCACACATTACGGCTCACTGATTAGTTGCTAGAGAATACAGAAAATGATTTCTGCTTGTTAATTGGTTGCTAGATAATACTGTTCACCAATACTACTCACTGATTGATTGCTAGAGGTTATGGAAAATGATTTCTGCTTGTTAATTGGTTGCTAAAGATGACTAT
This sequence comes from Aquarana catesbeiana, assembly GCA_037953035.1. NCBI lineage: Eukaryota > Metazoa > Chordata > Amphibia > Anura > Ranidae > Aquarana > Aquarana catesbeiana. Next base: position 5,678,104 of record JBBHAA010000512.1, on the reverse strand, counting down.
ACAGTAATACTGCTCACTAATTGGTTGCTAGAGGTTACAGCACACCATCTCCTCACTGCAGGGGGGCATGATATACATATGAATGCCGCCTTTATTTACATAGGAATGCCGCCGGATGCAGCTATTTAGTGCCGGTTCACATTAGAAGCGGCACGACTTGCAGGTCTCCTCACCGAGGCGACCTGCATACGACTGCCGCGGCGACTTGCAAGACGACTTCTGTATAGAAGTCTATGCAAGTCGCCCCCAAAGTAGTACAGGAACCTTTCTTCTAAGTCGGAGCGACGCACGGTTCCATTGTACAGAACGGGGGCGACTTGTCAGGCGACCTAGCCGCCTGACAAGTCGCCCCCGTGTGAACCGAGCCTTACTTATGAATGCCGCCTCTATTTATATATGAATGCTGGTTATTTACATGTAAACACAGTGTCTGCAGGTGAGTCATCTATACACAACAATAGGGCACAGCTGGGCAGCATTAGTACCAGCCCTTCACACTGCGATATTGGGACACAGTACAGGACTAAAACTTCAAAGGACAAGGGAATTTAAACTGGGATAGTTGGAAAGTATGAGGCAGCTGCTTTGGGCCCCACAACAATGACAGGGACCAGGGCAGCTGCCCCTTTTGCCCTGCCTTAAAGACGGCCCTGGGTAAATGGACCAGTTTTACAATGAAAGGTCCCCATTCAGTCATTCCATTGATGCATGGCCTTTCATGGAAAATCAAAAAGATAAAAAAAAAAATTGCTCCCCATATTCCTGACAATCTGCAACCATGAGGTGAGTGATTATACTCTTGTGCCAGGAGTGCTGGCAATCCATGGCTGAAAATTCAATGCCGAGTGGGATTTCTTTGATTATTACGGTCACAAGACTGTCATCTCCTACTAGCCTCATTTCATGGGACATATAACCAGAATCATACTCAAACAGGATATGTTGGATGCCCCATTTGACTACCATAGTGGGGGGGGGGGGGTGAATGAACTTATGCTTTTATTGTAATTGCACCACTGTATCAGTTTTTGTTTCCCTTTCCTAAACCCTTGCAACATACCAGACTACCAGTTATTTACTACTAAATCCCCTATTTACATCAAGTGAAAGAAATTACTAGACATGTACGGTTCGTTTTGTTCCGAATTAAAATTTGGACAAATCTTCATTATTCGGAAATTCGGATGTATCAGAATTTCCGAATTAGAATAGTACCGAATTTAAACAAATCCGAAATAACAAAAAAAAAAAAAATCGGGTGAAATTTGAATTTTAAGTCCTCATGCACACGGACGTTTTTTTGAGCTTTTTTTGCAGCTTAAAAAGGCCTGTCTATGTTAGTCTATGGCTTCATGCCCACCTAGGCGTTTTTGATCTGCAAGTGGCATATGCGTTTTTAAGCTGTAAAAAAAACCCAGGACCAGTGGGTTCTGAAAGACGTTTTTCAGCTGTAAAAACGCTCTAACGCTGAAAAACGCTCAAAAACGTCATTCATCAACGTTTTTTAGCGTTTTTGATCCATTAAAAAAAAAAAAAAAATTGAAAAAAAAAAAAACGCTCAAAAACGCTCAAAAACGCTAACGTGGAAAAACGCTCAGAAACGCTGAAAAAAGCTGAAAAAAGTTTAAAAAAATCACTGCAAAGATACTGGCATTTTCATAACGTTTTTTTAACAACCTGTGTGCATGAGGGCTAATTGTTTTTGAATTGTTTCCGAAAAGTTTTCCAATTTCCAAAGAGAATAAAATAGAATAGAAAATAAAGGAATAGAATAAAAAAAAAGGATTTTCTTTTTCTATTCTATTTCTTTATTTTCTATTTTATTCTTTTTGGAAATTTTCGAATTTGAAACCTGTTCAAAAGTGATTCAAAAACTTTTCGAATCGATTTGAAAACGAATAAATGAAACAAATTCTGAAAGCAAATTAAACGAATGAAACAAATTTATGTAAATAAAAATGATTTGAAACTAAACTAAACACATTTTTTCGTCCTGCACATGTCTAGAAATTACAGGGTTAACATAGTTGTAAAGTCTCAAGATTTTTCACCTTAAAGAGGTTGTAAACTTCCAAAAAAAAAAAAACCTGTAAGAAAAAAGCATAATGAGCTAGTATGCATCACATACTAGCTCATTATGAAATATTTACCGTAGAACAAAGCCGTGCAGCAGTGCCGGCACACCTCTGACACGGTTGACATCTTCCCCGATGTGACTTCTGAGTTTGCGGGCTCTGAGGCTGTGATTGACGTGATGACGTCACTCCCGTGCATGCGTGCGGGAGCCGCTGGTCATGGTACAGGCCCTGAAGAAGAGGCGGGGCGGCTGTTTCTTCAAAACCCATGCGCCGATGACGTATACAGTATACAGTAAATATCTCCTAAGCGGTGCAAGTATAGGAGATATTTACAGTACCTATAGATAAGCTTTATTATAGGCTTCCCTATAGGTACAAACACCAGGGGAGTTTACTTTCTCTTTAATGCATTCTATGCATTATCTTTGCTGAAGCTGCCCCCAGATCCCCCCCATTTTTTCTTACCTAAGCTCAATTCGATCCAGTGATGTGCACGAGCGCAGCGGCTCCAGCTGTTGTCTCACTCCTCATTGGACAGATTGGCTCTCTCTGCTGTCAATCAAATGCAGCGACACAGGAGTGGGGGGAGGAGCCGAGTCCTGCTGTCTGTGTCAATGGACTCGGGAGCGCGCCCGCATGGGTGCCCCCAGGAAAAGCGGCTTTCCGAGGAGGCACACAGTGAAGGGGAGGAGCCAGGAATGCCGGCGAGGTACCGCAGAATAGGAGGATCGGGGCTGCTCTGTGCAAAACCATTACACAGAGGAGGTAAGTATAACATGTTTATTTTATTTTTTTTTAATGAACATTTACAATCCCTTTAAGAGAAAATTACCTAAGGGTGATGTCATTGGATTACACTTTTTAGTTTTCCTACAAGCTGCATTTTCTCAGCTTTCTCCGTGTGTGATATGAGGAGGAGATGACTGGCCAACCTTCCAATATCTGGCTGATTCTTCAGGATTCTGGTCTTCTCCTGATCACTGCTGTCCTCCAGATCATCAACCACCACAAGAACATTGTCCTTTCCTGAGTACACAGAGAACATCGATAATCAATACAAGTAATGCTCATTTGTTGTGTAGGCTGTATGTATCCTTATCTCTTTGGCCAACACCCAAATCCCCTCAATTATCTCTATATGTAATCAGAATAGTTATATATGTGAATGGCCTTTTCTACATTCACCCACCTAGGTTACAATAGACGATCAATAATATGCATTTGAAGGAACAATTTCAGCTTTCCAGACTCACAGATATTTGCTAGGCATGTACATATGGCTTTGAAAATATCCAAATTAACGAAAACCCGTTTAACAAACTTTTCTGAATGTTTCGTAAATTTGAATATTCGAAAATTTGTAAGTTCAAAAAAATTCGGGAATTCGAAAAAGATCGAAAATTCGAAAAAAGCAAACGGAAATTCGAAAAAAACAAATGGAAATTAAAAAAAAAAACCCGGAAATTTGTAAAAAAACGGAAATTCAAAACAAAAATGAAAATTCAGAAATTCAAAAAAATCAGAAATTTGGAATTTCTAACAAAATCAAAAATTCGGAAATTCGAAAACCCGAAAAATGTGAAAATCTGAAATAATAACTAACTAATAATAACTTACTGTAACTATTACTAACTATTCAATTATAGGTATTGGAATTTCCTTTCAAATTTGGCTGTTAGTGAGCGTAACGAATACAAATTTATCCGAAGTTACGATTTATCCGAAATAACGAATGCCGCATCTAAACGAATGGAATGTAACAAATCAATAATAATACTATTATTCAATAATAATAATATTCAATAATAATAATCAATAATAATAATAATATTATTTTTAGTATTATTTATTTTTAATTTGTTCCGTTACATTTGTTTAGATTTCCATTTGTAATTTCAGATAATTTGTAACTTCAGGTAAATTTGTATTCATTACGTTCACTAACAGCCAAATTTGAAGAGATTCCAATATCTATAATAGTAATAGTTAAATTATTATTAGTTAGTTTTTATTTCAGATTTTCCAATATTTCGGGTTTTCGAATTTCAGTTTTTTTTTCAAATTTCTGAATTTCCGATTTTTTTTTGAATTTCTGAATTTTTAATTTTTTTTTTTTAAATTTCCAAATTTCCGATTTTTTTCGAATGTCTGAATTTATGATTTTTCTAGTATTAAACAGTTGTAATTAACCACTTTGCATCCAGGCCAATTCTGACACTTCGCTCCTACATGTAAAAGTCATCATTTTTTTGCTAGAAAATTACATAGAACCCCCAAACATTATATATGTTTTTTTTAGCAGAGACCCTAGAGAACATAGAACCCCCAAACATTATATATGTTTTTTTTAGCAGAGACCCTAGAGAATACAATAGCGGTCATTGCAACTTTTTATCTCGCACGGTGTTTGCACAGCAATTTTTCAAACGCTTTTTTTGGAAAAAAAAAAACAGTTTCATGCTTTAAAAAAAACAAAACAGTAAAGTTAGCCCAATCTTTTTTTATAACGTGAAAGATGAAGTTACGCAAAGTAAATAGATAGCTAACATGTCACACTTCAAAATTGCACACACTCATGGAATGGCGCCAAACTTGGGTACTTAAAAATCCCCCCTGCTGTTTTCTGCGATAAAGCACTGCCTTACTTTAACTGACAATTACTATAAACAAAAAAAAAAAACAACAAGAAGACTGGTTTGCATGTCTACAAACTATGGGATATTTTCTATTTTTTTTTACTAGTAATGACGGTGACCAGCGACTTATAGCGAGACTACAATATTGCAGTGGACAATCTGACAACTGACACTTTTGACACTTTGTGGGAACCAGTAACACAAATACAGTAATCAGTGATTAAAAAAAAATATGCACTGTCACTGTACTAATGACACTGGCTGGGAAGGGGTTAAACATCAGGGGCCATCATAGGGTTAAATGTGTTCCTAGCCTGTGATTCATTGTAGTGGGGGAGGTGCTTTTACTCCTGGAAGATATGAATCAGTGTTTCTGCTTTACAGGAACACAGGATCCATTCCTTCTGTACTCACAGAACGGCAATATGCCTTGTGTACCAAGGCATCGGCGGGTGTCGGCGGATAACGAGTCTGCCGTACTCCTTATATCAGATGCTTCTGTATAAAATCACAGCAGGAGCGGGCCGCCGGCCGCGTACCAGGTACGTGATCTGGAGTAGAGCAGCCCCCTAAAGCAGCAAATGTATGGTGGGTGGCCGACAGGTGGGTAAATAGCATTTTTGGTTTGTGGTGCTCAGATGCAGTGTAGTTCCAACTTGCATGTTGCGCTGCGCTTTGTGAATGGGCGGCTGTCACACACAGATCCCAGAAGACAACGCGCCCCATTTCCAAAGAGGTAATGCAATGGACGAAGAAAGGAACAGCTCAGCGGATAAGGAAGTGGCAGATTAGGACGACTGTCTAGCAACAGCCATTTCTGGTAAGTAAAATTTTTTTTTTCAAATGTTTTTTAATATATTTTAAATAGGCTGTGAATGTAAAAAAATTTTTTTAGGGCGGACCTTCGCTTTAAGTAGCCCTGTCATGCTTTTTTTTATTAAAGGGATGTTTACATTACAATAAAAGTGACCCAAATTTTTTTTTTAGAAGACAGTTTCAAAATAAAAAATAAAAAGTAAAATAAATAAGAACATTTTTTTTAAAGAGCCCAGTCCCTACGAGCTGGCGTGCAGAAGTGAACGCATACGCGAGTAGCGTCCGCTGTTGAAAACGTTGTTCGAACCACACATGTGAGGTATCGCCGCGATCGTTAGAGCGAGAGCAATAATTCTAGCAAAAGACCTCCTCTGTAAATCAAAATGTAAAACTCATTTAAAAAGTGACAGCGCTGAAAGCTGAAAATTGGCTTGGGAAGGAAGGGAGGAAAGTGCCTGGCATGGAAGTGGTTAATACATCTCCAAAACTACAAAAAAAAATGTTTTGCCTTTGATTATACTTTAATGTGGCTTGTCACGCCATTAAGGGACATCACCTGTTAAGCTCACCCATTCAAGTCAAAGGGTCCCCACCACAAGCAAAGCATTTGACTTGGAGTTGTGACACTTTAGTCCCATTCAAAATTGCTGTTCGGCAGTTCCCCTCCTGAACGCATGGAAGCCGCAGCTTAGTCACTCTCTAAAAAAGGACCCATCGCAGATCACTTTTTAGAGAAAACAAAGCAACAGGCGCCTCTTAGTGAGACTGTTTCAATTTAATAACAAATTGCATTAAAACACTCACATGCAAAAAACTGTTGTCAAGTGCAGGGGAGTCCAGTAGAGTCACATACGATCTCAGCAGTCTGGATGGAAATATACCTTGTGTCTTTCTATGCTGCCGGCGTACTGATCCACAGGAAACTTCCGGGACAGCTTGAGAAAGGAGCGCGCTTTCCGCACATGCTCAGAAACGCGTTGCTTTATGGCAGTACAGCCACTACATTGAACTCTGCACCCCAGCCCTCTTTGTGACTGTCCAGCCCCGTTCCAAGCCTCGCTGTGGATCCCGCCCGAATCCCGGAAGTTTCCTGTGGGTCAGGACGCCTGTTGCTTTGTTTTCTGTCTTACATATCTGGAGTGGCTTCAACTCCCCTTACAAGGCTGTCCAACCATACAGACTGCACATCTTCACAAAGAGCTATATTTGCTCAAAGGACTGTGTTATGAACTTGCATTGCTTATCTCTATACTTTGACCTGCGCCGCTATCTATTGTTGTTTTTTTAGACATATGCGCCATCAATAAATTTTGTATTAGAATTAATTCGTATTTCGTAATTTGTGTCCGAAATTTTGTACGAAATACGAATTTTCATTAGGTTTGTTAACATTTCGTAACAATTATGAATGTTTGTTATGATGAATTTATCATTATGAGGGGCTCCCACCATCTCTGTGCTGTGCTGACTTCCTGGGTTTTTAACTTTTAGGTTTGTTAACTTTTCATAACAATTACGAATGTTCGTTAGGATTTGGATCCGAAATTCGTAAACAAAATTTTGTATTTCGTATAAAATTCGGAAGCATAGCAATTCGTATTTCGGATCCTCCCGAATGTACAAATTTATGGAAATTCGTACGAAGTTTCGATTCGTACGAAACTGCACATGTCTATTCTTTTTCTCCTGTATCACTTTTTAGAGAATGCTGTAGTGTGAACCTAGCCTTACCGAGCATCTGTTCAAGATAATCCAGCTCTTCATCATACAGGGAGTCATTGACATTGGTGATGTTTACTCTTCCTCTGTTCTTGGTGTGGTACAGAATCCCCAATGTGCACTCGGACAAATCTTCTATAAACCTTTGGAATCCATTGTTGGAAATGTAACAAGGCTTAACTTTTTGGATGCTGTTTTTGAAATATTCGGATGTCAAGAGTTCCACCAGCCAGGAGTAATCCTCATCAGAAGATCTGGAGAAGATCCCAATGCTGTACTTTTTACCTGGTTGTTGCTGACATATGGAAAGACAGATCAGTACTAAGACTGACACATTGGGGAAAGTTTGGAATACATCGATGCATTATATAGCCGTGAAGGGAAAAGACACAGCCTGAATTGTGCAAACTCAAACTGTCCCCAATAGACAATTCATTATAAACCAGAAAGTTTCGGTATATAATGGGCCATGCAGGAAAGGTTGTTCCTCCTTTGAGGAACTTTTCCCAGTTGGCACATCACAAGGGATTTCTCAAGGAAAAAACTTTTCATTTGGACCCGTAACACCTGAAAATCAGCAAGATATTATCCTGATCGATGTGCGTATTGTGAAATTGTACTATCAATGTCATGAATTTTAACCACTCTGGTGGTAAGAGAGTGCAACACCGGTGAGATTGTTTTTACCTGTTGCAACGTTCACCTAAATTTCAACTTCTGCCAAACCTTCTTGTTTGGGTTTGGATGGAGTAAGGGAAGTGTTAGAGCCTGTGTCAGGCTATTGGAGAGATTTCCCACCAGGATATGATGTTGTGTGGATGTTAAATGTGACAAAGACAAAGTTATTAATTTCATTAGTCTGTGGCTGGGGCAACCTTGGGTATGTAAAATGATGGGTCAAGAGATTCAACACATACTATAGATTACAGCTAAAATTTTTCAGGTATTGAGACAATTGAAAACATTCTATGTGACTCCCTTTATAGCTCCCATCGTATCGTTTTTTTAGGAGAATAAAACAAAGTAATAGTCTATAGTTTATAATTTTTTAATTTCTTACCTCTAAAGAAATATTGGTCTTTGGCTCTGGAAAAGAAACACAACAAATAAGACCTACTAATCTATATATTCCCTCTGATGAAGCAATCACGAAACTAGTCAGGGCCTGACCACGCAGCAACCTACATCGTCGGCTTTCCTGCTTTCCTTACCTGGTAACACCGCAGGAGCGGTGAGAGGTAGTCAGGAGATATTAACTTGTGATACATTGTTGTTACATGCTCTTTTATTTTGAATTAAATTGTAAGTGTGCAATCTTAAGGAAACCTATCATAAATATCTTTTAGTACTGGATTACGCTATGTGTATTTTTGTTCTCTGCTTGTGATGAGCAAACATCTAGATGGGTTACATGCAGAGAGCTGACAACACCCATTGCAAGCCAAGTGTATAACCGAGTATCTTCTGACAGAGTGTATGCAGTGAGCAGACATCATCCATTGACAGATAAGCGTATAACCCAATATCATCTGGTAAGTGTATTTCCCAGGGGGATTGTGACACGTGCAGTGTAGAGGAGGCGATTGTTTTGAATTATTATCTGCAATGTTTTTTCTGTGATGGGCAATCCTACATTTACATCTGCCTCATTTTATATATAAAGTGGACTTCATACTTATTTAACTATTTTAGTGAACTTTTAACAAATCCTAAAACATTTGGATTATTTTAGCGCTGCTAATGTTATGGTATTTGTTGCTGTGATATATTTCTGCTTTATTCTATACATTCACCTATTTTTCTTCAACTGTAATATGAGATAATCTATAGCTATGAAAACCATTTATTTTTAGATGTTCACTTTTAGAGACGTGCGCAACAGAAATATTGGTTTAATATCGCTATGGATCCATTAGTTAAGTAAACCATTTAGTATTGTCATACTTGTTATGTTATAATGAAATGTTTCCAGACTTCGTTTTGTATATTCAGATTAATTTTGTGTATTCGTTGTTCCGAATCGATTTACACATACATATTCGGAAGTAATTTGGGAAGATTGGCTGTATTCATTTTAATGTTAATTTATTATTTTGGGATATTCATCAAATCCACATAGGTTGGACTTGATGGACTTGTGTCTTTTTTTCAACCTCACCTACTATGTAACTTTATAAGTCATCCCTGTTAGTCCAACCCACAAAGAGAAATGAAATGAAAGTAACAAATGGAACAAAATTCATTTCAGATTCATTCCTTATGTTATGATTTAGAAACTCTGATGGATCCATCTCCATCCAAACCAAACACAACAAGTAGTAATCATCTTATTCCACATTAACTGCTTAAGGACCGGAAGGATTTGCCCCCTTAATGACCAGGCCATGTTTTGCGATACGGCACTGCGTCATTTTAACTGACAATTGTACCCAAACAAAATTTACGTCCTTTTTTCCCACAAATAGAGCTTTCTTTTGGTGGTATTTGATCACCTCTGCGGTTTTTATTTTTTGCGCTAAAAACAAACGAAGAGCGACAATTTGGAAAAAAAAACAACACTTTTATTCATCAGTTTTGGCCGATATATATTCTTCTACATATTTTTAGTTAAAAAAAAAAAATTGCAGTAGGCGTATATTGATTGGTTTGCACAAAAGTTATCTCGTCTACAAACTACGGGATAGATTTAGGGGACTTTTATTTATTTCTTATTGTTTTTACCAGTAATGATGGCGATCTGCGATTTTTAGTGGGACTGCGATGGACAAATCTGATCCCAAATTAAACTTTTTGGGGACCAGTGACATTACATTGATCAGTGCTATAAAAAATGCACCGATCAATGTAAAAATGACACTGGCAGGGAAGGGGTTAACACAGGGGGCGATCAAGGTGTTAAGTATGTTACCTCAGTATGTTACCTCAGTGTGTTCTAACTGTAGGGGGGAAAGTCTAACTTGGACATGACAGAGATCACTGTTCCCGATCACTGGGAACAGTAGATCTCTGTCATGTCCCCTGTCAGAACGGGGAACCGCTTGTTTACACTGTCAGATCCCCGTTCTGCCTCTGTACTAGGAGTACACCCGACCCGCGGGCACGCTCCGGCAGGTACAGAGATTTGCGCAGGAGGGCCAACCTGAAGCCGTATAACGACGGCGGCTGGTCGGCAAGTGGTTAAACAAATGGTCTCTTTGCATTTGTTAACTCAAAAAATATATATATATATTGATCCTGTTTCTTTAAAGCATGTTATACAGCACAGTGCTTGGACCTCTGTATAACCTGAAATACCTAGCTGATCCTGCCAGGTTATGCCCTCCCCTGTAAACTGACCACGGTTTATGTCTGCTGAGCACTGGTAAGTTTACGTGCCTCCGTCGTCCGCACCTCTCCTGTCTCTCCTCTGTGCTCTCTCCCCCCTCCCCTCCCTGCCTGTCTGTTCCTGTGTCAGTGCCCCCCCTGCTGCTGAAATAACATGCATTGTTTCATATAATTTTCTGTGTCTTGTTATCCTAGGTGCTCCTGTCTCTGTCTTTTATAAAAAAAATGCCTGCTATACCTTATTTCACAGTGCTGCTCGGCGCTCACGTGACCGGCCGGCTCTCTCCTCCTCTCTTCCTGACTAATGTCAGCGGGGGAAACTCAGCCCCTCCCACTCTAGCTGTCAGATCGAGAGGGGAGAGAAGTGGCCGGTCACGTGAGAGCTGTAAAAATAAGGTATAGCAGGCATTTATTTTATAAAACACAGAGACAGGAGCACCTAGGATAACAAGACACAGAGGATTATATAAAATATCTCAGTGCGTTAACAACCACTTTAAGTTAAACCCCAGTATAAAAAGAACATTATTTATAATATATACATATTTATGCTATACTCACAAGAATAAAAACTAATGAATCCGAATTGATTCTGATTAGATTTTATTCTTGTGAGTATAGCATAGCATTCTAATAACATTCTTTTTGTACTGGGGTTGAACTCAAAGTGGTTGTTAACCTACTGAGATATTTTATGTAATCCTCTGTGTCTTGTTATCCTAGGTGCTCCTGTCTCTGTGTTTTATTAAAAAAAATGCCTGCTATATCTTATTTTTACAGCACTGCTAGACGCTCACGAGACCGACTGCTTCTCTTCCCTATCAATAATTATTTCTATTTTGTTATGTTATTTTGGATGCTTCAAACATTAACAAAAGGCCCAAATTATGATATCATGTCATCCAAATTAAACAAATGAATAGGAATGAATTTGTTGTTTTCGTATTCATTGAAATGTGTTACCATTGTAATTCAGAGATTCAGATATTCCCAAATAACGAACATTTTGCCTAAATTTTAATTCTTAACAAAATGAAGCACACAGGTCTACTCACCGTTGCTGTAAGACACGTCTATCGTATCTTTAGGATCAGTAGTACACACAGATGTGGGCTGGTTTGGAGTGGATGAAGCTGGCACTGGAGGATCTGTCCATACACAACATTGTATCAGATGGATAGAGTCATTCACATGACAAAACAGTATGGAATGTCTTTACTGTTACAGGAGAACTCAAACTGGTCATAAACAAATCCAGTAAAAACATATTTTATATCTGTGTACAGTATTGTACTTGGACCTTTTTATATATAGATATATTTCAGCTTAAAAATGTGAAATTGTAACAAGAAAATAGCTGAATTTGGACTTTAAAACGAAATCCAGAGTTCTGTTTTAAAGTCCAAAGTGGAGAAGAGTTTGTCGATCTGTAAGGTTTTGTTGCTGTACATTTCCATTATTTTATAGAGATTTCCTAAAGCTTCCTGTCTATTTGATGGCTGTCAGACAGAATAAAAATTGAGGTACAATCCCCTACAATGGGGACAAAAACAGCAACAAATATGTTTGTACTTGTAGGAGGGGGCTAATGCCTCTGTCAGGTTTTAGTTGCTGTTTGAGTCTCCTTTAGGGAGATTTCCACGCTTCTTGTCCAAGTGACAGGTATCAGACAGAGCAAGAAGTGAGGGAAACATTTCTCAAAGTATACATAGATGGGCTTGATATTGTTGATCTCTAGAATATTCAGGTTTTGTCAGCTCTGCAATCATTTTGCCGACTTGCTGGTTGAATACTTTTAAATATATCTAAACAGTAAAGGATGAGTATAGAACAATAAAGAGGGAGATGAGAAGATGAGGGGTTGAAATGGAAGACAGGAGGGAGAGGAGGATGAGGGGTTTAGATGGAGGATATGAGGCAGAAGGAGATGAGAGGTTTAGATGGAAGAGAGGCGGGAGAAGGAGATGAAGGGTTTAGATGGAGCAGATGAGGGAGACGGAGATGAGGAGTTAAGATGGAACAGAGGAGGGAGAAGAAAATTAGGATTTTAGATGGAAGAGAGGCAGAAGAAGATGAGGGGTTTAGATGGAAGAGAAGATGGAGAAGGAGATGAGGGATTTAGATGGAGGAGATATGTGAGAAGGAGATGAGGGGTTCAGATGGAAGAGATGAGGAGGAAGGAGATGAGGGGTTAAGATGGCAGAGATGAGGGAGAAGGAGATGAGGGGTTCAGATGAAAGAAATAAGGGAGAAGAAGATGAGGAATTTAGATGGAGGAGATGAGGGGTTTAGATGGAAGAAATGAGGTGGAAGGACATGAGGGGTTAAGATGAAAGAGAGGAGGGAGAAGGAAAATAGGGGTTTAGATGGAAGGGAAGACAGAGAAGGAGATGAAGGGTTTAGATGGAAGAGAGGAGGGAGAAGGAGAAGAGGAGTTAAGGCAGAAGAGAAGAGACAGAGAAGGAAATGAGGGATTAGATGGAAGAAAGGCAGAAGAAGATGAAGGGTTTAGATGGAAGAGAGGAGGGAGAAGAAGATGAGGAGGTAAAGCAATAAATAAAATAAACATAGTTGTAAAAATGGGTTTTTAAAATGCTCACCTTGGTTGTTGTACTTACCCATCACATTTGCTGGACTGGAAGTTTTAGCACATCTCCTTTGTCTTGCAATTGATGGGATTGATAATAATAGATCTTTTCCTAAAAACATGGCACATCATATGGGTGAAAAAAATTCACAGGAGTATATAAAATGGTTCTATATTAATGACGTATAATCAGAAATATCTGTAATTTTGCACCAGTTTTCTCTCAGCTTAAATTTGTTTTTATTGTTGCAGAATCTCAAAACAAGAGCCGCTCATAGCCCTCGTTTACTTGTGTACCTCTAAGGTCTTTGGCCAAAGGCCACACACTGATGATGTCACAAATATGGGTACTTTGTTCAGCCACGCTGGCTTTCTAGATGGTCCTCATCTGTGGCCAAGTCCCTCTCATGTGCTTCCCTTGTATTGGGCTTAATTGTAGGAGTTGTCTACAATTAGGCCCAATAGGGGTGAAACACTTTGGGGTTGAGTTACTAAAACTGGAGAGTGCAAAATCTGGTGCAGCTGTGCATGGTAGCCAATCAGCTTCTAACTTCAGCTTGTTCAATTAAGCTTTGACAAAAAAAACTGGAAGCTGATTAGTTACTATGCACAGCTGCACCGGATTTTGCAATCTCCAGTTTTAGTCAATCAACCCCACTGTTTTTAGTACTATAATATATTCAGCTTTGTGTTTATTCAGCTGATATGCTGGACTGACGCCATAAAAGACTAAGGCCAGCCATACATGGAGTGAATTTCATTCAATTCCCCCATCAATACAGACAGTGTTCATGCAGGAATCCCTCCTGTCTGTCAGGGCTGGGCTCAGCCCCTCCTTCTCTGAGCTGTCCACTCAGCTGTCGGCTAATTGCCAGCTCCTATCTCTCCACAGTTAATCAGCTGTTGATGATATCCTGCTCGTCAGTCCTGCCTACTTAAGTCATCCAGTCCGGAGGAGCTCTGCCTTCGCCTTGGTCAACATCACGGAGATGCTCTCTTGCATTCCTGTTAAAAGACTTGCTTGGCCACATCCCTTCTGGCTCCAGATCCTGCTTGCTGTTTTACTACGCTCATCTCTGGCTCCCTGACATTTAGCTTGTCTGACTATCCGTTCTGATTCCTGAACGCTGTCTATGTTTTGACTACGTTTGTTCTATTTACTTTTATTATTAAACAAGTGTGATGTAACTGTACTTCTGTCTTGGTCTGATTTCATGGTTTCTGACACTGTTAGGCCATTGTCCTCTCCCATCAGGGGGGGCAGGAGCAGGCGAGGGAAGCCGTCCCTGTCAGGAGTGACTATTGCTAGAGGCTATAGCAGCCACTTGCAATAATCATAAGTGAATTCGGCAGGCTGGTTGTACTCAATTTGATCGGTCAATCAACTTGGTACATTGAGCCTGCCCATTAACGGTTCAAATCTCAGGCCGTTTCCTGCTGAACTGGTCGAGATTCAAACCATGTATGGCCGGCCGTAAACAGAGAAAAAGCAAACAAAAGAATATAACAAAAAAGCTTAACTTTAACAATAAGGCTGGGTTCACACTGATGCTGACAGCAGGGGTCCGGAGCACCCCCGTTCTGTTTCAGGGACCAATCAGGCCCGCATTTATGCCTAAATTATGACCTGAAACAGAGCCAAAGATGCACAGGACCCTTGTACAATCCGCTCTGCAGCCGCTCCGGAGATGTGTGAACTGGCTCCATTGAGAGCCGGTCATAATCTCCTGTCATGCGAATTGGAGGTGGGGAAAACCCACCTCCAATTCACACTAGTGTGAACCCAGCCTAAAAGTCACACAACCACAGTAAAGGCAGCATAGATTTGGATTTTTGAGATCATTATAGAGAGCAGCCATGATCATTATACTCACCCACTATCTGTGTTGGACAGGAAGAGTTATTAAATCTGTCATAGCCTGAGGTAGGTGAGATCACCACTAGCAATTCCTCTCCTGAAATAACATCATATGACTAAAAAAGTTTTATAGCAGAAAAATTTAATTTTACTTTTTAATTTTTAAAATTATTATTTTTTCAAATGCTTATATTGGTTTTTGTACATACCCATTGTGTGTGTTGGGTGGGAAATAATACCATGTCCTTCCTTGATAGTGGATGCTGGAGTGAACATACCATCATCTGGGTAAAAATAGTCAGATGACAGACATATTACTGTAAATAAATTGTCATTGTATTGTTGTCCACATTTTCATACTTACCCGCCGGATGTGCTGCATGGTGAGAACTAACAGGTCTGTCCGGGTGCAAGGTACCTGGGAGTGGTGCTGATATATTTACCCCTGAAATACCACCTGATATGAGTGAAAACAAGAATCTATATTATTTTTGGAGATAAAAATATATTTTTAAAATGGGACATGGTGAAATGAACAGATCAGAAAAGGTGGAAAAATTCAGCAAAATATGACACTAGTCACGCCCCTGATGACGTCACTCTATGATGAAATGCGTAGGCAGAAGTCTATGTGACGTGTGACATCATCATGCAGAGCACCATGGAGTGATTTCTGTATCTGGTTTTTCATAGTTATTATATGTATATCGGATTTTTAATCATGTGAGTTTAATTATTTGTTTTAAAGTGGTTGTAAACCCTAAAAAAAAAATTTAAAAAAAAAAAAACCTGCAAGACAAAGCATACTAGCTCATTATGAATTACGTACCTGAGATTAAAGCCCCCTCAGCAGTCCTAGTTCACTGCTTCAGCGGCTGACATCACTCCCGGGGGTTACTTCCAGGTATCGCGGCTCCGGCGCTGTGATTGGCTCCCGCGAATGCGTGCAGGAGCCACCGGTAATGGCACAGTCTAACTGGAGCAACGGCACGTACGTTGCTTAAGTGCACATGTGCCAATCACATCGGCACATGCAAATACAGGGATATATCCTAAACCGTGGAGGTTCAGGAGATATCCAGTGTAGCTACAGGTAAGCCTAATTATAGGCTTGCCTGTAGTAAAAAGTGGTTGTAAAGGGTTTACAACCACTTTAATATATTTAATCTTATAATTACTACACTATGGGTCTTCTTGTCTCTATATTCTTCATGAATTCATTTGAAAGTTTTGGGAAAAACTGCCATCTGAATCCCCACTGGGAGAGTGCTATAAACATCCGGCCGGACATCTAACACGAAAGGCTCCAGTGACGGTTGTTTGAAAGAGATGTTTGACTGCTCAGTTCTAGAGGGTCATCATCTTCTGGTAAGATTTGACTATCACCATTTGTGCCTCTTGCATAGAGGATCGCCTGGGGGTTACTTTGTAGTCTGGAGTTGGCTCTTTTATCTATCCTTCCATTCCTTTTGGGACACTTGATGGGCTTACTATTTTTTTTTGTATTTTGGATTTATTATTCACTTCTTGAGTGCATCTCTATTTTCATTTTTCGATATATAATAATAATTTTTTCATCACAATTTTAGCGCTGTACTTATCCACAAAGCTTTTTAGATTTGAAGTCAGCAAATCATGGTGGCTGCTTTTAAGTAGTTAGTTTGAGTGCAGGTGTCACTGTTAAGAGTATTTTTTTAAATGTCCACATTAGATTTCATACTCACCCATCATGGTTGCTACATGCTGGGTACTAACATGTCTGTCCTGGTCCGGCATAGCTGGGACGAGCACTGGGGAATCTACCAATGAAAGAGCATAAAATAGGGATTAACCGCTTGCCGACCAGCCACCGTCATTATCCCCTATTTTGTAGACGCTATAACTTTTGCGCAAACCAATCAATATACGCTTATTGCGATTTTTATTACCAAACATATGTAGAAGAAAACATATTGGCCTAAACTGAGAAAAAAATTGGGGATATTTATTATAGCAAAAAGTACAAAATATTGTGTATTTTTCAAAATTGTCACTCTTTTTTTGTTTGTAGCGCAAACAATAAAAACCGCAGAGGTGATCAAATCCCACCAAAAGAAAGCTCTATTTGTGGGGGAAAAAAATACGTAAATTTTGTTTGGGTACAGCGTCGCACGACCGCGCAATTGTCAGTTAAAGTGAGGCAGTGCCAAATCGCAATAAATGGCCCGGTCATTGAGCAGCCAAATCTTCCGGGGCTGAAGTGGTTAAAATAGATGATTTGATTCTCAATTTCTCATTATTAATGGAGGATTCTGGTCAGTTCATACAGTTGTTGGTATGGCCACCAATAGATCATACCATACTATGGGTGAAAATAGTCAAATGAAAAAAGTACATAAAAATAACTGTGAATAAAATGTATTTTGTTATTGCTCACATTGATTTTCATACGTATGCATCGTGTGTGCTTCATGGGAAGAACTAACAGCTTTGTTCAGGTTTGGGGTATCCGGAAACGGTGCCAATGTATCTACCCCTGAAATAGAATAAGATATGTGTGAACATAGTCAAATAATAAAAGAATAGAAACTATTACTAAAAATAAATAATATTTTGAAAATTACATTGTTAAATCTCATACTCACACATCATGCCGGCTGCAGGGGCTGAATTAACATGTCTGTCCTGGTTTGGCACAGCTTGGATGGGCACCAGTGGACCTACCAATACAAGAACATTAAAAAGGGGTTAAAATAGTCAAATGACCGAAGGATATCACATGGTTCCCATTATTAATGGAGGACTCTGGTCAATGCACACAGATGATTACAAATTATTACTGAAAATAAAATAAATTTCATACTTACTCATCATGTGTGTTGCATGGGCAGTATTACCCTGTTTCCCTGAAAATAAGACCTAGCGTGATTGTCGGTGATGGCTGCAATATAAGCCCTACCCCCCAAATAAGCCCTAGTTAAAGTCCTTGTAGGTCTTATTTTCAGGGTAGGGCTTATTTTCAGGGAAACAGGGTAGGGCTTATTTGGGGGGTAGGGCTTATATTGCAGCCATCACTGACAATCACGCTAGGTCTTATTTTCGGGGAAACAGGGTAACATGTCTGTACTGGTCGGGGGTAGTCGGGACCATTGTTAATGCATTTACTCTTGAAAGGGCACCAGATATAAGTGGAACCAGTCACATAACAGAAAAAAAATAGATTATTACTAAAAAACAACTACATTAAACGTTATACTCACCCATTATTTGTGCTGTACGGACAGTATTAACCTGTCTGCCCTGGGTTGGCATAGCTTGGATGGACACTAGTGGATCTACCAATTAAAGAGCATAAATGAGGGTTTAAAATAGTCAGATGGCAGAAGAATATCACACGGTTCTCATTATTGAAGGAGGGCTCTGGTCAATGAACAGAGGACACCGGTGGATCTACCCTAGATCAGCATTATATAGGTGAAAATAGATAAAATAACTTACCTGCCCTTTGTAATAGTTTTGCACAGAGCAGCCCAGATTCTCCTCTTCTCGGGTCTCCCATTGGCGTTCCTGGCCCCTCCCCCCACCAATTGCTCCCACAGCAAGCAGCTTGCTATGGGGGCACCTGAGCCGAGCCGCAGCTCTGTGTGTTCATTCAGATATGGAGCTACCCTCTGCTGCGTCTCAGCCAATCAGGAAGGAGAGTATTGGGCAGCCGAAGTTCTTGTACAACATTGCTGGATCGAGATGACGCTCAGGTAAGTATTAGGGGGGCTGAGGGGAGCTGCTGCACACTGAAGGTATCTTAATGCATAGAATGCATACATGGATCTCTCCGCTGATCCCTGCTGAGCAGGTGGATGACAGGTCCATGTCCGCTCCGCTGATGCATAGTGGACACGGACACTCTATGGGGCTGTTGGATGGAAACAGACTGCCTGTCTGTTCCCATCTGACTGTCATATGATCCGCCGGTTGGGTAGTGATCTGTTTTTAGTGGATGTCAGTGGGTGTCAGCGGACAAATGTCCGCTGACATCCGCCACTCCATACAGAGCAAAGAATGGTCAGTTTTTCAGGCGGACCTGATTGGTGCAATAGGGGCCATAACGTACCAATCTTTGCCAAGTAGGTACCTACCTTTACCAATGGGCATAGAGTCTGTTCGGTCATCACCATGGAGGTAAGTGATGAAGTCACATTCCTTTTCCAGTTTGCTGAAGAGGAAGAGATCTTTGATATATATCTTACTCATGATCAGATCCTTTAGGAGTTTTTTCTTCTTTGTATCTCCGCTGTCCTCTGCATCATCAATCACCACTATCCAGGGTTTACTTCCTGTACCAAAAATATCCATGGACAAAAAAAAGAAAAAAATTACCTTCAGGACAATACACAGGGTTTTCATGATCAGGGTAATAGGGTCACACTATGAAAGCAGAAGCAGGTAGTAGGCAATGTGAAAAAAAGTACTTACCGCTGTGTGGCTCTTACCCAATTCTTTGAACGCTTGACTCTTTTCTGGACTTGATGTAACATTCCACGTGAACTGATCAGTAAGGAAAATGAGGAAGGTGCTCTCAGAAATGGAATCCTTTTTCTTTGTGTCTTTGGAGATGGTATATTTGCTTTTATTCACCCATCTATTGAAAAACCTTGAATTCAATGCAGCTTTCAGCCATCCAGGATCCATCACCTCCATGGAGAAGATCCCAACCTCGTGCCCTGGTCCCTGCTTTAAAAAGGGTTCAGGTCAGTGTGTTCGTAACCATAACTTTTAAAAACTCTCTAACATGGTCTCAAAAATTAGAGAAGTGTTGAAATTGTACAAAGGCAGACATATGCAGTGATAATATACAGCCAAACAACTTTTTTCTTATAAACATTTTTTACCATCACAGTCATGATCCAGCCAGAGAGAAGTTTACTTAGAATATGCATACCATTTTAACAGTACAGTGTCAAGGAGAGTCCAAATGTTTAATCAACATACCCTCACAGTGGGGAGTGTGTCTTGCTGGACACTAGAGGATGTGTCTGCATCCCAAATTAGCATACCATCACTTACCATCTGAGACAAATATGTATTTCAATCATCAAAATTCTGGAAAAAGTGTAATAATCCATAACTCCCATATAGTGAAGCACACAATCATAAAACCTTCTGTAAAGGTGTGGTGGACATCAAGGATGCTAGATTTATGATTAAATATGGGATGCTTGTTAACACTTTTTTTTTTTTGCTGGTTCTGGTTCTGTGGGGTGTAAGTCATCAGTGTTTGGTGTCTACATACAGCAGAGCAACAGCTGGACATGGACAGCTTGCAGCCTTTAAAAGAAGACTGTGATGATAGAGATAGGTGGTTCCATGTCTGACCTCCATCTACAAATGCTTGTTAACTGGCTGTCCTGTTGATCCTCTATCTTAAAGTGGTTGTAAAGTCTCAAGGTTTTTAATTTTCATTTCAGGTTTTCATTCTATGTATGAAGGTAAAGCCCCATTGCAATCCAGCAATGTGTACGAGTGCCTCGGCTCTCCAGGGACTCTTTCTCTTCTTGGGAGCAAGCCTGCTTGGGTGCCCCCATTGCAAGTTGCTTGCTCTGGGGCACTCAGCATGAAGGAGAGGCCTGGAGCACCAGCAGGGGACCTGGGTAGAGAAGGCTCGGGGCTGCTCTGTGGAAAACTGCTGCATAGAGCAAGTATATATAACATGTTTGTTATTTAAAAAAAAATGCCTTTAATATTACTTTAAAGTGATGGTAAAGGCTTGTTTTTTTTTTTTTTTATTAAAAATAACAAAAATGTTATACTTACCTCCTCTGTGCAGTTTGTTTTGCACAGAGCAGCCCAGATCCTCCTCTTCTCGGGTCCCTATTTGCTGCTCCTAGTCCCTTCCTCCTTTGAGTGCCCCCTCAGCCAGCAGCTTGCTTAAGGGGTCACCCAAGCCAGAGTCAGAGCTCTGTGTATCCATTCAGACATGGGGCCCCGAACTGGCCCCGCCCCCTCTCTCCCCTGATTAGCTGACTAACTTTTATTGGCAGCCGTAGGTAACAATAGCACCACTGCTCTGTCTCAGCCAATCAGGAGGAGTGTATCGGATGGCAGAGGGGATCGTGGACATCGCTGGCGAGAGAAGGAGGTCAGGTAGGTAATTGGGGCATGCTGGGAGGGCTGCTACACACATAAGTTTTTTTTTTTATCTTAACGCATAGAATGCATTAAGATAAAAAAACCCTTCTGCCTTTACAACTCCTTTAAGTTACGCAGCTAGAAAATTCAGAACTCTTGACTTGTTCCAGGAAAGTAAGTCAGAAAGTACTAAAGGCCTGAGCATTAACACAACAGGCAGGCAACTAGAAATTGTAGAAGAAGGTCTACATGAAAACGTTCCTATTTTTCTTACTGTGTTAGCCTGAAAAATAAGAGCAAACTATGCCATAACAGTAGGTAAGAATTTCCCTAAGGTAAGTGAAGGTAAGTTAAGATAGGGAGTAATTTCCCTAAAGTAGTCTAGGAGACTCCTAACAAATGTGAGGTATAAGGTCTGATCTACCCAAATAGAAAAACTATTTTGAGTAAAATTGTTTTATTAGTCTACTGTGAGTAAGAACATGCAAGACTGGAGTAATCTGATATTTAATGGGCCCCTTATTAAAAAATGCATGGTTAGAAAGTCAAGAAACAGATATTTTGGACATGTTGGAATTTATCTGCCCCATCACACATTTTGTATAGCATAAGCATGGCTGGAAAATAAAACACAGAGGTCTTCCCAACACATGTTGCAGTGAAGTGGCTCTTACTATGAGTTGATTTACATTTATAAGCTCGTTGAGGAGTCAAAGTTCCATAACTCTCATATGTTCGATTTACCGGTATAAACATTTCTCTTTGGCCCATACCCAACATTAGCAGCAGAGGTGAGCCAATTGGTGCATGAGATTTTACATATCTGTAGATTAAACTGTTTTATGACAGCAGATTAATATCTAACACCATTCTTCATTATTTTAATTTTTTTTTAATCTTTGTTTTTTATGTATTTTATGTATTTTTTATGTATATGTTTTTTATTTATTTTTAAAGCACATAGAGAAAAAGAGCCCCAAACAATACTGACCCAGAAAATTACACTTGCAGGCTGCAATGGCCAGAGTAACAAGGTTACATTCATATGGTACCTTAGCCTGCTATGTAAAAAAAAACAGTTGGTAAATTCCCACCACCACCAATTTCTTCATTACATTCTTCAGTCGGTAGTGGTAATGAAGTTGAACCCAACAACTGTCATCCCCAGGTTAACACTCTAAACTGAAGGCTCAATATTTTGTTACTTCCATCATGTAGCAGTATCCAGAAGGTCAAATGAGCTGGTATTATCATTGCAGGAGACCTGCACACTTGCAGCACTCTTACAGAGAGTTATGAAGGGATCATCCCATATATTATTATTATTATTATTATACAGGATTTATATAGCGCCAACAGTTTACGCAGCGCTTTACAACTTGAGGGTAGATAGTACAAATACAATACACTTTGATACAGTAGGAATCAGAGGGCCCTGCTCCTTGGAGCTTACAGTCTAAGAGGGAAGGTCAAGAGATACAAGAGGTAACAACTGTGGGGGATGTGCTGAGGGAGAAGATAAATGTATAGTAGTAGTGTAGTTAGTTGGGGGCCAGATAGGTTTCTCTGAAGAGATGAGTTTTCAGGGATCGTCTGAAAGTGGATAAAGTAGGAGAAAATAGGACAGATTGGGGTAGAGCATTCCAGAGGATGGGGGAGGGTCTGGAGAAGTCCTAAAGGCGAGCATAGGATGAGATGACAAGGGAGTTTGAGAGCAGGAGGTCTTGGGAGGAGCGAAGAGAACGATTAGGTTGGTATTTTGAGACTAGGTTAGTGATGTAGCTGGGGGTTAGGTTGTGGATGGCTTTGCAAGTTGTAGTTAGTATCTTGAATTTAATTTGTTACCTGAGTGGCAGCCAATGGAGAAATTGGCAGAGGGGTATAGCAGATGCTGAGCTGTTTGTGAGGTGGATGAGCCTGGTAGCAGCGTTCATGATGGACTGAAGTGGGGATAGCCTATTTTGAGGTAAGCCAATAAGGAGGGAGTTGTAGTCGAGGTGAGAGATAACCAGGGAGTGGATTAGAAGCTTTGTGGTGACATTGGTTAGGAAGAGACGTATCTTGGAGATGTTGCGGAGGTTGAAGCGGCAAATTTTGAATAGCGATAGGATGTTGGGCCCAAAGATTAGTTCAGGATTACACCTAGGACTTTGGTGTGGGGGGACAAGTTGATAGTTGAGCAATTGATATTGACAGAGAAATCAGGGGAAGTGGCACCTGAGGGAGGAAATATCATGAGCTCGGTTTTGGATCGGTTGAGTTTGAGGAAGTGATGTGACATCCAGGCTGATATGTCTGCTTGTAAGTTGGTGATGCGTGAGGAGACAGATGGAGAGAGCTGGGGGGCATCAGCATAGAAATGATATTGAAAGCCGTGGGAGGCAATCAACTGACCCAGGGAAGTGGTGTAGATTGAGAAAAGGAGAGGTCCAAGAACTGAACCTTGGGGGACCAAAACGGAGAAAGGAAGAGGAGAGGAGGAAGTAGAGTTGTAAGTGACAGCAAAGGAGCGGTGGGATAGGTAGGAGGAAAACCTATTCTGGAATATATCTGGAACATTGAGATGGTATTGAGTTGAGGATATTTTACCTTATTGACGGATCCTCCATTCTGAACTTGTTGGTAAGGAGAACATAAACGTCCTGATAGATAATACAATACAACATGTTTAGTGAACCAAGGTAAATTAAACAATAACTTCCCATTCAGTATACCCAGATAATTGATACTCCTTAAAGAATGTTATCACAAATCCAAACCAGTCCAGATATCCATTTGTTAAAATGTAGTTATAGCCGAAAAATTCCCTTTTATGGCTTGGGTAGAATAGGGGAGGGTCAGTTTTAGATTTTGCTGTCTGTGTTCTCTTTTATTATTTATTTATTTATTTAATTCCATAAAGACTTGCTCCTGATGCATTAGGTACGGAAAAGGTCTCCAGGTAGACTGGGGGCTGTAGAGGGGCAGCCAATGCTCCAGATCAACCAGCTAAAGTATTTGGGTAGTGTGGAGAAGGATGTGTGGAGCAATTAAAGAGAGGGAAAAAGGGCAAGGATCAAGAAAGGACTGGAAGGGAGCTAGGATGGGGGGAAAAGGATGGGGGGAGTGGGAAAGTAGAGGTAGGGCAAGATATGGCAAGAAAGGTGAAGTATAGTTAGGGTGGGAGGAGGGTCACATCAACCTGACCTCAGATCTGTCCTCTCTCATCTACCTCTATGCTGCTGCTTTAATCACAAAATAATGAGATAGCTACCAGTATCCAATTAGACCTACCTTACGAGGTTAAGAGAAGAATCCAACCAGAGTTTCTCAAATAAAAGTCTAGAAGGATTCTCCCAATCAAATCTTTTATCTCTGCAATCGTGTGGAGTCTGGAGGACCATTCTTGAATGGTTGGGGCTTGCTGGGAGCCCCAGTGTACTGAGACACAAAGCTTAATAGCATTCACCACCTGCATCACTAAGGACTTCTGGTAGTTTTTTGGGGGGAAGGGAGGTATGGTGCAGAAGGAATTGGGTCAGAGTGAAATCCAAGGTGTAATTGGTAACTGAAGATATAATTCAATAGACTTCTGACCAGAAAGTTTGGAGATTTAGACAGGTCCACCGCTCATGATGGAGGGTACCTAAATCTGAACAGCATTTCCAGCATAAGTAAGAGTTAGTAGGTGCAAATGTATGCATCTGCACTGGGGTTTTTGTACCACTGCAATGCTATTTTGTAGCTGTGTTCCTGGACTGATCCCTTGTGAATAAAGGTATGGATGCACTCCCAATCCTCGTCAGGCAAGTCTTTAGCCCTGTACACACGATCGGACTTTCTGACAACAAAACCGTGGAATTTTGCTTAAAGGGTGTTGGCTCCAACTTGTCTTGCATACACACGGTCACACAAATGTTGGCCAACAATTACAAACGTAGTGACGTACAAGACGTATGGCAAGCCGATAAAAGGGAAGCTCAATAGTCATGTGATATCTCCATTACAAATGCTAGTTTTACAAGACCGAGTGCTTCCGGATCATCCTTGATTCCGAGCATGCATGTTTGTGCTTTGGACTTTTGTCCGACGGACTTGTGTACACATGATCGGAAAGTCTGACAACATACATTTGTTGGCGGAAAATGTGAGAACATGCTAGCCAACATTTGTTGGCGGAAAGTCTGACAAGAAATGTCCGATGGAGCATACACACGGTCGGACTTACCACCAACAAGCTCACATCCAACATTTCCCATGGGAAAATCCGATCATGTGTACATGGCATAAGTGTGTTCTCTTTGGAGAAAATTCCACTCATTTCCTACTCTGGAGACACAACAGAAAATGAGAAGGAATATTCCCAGAGGAAGGGGAAATGCTCAGGGTTGTCGCCCTAGTGAAATTTTACAGAGATGATGAACTTTTTTATCAATTATGATTGCTTTTGTTTAGATTGTTTTGTGAATAAGCACACTGATGGCTCCTGAAGAAGTGGATTATGGCCAAGAAGCGCGTCAGGCCACAAGAAATCAGTCTCCTGTGACGTAATGTATACTCTGTCACAATTATGTTTTAATGTTTATATGGTATTTGGATATCTTTTTGTGTAACAACATGGAAAACATTTTTAAGAGCGTTGACCTTAAAGAATTTGTGTTTTTATCCACTTTATGCCCAGCGGTGGTTATACTGGCATGATGTCTGTAGCTGCACCATTTTTTGAGAGGCAGCGGTCAGCTCTCTTGTAAAAGCAATTGGAGCCGCTAACTAGCTGCTCAATTGCTATTACAAGCGGCTCTCTCCGGCTCTCCTATCCCACCAGGACAGCCAAGCAAAGCGGGGATGGGCTTTGATCGGCTGTATTTGATGGTTACCCCGGAAGCGATGACCTGACATCACCTCCGATTTACCCAGATTTACCTAGATGTCAACAGCACTATTTTTTTTAAATTAAAAGTATTCAAAAACACTGATCTTAGTGTTTTGAATGCTTTTAGGGGCAGAGGAGGGATTTGGAGTTCTAAACCACAAATCCCTCCATAAAGAGGAGCTGTTATATGCCTTTTGTTCTCACAAAGCTCGTTTACATTCCTTGTGACAGCAATAAAAAAACTAAAAAAAAAATAAAGCAACAGTGTAAAAATGAAAAAAATGAATAACAATAATAAAAAAAGTTAAAAGTACTGTCGTCCTGCCCTGCTAGCGAGCAAAAGTCCCGCACGCACGCAAACAGCGATCATCCCACACATGTGAGGTACTGCCGTGAATGTCAGATCATGGGCAGTAATTGTTGCTCTAGACCTCCTCTGTAAATCTAAAGGTTTAACCTGTAAAGGCTTTTAAAGACTTGCCTGTGGATTTACATTGTTTGTCGCCACTGCACTGGCGTGTGCAATTTTAAAGCGTGACATGTTTGGTATAATTTTACTCGGTGTAACATCATCTTTTATATTTTACAAAAAAAATTGGTTATCCATGTTTTTTTGCATTAAAATTCCAAAAATGTTATCCTTTTTTGCTTGAGATTTCTACGGGGATGTGACAGTGTTCTTTTAAACAATAGATGACTTTTTATAGGGGCCCCTCCAATATTCTGCACCTCTCCCCCATCACTCTAAAGCCTCGTACACACTATCGGATTGTTGTCCAACAAAACCGTGGACTTTTATCCGAAGGGCGTTGGCCCAAACTTGTCTCGCATACACACGGCCACACAATTGTTGGCCAACAATTACAAATGTAGTGACGTACTACGTTGTTTTTCAGCTCTTTAGCGCCACCCTTTGGGCTCCTTCTGCTAATTTTGTGGTAGTAGAAGTTGAGTGAGTGCTGATTCGTGCTTTTCATTTCGCACTTTTCATTTAGCGCTGTTCACCTCGTTTCTGAACAGCCGTTCGTCAACCAGACATGTTGCGGAATCGGAAGTGATAACGTGTTATTTATTATTGGCCTTGGAGTTATTGCCTTGACATTATTTTTTTGGTTGAATAATAATGATTTGATTTGGTATATTTTCTATATTTTTGGATGCACAGAATGCACTTTTTGGTTAAGTTCTATTGGCAGATAACAAGTCTAATTTTATTTGTTTTCTTTTTTTTAATGCACAATAAAAAAAATAGTGTAGAATAATACTTGGCTGTGTGTTTTACTTCAAATGACAGTTTGGGTGTAGAAAGTTACATTAAAAAATAAAATGTAATATTAACAAGGGACACCAACATAGTTGTATCTTTGATCTTAAAAACTACGGGATAATGGTGTTGTGGTAACTTGCCCAAATAAAAAAAAAGCATAATAATATTATTCTTGATATCACTAGAAAAAAAACCTTTGAAAATGTGTTTGCAAAAACTGCATCAGTATCACCAGCAAAGCAGCTTCATTATTATCCCATTAAAGAAGAAGAGAATTGTGCGCTGCATTTCTAGATTTCATAATTAGCCACGTCACGAATGTTAGATCTCCATTACGAACGCTAGTTTACAAGACCGACCGCTTCCGGCTCGTTCTTGATTCCAAGCATGCGTGTTTGTACTTTGGACTTTTGTCCGACAGACTTGTGTACACACGCTCGGAAAATCCGACAACAGACATTTGTTCGCTGAAAATTTAAAACCTGCTATTGAACATTTGTCCATGGAAAATTCATCAACAATTGTCCGATGGAGCGTACACACGGTCGGATTATCCGCCAATAGCCTGTCATCACACAATTCCCGTCGGAAAGTCCGATCGTGTGTACGAGGCTTTAGAACATTCAACCCGGATTTTCAGTTAACAGCATGAAAAGCCATAAGTGGATAAACTTGTCCCCGGGACTTACCTGGTGTCTCTTCCAGGATTTGTCTTATCTGGGAGAGTTTACTGTACATCTGTTTCTCTATCTCACTCATTTTGTCAACCCCTTTTCCAGTCATTCTTTTTCTCAAATCTTTTTGAATCACTCACTTGTCAACTTTGGTCCTGAAAATCAAAAGGTGATAAAAATGAATAAACAGAAGTGTTGCCACAGTTGTTTCTTTGTACAGTGATAAATATTATATAGTTAATTGGTCATCAAAAAATAACTAAACATATAAATAAACACATTGGGGTCTATTTTTAATATAATATGCTTACTTCCTATGATATTGAGCTCCATCAAGTGGCCATAATGAGGTATTTTTCCTGAAAGGAAAGTACCCCATTATGGTCACTAGATGGAGCTGAGGATCATAGGAAGTAAACAAGTTGCAGAAATCACAGGGATTATTTATGAAGGCTGTGACGTTTTCACAGCATTTTTTTAACCGCTTAAAGGATATGTAAAGGTTTGTGTTTAACCGCTTGCCAACCAGCCGCCATCATTATACTGAGGCAGGTCGGCACGATCCCGTGAAACCGTCATAGCTGTACGACGGCTCCTTTAAGCTAAATAGCAGACGCGCGTATGCTGCACTGCGGGGGTGCCGATGCTCGTGATCGATGGCCACGCGCGATCACGAGCACAAGAGGCAGAACAGGGATGTGTGTGTGTAAACACACACATCACTTTTCTGTGAGGAGAGGAGAGGCAGATTGTGAGTTCCTAATAGCTAGGAACAATGATCTGTCATCTCCTATAGCCAGTCCCCTCCCCCTACAGTTAGAACACACACTAGGGAACACAATTAACCCCTTGATCGCCACTCGGGTTAACTCATTCCCTGCTAGTGACATTTATACAGTATACAGTGCATTTTTATAGCACTGATCACTGTATAATTGTCAGTCGTCCCAAAAATGTGTTAAAAGTGTCCGATCTGTCCGCCATAATGTCGCAGTCTCAATAAAAATCGCAGATCGCCACCATTACTAGTAAAGAATAAAAATAATAATAAAAATGGCATAAATATATCCCCTATATTATAGACGCTATAACTTTTGCGCAAACTAATCAATATACGCTTATTGCGATTTTTATTACCACAAATATGTAAAAGAATAAATATCAGCCTAAACTGAGGAAAAAATAAGCTTTTTTTTTTAAAAAAAAATGGGAATATTTATTATAGCAAAAAGTACAAAATATTGTGTTTTTTTCAAAATTGTCGCTTTTTTTTTTTTGTTATATAGTGCTATATAGTGCTATAGTTGTATAGCGCAAAAAATAAAAAACGCAAAGATGATCAAATACCACCAAAAGAAATCTCTATTTGTGGGAAAAAAAGGATGTCAATTGTTTTTGGGTACAACGTTGCACGACTGCGCAATTGTAGTTAAATCGACACAGTGCCGTATCGCAAAAAATGGCCCGGTTATTGTGCAGCCAAATCTTACCGGGTCTGAAGTGGTTTAAGAAAGAAAAAACATGTCATACTTACCTCCTCTGTGCAGTTGGTTTTGCACATAGTGGCCCTGATCCTCCTCTTCTGGGGTCCCTCAGCTATGCTCCTGGCTCCTCCTCTTCTCGAGTGCCCCGTTGGAGAGCCGCTCTCCCTCGGGGGAACTCATGCGGAGGCGCTCCCATGTCCTGCTGCTGCGTTCATTGACACAGACAGCAGGACTCAGCCCCACCCCCCCGGCTCCCGCGTCATAGGATTTGATTGACAGCAGCGGGAGCCAATGGCTGTGCTGCTATCAATCTATCCAATCAGGACCCAAGACACCGGCTGGAGCTGGTGTGCTCATCCCCGTCGCTGGAAAGACCGGGTTCAGGTAAGTAAAAGGGGGGCTCTGGGGGGCAGCTGCATCACAGGAGGTTTTTCAACTTAATGCATAGAATGGGTAAAAAAGGTGAAAAATCTCGAGGGCTTTACAATCCCTTTAAGCTCCGTAAAGGTTTTACCCCCTTCAGGACCAGGGCATTTTTTGCTATTGAGCACTGAGCTACTTTAACTGGCAATTGCACGGTCATGCAATACTGTATACAAATTACAGTTTTATCATTTTTTTTTCATGAAAAAGAGCTTTCTTTTGATGGCAATTGATCACCACTGAAAGAAGACCGAAAACATCATAAATTTAGGCCAAAACGTATTTCGCTACATGTCTTTGGTGAAAAAAAATCCCAATAAGTGTATATTAATTGGTTTGTGTGAAAGTTATAGCGTCTACAAACTATGGGATATGGATTTGAAAACTGATCTATTCTGATGTCTGACAACATGAGACAACAAACTCATTTCTTGAGGCCCTTAAAATGTCAGGAAAGTACAAACACCCCCAAATGACCCCTTTTTGGAAAGTAGACAGTCTGAGGTATTTAGTAAGACACATGGTGAGTTTTTTGAAGTTGTAATTTTTTTGAAAATGAAGAAAAAGAATTTGTTTTTCAATTTTTTTTTTTTTTTTTACATTCTGTCACCAGCGCAGTACAGCATCATCATATGACTGGTGTGTCGGTGATCAGGGACACTGACTGGTAACAGCATGTTAAAAAAAAATGAAATAATTTTTTATTACATTTTTTTATTTTATAAATTTTTTACACATTGTTTAACATACTGTATTTATTGGCGTATAACACTCACTTTTTCACCATGAAAATCGGGTGCAAATAGCGCGTGCGTGTTATACGCCAATACTTCAATTTTAGCCGCTTCGGAGGGGACAGGGAGGGGCCGGGACGAGCGCCGTCAGATTACATACAGTGAGAATCTCCAGTTTACTTGGTGACCTCTGTAATAGGAAGTCCCGTCTCTTGGGCCGCTATTGGACCACTGTTCTGTCTATCATAGGAGATTCTCACTGTATGTAATCTGTCGGCGCTCGTCCTGTCCCCCCTTCCCTGTCCCCCCTTCCCTGTCCCCTCTAGGCTGCAGATGGGCATTGATCAGGCTGCACTGATGGCAGTGGTGAGGCTGCTGCATTGAAGGCACTTGAGAAGCTGCAGATGGGCCTTGATCAGGCTGCATTGATGGCAATGGTGAGGTTGCAGATGGGCACTGACCCTTATTTTGCTTCAAAGTTCCTTATTTAAAATTTACGTTTTTTTCCTGAAACTTCGCTCTTAAAATGAATGTGCGTGTTATACGCCTGTGCGTGTTATACGCCGATAAATACGGTACTTTTATCAGAATAGTTCAGTGTTTTTCTTTTGTACACTTTCTTTCCTGTTACAATGAAGGTTTCAACTGTCAATGGGTTAAGTGTGATCTGTGATTGTCTACAGCTAATTACATGGTACAGGGTGCTGTGATTGGTCCAGGTATCATGTGATAGCTGTGGGACAATCACAGCATAGTCAACAAAGCTGTTATGAATTCATTCATTCATAACAGCTTTGATGACATTGTGATCATGTGATAAACACCGGGCCCTGAGTACCGGGATCCAGTGGACACAGCAGCCCCCTTTAGCCCAAAAAAGGCACGTAGATGTACGTGATTGAGTCTGTACATGCCGCCATATATGTGCTGTGGCTGGTCGGCAAGTGATTAAATAGAACCCTTAAAGTTTAACTAGTTGTCTGTATTCACACCATAATTCGGCTCTGTCGTACCTCAGACAGAGAGCTTGTGACAAGGTGACAACCCAAGAACAATTGGGAAAAAGGGAGAAAGCGCTATCACCTGATAAGAGTCCAAACAAGGGCCTTCGTGGCAGGATATTGTTTTAATGAAAGCTGCAGATTTTAAAACAGTTATTATGATTGTTAAAATATTGATAAAATTAAAGCTTATATGACATTTTAAAGATTGGGTTTACAGTACATCTACATTGGGTTTTGGTACTTACTATGTGGTAGTCATACTTCCATTCCTCATATGACATACAGGGAACCTTCTGACATGGATGGTCTGGCAGCTGGTGACATCTCTGGTACACATATGAGATATTAGATCTTCCTGTGGTACCGTAGATAAATAACTCAAAGTAACTCTATCCGGTTCTCAGATGGTTGTGTCTCTTTCTTTTCTGCAGCCCAAAGTGACATACATCAACCAGGAGAGTTTACCACTAACTAGGAACAAACAATAGTTCCTTGTACTTTTTACATGAATACCTTGAACAGTCTTCTTAAATGTTTAATCATATTTCATATTTCCGAAGCTCTTCTTCCTTGTTCTTTACCCGAGCTGCATGATGTGACCTTTGTCACTTTTTATTCACTAGCTAGAATATGTTTTTTCCAATGTCTTATCCAACTGCTGCTCAATCTGTATTATATTAGCTCAGTCAGCTGCTTCTTCCATGCTGAGATTGTCTTCTTATAATATATTGGTGATCATAAACCACCATGAGATGAACAGCATCAGGTTGTAATTTTTAACCCCAATAGGTGTCATAAGTAGAGGAATCAGAACTTCCTTGTTCTTACCAAGGATCCTTCTAGAGATACGTTATATTACCAAAAGTATTGGGACGCCTGCCTTTACACGCACATGAACTTTAATGGCATCCCAGTCTTAGTCCGTAAGGTTCAATATTGTGTTGGCCCACCCTTTGCAGCTATAACAGCTTCAACTCTTTTAGAAAGGCTGTCCACAAGGTTTAGGAGTGTGTCTATGGGAACGTTTAACCATTCTTCCAGAAGCAATTTGTGAGGTCAGGCACTGATGTTGAAGAGGAGGCCTGGCTTGAAGTCTGCACTCTAAATCATCTAAAAGGTATTCTATCGGGTTGAGGTCAGGACTCTGTGCGGGCCAGTCAAGTTCCTTCATCCCAGGCTCGCTCATCCATGTCTTTATGGACCTTGCTTTGTGCACTGGTGGGCAGTCATGTTGGAACAGGAAGCAACCAACCCCAAACTGTTCCCACAAAGTTGGGAGCATGAGATTGTCCAAAATGTCTTGGTATGCTGCTCATTTTGCATTTAGTACCCCTGTAGTTCTGACCAACATTGTACCCCCAGTATTGTACTTTATGACACAATGGGAGCCACCAAAAGGACACGGGGCTTATACATTCAGGCCTAGCTGAGGTCACATGGTCAGTCCATTGTCCATTGCCACCTAAGCACTCTACTTCACTATTACAAGTATGGTGTGCCTCTGACAATATGCAAAGCGTTATTCACGACTTTCACACTAACACCATACTCTTGGTCATCCTTGGCAATCACACGACTCTGACTAGGGATGCCTTGTGCGCCGTGCCCAACATCTTAAAATATAACTTAGGGGAAACTTTTTTTTTTTATAGCTTTGGATAGAGAAGAGAAAGAATAGAACACCTGTCAGTTTTTATTGCTGTCTGTGTCTCTGTTAGGGAGATTTACCCTCTCTATTTGCCCTGTTTACCATTATCATTGCAAGCAAAAGTAAAAGAAAATCCCGCAATTTGGGTTGTCCCCAGAAAAGTAATATTGGGGAAATCTTGCAATGAGGATGCTAGCTCTGGTGACCAGGGGGTACCCAAGAGATTCCCTTAATTTCCAGGAATTTTCTTTCACTTCCTGTTTGGCTATGGGACAGGAAGTGAAGGGAAATCTTCCCAATGGAAGATTTCTTTAAGGGGGATTGGGCTGCCTCCAGGCCCACCTCCCCCTCATCTATCCATTTAATGCATGTGCTTCCATTGTGGAGACGCTTATAAATTCAGTAGCGTTTAGGACTGCAAGCATATACAGGGTGCCATGAAGAGGCCTTGCAGCTTATGCATGCGTTTGCAAATGCATGCTAACTAAACCCCTGTTTTTAACGCAGACTGTTGGACAGGTTTATTCGGTCAGTTGGCAGACTGGTTGGTGAGTCGAGCTATGGAATGTTCTGTTTTTGTCTTTCAAATCTTCCCAATGGGACACAGATGGCAAAAATAAACCTTACAGGGATTATAACCCTTCCTTATTCTATCCAAAACGAAAAAAAAAAAAAAGTTTTGCCTGTAGTTCTATTTTAAGCATGCTTCTAATTCCCCTAATTACTATCATCACCTAGCCAGCCAGGTTTGCATACAGTTTGGCACACCAGTATCCCTCTTCACCAAGTGGGTACATCATGTGGTGTACTGTCTAGTGTGGCCCAAGGGTGCGCTATCACACTTTACAACAGCAAGATTACCAAGATTCCACTAACTTCGAACACAAGAAGAAGCCATAGACTCAGTCCAACTCCATTTTATTGGCACATTTCTCAGCATAAGTCCATTAATCACAGCTCCCCCATTGTAATCATCATTGCCCAGTTTTCAATCAGTCAGCAGTTCTCTTTCCCGTGTATTGTAGTGTGCCCAATTGTAGGCATCCATGGCTTGTAACTGAAAGGGGTGTTTCTTAAGGCATCTCTCTTCTTTGGCTCTTGTTTACCCACTAGCCAGGCTCAGTCATCACTAACTAAGCCCCACCCAGGGTATATATGTAATCCTTCCAGGAGGAAATAAAATCCTCTCCCTACTGGAAGGAATTTAAAGAAGAAACACTTTTAAGGGGCAACAAAGCAACCCCTGCCTACAAGGCAGAAGGCCACATGAGTAGATGAGTGTTCTATCAGTTCTCTTATGTTAACAGGTTGCCACCAGTAGTAGTATCTCTACAGTGACATGGGCCTGAACTTTGATATATTCATTTTAATACTTTTGGTTCCTCATGATGGGGTGTCACTGTCACTTTCCTGGTATCTCTAACTCCATGAGAAGTCCATGAAATAAATGGACTGTCATGTCTTGTGCCATTTGTGTTGGATGATGCAACAAGTGGCATCACTGAACGGTTTGGAGAACTGAAGAGAAGTGGGGAACATCTAAGAACTCTGTCAGACTAAATTTACTTGCACCCAGAAAATGGAAATGTTTTACATACTTCCAGCTTTTAAAAGTTTTCTTGGGCCTCCTGCGGTTGTTATTTATTTATTTATTTATTTTTTAAGCTGAACATCAGGCAAATATAAAAGGCATATATTGTAGCTCTGTAATCATTAATGTATCATTGAGTATATTTTTTCAAATGCAAGCATTTCCGCCTAGTATCAGCCTT
Source organism: Aquarana catesbeiana (assembly GCA_037953035.1). NCBI lineage: Eukaryota > Metazoa > Chordata > Amphibia > Anura > Ranidae > Aquarana > Aquarana catesbeiana. The sequence continues at coordinate 5,643,123 of JBBHAA010000512.1, read as the reverse complement.
TAGCAATAGTACAGCAGAGCTTTAGACTGAGAGATAGAGAAGCAGCACAAAGAGCCAGTCATGTGTGTTGCAGTGCAAGATGATGATAGGAGAAAAGAGGAGGGTGACAGAAAGATGAGCTTAGTTGTATAAGGAGAAAAGCACCAAATACTAAAAGTATGAAGTCAAGATTTATTGTATTCAGAATCTTGTATCATAAAAATTCAAAGCATTTCGGGAGTTCAAAGATCTTCCCCCTTCATCCGTGTGTAAAATGTGACAGACTCCTGACACCCGACTGGGTATCTCCACCAGAGAGCTGCTTCATCGACGCTGGAACATAGGAACGAGGTGTTATAGCTGAGAATTGCACCCAAGAACTAGATGACCATAGCTTAGGTGCAAACAGGAACCACTTTATTAAACAGAAATACAGGTTATTATACACATTTTTTTATTCAAAAATAGGGGCAGTCACCACATGAACAATGCAAACTTCTAACAGCTAACTAATTAACCAGTTAGCTAATTAACAGTTAGGCACCTAGACCAACTATCATAGGCGTGCGCACAGGGTGTGCCAGGTGTGCCTGGGCACACCCTAATCACTCTGTGTGGCACAGATTCCCCCCTGTTTAGACCCCTTTTATTTCATCAAAGCCACCTAATGGGGCTCCTAAAAAACCTGTAAAAAAAAAAAAAATTATTAAAAAAAAAAAATAAATTTTAAAAAATAATAATAAATGAAATAATAAAAATAAAAACTACTGACACTGTCCATTGCTCCACTGACACTGTCATAGGCATATGTGTTTGAGCTTGGGGGTGCACACCCTAATGCAATAGGCTGCGCACACCTATGCCAACTATGATAGTCAGGGAGCACCCACCCCAGTCTGTCTGGCAACAGTTCTCCAGCATTCAAGAAGACTCGGGCTATCCAAATTTCATTAATCAGCTTTCTTTTCACATGCATCTTCTCACTGAGTTTCAAGTTGGCAGAGGCCATCATGGCTTCCTTGACTGTTAAATGTGGTAATAACATGTCATCTTGCATTATATAACAGGACATCTTCCTAAATGCTCGTAGCTCCCTCAAATTCCAGGGTTCATAGTCAGTAGGCAAGAGGCTACCCTGCAGTACCCTCCAAAAGCCCCTGTCCTGGTTGGGTCTGTCACAGGTCTGTCACAGGTTTGTAGTATGATTAAATGAGGTGTGCACTGGTGTCAGGGAAATGGCCATAGGTCTGGTAATGTCGCCAATACTCATCATGGCTTCACCAGACAAACCTTCAGGCGCATTGGCGTACTCAGATGCGTGGCAGCGCTAACGGATATACACAGATTAGTGACGGCAGTGCGCAGGCAAAGGTTGCTGACGCCTACTGCCTATATAAACCCATTGCTGATTTTCCTGAGTTGCTGGATTATTATCAGCTCCCCTGTGTTCCTGCATTCTGATCTTGGACTTCTCCTGAATGACCCGGCTTCCTATTCCCACTTATCCTGATCTCCTGGCTTGACCCCTGGCTTATATTCTGACCTACTTCTGCCTGCTCCACTGCTTGATCCTGGCTTGGCTCACCGACTCTGCTTCTGGCTGTCTTACTATGAAAGACCTTGACTTGTTCCAGTGTCCCTACCTGAATCCTGAATCTGCTTAAGGACTGATCTTACTGTGTATGACCCCTGGCCTGGGTTCTGATCCTCCTACCAGATTTCCCAGGTACCCGCTATGTCTGGCTCCTTTCTAGCACGCCTACCACACAGTGCATCCAGCTTGCTCCAGCTGCTCCACAGTGATCAAGTTATCAGGCCACAGCCAACGGCAAACCCTGCTTCTTTGGGCACTGCATTCCCTGTTCTACCTTCAGGGTTGTGCTGCACTCAGCCGCAAGGGGAGCCCTCTCAGCACCTTGGCCTCCAACTAGACTTCTGATGACTGGGCTGATACAGTCAAAGGGATCCTAAGGGGTAATTAGGATGATCGCTCCAGAAGGCCGACTAAGCAGTTGATTTAAAAACTTCTGAAAAATAAGAATGTTTTTACTCACCTGTTCCTCCAACCATTCCTCAGATCTTTGCCCTCTTACAGAGTTACGACCGCTACCAGAATTCCCACATCTCCACATCCAGTACTTTCAGGAGTGTTGGATGCCTGCATCCCCCCTCCCCTCTCACCCCCACTGTGTGCTGTGATATCACCCACACGCCTTTACACCTCTTATAGGGGGCAGAGGATGGTACCACATTGCGTGGTCTTTTACAGAAAACATTTTTTATTTTAATTTTTTTCATAAGGCAACAGAGTCAGTTTAAGCATGGGTGAAATATGTTATTCACATATATCAGAAGTATACAAATTACTAAAGGCTATTATATCTCTACCCAATTGTAAATCTCCTGGCCCTGATGGGCTGACAGGTAAATATTACAAATTTCTTAAAAACACACTAGCCCCCACACCTCTGCCAGGTATTCAATGATGCCACCTCCTCTTCAGCCTCTAAAGTAGAAATATTGAAAGCATTGGTTATAACCCTGCCAAAAAACCGATAAAGAGCCTGACATACCTCAAAACATTCGCCCAATATCACTCCTCTATGCCAAACTGATAGCGACACGCCTATGAACTACATGCCTTCACTTATTCATAGAGACCATACAGGGTTTACCAAAGGAAGACAATCAGCTGACTCAACCAGACACCTAATTAATGATATCCCCCTCTTCTGAACGCACCAGAACGCCTTCTCTGCTTCTTTCCTTAGATGCAGAGAAGGCGTTCGACAGGGTGCATTGGGAATACCTTAAGTCAGTTTCATATAAATTTGGATCCAAAGACAGAATTTTACCAGCCATATCTGCTCTATTTTCCAAACCCTCTGCCCAGATTTATGTGGACAGGATGCTCTCACACCCCTTCCACATAACGAATGGAACAAGTCAAGGATGCCCCATTTCCCCTTTGATCTTCAATTTAGTTATGGAGCCCCTGTCAGAAACAATGAAATCAGGCCGAAACAGAAGTACAGTCATATCACACTTGTTTAATAATAAAAGTCAAAAGAACAAACGTAGTCAAAAAATAGCCAAAGTTCAGTAAACCGGAACGGATAGTCAGCCAAGCCTAGAAGTCAGGGATCAATGTAGTGGAACAGCAAGCAGGATCTGGAGCCAGAAGGGATGACAGCAAAGCAAGACTTGAACAGGATCGCAGGAGATAGGCTCTGTGATGTTGACTAAGGCGAAGGCAGAGATCCTCTGGACTGGACGGCTTAAGTAGGCAGGACTGATGAGCAGTATATCATCAACAGCTGAGTAACTGTGAAGAGATAGAAGCTGGCAATTAGCCGACAGCTGAGTGGCCAGCTCAGAGAAGGAAGGGCTGAGCCCAGACCTGACAGCCCCTGGCAGAGCGGATCCATTCAGACCCACTTATCTCTGGTGTTAAAGAAGGGTATACGGATCACAGAATATGTCTATTCGCAGACGATGTAATCCTCATGATTACTAATGTGACTACTTCCCTACCAAGAATGCAACAAATCCTTATGAACTTCAGAAACATATCCTACTACAAAGTCAGTGATGCTAAATCCCATATTCTAGACTTATGCCCCATACAAATGATCGGAATTTCAGTCACAAAAAAACCTTGGATGGTTTTTCCAACAGAATTCTGCTCAAGCTTGCCTTGCATACACACGGTCACACAAAAGTTCTCTAAACTTTCGACCGTCAAGAACGCGGTGACGTACAACACTACGGCGAGTCGAGAATATGAAGTTCAATGCTTCCGAGCATGCGTCGAATTGTTCCCGAGCATGCGTAGAAATTTTGCGCGTGGGAATTGCTACAGACGATCGGAATTTCCGATAGGAACTTTTTCCTTCGGAAAAATAGAGAACCTGCTCACAATCTTTTGCTGGCGGAAGTTCCGCCAGCAAAAGTTCGATGGAGCATACACACGGTTGGAATTTCCAACCAACAGCTCACATCGGACTTTTGCTGGCGGAATTTCCGGGGCATTAGGAGTAGACAGGATGACTAGGAACCTATTAACAAATCTCTTTTCTTACCAGTGGAAAGCCCCGGGAAAATCATACCTGGGCATAACCCTAACCAAATCTACCAAACAATAATTTCAGAATAGGTTCCTACCCTTTAAACAACAACATGAGAAGTAAACAAATTTCCCTTCTGATGCAATGCAGTCTATCTGTACTTTGTTCACCAGAACCATATCAGCGCCTGCAGTAAAATAAAGTTCAAGTGACATGCAAATAGTCTCTAACAATATGTGCTAATTCCGCATTTAGAAAGGTGATTATTGCTACCAGGCTGCAAGATTTTGAATTATGATTAGATAAGTATATTCATATAGATATTAGATATGCATATTGGGGAGCTTGATGTTTGTTTTTAAGTGTAAGTCCATTTTTTCATGTGCAGAATCTAATAAAATCATGTCTGACAAGGACTATATTTGCTGGTTATTCTGTGGCTTATGGGGTGGAGTTTTCACTATTGTTACATAGTCTACAGTTGACTTCTTTCTAAGCATCTTTGGCAATCCCATTGTCCTGTATGATGTGAACAAAAGTTTGTGTGTGCTAGTCCAAAATCAGGCATATATGATGTTAAATATAGGGAATTAAGTAGTTATTAACTACTTAAGGGCCGGGTCTTTTTTACAAGTTAAAATCTTTTTTTTTACTAGAAAATTAATTAGAATCCCCAAACATTATATATATCAGACACCCTAGAGAATAAAATGGCGGTCATTGCAATACATTATGTAAAGTTAGCCCAATTTTTTTGTATATTGTGAAAGATAATGTTACGCCAAATAAATTGATATGAAAGAAAAATTGCAGCTCACAAAGCTCCAGACCTGTTGAAGACACCCTCCCTATTACGATCCTGCAGGTGCTGGCTCTGCTCAAATTTGTAAGAAAGGAAAAAATCCTGGACCGCGGCACACCGCTAAATAAAGGCATCTTTATTTAAACGATTAAAATGCAAAAACAGTCAAATCTTGTGCATAGAAGACAGGCAAAACCAGCTAACGCGTTTCACATCATGGATAGATGCTTAGTCATAGCTAAATGAACAAGATCTGATCATGTGTATAAATAGAGGAGCATAAAAAAATGAACAACCAATCAAATGTGAAGTTGTATTAGAAAGAACCTCCCCACACGATCAGACCTTGTTAATGCCTAAAATCAAAAACACCTGGGGGGGGGGGGGCAAAAAGCAAAAAACACAAACTAACATATACTGAAAGCAACATATTTAAATTTAAACCAATGAGTGGATGAAAAAAGTATGCACGATTGTAAGCTTGATGCAACTTCCCTCCATGGTGCGATAAAAGGCAAAAGATCAGAAATAATAAGGAAAAATGCATAAGTAAATTGATACCCAACATGTCAAACTTCAAAATTGCGCCCACTAGTGGAATGTCGACAAACCGGTAAGCCTCCATTACCTTACTATCAGGTGACGGGCAGCACCAGTGGAGGAATACAGACCCAGGGTCTTGCTTTGGATATCCCAATTTTTGGACTTTATTGCACTTTATGAACTGTTTTCACTAAATTTGTTATTTATAATTCTTTTCATTTGCACAATCAATTTGATATTTTTTCATTTGCACGATTAATTGAATTTTATTAGATTTTTATTAATTTATTTTAGTAGTTACTAGTCACTTTCAGCACGGTGTTGGTTCACTGTCATATTACACACATTGTTTGCGACATTTTTTTCAGCGCTGCATTTTTTCTTTTTATAATGTCGACAAACGTTTACCCTTAAAAATCTGCATAGGCGACGTCTAAAAGTTTTGAGTTACAGAGGAGGACTAAAATTATTTCTCTTGCTCTAACGATCATGACGATACCTCCCACGTGTGGTTCAAACACCGATTTCATATACGGGCACAACTTACATATGTGCTCGCTTCTGCGCGCCAGCTCAGCGGGATGGGGCTCCTTACATTTTTTTTTTCTTATTTATTTTACTTTTTATTTTTTATTCTTACGCTGTCCTTTTAAAAAAAAAAAAAATTGGATTACTTTTTTTTTCCTAATACAAGGAATGTAAACATCCATTATAACAGAAAAAAAAGCATGACTGGACCTCTTAAATGTGAGATCTGGGGTCAAAAAGACCTTAAAACTCACATTTACACTAAAATGCATTAAAAAATAAATAAAAATCAATAAACGTCTTTTTTTTTGTACAAAAAATTTTTTCAACCTTTAAGAGCATTGGGCGGAAGTGACGTTCAACGTCGCTTCCGCCCTCCAATGCTATGGAGCCAAGGGGGCCTTCTTCCTTTCACTCGGCTCCAGGCCTGTCAGGGGAGAGGACCCGATCATCTCCGCCGCTACCAATGGCTCCGGCACTTGAGCTCCTGTCAGGGGACAACTTGAGGGTAGACAGTGCAAATACAATACAATACACTTTAATACAGTAGGAATCAGAGGGCCCTGCTCCTTAGAGCTTACAATCTAAGAGGGAAGGTCAAGAGATACAAGAGGTAATAACTGTGGGTGATGTGCTGATTGAGAAGATAAATGTATAGTTGTTAGGTGGGGGCCAGATAGGCTTCTCTGAAGAGATGAGTTTTCAGGAATCGTCTGAAAGTGGATAAAGTAGGAGAAAATCGGACGGATTGGGGTAGAGCATTCCAGAGGATGGGGGAGGCTCTGGAGAAGTCCTGAAGGCGAGCATGGGATGAGGTGACAAGGGAGTTTGAGAGCAGGAGGTCTTGGGAGGAACGAAGAGAGCGATTAGGTTGGTATTTTGAGACTAGGTTAGAGATGTAGCTGGGGGCCAGGTTGTGGATGGCTTTGTAAGTTATAGTTAGTATCTTGAATTTAATTTGGTGACTGAGTGGCAGCCAATGGAGGGATTGGCAGAGGGGTATAGCAGACGCTGAGCGGTTTGTGAGGTACACAAATTACATTTATATAATTTTGTTTTCACACAAATAGAGCTGTCTGGGATTTGTTCACTACTGGGTTTTTTTTTATTTTTTTATTATATAAACAAAGAAATTCCAAAAATTTGGGGAAAAAACATTTTTTTTATTTTTTTATAAATTCTTTATTTTACAAGTGAAATTACAGACAAGTAGCCACCTGAGAAAGTCAAAACTGACAAAACATACATGGAGCGTTCAGCAGATCGTACATGAGAATATGAATACTCGTAGAGCTACTTGCATATAAAGAGGCACATTAGGGATATAATGAGGCACAACGTATCAAGTTAAAGACAATTTCTTCATCTCTCAGCTATTGATTGCGATTAGCATAACAATTAAATAAGTTGTGAACACACTTTAATAACTTCTTGGACAATGAATAGTATATGAAGAACTACCCGTCATTTGGGCTTGGAACATATTCTCATGTCTGTCGTGGATAAACCCACTATACTCTTACGCTATTAAGCACCCATCCAGACGTTTGGTATAATGCATCCTTAAGTAACTCATGTCTCCCCCTTTCCCCAGTAAACAGACATTACCACATTCTTACGTCCTCATCTCAGCACGACTGCCTTACCGAACAGTTCACTGGTTCTTTTATTCACACACAAACAGGAAGCCACAAACTGAAAGCCCTGCCTTCAACAGCCAATCGCCTCCTACACAGGATGTGACCTCACAGGATATGACCAAATAAGGATATGACAACACAGGATGCAACTACACAGGATGTGAATGTCAACACAGGAGAAATGAATTTATACAACCAACACAACAATGACTAGGGGAGTCTTATGGGCGTGTGTGAGCGGGGGGGGGGGCAGTGTGTACAATCTCCAGCCCCCTGTCTCTGTATCACAGGGAGCCTGAGATCATGAACACTTCTCCCGACCACAACAATTCAAAGAATCCCGTTCCTATCGTTTGTTCGTGAATCCTTATTCTGCGTTGTTCAGAGAACAAAGCATACCCGGACTTTACTACTGTCTCTGTGGATGAGAGATTATCTGCAGGTGTATGCTCATGGCAACAAAAATATGTTGATCAGGCACACAGGGGTGACACGAGCGCACATCCGCTAAACCGATAATGTCTTTGCAGATGATCGTTCTGTGCATCGCACAGGGGCCCTTTGCTGGTGGACATGTCCCCACTCTGCAAACACTTCTGTACATCCCCAAGGAGCTTTCCACTACCAAACAGATATCAACCAGCATCAGTCTGCCCCAGTCAGCTCTTTAGAGCTGGTTGCAGGAGTACTAACACTGGGAGACATTTATGACAATACATATTAAAATACATCTTCATAAAATTTCCACAAAATGTCCAACTCATAATGTCTCCAGTAGCCAACACTGAGGACCAGGAAGAAAGCCGAATATATTTCTGCTTAGCGAAGCAACCAGACGGGTAGGTATATGAACAAAAACGTTGCCGTATCTCCCGGAGCGAAAAAACTTCCGGTGGATAAAAGAGGAAAGAAAAAAAGAAAGGTAATAAAAGATGAGGAAGAAAGGGGGCAGAAAAAATAGGGGGGGTAAAAATGGAAAAATAGTAGGGGATGCTGTTGAGAGGAGGGTGCACCTCAGATCCTAAAAGCTTGAGTACAGTTACAACTGAATCATTTTTTAATCAGTTTTGATTCCCTGTAGAAGTCCAATTGGACGAAACGTGTCGGGCAAGGCATACTATTCCCTAGACTTTATTTTATCTTATGTGATCACGTTTTTATCATTTGTATATTGGTTTGTTCCAATAAACCTACCTTTTTGATCTGCACGGTTGGAGCACTCCATTCTTTTCTTTCCACACTCTTTTATGGATACGAGACCTGGATGCCCCCTACTGAACATAGGATCCTTTTCGGGTGGTGGACACCACTGCAGTTGTTCCAGCTAAGGGGAGATGTCCTTTGAGATCCGGCACATCCACCTCCTTCCTGGACAGCCATCCATCTGGATCTCTAAGCTCGTTTGATTCGGTGTCACTGGCATCCGAATCCACCTGTTCTGGTAAGAGTGTTTAACCTCTTTCTACTTCAAGATTTCCATGTAGAAGAATTATATACCAGAAGATTTCTTCACTCACACTGGATTTCACTTTTTTATTGCACTGTGGGACTTTACCATTCATGTTGTTTATACTCACATTATGGTGGGTCATTACCCATAGGTTATTGAATCACATTTATTATAACACATGTTTTTTGTTATGTTTTTGTTTCAGCGCTACATTTTTACACTATAACTGAATCATTGCTCCTCAAGCATCCATCACAAAAGACTGATAAGCTGACAAGAAAAGAAAGTCTGTCCAAAAAAAAACACATATTTTTTCATCAGTGCAGTGTCATCATACGCCTGATGTGGCAGTGATTAGGGATACTGATTGGTGACAGTATGTAAAAAAAAAAAAAAATTCTTTTAACATTTTATTTTCTTTTTTTAAGATTCTTTTTTGTTTACATACTGTCATCAGAGTAGTTCAGTGTCACCATAGTGGCACTATACCAATCTGGGGGGGGGGGGTGTGAGCAGGATTTTTTTTTTTTTTACACTGTTATTGCTTATAACAGTGATGATCACTGTTATAAGCAATCATTTTTACTGCCATGAATGGCTTTAAATCATAACGGCTTGCTTACTACTGCGATCTATGATTGGATACAGCTAATCACATGGTACAGGGTACCAGGTGCCATAAGATAGCTGTGGGCCAATCACAGCATCACAATATTAATTAAACAGTCATGAATGGAATCCATTTATGATTGTTTTGTTTCCATTGTAATTGCTAGATCGCTATGATTGGTCATAGTGATCACATAATACCCCAGCTGCTCACAGCGGCCAGGTACCTAGCACCACGATTTCCCTGTGTCCACCTCACACAGTGATCACGGGATAGTGCATCATGTGCGCCGTGTATAAATAAATGATCAGTGCTACACATTAGGGATAGCTGTTAGCAATAGAGGAAATACACAACCCTTGAATAAACATAAAAACAAAATTGCAGCACTAACATTGATTAAGGATTTTTACAGACTATTTGATTTGACATTTGGTCACCATTTAGATTTATTTTGCATAACTAAGGAGCACTGCACTTTATATGGACTCATATGGACTATTTGGTGTGATTCATTGTTAGCGCTGCAATTTTGTTTTCCTAGGTTTTGACTGAACTGTTTGCTCCTCGCCTGAACCTTTGTCTGTTCAGCCTCTTGTTTTTCAGGAGCCGAGCATCAAATAGAGAAGTGGTATTTCTACCGTTTTTATGAAAGACAACTTCCTTCCTGCTCTAAATGGTTCCTAATGCAGCGTACACACGAGCGGAATGTCCGACAGGAAAAGTTAGACAGAATTGTTTCATCGTATAAACCGCTCGTGTGTAGGCTTCATCGGACCTTCCCTTTCGAAAATTCTGACAGACCTAGAAATAGAACATGTTCTAAATCTTTCCGCTGGAACCAGTTCTTATCGGGAAAAGCGCTCTTCTGTATGCTGTTCCGACGGACCAAAAATGACACATTCTCTGAAGCAAGTATGAGACGGAAGCTATTGGCTGCTGGCTATTGAATTTCCTTTTTCTAGTCCCGTCGTATGTGCTGTACGTCACCACGTTCTGGACGGTCGGACTTTGGCCGGACTTTGGATTGACCGTGTGTAGGGAAGACCGCTGGAATAGAATTCCGTTGGCGTTCCGTCTGAGAAACCTTCGGAGTTTATTCTGATGGACAAACCGGTAGTGTGTATGCGGCATAAGGAAGCAGTAGGTGCTGTCACAGACACATTGGCTTACATGGGCGTGAATCCTCCTGACCACGTAAGTGAAGGGGTGGAATAGCAGTAAAATCACTGCCCAAGGCTCTTTTCCTCATCAACATGGGGACAAGATGCTTTGCCAAGGGGGCTCCCCCTGTAAAGGTACCTCTCATGTTGAGGGAATGTGACCTCATCTGGTATGATTCAAGAGGAGGGGCCACATGCACATCCCCTTTTTCCTGTCCAGCCAGGCTGCATGCTTGTATTAGGGATCTGGTATGTATTTTTAGGGTGACCTCTGGCAATTTTTTTTCTTTTTATGCATTGGGATGTCCCTTAAAGGGATACTAAAGGCTTAAATGTTTTTTTAAATAACAAACATGTTAAACTTACAGTATGTAGCACCCTCCAGCGTTGATAGCTTGCTACAGTTATTAGGTTTTTGTTGTGTGTGGGTAAATTCCAGGCTTGGCTAGCAGCCAAGCCTGTCTGTTTTGATCTGGGTTGGGAGTGACTCAGGCAGAGCTGGATGACTCATCAGCAGCTCCTCTGATAACCCCCCAGGCTATCTAGATACATGGAGAAGTTTCTGCAACCAGATGGGAGGGGTCAGGAGGAGCTAGCTGGAGTATCTTGTGGATCCTGACCAATCCCCAACCTGGGTTGGCAGGGGGCAGGTCTCCTTAAATACTCAGGGTCAGCCCAGCTGGGGAGTGGTTTTTTGGGTGGAAGCTGGAGATGGAGTGCTAGGCTGTCATGGCCTCTAAGACAGATCGCCAGTCTGGGGGGGTGACCTTGGGCCTGGGCTTGGGTGCGGATGGGACCCTCTCAAAACACATGAAGGTGTTTTGGACAGGAGGCACGGGAGCAAGGGGAGGATAGCAGGAGAGCACTGCCTGGCAATTCTCCAGGAGGAACAACAAGTTGCAGCCAGGAGGGCTGGTGAGTGACACATAGTCAGAAGGACTGGGAGAGTGCAGTCTGGGATGGGTGTAGAGCCGTGGAGCAGCCCCAATCCTCTTCTTGGGTCTCCCACCAGTACTCTGGGCTCCTTTCCCCTGCTGTGTGTCCCCATAGCATATCGCTTGATATGAGGGCACTCATGCATACTTAAGGCTGCCAGGAGGGGGCTCAGCCCTGACAAAGCTCCCTCCTCACTGGCTGTGATTGACAATAGCTTCCACTGCTGCCTCTGAGCCAATGAGGCCGCACAGAGTCGGGACAGCAACTGCTCATTGCTGGATGAGGATTGAGCTCAGGTAAATATTGGGGCTGCGGGGGGAACTGCATACTGAAGGTTTTTTTATCTTCATGTATAGAATGCTGAATGATGGTTAAAAATCTTCACATTTTTCAACTACTTTAATGTCCCTACAAGACCTGCAAAAATAGATACGGTATTGGGTTCCCTCCCTAAATGCATACCAGACCCTTTGAGGCTGATATGGATTTTAAGGGGTGGCCTTGTGCGTTTTTTTTTTTAAGTATTCCCTTAAAATGCATGCTAGACTCAAGGGAGGTATGCATTTAGGGAGGGAATTCTATATATTTTTTTTTTTGCATGGCGTGCTACAGCTAATATGACATTTACAAAAAAAAGAAAAAAAGATTATTTTTTTAAAAATATCATTTGATATTTGATATGAAATTTGATAAACATTTTGAATGACCTTCGGAGGGGTCTATGTGATTTTTTTTCAATAGAAATCAGATGGGAAATGCTACTTGCCGATCCTTTACAAACATGTTTCCTTTGTTTAAAGGCTCCCGTACACTTTTTTCTTTTCAATGTTTGCACTGGTACATGTTCTTCAGGGCAGTACCCCCCTCTCCCCATACATTTTTTTTGACAACCCTTTGCCTATTTGCCCAGGAAATGGCCATTTTTTAATTTGACAGATTCAGCTTCCCTATGATTTCAATAGGGTTCGGCATCAGAAAGCCATTGAATTTAGAAAACACTGCTCAAACAGTTTGATTCATCCTTAATCATTATCTAGCCAATTCCCTATCCACAAATTGAGGTTGTCAAGTCATCAACACATGTAATAGAAGTAAATAATACCAACACAGCAAAAATAGATCATATTTATTACAAACATTTCTAAACATTAAAAGCCGGGAGTAAATGCTACCCTCAAAGATAAAATCAATATCACAAATTGTTGAATTTGTTTTGCATACATGTCTACATTTTTTTTACCTGTACATTGGATACTAGATGGTAAAAAATATCACACATACAGTAAATAAAAAATAAGCACTATACATGGTATACATAATTCTAACATGGAATCACATATGTCTACGCGTTTCATGGGTCTTGCCGGCTTCTTCAGGAAAAGGAAAACCAGTAAACTACTGTATTTAAAGCAGAGATCCACCCATTTAAAAGTCAGCAGCTACAAAAAGTGTAGCTGCTGACTTTTAATAATCGGACACTCACCTGTCCCAGGGTCCAGCGATGTGAGCAAACTAAGCCCCACCCCCTCCTCTCTGTGGCGCCAGCATTGTAACTGTGGATGCCCGGCTGTGGCTTCACAGTCGGGCACGCACTTCGCATGCATGAGCCACACTGTGCACTGTGAATGGCCGGGCAATCTTCTGGGACCTGTGACACGTCCCAAAATATTGCAGGGAGGGAGGGGGGAGAGGTGAACTTCCTTCCGGTGCTGCGGAGCCCCGTGAGGAAGTGGGAGCTGGGTGCCTCTATAAAGAGGGCATCTGCCCCCCCCCCAAAAAAAAATTACATGCCAAATGTGGCATGTCAGGGGGTCACCAACACTTAAAGCAGAAGTTCCATTTTTGGGTGGAACTCCACTTTAATAGAACTCATCTTGATGTCAATATGAGTACAGTGTGATCAGTATCGAAGGATTGTTCCATTAAAGCATGGCCACATGTCATTATATATGAATGAAAATAAAGTGCAAATGTTCGTCCACCACTCAAATAGTAGGGACCCCTGTCCCGCTGGGGAAAAGGCCTCAAATTCACCCTCTGTTTTATCTATGTTATAAAGTAAGAACTGTCTCCATATGTTTTCTTGCAGGTAACAGGCAAAAACATGGAGTAAAAACAATAAGGTTACAGAAAAGCAAATTCCTTATCATTCTAATGATGCCTATATCTAACCACTTGACCCCCTTAATGACCAGGCAATTTTTTGCGATACGGCACTGCGTTATTTTAACTGGCAATTCCGCGGTCGTGCGACGTTGTACCCAAATAACATTTGTGTCCTTTTTTTTCCCAGAAATAGAGATTTCTTTTGGTTGTATTTGATCACCACTGCATTTTTTTTGTGCTATAAAAAAAAGCCCTACAATAAAAAAAAAAAAAAAACTATATTTTTTACTTTCTGCTATAAAACATATCCACGGAAAAAGTAAAAAAAAAAATCCAATTTACTTTATAAATTCAGGCCAATATGTATTCTGCTACATATTTTTGGCAAAAAAATTCCCAATAAGTGTATATTGATTGGTTTGTGCAAAAGTTATAGCATCTATGAACTATGGGATAATTTTATTCATTTTTATTTATTTATTTATTTTACTAGTAATGGCGGCGATCGGCGACTTATAGCGGGACTGTGATATTGCGGCGGACATTTGTACACTAACTGGAACTTTTTGGGGACCAGTGACACTAATACAGTGATCAGTGCTAAAAAAATATGCACTAGAACTGTACTAATGACACTGGCTGGGAAGATGTTAACTTCAGGGGCGATCAAAGGGTTAACTGTGTGCCTATCCAGTGTTTTTCCAAACTGTGGGGGAGGTGCTTTTACTAGGGGAAGACATGGATCCTAGTCCCTGCTTTGCAGAGACACAGGATCCATGCCTTCCCTCCTGTCAGAACAGCGATCTGCCTTGTTTACATAGGCAGACCGCCGTTCTTTCTCTTGCGGGATGATCGGCGGGTGCCGACGGACTTCGAGTGCGCCGTACCCGCTGATCGTACCAAGCTGCTAGTGGCGCACATTCGCGCCCTCTACCTGAAAGTGCATGATCACATACTGTATATATTTGTGATCCTGTGCACAGCTACCGCCCTGTAGCAGTAAAACTGCACTTGGGGCAGTCAGCAAGTGGCTATGCATTGTGTAAGAAGAGGTGTGGTGGGGCTAGGTCTTTATTTTATTTAGTTTTGTTCTCAGTTCATCTATCACATCAGAAAAGTTTACATTGTTGGACTGACTATTGGGACTTTTACGTGCAGATAGTGGCTTAGGACTCGTTTTCCTTAATGGTGTGTCAAGGCTCTCACCTTTGCACATTGAGTCGCTATTATCACATAGATCCGTTGACCTCTCACAGCTGGGTTTTGGCTCAGAACTCTTATAAGTATACCCAATCTCAGGAGGTTTATTGTATAAATGGATCTCTGAAAATTCATCAGTGGGTGGTTTCTTTGATCTCTCAGAACTGTACCGCATCCTAGAAGTTTCATTGTTCAACTGGTTGGTTGGGTAATGGTCCTTCAGTTCGTCCATCACATTAGAAAAGTTTGCATTGTTGGACTGACTATTGGGACTTTTACGTGCAGGTGGTGGCATAGGAATCATTTTCCTTATTGGTGTGTCAAGGCTAGGCAGTTTCTCTGATATCTCAGAATCAATCCCTATATTAGAAGTTTTACTACAGCATTCATCCATTTGGTATTCATTGCCGGGCAGCATCTCTGAATGTTTAGAGCTGTACCAATTCGTTGACTTTTCTTTAGGTTTAGGGTCAGGTCTGTCATTGATCCACGTATCAATAGTCTCATAGATGTTCTCAGTCTCAGAGCTGTCCCATGTCTCTAAGCTCTCAACGCTGGATGGTATTTTTTGACTTTCATAGTAAATATTGCAGAACTGTGGAGGGCTTAATGGTATCTCAGACTCCTCATTGCTGCCTATTGGTATTGAACTTTTCCTCATGGACTTAAAATCAACATAGTCATTCCATATCTGAGGACCCTCATTGCTGAATGATACCTCTGGACTATTGTTGCTGTTCAATGGCTTTAAAACCTCATATGTTGATTTTATGTTGGGACTCCTGTCACCATGCAGTGGTTTTATATCTTCAGTTCCGTGCTTTGTTTTATTGGCGTCTGTGAGCTTTTCCTCCAGATTGTGTCTGCCGGACTGAGGTTCAGGAACTCTGTGGGTGCTGCTTCCCTGTAACGCTGTACATGTGTGAAACAAAAAGAAAATGTTTTCATATGCAGATCATAGGGTAGGAAGCAATGTGCAAAAGGTTGTTATTTGTTTGTAATATGTAACCATTTGTCTGATATTGGCCAGTCCAATCCAATTGGGCAAGCCCATTTTCCAACTTCTATTAAAATAAATTTTACTTTATTTTATGTTTAACAATATTTGACAATAGTTGATTTAACCGCTTGCCGACCGGCTCACGCCCGTTATACGTTGGCAGAAGGGCACGTACAGGCAGATTAACATACCTGTACGTTGCCCTCTAAGAAGCAGTTTGCGGGCGCACGAGCGCTGCCGGCGGTGCGTGCGCGCGCCCGCCGCAAACTGCTTCTTAGAGGGCAACGTACAGGTATGTTAATCTGCCTGTACGTGCCCTTCTGCCAACGTATAACGGCGTGAGCCGGTCGGCAAGCGGTTAAATCAACTATTGTCAAATATTGTTAAACATAAAATAAAGTAAAATTTATTTTAATAGAAGTTGGAAAATGGGCTTGCCCAATTGGATACACGTGATTGTCTCACGGAGAGGAAAAACGTGGAAATGCTGATGTAAACAAGCATTTTCCCATTCTGCCTAGTGACAGGACACTGATCACAGCTCCCTGTAATCGGGAGCGGTGATCAGTGTCGTGTCACACATAGCCCCTCCCCCCTCACAGTTAGAATCACTCCCTAGGACACACTTAACCCCTACGGCGCCACCTAGTGGTTAACCCCTTCACTCATTTTTAATTGCACTGATCGCTGTATAAATGTGAATGGTCCCAAAAATCGCGCCAAAAGTGTCTGATCTGTCCGCCATAATGTCGCAGTCACGATAAAAATCGCTGATCGCCGCCGTTACTAGTAAAAAAAAATATTTTAAAAAATGCCATAAAACCATCCCCTATTTTGTAGACGCTATAACTTTTTTTTTTTACCAAAAATATGTAGAAAAATATGTATCAGCCAAAACTGAGGAAAAAAATGTTTTTTTATAGATTTTTTTGAGATATTTATTATAGCAAAAAGTAAAAAATAATGCGTTTTTTTTTCAAAATTGTCGTTATTTTTTTGTTCATAGCGTAAAAAAATAAAAACCGCAGAGGTGGTCAAATACCACCAAAAGAACGCTCTATTTGTGGGGAAAAAAGGACGTTAACTTTGTTTGGGAGCCACGTCGCACGGCCGCTCAATTGTCAGTTAAAGCGACGCAGTGCCGAATCGCAAAAAGTGCTTTGGTCTTTGGGCAGCCAAATGGTCCGGGGCTTAAATGGTTAGATATTTTATATGTTTTTTTTTTTTCTTACCTGAAGTAGTATTAAAAGGTGTCAAGGTTTTTAGTTTTGTCATTAGGGTTTTGGTGTTATTTTTTTCAGTTTTTGAAACCAAAAGCAAATCAGAAGCTAGTTTCCTAATAGTGGGCTGACCCTCCAGGATCCGAATCTTCTCCTCATGACTGCTGTCCGCCACATCATCAATCACCACGATCACATTGTCTCTCCCTGTGGACACACACAAGTTTCACTCATATTAGTCACATTCTATCATCTTCTCCTTTCCATTCCTCTATAACCTCCCTCCTGTCCTTTTCATCCTTCCTCTTCCTTCTTTTCCTTTCCATTCCTCCACTCCTCATTTTTCTATTTTTATCTCCCCTCCTCTCTTTTCCTTCCTTCCTCCCCTCTTCTCTCCTCTCCTTGCCTCCCTCTAGAGCAAATGTGTCAAGACACAAGGCTCCCGGGCTAAATCCGGCCCGCCAGACCATTTAATGTAGCCCTTGCACCCAGGGCTCTGGCTCTTGCCCTCCACTGCCAGCTCACTACTGTAACTTGCCAACACAGAAGGTTTACAAGAGCAGCTTTCCTCTTGGCAGAGGACTTTGAACAGATTATTTTCAAGTGGAGCACTGTTATTTTGCATGTGTGCTGCATGCATGTTAATGAACTTTTCACCACCTATTATTATTAAGACTGTCACTGTTTATTATACACTTGTATACACGTTGTATATATACACCTAGGTGCGTGCTGAGTCACACCAGGTGCACACCTGTTCTATTAGAGACCAAGAATGCTTAAGTTGTTCTTTTTTTAATTATTGTGTGCACAACCATTCCCAAGCACTGTTCACTTTTCATGTATTTGTGTTTTTTGATTATTGTATTTAGCAGATCACCTGCATGTTAGGTATTTATTTATATAATATTTTTGCTAGAAGTCATACCAGCACTGCACATTTTTATTATAGAGGCACTCTCTAAGCAGTAATGATTTAATGATGTACATTTTAGAGACACCCACCAAAATGTCCGATCGGAGCGTGTTGTCGGAAATTCCGACCGTGTGTGGGCTCCATCGGACATTTTCCATCGGATTTTCCGACACACAAAGTTGGAGAGCAGGAGAGAAAATTTTCCGACAACAAAATCCGTTGTCGGAAATTCCGATCGTGTGTACACAAATCCGACGGACAAAGTGCCACGCATGCTCAGAATAAATAAAGAGATGAAAGCTATTGGCCACTGCCCCGTTTAAAGTCCCGACGTACGTGTTTTACGTCACCGCGTTCAGAACGATCGGATTTTCCGACAACTTTGTGTGACCGTGTGTATGCAAGACAAGTTTGAGCCAACATCCGGCGGAAAAAATCCATGGATTTTGTTGTCGGAATGTCCGAACAAAGTCCGACCGTGTGTACGCCCTAGTAGAGTTATTGTTCATTTAAGGGATTAGCGCAACACCACATCTTTATCCATCTATGTAGAAGAATACATATCGGCCTAAACTGAGGAAAAAATGTGTTTTTTTTATATTTTTGGGGGATATTTATTATAGCAAAAAGTAAAAAAATCTTGCTTTTTATTTCAAAATTGTCGCTCTTTTTTTGTTTATAGCACAAAAAATAAAAATTGCAGAGGTGATCAAATACCACCAAAAGAAAGCTCTATTTGTGGGAAAAAAGGGATGTAAATTTTGTTTGGGATTAACATCGCACAACCGCCCAACTGTCAATTAAAACGACGCAGTGCTGAATCTGGTGAGGAAGGGGGTAAAATCTTTCGGGGCTGAAGCGGTTAAGATCCACCCACCGTTAGTGCGATTTGGCCACACCCATCAGTCGATGTGTTTCAGAGGAGGGGGGTGGTTCTCTCACAAAAAAAAAAAGCCCTGGATAAATTTATATAGTCTTACAGATACTCACAATACTCACGGCTCACAATGAAATAGTGTTTGACAACCTTGCTCTAGAGTAATATTGTCCTCTTCTAGTCCTCTCACCACCTTACTAAAATGATATCCTCTCCTTTTTACTCCTCTCCTCTTTTCTCCTCTCCTTTCCTCTCCTGTTCCTTCTCTTCCTTTCTAGAAATATATCGTTCTCCCTCTTGTAGAATCATATCTTCTTCTATGCTCTCCTCCTCTATTTTTCTGTCTGCTACCCTCAAAAACCATAAATTCTCCTCTCCTCTCTATAAAAGTCAGTCTATTTTTCTGTTCATTTGTCAATATATCCTTTACCAAGTAACTCATTCAGGTTGTCCAGTTCCTCGTCGTAGAGTGATCCGGGTATATCTGTGATGTTGACTCGTCCTCTGTTCTTAGTGTGATATAGGATCCCCAAAGAACACTGAGATGCATCATCAATAAACTGCTGAAAACCACTGTTAGATATGACGGTGGACCTCACATCCTGAACACAATCGCTGAAGTCCTTCGATGAGAAAAGTGTCACCAGCCAGGCATAATCACCTTTGTCAGATCTGGAGAATATTCCAATCGAGTGCTTCATTTCTGTTTTCCTCTGGAAGAAAATACAAAAGCAGGAGAATATTAAACTAGATATTGACCTTAATGATTTGTTTTTCTATTATTCTGCACACAGCTTCAAAGCTTAAAATTTATTTGCTTACATTTTGCCTTTTCTGGTTCCTCCCACCCCTGTTTCCTCATCAATACGCTAATGGAATTTTTAAATAAAACCATTTTGATTTCATTACATACCTTATTCTAGACCAAGTGATGCCATCACTGAGAGCATTCTAACCCTAACAATTGCCGCCAACCTTAACCCCAACTCTAGCCCTTAGTCATAACACTTGCCCTTATCCCTAACCCTTACATTTAACCCTTAGGTTTAGGGTGAGAATTAGAGTTAAGGTTAAATGTTAGGGTTAGAGTTAGGGTTAGGGTTAGGGTTAGAGTTAAGGTTAGAGTTAGGGTTAGGGTTACATGTTAGGGTTATAGTTAGGGTTAGGGTTAAATGTTAGGGTCAGAGTTAGGGTTAGAGTTAGCATTAAATGTTAGGGTTAGAGTTAGGGTTAGGGTTAAATGTTAGGGTTAGAGTTAGGGTTAAATGTTAGGGTTAGAGTTAGGGTTAGGGTTAAATGTTAGGGTTAGAGTTAAGGTTATAGTTAGGGTTAGGGTTAAATGTTAGGATTAGAGTTAGGGTTAAATGTTAGGGTTAGAGTTAAGGTTATAGTTAGGGTTAGGGTTAAATGTTAGGATTAGAGTTAGGGTTAGGGTTAAATGTTAGGGTTAGAGTTAGGGTTAAATGTTAGGGTTAGAGTTAAGGTTATAGTTAGGGTTAGGGTTAAATGTTAGGGTTAAAGTTAGGGTTAGGGTTAAATGATAGGGTTAGAGTTAGGGTTAGAGTTAGGGTTAAATGTTAGGATTAGAGTTAGGGTTAGGGTTAAATGTTAGGGTTAGAGTTAGGGTTAAATGTTAGGGTTAGAGTTAAGGTTATAGTTAGGGTTAGGGTTAAATGTTAGGGTTAAAGTTAGGGTTAGGGTTAAATGTTAGGGTTAGAGTTAGGGTTGGAGTTAAATGTTAGGGTTAGAGTTAGGGTTAAGTGTTAGGGTTAGAGTTAAATGTTAGGGATAGAGTTAGGGTTAGAGTTAGGGTTAAATGTTAGGGTTAAAGTTAGGGTTAGGGTTAAATGTTAGGGTTTGAGTTAGGGTTATGGTTAAATGTTAGGGTTAGAGTTGTAGTTAGGGTTAAACGTTAGGGTTAGAGTTAGGGTTAGGGTTAAATGTTAGGGTTAGAGTTAGGGTTAGAGTTAGGGTTAAATGTTAGGGATACAGTTAGGGTTAGAGTTAGGGTTAAATGTTAGGGTTACAGTTAGGGTTAGGGTTAAATGTTAGGGTTTGAGTTAGGGTTATGGTTAAATGTTAGGGTTAGAGTTGTAGTTAGGGTTAAATGTTAGGGTTAGAGTTAGGGTTTGGGTTAAATGTTAGGGTTAGGGTTAGGTTTAAATGTTAGAGTTAGAGTTAGGGTTAGGGTTAAATGTTAGGGTTAGAGTTAGGGTTAGGGTTAAATGTTAGGGTTAGAGTTAGGGTTAGAGTTAGCATTAGATGTTAGGGTTAGAGTTAGGGTTAGGGTTAAATGTTAGGGTTAGGGTTAGGGTTAAATGTTAGGGTTAGAGTTAGGGTTAGGGTTAGGGTTAGGGTTAAATGTTAGGGTTAGAGTTAGGGTTAGGGGTAAATGTTAGGGTTAGAGTTAAGGTTATAGTTAGGGTTAAATGTTAGGGTTAGAGTTAGGGTTAAATGTTAGGGTTAAAGTTAGGTTTAGGGTTAAATGTTAGGGTTAGAGTTAGGGTTAAATGTTAGGGTTAGAGTTAGGGTTAGAGTTAGGGTTAAGGTTATATGTTAGGGTTAGAGTTAGGGTTAAATGTTAGGGTTAGAGTTAGGGTTAGAGTTAGGGTTAGGGTTAAATGTTAGGGTTAGAGTTAGGGTTAGGGTTAAATGTTAGGGTTAGAGTTAGGGTTAGGTTTAAATGTTAGAGTTAGAGTTAGGGTTAGGGTTAAATGTTAGGGTTAGAGTTAGGGTTAGGTTTAAATGTTAGAGTTAGGGTTAGATGTTAATAGTCTTATTACAGCTAACCCCGACCCTAACTCTAGCCTTTAGCCCTAACCCTTGCCCTTATTCCTAACACTAATGTTTAACCATAATCTTAGCCCTAACATTTAACCCTAACTCTAGCCCTTAACTCTAACCTTCAAATGCAACTTTGGACATGTAAAGATTACTGCACTACTTTGATGTGACTTTAATGCTACTTGAGTGCTAGAGAGAACATTGGCATTTTTTGGTGCAGGTCCATTGAAGCCTAACACATGCAAAATGCAAACTGAAAAAGTCCCCGATCCTTTCCAAAAAATGCATTGGCTCAAATTCACAGAAGTGAACTAGATCCATGTTGAATGGACTGTATTCCATTTCTGCAAAATGCACTAGAAAACACATAGGTGTGAACCAAGGGCAATAATGGCATCAAAGCAGATAGGCAACTTATTCAGTGCATTAAGAACTATAGGGATTAGTATGGCAATAGTTTGGTATAAAAACATGTTTGGGACAACAATCTGTACTAAAAAAGACAAAAAAGTAAAAAATTCATAAAAAAATGAAAAAACACCACAAAAATAAATAAATATATAAATAATGGAACACTCGGTCCTTTTTCTACCGTTGTTCAGTTTCTGTTTCTAGATTTTATATTTAACATTTAATTCGATTTTTAATAAAGTTAGGCTTTACTGAACTAAATAGGAATTTGGTTTAATGCAGGACAAAGAGATGAAAAACAAAATGAATAGGCAATCCTTCCTCTGAAAGGTTAAGGTGGTTCGAAAGGCCAAAGATTTTTTTACCTTAAAGCATTGTCTGCATTAAGGTACAGCTCCCCCCCATTGTCCCCCAGCCCCGCCTTATGCTTACCTGAGCCCCGGCTCGATCCAGCAATGTGCCAGTGAGCAGGGGGGGGGGGGGGGCTTGAGCCACACTGTGTGTGTCTATGGCAGCTTGCTATGGTGGGCACTGGACAGAGGGGGGGGGGATCCAGGAGCACCAGCGGGGTACCCGAGAAAAGGAGGAATTGGGGCTGCTCTGTGCAAAACCATTACACAGCACAGGTAAGTATAACATGTTTGTTATTAAAATAAAATAAGTTATTAAAAAAATAAAATAAGGGTTTACAATCACTTTCATTTTAACAAATTGGTATATACATTAGATAGACACTAACTATCAATTTTGGTTGCACCCCATCAAAGACATTTTCTCCATAATTAGAAAAAAAATTACACCTTACAAATTCAAGTCACACAACTTACCTGGAACATTCGTTTTGTAATAACTGTCATAATCTATTTAACACACATTGGGAGGTCAGTAGGTTTTATTCATGATTCACACATCTTGAAATTCAACTTGAAAAATAATGTGTGAGTCTTGGATGAAAGCTGTGTGAAGGTTGAATGAAAGCATCCAAAAATAGACCCCTAATATTCAGTTACCACTGAATAAAAAAAAAATAAAAAAAATAACTATATATATATATATATATATATATATATATATATATATATATGAGAGAGAGAGAGAGAGAGAGAGAGAGAGAGAGAGAGAGAGAGAGAGAGAGAGAGAGAGAGAGATTAGGGATGCACCGATACCATATTTTTTACAATTGATTTTTTTCAATTTAGCACTTTTTCAATGTGAAATGTGTAAATATATGTTAATATATATGTGTAAAAATATTCACTAACAAAGCAAACAAAAACAAAAAAAAGTTTTAATTGTTTATCATTTATAAAATAGATGTGAACAAAAGAAAAAAAGCAGGAAAATAATAATTAAATGGAGGAGAATAGGGGGTTAATTAAGGCTGATTAGAGTAAATTATGGGGTTATTAAGGGGTTAAACAGAGGAACATTTGTTCATCCGTTTGATCTGCAGATGAAGAAACAGAAATATACAAAAAGAAACAATGTTTCTTTTTATTTTAGTGTTTCAGGGCTGAGCAATGTTGTTAATAAACATTGCCGGCTGCTTTCTTTTTTTTTTTTTGACAGCTCCAATTACCGGACTTCTTTAACACAGGGGAGACCCACTGACAGCTCAAAGAGCCGAGCCTGAAAGTATCGGTTTCAGGTATCGGTGCATTTGCACGAGTACCGATACTTGTGCAAATACTCGGTATCGGCACCAATATCGATATTAGTATCGGTGCAACCCTAATATATATATATACAGAATAATGCATTTTATCAATTTATTTTTTCCCAAGACCCAAAGGTGAGACCTCTGCTGTTAAGTTGTTAAGTTCCCAGCCCCATCGCCCTGCCCTAACCATAGAGGTGAGACTTGCACGTATGTCTGTCTATGAAGGTACAATGTTACCACTGATGTACCCAGATGTTAAGTTCCCAGCCCCATCGCCCTGCCCTAACCATAGAGGTGAGACTTGCACGTATGTCTGTCTATGAAGGTACAACGTTACCACTGATGTACCCAGATGTTGAGTTCCCAGCCCCATCGTCCTGCCCTAGCCATAGAGGTGAGACTTGCACGTATGTCTATCTATAAAGGTACAACGTTACCACTGATGTACCCAGATGTTGAGTTCCCAGCCCCATCGTCCTGCCCTAACCATAGAGGTGAGACTTGCACGTATGTCTGTCTATGAAGGTACAATGTTACCACTGATGTACCCAGATGTTAAGTTCCCAGCCCCATCGTCCTGCCCTAGCCATAGAGGTGAGACTTGCACGTATGTCTATCTATAAAGGTACAACGTTACCACTGATGTACCCAGATGTTGAGTTCCCAGCCCCATCGTCCTGCCCTAACCATAGAGGTGAGACTTGCACGTATGTCTGTCTATGAAGGTACAATGTTACCACTGATGTACCCAGATGTTAAGTTCCCAGCCCCATCGTCCTGCCCTAACCATAGAGGTGAGACTTGCACGTATGTCTGTCTATGAAGGTACAATGTTACCACTGATGTACCCAGATGTTAAAAAAAAAAAAATCTCACCCCATTTTTTGTCCTCCCATAACTAAACTATGGGCTCAGTCAGGCCATACCTTTCTGGATGATGAGGTTCTGGAAGTGGTGTCTCTCCAGCAGATTTCTGGTTGTCCTGGCGTGGTTTGTGTCCCTGTGTTCTCATTAGGTGTCTGTCCTATTGCTGTGTAACATTCTATCTGTAAATGTTCACAGTATATTCATTAAACGATGGAAGTTTAGAGTTGATCAGCCCGGTACAGAGGTGGCTGGTGGTGTTATTAGTGAGGTCTGTACTTTGTCCCCCTTTATGATCCTGTTTATTTCGCAGTTCGTTCCTTGAATTATTTGTTCCTTGTTCCCCTAACACCTCCAGCTATCCAGCGACCTTTGGGATCTCTCTATCATGTTAAGTCTTCTCTTCTAAAGAGAAAGTGTCAGAGCACTAAACAGAGCTTGAAGCAGGCTATCTCCTGTATTCAAACCTTTTCTCAGCCACTTCCTCTCCACTCCCTCTTATAAAATAACATGCTACATAGGTACAGAGTTTATCAAATTGAAGTACGATACAGGTCCATCCAGTTCAACCTACGTGTGTGAGATTTTGTATTCTCTAACAATTCCCATAGCCCTGTATATTCAACATGTTTACTGCTCAAACAATAAAGAACCCTTTCCTCAATATATGAGTTTCTTCTAACCTCGAATTCTGGCTGTGTGTCCTCCTCAGGGACCTTAGAATCAACAGTTTATTACAGTTACCTAAGTCGTGTCATTTTATTATTTTTTTTTCTTGTTCAGATGTTTTATTGAACATTATTTCAATATACATACCAAAACACATGACAAACAAGTCCAATCGGGAAAGTTCGAATAACAAGTCATCACAACATAATATTTGTCAAAGGCAATAAGGAGGAAGCTAGGTCCAACAAAGTAGAGCTATACAGAACATGTTGTAAATTGGATCAAAACTAGGCTGTAAAAATAGTCCTATAAGAGTACAGGGGTCATGGGGGACTAAGGCCACATCTTATCCCAGTCGAGATGTAGGTAGGTTGCTTAGTGGGTTGGAGGAGGGGAGGGTAGGTGGCAGTAGGAAATAAGTAAGCCAGAGAAAAGGAGAGGGGGGAGTGGAGGTCAGAGGAGTCCCTAGAGAGGACCATGGCCTGTATAATCAATAGGTCACGGTGAGTTATTAAAGTCCGGGGGTTGGTAGTGAGTGGTCCAGGGCCTCCACAGTTTTTCGTAGGAGGAAACTTTGCCTAATGGGACTGCCGCAATCTTGGTGTGAACCGTAGCTTGAGTGATTCTGTGTTTCATCGCTAGGATGCATAAAGGAGGGGGTTTCCAGGATTTCGCAATGGTCTGTTTGGCTGCTATGGTAATGAATAGAAGAAGTTTGAATTGACGGTGGGTCACAGCCAAATCTTATGAGAGAGCTACAAGTCTGGAGTAGGTCCAGTAGAGAGTTTATGTTTCATAACATAAAGACAGAAGAGAAAGCCAACGTGTTTCTGAGGCTCAGGTTTCTCTCTTCATCAGGGCTAGAGAACAAGGCAATGTAAACAAGGGGAAGACTGAAGAGGACCCCTAGGTGAGAATGACATTCTCTCAGCTTCCTACAGCCTTCTGGAATATCCACATCACAGATCGCAGAAGGCCTCCGGGCAATAAATGCCGGTATGTCACAAGATTGCCGTAATTTATGAGTGATTTCCCATTATATAGTGGCGTGTCACAAGGAGGCCAAGTGCCAAAGTTAGGAACTAACACCTGGTTCCCAATGATTCTGGATCCAAAATGGTGGCACAGAAGAAGAAGAGATGCACATGTAAAATGTTGGCTGCAAGGAAGACATCGCTGGATTCCATGGACCATTAAGTGTATGTTTGTGCTGGCCACACACATTTAGGTACTCCAGAACAACATACGTAAAGAGGCACTGGGAACATTTAGATTTGCACACGTAGTGTAATGAAGGAGAACTTCAAACAAGCTCAATAGATTTAGCAAAACAGCTCCCACACAACAAGGCTTCACTTCATTGGCACCCAACAGTCTCTCAAACTATAAAAGTACACATAGGGGGCTAACCCTATGTTATAGCATTAGGCAGGTCACAGGCCCTCCTTTTGGAGTTTAAGATGGTCTGTTAGTCCTCCAATGCTTTTCTCTCCTTCCACTGCAGCTGATTAAGCACCAATCAAGCTTGATTATGTCAAGAATTTCTTCTGAAATATAGCGGGATACTTATTGGTAAATAATGGTACGTGACATTTCTGTGCTCACAGCTTCATATACTTTATTACCAAAAGTATTAGGACACCTGCCTTTACACGCACATGAACTTTAATGGCATCCCAGTCTTAGTCAGTAGGGTTTAATATTGAGTTGGCCCACCCTTTGCAGCTATAAAAGCTTCAACTCTTCTGGGAAGGCTGTCCACAAGGTTAAGGAGTGTGTCTATGGGAATGTTTAACTATTCTTCCAGAAGAGCATTTGTTAAAGGTGTTCTATTGGGTTGAGGTCAGGACTCTGTGCAGGCCAGTCAAGTGCCTCCACCCCAAACTCACTCATCCATGTCTTTATGGACCTTGCTTTGTGCACTGGTGCCCAGTCATGTTGGAACAGGAAGGGGCCAACCCCAAACTGTTCCCACAAAGATTGGAGCATCAAATTGTCCAAAATGTCTTGGTATGCTGATGCCTTAAGAGTTCCTAAGCCCAAACTCTGAAAATCAACCCCACACAATAATGTCCCCCTCCACCAAATGATTTGGACCAGTGCAAGGTCCATAAAGACATGTATGAGTGAGTTTAGGGTGAAGGAACTTGACTGGCCTGCACAGAGTCCTGACCTAAACCCGATAGAACACCTTTGGGATGAATTAGAGTGGAGACTGTGAGCCAGGCCTTCTCGTCCAACATCAGTGCCTGACCTCACAAAAGTAATTCTGGAAGAATGGTGAAACATTCCCATAGACACACTTCTAAACCTTGTGGACGGCCTTCCCAGAAGAGTTGAAGCTGTTATAGCTGCAAAGGGTGGGCCAACTCAATATTGAACCCTACTGACTAAGACTGGGATGTCCTTAAAGTGCGTGTAAGTTTGAGAGCTAAGGCTCTGTTGACTGCTAGTCTCAGGAGATTTGGAGTAAGGTTTGGACTGTTTTGCTGCTCAGTGTTCTCCTTACTGGAGGTTCTAAAAAGAGGAATCAAAGCTCTGCCTTTACCAGGATGGCCTCCTCCACACAGAGACACCATGCAGAACAAAGCATGGTAAGTCAACAATAGGGAAAAGATCAGCTGAAGGTAGACCACATTCAATATGGATAACCAATTGATTTGCTTACTGCCTGCTATTTTTTTGGACACATCTTCAAAGTTCAGTTCACCTTGAACCAACCTTTTCAACCAACCTTTTCAAGGAAATCAGTTGACAGACATATAAACAGTAGATAGTCTTAGCAAAACACAGATTTTTCCCTACTAAACATCACCTGCATACATTTTTAGATGTGAAACTGAAGGATTATTGTGCCCAGGAACTTAGTCAATTAGAAGTAAGCATACTGCTTGGATAAATTGTGAATGTTTTCAACATTAATGAAGGAAGTTTGGTTGAACGTGACCAATTGCATCTAATTTGTAAGCCTAGGTTCACACTTATGAAATTTACATGCATTCCCGCACCCACAGGCAAAACAAGCTTCTCTTTAGCAGATGCGCAGGGTTGCCATTCATTTTTAATGGCACCCTCATACATCTGAAAATGCAGGTGCATGAAACCACGTGGGGCTGCAATTTTGAAAAGGTACAGGGACCTAATTCTTGTGTTTCCTGCAGGTACATCAGTCCATTCAAATGGATGAGCTGCTGTACCCATGCAAACATGGCACACAGGAAATGGCTAGATGTGAACCTAGTCTAAAAATAAATTTGCATAGATTTATAAATCTAAAAATTAAATAAAATAGAATCCAGTGATGGCTGGTGCTCAAAATTTTTTGGGGGGGCGCAAACAAACTGAAAAATACTGAAAAAAAAAACTCAATTGCAGCCACTGTGCCCATCAAATGCCACCACTGTGCCCATCAATTGCAGCCACTGTGCCCATCAATTGCTGCCACTGTGCCATCAAACGCTGCCACTGTTCCCATCAAACACTGTCACTGTGCCATCAAATTCTGCCACTGTGTCCATCAAATGCTGCCACAGTGCCATTGAATGCTGCCACTGTGCCATCCAATGCTACCACTCTGCCCATCAAATGCTGCCACTCTGCCCATCGAATGCTGCCACTGTGCCATCCAATGCTACATCTCTGCCCATTAATGCTGCCACTCTGCTCATCGAATGCTGCCACTGTGCCATCCAATGATACCACTCTGCCCATCGAATGCTGCCACTCTGCTCATCGAATGCTGCCACTGTGCCATCCAATGATACCACTCTGCCCATCGAATGCTGCCACTCTGCTCATCGAATGCTGCCACTGTGCCATCCAATGCTGCCACTCTGCCCATTGAATGCTGCCACTCTGCTCATCGAATGCTGCCACTGTGCCATCCAGTGCTGCCACTCTGCCCATCGAATGCTGCCACTCTGCTCATCGAATGCTGCCACTGTGCCATCCAATGATGCAACTCTGACCCCCCCCACCCGCTCGCCGTCTGCCCGGCAGTTACCCTGTCTCATGGGGCAGTGGGTGATGGCGGTGAGTGGTGTCCTCCAAGCAGTGTCTTCATGTGTCACTTCCCGTCCTCTCCTCCCGTCAGGCATCCAATCACAGCGCCTGTCGTTTCAGCCAATCAGGTGATGGGATAACAGACCCGAGCACCTGATTGGAGGAGAGACGGTTCAGCGCTAGGACAGCAAATATTAATTTGCTGTTCTAAAACACCTTGGTGAACTGCGAGGGCCAAGCATGGCGCTCGCAAGTCACCTTTTTTTGACGCCTATTAGAGCCTGTGGCTTTAATCAGGTGCTTCAAAAACACCCCCCACCGCTGTAATTCAGGCGCCGGGCGCCTGCACAGTGGCAGCCATTGATAGATTCATGCAATGCATGAATTTATCCATTGGTCATAGAGGGGGTGGCTGGAGAGAGGGGGCGGCGCCCGTGCACCCTTATGGACGCACCGCCACTGATAGAATCTCTAGTTAAAGCTTATAGAGTTTAATTTTGTAACCTGAATCTCATTGGCCAAATGGGGAGAATTATTCAGGCAGCATATTTTAAAGAGTTGACATATAACCATCCTCTGTCTATTGACAGATAAGATGTGAACATTCCAGGATTTACAGCAGGGGGAAGTGTCCTTGAAGGCTGCCAAGATATCTATACATTTTATATTTTTAATCGTTCTTTTTACAAGCACAGCATAATCTTTAACATTGTTTTCCTCATTCTTCTCTAGGGTTTATGACCTTTTTCACTTTATATTTTTTCAAGAAATAAAATAATAAAACCTTTTACATCTTATCTGATGGTCTGTATGGCGCATAGTTGGGCTCAGTCTAAAAATTCAAAATTTTAAAACATTTTTATATTTTGCTTCAATATTTTAAAAGGCAATGCCGTGCAAAAAAAAAAAAAAAAAAATGAGACTCATCTCATAACATTATTATTATTATTATATTGTTATACAGGATTTATATAGCGCCAGCAGTTTACGCAGAGCTTTACAATATAAAAGGGAGACAATACAAAAAATACAAGAGTGTTAAGAGGGCCCTTACAATCTAATAGGGCGGGGCAAGTGGTACAAAAGGTTGTGACTGTGAGGGATAAACTGATGGAAGTGATAAAAGCTTAGTTGGAGGCGTGATTGGCTTTGCCCGAAGAGATGAGTTTTCAGGGATCACCTGAAGGCAGCCAGAGTAGGAGATAGATGGACAGATTGAGGTAGAGAGTTCCAGAGGATGGGAGAGGCTCTGGAGAAGTCCTGGAGATGAGCATGGGAGGAGGAGATAAGAAAATTTGAGAGCAGGAGGTCTTGAGAGGAAGGTTTGGGTGATATTTGAAGACAAGATTGGTGAATTTAGCTCGGAGCAGAGTTGTGGATGGCTTTGTATGTTGCTTTTGGTATTTTGAATTTAATTCGCTGGGCGATCGGAAGCCAGTGTTTCACATGTCACTTTAAATTGAAGTGAAATTGGAATATTTGCACTTTGGATTTTTTTAACTAAAAAAAATCCCTACACAGCCTTAATTAGTCTTTATTTACTCCTTCCTCCCCTTCTCTCCCTATTTTTTATCTTTTTTTTTTTTTAACATTACTATTTGTTTGATAAAACAAAAAAAAATCTATCATTCCAGGGCATTTTGTTTTCAATTTTGTAGCATCACATAAAAAATACACAATATGTTTTTTTTCTTTTTTTTAAAACATGAGACTTGAAAAGTACAGCGAGTCATAAGTACACCAACAAAATAATTAGGAATCCACAATGTTTTATTGTTTTATTCCCATTCATATTAAACATTATTAAAACCATAGGATTACCTGCTATTATTTGTTTATATACAAGTATCTCATACTAAATATATTAAACACCAATACCTCCTGTTCACCTCATATATCTACTCAAACTGGTTCTAAAAGCAGAAGATTTTTTTTTACTTTAGTGTTACTAAACCCAGGACTCTGCATTCACTATATCTGGTCTAGGGCCGTCTTTAATATTGATTGGACCCTGGGCAAATGTTTTCTTAGCCCCCCCCCCCATACAATAAACAGACATACAATAAATACCCTGTTTCCCCGAAAATAAGACCTAGCGTGATTGTCGGTGATGGCTGCAATATAAGCACTACCTCCCAAATAAGCCCTAGTTAAAGTCCTTGTAGGTCTTATTTTCAGGGTAGGGCTTATTTTCGGGGAAACAGGGTAGGGCTTATTTGGGGGGTAGGGCTTATATTGCAGCCATCACTGACAATCACGCTAGGTCTTATTTTCGGGGAAACAGGGTAGCAACTAGACTTAAAATCAGTTTACTGTATCAGATCAGGCAGCGATTGGTTGCCAGAGGTTACATTGTATCATTACCGCTTACTGACTGGTTCCTAGAGGTTACAGCACACATTAAGGCTCACTGATTAGTTGCTAGATGTTACAGCACATGATTTCTGCTTGTTGATTGGTTGCTAGAGATTACTGTACAGTAATACTGCTCACTGATTGGTTGCTAGAGATTACTGTACAGTAATACTGCTCACTGATTGGTTGCTAGAGATTACTGTACAGTAATACTGCTCACTGATTGGTTGCTAGAGGTTACAGCACATCATCTCCTCACTGTAGGGAGCATGATATACATATGAATGTTGCCTTTATTTACATATCTATGCCACCTGATGCATCTATTTACATATGAATGCTGCCGCTATTTACATATGATTGCCGGTTATTTACATGTAAACACAGTGTCTGCAGGTGAGTCATTTGTACAAAACAATAAGGCAGAGCTGGGCAGCATTAGTAGCAGCAGTTCACACTGAGATATCTGGACACAGCACGGGACTCAAACTTCAACGGGCGAGGAAATTTAAACTGGGATAGTTGGCAAGTATGAGGCAGCTGCTTTGGGCCCCACAACAATGCCAGGACCCAGGGCATCTGCCCCTTTTGCCCTGCCTTAAAAACGGCCCTGGCCTGGTCTCCCACAGTACACAGAACATAGAAATACAATTACTTTAGTAAACAGAAACGGCTAAATACCTTTTTTTTTTATCATCGGTATATAGCAGTCTTGTGACTTCTATGACTGTCTGGTTAAAGCTTGAAGGAGGAGTTTTCATTATCCCACAATTGTCCTATGAGGCTACAGGACCCCTGTCCCTCTGTCTGGACAGTGCTGATTGGCCCTGTGCTGATCACATGCACTCTCCCAAGAAAAAAAAAACTCTTCAAACTGAGCACACCAAACTGAGCATATGCAGCCTGTCCCCTGGCTCTGTAAATATCAGGTTATTTTTTTTTTTTTGGTTTCCTTCAGCCCCAAATGACTGCTTGAGGCCACCATGAGTATGGGTTACTATGACCCTCAGTTGGTTAGTGTGCCAGTTGGGCTCGTATGCCAATGTGGGGGGTAATATAGATAGCTTTATATTATATTATATTATATTATCTCCCCTTATATAAATAGGGGAGAGATTGGTTGTTGAAGCTCTGATTTAAGGTAACTTTACTTATCCTTGTGGAATTGTGTTGTTGTTGGTCCTCAGGCTTTGGAATATTTAATTATTGATTGGATTCCTTATTATCTTTCTGTCTCAGGGGTCATGATTTGACTTCATGAAAGTTCAGAAATGAGTTCATCCTATCTCTCTTATCATCTTTTGTCTTTCTATCCATCCCTTTTTGGAATTGGAGGTGAAAAGTCAACCTTCTAGCCTGGGAACTTTTCAAAGGATTCCTGGTATAGGGTAAAAGTTATAGATTACTTTTGTGGGATGGGAATTAAAATTGGTTTGGGGATTATTCTTCACCCTAGGTCTAATTGTCTCCATCACTCAACCTTTCAGTTTCGGACCATTACCAGTGGCTGTACTTTAGATACATCCCCCTCTATGGCTATACCTGATGATCCGATTTTTCATATCCCTATGATTCTGGAGCCTCAATTTACACACAAATAGTTTTTAAACATACAGGTAATCAATATGATCAATTGTGGTTTTGGCGCTATGCATTCTGCCAAATTCAGGAATGTTTCTAACTTGTAAACTTTTGTTATATACTTATGATGTTTTGTGACTGTTTATTGTCCTATCCTTCTAAAAATTCTTTCTATTTTTAGTGCTCACTGTGCCTGATATCAATAAATTCTCTTGAAGAAGCCAATTACCAAGGTGAAACATGTAGAGATGAAATCAGTCTGCACTTGTATTAGTACTGTAATATCAATACTTACCTTTGGATGTTTGTTTTTAACAATGTTCTAATAAATTTCTACTTTTTTATAAATTATTTTGTTAAAAAAATACCACAATTAATTTCTACTAAGATCAGGAGCATCCAGTAGCACATAGTATCATGTAGTTACCGTGTAATGCTTTTTGGACCTTGTTAAAGTTGTTTAGTAAATCATAGTTACCTCTGTCTAAAGGTTCATGGGCACAGGTACTCCAATGAACCATCATGGATGCAGCTTGATTCGCTCAAAAGCCCAAAATGCATGATAACATACATATGACCAGTTTTGGACGGTATTTGTATGTCAAAACATATCTGTCAGTGCATATTTCCAGCAGATAAGATGTTTTTATATCAGTTAAAAACAAGATAATACAAAATGTTTTTCAAACAAAAAACACTGTATCTGGTCTGTGTCACAGTTTGCGTGGCTTGGTCATACTTTCTAATTTCTGTACCACGTCTGACTAGTTTCATTAAAGTACCATTTCATATTGTCATTGTTGGATCTTCTCTCTGGGTTTTTATTCTTGGTCAATGGCTCTGTCTGTGTTCTAAGATTCCCTTTACTGGGCTGTGGGACATAACTACTAGGAGTGGATGTGGATGGTGTCTTTGCATTGTTATCACTGGACAGTGTTTCAAGATTCTCATTTCTGCGCCAGGTTTGGGTATTCTCATCATAGAACCATATCTTGGTTTTTGGGGTGTTTGAATGTTTCTCAGGGCTCTTATTATTGCATGTTGATTGTGAATTCTTATGGTTGCACAATGTAGGAGGCTTCTCGCTCTTGGATACTGTTTCAGAATTATTGTAGCTGGGATGTGTTTCAGAGTTTTGCTTGATGCGTATTTTTTCAAGCATTTCCTTGAAGAGCTCATCTCCAAATGGTACATTAGGATTCACACAAACATTCCCTGTGTCTAAAGTCTTCAAGCCGCTACATGTTTCTGGACCCTCGTTCCTGTTCACTGTCTCACAACTCTCAGACCTACCCCATGTCCTCAGATTCTCATTGCTGGAGGAGTTCTGAAGATTCTCAATGTTGCCGCAGCAATTGGGATTGTCAAAGCTAGCCAACCTCTCAGAACTATCAAAGCCTGGAAGAAGATTCATGTAGATGGGCTCCTCATCATCCTTTGATCTGCTGGACATCACAGGAGCACAAACGTTCATCTTAACCTCAGGAGTATTGTTCTGTGTCATAGGACTCTCACATCTGGATGAAAACTCAGGGTTTTTATTTTTGAAGTTTGGAGTCTTGTTTTTGATGTTATCCTTTATATCATTGCTGCAGAAAAGACCATCATGACTGTGGTGGACTTCTGGTACTTTTTCTGAAAAAAAAAGTGTTTTATTTTAATATGAAAATTAAACGGAAAGAAAAACAAAATAAATGGTTAAATAGAGAACGGTTGCTGAACATATTTACAATACATTGGAAGCTTCCAAATTTTGTTTGGTTTTATATTGATAACTCTCATGTTGGATATCCAAAATGTGTTATTAAGCCAAATCGTAACAAATCAAACATGTGGCATTAGAGTTTTATCATTTCACATAAAGGATAATTCATATTATATACCTGATGTGGAATGGAAAGGTCGAAGATTTTTCAGTTTTGTTACCAGTGTTGTTGTGTTTGTTTTCTCTGTGTTTGAAATGAGAAGAAGATCACAGGCCAATGTTTCTATGCTGGGCTGAATATTCAATATTCGTCTCTTCTCCTCATAACTGCTGTCTTTCAGATCGTCAATCACCACAATGAAATTTTCCTTCCCTGTAGATACACATAGTGGTGTTAATTGTAGAATTGAGTCCGACTAAGGTAAACACCTAGTATTTAGCACCTCACCCCAAATAATCAAGTATTCAAAAAGGGGAGAAGTTGGGAAGGGATTATCACGGTGCTTGCAAATAATAATGGAAACCGTATATATAAAGTCTGAGTTGATGTTTTAAAAGAGTAGTTACACTTATGTTTCTCTGAGCTGGGCTTATGGAGATTTTGTCAATGATGGAAAAGTATAGAAGTAAATGGACTTTTAAGGTATTCAACTTAAAGTGATATTAAAGGTTTGGCTTAAAAAAACAAAAAAAACAAACATGTCATACTTACTTGCTCTGTATATTGGTTTTATACAGAGCAGCCCCAATCCACTTCTTCTCGGGTCCCCCACCAGCACCCCTGGCTCCTTCCCCTTGACCATTGCCCCCAATAGCAAGCCGCTTGCTATGGGGACACTGGTGTGTGCTGGCTCCTGAGCCCTGTTCTATGCCTCCATAAGGCGCATAGAGCCGAGGACCCCCCCACCCCGCTCTCTCCTAATTGGCTCACTGGCTGTGATTGACAGGAGTGGGAGCCTGCGGCTTCCGCTGCTGTCTAAGCCAATGAGGAGAGGGAGTCTTGGAATAGCCGAGGTTCTCGTGCATATCACTGGGTTGGGAGGGAGCTCAGGTGAGTATGAGGGAGGGCTGTGGTGGGAGCAACACGCCTAAAGGTTTTTTACCTTCATGCATACATGAAGGTAAAAAAAACAGTCTTTACAACCATTTTAGCACAAATGTATTATAAAGATATCATTTTTATTCCAATCAATAAAATTATAGATAGACAAAGCTAAAAATAGACAAGTCATCCAAGAAATATCTAATATAATCACCGCCTAGTCCAACACCAACATGTGGGTGGGGCCTACTTGTCTTGAACGTGGGAGTACCTCTCCTTTCGTGTACATGCTCTTCAACGCCAGGAACCAAGCAGGGTTGCTGATCCTTTAAAGCAGGATGCACAGCATAGTACTTGTGCTGTGTCATTTGTCCCTCTCTGTGTTCTAGAAAACCTGGTTGATACTGCCTACTGTATTCCTGTGTTCCCCTATGTAAACCGACCATGATAATCATGGCTGCTGATCCCTGATACTGTTCTCAGTTTAGGTGACTCCGTCATCCTGCAGTCTCTCCTCTCTCCCCCTCCCTCCCTGCCTGTCAGCTCGGGAGTCGGTGTGTCAGCCATCTCCTCCTAAAAAAAGAGTTAATATGTACAATGTTTTTAGGAATAAAATGGAGCATAACCAAAAAAAACCAAAAAAAGTAGAGAATACTCATTTAGAAGGTGAATGGGGTGAAACTGTGATAATTTTTTTTGAATAATGAATTGTGTACAGGGGAATTACAATTGAAATAGCTATTTATGTACAGTGTGTATTGATCTATCCCTTACCAAGTAAATCATGTAGGATTTTCATCTCTTCATCGTAGAGGGCTCCGGTTATATCAGAAATGTTGACTCCTCCTCTGTTCTTGGTGTGGTACAGAATTCCAAATGTGCACTCAGATGCATCACCTATGAATGCCGTTAATGTGTTAGATATGACAGTGGATCTGACATCCTGGACCCAATCACTACAGTCTTGCGATTTGAGAATGGATATCAGCCAAGCGTAATCCTTCCTATCGGATCTGGAGAAAATGCCAACCTTATGTTTCGTCTCCATCGTCCTCTGTGAAGATGAATTCATGAAGAATAAAAAAGAAGACAGAACTAAAATAATTGATAGGGACAGTGCCAAGGAAAAAAAATCTATATTTAATATTATCTAATTACTTAACACTTCATATTATCTGTTTTCATTTAACCCCTTCACGCCGACCTAACACAAATATGCGGCCCCATTGGACTGGGTCTTTTTCCATGGATATTTACATATCTCCCCTTGTGCTCAATTAGATGTGCAATTTATGCTCTTAGAACTCCTCACGGTGCTCCCTGCATGTTGGGCCTCTCTATGTGGCCAGGCTGTGTAAAATTCTCACACGTGGTATCGCCATACTCTGGAGGAGTAGCAGAATGTATTTTTTTTGGGGGGGTAGTAGTGGTTAAAGAGTAACTGAAGTTTGCTCACATCATTTGTAATAAAAACATCTTTGCCATTCTGAAGCTTCCCTTAAACCACTTTGCATATTTTTTATATATACTGTGATTCTGTACTTGCCAAATGTGCTGCAGAAATCTCCCTCAACTGAGTCTGGCTGCATCCATTTTAACTGTGGTCAGCCGATCGGCTGCTCTCCTGACAAGGGGGGTCCTGACAAGGGGGCCCCCCTCGGATGCCCACCCAGGACCACCAGGATGCCGCCAGGACCACTAGGGATTGCCACCACATTGGACCACCAGGTATGCTGCCGTGTCTCTGGTCAGAGTCTCGCATCACACGTCCTTAGCTCCACCCAAAGTTTCGACATAAGGATGCGTCATCAGGGGCCCCCGATGACACATCCTTATGTAGAAGCATTGGGTTTCAGTGTCAGGGTTGGGGGTCAAGATTAGTGTCAAAGGTCATACTCAGAGTCAATGTCAGGGTCAGTGTAATTAGGGTAGGTTAATAAAAAGCATTTTTTTTTAAATTTAGCACCGGTTTTAGTTAAAGTGTTACTAAACCCAGGAGCCTGCAATCCCTATATCTGGTCTCCCACAGTACACAGAACATGGAAATGCAATTATTTTAGTAAATATAAACTTCTAAATACCTTTTCTCATCAGCAGTATATAGCAGTCTTGTGACTTCTATCAGTTCCTGGTGAAGCTTCTAAGAGGAGGTTTCATACTGTACTGAGCTGTCCTATGAGGCTGCAGGATCCCTGACCCTCTGTCTGGACAGTGCTGATTGGCCCTGTGCTGATCACATGCACCCTCCCAAGAAAAAAAAAAACCTCTCTAGCAATACACACCAAACTGAACATGTGCAGAGTGACTCCAAAGGCTCTGTCTTTCCTGGACTTGTCCAGGGAGACAGTGCAGGAGGGGGAGGATCTGTACATACAAGATCAAACAGCCTTTTTACACAATGCAGAGGATTAACCCCCTTAAGTTCCACAGTGAGTATAACAAGCATGCTTTACTGCATATACAGACTGATTTACTGTTGTGGGTTTAGTAACACTTTAAGGTAGAAAGCAAATAGTCAATTATTGTTTCTGGACAAACAACAAATAATTTACACGTAGTATCTTTGCGATTGTTAGGAGCAGTGTAATTTGTTTAGGGTTGTTCTTTTGTGGTAGGTCATGGCATTAGCGAGTAAGATACAGCTACATTTAAAAAATATATATATCATCATCAAAGGAATTTAAAAATTGGCCTGAAATAGTAATGTATACTGTATATATAGATATATATCTATATATATAGATATATAGATATAGATATAGATATAGATATAGATATAGATATAGATATAGATATCTATATAGATATATATATATATATATATATATATATATATATATATATATATATATATATATATATATATATATGTGTATATATATATATGTATATATATATATATATATATAGATAGATAGATATATAGATATATATATCTATATATCTATCTATCTATATATATATATATATATATATATATATATATATATATATATACAGTGGGGACAGAAAGTATTCAGACCCCCTTACATTTTTCACTCTTTGTTATATTGCAGCCATTTGCTAAAATCATTTAAGTTCATTTTTTCCTCATTAATGTACACACAGCACCCCATATTGACAGAAAAACACAGAATTGTTGACATTTTTGCATATTTATTAAAAAAAAAAAAAAAACTGAAATATCACATGGTCCTAAGTATTCAGACCCTTTGCTCAGTATAGTAGAAGCACCCTTTTGATCTAATACAGCAATGAGTCTTTTTGGAAAAGATGCAACAAGTTTTTCACACCTGGATTTGGGGATCCTCTGCCATTCCTCCTTGCAGATCCTCTCCAGTTCTGTCAGGTTGGATGGTAAACGTTGGTGGACAGCCATTTTTAGGTCTCTCCAGAGATGCTCAATTGGGTTTAAGTCAGGGCTCTGGCTGGGCCATTCAAGAACAGTCACAGAGTTGTTGTGAAGCCACTCCTTCATTATTTTAGCTGTGTGCTTAGGGTCATTGTCTTGTTGGAAGGTAAACCTTTGGCCCAGTCTGAGGTCCTGAGCACTCTGGAGAAGGTTTTTGTCCAGGATATCCCTGTACTTGGCCACATTCATCTTTCCCTCAATTGCAACCAGTCGTCCTGTCCCTGTAGCTAAAAACACCCCCACAGCATGATGCTGCCACCACCATGCTTCACTGTTGGGACTGTATTGGACAGGTGATGAGCAGTGCCTGGTTTTCGCCACACATACAGCTTAGAATTAAGGCCAAAAAGTTCTATCTTGGTCTCATTAGACCAGAGAATCTTATTTCTCACCATCTTGGAGTCCTTCAGGTGTTTTTTAGCAAACTCCATCCGGGCTTTCATGTGTCTTGCACTGAGGAGAGGCTTCCGTCGGGCCACTCTGCCATAAAGCTTCGACTGGTGGAAGGCTGCAGTGATGGTTGGCTTTCTACAACTTTCTCCCATCTCCTGACTGCATCTCTGGAGCTCAGCCACAGTGATCTTTGGGTTCTTCTTTACCTCTCTCACCAAGGCTCTTCTCCCCCGATAGCTCAGTTTGGCTGGATAGCCAGCTCTAGGAAGGGCTCTGGTTGTCCCAAATATCTTCCATTTAAGGATTATGAAGGCCACTGTGCTCTTAGGAACCTTAAGTGCAGCAGAAATTTTTTTGTAACCTTGGCCAGATCTGTGCCTTGCCACAATTCTGTCTCTGAGCTCTTCAGGCAGTTCCTTTGACCTCATGATTCTCATTTGCTCTGATATGCACTGTGAGATGTAAGGTCTTACATAGACAGCTGTGTGGCTTTCCTAATCAAGTCCAATCAGTATAATCAAACACAACTGGACTCAAATGAAGGTGTAGAACCATCTCAAGGATGATCAGAAGAAATGGACAGCACCTGAGTAAAATATATGAGTGTCATAGCAAAGGGTCTGAATACTTAGGACCATGTGATATTTCAGTTTTTCTTTTTTAATAAATCTGCAAAAATGTCAACAATTCTGTGTTTTTCTGTCAATATGGGGTGCTGTGTGTACATTAATGAGGAAAAAATGAACTTAAATGATTTTAGCAAATGGCTGCAATATAACAAAGAGTGAAAAATTTAAGGGGGTCTGAATACTTTCCGTCCCCACTGTATATATATATATATATATATATATATATATATATATATATATATATATATATATATATATATAAAATTAAATAAAAATAAATAAGTAGATATCCATTACTATTTACAACCAAATGAAAGCCCAACTTGTCCTGAACAAGGTTTTATCCACCTGGATAAACTAAGTAGTTATGATGATATGTACAGTCATACTAACACATGTCAAAGTTTCAAAACTGTGTTTAGGCATTAAGATTTGTTTTACCTTTGTCATGAAGGGGTTAAAAATAACTGCAGTTACAGCAACCCCCCCTCCCCCCCCCACCACCACCACCCTCTACGACGGTGAATCATGTTTTTTTCTCTCTCTCTTACCGGCACAACTCTTACCTTTTTCGTCTGATCACCTTCAGACCGTTTGCTGGTCCAGTAGTAGATTGGACATTGGTTGAACCTCGGATGATGTTGTCTCTCTAGCACATGGGATATTCAGGTTCTTGCAGTCATCTGTGTATGTGCGGTCTTGTCTTGTCACTTCCACATTGATCAGATTTTATTACATCTTTGTTAGTGCTCCTCTTGCAAGTGAAAACAATTTTCTTTTCCTCTACAATTAATGTGAGCCCAAACTTTGCATTTACAACTTAACACAAAGGACAAAGTTCTCTGTATGAATCAAACCAAGTGGTTTTTTTTTTCCAGGTCTTCCGGGTTATAAATA
Source organism: Aquarana catesbeiana (assembly GCA_037953035.1). Classification (NCBI taxonomy): domain Eukaryota; kingdom Metazoa; phylum Chordata; class Amphibia; order Anura; family Ranidae; genus Aquarana; species Aquarana catesbeiana. The sequence goes on along the minus strand of JBBHAA010000512.1, from coordinate 5,601,682 downwards.
GGCTTTTAGAATTTATTTTTCTTTATCAGTCTGACATCTCTGCTAATAGCCTTATCTAGGGTTTTTTTTTTTTTAACTATCGTTTAAAAGTTCTGGGCTTGTGTGAAATATAGGTGAAATTCCAAACTCAACGCAGACCTGTCATTCAAAAAATACATAGGAGTTGATTTTTTAAAGGCAAACTGGATGTTCACTTTGCATTTTGTAGGCAATTTTTTACTTTGCAAGGCTATCCAAATCACTAATAAGACCTCTGGAATATGCAGTTCAGTTTTGGGCACCAGTTAATGGAAAGGATATCGGGGAACTGGAGAAAGTGCAGAGAAGATCAACCAAACTGGTAAGGGGCATGGAGGAGCTCAGCTATTAGGAAAGATTAGAGGAACTGAATTTATTCCTTTTTTGAGAAGAGGAGATTAAGGGGGGATATGATCTCCATGTATAAATACATAAGGGGGGATATGATCACTATATATAAATACATAAGGGGGGATATGATCTCTATGTATAAATACATAAGGGGGGATATGATCACTATATATAAATACATAAGGGGGGATATGATCTCCATGTATAAATACATAAGGGGGGATATGATCACCATGTATAAATACATAAGGGGGATAGATCTCCATGTATAAATACATAAGGGGGATATGATCTCCATGTATAAATACATAAGGGGGATAGATCTCCATGTATAAATACATAAGGGGGATATGATCTCCATGTATAAATACATAAGGGGGATATGATCTCCATGTATAAATACATAAGGGGTCCATATAGTGAACTTGGTGTTATTGACTTGAAGGTCATCACAGAGGACAAGGGGGCACTCTTTACTTCTAGAGGAAAAGAGATTTCATTTCCAAATATGGAAGGGTTCATTCAAAGTAAGAGCTGTGAAAATGTGGAATACTGGCCAGCTCAATAGCCTGTTTTAAAAAAAGGCCTGGATTCTTTCCTAAATTCACATAATATAATTGGATACTAACATTGTATAGGCAAAGCTGATCCAGGGAATATCCGATTGCCTTCCTTTATCCGACTGAAATCAGGAAATAATTTTTTTTCCCCTGCTGGAGCTAATTGGTTCAGCTTTACTGTTTTTTTTTTTTGCCTTCTTCTGGATCAACTGTGGGTATAAGGAGGTTTGTATGTATATGGAGGTTTTTTTATTTGTGTGTATGTGTTTTTTTTTCTGTGTTGGTTGAACTGGATGTATTTGTGTCTTTTTTAACCAGATTAACTATGTACTGTAACTATGTATCTCAATCATTATTGTTTTTTCTATTGTTATTTTTTTGCATGTGATTAGGTAGTCTTTGCAAAGTGAATTTTAACCACAATCACAAACTGAAAACTCCCTCGCAAAGTGAATAGCCTGTTTGTCTTCAATAAATCAACCCCAAAGGCTGCAACTGCTAACCACATCATCTGGGGATGCTAACTGCTGTGTTTTGGCTTCAATCCTTCAGGAATCACTGAATCTTGACTTTGAAAAGAGCAATTCATTTTATAGTTAAAAAAAAAATCATTTTTTGTTTTAAAACATTTTTATTGTGCTGGGTTTGATAATAGATTGCCAGCTTGAAAGGTGGTGTGTGGGGGGTCTTCAAGAAAATTGACTACATGTCCCCCTTGTTGTATGGAAACAGCGGCTCTGTTCTTTAAATGGTGGAGAGGCATCCTCAAGCACTTATAAAGGAACCTGTTTGTTGAGGTGTGAAGATCATTCTATGGATGCAGTAACAGAAGCACCATCACTTTGCTGATGGTAAGAGGCAACTTGCTTGGTGGAGCACAGGGCCAGAACCAAATCCCTGCATGGACATCCGGAGATCGTAGAAGCATATAACATACTCTAGTGAGTGGGACTGTTAAACTGTATGGAAGTCCATCAACAATATATGATTAAGGTTCTTATGGTGGACTTGAGTGCTTGATTTAAGGTATCAATGTACCATTTTTCTTTTTTACATACAGTATTTAAGAACTTTCCAGTTAAAGTTCCTAAGCTTAAAGATGAATGGGTTTCCATTATTCCCAGAGGAGCTAGTGAATGAATCTGTGGAATGAGCAGTGTATGAAAGGGATGGAGGATTGGGCACTAAGTGCGTACAACTTTCCATAAGTGTGGTCACCACTGATGAGGGAGAAATGTCTACCTGGTTCTAAGCCTGCGAAGGAATGAGAGAGGATGGGTAGTACATGTAAGTCCTGAAATAAGTTATGAGTCCCTGGGGTGAAGGCTTGTCTTTATCTACAAAAGAATGGGATTGCGTATGAGACACCCAGAAAACTCTGCTAAGTACTACAGGACAAAGCTTGATACTGCTGGATGAGTGTGTGACCCTGGAAGCGCCTGAAAAAAAATGTTCTAGGCTCTAAAGGTGTGTGTGATGTTTAGACCTTAACTCTACTTATGGCCCTCCAGGCTCGCAGTTTAAGGTCTCCTACTGTCTACTACATCTTGTCATTGATATAAAATTATTTAAAATAAAATAGATTTCTTTCAAAGATAGGTGTCTATAAAAAAAGAAGTGCAGCCTTTAGTACAGATGATCTATTTAAAATGAAATAAAATAAAAAGAAAAATATTGGCCAGAGTTGGATTTTAACTTTAGGAGCCTTCCCTGCTTACCTTCAGCTGGGTTGCATCTACAGTAGTTTTAACCTAACTGACTCACCACAGATTCGGCTCCAGGGCCCCATCTCAAAGCAGCTACTGGGTAGTATGATAGTGTCAAAGACTGCAGGCATTTCTTTCTAGATGTGTGATGGTGAGGGGACTAATAAACATGAAGGAGGGTATGATGGTGACATTATAATGGATGATGGGCCTGGAGTGGGACCAAATGTTGTGGTGGTGACTTGGGGAGGCAGAAGGACAAGAGCGGAACCCATGGAATATAATGACTGTTTGTACAAATCTCTTCTAACTGAACTTAAACTATACAAATACAATGAGAAATGAGAAGAAAATAAATTTATTGGTTAGAAGACAGCATGCTGGAATGTGGACTATACTCAATATAATTTATGTATGCTGTACATTTACTGAAACTCTGCAGGAAACGTTCTGTTAGTTGGTGAAATACTAATCTTTTTTGCACCATTCTCCAAGTGTTTTATGAGAGCATCGGATAACCACCTGAACACACAAAATACTAGCACGTATTCTAAGATAATGAGAGAGAATAAAGGTAGCCATTTATATATCAATTTGTGTAAATTCCCCAATTAATTTTGTCCCTAGCATAAAGAACACCAAGGGAAAGGCTGGCATGACTGGGACTTGCAAAGGAGGTGGAGTGTTACATATTAACCACTTCAATACCAGGCACTTATACACCTTCCTGCCCAAGCCAATTTTCAGCTTTTAGTGCTGTCACTTTTTAAATGACAATTGTGCGATCATGCTACATTGTACTGAAAAACTAAATTTTTATCATTTTGTTCCCACAAATAGAGCTTTCTTTTGGTGGTATTTGATCACCTCTGCGGTTTTTATTTTTTGCTAAACAAATAAAAAAAGACCGAAAATTTAGAAAAATGTTGTTTATGTTATAAAATTTTGTAAATAAGTAAGTTTTCTCCTTCACTGATGGGCACTGATAAGGTGCACTGGTGGGCACTGATAAGGTGGCACCGATGAGGTAGCACCAATGAGATGGCACCGATGAGGTGGCACTGATGGGCACTGACGATGGGCACTGATAGGCAGCACTGATAGGCAGCACTGATAGGTGGCACTGATATGCAGCACTAATGGGCATTGATAGGCGGCACTGATGGGCACTCATAGGTGGCACTGGTGGGCACTGATAGGCGACACTGATGGGCACTGAAAGGCTGCACTGATGGGTACTTATGGGTGGCACTGATAGACAGCACTGATGGGCACTGATAGGCGGCACTGATGGGCACTGAAAGGTGGCACTGATGGGCATTGATGGGCACTGATGGCTGGCACTGGCTCTGGATTTCACTGATAGGCATCACTGGCACTGGCAGGCATTTTTCAATGGCACTGATTGGCAGCTGCCTGGGCACTGATTGTCATTTCCCTGGTGGTCTAGGGTGGCATACCTGGTGGTCCAATGTGGTGGCCATCCCTGGTGGTCCTGGCGGCATCCTGGTGGTCCTGGGTGGGCATCCGAGGTGGCGCTGCACTAATAAACAATCAGCATAGACCCTCCTGTCAGGAGAGCAGCTGATCGGCTGTCCTCTACTCGCGTCTGTCTGACGCGAGTGAGGAAAAGCCAATCAACGTCTCTTCCTGTTTGCATCATGATCAGCTGTGATTGGACACAGCTGATAACATGGTAAAGAGTCTCTCTCAGAGACCCTTTACCTAGATCGGAGTTGCGGTGTGTCAGACTGACACACTGCAACAATGATCGCTGCGATGCGCACCCCCGAGGGTATTGAATTTAAGTGATTAGGTTGATTTAGTTTTTTTCTTTTTGTGTGTATTTTTACAGTCTTCCAAAAAAGGGTTTTTATTGCTGTGTTTGTTCCCTTTAACCACTTCAGCCCCGGAGAAATTGGCTGCCCAATGACCGGGCCATTTTTTGCGATTTGGCACTGCGTCGCTTTAACTGACAATTCCACGGTCGTGCCACATTGTACCCAAACAAAATTGACGTCCTTTTTTTCCCCACAAATAGAGCTTTCTTTTGGTGGTATTTGATCATCTCTGCAGTTTTTATTTTTTGCGCTATAAACAAAAAAAGAGCGACAATTTTGAAAAAAAAAAGCAATATTATTTACTTTTTGCTATAATAAATATCCCCAAAAAATATATAAAAAAGCTATTTTTTTCCTCAGTTTAGGCCAATATATATACTTCTACATAATTTTGGTAAAAGTTATAGCGTCTACAAAATACGGGGTAGATTTATGGCATTTTTATTAATCATTTTTTTTTACTAGTAATGGCGCCGATCTGCGATTTTTATCGTGACTGCAACATTATGGCGGACACATCAGACACTTTTGACGCTATTTTGGGACCATTGTCATTTATGCAGAGATCAGTGCTATAAAAATGCACTGATTACGGTGTAAATGACACTGGCAGGGAAGGGATTTACCACTACGGGGCGAGGAAGGGGATAGGTGTGTCCTACGGAGTGATTCTAACTGTGGGGGTGGGATGGGCTACCAGTGACACAACACTGATCACTGCTCCCGATGACAGGGAGCAGTAGAGGCAGAACAGGGAAATGCCTTGTTTACACAGGCATCCCCCTGTTCTGCAGATCCGTGACACGATCGCGGGACACCAGCAGACATCGAGTCCGCGGGTCCCACGGACACGGTCACGTGGGCACGGCGGGCTTTTCAAAGCAACGTACAGGTACGTTGCTTTGTGCACAGGAGACATTCCGCCCACGTACATGTTCGTGAATTGGTCGGCAAGTGGTTAAAGAGGTTATTCTACACGTCCTGTGCTAGTTGCGCAGCAGGATGTGAGGAGGAATCTCCCCAATGACAAAACTTACAACACGTATCCAAAAGAAAAAATAAGACTGCATATGACTTTATTGATCTTTTCACTCCTAAGAGGGTGCAAGCGACAAAGTAACACAACTTTAAGAGTGGACATTTTTTAGTCATTCATAATCATTCATTATTCTACTTGACATGAAGAGAAGCCAAAATGTCACCAGCATGGAGCAGGCTCTTCAATATTAAAGTAATCAGTCTTTGGAACATATTTGCAAAAAGAGGTGGGCTGATGGGACGTGAAGACTGGGTGTTTTGGTAGAATAAATGGTATTTCTGGTTGTATTTATAGGGTCCACTAGTTCAAGAATTGATCTGCAGAACAAATTTTGTCAACACTAAAATTGACAGCTTCTTCTGGAAGAACATGGTGGAACTCAATGGACGTTGGTCTTTTCTTAGCCTTGTATCATTGTGTTGGATGGCCATTTGTTTTTATTGTGTAAAAAATGTGGAGGATAACCCCCCCCCCCCCTTATTTGATCAGCAATTCCTTTATTGCGCTAATTTTGTCCATCAACTTTTTTCCATCTTTTGTTAGATTTTTGTCGTTGAGGTGTTTTTTCTCCTTCATACTGAAGAGGAAAAGGTCTTTGGCGAACCTCCCGGTGCTGGGCTGCCTCTCGAGGATCTGAGATTTAATTTTATCATCGCTGTCCACCAGATCATCGATCACCACAATCAGCCTACGCTTCCCTGAAACCAAAAGAGAAATTACATTTTTAGAAAGTAAACTAACCTTCCCCCAACCTACAAGAATGCAAGCACGAGAATATAGCAGAACCATCACAAAAAAACACAGGATCGCAAAAATGATAACATTTGGTATTTTCTCACAATCCAAAAATGTCTTAATAGAGTATCGATTTTATACAATTCTGCCGTCAGACCTTCTTCTAATTGCTATTTGCACTGGTCACTGTGCAAACTTAAAAAAATAAATACAAAAACATTGTAAATAAGTATGTTAGTTTGTTTTTCCCCATACATTTTCTGAATATAATGCTTACATGCAGGGGCGGACTGACATAGTGGCATGGGGCCCTCTGGCAGTGCCCGAGTGCCCGAATAGTCAGTCCGCCCCTGCTTACATAATAGAAGCAATCATTGCTATTTGACTTCAAATTTTTTAATTATATTATTTATAATATTTGAAAAATGGAAATTGCAAGTCATACATCTGAAAATAGATATGTTTACAATATACATTCCCTTGCCATACTGTTGCTGTTGTGACCATGAAATACAACTTCCCGTTCATTAGAAAAAATATAGCAGGTAAACAAAAATAATATATCATATACAATTGCTACACAAGCCATGTTATTAAAAACTAGCTTTCCTTTTCAGTGTGCAGCTGCTGTAAATTTCAAGGCAATATGGCAGCCTGGAGGCATTCTGTACATTGTTGGTGTACAAAATGCCCCCCAAAATGTAATTTCCTGCTTGTGTGATTGGATCACTGATTTTTCTAGACGTCTGCACTAAGGTACAAACCATATTTTAGGCATCTCCTGCAAAAGAAATTTCAGTTTTGGTGAGATACTTCCCACATGTTAAATACTTCTAAATCCTGTAATTTTCCAGATCAGAACACCAAATCACCAGGTGATGATAAGCTAGACCAGGTGTCAGCAACCCTTTTTCACTTAAGGGCTGGATTCAATGGATGTGAATTCATGGAGGGCAGCATTCACCTGCTAATAAATTAAGATAATAATCTGGACCCCTTTCAATTACACAGCCCCCGTACCTCATGACCCCTTTAGATTACACAGCCCCCGCACCTCTGGACCCCTTTACATTATCTGGACCCTTTTACATTACACAGCCCCCGCACCTCTGGACCCCTTTACATTACACAGCCCCTGCACCTCTGGACCCCTTTACATTACACAGCCCCAGCACCTCTGGACCCCTTTACATTATCTGGACCCCTTTACATTACACAGCCCCCGCACCTCTGGACCCCTTTACATTACACAGCCCCTGCACCTCTGGACCCCTTTACATTACACAGCCCCTGCACCTCTGAAACCTTTTACATTACACAGCTCCCGCACCTCTGGACCCCTTTACATTACACACACCGCACCTCTGGACCCCTTTACATTATACAGCCCCTGCACCTCTGGACCTCTTTACATTACACAGCCCCTGCACCTCTGGACCCCTTTACATTACACAGCTCCCGCACCTTTGGACCCCTTTACATTACACAGCCCCCGCACCTCTGCACCTCTTTACATTACACAGCCCCTGCACCTCTGGACCCCTTTACATTACATAGCTCCTGCACCTTTGGACCCCTTTACATTACACAGCCCCCGCACCTCTGGACCCCTTTACATTACACAGCCGCCCTACACATCACACAGCCTCCACCTACCCAGCCCTCCCTGCATAGTTCACAGCCCCCCCCCCATGTCATGCTTTAAAATTGCGCACACGCGTGGAATGGCATCAAACTATGGTACTTAAAAATCTCCATAGGTGACGCTTTAAAAATTTTTACAGGTTACAAGTTTAAAGTTACAGAGGATATCTTGTACTAGAATTATTGCTCTCGCTCTAACGATCACAGCGATACCTCACATGTGTGGTTTGAACAGTGTTGAACATCTAAGTATGCAGGCATCCGGGGTAAAGCTGTCCACATAGACCATCCCCCGCACCGCCATCAATGTCATCCCTTCCACACTGCGCTCCACGAGCCTCGCTTTCAGATCACTCTACTGCAGGGTAGTCTTCCCGGTCAAGATTGCAGACTGACAGTGGTGAGAGCCGGCAGTGCGGGGGATGGTCTATGTGGACAACTTTACCCCGGATGCCTCCATACTAAGACGTGCCTCTCCTAAATATCAACCATGTGAGTTGCTAAATGTTGTACCTTCATTAAATGTAACCATATTGCTACACTTAGAGGGGCCTCTCTTCTCTTTTATACTCTGAAGCTCCTGCTGAATTTTACTTCTAATCCCCTTGTGGAGGCTTCCATTTGTGGATGGAAAATTTTATGGTTACACAACCATTGCTATAATCTTTTTATAGGGACTACAATGTTTGTGGAACAAATCATTTGAGTTTCCATTATTTCTTATGGGAAAATTTGCTTTGGATTACAAGCATGTTTCTGGAACGAATTATGCTCACAATCCAAGGTTTTACTGTATTTCAAGTCTCACTCTCTATTGAGCTCTAGTGGAAAGAATGTCATTGTTTATATGGGTGAAATATATCATGTGTATCACATTCACTTGTTATACTTCTGTAGTGGCATGAGCTTCACCTAGCCTGTAGTCCCTTTAGTGGCCAGTAAGTGGCAGTATTTCAGAACAAAGACAAAGCTATTTAACACACAATGATTACTGTCCATTTATGTATATATGGTTTCAAATAAAGTTTCTTAATTGTTCATACTACTTCGCTGAGTATAAAAATGAAAATGTAAACGTCACTGTATGTACATGAAAGAATGAAGATTGGCTGAATTGATATGTTCCTGTTGTAATGTAAGTAATGACTTTTTATACACATTTTTATGTTTTTTTTCTTATTTTCTATTTCTTTTATTTTTATTTACAAAGCTGCCATCCTTAAAGCCTAAATGTACCTAAAAAAAAAGTTAAAAAAATTATCTAAAAAATCAGCACAAGGGATGGTACTTACCTTAATATATACCTTAAATATATATTTTTAAATATATACACATATACACACGCACTAAATGTGAACAAACATTTTAAAATGTATTAAAACATTTTTTAACACTTATCAATGTTAAAAAAATAACATAAAAACACTTTATTTTTTTTAACTTATTAAAACATTTAATTGTTTACAGTACACTAGTGGTTGAGGGGCAAAAAAATTCTGCAGCTGAGCCTCTCTTTTACCACCCCTCAACCCCTACCACCTTTTAGCTGTGGAGGCAGCGGCTGGGCATGTTCACATGCTGCAGCTGCAATTATACCCCTTTGTGCTGTCAGCAGGTGTAGCACCGGCTGGCTGTGACCCATTCAAGTGAATGACGGCACTCTGCAAGTGCACTCTGTGACATAAACAAGGGATTGTTTATGTCATAGAGCATTTGTGCAGCAGTTTTTCAAACGCAATTTTTTGGAATAAATAAACCTTAAAGCGGAGTTTCACCTAAAAATTGAACTTCTGCTTTTCGGATTCCTCCCCCCCCTCCGGTGTCACATTTGGCACCTTTCAGGGGGGAGGACGGAGCAGATACCTGTGTAATCCAGGTATTTGCTCCCACTTCCGGGGCATAGGTCCCCGCGGCGACCTACGTCACATCCGGCGCCTCCTCTGTCTCCCCCCCCGCTGTCTTCTGGGAGACACACAGGTCCCAAAAGACAGCAGGGACCAGTGGGATTGCTCAGCGCGACTCGGGCATGCGCAGTAGGGAACCAGGAAGTGAAGCCGCAAAGCTTCACTTCCTGATTCCCTTACCGAAGATGGCGGCGCCTCCACTCGAGAGCCGAGGGACAGATCGGCTTCGGGTGCCGGCATCGCGGGCACCCAGGACAGGTAAGTGTCCATATATTAAAAGTCGGCAGCTGCAATATTTTTTTCAGCAGAACTCCGCTTTAATGAATTTAAATATACAGTATAACCCAATTTTTTAGTAATGTATAAAAGATGATGTTACGCCGAGTAAACAGACACCTAACATGATTTAAAATTGTGAATGGAATGGCGACAAACTACGATACTTAAAAATCTCCATAGCCGACGCTTTAACAATTTTTACAGTCACAGACGAGATCTTTCTCAAGGATTGTTGGTCTCACTGTAACATTTGCGGCAATACCTCACATGTGCGGTGCAAACATTGTTTACATATGTGTGCGCCACTTACATATGCACTCACTTCTGCACGCGAGCACGGAGGGATGGTGCGCTTTAATTTTTTTTTTTTTTTCTTATTTTATTTATTTATTTTTTACACTGTCCCTATAATTTTCACTTTTTTGATCACTTTTATTCCTATTACAAAGAATGTAAACATTCCCTGTAATAGAAAGAAGGAATAACGGATCCTCTTTATGGAGAGATCTGGGGTCAATAAGACCCCATATCTCTCCTCTACCTTTTAAAGCAAAAGCAAAAAAAAAAATTGTTTACTTCCCCCTTAGATTGGAAGTGACGTCATGATGAAGCTCTGGTCCTCCAAGACCATAGAGGCGATCAGATGTGGTCTCTGGGAACCTCTATAGCCAGCCGAACGACCCATCGGATCATTTTTCGGGCACACTGGTAAAAGCAGTAAGCCCATAAAAAACACCAGTGAGCGGCAGGAGGGGTGGGGGGATGTCCACTCACGCCAATTCTAAAAGCGATCCAGCTGCTAATTAGCCTAAAGATCCGCTTTCATGAGAAAGCCAGTCGCTGACTGAAAAAAAGTAAATAGATACCGGGGTAATGGCTGATAGCTTCAGCCATAACCCCAGTAAAACACTTGCAAACTGCAATGTATATACCGTATAAACTCGAGTATAAGCCGACCCGAATATAAGCCGAGGCACCTAATTTTACCACGAAAAACTGGGAAAACTTATTGACTCGAGTATAAGACGAGGGTGAGAAATGCGCAGCTACTGTAAGTGGAAAAGAGGGTCAACAATGCCCATTTGCAGCCTCAATGTGCCCATTTGCATGCCTCACTGTGCCCATTTGCAGCCATAGGTCCCCCGAACTTCAGACTCGGTAGTTATGGGTTCCTAGATGCCCCCTAGCTGCAGCCAAAATTTGGGGTCTCTGGACCCAAAGGGTCCCGAAATGACATTGCTGCAGATGGACACAGTTGACCAATTTTGGGGCCCCGTATCTTGGGGCCACTTAGTGCTAGGAACCCCAAATTTTGTGTGCAAACTCAGTGGAACTAGCACTACAACAAAGCTAGGGTTTCTAGCACAAAGTGGCCCTGAGATAAGGGGCCCCAAATTTGGTTCGGAAAATGGGTTTGCACACCAAATTTGGGGTTCCTAGCACCAAGTGGCCCTGAGATACGGGGCCACAAATTTGGTTCGGAAAATGTCATTCTCTGCTGCAGAAAAGCGCTTGACTCGAGTATAAGCTGAGGGGGGCATTTTCAGCACAAAAAAATGTGCTGAAAAACTCGGCTTATACTTGAGTATATACGGTATACGTATTGCTGTCCGCAAGGGTGCTGAACAGCAGAACTGATCTTTTTTTTGTTTAATGTGCAATAGTCCAGCTTGTTTACATCTATTTGTTCATCCCTCATATCAGAAGGGCCAAGGGGGATGCAGAAATTCAATGTAATAGTTTTTGCAACTTTCAAGAGATAATGATAAACACGACAAAATGAGAGGGTGAATCTCCCTAATGGGGACCCAGACAGCAAGAAATGACTGACAGGGGATCTGGTCCATCTCCACTCTGTCCAAAAATAGACAAAAAAAGGTTTGCCTTTAGTTGACATTTCAGTAATACTGAGGATCTCATATTTCTGAGTAAGCTAGCAGTTTTGGATATTTTTTCCACACTTTAGAACTTACCGGAAAATACATTTATAAAATTATGTATATTGAAATAGTGTATTTACCCAGGAAAAACACAAGCTGTTGTGTTTCATACCTTGTGAAGGCCAACCTCAAGTGTAAAAGCAATAAATACATTTGGGATTCTCTTACCGAATTTAATGGAGAGCATTTCCAGCTCCTCGTGGTACATGGCATCCTTGGCGTCTGTAAGACGTAACTTCCCATCATGCATATTGTGATACAAGATTACAAGCTTGCACTGGAATGCGGTTTCTTGGGGCTGATTGGAAGATGAAATCTTATACGATCGGACATCGAGACCTATAGATGAGAGCTGCTGACTCAGCCAGGAATAGTCACTCTCCTCTGATTTGGAGAAGATGGCGACCGTAGACTTGGAGGATGCTGCCACAGCCTGGAAAAGTAAAGAAAAGACCACACTGTGAGACAGTGGAGGATGGAGTCACTGAGGTTTTTCATTGCTTCCTGTGTCCTTCTTGGACTGTAATGCCCTGTACACACGGTCGGACATTCCGACAACAAAATCCATGGATTGTTTCCGACGGATGTTGGCTCAAACTTGTCTTGCATACACACGGTCGCACAAAGTTGTCGGAAAATCTGATCGTTCTGAACATGGTGACGTAAAACACGTACGTCAAGACTATAAATGGGGCAGTAGCCAATAGCTTTCGTCTTTTAATTTATTTTTAACATGCGTGGCACTTTGTGCGTCGGATTTGTGTACACACGATCGGAATTTCCGACAACGGATTTTGTTGTCGGAAAATTTTAGAGCCTGCTCTCAAACTTTGTGTGTCTGAAATTCAGACCAAAAAAGTCCGATGGAGCCCACACACGATCAGAATTTCCGACAACACAATCCGATCGCACTTTTTCTGTCGGAAAATCCGACCGTGTGTACAGGGCATAAGAGGAAGTTAGGGCGCATTCACACCATGTGCAGTGACCTTTTTTCACACTGAATAAACACAGGCCACTGCAAGGGCACATAGAAAACAATGGTTTTCCATGAGTTCAACCCCATTGTTTGTGATTTATGTTGGAGATGTTCATCAGCACCGAGCACCATCCTGCATATATTGTGGTCCTATCCAATGCCTACTGGTCTAAGGTACATGAAATCATTTCTCAGGTTACTATCTACACTCTGGATTATACCCCAGTGCAAATTATTTTGCACCATTCCTCATTACCTCCTTAAACCCTAGCCGTGCATATGTTTAACTCTGCAAAATAATGTATTCTGATACACTGGGACACATAACGTGTGCCGTCTATGTCTGAGTGGCTCATCCATCTCCATAAAATTGGAGAGATAGAGGAACTGATCCATGTTGCGCTTGATTCTCCTTCCAAATTCATGAGTATTCGGACCTGCTGGTTTCACTTCTAAACGACTTATACCAATCAGCATGTGATGAACCCCTCTCCTTAGTGGCCAACTACCAGAAGTACTCCCTGAAAATTCTTAGATACTGTATTTTAAAGCATGATCCACTATGATACTGGAGCACATCTCTTTGACTCTCTCCCTCCCTAAGTGCCGGAGCTAGAGGGATTAGGGCAGCCGCGCCTTGCTTATCCCTAATCTTATCTAACATATGAGTTGCCCTTATTTCCACTGTCCCCCTCACTTTTAGATTGCTGTCTGGGGCTGTCGGTTGGAAGAAGACCACATACGGCTAGGGGGCTGGCTCCCTTCTTTCTAATCTTACCTATCCCCCAATTCCCTTTCATCCCCACCCTCTTCCCCCCCACCTCCTCTCTCCTCCCTCCATTTTTTTCCCCCAATTTTCATAGTTGTTGTCCTCCTTTAGGAAACAACGGCTCTAGATATTCTATCATCTCATTGCTAACCCTTTAGCGGGTTCTGAAACAACTTGAGTTTTACTTTATTTTCCTATGACAGTGGGGAATTTTTATTTCTGAATGCACAAGCTGTACTAAGTTGTTAAAGGGGAAGTCCAGCCTGGGCTTGTTTGTCTGGGCTTTTCCTAAGGGTCACAGGAGTGCAATTTGTTTTGCACTCCTGTGACCCATTTTCAGCAGAGTGCGCTCTCTGCTGACGTCACTCAGATCAGTCTAGGTCATCCCAACCTCAGAAGTCTGGATCCGCCAGGTGCCTGGGCTGATGGCAATCTCAGTGAGCTGCTGAGACGGCCGCTCCCCCATCCCTCCACAGCTCAGCGCTCCAGTGAGCGTGGAGGAGCAGAGCAGAAGAGCTGCTGATTGACAATCAGCAGCTGTCCTCTTGGGGAGCCGAGAGAACCAAGCCATCAGCGGTGTTCGATGGCTCGGTTCTCAGTGCAGAGATGCCACCTAGGTAAGTATGATTATGGAAAAAAAGCCAAACCCATACTTCTCCTTTAAGATTGTAATTTTCATATTATCTGATGTGCACTGGACCCTTTTATTTTTTTACCTCTCTAAATCATTGCTAAGTTCTGTTCCTTGTCCCTATTCTCCAATAAAATATTTTTGGATAAAAAAGAAAGAAAACAATGGTTTTATATGTATCTCGTTCACACCACTATGTTGTGTACATGGGCATTGCAAACTACCCTGCATTTTAGCACAATGCACATGAATGCATGTAAATGCAAATGCAACATGACACAACTCAAAGTAAAAATATAAAAATAAATTGTTGTTAGTGTTAGTACCTTCCAGGTACCTATCAATTCAAAACAGGTGACAAAAAAAAATGGATGGCAACACACATAACAAACCACACTACGCTTCACAAAAATAGGGGTGCCCCTCCATACTCCATCGTCCCCCATCGGGTGGCTCACACTCTGGGTGCTGCCTGGGGAGATGTATTGAATCCAACAACAGAAATGTCCCAAATGCTGCACACCAACATGCCTGACAGTGGCATCCATGACTAGGCCCTGTGCGAGGAGAAAACATGTCAGGGGTGTGGCCTGGACAGAGCTGGGCTGAGGCTGCTTTACTAAGGCAACTGTTGGGCATGTTGGTGTGCAGTGTTTGGGACCTTCCCGACAGTCGCCTTAGTAAAGCAGCCTCAGCCCAGCTCTGTCCAGGCCACGCCCACAACCTTTTGCCCCGATCCTGGAGCTTAGTCATGGAGGTGTATGTCAGACATGTTGGTGGACAGCATTTGGGACATTCCTCTTGTTGGATTCAACACCACAACATGTGCCAATATGTTCTACTGCATGGTGTGAAAGGACCCTTAAAGTAAACTTTCATCTCCTTTTTTAAATTTCTTTTCTAACGCACCTCCCACCTCCTTTTTTTAGAATGGTAGTAGTAGTATTTTTTTATTTTTGGGAATACATTTTTTTTAAACCCATCCCCACACTCTCAGGTTTAGGATAGAATAACATAGCCATGCTGCTAACATCTCACATTCCCGGAAGCTTTGGGTCCATCTACCACATGTTGTGTATGCATGGCGGGATTTCAGTAAGGCCACGTTTAGACTTGAAGTTGGGTGGGTTCCTGTCCCTGACCTAGCCACATGCAAAATAACTTTATAAGCCCTCAATAAAGATGGCCGCTGAGGTCACCCAGGATGTCATCCAGGCCAGCAGCATCCAATTGGATAGCCACTAACCTGCTAACACGTATGTAGGCCTAAGAGGTATTTGCATTCCTCCTATCCTCCACTATCCCTGGCGAGTGCACAGCACCACCTGTGTAGGGGGTCATCCTACACCTGCCAACAAGAATTCACATTCTATTCAGGAAAATAATTTAACATTTTGAGAGCTTTGGGCAATAGCTTTGGGTAATAGCTTTGGGTAGATGCTGCCAGGTTGCATATTACATGCAATAATGGCAATATTTAGCCTCTGACTTGCTAGTGTGTTACGCTTGCAAAGGATTTCCTCCTAAAGACAACGAGGAGCGGTTTGTGGTGTTGTTAGAGGAGATGGTGTCATATAGTGAGCAATCTCCCGGTGAGGTTCTACTGTATGGACAATTATCATCATAATTTTGTCAAATATTTGCACCATTCAGACCAGATTTGCGTATTAGTTTAGGATTTTATTTCCTTCTTCACATTCAAAGATATCCTGTTCTTTACTTTAAATTGTTGGTTCTTTTGTTAGAACTTATGCTTTCAGATTGAAAATCAGTTGTAGAAAGAATGTAGAGTTCAGTGAAGCACGAGATTGCTGCTACAATGAGCTTGAGGAATGTGTACATACTGGTAAAGACATTTACGGACGGACAACCGAGTTGTATTATAAATCTAAAATGTTTCCAGGACCCACCTACACCAATTGTTTTCTCAAGTCAATTAGAAAAAGTAAAGTGCTTCCTGATTGCACCATTCAGCACACTATTGATATCACATACTAGCAAGCAATGGGGTAATTTACTAAAGGAGTAGGTTCCTTCTTTCCCACTGATCCAGGAGGTGGACACATTTATCCAGCACTGTAAAGCCCCGCAAGGTCACCAGTCCCCTGTCATCCCCCTCTGATGACTCTGTCCTCTTCTGGATCCTGAGAGAACCCACTGCTGGACACCAAGTGCCACCAATGATAATCCACATTTTGTTGTTCCAACTTCAGTAAACTAAAATGTGATTGGTCATTCTTTTTTATTCACAACACAAGAAGAACTTGAAGAAGCCTAATATATATGGATTTATCTCCTAGTTATACATCAATTCCATTGCATTATCGATGCCCTACCTCTATATTGTCACTGCATTAAAAAGTCTATGTGATGTTTGCAAAATTGAATATAAAATAACCAAATAAAGGTACAGTATGTCCATACTTACATTTGCCATTCTTTCTCTTGACTGGACTGGTGAAGCATTACCTAAGTCAACAAGGCAGAAAATTAAATACAGAACTTAACAAACATACAATGATAATACCAGGGGCGTTCAAGTCAAACCAGGACTTTTAAGTTTATATCATAAAAAAATCTAATTTCAAGAAGTGGAATCTGCATTTATTTTTCAACACTCCCTTGCTACATTTATACTCTTATCCTAGCATTTAACTAATGCCTGCAAAGATTCGGCATAAAAAAATTTGTCAGTACGCCTGAACTGCCATCTTGGTTACCGGTCTCTGGACTGGCCCACGACATGTGCGTCACCTATTAGTAATAGGACACACTTGCCACTTACTACTGCGTGTAGTACCGCCAAGCTGGCATCCCTTTTTATACCTGTACAATGAAAAGTCCTGGTTTGACTCGAAGGCCCCACTTACTATATATACACAACAAAAAATGTTTTTGAAGTCCTGCAGTCCGGAATGGCAATGTGGACTAAAGGCGACAAGGTCATTGCCAGTGGTGATGATGTCCTCGCATCATCTATAAAGATTTTATTATGCCACACGGAATAAAATACAATGGGGGTTATTTACGAAAGGCAAATCCACTTTGCACTACAAGTGCTCTACAAGTGCACTTGAAAGTAGTGCACTTGGAAGTGCATTCACTCTAAATCTAAGGGGTAGATCTAAAATGAGTGAAGCTCTGCTGATTTTATCATCCAATCATGTGCAAGCTAAAATGCTGTTTTTTATTTTCCTTGCATGTCCCCCTTGGATCTACAGTGACTTTACTTCCAAGTGCACTTTCAGTACAATTTCAAGTGCACTTGCAGTGCAAAGTGGATTTGCCTTTCGTAAATAACCCTCAATGTCTATTTTAAATCACAATTGAACGTGGGAATTTGGGAACTTGAAATTCAGCTGAATACATTCCAGGTGCATTAAAGCAAAAGGTGTTCAATGTTTTAGATTTGGTTTTCCGTAAAAAAACAGCCACATCCTGAGTAGAAAAACCCTTCTCCTGGCAGAATGCTTCAGAGAAAGACTCTTGCTCTCTGTGTGAAAGCAGTGGTCTCTTTACAGTGGTCCAACATGCCCTCTGTTGAGTCTGAGCTAGAGCTCAATCAGCAGGGAGCATGTACGTTGCTGGTTTGATGGCTATGGGACTATGGGGTTGACTTAAGGTCTTGAATTACTTGAATTAAGGTCTTCATAGTTAAAAAAATTTGATACCACAAATTTAACCCTTCTTGGCTTTCATTGAAAAAAATGTTTTTTTTTAAAACCCCTATCTGTTTTCCTTTATGGTAGTTAGTGCCATGATGAACCCATAGTAAGAAGTACAAAAGCTTCCCTTGGGGATAAATCAAGTTGCATTAAGACCTTACCCGTGTCCAAACAACCTCTTTGGTCACCAGATAATGATGGCCATCAGCGTTGAGCTGATGCTTTGAAGGGTTTGCCCCATTATGTGTGTGTGTGTTGGGTTGGGGTGGGGGGTTATTGAAGTACCTGCTGTCTACTAAATGGCTTATGGATTGTTTATGCGGCAGCTCATCCTATGCAGACATATGGTACTTTTTATATATAAATATTAATCACAGTTACTTAACCCCTTCACGGCAGCGGTACACATATATGTGGCCTCTCCACAGGTGGGCCTTAACGCTGAGTTGCAGCATATATGCGTGCCAGAATGTAAACAAAGCTGTGCCGAAAGTGAGCGCCCTGAACGCTACCTGCAATCGAGAGCTTTCCGACTATGTGACCATGTGACCGCTATGACAGTGGTTAAATGATCATAAACCTCGCCTCACCTCCCAGCAACAAAAACCTCTTAAAGGGACAGGAGGCACCAGCAGCAGCAAGGGGTTACCATCATTTCTAGGAAGAACCCTGATACTTGATACTTGATGTGCTTCCATGAACTTCTCATGCCTTTTGCTCTGCATACATTTCATTTTTTTTCTTTATTTATGTATTGACACATTTTTTTTGACCGAAAGCAACTGCTGTATAAAACTTGCTCTTACCCTTTCTCTCCATACAAGCTGACTCCCAGGGATCCCATTGGGGTTCCACTGGGCAAGAGAATGCCACACTATAAAGTTCTTCCACCAAGCTTTGAGTCCAGTGCTCCATCTCCCCAATTCCTGAATCTTTTGCATCATGACGATAAAATAAAGCTCAACTCCCCTATGATTAAGCCCTGGTAGGCGGGGTAAAACATGACAGGGGGCATGGCCCGAGGAGTGGCCTTGAATGAAGCTTTCACATGTATTCATCCACACAAGGATCGGCTATGGTGAGTGGTGGTTTTATGTTTAAATGCTCATTGCTCACTGGAGGAGTTTTTCTTATGTTGACATCCTTACTATCCTGAGTGCCAATGGGGCGCTATACCTGGAGCAGCACCACCAAGTACTAATGGCCCCATTAGCTGGAAGTTACCTTATTCAATTCTATATACTCTGTTCTCTGTTAGCATAGAATATTGGAACGGTATTCACTGGACTTATTATATTCTCATGCCGCATACACACGGTCTGAATTTCCAACAGAAAAAGTCCAATGGGAGCTTTTCATCGTATATTCTGACCGTGTGTATGCCCCATCGGACTTTTTCCGTCGAAAATTCAGACAGACTTAGATAGAGAACATGTTCTATATTTTTCCGGCGGAACAAATTCCTATCGGAAAAAACGCTCGTCTGTATGCGAGATAAACACGAGATTAGCAGAAGGAGCCCTTTTTATAGTCTTGTTGTACGTGTTGTATACGTCACCTTGTTCTTGACGGTCGGAATTTGGTGTGACCGTGTGTATGCAAGACAGCTTCAGCGGAATTCCGTCGGAAAAACCTTCAGAGTTTATTCCGACGGCAAAACCGGTTGCGTGTACAGGGCATTACCCACTGCAACATGAGGAGCTTAAAAGTGTGACGGTGGTTGGTTATATTTTGTGATCTCTACAGTTTATACATTAAAACATTCAGATTTTGATTGGAATAGAGTTCTCTTTCAAGGCTGAAGTGGGGGGGTCTCTAGAGGTGGTAACTATTTATAAGATGCTTCTTCAGAAATAAGAGAGAATTACCTGCACCGTTTTCAGTATACGGAGGCACAGGGCGAGTATTCGGAGGATGGTTGTGCTGGTCGGGGTTACCGGCGTTCTGCATTTTTGGACTAGCATAGTCACCTAGAAAAATCACATTACATTTTTTTTTTTAGGATATTAAACCTTAGCATTTTTCAGTTTAAGAAGAAAACAAAGTAAAAAAAAATATTTTTAACAGTAAAATAATAAAAAAAACCAGCAAATATAATAATGTGATTTCCTTAATTTACACTGCAAAGAATGACCTACAATTTTCAGAAAATTACCCCTGAAACGGATTGGTTGTCAACTCTTGATAGACCCTTTTACTGCGACAGATAAAAAAACTCATATCTGGACCAATCCCTACAACCTGTTAATCTTATCCTTTCCCTCCATACAAGCTGACTCCCAGGGATCCCATTGGGGTTCAACTGTGCTAAAGAGAACCACCACACTGTAAAGTTCTTCCCCCAAGCTTTGTGTCCAGTTACCCCAATTCCTGAATCTTGTGCATCATGTCGATGAAATAAAGCTCAACTCCGCTATGATTTACCCCCGAGGGGGATTTCTAGAGGTGGTAACTACTTTTAAGATGCTTCTTCAGAAATCAGAGAGAATTACCTGCACCATTTTCAGTATACGGAGGCACAGGGCGAGTATTCGGAGGATGGTTGTGCTGGTCGGGGTTACCGGTGTTCTGCATTTTTAGAATAGCATAGTCACCTAGAAAAATCACATTACATTATTTTTTAGGATATTAAAAATGAGCACTTTTCAGTTTAAGAAGAAAACAAAGTAAAAAAAAAAAAATTTGACAGTAAAATACAAAAAAAAAAAAAACCCCACAGCAAATGTAATAATGTGATTATCTTAATTTAGACTGCAAATTATTTTATTTTTTTTAGGATATTAAACATTAGCATTTTTCAGTTTAAGAAGAAAACAAAGTAAAAAAAAAATGTTGACAGTAAAATAAAAAAAAAAAAAAAAAAACACAGCAAATATAATGTGATTATCTTAAATTAGACGGCAAATAATGACCTACAATTTTCAGAAAGTGATACAATTTGTAATTTTTACCCAATAGCTCCATTCATTCAAATTTCAGCTCTGGGCCTATTACACAAAATTTTGCTGCAATTTTGTTTTTAAGTATGATACCGAAGTGATGCCTGTGTTTTCTTGTCTTGCAAAAATTATTTTGTTTTACTTTCTACAGTATATGTTATAAAAAAAAAAAATAAAATAAAAAAAAAAAAAAAAGGCCAAAGCCATGTGCTGTCTCCAAGCTTCAAAAAATAAATAAATAAATCTATGTCTATTTGGTATATAAGCAGATATGAGCACCAAAAAAATGAAAAAGAAAGTCATAAGTCTTGCCTCAATGACCACAGATAGTAGCCATCTGTGGAATGTGATCATTGAATTCCTAATTTTTTTTTTTTTTTGCACTGATATACAGTATATGTTTAAAAAAGAAATAGAAAATAAAACAGAATTGTTTTCTTTCCCCCAGTGTGACCAGTGATTATGTTTTTCTTTTGAATCATTTCTTTATTAAGTATTAAGACAACCAGCATTATTATAGATAAAAAGTGCTAATTTTTTTTGCAATTCGTCTTGATTATTTTGTTTTACTTTCTACAGTATATGTTAAAAAAAAAAAAAAAAAAAAAAGTCTAAGCTATGTGCTGTCTCCAGGCTTAAAAAAAAATCTATATCTTTTTGGTATATAAACAGAGTACCAAAAAAAAAAAAAAAAGAAAATGATAAGTCTTGCCTCAATGACCACATTCCACAGATAGCAGCCATCTGTGGAATGTGATCATTGAGTCCGTACTTCAGATTTTTTTTTTTTTTTTTTGCACTGATATTCAGTATATGTTTAAAAAAAAATAGAAAATAAAACAGAATTGTTTTTTTTCCCAGTTTTTATGACCAGTGATAGGTTTATGTTTTTCTTTTGAATCATTTCTTTATTAAGTATTAAGACAACCAGCATTATTATAGATAAAAAGTGCTATTTTTTTTTGCAATTCGTCTTGATTATTTTGTTTTACTTTCTACAGTATATGTTAAAAAAAAAAAAAAAAAAAAAAAAAAAAAAGTCTAAGCTATGTGCTGTCTCCAGGCTTAAAAAAAAAATCTATATCTTTTTGGTATATAAACAGAGTACCAAAAAAAAAAAAAAAGAAAATGATAAGTCTTGCCTCAATGACCACATTCCACAGATAGTAGCCATCTGTGGAATGTGATCATTGAGTCCATACTTCAGATTTTTTTTTTTTTTTTTGCACTGATATTCAGTATATGTTTAAAAAAAAATAGAAAATAAAACAGAATTGTTTTTTTTTTCCCAGTTTTTATGACCAGTGATAGGTTTATGTTTTTCTTTTGAATCATTTCTTTATTAAGTATTAAGACAACCAGCATTATTATAGATAAAAAGTGCTCTTTTTATTTTGCAATTTGTCTTGATTTTTATGACACCAAATGTCATAAAAATATCAATGACACATCACGTGTATTTAAGGCCCCAATTCACACGACACTTTGCATTTTTGGTGTGTTTGTCATGTAACAGCATAGGGAAGGCCGTTCAGTTCAGTGGGCGTTACTTTGCACAACACATATGCAAAAGTAGCTCAATACCTTCTTTTTTTTTTTTTTTTAGCAGTGAGCCAAGCAAATTTTACCATGTCTTTTGCCTGTTTTGTTGTGTGACAAATCTGCAACAAAATGGGACTGTCCCCCGAATTTGGGGTGTCATTAAAAAGTAATGGTTCCGTGAGCTTGTTGCATGTTTTGCTGCATTTGCGCATTGCTGAAAACCAGACACGAGCATTTCTGCCCGCGTTTCTGGAACGCAAATGTGTTTTTATAATGCTAAGACTTTAAAAACAATTGTGAATTTTTGGAAGACATAATTTGGCAAAAAAAAAAAAAGCTGACGAGCACAGTAGAGGAAATAATTAATTAATGATAGTTGGGGTCATTAAAATCTAAATAAGAAAGAATTACATTTACTAAAAAAAAAAGCTAAACTGTTTTATTTAAAATAAATACATTGTAAATTTGCTGCTCATATTGGGCTCTACAATGCTTCATTGGGTAACATTTCAAAAAACATTAAAGTAGCAATTCTTAAAGAAAAGCTTGCTGACAGCAACTCTGCATTACAGAATGGGACCTCATCTGTCAAACGAAAGCCTCATACACACGGTACGATTGTTGGCAGGGGATCGTCTGTTAACAGACTGTTGTCCTAAAATCTGACCGTAATGCCCCGTACACACGGTCAGATTTTCCGATGGAAAATGTCCGATCGGAGCGTGTTGTCGGAAATTCCGACCGTGTGTGGGCTCCATCGGACATTTTCCATCGGATTTTCCGACACACAAAGTTGGAGAGCAGGAGATAAAATTTTCCGACAACAAAATCCGTTGTCGGAAATTCCGATCGTGTGTACACAAATCCGACGCACAAAGTGCCACGCATGCTCAGAATAAATAAAGAGATGAAAGCTATTGGCCACTGCCCCGTTTATAGTCCCGACGTACGTGTTTTACGTCACCGCGTTCAGAACGATCGGATTTTCCGACAACTTTGTGTGACCGTGTGTATGCAAGACAAGTTTGAGCGGAAAAATCCTAGGATTTTGTTGTCGAAATGTCTGAACAAAGTCCGACCGTGTGTACGGGGCATTAGTATGCTCCATCAGACAATTGTTGTCCAACTTTCAGCCAACAAATGTTGGATGACAGGCTAGTAAATTTTCGGTGGACAACGGTCTGATTTTCTGACGGTCAGTACACAAGTCCGTCACACAAAAGTCGAAAGTACAAACACGCATGCTCGGAATCAATGCTCACCAAACACGACATTAGCAAAAGGGGCCCAAAGGGCGGCGCTCAAGAGCTGAAATTCCACGTAGTACGTCACTATGTTTGTGTCTGTGGCACGAAAATTGTGTACAGTTAGTATGAAAGACAAGATCCTGGCACACGCCCTTTTGACAAAAATGAGACGCTCGGTTGGCCAACAATTGTACCGTGTGTACGAGGCTTAACATTGGTGCTTGCATTAGTAGATGTATCAAAAGGACTGTAGGTACATTGTAGGTCCTTAACCACTTCAATACCGGGGCCAATTCTGACACTTCTCACATACATGTAAAAATCTATCTTTTTTTAAAATTAGAACCCCCAAACATTATATATATATTTTTAGCAGAGGCCCAATAGAATAAAATGACGGATGCAATTTTTTTTCTTATGACACACGGTATTTGCGCAACGTTTTTTAAAACACAATTTTTGGGGAAAAAACACACTTTAACCACTTCTGGACCGCCCACCGTCGTTATACGTCGGCTGTTTGAAGAGGAATATCTTTGGTATGGCAGCAGCTAGCTGCCATAACCCCGGTATCCTCTTCTTCAGTGAGCGGTCCGGTTTAAGGTAAAAGTGGTCTCTGCAGGTGGATTTGTTGCAAGATCACTTTTATCGGCGGCGGAAGAGGGTCAACCCCTCCACCGCTTACCGGATCCATCGGCAGCGGCGGAACGATCAGATCTTCACCCTTGCTGGGCATGGCGACAAGTGAGGGGGAAGATGGCCCCATCCGTCTTCATAACAATGCAGGGCGGAAGCGACGTCAAAAGGTCACTTCCGCCCACAGCTCTCAAAGGGACATTTTTTAAATTATTTTTTAAATTTTTTTAAATGATTGTATTTTAGTGTAAATATGAGATGTGAGATCTTTTTGACCCCAGATCTCATATTTAAGAGGTCCTGTCATCATGCTTTTTAAAAAAAAAAAAAAAACAGTGTAAAAATAAAAATAAAAAGTAAAATAAATAAGAATTTTTTTTTTTTTAAACACACCCTGTCCCGACGAGCTCGCGTGCAGAAGTGAACACATAGGTGAGTAGCGCCCACATATGAAAACGGTGTTCAAACCACACATGTGAGGTATCGTTGCGATCGTCAGAGTGAGAGCAATAATTCTAGTACCAGACCTCCTCTGTAACTGTAACCTGGTAACCGTCACATTTGTTTAATAGCATCCTCTATGGAGATTTTTAGGTACCGTAGTTTGTCGCCATTCCACGAGTGTGCGCAATTTCAAAGCATGACATGTTAGGTATCTATATACTTGGTGAAACATCATCTTTTCACATTATACAAAAAAAATGGGCTAACATTACTGTTTAGTTTTTTTTTTACTTCATGAAAGTGTATTTCCCAAAAAATAGCGTTTGAAAGACCGCTGCGCAAATACCGTTTGACATAAAATATTGTAATAATTGGCATTTTTTTCTCTAGGACCTCTGCTAAAAATATATATATATATATAATGTTTGGGAGTTCTACGTCATTTTCCAGCAAAAAAATATGGATTTTAACTTGTAAGCAACAAATGTCAGAAATAGACTTATGCCCCGTACACACGGTCGGATTTTCCAACAACAAATGTTGGATGTGAGCTTGTTGGCGGAAAGTCCGACCGTGTGTACGCTCCATCGAACATTTGTTGACGGACTTTCCGCCAACAAATGTTGGCTAGCATGTTCTCAAATTTTCCGCCAACAAATGTCTGTTGTCGGATTTTCCGAGCGTGTGTACACAAGTCCGTCGGACAAAAGTCCAAAGTACAAACACGCATGCTCGGAATCAAGGATGAGCCGGAAGCGCTCGATTTTGTAAAACTAGCGTTTGTAATGGAGATATCACATGACTATTGAACTTCCTTTTCATCAGCTCGCCGTACGTCTAGTACATCACTACGTACGTAATTGTTGGCCAACATTTGTGTGACTGTGTGTATGCAAGACAAGTTGGAGCCAACAACCTTCGAACAAAATTCCATGGTTTTGTTGTCGGAAAATCCGATCGCGTGTATGGGGCATTAGTCTTGAAAGGGTTATTTTACCCAAAACTTTTTTTTTACACTGTCTCTTTAATTTTTTTTTTTTAGTATTAACTTTATTCCTGAAAAAACATCTCTTGTGACAGCATGGGCCATGACAGGTCCTCTTTATGGAGGTGATCTGATGTCTATTAGACCCCAAATCTCTCCTCTGGTCTCCAATGCATCCGATCAGACACAGATCAGTCTGATTGGCTGCTTTCCTGGTCACTAACGGCAAGGTAAACAAAGAGGCGGAACCGGAAGAGACTTCGTCGCTTCCAGTTTCCAGGGTCATAGAGAGGGAGGAGTTCCTCTCTCTGTGTAGTGATACCGTCACCACCGGTCGCATTGCTCCCTGGCCCCGCGATTGGACAGCAGAGCCTGGGGAAGGCAGCGGCATGGCAGAAGTCGGAGAATAACTTCTGCTCAACAGGAAATCGCTGGCTGGAAATTTTGATTCAGGGATGATACCTGCAGGTGAAGACATCATCCCGGTATAACCACTTCGCCGGTATTACCAGTTCGCCCAAAGGACATCCATGGACGTCCTACAGTCTTGCAGTGGTTAAATAGCCATATTAATCCCAAAACAAAAAAAAACACGGTGGGTGCATTAGATTTCTTTTTTTAGGCTTTTTTTTCCTGTATTTTCACCTGGTGATCTGGCCAGTGACACCCCTTCTGTCTTAAGGTGTCTCCACTTTGGATTGAGGAGCAACAGCGCCACCCTTGGACAGCAGCATTGTCAGTCTTAGGAGGGGGGAGTGTTAAATGGACTAGCAGATATAAAGCCAACCTTCAGCTAACTCTTTTTAAGCAGCTACAGCAAGAGTTTTTTTTTTTCTTTTGGAATAAAAGTTTATTTCAAGTGGAAGTAAACCCTCCTATCGTTTTCAGCCAAGGAAGCTGCCATCTTGGCCTCTGTTTAATCTACAACTGCCATGATGCTGCACATGTGATCAGTTGACACCAGTCATTGGATGGTTTGACAGTCTGGTTGAGAGCACAACCAATGGGAGTGTTACATTCCCGGCATGTGCCGGGAATTTAGCTATTATTTTTAAACGGTTAAAAGGATGGGTTTACTTCAGCTTTAAATAAATAGATGCTAACCATTGTAAGCACCCCTGTCAGTGGTAAATGGTTTTTCTCAACCCTACATTTGCAGGACAGCTTGGTCTGTTAAAGGAAATTTAAAAAAAATGACTTTCTGGCAGGATCAACGGGTAGAAGAAAAGTCTAAAACAAATGCCGCCTGCCATAATTAAGAATTGGTAAGCTGCAATATATGACATTTTTGCTTTTGGTTTTAGCTACACTTAAACGTGTTAAAAAGGAACTTTTTATGTAAGAAATAAAATTAAATTTCTACCTTCAAAAATAAATTTGAGCGGTTTTAGTTTTGTCGAAAGTCTCAGTCTATTGGCTTTCTCTGAAACTGAAATGAGGAAGAGTTCACAAGCCAGTTTGTTGATTCTGGGCTGTGCCCGTAGGATCCGAGTCTTCTCCAAATCACTGCTCATGTCCTCCTCCAGATCATCAATCACCACAATGATGTTTCTCCTGCCTACAAGAGAAAATATAAAACGATTAATGTCAATTTTGATTATTTGTCCTTTTCAGGTTGGGCACTGCCAGTGACCCTGGAAGGGGTTGTCTAAGTTATTGCTGCAGTAAAATATGCAAAACTCAAATGAAGGCAAGCCCACTGAAGTTAATAATTTTGGCACAGATGCAGTGTTTAATGGGTAGCATAAGTAGCTTGGATTGGTTTGCCTTGTTGATGGGAATTATTTTTGCAATATTCTCAGAGAGGTGGACTGGTGACCTTTGGCTTGAAGGGTCCAACAGGCCATTTCATGGTAAGTACAGATTTCTGTAGGCCAGGGGTCTCCAAGCTCTCTAAACATGGGGTCAGTGTACTGTCCTTCAGACTTTAGGGGGGGCCGGACTGTGGCCATTGGGAGTAAAAAAAGGTCCTGACATCAGTGGGGAAAACCAATGCTTCATTTTTGGTGTCATTGGGAGGAATTGTGTCCTATCATAGTTCATTAGGGACAATTTTAGGTGTCATTGGGAGGAATTATACCCCATAGGTGGTGTCATTGGGAGAAATTGTGTCCTATCATAGTTCATTAGGGATAATTTTAGGTGTCATTGGGAAGAATTATACCCCATAGGTGGTGTCATTGGGAGAAATTGTGCCCTGTCATTGGGCCCAAATGTAGATGTCATTGAGAGGAATTGTACCTCAATGTTGGTGTCATTGGGAGAAATTGTGCCACTTCATTGGGATCAGTGGGCCCAGTTGTAGGTGTTTTTGGGAGGAATGACACATACAATGACACCCCATCGTGGTGTCATTGGAGGAATTTGTGCCCCATCATTGGGCCCGATTGTAGATGTCATTGAGAGGAATTGATCCTCATTGTTGGTGTCATTGGGAGGAATTGTGACACTTCATTGGGATCAGTGGGCCCAATTGTAGGTGTCATTGGGAGGAATTGTGCCCCATCGTTGGTGTCAGTGGGAGGAATTGTGCACCTTCATTGGGTCAGAGGGAAGGGGGAATTATGCCCCATTGTTGGTTTCAGTGGATTAAATAATCCCCCTGAGGGCCAGATAAAAGCTAGTGCTGCATCTGACCCTTGGGCCACAGTTTGGAGACCACTGCTGTTGGCTATAGGAATTGCAACAGTTAAAATGTGCTACAATGCTAGGGTGGTGTTCCTAAGGATATTGTTGATTGTGAGAAACCTCTTTACATCTTTCAACATCAGTTTTATTTTTCTCTCTCACCATTTAGTCATATGACATCTCAGAGCCACAAATAAAGATGGTGCTGAAGACATCCCTCTATGAGTGGCTATGATATAAGATCTCAATGGGGAGCTGTAGAATTATAAGTGCCACCATGTGGTGTCACCAACTACAGGTCCCACTCTCATCAAGTCTGAATGGTGAAGTGTGTCCACTTATTGACCACCGGCCCTCCCTTTTTTGTTTATGCGTGACATGGGGAGCAAATTATCTAATGCCTGTCAACCCCCCCCCCCCCCCCCCCAGCCCAGTCGTTCCATGATTAAATACATTGTTTATCTATTACATCTTATTTCTTACCAAGTTCAGCAGAAATGGTTTCCAATTCCTCATCATACAGAGCATCTTCCACATCGGTAATGTTGACTCTCCCTCTGTTCTTGGTGTGATAAAGAATGCCAAATGTGCACTGAGACATGCCATCCATGAGTTCCTGCTGTCCATTGTTGGAGACGAAACAACATTTCACATCCCCAACAACATCCTGGAAGACTTCCTTGAGGAGTCTCACCAGCCAGGCGTAATCTTGTTCCCCTGATCTGGAGAAAATACCCACTATGTGTTTTCTGTCTACCGATCTCTAAGAAGAAAGCAAAGGAGAAGTTAATCTATACTTAGTAATAAGTGTTCAAGTATTAAACAGAAGTTTGCCAGCCATGATATATTTTTGCTAAACTTTTTGATAACCTTCCATGGTTTGAATCATTTAGGAAACGTACAATGTGCAATCTTTATGAGTTATTCATGAGTTGCATACTATACATTTTTGATTCATTTTAAATTTTAATCTTTTCCAGTCTACCCAAAGCAGACCTACTCTATCAGCATGATAAAATATTTTTTAACATTTTAATTTTTAAAAAGCTAATGTCAGAAATGGATCGGTTGTACATTAAAAATCTACAGCCATTTTACTATCCAAATAATAATAATAATAATAATAATAATAATAAAGCAATAGCATAGCAAATTTAATATGACACATTTTTTTTACCTGTGTTGTTTCAGTCTGAAGGCCTGTGGGTAAAAATATATGTACCATGAATCTTGTTTAGCAAAAAAATTTAAATCCTAGCAACATTATCATAGCTGACTGAGTGAATGATAACTTAGTGACTGATATCTGAGTGAATGATTAGACTGAAAAAGAAAATCATTGTTAGACAGAAACAAAATAAGTAACCAATGTATTGGTAAACTCTAGCACCCGGCTCTGGGGGGGGGGGGGGGGTTGGTAGTTTTCTATACAAGGATGATACATTTTCTTAATAGGGTATAATAGGATGATCTTAATAGGAAACGCCATCCATTGGGACTCCCAGCTACTCTGCCATCCAATAGGACCCTGCCATCTAAAAGGGCACCCCAGTTACTTGGTCATCCAACTGGACCTACAGCTACTCTGACATCCAATAAGACGCTCCAGTTGCCCTGACATCTAATAAGCCACCCCAGTTGCCCTGTCATCCAATTGGATATACAGCTCCTCTGCCATCTAATAGATCCCCCCAGTTGCCCTGTTATCCACAAAGCCCCCCCAGCTACCCTGCCATCAAACAGGACCCCCAGCTGCTCTGCCATACAATAAGACCCCTAGCTATCTTGCCATCCGATAGGTCCTCCAGTTACGCTACCATCAAATGGGACAACTTTAGGTACCCCAGGTTCTAGGATGAACCCCTTTTCAACTGTTAATCAGGTCTTCTTCATCTTCTGCTAGCTATGTGAAAATGCAAGAAGTAATGATGTTATAGAGATGATAAGCTTGCATAGGGTCTATTTCAGAGGTAATAGAAGACTACCTGTGCCAGCAGGTTTTGGTAGACGGTATGAAGGCGTTCTGTATTGATCCGGTTTTGGTGCAGGTATTGGTTTTTGAAATGATCCACCTAAGAAAAACAGATAATTCACTACAATAAAACTCTTCACTGACAAAACCCCATCTACCCATTTGAACCGCATCTATACCTTCCATGTAATAGGAACCCCATCCAGTAAGACTTTTAGCCCCCTTGTACACCCTACACTTTTATAGACATAAAAAATAACAGAAAAAAATACTTCCCTCTTAACAGGAACAACTGACTTCCCAAGACAGCTTTTCCAATCACTAAATATTAAGGCATTGGTCACCACTGAAGGTAGGGATCAGCCTACTGCCTGAACACCCCACTTCAAAATACATTATAGGATCAGGTCAAAGCTAACACCCCAGGATAAGAATTCAGAGTGCTTCATGAGCACTACCTTTCCTCTACCTTTCATAACGTTAAGGGAATGGAATGGGACAGGGAGATGCATCAGTGTCATTTGGCAGTAAGTCTGGTTTACAGTGGTTGGGATTAAAGATGGACTAGTCACTGAGAATCTGATCACTTCATGTGACCAACCCCAAAGGATAATAACCTTACAAACCAAACATAGAGACTGTTGCTGGAGGGATGTGATCCACCTTTATACCCACAGAACTGGGAACCTTTTTCCCAGTTGTAAAACAAAACTAACTGGTCCTTTCAGGGGAGGTACAGATTTATGTGGGCTAAATAAAGTGTGTAATGTTGCATAATTACTTGGTGGACATGTTGAAAGCTGATGCGTTTCTAAAAATCATATTTTATTGTGGTACACTTTTACACATCTTCCAACACCAGCTTGCCTTTCCCTTGGCCTCCTGACATCTCGGAACTGCAAATGAAGTTGGTTCTGTAAGATTTCCCACTGCGAGATGTCATGACTGTAGCTCTAAACAGGGAGTCGGTGTTCTGCCGAGAAAGTTCCCCTCGGCGGATAAGGGCCCCCCTGTACTGCGCAGGCGCAGCGCTTGCGCAGTACGAGCCGCCGGAAATAGCCGAAGCTGAATAGCTGTAAGTCAGCTGTACACAGCACCTGTAACAGGGCCCCTCGCAGGCTCGCTTCACTCGCAATGCTTTGGGCACGGCCTCGCTTCGCTCGGCACTTTTTTATTCTACCTCTATGTCCACTTGGATGGTGGGGCTTGAACCTGGACTCAGGGCGCAGGCGCCGTGTACAGCTCACTCAAGGTTTTCAGCTTCGGCTATTTTCAGCAGCTCCGTAGTCGTTCGTACTGCGCAAACACTGCGCCTGCGCAGTACAGGGGGGGTCCTCATCTGCCGGGGGAAATTTCTCGGCAAGACACCGGCAGTTATATAAAGGCCAGCATGTGTCACTGATTGAGTGTCTGTCTCTGATCAGTGTTTGAATGGTGATGTATCCCCACCCAGGGCTAACATATTTTATAAGTACTGTCCCAGGGGCAAATGCCAATTTGCTACCCTAAACCTAGTCCTCCCCTATTTATACCAGGCAAATGTCCTTTGTTAATGAACATGTGTCATAAGAAGAGGGCCCAAAAATAAGTCTCCCTCAACAAACATCTGGTTTTGATGAATCTTGGGATCTTCTTCACTTCTGCTACCCAACAGGTGGTTATGGGTAATTTATGGACTCAGGCCTTAGTGGACCAATAAAAGGCTGTTAGTCAGTAGCATTACTTTTTATTTCAATCAGAGTCCTTCTGAAAGGAAAGTTTCATTTCAGAGGTAGCAGAAGATTACCTGTACTCCCAACTATGGGGGAGCAGAGAGTCTATGAGTCTAAGTGAAGGCTTTTTAGAAGAGTGACTCTTTCCCAGATAGCAAGGATAACTCATCACAAATCTGTGGCAGTCTTGTTAACTTGCTGCATATTTTCACTGGCAAGTTGTACACCTATGCCACGTACACACGGCTGGACTTCCCGACAGAAAAAGTCCGACCGTGTTTGTACCCCATCAGACATTCTGTTGGCATTTCCGACAGACTCAGATATAGAACATGTTCTAAATCTCTCCGTCGGAAATTCCGACAGAGTTTAGACCGTTCGCAAGTCCTGCCGTGTGTACACGGCATTAGAGAGCACTTAAAGCACAAGTTCTAGTTGATACTTTTCCAATTTGTGGCAAGTCTCTAGCAAGAGCAAAGTTGCAGTGGTGAATCTACAGAAAGAGTTCTGCAAGTCTACAGTATGAAAATTCAGCCACAGTGCCCCCTGTGGTGGGATGACTATTGCACAACTTAATTGAACCAGAACTTGCAGCAGACTTGCAGAATGTTTGGAAAGAAAGTTGATCTGGAGTCATGCAATGCGGACTTGCTGCAACTGTGCAACAAACTTGTGAAGCCTGGCAAGTCTAGCATCAGTTTAGCAAGTCATTTTCAAACTCGCAATTGCTTGCTATCTGGGTTAAACAGGCCACCTGCGACTGCAATATTGTTCCCGGATTTGGACCTGCTTATTTGTATATACTATATACTGTACCTAAATAAATATGGCATTTTCTACCCCCTTTAAAGTGTCTCTTTCATCTGTTTGAGAGACTGGACATACAGGCTAATATAAAGAAAGCTTTAGGCCCGTATGCTGTCTGTACTGAATGGCTGGTTCTAGAGGGAATACCTTTTGAACTGGTAATGATGTCCTTTGTGTCTTCTACTATCTATTTAAAAGTGCGGAAAAAATATGTTGTGATGGTGATAAGTTCTTTTAAGGTCTTTTTCAGAAGTAATGGAGGACTACCTGAGTCAGCAGGTTGTGGAAGACGGTATGGAAGATGTTTGTATTGATCCAGATTGTCTTCAGGTAATTTTGTTTCCAATGATCCACCTAAGAAAAACAGAAATTTCACTATAATATAACTCTAATATTGGCACATACATTGTAGTCTGTACAATCAACCTAACCTCTTCCCACCCAACCCTGGCATCCCTTAATAGGGATAGAACAGATCGGGTCATGTGACCACTGTGATTGGCTGCTATCTGGGTTAACCACTTGCCGACCAGCCGCCACAGTTTTACTGTGGCAGAATACATGGCTGGGCGAAATGATGTTATGTTACCTCGTTTCACCACTAGGGGCGCGCACAGGCACCCGCTGCTCGCCCCCGAAGCCGATGCGAGTTCCTGGTGGGCGCGATGTCCACCGGGCTCCTGCGATCGCTCGTGACACAGCGAGAACTGCCATCTGTGTGTGATTCTCTGAGGGGAGAAGAGATAGATCGTTGTTCATACAAAGTATGAACAGCGATCTGTCATCTCCCCTAGACAGTCCCATCCCCCCTTCAGTTAGAACACACACTAGGGAACACAGTTAACCCCTTGATTGCCCCCTAGTGTTAACCCCTTCCCCGCCAGTGACATTTTTTACAGTAATCAGTACCTTTTTATTAGCACTGATCGCTGTATTATGCCAATGGTCCCAAAAATGTGTCAAAAGTGTCCGATGTGTCCACCATAATGTCGCAGTCCGGATAAAAATTGCAGATCGCCGCCATTACTAGTAAAAAAAATAATAACAATAAAAATGCTATAAATCAATCCCCTATCTTGTAGAAGCTACTGTATAACTTTTGCGCAAACCAATCAATATACGCTTATTGTGATTTGTATTACCAAAATATGTAGAAGTGTCTCTTTCTCCTGTTTGAGAGACTGGACATATAGGCTAATATAAAGAAAGCTATAGGCCCGTATGCCTGTCTGTACTGAATGGCTGGTTCTAGAGGGAATCCCTTTTGAACTGATAACGAGGTCCTTTGTGTCTTCTACTATCTTTTTAAAAGCGCAGAAAAAATATGTTGTGATGGTGATAAGTTCTTTTAAGGTCTTGTTCAGAAGTAATGGAGGACTACCTGAGTCAGCAGGTTGGGGAAGACGGTATGGAAGATGTTTGTATTGATCCAGATTTTCTTCAGGTAATTTTCTTTCCAATGATCCAACTAAGCAAAACAGACATTTCACTATTATATAACTCTTCATTGACAAACCATGAGCTGACGCATACATTGCAGTCTGTAGAATCAACCTAACCTTTTCCCACTGAACCCTGCCATCCCTTAATAGGGTCTGTACCCCATGGGCAGGAAGGATCGGGTCATGTGACCAGTGTGATTGGCTGTCACTGTCGTCACATGATCGGGAGCTTGTCGCACTGACTCCTGATCTATTTTATGAACCAAGACAGCTGGGTCACTGTGCTGGGAGCATTCAACGAGCTCTGCTGTCCATGAAGGCATATGTCTGGCATGTAGGCATTAAAGTGCACCCTCTTTGCTGCTGCACATATACGATACATGTAATATGACAGTCTGCCTGATTTTGGAAGCCCTTCCTGATATGATAATGGGACCAAACATCTGCCACTTCAATCTAACAAAATCCAACCAGGAATACTAGATGGGTGGAACCTGGTGGCACTGGCAGTCAAGCTAGAGGTGATCAGCCAACAGCTGACAAAGGGAAAAAAACGTCCTTGGTCTCTTTCTTCCTGAAGATTTTGAGGAATTCTAATTTCTAAAAAAAAACCCACTGAAATTTGGATTTAAGTTGAGACTCAAAGTCAGTGTGAATCAAATCTAACATCGTCCTCACTTTGGAATCACCTCTAATTTTTATATATATATATATATATATATATATATATATATATATACATATATATATATATATATATATATATATATATATATAGTTAGCAAAGTTCTATTTTAAGAAGAAGGCCCAAAAATAGGTCTCTCCCTACAAACATCTTGTTATCTGGTGTTGATGAAGCTTGGGCTCCGCTGCACTTCTGCTACCCTGTAGGTGGTTATGGGCAAATCATGGACACAGACCTTAGTGGACCAATAAAAGTCTGTTAGTCAGTAGCATTAACTGATGTTACTTACTGATTTCTTCATTTGAAAACAATATTCTGTGTTTAATTTCAGCTGTAATGTTTCTAAAGGAACGTTCTATCTCAGAGGAAGCAGAAGACTATCTATACTGCCAATTAGGGTGAAGCAAAAAGTACAGGTATCCCTGGGCCCATGAAGGCTTCTTTTGCAGGGAGAGCAACTCTATAAACTGCCTGTGACTGCAATCATGTTTCCCATGTTTGGACCTGCTTATTTGTATATATATATACATACAGTATCTCACAAAAAGTGAGTACACCCCTCACATTTTTGTAAATATTTTATTATATCTTTTCATGTGACAACACTGAAGAAATGACACTTTGTTACAATGTAAAGTAGTGAGTGTACAGCTTGTATAACAGTGTAAATTTGCTGTCCCCTCAAAATAACTCAACACGCAGCCATTAATGTCTAAACTGCTGGCAACAAAATTGACTACACCCCTAACTGAAAATGTCCGAATTGATGTCCAAAGTGTCAATATTTTGTGTGGCCACCATTATTTCCCAGCACTGCCTTAACCCTCTTGGGCATGGAGGTCACCAGAGCTTCACAGGTTGGCACTGGAGTCCTCTTCCACTCCTCCATGACGACATCACAGAGCTGGTGGATGTTAGAGACCTTGCGCTCTTCCCCCTTCCCTTTGAGGATGTCCCACAGATGCTCAATAGGGTTTAGGTCTGGAGACATGCTTGGCCAGTCCATCACCTTTACTCTCAGCTTCTTTAGCAAGGCAGTGGTCATCTTGGAGGTGTGTTTGGGGTCATTATCATGTTGGAATACTGCCCTGCGGCCCAGTCTCCGAAGGGAGGGGATCATTCTCTGCTTCAGTATGTCACAGTACATGTTGGCATTCATGGTTCCCTCAATGAACTGTAGCTCCCCAGTGTCGGAAGCACTCATGCAGCCCCAGACCATGACACTCCCACCACCATGCTTGACTGTAGGCAAGACACACTTGTCTTTGTACTCCTCACCTGGTTTCCGCCACATAAGCTTGACACCATCTGAACCAAATAAGTTTATTTTGGTATCATCAGACCACAAGACATGGTTCCAGTAATCCATGACCTTAGTCTGCTTGTCTTCAGCAAACTGTTTACAGGCTTTCTTGTGCACCATCTTTAGAGGCTTCCTTCTCGGATGACAGCCATGCAGACCAATTTGATAAAGTGTGCGGCGTATGGTCTGAGCACTGACAGGCTGACCCCCCCACCCCTTTAACGTCTGCAGCAATTCTGGTAGCACTCATATGTCTATTTCCCAAAGACAACCTCTGGATATGACGCTGAGCACGTGCACTCAACTTCTTTGGTCGACCATGGCGAGGCCTGTTCTGAGTGGAACCTGTCCTGTTATACCGCTGTATGGTTTTGGCCACCATGCTGCACCTGCCAGTTTCAGGGTCCTTGCAATCTTCTTATAGCCTAGGACATCTTTATGTAGAACAACAATTCTTTTTTTCCTCAGAGAGATCTTTGCCATGAGGTGCCATGTTGAACTTCCAGTGACCAGTATGAGAGAGTGAGAGCGACAACACCAAATTTAACACACCTGCTCCACATTCACTCCTGAGACCTTGTAACACTAAGGAGTCACATGACACCGGGGAGGGAAAATAACTAATTGGGCCCAATTTGGACATTTTCACTTAGGGGTGTACTCACTTTTGTTGCCAGCGGTTTAGACATTATGGGCTGTGTGTTGACCTATTTTGAGGGGACAGCAAATTTACACTGTTATACAAGCTGTACACTCACTACTTTACATTGTAGCAAAGTGTCATTTCTTCAGTGTTGTCACATGAAAAAATATAATAAAATATTTACAAAAATGTGAGGGGTGTACTCACTTTTGTGAGATACTGTATACTGCATAACTTATCAGTGCTTAGTGGCTGGTTCTGAAAATAACCCCTTTTAAACTAATAATGAGGTCTTTGTGTCTTGTAATAGTTAACTGAAAGTGCAGAAACATGTTATGGTGGTGATAAGTTTCTTATAAGCTCTTCAGAAGAAATGGAGGACTACCTCTGCCAGTAGGATGTGGTATATGGTATGGAGGATTTCTGTGTTCATCCAGATTTTCTTCAGGTAATTTGTTTTTCAAGGATCCACCTAAGGAAAGCAGACATTTCACTACAATATAACTCAATATATAACAGTATATCACAAACAGTGTAGTCTGAACAATCAACCGAACCCCTTCCAACCCAGCCCCGGCATCCCTTTAATAGGGTCTGCACCACCCCCCCCCCACACGGTGGCAGGAAGGCTAGAGTCTTGTGACCACTGTGATTGGCTGTCACAGTGGTCACATGATCGAGAGCCGGCCCCGCTGACTTATTAGTATGAACCAAAATCTGTCTTTAACAGCTCGGTCACTGTGCCAGGGGAGAGCAGTAAGAGCACATTCAGCACTGCTGCCCATGGATGTTCAATGGTATAAAAGCAATAAATCCTATTCATTTTGCTGATACACATACACATTACGTGGGTAGCAAGATGTTAGACTGTAATATGAAAGTCCGCTTAAATCTATATAAATTGAATGGATTGATGGACCCTCATTGTAAAAAGCTAAAGGTGATTAAAGAGAGATTGTACAATAAGATTTTTCACCTTTAGGATATTTTTATAGGGATTATGATAGACAAACCATTGCAATTATAATTGTATATATACTTTTTACTGCAAAGCTGAGTAAAAAAAATAAAAATAAAAAAAATCTAAAAGCCAAAACAGAACTGTTGTTCTCCTAATCTTCAAATAAAGAAAAACTTACCTCAAAACTCTAAAATTCAGAATTGTCAGACTGGAAGTTCCATTGAAATCAATGGAAATCCAAACTAGGCCTAAAAATGTGTAAGTTACAGGAACAGAAAATTATGAAAAATTGTTCAAATTGATTTTGGAAGCCCTTCCTGATATCATAATTGAACCAAAAAATGCACAAGGCAAGGTCCATAAAGACATGGATGAGAGAGTTTGGGGTGGAGGAACTTGACTGGCCTGCACACAGTCCTAACCTCAAGCCGATAGAACACCTTTGGGATGAATTAGAGTGGAGACTGAGAGCCAGGCCTTCTCGACCACATCAGTGCCTGACCTCCCAAAGGTGCTTCTGGAAGAATGGTCAAACAATCCCATAGACACACTCCTAAACCTTGTGGACAGCCTTCCCAGAAGAGTTGAAGCTGTTATAGCTGCAAAGGGTGGGCCAACTCAATATTGAACCCTACGGACTAAGACTGGGATGTCATTAAAGTTCATGTGCGTGTACAGGCAGGTGTCACAATACTTTTGGCAATATAGTATATATATTTATATATATATATATATATATATATATACACACACATTTTTTCAAGTTGTTCTTTTACAGCACAACACATAATCCTACACTTTGTACAGTGTATGGAACCATCCCTTTAGGGCAGTGTTCGTAAACCAGGGTTCCTCCAGAGGTTTCTAGGAGTTCCTTGAGCAATGAACTTTAGAATCTCAGCTTTTCAGAACCGCAATGCAAATTACAGGTGTAGCTCAAAGCTCCACCAAGTCCTCTTGCATGGCAAACCGCTAGGATTGCGATAAGGACAGAGCTCGCCCCAGCTCAAAACATAAAGTAGGGAAAGAAAGTCTTAAAAATCGCTATTTCTTTCTCTACTTCTCAGAAAGATAACTACTGACAACAAATGTTCTTTTAGCTATTTGGAAGGGGGGATTTTCCCCAATGACCTAATTTGATTGTAGCCATATTAGTGCAATCGTGACAGAGAAAATTGAGTACTGTCCGTGATATTTTTTTTATTTGCACTAACATACAATTTTGCAGGACAAGCTTTCGGGTTATGTCCCCTTCTTCAAGGTCCAAGCAGTACTGATTCACAAATTTTTAGGCAGAATGTTAAAGGAAAAAAGAAAAGAGAAAAACAAACACATACAACTCAATGGTAATAAAGATAGCAGCAGAGTTAGTGAGATAAGACAGAGGGAGAGCTATAGAATGGAGGGGGGGGATACTAGTCACAGAGGGGGTCGTACAACTTTAGCATAATGTGTAAGGAAGCCAATATCTAAATTCAGGCCATTATTTTTCGTGTCAAAAAGAAGTATCATTCTTAGTTCAAACATTTTCCTTTCCTGGATAGTTCTGAAATTCCCTTTAGGAAATAAAACATTGAGGTCTTCTATAGTGTGGTCTGGTTGTGAGAAATGATGTCCCACAGGTGTGCAGAAACTGTCTTCTTTATGTTCTTTGGTGGTATGTCTGTGCAAATTCATCCTCTCTTGCAACTTCTGTCCTGCTTCACCAACATAAGATCCTTTGCTGCACCTTTTGCATTGGATGAGCTACACAACGTTACTGGAGGTACAGGTGTAAGATCCCATGATATTGAAGGTCCCATTTGTGTTTGAAACCTCAACACCATTGGACCCTACAAGCATCAACCAAATTAAGAATGAAATCGAAACCTTACAAAGACAGCTGCAAAAACTTGCCATAAACAGGAAGCAAAAAAAAAAACTCCAAAAGCTACCAAGAGCAGACCTTTTGGATACAACCTAAACAACACAAAACAAACACAACTTCTATAACTCCTGCTATCAGCAACTTGAAAGCCGATCCAGAATCCCAAGGTATCCCTTGTGTAAATGCAGACTTTACAGAAAATGTGGATATAACAGAGGAACTCGGAATCATAAGTTTGTCGAATCATAAACTTTCTACACCAGAAACAACAGTCCTCTCCAAAGGCCTCACATTCTGCCCAACCACCAAATTGGATAATTTACAGGTCAGATATGGAGGAATTCTTTAGGAGACTAAGGCTCAAAGAATATTTTCACAGTATGGAAATTAATCCTAGGACAATAGGAGGTGACAAAAAGAAAAAGAACAGCAACTTCACACCTCCACAAGGACGCAACTCCAAACTCAGGTTCCCTTTATTTACAGCTTCAGGCTGCGAGTCACATCCCTGATATCCACCCAGCAAAAGAAAATATTATACAACCTTTCACCACTGGAGCAAAGAGCTGTATATGATCTGCGCAACAATCAGGCCATAACCATCAAACCAGCAGATAAAGGGGGAGCAGTCGTTGTGATGGATACAGACAAATATATACAAGAGGGCCAGAGGCAGCTGGCAAATACCACTTACTACAAAAAACTGGATTATGATCCAGGATTTTACTAAGCAATTAAAAGGTCTCATTGCGACAATACCAAGCCACCTACATTCAGAACTCATCAATGCGATTCCGGATAATCCAGAAATTGGAGACTTCTACATGCTGCCCAGGATTCACAAGCCAGGAAATCCAGGGAGACCCATCATAACAGGTATGAATACACTTACCGAACATATCCCAGGCCTTGTAGAAAACATGTTAAAACCTTTAGTCGTGAACACTGCGAGTTTCCTGCAAGACACCACTGATTTTCTGAACAAGCTGAACAATATACAACAATTACCACCAAATACACTTCTAGTCACTATGGATGTAGAATCTCTGTACAGTAACATCCCTCACAAGGATGGGTTGGCGGCATGTCACAGATTCTTATCATCCTCACCAAACCACAAATACACTGCTGAGGTTGTGACACAGCTCATCGAATTCATTCTTACACACAACTACTTCACTTTCAATAATGACATCTATCTCCAGTGTATGGGTACTTCTATGGGAAGCAAAATGGCACCCCAATATGCAAACTTATTTATGGCTGACCTGGAGGACAATTTCCTGAACAGCATACAACAAAAGCCATACAGATATTACCGCTATATTGATGATATCTTCATGATATGGACTGAAGGTGAAGAAAATCTAAACCAATTCTTCTCATTGATCAACACTTTTCACCCATCTATCAAATTAAAAATGGATTATTCGAAAACACATGTCAACTTCCTGGACACTACAGTATACATCAGGGATGACAAGCTTCACACCTCGATATACAGAAAACTGACTGACCGATGCAGCTATCTTCATAGTTCCAGTTTTCACCCCCAACACACTAAACGGGCCATCATACACAGCCAGGCCATCAGATACCACCGAATTTGTTCAGACCCAGAAGACAGAGATAATCATCTCAGAACACTGGCAGACTCCTTCCATAAGAAAGGTTACAAAGACAAAACCATCAACAACAGCATAAACACAGCCTTGAAAACCCGAAGAGAAAATCTCCTCCAATACACAGAGAAAAAAACAAATCACCGAGTACCTCTAGTCACCACATACAACCCAGCACTTGAAGGGATCAAAAAGATAATCAAAGATTTACAACCCATTATAACAGAGGATGAAACTCTGAAAGGAATATTCCAACAACCCCCATTATTGGCTTTCAGACAACCACCCAACCTCAGACACAAACTAATCAGCAGGAAACTTCACTCTGATTATGAAGTCACAAATAATGGAAGCAAACCCTGCAATAAAAAAACGCTGCAAACTATGCAACCAGATCAAGCTATCCAAAAGCGTTACACACACAAATGGGACCTTCAATATCATGGGATCTTACTACCTCCAGTAATGTTGTGTACCTCATCCAATGCAACAGATGCAGCAAAGGATCTTATGTTGGTGAAACAGGACAGAAGTTGCAAGCGAGGATGAATTTGCACAGACATACCATCAAAGAACATAAAGACAGGGCCGGTGCCACCCCTAGGCAAACTAGGCAGCCACCTAGAACACACTGCTGCCTAGGGCGCCCGGCCACCGGTGTTCCTACCCTCTTCTCTCTGCAAAAAGCAACTAAGTCTCAGCATCAGCTGACAGCCGCAGCTCCGTTCGCACATAGTGTCAGAGGCGCAGCTGCGGCAGAGGACTGTGTCTGTGTCCCAACTCCCAAATGAATGGAAGCAAGCAAACATTCATTGATGGGAGCTGGTGAGGCTGCATTTGATGGGCGCTGGTGAGGCTGCATTTGATGGGCGCTGGTGAGGTTGCATTGGATGGGCGCTGGTGAGTAGGGATGAGCTTCATGTTCGAGTCGAACCCATGTTCGACTCGAACATCGGCTGTTCGATCGTTCGCCGAATTGCGAACGTTATGGGCCGTTCGCGCTAAATTCGTGTGGCGCGTCACGGCCCATAATTC
Source organism: Aquarana catesbeiana (assembly GCA_037953035.1). Taxonomy (NCBI): domain Eukaryota; kingdom Metazoa; phylum Chordata; class Amphibia; order Anura; family Ranidae; genus Aquarana; species Aquarana catesbeiana. The sequence continues at coordinate 5,559,151 of JBBHAA010000512.1, read as the reverse complement.
ACTGCGGCATCGCAGTGCATTGCTGGCTGATGATTGGCCAAGCATGCACTATGACCCGCATGCTTGGCCAATCACAGCGCCGTCAGTAGAGAGAGCTGTAATTGGCCAAAGCCAGGGTGGCTTTGGCCAATTATGGCTCAGGGGATTTAGTACACACCCCACACTATATAAGGCCGCCTGCACGGCGGCCCTGTGTAGTGTGTGTTCCGGTGTGCTGAGAGATAGAGAGAGAGACAGTGTCATTTGATTTGAGTTAGATAGATTAGGCAGAACAGTCAGTCAGTTAGCTGCACTTACAGTGTATTGTGTATATATATGCATCCCAGGTGTTGTATATATATATATACACTGTATTCAGTTTAGCTAGATCCGTTCCTGTTATCTTCTATCTAGACTATTTACATTTAATGCAGTGCGTCCTGCTCACAGTGTTCAGCTAGATCCGTTCCTGCTATTTACATTTAGTGCAGTGCGTCCTGCTCACAGTGTTCAGCTAGATCCGTTCCTGTTATCTTCTAGACTATTTACATTTAGTGCAGTGCGTCCTGCTCACAGTGTTCAGCTAGATCCGTTCCTGCAATTTACATTTAGTGCAGTGCGTCCTGCTCACAGTGTTCAGCTAGATCCGTTCCTGCTATTTACATTTAGTGCAGTGCGTCCTGCTCACAGTGTTCAGCTAGATCCGTTCCTGCTATTTACATTTAGTGCAGTGCGTCCTGCTCACAGTGTTCAGCTAGATCCGTTCCTGCTATTTACATTTAGTGCAGTGCGTCCTGCTCACAGTGTTCAGCTAGATCCGTTCCTGCTATTTACATTTAGTGCAGTGCGTCCTGCTCACAGTGTTCAGCTAGATCCGTTCCTGCTATTTACATTTAGTGCAGTGCGTCCTGCTCACAGTGTTCAGCTAGATCCGTTCCTGCTATTTACATTTAGTGCAGTGCGTCCTGCTCACAGTGTTCAGCTAGATCCGTTCCTGCTATTTACATTTAGTGCAGTGCGTCCTGCGCACAGTGTTCAGCTAGAGCCGTTCCTGCTATTTACATTTAGTGCAGTGCGTCCTGCTCACAGTGTTCAGCTAGATCCGTTCCTGTTATCTTCTAGACTATTTACATTTAGTGCAGTGCGTCCTGCTCACAGTGTTCAGCTAGATCCGTTCCTGCTATTTACATTTAGTGCAGTGCGTCCTGCTCACAGTGTTCAGCTAGATCCGTTCCTGTTAAATTCCTACTGACAGGCAGGCTTGTCTGGTTAAAGTATATAAAGCTACCTGAAGAAAATTACAGGTGTTCTATTTGATCCTATTAGTACCATGGTCAGGCAGCTAGACTATTTACATTTAGTACAGTGCGTCCTGCTCACAGTGTTCAGCTAGATCCGTTCCTGTTATCTTCCTACTGACAGGCAGGCTTGTCTGGTTACAGTATATAAAGCTACCTGAAGAAAATTACAGGTGTTCTATTTGATCCTATTAGTACCACGGTCAGGCAGCTAGACTATTTACATTTAGTACAGTGCGTCCTGCTCACAGTGTTCAGCTAGATCCGTTCCTGTTATCTTCCTACTGACAGGCAGGCTTGTCTGGTTACAGTATATAAAGCTACTTGAAGAAAATTACAGGTGTTCTATCCCAGCTTAGTGCAGCTACAGGCCATTAGTATGTCTGGAAGGCCAAGAAGGAGAGGCAGACAGTCACAAGCCAATAAGAGAGGGCAAGCAGGCTCTGTGTTTAGTGCTGGTCGTGGAGACGGTGCATCCTCATCAGCACGTGGCCATGGGACACGCTTGGCCTTTTTTTCGGCAGCTGGCCGTGTTGAGCCGCAACATGCGGAAGACTTGGTCGAGTGGATGACCAAGCCGTCCTCATCCTCCTCATCCTCTCTCACCCATGCCCAGGGTGCTTTGTCTGGCAAAGCAGCGGCCTCTTCCCTCAGCTCAATGTCATCAGTGACTCCTTCCCTAGCTCCACCATGTCCTCATGAGGATTCCCTCGAACTGTTTGACCACAGTGTTGGGTACATGCTCCAGGAGGATGCCCAGCGTTTGGAAGGCTCTGATGACGATACTGAGCTCGATGAAGGCAGTAACATGAGCGCGGACAGAGGGGGTGCCCAAGAAGGACAGCAATCTGGCAGTCATGCTCCCCCTGCTGCAGCATACTGCCAGGTTTGCTCCAGTGATGAGGAGGGAGGGGATGATGAGGTCACTGACTCAACGTGGGTGCCTGATAGGAGAGAGGAGGAGGAGGAGGAGGAGGAGGAGGAGGAGGCGGCAGCACATCACCAACGAGGCAGGATGCCCTCCAGGGGCCAGCCTAAGGGCAGCACATTGACTGCATCACACCCCAAAGCTCCACATGTGCAGGGCGCTGCAGTCTCTGCGCGTTATTCAAAAAGTTCTTTGGTGTGGGCCTTTTTTGAGACGAGTGCATCAGATCGCACCGCTGCTATTTGCAACATATGTCTCAAGCGTATCTCGCGTGGCCAAAACATCTCCCGCTTGGGTACCACATGCTTGACCAGACATATGTTGACCTGCCATGCAGTTCGTTGGCAAGTGTATCTAAAAGACCCACACCAAAGAACAAAGAGGATCTCTCCTTGCTCCTCATCAGCTGAGATTTCCAACCCCACTAGACCTTCAGTCCTCTCTGAGACCTGCAGTGAGAGGAATGAAGGTGTAGAATTAGGTGTGTCACAGCCAAGTACTTGTGGGCAATCTGCTTTTGGTACACCGACGTCAGATTGTACCAGGCAAATTTCCCTGCCCCAGCTGCTGCACCGCCGAAAGAAGTTTGCTCCCAGCCATCCACATGCCCAGCGGTTGAATGCTAGCTTGGCAAAATTGCTAGCACTTCAACTGCTGCCTTTTCAGTTGGTAGACTCTGCCCCCTTCCGTGAGTTTGTGGAATGTGCGGTTCCTCAGTGGCAGGTACCCAAACGCCACTTTTTCTCACGGAAGGCGATTCCGGCTCTCTACCGGCATGTGGAAGGCAATGTCCATGCCTCGCTGGACAGGGCGGTCAGCGGTAAGGTGCATATTACCGCTGACTCATGGTCCAGCAGGCATGGACAGGGACGTTACCTAAGTTTCACGGCGCATTGGGTGACTCTGCTGGCAGCTGGGAAGGATGCAGGACAAGGTGCAGTAGTGTTGGAGGTTGTTCCGCCACCACGCCTCCAAAATGCTGATTGTGACACACCTCTCTCCTCCACCCCCTCCTCTTCTTCTTCCTCCATGGCCTCTTCCTCGGAACCAGCGGTGCTCCGTAGGCGTTCAAGGGGCTACGCAAGTACGCAGGCCAAAAGATGCCATGCGGTGCTTGAGCTGGTGTGCTTGGGGGACAGGAGCCACACTGGGGCAGAGGTTCTGTCAGCTCTGCAGGGGCAGGTTCAGAGGTGGTTGACGCCACGCCAACTTAAGGCAGGAATGGTGGTTTGCGACAATGGCACCAACCTCCTCTCTGCCCTCCGACAGGGACAAATGACCCATGTGCCCTGTTTGGCTCACGTCCTTAACTTGGTGGTGCAGCGGTTCTTGGGCAGGTACCCGGGCTTACAGGATGTCCTGAGGCAGGCCAGGAAAGTCTGTGTGCATTTCCGCCGGTCATATAATGCCAGTGCTCGGCTGACGGACCTCCAAAAGGAGTTTAACCTGCCCAAGAACCGCCTAATCCGTGACATGCCCACCAGGTGGAACTCAACGTTGGCCATGCTGCAGCGGCTGCACACGCAGCAGAGGGCCATCAATGAGTACCTGTGCGACTATGGCACCAGGACAGGGTCAGGGGAGCTTGGTTTTTTTTCCCCACGCCAGTGGGCCATGATCAGGGATGCATGCACTGTCCTGTCACCATTCGAGGAGGCCACGAGGATGGTGAGCAGTGACAGTGCATGCATCAATGACACTGTCCCCCTTGTCCACCTGTTGGAGCACACGCTGCGTGGAATAATGGACAGGGCACTTGAGGCAGAACAGAGGCAGGAAGAGGAGGACTTCCTTAGCTCTCAAGGCCCCCTTTATCCAGACAGTGTTCCTGCGTGCCCGCCGATCACACAGGAAGAGGACGAGGAGGAAGAGGAGGAGGAGGAAGATTGTGTCAGTATGGAGGTGGAGCCTGGCACTCAGCATCAGCAGCAGTCTTTAAGGGATCAGTCCCAAGAAACACATGGACTTGTACGTGGCTGGGAGGAGGTGGCTGCGGACCATGTCGTTCTTAGTGACCCAGAGGACTCCGGACCAAATGCCTCAGCAAACCTACGCTGCATGGCCTCCCTGATCCTGCAAAGCCTGCGTAAGGATCCTCGTATTCGTGGTATCAAGGAGAAGGACCAATACTGGCTGGCAACCCTCCTTGATCCACGTTACAAGGGTAAGGTTGCGGACCTTATCTTGCCATCGCAGAGGGAGCAGAGGATGAAACATCTTCGGGAGGCCTTGCAGAAAGGTCTGTGCAACGCGTTCCCAGAGACTAGGAGGTTACAAACTCCTGTTTCTGGACAACGTGTTGCTGAGGCTTCGGTCAGTCAAAGAAGGAGCGGTGGAGAAGGTGGCCGTCTGACCGATGCGTTCAGACAATTTTTTGGTCCGCAGCCCCAAGGTATGATCGGTTCCAGCAACCATCGCCAGCGTCTGTTTTACATGGTGCAGGAATACCTAGGGGCAAGATCAGACTTGGACACCTTTCCCACCGAAAATCCTCTGGGTTACTGGGTCTTGAGGATGGATCACTGGCCAGAGCTTGCACAGTATGCAATTGAGCTACTGGCCTGTCCTGCATCCAGCGTTCTTTCGGAACGCACATTCAGTGCTGCTGGAGGCGTGGTAACCGATCACAGGGTGCGTCTGTCCACCGACTCGGTCGATCGGCTGACCTTCATAAAAATGAATGAGTCTTGGATCACCACCAGCTACCAAGCACCTGATGCTGATGTAACCGAATAATTTTTTTTGAAATCTCAGATCCCTTCAAAGACTGCCTATGCTGATGCTGAGTGACTATCCCTGAGTAATTATCCTCTTCCTCCTCAATCATCACGCTGATAGCTTGTAAGAACATTTTTGGTTCTGGGCGCCACCACCAGTGCCTAAGGCACAATTTTTCAGCCCCTGTTTAACAGGGGCGTGTAATTACAATTTTTGATGTAATACTTTGCAGCAGGGCTCGTTCCTGCATTCCAACTAGAGTGTCTGTGAGGGGTTGCAGTGTTGTGGCACCAGCACCAGTGCCTAGGGCCCAATTTTTCTGCCCCTGTCTAACAGGGGCGTGTAATTACAATTTTTGATGCAATACTTTGCAGCAGGGCTCGTTCTTGCGTTCCAACTAGAGTGTCTGTGAGGGGTTGCAGTGTTGTGGCACCAGCACCAGTGCCTAAGGCCCAATTTTTCTGCCCCTGTCTAACAGGGGCGTGTAATTACAATTTTTGATGCAATACTTTGCAGCAGGGCTCGTTCCTGCGTTCCAACTAGAGTGTCTGTGAGGGGTTGCAGTGTTGTGGCACCAGCACCAGTGCCTAAGGCCCAATTTTTCTGCCCCTGTCTAACAGGGGCGTGTAATTACAATTTTTGATGCAATACTTTGCAGCAGGGCTCGTTCCTGCGTTCCAACTAGAGTGTCTGTGAGGGGTTGCAGTGTTGTGGCACCAGCACCAGTGCCTAAGGCCCAATTTTTCTGCCCCTGTCTAACAGGGGCGTGTAATTACAATTTTTGAAGCAATAATTTGCAGCAGGGCTCGTTCCTGCGTTCCAACTAGAGTGTCTGTGAGGGGTTGCAGTGTTGTGGCACCAGCACCAGTGCCTAAGGCCTAATTTTTCAGCTCCTGTTCAACAGGGGCATGTAATTACAATTCTTGATCTAATATTTCACAGCAGGGCCCTGTGAGGGCTTACAGTGTTGTGGCCACAGCAACACCTAAGGCCCAAATTTCTGCTGAGTATATAGGGCAGGACCCTACTTTCAAACATCTAACTTACAAACGACTCCTACTTGCAAACGGAAGGAGACAACAGGAAGTGAGATGAAATCTACCCCTAGGAAGGGAAATTCTCTCCTGTAAGAGTTAATATGGGAAAACAATTTCTCCTTTCCACTGATGCTTTCCAATCCTTGTTCCACAAAAAAACCCAAATTTTCAAAAAACATTTTTCATTGGGACAAAAAAGTGAGGTGAAATCTTCTGAAGAGGAGGAAAGACAGCAAAACAAATGTCACAGGGGTGATAACCCTTCCCTATGTTTTCCAAAAAGCTTAGAAAAGATTTTTTGGCTGGAGCTAAACACGTTAAAAATGTTCAAAATTACAAACAGATTCTACTTAACAACAAACCTACAGTCCCTGTCTTGTTTGCACCGCCTGTATACTGCTGTTCAGAGTATATAGGGCCTGGTGGCCCCACACCTTTCCTTATTTTAATTTGGGTGCGGGGTTCCCCTTAATATCCATACAAGACCCAAAGGGCCTGGTAATGGACTGGGGGGTACCCATGCCATTTGTCTCACTGATTTTCATCCATATTGCCAGGACCCGACATTACATTAAACCCGCAAGCAGTTTTAAATGAGATTTTTTCCTTTAAAAATGACATTTGGTGCAGGGACTGTTCTAAACATGGGAAACACGCGTCACTTTACAGGCATACTATAGACACCCCCCAGGTATGATATTTAAAGGAATATTTCACTTTTTTTTTTTTACTTTAAGCATCATTAAAATCACTGCTCCCGAAAAAACGGCCGTTTTTAAAAGTTTTTTTTGCATTGATACATGTCCCCTGGGGTAGGACCCGGGTCCCCAAACCCTTTTTAGGACAATACCATGCAAATTAGCCTTTAAAATGAGCACTTTTGATTTCGAACGTTCGAGTCCCATAGACGTCAATGGGGTTCTAACGTTCGTGCGAACTTTCGGTCCGTTCGCGGGTTCTGGTGCGAACCGAACCGGGGGGTGTTCGGCTCATCCCTACTGGTGAGGCTGCATTGATGGGCGCTGGTGAGGCTGCATTGATGGGCGCTGGTGAGGCTGCATTGATGGGCGCTGGTGAGGCTGCATTGATGGGCGCTGGTGAGGCTGCGTTGATGGGCGCTGGTGAGGCTGCATTGATGGGTGCTGGTAGGCTGCATTGATGGGCGCTGGTGAGACTGCGTTGATGGGCGCTGGTGAGGCTGCATTGATGAGTGCTGGTAGGCTGCATTGATGGGCACTGGTGAGGATGCATTTGATGGGCCCTTCATTAAAAAGGTGGGATGTACATGGGCAGGACAAAGGGGGTGGAGTCAGGGGTGGAGCCAGGGGGGTGGCAAAATTAGGTTTCACCTAGGGTGTCAAAAATCCTTTGCACCAGCCCTGCATAATGAAGACAGTTTCTGCACACCTGTGGGACATCATTTCTCACAACCTGACCACACTATAGAAGACCTCAATGTTTTAGTTCTTAAAGGGAATTTCAGAACTATCCAGGAAAGGAAAACGTTTGAGCTAAGAATGATATTTTTTTTTTGACACGAAAAATAATGGCCTGAATTTAGATATTGGTTTCCTTACACATTATGCTAAAGTTTTACGACCCCCTCTGTGACTAGTATCCCCCCCTGCATTCTATAGCTCTCCCTCTGTCTTATCTCACTAACTCTGCTGCTATCTTTATTACCATTGATTTGTATGTGTTTGTTTTTGTCTTTTTTTTTTTTTTTTCCTTTAACATTCTGCTTAAAAATTTGTGAATCAGTACTGCTTGGACCTTGAAGAAGGGGACATACCCCGAAAGCTTGTCCTGAAAAATTGTATGTTAGTGCAAATAAAAAAAAGTATCACGGACAGTACTCAATTTTCTCTGCCCCAATGACCTCAAATGTAAGGGAAAATCTACACCGTGACTATAATGCTAATATGCTGTAAGCTGAAGCTATAGTAATCATTAACAAGGGTTGCCTAAGACAGAAAAGTTATTGCAAGGATTCCTTTGTGATAAAAAGCTTGAGAAAGCCTCTAGGGGGTAACAAATGAGAGTGTGAAGAATAGAATCTCTCCTGGATCCTGCTTCTAAAATGATTTCTCCTCAAAGAGCTTACAATCTAATGCCTATACCATACTCCTACAGAGACATACTGGAGGAGTGAACTGGAGCACATCGAGTAAATCCACACAATCCTAGGAATCACATGCAGGCCGAGTTCTGGATAGGAACAGAACCCAGAAACACAGGTTTTTTAAAGCCTCCTTTTAATCACGTGGGTTCTGTGACAAATATCAACCATGAGAATACAATGTGACCAGCTGAAGATGTTTATTCTCACCTCGGAAACTCATAGATCCTTGGCCAATGCCGCTATCCTGTGGAATATCAGATTTTGATTCTATTCTTTTGAATAAGAAGAGATCCATGATATAGTCCTTAATTTTGGGCTGGTCCTTTATAATCCGATTCTTCTCCTCATCACTGCTGTCAATCATGTCTACAATCAGCACAATCGGTTTCTTCTTCCCTGTATTGAGAACAGATTGTAATAATCCCAAAACTAAACTTACACTAGATTACCAAAAGTATTGGGACGCTTGCCTTTACACGTACATGAACTTTAATGGCATCCCAGTCTTAGTCCTTAGGGTTCAATATTGAGTTGGCCCACCCTTTGCAGCTATAACAGCTTCAACTCTTCTGGGAAGGCTGTCCACAAGGTTTAGGAGTGTGTCTATGGGAATGTTGGACCATTCTTCCAGAAGCGCATTTGTGAGGTCAGGCACTGATGTAGGATGAGAAGGTCTGGCATGCAGCCTCCACTATAATTCACCCCAAAGGTGTTCTATGGGGTTGAGGTCAGGACTTTCTGCAGGCCAGTCAAGTTCCTCCACCCCAAAACTCGCTCATCCATGTCTTTATGGACCTTGCTTTGTGCACTGGTCCAAATCATTTGGTGGAGGGGGGGATTATAATGTGGGGTTGTTTTTCAGGGGTTGGGCTTGGCCCTATAGTTCCAATGAAGGGAACTCTTAAGGAGTCAGCATACCAAGACGTTTTGGACAATTTCATGCTCCCTACTTTGTGGGAATAGTTTGGGGGTGGCCCCTTCCTGTTCCAGTATGACTGCGTACCAGTGCACAAAGCAAGGTCCATACAGACATGGAGGTGGATGAACCTGACTGGCCTGCACAGAGTCCTGACCTTGGTAGAACACCTTTGGGATGAATTAGAGTGGAGACTGCGAGCCAGGCCTTCTTGCCCAACACCAGTGCCTGACCTCACAAATGTGCTTCTGGAAGAATGGTCAAACATTCCCATAGACACACTCCTAAACCTTGTGGACGGCCTTCCCAGAAGAGTTGAAGCTGTTATAGCTGCAAAGGGTGGGCCAACTCAATATTGAACCCTACGGACTAAGACTGGGATGACATTAAATGTAATGTGCGTGTAAAAGCAGGTGTCCCAATACTTTTGGTAACATGGTGTATCTCTGTACAATATCTTCTCACTTACCAAAGCTTGCGAGAGCTTTTTTTCTCTCTGTAGGAGAAAGGAGAGTTTTCCATTTATGTTCGGTGAGGATGTACAGGCAGAATGTAGAATCAGAAAGGGCCTTGTCAAAATCTTTTGTCTTAATGTTAGACACATTGTAATATTTGATTTCCTTTATGCCTTCACCACCACGCCTCAGCTCCGTATCTATCCATGCTATGTCGCTCTGCTGTAGGGTGGTTAACATCCCAATCACGTAGCCGGGCTGCCAACAGGATAAAGGAGATTCATTAATCATACAAAATGAAAAGTATGCACAGAAAACTATATATACCATATGGCCAAATGTATGTGGTCAACTGATCCTCATACCTATATGGGGAAAACTACACTCACCGGCCACTTTTCTAGGTACACCTGTTCAACTGCTTATTGTAACATAAGGTGCTAATCAGCCAATCACATGACAGCAACTCAATGCATTTAGGCATCTAGACATGGTAAAGACAACTTGCTTAAGTTCAAACTGAGCATCAGAATGGGGAAGAAGATGGGCTACAACAGCAGAAGACCACACTGGTTGCCACTCCTGTCAGCTAAGAACGGGAAACTGAGGCTACAATTCACACAAGCTCACCAAAACTGGACAATAGAAGATTGGAAAAAGTTGCCTGGTCTGATGAGTCTCAATTTCAGCTCCAACATTCAGATGGTAGGGTCAGAATTTGGCGTAAACAACATCCTGCCTTGTATCAAAGGTTCAGGTTGGTGGTGGTGGTGTAATGGTGTGGGGGATATTTTCCTGGCACACTTTGGGCCCCTTAGTATCAACTGAGCATCGATTAAATGCCACAGCCTACCTGAGCATTGTTGCTGACCATGTCCATCCCTTTATGACTACAGTGTCCCCATCTTCTTATGGCTCCTTCCAGCAGGATAATGCACCATGTCACAAAACTCCAATCATCTCAAACTGGTTTCTTCAACATGACACCAAGTTCACTGTACACCAATGGCCTCCACATTCACCAGGTCTCAATCCAAAATAACACCTTTGAGATGTGGAATGGGAGATTGGCATCATGGATATACAGCCGACAAATCTGCAGCAACTGTGTGATGCTATCATGTCAACATGGACCAAAATCTCTGAGGAATGTTTCTACTACCTTGTTGAATCGATGCCACGAAGAATGGCAGTTCTGAAGGCAAAAAGGGGCCCAACCCGGTACTAGCAAGGTGTACCTAATAAAGTGGCCGGTGAGTGTATATGGACACTCTCTAAATGATTGAGGTCAGGTGTTTTTATGGAAGGGTACGGTTGATGCTACACCATGCAAAGACATTGTAGAGAATTATGTTCTTCCAACCTTGTGGAAAACAATTTGGTGAAAATCCTTTTTTGTTCCAGCATGGCTGTACCCCTGTGTACCAAGCCAGCTCCATAAAGGCATGGTTTGACCAGTGTGCCATAGAGGAACTGGAATGGCCTACACAGAGCTCTGATCTCAACCCTATTGAATGACTTTGGGATGAATTCAAACCCAATGGTGAGCCAAGTCTTCTCATCTAACATCAATACCTAACCTTTTAAGTTATCTTTTGGCTTAATGACCTGGCTGGAAAAAAAGGCGAATAAGGGCTCTTTCACGTGTCCGTGTACGGAGCCCGCTCTGCTCAGCGGGGGATCGTTCCGTCAATCCCCACTGAGCAGGCAGATGACAGGTCCATCGCTGCACACTGTGCAGCGACGGACCTGTCAGAGCGCCGCTCTCCCCTATGGGGGATCGGATGAAGACGGACCATAGAGTCCGTCGTCAACCGATCCAATAACGGATGGAAAAGTAGGTTTTTCCTCCATTATACTTTTTGGGATCGGAGCAGGTCGGATGTCAGCGGACATGTCACCGCTGACATCTGACGCTCCATAGAGGTTTATGAAGCGTCCGTTCAGGTCCGCCTAAAAAACTGACAGGCGGACCTGAACGGATCATTCGTGTGAAAGAGGCCTAATGCCGCGTACACACGAGCGGACTTTACGGCAGACTTTGCCCGGCGGACGGGATTTCGTTGGACAATTCGATCGTGTGTGGGCTCCAGCGGACTTTGTTTTCTCAAAAGTTGGACAGACTTAGATTTGAAACATGTTTTAAATCTATCCGTCAAACTGGAGTCCGGTCGAAAAGTCCACTCGTCTGTATGCTAGTCCGACGGACAAAAAGCCACGCTAGGGCGGCTATTGGCTACTGGCTATGAACTTCCTTGTTTTAGTCCGGTCGTACGTCATCACGTACGAATTCGACGGACTTTGGTGGATTGTGTGTAGGCAAGTCCGTTCATTTGGAAAGTCTGTCATAAAGTCCGTCGAAAAGTCCGCCGGGCAAAGTCTGCCGTAAAGTCCGCTCGTGTGTACGCGGCATAGGACTTTTTTTTTTCAATAAATACACCCTAATGGAAACCTGATAGACACGCCGGATTCAACTCTTTGAAAATACTGTACATAAAATTATAAACTAAAGAATGCATAACAATCATTTAGATTATAAAAATGAAAATACAGAAAACTTGCTTACCGATGTCTTTCCTTTCTTCTTTTCGGCTAAACAGAACAAAAAAGACAGCAATAAGAATGAGATAAATCTAGGACGGGACGTAAAGGGCAGAGAAGCAGATTGGGGTACATGGTAAACACAGGTGTCTGCTTAGTGGGAATAGTAAATTCATTGGGCTCCATTCGCCAAAGCAGATCACATGCGGTATTTAGGTGTTCTGTCACTTTTTCCCACAAATATTGCACGTGATGCTAAAATTGTCAATTCACTATCCCTAGCGGATTTACCAAAAATTCACTATCCCTAGCGGTATTTACCAAAAAAAAGCAAAACCACCCGGTAAATACTGCATAAAACGGCGTTAAAGTTAATTCACTAAGGGAAATAAATAAACACATGCATGTGGTAAACAAGCAGTGGTCCAGGCATGCGATAGTTCAAACATTTTATTGCGTCAATGCAAGTACAAGAAGTACAGCCAAAGAAGCAATGCATAAATCAACAAGGAGAATGCCTCATGGCACATCTGAACAATGGGGACACAGCCCCTGATATGCTAGGAGGTATCCGAAAAGCCGAGTTAGATATATATTAATCACAGTTTTTTTTTCTAATTGCCATGTAAATCACATAATCCCAGCAGAGACATACATTTACAAGCCGTATTAATGCCCATTCTTGATGTGGGGACCTCCTGTGACCATAGCTATTGGGTCCAAGAGGTGCAGGACTGTGTAAAAAGGATACAGTGTTCATGTTAAGTAATATAATATAAATACAAAAGAGGAGCAGCGCTGTGACAAAGAAAGTGAAAAAGTATATGTGATATACCCAAATCAAATAAATAAATAAATAAATGAGTAAATACTAGACCCAAGTTTGCACTAGGTACCAAAGTTCATATAAATAGGTAGAAAAAGTCCTATCCAAGATCAATCATAAGTAGTAGACAAAATAGGAAGCGTAGATAGGTAGAAATCCAAATACATCAATATGTCCTTCACCGCACCACTGTGGTATTGATAAAAATGCGCGCTTACCAAACGGCAAGCTTGAAAAAGCTTGCGACCTTAACCCGGTCGGGGCCTTTCAGGATGGAACCATCAAAGGAAAACACACATCACCTTCGCTTGGATTAAGCACGCTCACCACCAATTATCACTGTTTTATGGAGATGTACCCCTGGCGTAAATGGTTTCGTCCATTTTGAAAGAAATGGGGGCCAACGACTCGGCAGACAATCACACCTCCCCGCCAGATATCCCCCTCACCGATGTCCCCTCAAGCACAACGGCTATAATATTCCTCAAAGCGGCCGACATTCATCGGAACACACACCCAGCTCCCCGTGGGATGAATGTCGGCCGCTTTGAGGAATATTATAGCCGTTGTGCTTGAGGGGACATCGGTGAGGGGGATATCTGGCGGGGAGGTGTGATTGTCTGCCGAGTCGTTGGCCCCCATTTCTTTCAAAATGGACGAAACCATTTACGCCAGGGGTACATCTCCATAAAACAGTGATAATTGGTGGTGAGCGTGCTTAATCCAAGCGAAGGTGATGTGTGTTTTCCTTTGATGGTTCCATCCTGAAAGGCCCCGACCGGGTTAAGGTCGCAAGCTTTTTCAAGCTTGCCGTTTGGTAAGCGCGCATTTTTATCAATACCACAGTGGTGCGGTGAAGGACATATTGATGTATTTGGATTTCTACCTATCTACGCTTCCTATTTTGTCTACTACTTATGATTGATCTTGGATAGGACTTTTTCTACCTATTTATATGAACTTTGGTACCTAGTGCAAACTTGGGTCTAGTATTTACTCATTTATTTATTTATTTATTTGATTTGGGTATATCACATATACTTTTTCACTTTCTTTGTCACAGCGCTGCTCCTCTTTTGTATTTATTATGTAATGTGTGTATCCCATTTTTAGCAGCTGCTTTTACGTTTTGTTTTTGATTAGTGAATTGTCACCTTGGTTTTTCAATTTTATTTTCTTCAGTATGCTTTTTATGTATCAATTTTATTATAGCGCGGTGATTTATCTTTAGTCTAAGTAATATAATATGGAGGAGAGGAGAGGACACCATTATAGTTACAGGGTCTCATGTTGGTGAAGCAGGACACGTGGATGAAGTTACCTCAGTAAGCATCTATTAGGGCGGGTAACCAGTAACAGAGGAAACTTGCAGTCAGTAGGAGCAAGTAGAGAGAAAGAGGAGAAAGCCTCATAGAACAGAAAAGAAGCATAGAAAGTACAGGCTGACAACTCAACAGCTTCTCCACAGAAAATATTTATTTGAGCATTACAGCAATAACATCATCCACAAATGTTGACGCGTTTCGGCCATCAGTAAATATCATGGTTGTTAAGGACACAGCGGCTGCCATGTCCTTAACAGCCAGGATTAATCTGCTGTTAGTAGGGTTCCCCGCTGACAGCAGAATACAAAAAAATGAATTGCCGGCAAAATTAGAAAAAAAAACTGTGTGCCCCCCCCCATTTATATCAAGCCATTCGGTACTGGTATGGATTTTAAAGGGGAACCCAAGCCAAAATTAAAAAAAAATGACCTGGGGTCCTCCCCAAATATCCATACCAGACCCTTATCCGAGCATGCAGCCCGGCAGGCCAGGAAAAGGGAACAAATCTTTAACATGGGTGGCGGTGTCATGGTTATTAAGGATGCAGTAGCTACCTGCTCCTTAACAACCATGATATTTTCTAGTTGTTAAGGACGCTGGTGGCCCCCCCACTCATTAACAACCATGTTTTTCAGCTTTCACTACTAAAATACCACATCACTTCATCATTTGATAAAATAGCTCATGCAGTATTTTAGTAGTGTTTTATTCCGTAAATTGCAAAACAATTTTTGAAAAACACTAATGCCCTGTACACACAGTCGGATTTTCCGACGGAAAAAGTGCAATCGGATTGTGTTGTCGGAAATTCCGACCGTGTGTGGGCTCCATCGGACTTTTTCCCTCGGGATTTTCGACACACAAAGTTTGAGAGCTATAAAATTTTCCAACAACAAAATCCGATCGGTTAAATTCCGATCGTGTGTACACAAATCCGACGCACAAAGTGCCACGCATGCTCAGAATGAATTAAGACACAAAAGCTATTGGCCACTGCCCCTTTTATAGTCCCGACGTACATGTTTTACGTCACCGCGTTCAGAACAATGAGATTTTCCGACAACTTTTTGTGACCGTGTGTATGCAAGACAAGTTTGAGCCAACATCCGTCGGAAAAAATCCATGGATTTTGTTGTCGGAATGTCCGATCAATGTCCGACCATGTGTACAGGGCATAAGAGGTATTTTACCACGGTTCTTAAAGCGGTAGATAACTGTGAATTTATCCCATTGCCATAAATTTAGCAATGTTTGAATTCTGCTGTTGTTTCAAAGAGAAACTACAGTATAATGGTGTTCAAGTGCGGTCAACTTTATTATTTATTTATTTTTTTTAATGGTTTATTCATTTTTAAACTTCTTATTATCTGTTCAAGGGTACATGCACAGGGACGTCCTTAGACATTAAATATGTCTAGCGTGAAAAATGGCCAGGGAGCCACATGTGAAGCATACAGCCAGATATAGAAGTGAATGGCTGTAGGCCCCAAAACTTGTGTAAACACCAATGCTTCATTGCATTAGCATTTACCCGCACATGAGCATACAATATATTTTTTTGAACACGGAAGTATCATGGAAGTACAACTATTAATTTCTATGGCCAGCTTTCCCCACCTGTGGCTTCCTAGACAAGGGTAAAAGCTCATTATTTTTAGACATTTAAGCCTCATGCATACTGGTTTATTGTAAAACGCAGTTTCTCCTGACAGGAGAAAATCTGTGTTATAAACTCACCTAAAGGCACCTTTCACACTTGTGCAACCTGAAAGTCGCACGATTTTCCCGCAATTTTTCGCTGTGATTGACGCGACTTGAAGCAATGCCTGTGTAACCTTCGAGAAATTTGGACCAAAGTAGCGCAGGGACTACTTTGAAGTCGCTGCGACTAGAAGTTGCACAGATATGAATACTCATTGGAAATCATGGGGTACGACTTGTCATGTGACTTTGCAGTCCCAAGTCGCAGCTGCAAGTCGCACAAGTGTGAAAGGGGCCTAAGCTGAATTTTTCTAACCAGTTTAGTAGAGTTTAGGAGTGTTTGGACGTTTATCAATGTAATTGGAATTTAAATTTGGGTTGGCTATTGAAATACACATTGAAGTGCTAAATGTGTCGAAAGAAAGAAAGAAAGAAAGAAAGAAAGAAAGAAAGAAAGAAAGAAAGAAAGAAAGAAAGAAAGAAAGAAAGAAAGAAAGAAAGAAAGAAAGAAAGAAAGAAAGGAAGAAAGGAAGGAAGGAGGGAAGGAAGGAGGGAAGAAAGAAAGAAAGAAAGAAAGAAAGAAAGAAAGAAAGAAAGAAAGAAAGAAAGAAGAAAGGAAGGAAGGAAGGAAGGAAGGAAGGAGGGAAGAAAGAAAGAAAGAAAGAAAGAAAGAAAGAAAGAAAGAAAGAAAGAAAGAAAGAAAGAAAGAAAGAAAGAAAGAAAGAAAGAAAGAAAGAAAGAAAGAAAGAAAGGAAGGAGGGAAGGAAGGAAGGAAGGAAGGAGGGAAGAAAAGAAAGAAAGAAAGAAAGAAAGAAAGAAAGAAAGAAAGAAAGAAAGAAAGAAAGAAAGAAAGAAAGAAAGAAAGAAAGAAAGAAAGAAAGAAAGAAAGAAAAGAAAAGAAAAGGAAAGGAAAGGAAAGGAAAGGAAAGGAAAGGAAAGGAAAGGAAAGGAAAGGAAAGGAAAAGGTAAAGGGAAAGATGAAAGGAAAGGAAAGGAAAGGAAAAGGTAAAGGGAAAGATGAAAGGAAAGGAGAGGATAGGTCCTCACCCTTCCATTTCCCCATACCTGTGGTTTTTGGGTGGAATACACAGCACAGTGATTCCTTGTAGATGTGAAAAGCTAGTATGTATTTCAGTTTATTCTGACATGTTTTGCGCTACACATAGTTATTTCTTGAAGAAAGCTTTGAGAAAAAGCTGTGCCTAGCTCGAAACATGTCAGAATAGAATTTGCTCCTGGGGATAATTTAATAAAGTTAGAATATTTCGTGTCTTGGTGTACGACATTTCTGTTGCTAATACAAGCGATTGGATCTGTAGTTAACAGAAATGAAAGCTAAAACAATACATGAACTTACCATAGCTTTGGTCCATACGTTGTCTCATTAGATTAATTTTAATTCCCGCTTCTGTATCCATCTCTTTTAGAGTTAAATATTTGTCTTTTGAAAAACTGATGCTTTAACTTCGGACTTCAACTATTGAGCTCTAATTAAATCTTTAAAGGGATGTGTTTCTCTGGAAAATAGACACAAAAACTAAAAATAGGTACAATAT
This sequence comes from Aquarana catesbeiana, assembly GCA_037953035.1. Taxonomy (NCBI): domain Eukaryota; kingdom Metazoa; phylum Chordata; class Amphibia; order Anura; family Ranidae; genus Aquarana; species Aquarana catesbeiana. The sequence goes on along the minus strand of JBBHAA010000512.1, from coordinate 5,541,749 downwards.
TACTATTATTATTATTATTTATTTATTTATTTATTTATTTAATTATTCATTCATTATAGTGTAACACTGTACCATTTGAGGAAGTTAGTTTCAGTCACAATAATGAAATAATCATGCCAAATACTATAATGTATACTTTCATATAATGTGAGATAACACTATCATGACCCCTGGCTGCAAACACACCTTACAAACTGATTGTACAATCTCGCTTAGATTTATCATCGGCCATGTACTATGAGGGCCTACCTAAACTGTTCATTTCATTTATATCCAATCTGTTAGGCCATCACTGTGTTGGTAAATCTAAGGGAGATATGTAATTTTAGTGGCCATCTTCAATTTCAATCTAGTCCTTGAACCCAAACTTTAAAGTACACCTTTCCTATGACCTTTAAAGTTAGTCCAAGAAGATATGTGTCTAAATCCATTTTTTTTTCAGTTTTCATAGAGTAGGGAGTGTTTAAAACCCCTGTAGCTTTTGTGGCCCATTGGGAAAATTTCTCTTAACTTCCTGTCCTGTATATACAACTGGAAGTGGAGATCAAAACCTGTTTAACCACTTGCCTACCAGGCACTTTCAACCCCTTCCTGCCCAGGTTAATTTTCAGCTTTCAGCACTGTCACGCTTTGAATGAAAATTGAGCGGTCATACAACACTGTAAATATATGACATTGTTATCATTTTTTTGAGACAGATAGAGCTTTCTTTTGGTGGTATTTAGTCACCACTGGGGATTTTTTTAATTTTTTGCTAAACAAAGGAAAAAAGATCAACATTTTTCTTTTTCTTCATTTCTGTTATAACATTTTGCAAATAAGTAATTTTTCTTAACTGATGTGCGGTGATGAGGCTTCACTGATGGGCACTGATGATGCGGCACTGATGGGCACTGATGAGGCTGCAATGATGGGCACTGATAAGCTGCACTGATGAGCACTAATAAGCTGCACTAATGGGCACTGATGAGGAAGCACTAAATGAGGTAGCACTAATCGTCAGCACTGATGGGCACTGATTGGCACTGATGGGGCTGAGCTTATGTCCTGATTATCAGTGTAAATGTCCCCTGTAACAGTATAGCCGGTTAGTGGCTTTCCTTTCCTCAGACAGTGACAGCGCTGAGCAAAGGAAATGCTGATAACCGGCATTTATTTACATGTGATCAGCTGTGATTGGACACAGCTGATTACATGATAATGGGCCGCTGTGATTGGCCCTTTACCTCGATCTGTCAGCAGCTGTGTCCAAAGGACTCATCAATCACAGAGAGCACCTGATGCGCGTCCCAGAGGGCACACAGGGAGGCAGGGCTATGGGAGGATGTCAACAGACGCCCTCCTGGAAATTTGCGACCGTGCTGTACCCTCCTTCGGCTATAGCATGGTTGACAAGAAGGGGGCGAAAGAAGGAAAGGGGAGCAGGGGAAGAGAGGTAGAGGGAGGGATCTATCTCTCTTGCCCTGCTCCGCTTTCCTTCTCTCACCCCCTCCCCCTTCCTTCCTTTCCCTCTCCTCCCTTTTCACTCCCCCCTTTTCTTTTTCTTCTCCTTCCTTTCCATCACCCTGTTCTTCCCTTTTTCTTTTTTCTCTCCTCCCCTCCCTTTATCCTCCTTTTTTTCCCCCTCCCTTTCTTTTTTTCCCCACCTCTCCTTCCTTCTTTTCTACCTGTCTGTTTTCCCCATTGTCCTTTCCTTGCCTTGTCCCCCCCCCCCACTTTTCCTTCGTTATCTCCCCCATGTTTCCACCTTACCTTTTCTTCTTTACCTCTTGTTTTTTCCTTTCCCACTTCTCCCCCCCCCCTTTTTCTTCTCTATACATTCCCTTATGGTACTCGGATAATTATTACCTTAACCTGTTCTGCCAAAGAAAACACATTGTTTAGGGTATTATACCTTATATTCATTTTAAGTACCTGGTTACGTGTGTAGCGGTCACTACCCAAATGGTAGGTACAGTGCTCTCGTGTTAGAATTCAGTTTTAGGTAAATTTAGTCAGGCCTGTGGTTTCTGGCAGGCCTGGTTGTTTTGATTTGGGGGAATGGGAGTGCTAGTTTAGAGGGGGGGTGTGACCACCTTGCTTCTGACCAATCATTAATTTGTATTGGAAAGGGGCCGGGCTTGTATATAGGTGGGGGGTCACATGCTCCCAGGGAGGTCTGGAGTTTGGAAAGGAAGAAGACAGCATGTAGGGGCTGGTGCAGCTCAGGCGCTCTCCCCTCTGGGGAGGGGAACGTGTCATGCGGGGAGGAGAGATGGAGGAGCCATCGGGAGGAAGTTGCTTCAACTAACACCAAAAAGACTGGGTGATCGACCCCCTGTGGCAATCATGGACCGTTGATCGGAAAGACAAGTGAGTGGAAACCCAGGGAAACAGTACTTCCAAAGACTTAAGGGTGTTAAAGTGCAGGTCTTGAAGGAGGAGGTGCAGGTCTTCGGCCTTAAAGAATCAATACCTCAAAAAGGGTGTTGGAGTGCGGGTCAATGAATAAGACTGTGCAGGGATTTGGCCTTAAAGAATTAACACCCAGGAAAAATCCAAACGGTCAGGCAAAGGACTTTATTCAGAGTATCGTTCTTTGGGCATAATTTGGAGGTGCTGTACAGTTGGGAAGTAGCAACAAACAGGAGGGAGTAAAGCTGCAAAGCATAACTGGAAGCAAGTATGGGTTAAGAGTTATTCAGAGTGGCTCTTTATATTCTGGACTATGTATTCTCAGGACTTACTTCACTTAACGCCAAATCTGTGAGAGTTATTCAGAGTGACTCTGTACCACAGTATCGCAATATGTGTTGGAAAGAATAGCAAAGAGCATCTCAACCGATCCTTTCCCTAACCAAGTTAAAGTTCTACAAAATAAACTAAGTTTGATGGAATCTTGACTGTCTCAGTTCTGTGGGTTGTAAGGTGGAGGGCAGCGGGTTGGTAGTAAGGCAAGTGATCAAACACTGCAGCTCCCAAGGGAGTAGTGCGCTACACATGTGTCTGCTTTACTGCCCCCCTGCCCGCTGTGGGGGGGCCACCCTCGGGCATCCCTTATCCTTGCTGCTCCTGTTTGCTCGCTCTTTTGGGTAAGCAACCAAATCCCCCCTTTTTTTCTCCCTCCCTCATATACCGTTTTGTTTATTCATCATTACCTTGTTCTTTTACTGTATTGTTGAAAATGAATTGTGTAATTTCTCCTGAAGAAGCGGTTCTTACCGTGAAACATGTAAAGGATTCAACATACTTCCAAAGAGTCCAAACTACTTTCCATTAGGGGTGCAACGGATCGTCATTGATCCATGATCCGTACGGATCAACCTCAGCGGATCGGGACACCCGCGATCAGCGGAGCGCTCTGTGGCCTCGGCCATAGGAAAGGCCGCGGCTTCGGCCTAGCTCCGGAGCGGTGGCCATCTTGGTACACCCGGCGGCCGTTTACCATGTGATCGCTCCGTCAAATGACGCCGGTTCCTCTCTCCCCTCTGTATACTGATCTGTACAGTGGAGGGGAGAGTTCGGATGGTAGCAGTGACAAAACTCTGCAATACCCTGCCAATACTCTGCAATACCCTGACAATACACTGCAATGCCCTGCCAATACTTTGCAATGCCCTGCAATACTCTGCCATACCCTGCCACTACTCTGCAATGCCCTGACCATACTCTGCAATGCCCTGACAATACTCTGCAATGCCCTGACAATACTCTGCCATACCCTGCCAATACTCTGCCTTGCTCTGACAATACTCTGCAATGCCCTGACAATACTCTTCCATACCCTGACAATACTCTGCCTTGCCCTGCCGATACTCTGCAATGCCCTGTCAATACTCTGCAATACCCTGACAATACTCTTCCATACCCTGACAATACTCTGCCTTGCCCTGCCGATACTCTGCAATGCCCTGTCAATACTCTGCAATACCCTGACAATACTCTTCCATACCCTGACAATACTCTGCCTTGCCCTGCCAATACTCTGCAATGCCCTGTCAATACTCTGCAATACCCTGACAATACTCTTCCATACCCTGCCAATACTCTGCCATACCCTGCCAATACTCTTCCATACCCTGCCAATACTCTGCCTTGCTCTGACAATACTCTGCAATACCCTGACAATACTCTGCAATACCCTGACAATACTCTGCAATACCCTGAAAATACTCTTCCATACCCTGCCAATACTCTGCAATGCCCTGACAATACTCTTCCATACCCTGCCAATACTCTGCAATACTCTGCCAATACTCTGCCATACCCTGCCAATACTCTGCCATACCCTGCCAATACTCTGCCACACCCTGCCATATCCTGCCAATACTCTGCCATACCCTGCCAATACTCTGCCAATACCCTGCCAATACTCTGCCAATATACCCGCCAATACCCTGCAATACTCTGCCATACCCTGCTAATATATTATTACAGTGGGGGAGATTGTGGATATTATAGTGGGGGAGATTTTTTTTTGTTGATCCGAAAATGATCCGAACCGTGACTCCTGATCCGAGGAACGATCTGAACCATGAGTTTTTTGATCCGTTGCACCCCTACTTTCCATTAACAAACAACCGCATGAAAATAATGTTTTGTCAAGTTTTTTTTAATTGTTACACTTTATTTCTATGGACATGTGTCTTTGTTTTTAACTATGGATTAATAAAAGTTAACTATTTTTATTATTTCATTGTTATCCTTGGGTACCAAGATAGTCCATTCATTCCTGTGTCAGGGGCACAGGAGGGGTGCTCCTAAATACTTTCTTTTCGATTGCATATATGTGAACCGGGTCTTATGGTATCAGTTTTAGTATTGGAGCATTTGCACAACCGATACCAATATTTTTGCAATGCTAATGCTAATAATAGTTAAAGTACACAATAATTAAATGAATACATAATACCATATTTATTGGTGTATAACACACACCTTAATTTGAAGAGGGACAATTCAGGAAAAAAAATTACATTTTAAATAAAGAACTTTGAAGCAAAATAGGGGTCAGTGTCAATGCAGCCTGATCAGTGCCCAATTGCTGGCTCACCATTGTCCATCAATGCAGCCTTATCCGTGCCCATCTGCAGCCTTGCCATTGCCCATTAATGCAGCCTGATTAGTGCCGATCTGCAGCCTTGCCATTGCCCATCATTGAAGCCTGATCAGTGCTGATCTGCAGCCTCGCCATTGCCCAATAATGCAGCCTGATTAGTGCCCATCTGCAGCCTCGCCATTGCCCATCATTGCAGCCTGATCAGTGCTGATCTGCACCCTCCCGATTGCCCAATAATGCAGCCTGATCAGTGCCCATCTGCAGCCTCACCATTGCCCATTAATGCAGCCTGATTAGTGCCCATCTGCAGCCTTGCCATTGCCCATCATTGAAGCGTGATCAGTGCTGATCTGCAGCATCGCCATTGCCCAATAATGCAGCCTGATTAGTGCCCATCTGCAGCCTCGCCATTGCCCATCATTGAAGCCTGATCAGTGCTGATCTGCAGCCTCGCCATTGCCCATTAATGCAGCCTGATCCATGCCCAACTGCAGCCTTGCCATTGCCCATTAATGCAGACTAATCCGTGCCCATCTGCAGCCTCACCATTGCCCATCATTGCAGCCTGATCAGATTCTATCTGCAGCCTCACCATTGTCCATCAATGCAGCCTGATCATTGCCAGATTACACAGAGGGATCTCCTGTTTACTCGGCGCTCGCAGTCACACGCAGTCCCGCCTCCTGGACCGGCTCCTATGATAGACAGAACACTGGTCCAATGCCGGGACATGTGAGTATTCTAGGAGGTGGGACTGTATGTGACCCAATATTGGCGGTTAACACGCACACATGACTTACCCTCTATTTTCAGGGGGAAAAATTGTGTGTTATACGCAGATAAATATGGTATTTATTGAAATACTAATTCAACATAATTAAGCCTGTCTGTACTGTGTTTGCAGTCCTTGATTTTGATCTGTAAAATACATTTGAACACTGCATGTCCTAATAAAGGGTTAAAATTTTAAACAGCGCCTTCCTCCATCGTTTTAAATAGGAAAAGAACAGGCATACAGAGTAACCAGCAACATGATGTCTTTATTTTAAATGTACAGTTTTACCCGGAGATATATATATATATATATATATATATATATATATATATATATAAAGTTATGCATAGCACGGGTACAGAAGGGATGACAATCATAGGAAAGAGGGTCATTAGGAGACTCGTCTATCCACATTCCTGTAGGTGATAACAGTTGTTAAGCAATGTTAAGAATCTGATACAATTATAACATGGTAACTTGTCTCCTAAATATAGAAAGTAGGTGTATACAATATCAGGTATAGTACAAGGAGTGGTAGGACTAAAAATTGTACAGTATTGGGTTCTGTGCTCTGTTAGGGGACTAACAGTGTAATGTATCCATTGGGGAGTAAAGGGCCAACATGGGGGTTACTCCAGAATAAAACTCGGACACGGTTAAAAGAAAAGTTAAAGCGGATGTTTACTGCATCTGAGCACCACAAACCAAAAACACTATTTTTTATTTATCTTTATTTTTAGCAGAGTAAAAAGATACAAACGGCAATAGTTGTTCCGAGCATTTGTGAAATATAAAAAAAAAAACATGTAATGTACATAAAACTGGCGTGAGCGCCATCACGTGGCATACACCGTATCGTAACATGTCAAACTTTTCTTACTAAGAAGAACATCATAAGGCTAACACATATTTTGACCAAGGCAGGCATAGGCAGTGTCAAGTGAACATTAAAACATTCCATTAGTAATCGTCTTGTCCACAAGGACAGGACCAGCGTGGTTCTATCCTGCAGGCCTCTGGCGAAGGAGGGGGACCTAATAGGCCTCCGTCAGACCTCCCACAACCAGAGGTCCCATCCTGGAGCGAGCTAACGCAGGAGAGAACACAGAAATAAGTCCCCTCCCTAGGACCAGAAGGGGAGGGAAGGGTTGCCACCATTGATCGTAATTGTGACAGACCTATTCAGAACAATAACATATTCGAACAAAAAGAAAAGGAAAAAGAATAGTATAGAGGAGGGGGTGAACTCTCTCCCAAGAGCACATACCTGTGCTTCCATTAGAAAAATGTTGATGAATGCTCACACCAATGATCATTGCTGCAAAGGAGAAGTACTAAAGAAATAATGGTCCATCTGAGGTTATAGGAACTGTCTAACCAGGTAAAGTGCAGTGTCGGGTGTGTCCGATGAGGGATGGTTCAGCTACTGTAGTTCCAATAATGCCTTCTCAAGGCTAGACGAGGCATGCCCTGGATCAGAGGTGTGTTCTGACCACAGTGCCCATATATAATTAAACCTTTCTTTAGTGCCCTTACAAGTTACCACCCATTCTTCAGCTTCCTTAATCTCCTGCACGTTCCGTATCCATCCCTCTCAGCTTGGGACACGTGCACACTTCAAATAAATGGGGAGCAAGCATCTAGCCACATTTAGGAGATGCAGCAAGGCTCTTTTCTTGTATTGGCTGACTGGTAGTGGAGGGACATGAAAAAGGAAGTGCAGCGAAGAGAACGGAAAATCTAAGCCCAATAATTCCTTTAGCTGAGTTTTAATATCCTCCCAAAAGGCCCTGACCACCTGACACTCCCACCACAAGTGTAACAATGTTCCACAGTGGCCACAGCCTCTCCAGCAATGGTCAGGGATGGAGGGATAGATCCGTGACAAAGCAGCATGTGTCCGGTACCAGCGAGTCAATATCTTGTAGTTCGTTTCTTGGGTTCTAGACTCTATGGAGCTAGAATGAGTGAGCTGATACAAATGGTCCAGCTGTGTCCCGGAAACTCATCCCCAAGTCCCTTTCCCATTCCCTGATGTAAAGTGGTTTAGTGACAGAGGTGGCGGAGCCCAACAGTTGGTAGAGATCGGAGACCATGTAAGCGATAGGCTCTTCTGCAATAAAGAGGAGCTCAAATGGCGTAAGTGGGAAATATCCCTGATAGGATGTCCCTGTGTGGCAAAAAAGTGACAAAGTTGAATATGTCACCAGAAATCCATAGGGAAGCTACTGTGACGAGCCCTAAGGGCTTCAAGTGTAGGGAGTCTACTGTTCTCCAGGAACTTACGACAGCTGACGTTTTTGTCATCTGCCCAGCTTCCAAAAAAGGAGATCTTTTGCCCCGGGAAAACCAACAGTAGCCCCCAAATGGGGCCAGGGGAGACACAGGGGGGGCAGAGAGTCAAAGCAATTAAGTTGATCCCAGACTTTAAGAGCCTGGAATGTTAAAGGTGAGGTGGCATCCGACAGCCCCCTGTGCTCCCCCGGCAGCCACAGGGCATACGCCAAGTTACTTTCTGCTAAACATTTTTCCAGGGGAAGCCAAAGATTAGACCGGGTATAAACCTCCTGTCTTTTTTGGACGCCTCATCACTTGCATGGCTATTCGTGGTCTCTTTGCGTTCCACACAAAGTCCGCCATCATACTTGTAAGTGTCAAAAGAAAAAGATATTAGGTAGGGGCACAGCACAGGCACCATTTGCATATGGAAGAGTATACGTGGGAGGATGTTCATCTTTATAATGTTCACCCGCTCTAGCTATGTGAACGCATTCTTAGACCAACTTTGAAGATCTCATCTTAATATTTCGCCAGAAATCTATAGGGAAGCTACCGTGACGAGCCCTAAGGGCTTCAAGTGTAGGGAGTCTACTGTTCTCCAGGAACTTACCACAGCTGACATTCGTGTCATCTGTCCAGCTTCCAAAAAAGGAGATCTGCTGCCCCGGGGCAAACCATAAGTAGCCCCTGAGCGGGGCCAGGGGAGACACGGGGGGCAGAGAGTGTAAGCAATTAAGTCGATCCCAGACTTTAGGAGCCTGAATTGTTAAAGGTGAGGTGGCATCTGACAGCCCCCTGTGCTCCCTCGGCAGCCACGGGGCGTACACCAAGTTCCTTCCTGCTAAATATTTTCCAGGGGAAGCCACCGATTAGACCGGGTATGGAAGCACCAATTTAAAAATTGCTGAAGAACGATAGCCTGTAGTACCGTCTAATATCAGGCACGCCTAAAGCTCCTGTCTTTTTTGGGCGCCTCATCACTTGCATGGCCCTTCGGGGTCTCTTTGCATTCCACACAAAGTCAGTCATCATATTTGTAAGTGTCGAAAAAAAAAAGGTATTACAGTAGGTAGGGGCACAGCACAGGCACCATTTGCATATGGAAGAGTATACGTGGGAGGATGTTCATCTTTATTTATGTTCACCCGCCCTAGTCATGTGAACGCATTCTTAGACCAACTTTGACGATCTTGTCTAACTGCCGCCAATAATGTGGGGTAATTACTATTATATAGGGTCTCAAATCGATCTGTTAGCTGAATGCCTAAATATTTTAATGAGGACTTGGCCCATGTAAAGGGGAACGCCACTTGTAGACTCGTTGCCAATGGCGAGGGGAGCACGATCGGTAAAATCTCAAATTTAGAAATAATTGATTTTAAAGTTAGAGAGTGCCCCAACCCGTTAAAGCTCCTTCATAAGGTTTGGCAGCGAAATCAGGGGTTCCATAAGATGGACCACCGCATCATCGGCATTGGCCGATAACTTGTGCTCCGTATTGCCATACTTTACCCCCCTGGCCCGTATGGAGCGCAAAAGGGCTCCAAAATTAGGGCAAAGAGCAGAGGGGAGAGAGGACACCCCTGTTTTGTGCCATTCCTAATCGGGAACCTGGAGGAGAAAAAGCCATTCACCTTAACTTGGGCAGTGGGTGTCGAGTATAAGGCCATAATCCATGTCAGCATCTGGGGACCTAGTCCGAAAGTTTCTAAGACCGCTCACAGAAAAGACCAGTCGACGCGGTCATCTGTGGATAATATAAGATAGGGGCTGAACTTCTGGCTGATGTGGGCCCAGTGGATGAGGTGGATAGCTCTAAGGGAGTTGTCACGTGCTTCAAAAACACTCCATGCTTTATTGTGTTGAGAAATCACTTTGAAAAACACCCCCCTAGCATTTCAGGTCTTGGCCATCTTGAGAAAGGGCAAATGATTTATGTAGCATTAACTTCCTGGAATCCATCTGCTCTTAGCTCAAGCATGCATGCAGGAGAGTAAGATTAGCTAAGAAAACCTCTCCTCCTCTTCTCCTCTCCTGAAGTCTCCTGGGATATATGACATCATATATGACATCATTTGCTTAGGCCAAGAAGTAACGGAAGAAATGTAAAATGGATGGTGATTTTAAAGAAATGGAAGGAAAGGAAATGATATTTTAATTCCACAACATGTATGTAACTTTTATGTTTTACCTTTGTTTTACTTTTGTTACACTTTACCATCTTTTAGAAGCTGGTCATATTTTAGGCTGCATTCAAACCTGTGCGTTGTGCTTTTTTTTGGGGGTGTTTTGTTGCTCATTTTTATGTGCGTTTTTGCACATTTTTGTACAATGTTTTTAAAAAGCTTTAGAGCTTTGGTATTTTAAGGAGCCGACACCCACCGCCTTTCTAACCGGTGACTTATCACTGCTGTCAGCAGCACGGATGAGTCATCGGTTGTAAAGGTGTTGGCACCCACTGGTGTCCTAATACCGATAGGTGATCCCTGCTGACAGTAGAATATAAACAAGAGCCAGCATTGAAAAAAAAAAAAACAGTGCTTGCCCCCCCCCCCAATCCATACCAGGCTCTCCAGGTCTGGTATGGATTTTAAGGGGGACCCCATGTCAAAAAAATGCTTGAAATAGTTGAAAGGGTAGTTGATGCTTGGAATAAACTACCAGCAGAGGTAGTGAGACAGTCAACAGTAAATGGCTTCAAACATGCATTGGACAAACATAACTCTATACTCAGAAAACAAAATTAATGAAAAAAAAAAAAAAAAAAACAATACAAAAACAAACCCGCCCCCCCCCCCAAAAAAAGACTCAATGGACTACATTGTCCTTTTCTGCATTACTTTTCTATGTTTTTATGTTTCAAAATCCATACTAGGCCCTTATTTGAGCATGCAGCCCGAAAGGCCACCCCCATGACCCATACCCAGTCCACATGCCCTCAATATGGGAGGGCATTTTGCCGGAGGGGTCCCCCCCCCCGGCAATGCACCTTGTCCCCATGTTGATGAGGACAAGGACCTCTTCCCCACAACCCTAACCCTGGGGGGGGTATTTGTACTGTCATTTTTCAGGCCTCAAGAAATGAAATATGCCGTCAGTACATCCGGTTGATCAATTTTCATATATACAGTATTTATCGGCGTATAACACGCACTTTTTTCCCCTTAAAATCAGGGGAAAATCATGGGTGCGTGTTATACGCCGATCCCCGCTAATTGTGCTCTATCTGCGGCGATCGCTGCCGACATTCACATAGCGTGTAGTTTTCAATATGGCGCCGCGGAGTTCGGAGGGACTCGGCGGAGCTGGACGAGTGCCGCCGAGATCACAGTGACTGGGCGGAGCCGAGATACTCATAGTCGAGTGTTATCGGCTCTTTCCGGCGCCGCTCACAGTCACGCCCAGTCCCGCCATTGGACCTGTGTTATGTCCATCATAGGGCGGGACTGGGCGGGACTGTGAGCTGCGCCGGAAAGAGCCGAGTACACTCGACTATGTGTATCTCGGCGGCGTTCGTTCAGCTCCGCCGAGTCCCTCCGAACTCCGCAGCGCCATATTTAAAACTACCGTACATGCTATGTGTATGTCGGCGGCGATCTGTCCAAGCATGGACACTGGGGGCAAGGCTGTACTGACCACTGGGGCAAAGCTGCACTGACAAGGCTGCACTGACAAAGCTGCACTGGGGCAAAGCTGCACTGACAAGGCTGCAATGGACACTGGAGCAAGGCTGCACTGACACTGAAAAGGCTGCAATGACACTAACAAGGCTGCAGATGGACAGATAAGGCTGCATTGATGGGCATTTTAATGTAATGTAAACTTCCCTCCTAAAAGTTTTTTTCCTTAAAATTCTCTCCTAAAATTGGGGTGCGTGTTATACACCGATAAATACGGTATGTACCATAGTTTGTGGACTCTGTAACTTTCCTAAAGAGTAAATAATATACACTGGTTCGGGTTATTTTCACCAAAGTAATGTAACAGTATACAGTTTGGTCTAAATGTATGAAGAAAGATTATTTATTTGCAAAATTTTGTAACAGAAACAAAGAAAAACATATTTTTTCAAAATTTTCGTTTTTTTTAATTTATTTATTTATTTATTTAGCAAAAAAATAAAAATAAACAGTAGTGATTAAATACCACCAAAAAAATAAATAAAAGCTCTATCTGTCTCAAAAAAAAATTGATACAAATTTTATATTAGTGAAGTGTTGCATAACCACGCAATTGTCATTCAAAGTGCAACAGCGCTGAAAGCTGAAAATTGGCTTGGGCAGGAGGGGGATGAAAGCATATATATACAGATAGAGCTATATCTATCTATCTATCTATCTATCTATCTATCTATCTATCTATCTATCTATCTATCTATCTATCTATCTATCTATCTCTATATCTAGATATCTATATCTATATTGATATAGATATATATAGATATATTATTATTATTATTATTATTATTATTATTATTATTATTATTATACAGGACTCATATATATATTTATATAGATTATATAATCACATGAACATGTTAAAGTCACTAAACTCTGGTTTATATATATATATATATAGATATATATCTATATATATATAGATATAGATCTATATCTATATCTATAGATCTATATCTATAGATCTATAGATCTATAGATCTATAGATATAGATCTATAGATATAGATATATATATATATATATATATATATATATATATATATATATATATATATATATATATATATATATATAAAACAGAGTTTGGTGACTTTAACATGTTCATGTGATTTCTAAATGCAAAATTAATATTTTAAACAAGCAGTTGAAATAATACCTTGTGATTCATAAAGGTCCTAGATCAGGCACTTCCTGTTATTCCTGTTATAGGGTCACAACCCTCTGTCTCTGTCCCCTGTCTCTCTCCCAGTTGTCCTTCTGGGTTGTCAGTGTCACTCTGTTACATGGGCTTCCAATGGTGTACTATTTCAGCACACCTATTAGCTGGAATGCATGTAGACAGAAAGGGGTTGATTTACTAAAACTGGAGAGTGCAAAATTGGGTGCAGCTCTGTATAGAAACCAATCAGCTTCTAGGTTTTTTTGTCAAAGCTTAATGAGTTGGAACAAAAACAAAAATGAATTAAAAAAATAGGTGAAAAACAGGATTCTGTAAATAAATAAATAAATAAATAAATAAATAAAATTCTCAGGAGAATCAGACAGTGGGGAGAGCGCCAGCTTCTTGGGGAACAAAGAACAAGATGTATATAAAGTATTACCTTATTTATCATCCTAGGCAAAATGAGTTCACCCGTGGAGTGGGGTTAGGAACCCACTGCAAGGAGAAGAATGTTAAAGAAGAACTATAGTCAAAACTTTTTAAGAGAGGGCTATAACCCCTGTCAGATTTTTTTTTTTCACCATCTGTGTCCCATTGGAGAGATTTCCCTTCACTTCCTGTCCCCATAACCAAACAGAAATTGAGAGGAAATCTCTGGGAATTAAGGGAATCTCTTGGGGCCCCCCCAGGGCACCAGAACTAGTGTCCCCATTCAAAGATTTCTCCTCTATTACTTTTCTGGGGACAACCCAAAATTTGGGGTTTTCTTTACCTTAGTTTTCAACATTTAATGGTAAACAGGACAAATAAAGAGGGGGAGTCTCCTTAATGGGGGGCACAGACAGCAATAAAAACGGACTGTGGTTCTAACCCCTCTGCGCGCCATCCAAAACTAAATCAAAAGTTTTACCCTTAGCTATACTTTAGGTTCTTATAGGTCAGTCGGATCAGTTTATTTTAAAGCACATAATAAATCACCCAAGTTTTTAGTAAAATATGAAGTTGCGGCGAGTAAATAGATACCCAACATGTCAAGCCTTAAAATGGCAGGCACCTGTAAAATGGGGAAAAAAAATTGGTACCCAAAATTGCCCATAGGCAACTCCTTAAAACCCTTTACAGGCAATCAGTTGAAATGCAACCCTTAATGATGGCCCTGGAATTATTGCTCTCACTGTGAAGTGTGCAGAAAAACCTCCTATGTCTAGTGCAATTGCCATTTTTGGATGAAGGTGCGCCTAACACTTGATGCGTATGTCAAATATACATTTATAAACAGTGCTGGTAGACAAGTTGTTAATCAACAGGATCAACAGCATCACTAATACCATCTAATTTTTTCCTTGGAGTCACTATCTCGTTGGCCCCAGAGATGTGGTTCCCTCACTATTGAGTGATCTACTGAGCGACTCTGTAAAGGAAAGTGATTCTTAAACTTGGGTTATTCTGCTGCTTCCCACCTCCCACCGGTTTCAGAATCGCCCTTCTGACCTCACTTCTAGCGATAACGTCGCCCATCGTTTGGTGTGAATTACCTTGATAAGATCTCTAGGACTTGCAGCTGTCATACCATGAATGGAGGGATGGTGGTATCCTTCAGATAATCTGGGTTCTGTCTCTAGGTGTTTTCCTTTGGCCAGAAATGATCTTTGGTATTGAAGAACTGGGTCTGTTGCTGGTCTTCTTGGCTGCCTTTGACTCTTCACCTATTCCTTAGATAGTATTCCAGGAAAGTCACATTTTCCAGGCCTCTCCTCTTCCTCTTATCTGGTATTCCTCAGTGCATATAGATGGGAATGTAACATCCTAATATCACCATGAAACCAGGAAGGAAGATCGGCACCCAAAATCCTACTTTAAACGTCTTTTATGGGTCCAAATAAGCCACGTAACCCCTTATATTCCGGCCCAAAGAGCTGAGTTGGGCGTTTCAGCCTGTTCAGAAGTCTTTTCCACCTTGGTAGGGATCTGAGCGACCTTTGTTACCTGCCAGCAAAGTCTGAAATGTTTACATTTCCCTCTCACACCCAGGTTCAATGTTCAGCCTACAACCAGAGTGGTTGCCGGAGAACCAGTTTTTCCAGGGCTTATCACTGGCTGCACAGGATGACTAAGTTCACGTTCTGTATCTGTGATTTCATTAGCATTGGTGAATCATTTCTATTATTTGCTTAAGGAAGGAACTGCCTTTTAATATAACAATTTTTCTGAGCAATGTAAATGACTTGGTGTTTTTGTATGAAAATCACAATGACTACTTTCAAGATTAACCACTAGCTGCCCAAGCCATATCGGACACTTCACTTGTACATATAAAAATCTATTTTTTTTTTTACTAGATACTTACTTAGAACCCCCAAAACATGATATATTTTCTGAAAGCACAGGCCCAGGACGAAAAAAAAAAAAATGCTGGTTGCTGCAATTTTTTTGTCACGCTATATTCGCACAGCGGTTTTTCACACACACATGTATTGGGAAAAAAACCCCACTTTATTACATTTTAATGCACAAAAAAAACCACAATATAATACCAAATGTTTTGGTAAAATATAAAAAAAAAAGATGTTACACCCAGAAAACCGAAACCTAACATGTCACACTTTAAAATTGCATACGCCCGTGGCATGGAAACAAACTACAGTGCTTAAAAATCTCCATAGGCGACGCTTTAACCACTTCAGCCTCGGAAGAATTTAACCCCTTCCTGACCAGTGCGTTTTTTGCGATTCGGCACTACGTCGCTTTAACTGACAATTGCGCGGTCGTCGACGTGTCTCCCAAACAAAATTGATGTCCTTTTTTTTCCTACAAATAGAGCTTTCTTTTGGTGGTATTTGATCACCTCTGCGGTTTTTATTTTTTGCGCTATAAACAAAAAAATAGCGACGATTTTGAAAAAAACACATTTTTTTTTTACTTTTTAATTTAATAAATATCCCCCAAAAAATATTTAAAAAAAACATTTTTTCCCTCAGTTTAGGCCGATACGTATTCTTCTACATATTTTTGGTAAAAAAAAAATTGCAATAAGCGTTTATTGATTAGTTTGCGCAAAAGTTATAGCGTTTACAAAATAGGGGATCGTTTTATGGCATTTTTATTATTATTATTATTTTTTTTTACTAGTAATGGCGGCGATCAGCGTGTATTGATTGGTTTGCGCAAAATGTATAGCGTCTACAAAATAGGGGATAGCGTGTGATGGCGTTTTTATTTTTATTTTCTTATTTATTAGTAATGGTGGCCATCTGCGATTTTTATCGGGACTGTGACATTATGGCGGACACATCGGGCATTTTTGACACATTTTTTGGGACCATTGTCATTTATACAGCAATCAGTGCTATACAAATGCACTGATTCCTGTGTAAATGACACTGGCAGTGAAGGGGTTAACCACTAGGGGGCGGGGAGGGGTTAAGTATGTGCTAGGGATGTGTTACTACCTGGGGGGGCGTGGCTACATGTGACACGTCACTGATCTCTGCTCCCGATCACAGGAAGCAGAGATCAGTGACACTGTCACTAGGCAGAACGGGGAGATGCTTGTTTACATCAGCATCTCCCTGTTCGTCCTCTCCGTGAGGCAATCGCGGGTATCCCCGCAGCGATCGAGTCCACGGGACCAGCGACCAGACTCACGGAGCTCCCTGCCTGCGCACGCGCGTACGCAACGGCATGGCGGCAAATACAAAGGGACGTACAGGTACGCCCATTTGCCCAGCCGTGCCATTCTGCCGACGTACATCGGCGTGCGCCTGTCGGGAACCGGTTAAAAGCCTTTACAGGTTACCATTTTAGAGTTACATAGGAGGTCTGGTGCTAGAATTATTGCTCTCGCTCTAACATTCACGCCGATACCTCACACATGTAATGTGACTACTCTTTACATATGTGTGCGGGACTTATGTGCGCCTTCATATTTGCGTGTGAGCATCGGGGGACAGGGAAGTTTAAAATGTATTTATTTTTTTATTATTTATTTTAATTACATTCATTTTTTTTTGCACTGTACCTTTTAGTATATATTATTTTTTTGATCAACTTTGTCATCACAAGGGATGAACAAGATCCTTTGTGATAGCATGGGCTGTGACAATACCTCCCAAATGTTTGAGATGGGAATGAGGGACACCTATTATCAAAAGTATGTAGACCTAGGACGCACCCCCTGCCACACCCCCTTAACTGCTTGCCCACCAGCGCACGCCGATGTACGTCGGCAGAATGGCACTGGCAGGCAAAAGGGCGTACAGGTACGTCCCCTTTAGGAAGTGGTGACCGCGGGTCCCGCGGACTCGATGTCCGCCGGGTGCCCGCAATCGTGTCAGGGAGAGGAAGAACGGGGGGAGATGCTTATGTAAACAAAGCATTTCCCACTCTGCCTAGTGACAGGACAGTGATCTACTGTTCTCTGTGATCGAGAGCTGTGATCACTAACCCGTGTGTTCAAGCCCAGCCCCCCTCACAGTTAGAATCACTCCCTAGGACACACTTAACCCCTTCACTGCCCCCTAGTGGTTAACCCCTTCACTGCCAGTGTCATTTACAAAGTAATCAATGCATTTTTATAGCACTGATCGCTGTATAAATGACAATGGTCCCAAAAATGTGTCAAAAGTGTCTGATATGTCCACCATAATGTCACAGTCATGATAAAAATCGCAGATCGCTGCCATTACTAGTAAAAAAAAATTAAAAATAAAAATGCCATAAAACTATTCCCTATTTTGTAGACGCTATACATTTTGCGTAAACCAATCAATATACGCTTATTGCAAATTTTTTTTTACCAAAAATATGTAGAAAAATATATATCAGCCTAAACTGAGGAAAAAAAATAGTTTTCTTATATATTTTTTGGGGGGATATTTATTGTAGCAAAAAGTAAAAAATACTACGTTTTTTTCAAAGTTGTCGCAGTTTTTTTGTTTATAGCGCAAAAAATAACAACCGCAGAGGTGATCAAATACCACCAAAAGAAAGCTCTGTTTGTGGGAAAAAAAGGACGTCAATTATGTTTGGATACAATGTCGCACGACTGTACAATTGTCAGTTAAAGTGACGCAGTTCCAAATCGCAAAAAAAGTGCTCTGGTCAGGAAGGGGGTAAAATCTTCCGGGGGGCTGAAGTGGTTAAAGGAGAATTATATAATCTCTATGGTCAGCTGCTGGAACCGAGCGGTTTCAGTCCACCATGGGACCTGTGTAATGACATCAAGCCGGGAGTGGCCAGCCACCATCTTGTTGAGCTGACAGATCCACACTGTGTATATGTATGCTGTGAATGGACACATGTATGTGTCTCTGCTCATTGTTAGTGCTATTCCTTTTTTTTTTTCTTTAATTAACCACTTGCCCTCCGGAAGATTTACCCCCCTTCATGACCAGGCATTTTTTGCGATATGGCACTGCGTTAATTTAACTGACAGTTGCGCGGCCGTGCGACGTTGTACCCAAATACAAATACATTTTTTTTTCGCACAAATAGAGCTTTCTTTTGGTGGTATTTGATCACCTCTACGGCTTTTATTTTTTGCACCATAAACAAAAAAGCGCGTCAGTTAAAAAAAAACAACAATATTTTTTACTTTCTGATACAAAACATATCCAATTAAAAAATGAAAAAGTCAAATTTGTTCATCAATTTAGGCCAAAATGTATTCTACTACAAATTTTTGGTAAAAAATGTTATCATGTCTACAAACTATGGTGGCGGCGATATGCGATATTGCGGCAGACAAATCGGACACTAACTATCACTTTTGACACTTTTTGGGGACCAGTGACACTAAGTGACCAGTGACAGTGGCTAAAAATATGCACTGTCACTGTACTACTGACACTGGCTGGGAAGGGGTTAACATCAGGGGCGATCAAAGGGTTAACTGTGTGCCTAGCCAGTGCTTGTGTACTGTGGGGAAGGTGCTTTTACTAGGGGAAGGCAAAGATCTGTGTTCCTGCTTTGCAGGAACACAGGATCAATACCTTCCCTACTGACAGGATGGAGATCTGCCTTGCTTACATAGGCAGAACGCTGCTCTGGCTCTCTGCCTGATGATCGGCAGGTCACCTCATTATTCCTCCCTCACAGCTTGAATTTTTGAATTTTTGAATTTTGTCCGAAGGGCGTTGGCCCAAACTTGTCTTGCATACACACGGCCACACAATTGTTGGCCAACAATTACGAACATAGTGAGGTACTACGTTGTTTTTCAGCTCTTTAGCGCCACCCTTTGGGCTCCTTCTGCTAATTTCGTGTTAGTAGAAGTTGAGTGAGTGTTGATTTGCGCTTTTCATTTCGCACTTTTCATTTCGCACTTTTCAGTTCATTTCTGAACGCCCGTTCGTCAATCAGACATGTTGCGGCATCGGAGGAGATAACGTGTTATTTATTATTGGCCTTGGAGTTATTGCTTTGACATTATTTTTTGGTTGAATAATAATGATTTTCTATATTTTTGGATGCATAGAATGCACTTTTTGCTTAAGTTCTATCGGCAGATAGCATGTCTAATTTTATTTGTTTTCTTTTTTTAATGCACAATAAAATAATTGTGTAGAATAATACTTGGCTATGTGTTTTACTTCAAATGACAGTTTGGCAGTTACATTTTATAAAATTCAATGTAAAATTAACAAGGGACGCCAACATAGTTGTATCTTTGATCTTAAAAACTAGGGGATAATGGTGTTGTGGTAACTTGCACCAAAAAAAAGCATAATGATATTATTCTTTTTTTATTTCAATAGATTTTTATTGGTATTTAATACAATGAGATCAAAAATAAAGGCAGAAATATGTTAAGTTCAACAGTTGTATATCAATTATACAGTAACTTAAACAGGATTCGATATAGGTGGTGCACAAAATAATGCTTGGAGACAGTGCGTCAACCATCTATGTCCAGTCTATAGATAATTGTTTCGGTTGTGTGTCCCCTTCCATCATAAAAGATGGTAGGGCTAGTCAGCAGTAGTAGATATGACCTCGCTCCCCTCGGACACCCCTATGGGAGCAATCTGTGCCTGAGAAGGAGCGTGGCCACCTCATCGTGGTGTCTGAGTTGGTTATACACACTTAGGGAGAAGGAATCAATTCAGTATTTGTGTACCAGGAGATCCAAGGCGACCAGTGGTTGAGAAAGATGTGGAGACGTCCTGTGGAGGACGCCAACATCCGTTCATATGTGCAGTGTAAGTGAGTTAAGTCGATTACTTCAGCTATTGTGGGAGGAACAATGTTTTGGTGAGCATTAATCTCGCAGCTAGAAGTAGTTGAACGATTGTATATTGCAAGGTTTAGGGAAATCGGTCTATGCCAAGAGAGAGGATTGCCATGGCCGGAGTCGGTAGGACCTGTTGTTGAGATATGTCAGAGAAGATATGAAATACATTTCTCCAATACAGGAGCAGTTTGGGGCAGTTCCACATTATATATAGGAGGTCCCCTCGTAGTCCGCAATGTCTCCAACAACTATCTGGAAGTTGAGGATTAAATCTAGATATTTTGGCAGGAGTGTAGTACCATTGAAGAGTTATTTTAACTGATAGTTCCCATAGAGTGGAACAATTGAAGGCTTTTTGTGTGATTTTACATGCCTTGTGCCACTGAAGAGTTGTGAAAGATTGTTGTAAGTCTGTTTCCCATTGGATGTGTGAAGGCGATTTAACGAAGATCTGTTTTTGTTGGAAGATGTTATAAAATAGCGTGATTCCCTTTTGTAGTGGAACAGGTGATGACAGGAAGGACCATGCTGATGCGTGCATGGTATGAGGGATGTTTGGGCAGTTTTGTAAGCAAAGTTTGATTCGAACGTATTGATAGAAATCAGTTTGAGGGATGTTGAATTCTTTCTGGATGGCAGAAAAGGTTTTGAGAGAGCTATCTGAGTATAAGTTGTGTAGATATTTGATGCCTCTTCTATTCCAGGAGGTGAAGGATATTTGGTTCATGATGAAGTTTAAAGCTTGTAAGGGGATTTTCAAGGTGGTCTGTGGCACGTTCGTAGGGTGGTTGGACAATAAGTATAGCCAGGTTTTAATGGATATTTTCATGGATGGAGGTAAGTATGAAGGGATTTTAGTTCCCATCTGTGCAGCGAATAGCCAAAGGTTTGTCGGGCCATATGTGTTGTACGTGGATTCAATGGAGCCCCAAATGGTGGTAGGAGAGGGAATAAACCATTCTTTTGTTTGGGTTAGTATGGAGGCCAGGAGGTAGTCTCGAAAATCTATGTAAGCCACCCCACCATACAGTCTATGTTTAATGAGTTTTGAGTGCGAGCATCTGGATTTTTTCCCGCGCCAGACATATTGTGATAGCATGGCTTGGAGGGATTGAAAGAAGCTGGCAGGTATAGGGATGGGGAGAGTCCTAAATAGGTATAGAATTTGTGGGAGATGGATCATTTTGAACGCAGCAAGTCTCCCCCACCAGGAGAACTCATGTTTGGATAAATCGTGGAGATCAGCTTGGATTTTGGCTTGTAAAGGGATGTGAGTGAAAATAGAGATTTTGTGGAGCTCGTGAGATGGATATCTAGGTAGGGTATACTTTTGTCTGCCCAGGTATATGGGAATTGCTGTTGTAAGAGATTTCGTAGCACTGCGTCTAATCCTAGGTCAAGAATGTGAGATTTTGTGGGGTTAGCTTTATAGTAGGATACCTCTCCGAACCAGGTTAGGAGTTTTTGGACTTCTGGAAGGGATGATGATGGACTAGCGAATAGGCTGATTTTATTTACTGCGTTTCCTATAGTGATGCCTGTTATGTTGGTGTTAGTCCGAATATGTTCAGCTAGGGATTCCATTATCAGATTAAAAATTAAGGGGGATAGAGGGCACCCCTGCCTTGTTCCGTTGGTTATGTGGAATGGAGTTGATAGTAAATTAGATGTGTATACTCGCGCCGATGGATTGGTGTAAAGGGCTAATATGGCCTGGAGGATATGTCCTTCAAAATTGAATTTTAGAAGAATCATGGATAGGTAATTCCAGTTTACTCTATCGAACGCCTTCTCTGCATCCAAAGAAAGAAGCAGAGAAGGCGTTCCTGTTGAGTTGGAATGGTGGATAATATTAATCAGTCTCCTGGTGGCGTCTGAAGTCTGATGACCTTTGGTGAAGCCTGTTTGGTCTCTGAGTATTAGTGATGGGAGAATGTCTACAAGTCTATTCGCCAGTAGTTTGGTGTATAATTTGAGGTCTAGGTTCAGTAGTGATATGGGACGGAAATTTTGGGGGGTGGTAGGCTCTTTACCGGGCTTAGGTAAGGTGATCACAAGTGCCGATAACATTTCAGTAGGAAACGAGGAGGGGGATGCAGCGTGGTTGAATAGTTTGCATAGGTGTGGGGTTAGTGTCTTGTTGAACACTTTAAAGTATTCCCCAGTGTAGCCGTCCGGCCCAGGGGATTTAGAATTAGGAAGGATTGTCAATGGCCGACTGTATTTCTGTTTCTATGAAAGGATTGTTTAAATATGATAATTGGTCAGACGATAGTGAGGGTAGATTGATGTGACTGAGGAAGGATTGCATCTCAGTCTGAATGGGTTGGTGGATGTTTCCGTCAGATTTAAGGTTGTACAGGAGCTGAATGCATCCGCTATGGCTTGGGGATTAAAGATTTTGTTTTGGGTAGTGGGATGGATTAGATGTGCTATCCTCGTTTTTAATCTTTGCCCTTTGATGCGGCGGGCCATAGCCTTCCCTGCTTTATTACTTGTTACGTAAGATCTATGTGAAAATAAAAAGTAGCGCATAGATTGTGCCAAAAGTGTTCAATCAAGAAAACAACTGAAATAAAACAAATATCCACAAAAAATAAACATAACAGTGAAAAAACTTCTAAGTCTTTCAATATAGGTGAATAAAGTCCTATCTGTGAATGGGGAACAAATAACATGGAATGTCCCACTGAAAACCATGCGTGGATACGGGGAGGCAGATGTTATAACACGGGTGAATCAACAAATCGTCCCCAAGTTGTATCTCACAATGACATGCGACTTGGTAAAGATGGTGTGTAAGAAACTCTTACCAGATGCGATGGACTCCCTTGTCAGCGACAGGGAGTCACTCGAGCGGGTTGCCTCTCAGGGCCAGTGAACGGACATCACAGCTTTGCGAACCTTCTGGGTCAAACTTTGCGCGGATCTCCCGGGGCCGCCAGGTGGGTCCTCCCAAAGGATGGCCGAGGTGCGGATCAGAGGGAACAGTGCGTCACGTACAAAAACTGGATTGAAGGCTGGTTGAATCTCTCAGTAGGTATGTGGAGAAAAAATAAACAAGCTCCACATAGTGTAGATGAGCAAAAATAGGATTTTTATTGCTAAAACGCCAGATAACAATAAAATGTGATCACAGAGTATAAAATCAAAAATGGGCAACAAGAAGGATCCCTGTTTATTTCATTTCATTACCAAACGTTTGACAGGGGATGGACGTGGAGCCGGCCCTGCGCTCTGACATCACTTCCCTATGTCTGTCTCATGGAGGTTGGGCGGCGCCGCCAGTGACTTCCTGTCTTTACAGCTATTGGTGGTTGGCTCCGCCCGCCCCCTGAGACGCAGTCCCTGATTGGCACTGACTCCCTGTTGCTTTGGAGCAGACACAGAAGTGTCAGCAATGGGAGTATTGTGCCTGAAAGTTCGTTTTTTGTTTATTTTATTTCATTGCCAAATGTTTGAACATTCTGATGTTATACTATGCAATTATTTTTCTATGTGAGGTCTTTTTGATGATATATAACAGGTTAAATTCAGTTCCCTGTTTATTTCATTTCATTACCAAACGTTTGAACATTCTGATGTTGTACTATTCAATTATTTTTCTATGTGAGGTCTGTTTGGTGACATACAACAGGTTAATCACACACTATGTATGCAAATGCATGATGTTCCACACCTGCTAGGTCTAGCCAGGTGCGATCATGTGACCCCATTCATCCAATGGGGAATGTTGTTTGACAGCACATACAATTTGCTCTTTTGGAATGTTTTTTATAAATATTAGGCAACTTGGAGGGGATGCTGTATGCCCCAGTAGACGATCCATTGATCGAAACGCGTCGGGCGCTTCCAGCATCCTTCTTGTTGCCCATTTTTGATTTTATACTCTGTGATCACATTTTATTGTTATCTGGCGTTTTAGTAATAAAAATCCTATTTTTGCTCATCTACACTATGTGGAGCTTGTTTATTTTTTCTCCACATACCTACTGAGAGATTCAACCAGCCTTCAATCCAGTTTTTGTACGTGACGCACTGTTCCCTCTGATCCGCACCTCGGCCATCCTTTGGGAGGACCCACCTGACGGCCCCGGGAGATCCGCGCAGAGTTTGACCCAGAAGGTTCGCAGAGCTGTGATGTCCATTCACTGGCCCTGAGAGGCAACCTGCTCGAGTGACTCCCTGTCACTGACAAGGGAGTCCATCGCATCTGGTAAGAGTTTCTTACACACCATCTTTACCAAGTCGCATGTCATTGTGAGATACAACTTGGGGACGATTTGTTGATTCACCCGTGTTATAACATCTGCCTCCCCGTATCCACGCATGGTTTTCAGTGGGACATTCCATGTTATTTGTTCCCCATTCACCGATAGGACTTTATTCACCTATATTGAAAGACTTATACGTTTTTTCACTGTTATGTTTATTTTTTGTGGATATTTGTTTTTTTCAGTTGTTTTCTTGATTGAACACTTTTGGCACAATCTATGCGCTACTTTTTATTTTCACATGTTTCTTTGGTTGTTGTCACCTTGTAAGTAGCTGCTCCACACTATATATTTTTTCAATTTAGCGCAGTGTACACTTTTATTATATTTTCACTTGTTGATTTGACTTTTTACACAGCGGCTATTTTTTCATCCTCCACATTTTTTCATGGATGTGTTCGAATACAGGACCTCTAGGTCCTTAAATACTGATGGTGTATTTACGAGCACTAATCCCAATACTGAACTAGGGGGTATGTTCACCAGACTTAAAAATCTGATGATTAGAGAACTTCACCTCCAATGGGATACCGCTTTCCTTGAGCAATACGTCAAGGAACAGATGGTCCCTAGAGGTCTGAGGTGGGACATCCATCCTCAGCAAGACGAGGTTGATTTAGAACCATGGTTCAAATTTTTCAATGATGCAGGCTTGAGATTGTTGAGATTCCTACTAGACAAAAAACAGACCAAACTGTCCCTCATTGATATTGAAATTAAGGATTTGAAGGAAAAATTAACTCCACATAAAACAACTGCAGAATATATCTCACTATCCACCAGTTTGAGAAACACGTTAGAAAAAGAGAAGAAAGAACAAAGGAATAAAAAACAAAAAAAGTACAACAGAGACTATACTGATTATGACACACTTTCGGTCTTTAATTGGCAGAGAAAGCTCAATTCTCTCCCGGTTGCCAATGGTGATTCTTCATCTATGGAAACCACCATGGTAACAACAACCAATTCAGACCGAACTCTGGTATATCAACCCCCATATAAATCAGAATCCAGAGAACCCCCACCTCCCAAAAGAGGTGTAGAACAAGGACCACCCAGACCACCCGGGGGTCCCCCCCCACCGGGAAACCGGGGAGGGAGGGGCGCCCCGAGGACAAGAGGTCGGTCTAGAGGACACCCCTTAGATCCTCACAACAAGGTTAATTTACGGGTTCCCCCTTCCAACTATGTAGACCCCCGTAATTACCACACCACACAACGGCGGAGTTTGGATTATAATTATCACTCTCCGATTCATGTGAATAATAGATTCAGCCCTCTTAGGGACAATGTCCCCTATGAAAGATACAGAGGTACATACTCTCATTATGAAAGAGAGGATGACTATTACCATCGTTCCCCATACATTTATAACCAAAGCAGGCCAGGCCCCCACCATCCTCAGGGTTTTCAGAGAACCATAGACTACCATCCAGGAAATTTAGACAGAAAAGAGGGACCAGAGGGGGGAGGAGGGTCCAACGCCAAAAGGAAAAGAGTGTAAGAGGAATGGGTATTTTCAATTTGAGTTCAGCTGTACTAACAGAAGCTGAGAAATCAGTCCTGGACAGAGGACTCAAATTTGTACCCCCCAAACCACTTAACCACTTTGCAACATTCATTGACGTTCTTAAATTCACCCGGAAGTTGAGTGTACAGAGGCATTTTCTTACCAAAATCACTCCCCCTATACACCACACCATTGCTTCAGTTACCACCCCAGCGGCGACATCTACTCACAATAGAACCGTACCCTTTACTGAGGGAACGTGTTTACAACCTCAGGTAATCCATTCGGGATTGTACAACTCGTCCCTATTCAATCCCCCTGGCACCTTGGCCCCTTCTATCCAGGTCTTCAAGAGTTTGGTCTTGGAGGACCTTGATAGACTGGCTAAACGTCGGAAACGCTTTCATGTCAAACCCGACATCAAGACGGGTTTAAAATCATTGTGTGAAAACAAGAACCTGGTCATCCGCCCGGCTGATAAGGGCGGAGGCATTGTCGTTCTTGATAAAGCTGATTATCTTCAAGAGATGAATAGGATTTTAGGTGACTCTGATACTTATCAGTTTATCCCTAGGGATCCCACAATTTCCTTCAAAAAAGCTTTGGTTGAATTGGTAGAGGAAGGCTTTTCCTTGGGAATTCTCAACAAAAAGGAAAAATGCTTTTTGGTCCCCCAAGTACCACGTATTCCCGCCATATACCACCTTCCCAAGGTTCATAAGAACCCAACCAATCCTCCCGGCCGACCCATTGTCAGCGGGATAGATTCGGTTACGGCGAGGATTGGCAAATACGTGGACTTCTACTTACAACCACTTGTCCAAACCACCCCCTCCTATCTGAAAGACACTCGAGACACAATTAAACTATTGGAGTCTGTTACAATTAAAAAAGGTACTCTCTTGGTTACAGCCGACGTTGCAGCGTTATATACGTGCATACCACACCATCTGGGTTTTGAAGCAGTCGAAAATCATCTCTCCAGAGATGGAAGACTCCCCACATTACAACGAAACTTTATTATGCAGCTGTTAAAATTTGCAACCAGGCATAATTATTTCTGGTTTCAGGACAAATTCTTTTTACAACAGAGGGCGTGGCTATGGGGGCCAAATTTGCCCCCAGTCTCGCTAACCTCTTCATGGCCCAGTGGGAGGAGGATGTCGTCTATGCTGCCCGGAGACCCGAATTGGTTCTTTGGGTCAGGTACATAGACGACATCCTCCTCCTTTGGGAAGGAGATCGGCCATCACTCGAGGGCTTCATGAATACTCTCAACGCCAATGACAGGGGGATTTCGTTGAGTTTCGAAGCCAGTACAACCAAGGTGCATTTCCTCGATCTCGAAATTTCAGTTTTGCACCAACACCTGGAGTTCCGTACCTACTTCAAACCCACAGATCGGAATGGGTACATTCCGATCGACAGCTGCCATCGTGAAGAATGGCTTCGGTCAGTCCTCCGCAGCCAGTTTTTAAGATTGAGGCACAACTGTACCCAGACTTCAGACTTTTTATCCCAATCTCAAGTCCTCAGAAGCAGATTCTTGGATAAGGGTTACGACCCTCACCTGCTAGACAGCGAAATCAATAGAGCATTGCTCACTGAAAGGCAGGCTATGCTTACAGAACGCTCTAAAGACAACACCACATTTAATGCTAAGCTATCCTTTTTTACCACCCATTCCATTCAATCTAAACAGATTAAAGGTATTATTAAAAAACATTGGGGAATATTACAGAATGATAAACTACTTGGTCCTGTTTTACCCAAGCAGGCCTCGGTAGTCTTCAGAGGCGCTAGGTCCATTCAGGGACAGATCGCCCCAAATATAATAGACTCCCCCAAAAAAGTGTCGTTCTTTCAGGAGTGTAAAGGTTACTACCCCTGTCGTAAGTGTCAGGTCTGCCTACATAATATTGGGGGAAGACGCAAGAGTGTCACTTTTAAGTCCACTGTCACTTCCCGCATCTACTCCATGAAGCATTTCACCACGTGTTCCTTGCAATACATCGTTTATCTGATAACCTGTCCCTGCCACAAGCAATATGTGGGTCGCACGATCAGAACTTTTTCTGTTCAGGTTAATGAACACGTGGCTGCAATCAAAAAAGGTAGGGACAAGCACACTGTGCCACGTCACTACCTGGAACACCATGACAGGGACCCCACAGGCACTTTGTTCCAGGTTATTGACAAGTTTGTCCCGCACTGGAGGGGTGAGTCACGTCTGCGTGGGGTTTCACGTCTCGAGACATACTGGATTCACGAGTTGAGGTCCTTCTTCCCGTTTGGGATGAACGTGGAGTGGGACCTCAACTCGTTTATCAACTCATCCTAACACTTTTTTTGCATTTATTTTAACACATCTGTACATGTTTTCAGGTGTTCCCCTTTAATATTATCTTCCATGTTTATTTCCACACAATTCTATTCTCCCCTGTGTTGGCGCAATTTTTGGGGGGTGCGCTTACATTATGCTCAGGGGTGAGCTATACCTCCCTCATGTTGGTTTTTCACACTGGCATGTGCACAGTTAATATTATTAAGATGGCTCTTACTCTGTAGATTCAGTGTTCACGAACCCTTTTCATATCATGTTTTTAGAATACAATGCATTTTATTCATTTATTTTGTCTGTTGTTTTGACAGGAAGGGATTATTAATACACTTTGGGGGCTCTCGCCAGCATTGATGTATTTAATGCTGGCTTTCGGGTCCCTCGGTTTTCAACCGTCAGAAGTTAGCCGAGCATTACCCTTCTTTTCAGGCGTGCCACTTAACTGCATGGCCCTCGCCCTTGTGCCTTGCTATATGTTCAGTGGTGCGTCCTTTTCCCCACTTTGCAGGCAACTTTTTGCCAGTTTTCCACCTTTCAGGTGGGATTTCTGGCTGCTATTTACGTTTTATGTTACTTCCGGGGACACGGGGGAGGAGTGTGGGCACCGGCGTTGAGAACGTCCCATCTGACGCTTGTCCCCCCTCCCTCTTCCTCTCCTTGACTTCTAGAGAGAGGCATCACATGACAGGGGATGGACGTGGAGCCAGCCCTGCGTTCTGACATCACTTCCCTATGTCTGTCTCATGGAGGTTGGGCGGCGCCGCCAGTGACTTCCTGTCTTTACAGCTATTGGTGGTTGGCTCCGCCCGCCCCCTGAGACGCAGTCCCTGATTGGCACTGACTCCCTGTTGCTTTGGAGCAGACACAGAAGTGTCAGCAATGGGAGTATTGTGCCTGAAAGTTCGTTTTTTGTTTATTTTATTTCATTGCCAAATGTTTGAACATTCTGATGTTATACTATGCAATTATTTTTCTATGTGAGGTCTTTTTGATGATATATAACAGGTTAAATTCAGTTCCCTGTTTATTTCATTTCATTACCAAACGTTTGAACATTCTGATGTTGTACTATTCAATTATTTTTCTATGTGAGGTCTGTTTGGTGACATACAACAGGTTAATCACACACTATGTATGCAAATGCATGATGTTCCACACCTGCTAGGTCTAGCCAGGTGCGATCATGTGACCCCATTCATCCAATGGGGAATGTTGTTTGACAGCACATACAATTTGCTCTTTTGGAATGTTTTTTATAAATATTAGGCAACTTGGAGGGGATGCTGTATGCCCCAGTAGACGATCCATTGATCGAAACGCGTCGGGCGCTTCCAGCATCCTTCTTGTTGCCCATTTTTGATTTTATACTCTGTGATCACATTTTATTGTTATCTGGCGTTTTAGCAATAAAAATCCTATTTTTGCTCATCTACACTATGTGGAGCTTGTTTATTTTTTCTCCACATACCTACTGAGAGATTCAACCAGCCTTCCATCCAGTTTTTGTACGTGACGCACTGTTCCCTCTGATCCGCACCTCGGCCATCCTTTGGGAGGACCCACCTGGCGGCCCCGGGAGATCCGCGCAGAGTTTGACCCAGAAGGTTCGCAGAGCTGTGATGTCCATTCACTGGCCCTGAGAGGCAACCCGCTCGAGTGACTCCCTGTCGCTGACAAGGGAGTCCATCGCATCTGGTAAGAGTTTCTTACACACCATCTTTACCAAGTCGCATGTCATTGTGAGATACAACTTGGGGACGATTTGTTGATTCACCCATGTTATAACATCTGCCTCCCCGTATCCACGCATGGTTTTCAGTGGGACATTCCATGTTATTTGTTCCCCATTCACCGATAGGACTTTATTCACCTATATTGAAAGACTTATACGTTTTTTCACTGTCATGTTTATTTTTTGTGGATATTTGTTTTTTTCAGTTGTTTTCTTGATTGAACACTTTTGGCACAATCTATGCGCTACTTTTTATTTTCACATGTTTCTTTGGTTGTTGTCACCTTGTAAGTAGCTGCTCCACACTATATATTTTTTCAATTTAGCGCAGTGTACACTTTTATTACGTAAGATCTAGCCTTTTTCTTCCTAAAGTTCAGTTCATATCCCTCAAGTAGTAATGAGCAAAGTTTGTGGCACAATTTGAATATTTGGGATTGTAGTGTCGATGAGGGGTTTGATTTGTTTTGGAGATCTACTGCAGTTATTTTTGCAGTTAATTCTTCCAACATCTGCATCCTCCTTTTTTTCATTTTGGAGCCAAGTTGTATAAAGAATCCTCTCATGAAGGATTTATTTGCATTCCACAGGACCGCTGGGTCAGCCACTGAGCCAGTGTTATTGAGAAAGAATTCCTCCAATTTCTGGGACAAGTATGTGACATTGGGTGGGTACTGAAGGAGAGAGTTGTTAACCCTCCAGATCAAAGAGTTAGGATTGGCTGATTTGTTTGTAATTTTGATGCTTACAGGTGCGTGGTCTGACCAGGTGATGGTGTGGATTTTTGGAGTCATGAATATTTTGCAGTAACCACTTATCTGATATAAATAGGTCTATGTGAGAATATGTTGTGACGCGGGGGAAAGGTATGTATAATCCCTATAATCCCTTTCAGCCACGTGACCACACCTCCGTGCATCATACAAGTCATTGTTTGTTAAAAAAGAGTTTAGTGGAGAGGTGAATCCCTGCAGATTAGCAAGAAACCTTTGTTGTATTTCTCTGATTGCCTTAAGGCTGTCTTTGAGGAAGTGCAGTTGTCTATGATTCTGGGCATAAACGGTCACCAAAGTGTATGCAACATTGTTTAAGGTACATACATGTATTATAAATCGACCTTCTGGATCCAATGAACATTTATGTAGTTGAAAGGATATGGTATCTCTGATGGCAATTAGTACTCCTCGTTGCTTCTTGGAGAAACACGCTTTGTAGATGTGTGGGTATGCCTTATGCTGGCAATAGGGGGTAGCGTTTTAGGCAAAGTGCGTTTCTTGAACACATACAATATCGCTGTCATGAGTCAGCGCTGTTTTCCATAGGGAGGCTCTCTTGGCTAGGTGGTTCAGTCCCTTGGCATTAATGAACAATACGTTGATAGCCATTATAGATTTGTGGATGTCAATGTGAAAATGTTAATGCACAAACTCACTTTTATTGGGCGGATGTCCACTTCTCAGTTGGGTATCAGATGATGGAGTCCTCTGGGTGACCTTCCAGTCTCAGGCGGCTAGGAAAGGGTAGTTACTGTGCCCTGTATAGTCTGTGGCGGTGAGGATGAAAAAAAATGAGTTAGGTTAGAACATAGATGCAACACTGGTAGGCCTGGTTAGGCTCTATCCGTATCCTGGGTGGCAGATGAGTTGTGCAGCTGGTTGGTTGGTAGTCACTGTGTCCCACTGGTGTGGGCGAAAATATAATAACGATAAAAAGGTAACTATTAACTGTAACTCAATAGTCAGTATACCTAACGGGTAATACTGGCCAAATGGGGGGTAAAGTTCAGAATATGTGTCACTTCAGCTAGACTCATGACCAGGGTTATAAGTTGTTGGGGAAGTAAAATTCAGCGGGGAAGTCATTTTCCTCTGGAGTTGCGGAATTCCCTATGCTGAGGACCTGGCTTCTGAGGTCCAGCAGGAGGCTTCTTCATGTTGTCTAGGAGATCAGGGATTATTCCCCATGACTGCAGTAGTAGAAGACCATCATCGGGGTTAGATACTGGGTGTGACGCCCCATTTTTGGTGATAATCACAGTGGCCGGTGTTGCCATTTATATGGGACCTTATGGTTGTTCAGGGCTTTAGTGATTGTTTTCATCTGGCGCTGCATGTTGAGGGTATATTGGGAGAGGTCGGAGTATACGTGTATCCCAGTGTATGGAGCTGGGAGATCAGGGGATGATCAGGCCTTTGCCAGTAGTTTCTCTTTTGTGGGAAAGAAGTGAATTTTCATGAGAACATCTCTGGGAATTGATGCCTCCAGACATTTCGGTTTTGGTATGCGGTGTATACGATCGATACTGCGTTCAAATCGGTATTATTTTGGGTAGCAGTTGGGCAATCATATCTCCTATGTATTTTAGCAGATCAATCGGGGCTACCGACTCGGAGACCCCCAGGGCTTAACGTTGTTTCTCCTCGAACGGTCCTCAAGGTCCGCAAGCTTTGTTTTGATCCAATCTGTGTCGTCTGATTGATCTTTGTAAGCATTTATGAGGTCATTTACAGTTGTGGTGCAGGCATCCATTTTGTGCTCAATGTGTTGTACCCGTTCCCCCAGCCCCTGCATTTCAGATGAGAATTTGCCGATCATGGTGAATATATTTATCATTAAGAATGATTGTAGGGATAGGAGCATGTCATTGTAGTGTCCAGGACCGGTTTTTAGATGTTGTTTGGCAAACTCTAATCTGGTCTTCCTGTTTTTGAGGCTCACCAATGGTTTACATCTTGTGGTGAACCCTCTGTATTCACTCTGGTGAAGTCTTCTCTTGATTGTTGACTTTGACACACATACACCTACCTCCTGGAGAGTGTTGTTGATCTGGCCAACTGTTGTGAAGGGTGTTTTCTTCACCAGGGAAAGAATTCTTCGGTCATCCACCACAGTTGTTTTCCGTGGTCTTCCGGGTCTTTTGGTGTTGCTGAGCTCACCGGTGCGTTCTTTCTTTTTAAGAATGTTCCACACAGTTGATTTGGTCACACCTAATGTTTTTGTTATCCATCTGATGGGTTTGTTTTGTTTTTTCAGCCTAATGATGGCTTGCTTCACTGATAGTGACAGCTCTTTGGATCTCATATTGAGAGTTGACAGCAACAGATTCCAAATGCAAATAGCACACTTGAAATGAACTCTTGACCTTTTATCTGCTTCTTGTAAATGGAATAATGAGGAAATAACACAAACCTGGCCATGGAACAGCTGAGCAGCCAATTGTCCCATTACTTTTGGTCCCTTAAAAAGTGGGAGGCACATATACAAACTGTTGTAATTCCTACACCGTTCACCTGATTTGGATGTAAATACCCTCAAATTAAAGCTGAAAGTCTGCAGTTAAAGCACATCTTGTTCGTTTTATTTCATATCCATTGTGGTGGTGTATAGAGCCAAAAAGATTAGAATTGTGTCGATGTCCCAATATTTATGGACCTGACTGTGTATTCATAATACTGCGGCGGCTGGTCGGGAAGTGGTTAAAATGTTCCTGTTATATATAATGAAAGTGGGAGAGTCAGGGTTATGGCCAAGCAGCTGGTTATCTCTTCGTCATACTTTAATTATTTTTTTTTTTTTTAATTCCAAGTTTTCAGGACTACAAGATCCTTGAGAGCAAACTTTGTATTTTCAAACAGCTTATTAAAATAACGATTTAACCAGTTAAAGTAAACGAGAAAACCTAACCAGGATACATTTCGTTTGCTGATGCACTATTTTTTTTTGAATAAATATTTCCAACATTTTTTCTCATTCTTTGTTGCACCCCAGTTGTGCATTTTTCCTGCAGCCTGTTTTTAGTCACTTCCTGCCTGCATGTACTACCGCAATAGCTGCATGGCATTTCTTAGGGAAGGTTTACTGATGGTGACAACATTAAATCTTGCGTAATGTGCATCAGCATAGGTGCTTATAGTCTTCATAAGGACAATTTGTTAGAGTGTGGCACCACAGGAGACCAATTGGAAGAAAGGGACAGAGTGTTGTCACTCAATAACAGGAAGTGACTAAACAATAACCTTTATGGCAGGATCACCAGCGATTATTTTAAAGCGGTATGAACCACTTCAGCCCCGGAAGGATTTAACCCCTTAATGACAAGGCCATTTTTTTTGTGATTGTGGCACTGCGTTACTTTACAGTGCCTTGCAAAAGTATTCACCCCCTTGGCTTTTTACCTATTTTGTTACATTACAGCCTTTGGGTCAATGTTTTTTTTTAAATCTGAATTCTATGTGATGATCAGAACACAATAGTCTAAGTTGGTGAAGTAAAATTAGAAAAATATATACATAAAACAAATTTTCAGAAATAAAATACTGATAATTGCCATGTGCGTATGTATTCACCCCCTTTGTGATGAAGCCCCTCAAAAAAGCTCTGGTGCAACCAATTACCTTCAGAAGTCACATAATTAGTGAAATGATGGCCACCTGTGTGCAATTTAAGTGTCACATGATCTGTCATTACATATACACAACTTTTTGAAAGGCCCCAGAGGCTGCAACACCTAAGCAAGAGGCACCACTAACCAAACACTGCCATGAAGACCAAGGAACTCTCCAAACAAGTAAGGGACAATGTTGTTGAGAAGTACAAGTCAGGGTTAGGTTCTAAAAAAAATATCCAAATCTTTGATGATCCCTAGGAGCACCATCAAATATCTATCATAACCAAATGGAAAGAACATGGCACAACAGCAAACCTGCCAAGAGACGGCCGCACACCAAAACTCACCGACCGGGCAAGGAGGGCATTAATCAGAGAGGCGGCACAGAGACCTAAGGTAACCCTGGAGGAGCTGCAGAGTTCCAACGCAGAGACTGGAGTATCTGTACATAGGACCACAATAAGCCGTACGCTCCATAGAGTTGGGCTTTATGGCCAGAAGAAAGACATTACTTTCATCAAAAAACAAAATGGCACGTTTTGAGTTTGCGAAAAGGCATGTGGGAGACTCCCAAAATGTATGGAGGAAGGTGCTCTGGTCTGATGAGACTAAAATTGAACTTTTTGGCCATCAAAGAAAACGCTTTGTCTGGCGCAAACCCAACACATCACATCACCCAAAGAACACCATCCCCATTGTGAAACATGGTGGTGGCAGCATCATGCTGTGGGGATGTTTTTTAGCAGTCGGGACTGGGAAACTGGTCAGAGTTGAGGGAAAGATGGATGGTGCTAAATACAGGGATATTCTTGAGCAAAACATGTACCACTCTGTGTTTGATTTGAGGCTAGGATGGAGGTTCACCTTCCAGCAGGACAATGACACCAAACACACTGCTAAAGCAACACTTGAGTGGTTTAAGGGGAAACATGTAAATGTGTTGGAACGGCCTAGTCAAAGCCCAGACCTCAATCCAATAGAAAATCTATGGTCAGACTAAATGATTGCTGTTCACAAGCTCACACCATCCAACTTGAAGGAGCTGGAGCAGTTTTGCAAGGAGGAATGGGCACAAATCCCAGTGGTAAGATGTGGCAAGCTCATAGAGACTTATCCAAAGCGACTTGGAGCTGTGATAGCCGCAAAAGATGGCTCTACAAAGTATTGACTTTAGGGGGGTGAATAGTTATGCACATTGACTTTTTCTGTTATTTTGTCCTGTTTGTTGTTTGCTTCACAATAAAAAAAAAAATCTTCAAAGTTGTGGGCATGTTCTGTAAATTAAATGATGCAAATCCTCAAACAATCCATGTAAATTCCAAGTTGTAAGGCAACAAAACACCAAAAATGCCAGGGGGGGTGAATACTTTTGCAAGGCACTGTATGACCCTTTTTACACTGGGGCGCTTTTCAGGCATTTTAGCGCCTGTAAAGTGCCTAAAAAGCACCTCTCCAGCCACCCCAATGTGAAAGTCAGAGTGCTTTCACACTGGGGAGGTGTGCTTACTGGATGGGAAAAAAAGTCCTGCAAGCAGAATCTTACGGGTGGTGCGGGAGCGGTGTATACACCACTCCTCCAACCTGCCCATTGGAATGAATGGGCATCGCTGCTGAAGCGATGGCAAAGCACTTCGGCAGCGCCGCAACACAGGTGCTAGTAACCCTTTCCTCGGCCACCAGCAGGGGTTAAAAGCACAGCGCTAGCGGCTGAATATCGCAAAGGTTCTTATTTTATTTTAAATAAGAAAAGAAGCAAAACAGAAAACTATAAAATAACAAGTGAGTCAGCACTTCACTGACATGCAAATAAACCTGATAATAAAAGAGTCCATAAAGTCCATACTTTGGCAGAGAAGACAGTAGGGATGGGGGGGGGGGGCGGGGTGAACAGTTCACAGATGGGCGAAAAGGACATACCGTATACAGCCAGGGACAAGAGGTGGGCAGACGGGGCAGATGCTCTGGGTACTGTGGTATAATGTGAGGTGGGGGGGGCACCAGGAGGAGATGGGGGGATATGTGTTGGGAGGGGGAATTTAGGGGGGGGGGGCAGCAGGGGGTAAGAATTGTTCTAAGAGAGGAAATTTCGAGGGGGTGCTAGGAGTAGGGTTGCCACTTTTTCTTCGAACCAAACCCGAACACTTTAGCGGCACACAGCAAATTTTTTTAGTTTTAAAATACACTATATATCACAGACCTGGGACACCTTTAGGCACTCCAAAGAGAATAGTAATACAGCGTGCATGGTGCCCCCCTCACCCTCCTGACAGGCCTTGTTCCAAGCCACATTCCTGTCTGAATAATGTGTCCGGGTTTCAGGTGGACTGAAACGCGGACACAGGATTCAAAACCCGGACTGTCCGGGTGAATCCCAGACAGGTGGCAACCCTAGCCAGGAGCAGGGATTTTCGGGGGATTTGTGTTAGAGGGAGGAGGAGGACAGAAAAATGGTTGAGACTAATTGTATGGGGAAAAAGAGGTTCAGGTCCACATCCCTTATACAACATGTAAAAGAAATTTTCCTTAAAAAACGGGACTTTGGAGGACCATGAACACTCAAAAGAGATTATTTAGTAAAAAGTAAAAATTTTATTACACATAATAGACATTATATCAAAAAGGAGCTAAAACACACGATAACACTGGAATGCACATGAAATGAGAATATGTAATGTTCCATATGTAGTAAGGGTCTTCCTAACCCTCTCCTTCCCTTCCCTGAAGAAGACCCTTACTACATATGTCGAAACGCGTTGGATTTCATCTATCTGTCTGACAGTTGGTCTGGGTTTCTTCCACTGTTACATATTCTCATTTCATGTGCATTCCAGTGTTATCATGTGTTTTAGCTCCTTTTTGATATGTCTATTATGTGTAATAAAATTTGTACTTTTTACTAAATAACCTCTTTTAAGTGTTCATGGTCCCCCAAAGTCCTGTTTTTTTAGGAAAATGTATTTTACTTAGAGGGGGGAGACTGGTGGAAGAGAATGTGTGCTTGGAGGGGGGATTTTTGGGGGATTTGTGTTAGGAGGGGGGGTTGGTGGAAGAGAATGTGTGCTAGGAGAGGGGATTTTTGGTGGATTTGTGTTAGGAGGAGGGGGGGTTGGTGGAAGAGGATGTGTGCTAGGAGGGGGGATTTTCGGGCGATTTGTGTTGGGAGTTGGTGGAAGAGGATGTGTGCTAGGAGGTGGGGTTTTTCGGGGATTTGTGTTAGAAGGTTGAGGATTGTGGAAGAGGATGTGTGCTAGGAGGGGGGATTTTCGGGTGATTTGTGTTAGGAGGGGGGGTGGTAGAAGAGGATGTGTGCTAGGAGGGGGGATATTTGAGGGATTTGTGTTGGGGGGATTGGTAGAAGAGGAAGTGTGCTTGGAGGGGGGATTTTCGGGGGATTTGTGTTAGGAGGGGGGGGTGGTAGAAGAGGATGTGTGCTAGGAGGGGGAATATTTGGGGGATTTGTGTTGGGGGGTTGGTGGAAGAGGATGTGTGCTAGGAGGGGGGATATTTGGGGGATTTGTGTTGGGGAGGATGGTGGAAGAGGATGTGTGCTAGGAGGGGGGATATTTGGGGGATTTGTGTTGGGGGGGATTGGTGGAAGAGGAAGTGTGCTTGGAGGGGAGATTTTTGGGGGATTTGTGTTAGAGGGGAGAGGATGGTGGAAGCGGATGTGTGCTAGGAGGGGGGATTTTTGGGGGATTTGTGTTAGAGGGGGGAGGATGGTGGAAGAGGATGTGTGCTAGGAGGGGGGATTTTCGGGGGATTTGTGGTAGGAGGGGGGGTGGTAGAAGAGGATGTGTGCTAGGAGGGGGGATATTTGGGGGATTTGTGTTGGGGGGGATTGGTAGAAGAGGAAGTGTGCTTGGAGGGGGGATTTTTGGGGGATTTGTGTTAGGAGGGGGGGTGGTAGAAGAGGATGTGTGCTAGGAGGGGGGGATATTTGGGGGAATTTGTGTTGGGGGGTTGGTGGAAGAGGATGTGTGCTAGGAGGGGGGATATTTGAGGGATTTGTGTTGGGGGGATTGGTAGAAGAGGAAGTGTGCTTGGAGGGGGGATTTTCGGGGGATTTGTGTTAGGAGGGGGGGTGGTAGAAGAGGATGTGTGCTAGGAGGGGGGATATTTGGGGGATTTGTGTTGGGGGGTTGGTGGAAGAGGATGTGTGCTAGGAGGGGGGATATTTGGGGGATTTGTGTTGGGGGGGTTGGTGGAAGAGGATGTGTGCTAGGAGGGGGGATTTTTGGGGGATGTGTGTTAGAGGGGGGAGGATGGTGGAAGAGGATGTGTGCTAGGAGGGGGGATATTTGGGGGATTTGTGTTGGGGGGGATTGGTGGAAGAGGAAGTGTGCTTGGAGGGGAGATTTTTGGGGGATTTGTGTTAGAGGGGAGAGGATGGTGGAAGCGTATGTGTGCTAGGAGGGGGGATTTTTGGGGGATTTGTGTTAGAGGGGGGAGGATGGTGGAAGAGGATGTGTGCTAGGAGGGGGGATTTTCGGGGGATTTGTGGTAGGAGGGGGGGTGGTAGAAGAGGATGTGTGCTAGGAGGGGGGATATTTGGGGGATTTGTGTTGGGGGGGATTGGTAGAAGAGGAAGTGTGCTTGGAGGGGGGATTTTTGGGGGATTTGTGTTAGGAGGGGGGGTGGTTGGTGGAAGAGGATGTGTGCTAGGAGGGGGGATTTTCGGGCGATTTGTGTTGGGAGTTGGTGGAAGAGGATGTGTGCTAGGAGGTGGGGTTTTTCGGGGATTTGTGTTAGAAGGTTGAGGATTGTGGAAGAGGATGTGTGCTAGGAGGGGGGATTTTCGGGTGATTTGTGTTAGGAGGGGGGGTGGTAGAAGAGGATGTGTGCTAGGAGGGGGGATATTTGAGGGATTTGTGTTGGGGGGATTGGTAGAAGAGGAAGTGTGCTTGGAGGGGGGATTTTCGGGGGATTTGTGTTAGGAGGGGGGGGGTGGTAGAAGAGGATGTGTGCTAGGAGGGGGAATATTTGGGGGATTTGTGTTGGGGGGTTGGTGGAAGAGGATGTGTGCTAGGAGGGGGGATATTTGGGGGATTTGTGTTGGGGAGGATGGTGGAAGAGGATGTGTGCTAGGAGGGGGGATATTTGGGGGATTTGTGTTGGGGGGGATTGGTGGAAGAGGAAGTGTGCTTGGAGGGGAGATTTTTGGGGGATTTGTGTTAGAGGGGAGAGGATGGTGGAAGCGGATGTGTGCTAGGAGGGGGGATTTTTGGGGGATTTGTGTTAGAGGGGGGAGGATGGTGGAAGAGGATGTGTGCTAGGAGGGGGGATTTTCGGGGGATTTGTGGTAGGAGGGGGGGTGGTAGAAGAGGATGTGTGCTAGGAGGGGGGATATTTGGGGGATTTGTGTTGGGGGGGATTGGTAGAAGAGGAAGTGTGCTTGGAGGGGGGATTTTTGGGGGATTTGTGTTAGGAGGGGGGGTGGTAGAAGAGGATGTGTGCTAGGAGGGGGGGATATTTGGGGGATTTGTGTTGGGGGGTTGGTGGAAGAGGATGTGTGCTAGGAGGGGGGATATTTGAGGGATTTGTGTTGGGGGGATTGGTAGAAGAGGAAGTGTGCTTGGAGGGGGGATTTTCGGGGGATTTGTGTTAGGAGGGGGGGTGGTAGAAGAGGATGTGTGCTAGGAGGGGGGATATTTGGGGGATTTGTGTTGGGGGGTTGGTGGAAGAGGATGTGTGCTAGGAGGGGGGATATTTGGGGGATTTGTGTTGGGGGGGTTGGTGGAAGAGGATGTGTGCTAGGAGGGGGGATTTTTGGGGGATGTGTGTTAGAGGGGGGAGGATGGTGGAAGAGGATGTGTGCTAGGAGGGGGGATATTTGGGGGATTTGTGTTGGGGGGGATTGGTGGAAGAGGAAGTGTGCTTGGAGGGGAGATTTTTGGGGGATTTGTGTTAGAGGGGAGAGGATAGTGGAAGCGTATGTGTGCTAGGAGGGGGGATTTTTGGGGGATTTGTGTTAGAGGGGGGAGGATGGTGGAAGAGGATGTGTGCTAGGAGGGGGGATTTTCGGGGGATTTGTGGTAGGAGGGGGGGTGGTAGAA
Organism: Aquarana catesbeiana; assembly: GCA_037953035.1. Lineage (NCBI taxonomy): Eukaryota > Metazoa > Chordata > Amphibia > Anura > Ranidae > Aquarana > Aquarana catesbeiana. The sequence continues at coordinate 5,501,287 of JBBHAA010000512.1, read as the reverse complement.
GAGGATGTGTGCTAGGAGGGGGGATATTTGGGGGATTTGTGTTGGGGGGGATTGGTAGAAGAGGAAGTGTGCTTGGAGGGGGGATTTTTGGGGGATTTGTGTTAGGAGGGGGGGTGGTAGAAGAGGATGTGTGCTAGGAGGGGGGGATATTTGGGGGATTTGTGTTGGGGGGTTGGTGGAAGAGGATGTGTGCTTGGAGGGGGGATATTTGAGGGATTTGTGTTGGGGGGATTGGTAGAAGAGGAAGTGTGCTTGGAGGGGGGATTTTTGGGGGATTTGTGTTAGGAGGGGGGTGGTAGAAGAGGATGTGTGCTAGGAGGGGGGATATTTGGGGGATTTGTGTTGGGGGGTTGGTGGAAGAGGATGTGTGCTAGGAGGGGGGATATTTGGGGGATTTGTGTTGGGGGGGTTGGTGGAAGAGGATGTGTGCTAGGAGGGGGGATTTTTGGGGGATGTGTGTTAGAGGGGGGAGGATGGTGGAAGAGGATGTGTGCTAGGAGGGGGGATATTTGGGGGATTTGTGTTGGGGGGATTGGTGGAAGAGGAAGTGTGCTTGGAGGGGAGATTTTTGGGGGATTTGTGTTAGAGGGGAGAGGATGGTGGAAGCGGATGTGTGCTAGGAGGGGGGATTTTTGGGGGATTTGTGTTAGAGGGGGGAGGATGGTGGAAGAGGATGTGTGCTAGGAGGGGGGATTTTCGGGGGATTTGTGGTAGGAGGGGGGGTGGTAGAAGAGGATGTGTGCTAGGAGGGGGGATATTTGGGGGATTTGTGTTGGGGGGGATTGGTAGAAGAGGAAGTGTGCTTGGAGGGGGGATTTTTGGGGGATTTGTGTTAGGAGGGGGGGTGGTAGAAGAGGATGTGTGCTAGGAGGGGGGGATATTTGGGGGATTTGTGTTGGGGGGTTGGTGGAAGAGGATGTGTGCTAGGAGGGGGGATATTTGGGGGATTTGTGTTGGGGGGGTTGGTGGAAGAGGATGTGTGCTAGGAGGGGGGATTTTTGGGGGATTTGTGTTAGAGGGGGGAGGATGGTGGAAGAGGATGTGTGCTAGGAATGGCGATTTTCGGGGGATTTGTGTTAGGAGGGGGGGTGGTAGAAGAGGATGTGTGCTAGGAGGGGGGATATTTGGGGGATTTGTGTTGGGGGGGATTGGTGGAAGAGGAAGTGTGCTTGGAGGGGAGATTTTCGGGCGATTTGTGTTAGAGGGGGGAGGATGGTGGAAGAGGATGTGTGCTAGGAGGGGGGATTTTCGGGGGATTTGTGGTAGGAGGGGGGTGGTAGAAGAGGATATGTGCTAGGAGGGGGGATATTTGGGGGATTTGTGTTGGGGGGGATTGGTGGAAGAGGAAGTGTGCTTGGAGGGGGGATTTTTGGGCGATTTGTGTTAGAGGGGGGAGGATGGTGGAAGAGGATGTGTGCTAGGAAGGGGGGATTTCAAGGTTTGTGCTAGAAGAGGTGATATGGTAGATGGAGGAGGGGAATATTGTGCTAGGAGGGGACTTTTTTTTTGGTAGGAAGGATTTGAGGTAGGAGGGAGATAGGGGTGGGGATTTGTGCTTTAGAGGGGGGTTTTGAAGTGTGTGTGTGTGTGTGTGTGGGGGGGGGGGGTTTGAGGGATTTGAAGGGGAGAGGATTTGTGGTAGAAGGGGTGATTTTTTTGGGGGGGGGCATTTCTACTGGGGGGATTTCAACAGGGGAAGCAGATTTGTTCTGGGAGTAGGGAGAATTTATGCTTAGAGGATAAGTACTGTATGTAGATTAGTGCTCAATTTCCTTTTTTTGGGGGGGGGGGTTACTGACACATAATGCTCATACATCTTGAGGGGGGGCACAGTTTGGCATGTTCACCATGGGCTCTAGAAGATCTGGTCCCAGCACTGCATTAAGTCACTGGCAGCTCCTCAGCAAGGTCTGGGAATCCCTCACGAGCAAACAAAGCAACAGAAAGGGCGCCAGGTAAGTATGGATTAAAGCAACATCAATTTATTACAGATCCATTTACATGGAAAACTACTGTGCGCTGTGTACAGGGCTGATGTGGTGTGCAGGCAACAATCAGCGATCTCAGTGGACTGGAGGACAGCCGCAGGGCACAGGTATGGACCCACTGCAGCAAAGGAAAAAAACCTGTGGCATCTCAGGCTCTCACGTGCACTGCTGACAGGAGATCGAAAACAAACAAGCAGCGGGGACGGCCGCAACGTGTTTCAGAGGTCCCACCTCCTTCATCAGGCAAGCCCCCCCAATGGGAAAGGAAGGATTTTGAGCTGTCAGGCTAGCTCTCTATGGGCCAACCAATCAGGGAGATGGATGGGGGGGGGGTGTCCGTATGATCGTGATCTGCACTATTTACAACTCTGGCAGACAGCAGTTGAGCAGCATGAAAGGAGGAACAAGGGAATGCTCAATGGGGGAAACAAATCCTGCTACACAAGGAATGTCCACTACAGTCCACCCGATTAGCTCTGCACATAATAGCAAAAATGTACAGATATATTAAAAAAAAATGATACAAAGAATGCATAATAATAAATACATAAATAAAAAAAAATACATAGTAATAAAAATACAAAACATTATGCAACACCACTTCAAATGATGAACGATCAACATTATACCATAATTAAAAGACATGTCTGGATATGACTGGAGAATCTTGGTTAGGAGGCCCTAGTTAGGACTTACACCCAGAAACACTGGGCGTGGGCTGAATGCTAAAAAAAAATGGATGTAGTGAAAGGAAAGACAACAAAGGTACAAAGACTTTGAGGTCAGAGGGCTCATACGAGTTCTGAATGATGTGTAGAGCTGAAGACTGACACCTTCTGGTCAAATAAGGTTCCTGCAGATTTCTAACAGCTGTCTGCTGTCAAAAAATTCTAAAGATAATTATAGATTACATAAAAAAGCAAAACATGAAGGAGTTATATGCATTGTGTTTTTTCCCCTTTCTTCAGTAATACTTCACCCATTTTATTGGTTATAGACCTCAATAACCAGGGCAGGGTCTCCAGTGTCTGGAAAGGATTGACAGGAAATTCTAATAATCCAGTACTTTAACTTACTGGTTATTGGTACTAGTCATTTTCTGTTCCCTATGTCTGACTCTTTCTCATAAATAAACCAAAAAGACAGTTTTTAACCACTTCAGCCCCGCAAGGATTTACCCCCTTCACGACCAGGCCATTTTTTGGGATTCGGCACTGCGTTACTTTAACTGACAATTGCGCAGTCGTGCGACGCTGTGCCCAAACAAAATTGATGTCTTTTTTTTCCTACAAATAGAGCTTTTTTAAAGGTATTTTATCACCTCTGCGGTTTTTATTTTTTGTGCTATAAACAAAAAAAGACCGACAATTTTCAAAAAAAAACTATATTTTTTACTTTTTGCTATAATAAATATCCCCCCAAAAAATGTAAAAAAAAAACAAATTTCTTCACCATTTTAGGCCAATATGTACTCTTCCACATATTTTTGGCAAAAAAGAAAAGAAAATCGCAATAAGCGTATATTGATTGGTTTGTGCAAAGGTTATAGCGTCTACAAACTATGGGATATTTTTATGGCAGTAATGGCGACGATCTGCGATTTTTAGCAGGACTGCGACATTGCGGCAGACAGATCGGACACTAAGTGACACATTTTGGAGGCCAGTGACTCTAACACATTGATCAGTGCTAAAAAAAAATGCACTGTCACTATATAAATGCCACTGGCAAGGAAGGGGTTAACATCAGGGGCGATCAAAGGGTTAAGTGTGCTCCTAGGGTGTACTTTGTAACTGTGTGGGTGGATGGACTGACTGGAGGAAGAGAGAGATCTGTGTTCCTGATTAGCAGGAACACAAGATCTCTCTCTTCCTCTGTGACAGAACAGCGGTCTGCCTTGTTTACATAGGCCGACCGCCGTTCTGCTTCTCCAGTGAACGATCGTCGGTTCCTGGCGGCCATAGCAGCCGCCGGACCCGCTGTGTCCAATCACAGTGGGAAAGAGTCACCGGTGACGCGTGTGCGCGCCCCAGATCCAGAAAGAGGAAACAGTGTACAGGTACGTTGTTTCGCGCAGTCGGGCCGCCCTGCCCTGTGCGGTGGGTGGTCCAGATGCGGTTAAAGATACATCAAGTAACAACAATAATACTTTAAAAACATTTCCAATGTTTATTTCGTAAATTTATTTAATAAAAACTGAATGGATCATTACTAATCCTAAAATACCACAAATTTAGCTATTGGGCTTATGCACATATAATGTGCAACAAAACCGTTCAAAGATCCATAGACAACATTTTGTTAACCCCCACCCCATGTTCTCACATAGAAGCATTGTATTGTAGTATCCCGCATGGAAGTGGTTGGAGATTTCCTGAAAGAAAGGAGTCAGTCCTCCTGGCCATATACAGTAGTAGATTTATTTTAATGCTTCTTCAACACATACAGGTGATACTTGAAAAATTTGAATATTGTGCAAAAGTTCATTTATTTCACTAATGCAACTTAAAAGGTGAAACTAATATATGAGATGGACTCATTACATGCAAAGCAAGATAGTTCAAGCCGTGATTTGTCATAATTGTGATGATTATGGCTTACAGCTTATGAAAACTCCAAATCCACAATCTCAGAAAATTAGAATATTGTGAAAAAGGTGTAATATTCTAGGCTCAAAGTGTCCCACTCTAATCAGCTAATTAAGCCATAGCACTTGCACAGGGTTCCTGAGCCTTTAAATGGTCTCTCAGTCTGGTTCAGTAGGAATCACAATCATGGGAAAGATTGCTGACCTGACAGTTGTGCAGAAAACCATCATTGACACCCTCCATAAGGAGGGAAAGCCTTAAAAGGTAATTGCAAAAGAAGTTAGATTTTCCCAAAGTGCTGTGTAACACCCTCTACCTAAAGGTAGGTGACAGAGTAGTATTTTTCTAGCCCAGGACCCAAGTGCAGGTAAATTTAGCCAGGCCTGTGCTTTAGGCTAGGCCTGGTTGTTGTGATTTGGGACTGGCAGTAATCAGTGTAGTGGGGGGTGTGGCCACCTGCAATCTGACTCTGAGATACCTCCCCTGCTTTCAGATGGATGGTTCTGGAAGAGAGGTTGGACTTGAGATCTGAGTGGCAGGCAGCTCATGTGAGGAGCCCTGACCAATCATTAACTTGCATTGGCAGGAGGCAGGCCTCTCATATAAGCTGGGGTCACATGCTTCCAGGGAGGAGTGAAAACTAGAAAGCGACAATGGAATACTGAGGTGATGTTCCGGATGTCCCCACGTGGGGAGGAGGGATGGAGGAACCATCAGGAGGGAGCTAAAGATCTCCATCCTCAAAAGAGTATCAAGCTGCTGTGACCGGGGAACATAGGACTTGCATGCTGGAGGACATCTAGAAGAAGAAGTAGCAGTCAAGCAGAGGAGAGTAGAGTAACATCTCATGATCGGGAACAAAAGAAACTATTACCCTCTAAAGAAAAGGTCAGTGTAAAATGCTGTGGCTGGGGGAACACAGCATTAATGGTCCTGGACTGGCTGACAGCAGAAGTCCGTTCACGGTTATGTGTCAGGTCATCGTGTGGGGATATCAAGTCATCTCCGGGCCTGGTTAGCAAAATGGCAGTGCCTTCCAAAGACTGTGGGGGTGTCTAACTCCCTGGGACATTGGGAAGAAGCAGTGTGAGTTTCTGGCCTTTTGATTCCCAGGGATAATCCCATCAGGGTCTACAACTGAGGAGTTATTCAGAGTAATTCTTTGTTTGTTCAAATGAAAGGGAGGAAATAGGACATTGATATATGTTTTTGCAGTAAGAATTTGCACAGAAGAAGATGAAGTAATAGTCTGCAGAAGAATAAATGAAACTAAAACTAAAAAAGATGGGAAAAAAGGAGTGTATTCAGTGTTCTTGCAAGGCCACAGCCATTGAACAACTATATACAACTTGTAATGTGTGAAAGAATAAGGGCATCTCATATTATCCTTCTCCCATCCAAGTTTGTATCCAGAAATAAATATGACAAAACCATAAAACGGACTGTTCTTTGCTTTGATTGAAAGTGGGGAGTATGGCAGCAGGGTGATTGGCAGATTGCTAAGTACCAAGTCAGCAGCCCTTACGGGGGTACCGCTGCAGCTGTATCAAAGCACATTAATAGAAAGTTATGTGGAAGGGAAAAGTGTGGAAGAAAAAGGTGCACAAGCAGCAGGGATGACCGCAGCCTGGAGAGGATTGTCAGGAAAAGGCCATTCAAAAGTGTTGGGGACTTGCACAAGGAGTGGACTGAGGCTGGAGTCAGTGAATCAAGAGACACCACACACAGACAGATCCTGTACATGGGCTTTAAATGTCGTATTCCTCTTGTTAAGCCACTCCTGAACAACAAACAAAGTCAGAAGCGTCTTACCTGGGCTAAAGAAAAACAGACCTGGTCTGTTGCTCAGTGGTCCAAAGTCCTCTATTCTGATGATAGCAAATTTTGCCTCTCATTTGGAAACCAAGGACCCAGAGTATGGAGGAAGAATGGAGAGGCACACACTGCAAGATGCTTGAAGTCCAGTGTGAAGTTTCCACAGTCTGTGTTGATTTGGGGAGCCATGTCATCTGCTGGTGTTGGTCCACTGTGCTTCATTAAGTTCAGGGTCAATGCTGCCGTCTACCAGGAGATTTTGGAGCACTCCATGCTTCCTTCCACAGATGAGCTCTATGGGGATGCTGACTTCGTTTTCCAGCAGGACTTAGCACCTGCCCACACTGCCAAAAGCACCAAAACCTGGTTCAATGACCGTGGGATTACTGTGCTTGATTGGCCAGCAAACTCGCCTGGCCTGAACCCCATAGATAATCTATGGGGCATTGCCAAGAGAAAGATGAGAGACATGAGACCGAACAATGCAGAAGAGCTGAAGGCCGCTATTGAAGCATCCTGGTCTTCCATAACACTTCAGCAGTGCCACAGGCTGATAGCTTCCATGCCACGCCGCATTGAGGCAGTAATTGCTGCAAAAGGGGCCCAAACCAAGTACTGAGTACATATGCATGCTTATACTTTTCAGAGGTCCAATATTGTTCTATGTACAATCCTTGTTTTATTGATTGCATGTAATATTCTAATTTTCTGAGATTGTGGCTTTGGGGTTTTCATGAGCTGTAAGCCATAATCATTACAATTATGACAAATCACGACTTGAACTATCTTGCTTTGCATGTAATGAGTCTATCTCATATAATAGTTTCATCTTTTAAGTTGCATTAGTGAAATAAATGAACTTTTGCACAATATTCAAATTTTTCGAGTATCACCTGCACTTACCAGCAATGTTTTCTTCTTTGGTGGTTCCCACTACCTCCAGGTGCAGGGTTTTGCAATGGTCACGTGTTGTGCCCCATCATACGCCAACCTGTACCTGGAGGTGGGGACGTAGTCTATTTTCTGATGACATCTATACTGTATACCTGCCCCATAATATGTTATGGTACAGATATATTGATGATGTTTTCATGTTATCGTCTGACAAGTACTCAGCTAACCCAATTTATGGCTATTGGAGGCAATACATTTAATCTCAAGTTTACAATGCAGAGTAATCAGGAATGAATTGCATTCCTTGAGAATGAAATTTATGTTCAGGATGATGGCACTTTGAGGGCTACTATATATTGCAAACCCAAGGCCAAGCGTGCACACCTTTGTTCTTTAGTGCAAAGCATTCTGTACAGTCAATATTTGAGACTGAAGATGTTAGGTTGCTCAGTCATTTAAGTCCAAGTCTCTATCAGACAAGGATACATTTAGATAATACTTGAAGGCTTGATTGATCAACTCACTGGGGTATTTTTTCTCCCTGAATTTTTGTTAAGGGTGTCACTCCGATGTAATCTGATTTATTTCTACAGTTCTTTTCCAACCTACAAAGCTGTCCTTGTGCAATGTTTCTTTTCCATAGCAGCTGATGTAAAGTTTTATAATTGGGGATAGGAGGTACCCCCTGTAGGTTTAAAGTGGGTTTTGGTGATAATCATATTGTCTACATGGGTAAGTTCCAGATCTAAATAGAATACCCACTTGCTGACTGGGCCTTTTTCTGACATTTGTTGCTTACAAGTCAAAATCAGTAAAATGGCAGTCGTTGAAACTTTTTATGTTTTTTTTGCAATTTTGGAAAAAATAGACTTTAATGAATTAAAAAAAGAGGCGCATGCGTGGTGCTCTGGAAGATGGACACTTAGTCACCGAGCTCCGTTCCGCTCCGGACATTCGGAGCTCCTCATAGCCAAAGGCATCGGCTAAAACACCCCAGCACGGAAGCCTAAAGGTGGGCATACCCTCTGGACCACATATATGTCCACAGGGATGACCTGGCACAGTCTGCAGGCACAATTTAACATGATCCTGGAGGCTGACGAGAATTCCAAGATAGTGGTGGAGCAGCCGCTGCACGAGGCAACACATCCAGGAATCCCTGCTCACTCAGCCTGGCGGGACTCACAGAGAGGAGAGGTATGTGAAGCATCTCCCAACACCACACCGCCCAGGGGCCCAACCTCACCAGCTTCCACAGAGTCCCTCCTCAATCAAACCCTGAATGAGCTTCTCATGTCTCCTATGACTGCCACCTCACTGGGGCCTAGTGACCCTCTGCTTGGCGCAGGACAGCTCCCCTCACAGCCCCAGGACATAGCATTAATGTTTACTAAATTTACAGAGATGCTGGACAGGGGCTTGGCCCAGACTGCAGCTAAAATAACCTCTGATATTAAAATGGATCTACAATCCCTGGGCTCTCGCATTGAAACCATAGAAAACATGGATGCAGGTGGAACAGGACCTTCACAACCAACTGCATTTCGCGATGGCCAAAATTGATGACCTCGAGAACAGGTCTCGAAGGTACAATTTTAGAATCAGGGGTTTACCCGAATCTATCACAGATATCCCTGCAGCTGTTAATTCCCTCATCAAAGAACTTATCCCTGATATTCGCTCCCACAGAATTTAACTTGACCGAGCCCATAGGGCCCTAGGGCCCCCACGATCAGATGGACTCCCCCGTGACATTCTTGTTAAGCCTCACTACTATACGGTTAAAGAAGAAGTCATGAAAAGGGCCAAATCCGTCTCCCAACTACAAATCATGGGGCACCCGATCCAGATCTTAGCCGACATCTCTGCTTCCACAATCCAGAGGAGACGGGCACTCAAACCCCTACTGGCGGCACTGACTCAGCAGAACATCAAATACTGGTGGCTGTTTCCCTTCAGTCTGAAATTTGAGATCAATAACAAGCCATACAGATTCTCCACCTTTCATGAAGAAGAGAATTTACTGCAGAAGCTGGGCATATTATCCAGGAACCCTCCTCCCCCGATGCAAACTTCATCATCCAGCTCGTCCAAGAGGCCCCCCCCCCGGCTAGCCCACTTACCTCACATTGGCAAAAAATCAAACTCAAAAAAAGCTAAGGAAGGCCGACTCACCTGAAATAGATCCGTGAAAATCGCTGAGATCTCATCTTCCCCTCTTGTTTGGGCCTGGCCCCTGAAGACCCTGTACTAGCTATGCTGTCCACTCTACAGACATCCTGGAATCCCTCTCAATCCCTCTCATCAGAATGTTACCCTCTCATATTCCTTTGATACCTTTTTACTACAGTCCAGTGAAAATACTTTTTCTTTGTAGAAACAGCCTTCCCGGTGACCCACTCTACATAGATGCCCTGACCCAAAGTATTCCTCCTAGGATGCAACTGCCTGACTGCGGTTATGTAATATTGCATATCTTGTCCATACATAGCTATGTGCAGTCCTGATGACTCTCATTCTCAACCACTATACCAGCAGGAATCACCTGGACAGCACCCATCCTTCTTTCTGGGGCATTGGCTAATCTATTTCACTGCCACTAGACTTACCCTACCTATCTTAAATGGTCTTTAGCAGACTCTTGCCCCATGTTCTCTTTCCCGAGCGTGACGCTCATATCCTCTATCCCTCCACGCCATCCCCAGATTACCAGTAGCCAGACCACCCCCTCCTCCCCCTCTCTCATGCCATGCACTTGCCTCACCAAGGCTTGTTTTAATGTGTATTCTTTACTTTACAGGTGTTTGTGTTGCCTCCTATTTTGTAGCCCTCGCTAGTTTAATATGGGGGGGCACTGTGACCGGAGCGATGCTCATGCACCTCCTCCTGACCCCAGAGAAGCGGAATTTTCCTCTCTCTCGTCCAGGACTTTCCCTCTTATTGAGGGACAATGTTTGTGTGTTTAAGGGTAGAGTGGGTATCAGAGAAATGGGCGCATCCCCAGGCGCAATAGTGCAGGGATCGCGAACCGGCATAGGCAAAAGGACGCTGGCGCGAATCAACCCACAAGGACACGCAACGCCGTGAACAGGCGAACAGGCATGCATAGCGGCACACGCACAGTGTGATAGTGGCGCCACTGCCTATTTAAACCCGCTGCTGACAATGGTGCATTGCTGGTTTATCCTCAGCTTCCCTCTGTGTTCCTGTGCCTTGTATATCCTGCTTATCTAATTTCCTGTGTACCAACCTTGCCTTGACCTGCTCTTCTTGATCCCCCAACTTGACCCTTTGACTTGTACCATGACTTATTCCTGCCTGCTCCCTGCATCTGACCCCGGCCTGGCTTACGGACTCTGCTTTACCAGTCTCCTGTGCAAGGACTCGGCTGACCCTTGGTCACACTGATCTTGGACTGTCCTACTGTGAATGACCCCTGGCCTGGCTCCTGACTCAGCTATCAGGTCTGCTCCACTGGTCCGCATCTCCTGGACTTTCCAAGCACGCCTGCCTTGCAGTATACCTTGCCTTCCCAGAAAGTTCCTGGCAACCAGCTCCAGCAATCAGGCAACCCATGCTTCTGTGGGCACCACGCCTCCTGTGTCACCTTCAGGGGTGTGTTGCGCTCAGCCACAAGGGGAGCCCTCCTAGCATCTGCGGGCACCACGCCTCCTGTGTCACCTTTAGGGGTGTGCTGCGGTGGGCCGCAAGGGGAACCCTCCTAGCATCTATGGGCACCACACCTCCTGTGTCACCTTCAGGGGTGTGCTGTGCTCGGCCGCAAGGGGAGCCCTCCCAGCATCTCGGCCTCCTACCAAGTTCTTGACAGGAGATAAACCAGCCATGTCAGAGGCTGACGAAGGTGTCTCCCTGCTGGAAGCTGTATGTCAACAAATCACGGTCCTCACTCAAGTCGTCCAAAAACTTCAGGAAGGATACTTCCAATAAGAGGGCCACCTGCAGCACCTGCCAGTGACACCTGCACCCACAGATCAAGGCCCATCTTCAGCCTGCTCTCCTGCTGCCGCTCCAGCCCAGGAATGCACCGTGGCTACTCCTACTGTGGCGATACCCCCTCTGGAACCACGAGTGCCAACACCGGAACGTTTTTCTGGAGACCGAAATAAATTCAGATCATTTAAAAAAGCCTGTCTCCTGTACTTGGCTCTGCAACTACATACTTTTTCTATTGAAACAGTAAAGGTAGGATTCATAATTTCCTCACTAAGAGATGAACCTCAAGCATGGGCCCATGGCATATTGGAGCAGAAGAGTCCTGTCATTAACTCTGTGGACCTATTCTTCGAAACCATGGCACAATTATATGATGACCCACTACGGGTGGCCACTGCTGAAGCTACTCTGCATACCCAACAGCAGGGTCAGCGCCCTGTGGAAGATTATACGGTGGAATGGTCCACAGACTCAGGGTGGAATGAGGCAGCCTTGAGATATCAGTATCAGCTGAGGCTGAATCCCTTAAAGATGAATTGGCCAAAGTGAAAACCTCCTCAACTCTAGAAGGTCTCATCCAACTGGCCATTCAGCTAGACAAACAATTAAACAAATAAATCTGTTGCGTTTAAAAATTATACAATAAACAATGAAAAAGCAGCTGACGCTATATTGTTGGACACAATGACAGAACATAGAATAGAAAGGGTGTGTGATTCTCTTATTGATAAGGGACGGACCGTCTTAGATGCCAGAAATTAGGTGCGCCCCACAGACCGGAAGTAACTTGCATTCGGAAACAGGAAGAACACAGCTAAACTCTGGTCACCAAAAAAACTACCTAATATTAAAGCAGATCTGACTCATCTGACTCCTCCCCCCCTCCGGTGTCACAATTGGCACCTTTCGGGGGGGGGGGGTGCAGATACCTGTCTACTACAGGTATTTGCACCCACTTTCTGGAATAGACTCCCACGAGAGTCACGCCCCCTCCCACACCCCCCGCTGTCTCCTGGGAAACACACAGATCCCAGGAGATAGCGGGGACCACTTAGGATGCGTAGCGCAACTCACGCATGCGCAGTAGGGAACCGGGAAGTGAAGCCGCACCGCTTCACTTCCTGATTCCCTCACAGAGAATGGCCATTTATTAAAAGTCAGCAGCTGCAGTATTTGTAGCTGCTGGCTTTTAATATTTTTAGGTAAACTCCCTCTTTAAATAAAAAAACTAAAAGGCATAATTAAAACATCATTAAAAAGTGATCAATGAGCAAAAAGGACAATATCAGTTTTACACTGAAATAATTGGACGTGGAAAAGGCCTGAGAAACGGCGACATCTTGTGGTAGAAAAGCAACATTACATCTACAAAAAATACAAAGAATTTTAATACAGAGAATATAAAGGATTTGATCTATATCAAACCATAAAATGATAGAAGCATATCCTTTTGCAAAAAGGAGGGTACAATAACAAATGTCTTCCAGACACCTTTCCAAGCCTAGATGGCAGCGGGATAGGATACAAAACTTTAATACAATTCAACCATTATTAAAGAAAGAATTAATATCCCATTCAACATTCATTCCAAAGGGAGTGAATGTTTGGGCTTGATAGATCCACCTTGTTTCTAATCTGGAGACCCCCCCAAACCAGTGGCAGCCCCCCAAAGCTACTTATTAAAAAAAAAATTAAAAAAATAAATTCATTTTTTTTAAAGTGTCCCTTTAAGTGGGTGTGTTAAGGGAGCCAGACACAGGGGTGCTATTGGAGGGATGACCCATGTGTAAACACGTGATTGGGGCTAAGAAGCTCTATTGGCATAGTTTAGAGTGTACCCAGGGCTATAAGCTCTGCGTCCCCCGAAAACTCCACCTCTAGCATTAGGTTTCCTGTTGTAATTGATTGTCGGGTCTGTAGGGTGAGGATTTTATCTGACCTGTGGTGTCATTGGCTCACATGCTGCCTGTCTGCTTCAGCAAGTGAGGGGAATCACCAGCAGAAGAACGGTGGCAGGCTCTGGGCAGACAAGGAGCGATAGGTCAGTGCAGAGGCAGAGGCAGCTGTCCATTCATCTCCCTTTGACATGGACTCTGCATCCAGCAGTGCACACAGAGGGATCACACAGAAATCTCCAGGTACAGTACATGCCAGGACTGGAGGGGGGCAGAAGTGGCAATTATCACTGTGTCCTGAGTGACTCCACAGCAGCACTTTTATTCTCCAACTTTACTTCCCCTTCTGTCTTCCCTATCACACCGATCCTCCCCCTCCCCCCTCCTTCACTATCTCCTGTTTGCATAGATCTTCACTGCTCTCATCCTGCAGCCTCCTGTCTCAGATCTGACCATTCCAATCACTGACTGCCACCCTTTCCTTCCCAGATTACTTTATATCTCTTTTACCTGTTTAGCAGCTCAGTACATTCTCTGCACTCATTTAAGGTGGCCGTAGTAGGAATGAAATTAAAAAGGAATCATCTATTCTATGGCCACCTTAAATGAGTGCAGAGAATGTACCGAGCTACTGAACAGTTTGGAAGAGTTAAAAAGTAATGTTGGATGGAGAGGTAGTCAGTCAGTGATTGGACCCCTAGAGAGGAATGCCCAGATCTGAGAACACACTTGTAAAGAAGAATTTTTTTCAGCACAGGGATGATGGGAACTCCTCATAATGGGCACAGCGGGTGTACAGACCCGGGAGCTCAGCACAGGGAAGGTGTGAACCCCTCATAATGGGCAGAGCGGGAGTACAGACCTGGGAACTCAGCACAGGGATGGTGGGAACCCCTCATAATGGGCACAGCGGGTGTACAGACCCAGGAACTCAGCACAGGGATGGTGGGAACCCCTCATAATGGGCACAGCGGGTGTACAGACCCAGGAACTCAGCACAGGGATGGTGGGAAACTGCCATTCTGCTCCTTGACGGTGAGGTGTGAGGTTGCTAGTTCCTTTGCTTCTGTGCTTCCAGAGACCAGGGGCTAGAGTTGCTCCTCTGCCCCAGGAGTGATGCAGGATCCTGGAGAGGACCTTGGTGGAGGCCCCCTGGATAGGCCTCAGCCTGTGGACGACACTGGGCCTGGCCTAAGGAAAGATGAGTCCCTGTCTGCCTTTAGACGGAGGGTTGTTGAAATGCTGAAGCGGATTGAGAAGGTAGAGGAGAAATTGGTAGCTTTGAAAAACGAATTTAAAAAGAAAAAACAGATTTGTGACAAAGTGTTCAGCAAGAAAAGACCGGCTCTGAGGCCTGAGTTGAAAGACCTGGAACAAGCTCTGTGGAAACAGAAAGAACTGGTGAGTTCTCTGAAGGAGAATAGTGGAGCATTTAAAGAAAAATATAGGAATGAAGAAAGATTCAGCCAAATGAGAAGAGGAGCTGCTTCCTGCATGGAGGGTGAGGAGACCAGTGAGGAGATGCAGGTACAGACAGCAGAGGGTGAGAAAGTGGGCCCAGACATCTGCTGAGTCCTCAATGGTGGAGGCCTCTGTCCCCTTCACTCCCTAGCAATGTGGAACATCTGAGCAGGAGGTTGAAGGTTCTGGCATGCTGGATTTTATCAATAAACCTGAATCACCTCCAGGTGTGGCTTCCCAGGATGATGAGGAGAAGATGGACACCGTTCCTAGCCCTGTGGAAGAAAGACCTGTGGAGAGACAAGGTGCAGGTACAGTGTGTGTGCAGGATGGTGTGAACTTTAATGACGATGTGCTTGCTGAGGGTTGTAGTGCTGCAGGCAGTCAGCCCAGACCCATAGACAATACACAGCATGCAATAACATCTGCTAATAACTGTCAGCTTCAGTCTGCAGAGAGGTCCATGGACAATACAGAGACTTTGCCTGGACCAGGCACAGCGGCTGTTCCTGTGAATGGTGGAGGAGATGCTGGGTGCAGTAGTGCTACAACTTTCCAGGAGTCTGCAGCAGCCATGACTGTGATTGATCCCAGTAAATAAACTGTGTGTTCAGGGGAGGGGGAGGGTCCTGCCTCTGCTAATCAGAAGACTGCTATCCCAGCTGATTCAGACTCTCTGCCAGCAGGTTTGAATGTGTCTAAGGACAAGACTGCAAATGCTGCTGGTGTAAGAAAAACGTATGCTGGTGTTGCTGCTACAGGTTCTGGGAAGGAGCAGCAAGCAGGGAGGGAGCATGAAAATGGTTTATCTTCCTCCCTGTTTAAAAGGAGGAAAGGTGTTCAGTTAAAATGGGAAGGCGGTGGAATCCCCCCACATAGGAGGGCAGTGGTGGATAAGATTCTGCAGATGGGGTTTACACCGACAGATATCTTCGCCCTGATCAGTCCGGCAGGTTCCTATGAGTATGATTTGTCCTTTATCCATCCGGAGTCTTTGGACATATTTTAGGAGAAGTATGAACACGTGTGTAGGGGCCTGCCGGACTGGAAAGGACTCATCCCAAAGCTTGTATCACACCCGCCCCTCATTAAAATGGTCACAATTTTGGTCCGCAATGAGTCCATACCACAAGGGGATTTAACTGTTTGGTTGAGAAGGTATGGAGACATCCTGAGCCCCCTATAAAAGATTGTGGACGATCGGGGAATATGGACGGGGGGATGGTCTGTGCAGCTAAAATTAAAGGTCGTTGACAATGTCGTCCAGTATCTGCCATCCTCAGCTTTCCTGGGGAGGGACAGGCTGACCATTTTTTATCCAGGCCAGCCAAAGCTCTGCAATAAGTGTGGTGATAAAGGGAATCTTGCATCCTCCTGTCCAGTGATGAAGTGCTCTCTGTGTCAGGGTATAGGACATTTGGCGAAGGATTGTAATATTATCAGGTGCAATCTGTGCAATGCGGTGGGACATCCTTACAGTCAGTGTCTTGAGGCAATGCACAACAAGCCTGAGCTCATGAGAGAGTTCTTCCGCCTGGACATGGAGGATGCTCAGAGCTCAGCAGCTGGGGTGCCTGTGAGTCCATCTGAGTCTGTACCAATACCTAATGTGTCTCCCCATTCTGTGCCAACACCCAATGTGTCTGTGTTTCCCCAGTCTGTGCGTTTACCTAGTGTGCCCATGTCTTCTGTAGGTGAGGTACCAGTTGCCGAAAATGTGTCCAATCCTTCTGTGTCTTCTAAAATTGCAGAGGCAGCAAGAGATGCTGAGGCAGGTGCGTCAGGTGTGGTGCCAATCCCCCTCCCCCCGACGCTGCAAGGTTTCTATTGAGGATCGTGGGGTGCAGAGGAGTGGGGAGGATGGTGGAGAGGCTGGCCTGGTGGTAGATAAGTGAAGGGGGAGTGGGGGGGGGTGAAGGGGAGGATAGGTGTGGGGAGGCTGTTGAGTCTGGTTTGTCTAAGGATGACATGGAGTGGTTGGAGAATAGGAGGAGGAGGGGCAAAAGAAGGAAAAAAAGGGGTTCAGTTACCTTAAATCCTAAAGTTTTGCCTTTGGAAAATAAGTTTAAGGTCCTGTCTGATGATGATGATGAGTGGGACTCTTTCAGTTCAGTGTCCTCTATTGATGATGAGTCCCATGGTGCAATGAAGCGCACTGGTTCTCCAGGAAGAGGGAGTAGCCAGGCTAAGAAACGGCTGCCTCAACTACCCTAATGGCAGTTCCCACTCCATTAAAAGTGGCAACCATTAATGTTGCCAGCTTAAGATCAGTAAGTGCTTGTCATATGGCCTTATTTTTGCTCAGCGAGTTTGATGCTGACATTTTGTTTTTGCAAGAAACCCATCTGAGTAGTCTGGCCAATATACATCTGGCAAAGAAGGAGTGGAGACGTGGTCCCTCATTTTGGTCTCTTGCAGCCGAGCCTTACAGCGGAGTTGCGGTCCTTTTTTCTGGTATGGTAACGTGCCGACGGGTAATTGAGGTAGAGATAGGGAGATGCATGGTCTTAGATGTCTCTGTGAAGGGGCAGGACTTGCGCCTGATTAACATCTATGGTCCCCAGACGAAGTGGGACAGGAAATGCCTCTTTACAAAGATTAAGCCTTTTCTTTTTACGGCCCAGCAGGTTATCTTTGGAGGTGATTTCAACACCATTACTAGGTCTAAAGACAGGAGAGGTTTCAGGGATAAGCTGGGCTATGACACCCTTTTTCTTAATGCGATAGTTAGGGAAGCAGGTCTGGTAGATGCGCACATTAAGCGCTGCCCAGATAGCACGGGGTTCACTTTTCAGCGAGGTAATAGTCAGAGTAGGATAGATAGGTTTTTTTAAAGGGAGACTCCGCTTTTTCGGCACCTGTGTGTCGGGCAGTGGAGTTTTCTGATCACTGTATTCTATCTGTGACTCTGAATGCCCCAGACATGCCACCTAGAGGGAGGGGTATCTGGAGATGGAATTCGGCCCTCCTGGAAGACGATAGAGTAAGACAATCCTTTGAGGTTTTTTTTCAAGCACAGGTAATGATCCTAGACTTTTGCAACAGCAAGTCAGAATGGTGGGAGCTTGTTAAACAGCGGCTTTTCAAGGCCATAGGAAGAAAGGAGCAGCAAGATAAGTATATCACCTACCAGCGTTTGCGGAGGAAACTTGACCGCCTTGTTTCGAATGGAGGAGATTCTGGGGCGATCTCTGAGGTAAAGCTCCTCCTTAGGAGACATCAATATGATCGGCACGCCTCTTTGGTTCAGGAGAGGGATTACGGGAAATACCATTCGCCCGACCCTTACCAGAACTGTAAACAGAGCGTAGCAGTTAAGACGGTCAGTGGCCTGAGGGACAGTATGGGCTCTCTGACGAAGTCTAGGTCAAGGATCCTGGAGGTTGTCAGGTCATACTATGCCGATCTCCTGGGAGGAAGGAACCTTGATCGGACAAGGACGTTGTTTTTTTTGGACTCTGCACCAGGTATGGAAAGTAATGTTCCTTTGATGAATTTGACAGATGAAATCAGTGCAGATGAGGTCATCCAGGATATTGATAAACTGGCCATCGAGAAAACGCCAGGGCCAGATGGTTTGACAGCCGAATTCTATAAATGTTTTAAGACGATCCTGGCTCCCTACCTTGCGGAGGTTTTTAATGGCTGTTTGAATGAAGGTTCTCTCCCTCCCTCCATGAGGCAATCTGCAGTGATCCTTCTGTCAAAGGGTAAAGATCCTTCGATGATTGGGAATTGATGCCCCATTAGCCTTCTTAATGTCGATAGAAAGATACTGGCAAAGATTTTCTTCTGGCGATTATCACCAGTGGCAGGCAGTTTGTTATCCCGCCACCAGCACTGTTCGGTCCAAGGTAGAAGCACTTTCTCAGCGGTGGAGGCCTTGGAGCATTGTAGGGCTGCTGGTTGGGGTAAATTTTTGCTGACATTGGACCAGGCTAAGGCCTTTGATCGGGTTAATCATGAGTACTTGTGGCACCTTCTTGACAAATATGGCCTGGAGAGGGGTTTCATTGACTGGCTCAAGATTTTGTACAAAGGGGCTGAAAGCTTTCCTCTGGTTAATGGTTGGGTCAGGCAGCCCTTTGCGGTTGTCTCGGGTGTGCGTCAGGGGTGTCCATTGAGTCCTCTGCTATATGTGTTTGCAATCGACCCCTTCATTAGAAGGCTAGAGAGTGGACTTTTGTGCGGGGTACCTTTGGGCATCGCTGGTGAGCCTCCTTTGAAGGTTGTGGCATCAGGTTAAAAAGGTAAACCAGGACAAGTGTGAAGCTTTCTGGATGGGCATGGAAGGTGAGAGCTTTGTTCTTCCGGATGACTTCCCGGAGCCCCAACAAAAAATTTGAGTTCTAGGCATTGAATTCGGCCCAGGTGACTATGGTCATGCAAATTGTGTGAACAGGCTGGAGAATGCCGATGTCAAGGTGGCAAGCTGGAAAGGTTGGCAGCTTTCCTTGAGGGAAAAGGTTGATCTGATCAAGACTTACCTGATTCCGATTTTTCTGTATGTCAGTTTTGTTTGCATTTTGCTCGTTTCTCTCTATACCAGGATCCATAGTTGTTTCTTCCAGCTGTTATGGGGGAACAGAATAAACCTTGTCAAAAGGAATGTGACTTACCTTCCTAGGCGGGAGGGTGGTCTAGGGATGGTCAACCCTGTAGTCTTTTTCTCTCTGATGTTTGTGAAGTATAATCTTGGTAACATGTTGGCAGAGAGACCGCCTGGGTGGGTTAGTATTTTCCAGTCCTGGTTAAGGCCCTTTCTGCGAGACTGGGAGAATGGTGGGCCAGTAAAAAGCCTGAGGGTCAAGCATGAACAGCTTCCGGCTTATGTTGCACCGTGTTTGAAAATGCTTCGGCAGTGGCAAGTAACAGCAGGAGAAGTCAGATGTCTTCCAAGGAAACTTCTTGAGAAGCGGATCATGAGCTCTGTTTTTTGCGAGCCACTGGCCTAAGGGATTGCCCAAGCCTGGTTTTGGGGGTGGGTTTGCGATTGATTAATTTGGAGAGAATCCCAATGAAGTTTAGGGATCAGGCTTGGCTTGCCTTTCATGGAAAACTATATGTGAAGGGCAACTTGAAGTTTCTTTACATGAGTGATCGGGGCTGCCCGAGAGTGAAGTGTGGAGGAGTGGTGGAGTCCATTTATCACTTTCTACTTCAATGCCCTTTTAATATAGAGGTGTACAAGAGGGTTGGGAGGGCTCTGAGTATACCCTTCCTCCCCCATATGAGTTATGCAGAGTGGGTGTATGGGGCATTTCAGACCCGTCGGGATTATGATTTGAAAACACTTTTTTTAGTTAGTCTAGTAGTCCGTTATTTCACGTGGAGTTCATGGTGTCAGGTATCCTTACGGAGTAAAATCCTCCCTGTTGAAGTGGTGGTGCAGGACATTCTGGGTGAGGTTAGGAAGATTCAGGGTCTTGAGAAAGGCAGGTGGCAGCAGGAGGCCTGGATAAGGGTGTGGAGGAATATCAGGACTCTGTAGCTGCTGCCTGTTGATCTCGGGGTATGCAGCTTTTCTTTGTATTCTTGTTTCACTCCCCTAGATTTTCAAGTTCAAATATATTTTTGAGGAAAGGCTACATGCATGGTGACGGTGATGTTCCTTAATCTGGCTCTCCCGTAGGGATTGTGTAGTGCGCAATCTGGTTTGTATCATTTATTATGTTCTTGTTTTGTATAATCATATTCAATTATTTTGTAAATATGTTTTATTTATTTATTATGGTTTTATTGTATATAAGTTGTTGTTTGTAAGATTTTTCAATAAACAAAATTAACCCCTCATAATGGGCACAGCGAGTGTACAGACCCGGGAACTCAGCACAGGGATGGTGGGAACCCCTCATAATGGGCACAGTAGGTGTACAGACCTGTAAAAATAATAAACCGCGCTAAATACTTATTACGTTATCTAAAACGTTATTAAGGTGAGAAAATTGAATAACACACAAAAAAATTATTGAAAATTAAAAATTAAAAATTAGAAATAAAATAAAGTCCAGATATTTCCTATGATGGAAAAAAACTCCAGATCGCCAGAATACTTCAACATATATGGATGAATTGACAGTCCAGAAATCACAAGAGTAAGTTGCCCTTACCAGAACACCAAACAAAATAGACAAATGGCTTAAACCCAGCCAGGGCCTTTGGGTTGGAAACCGATCTGCTCTGTCCAGATTCAAGATATGATTCCCTCAGTAATTATAGGAGAAAAATAACAAAAAAGCTAGCCATAGTGTAGTATGGTTATATACTTGTGTGGACATACAAACGTACCAACACCCTGGTGTGCACACAAAAACAAAGGGTGATATCCCACCACCGTGGCTGTAAATTGTGCTTACCGACTCACAGTGGTAGCTAGGCTCTATATCACACTAAGAATTGTTTCATGGGTGACAAGAAATGATTGGTTCACCCTCTGTAGCCAGGAAATCCATGTCCTCAGTACATGACCCAAAAAGGAAATAAACTATCCATGGTGTAATACATTCAAGGAACGTTTTATTAGATAAAAGTAATGCACTTACAAATAGAAGGATGAATTTTGCATAAATATTGTACAAAACGCCGGCCGGCATAAAATCACAAAGCGGAGCTCGTTCTACTTCCTGGTCATGTGGTAGCGTCGCTGCGTGTGTACCCAGACGCGTTTCGTCATCAAATGGACGTTCTCAATGGGGACAGGTGTACAGACCTGGGAACTCGGCACAGGGATGACGGGAACCCCTCATAATGGGCACAGTAGGTGTACAGACCCTGGAACTCAGCAAAGGGGTTGGTGGGAACCCCTCATAATGGGCACAGCAGGTGTACAGACCCGGGAATTTGGAACAGGGATGGTGGAAACCCCTAATAATGGGCACAGCAGGTACAGGAATGGTGGCAACCCCACATAATGGGGACAGTGAGGCTGCAATTGACAGGCACAGTTTTACCTAGCAGTAATGATACATAATCACCTATTTACAGCCCTGCATTACTAAAAGTTTAATTTTTCAGTTTGCGCCCTCCCAAAAAATTTTAAGCGCCAGCCGCCACTGTCCCTAACCATATTGCTCCCTCTCCAATGGCCAGAAAACTTATCAATACCCAGAAAGGTGGTGCCTTCAGGGTTACAGTTATGTTTCAAGGCATAATGTTTAGAGAGGCTATGCTTAAGAAACCCCCTCTTAATATTAGCAACATGTTCAACCTTGTCTGCAACATACGTATGGTGTGCCCTATGTATTGAAGACCATAGGGGCACTGAATGATGTAAGAAAATGGTAGAATCAACCTGCGCTAATGAGCAATGCGTGATAGAAAAGTATATATATACAAAAGGTGCAGCTGCAAATAAAACTCCAAATATCTATGAAGTGGTAAACATATAAATAAACTTAATTGCGCTAGCAATAGAAAAAAAATATTTTTTTTATAAAAAGGTGTTCTAACAATGAAAACATTTTTGAAAGTGCTTAGGAGACACAATGTGTATGTAAATCCCAACCCAAATGACAATAAGTGCATGGAATATTTATGCAAAAGTGCAAAAAATATGTTGAAAGTCAAAAATCATAAACCAAAAACACTTATAATCAGTCCATAATCATATGAATTGCATTAGATAAAGAAGGAAACCATCCGCTTCATATGTTTCATCACCACACACTAAGGATTGATGAGTCAAAATACTTCTGATCAGATGTGCATTGATTGCAGCGAGAGAAGTAATAGGTGTGCGCTTACCCCAAATGTTGGACCTCCACTGTGGCAAGGTCTTATGGGCTTGCAGATTTCACCCTCTGCGGGGACAAGATGTTAATCACCAGGTCTTGACAGCGTATACCACCGACTTCCGTATAGACGGGATGATCCAACTGCTCCAACGTCAGAGGGGGGACTCAGGAATGGAAGAGTCCGTATACAAAATCAAAGGTATAAGGAGAAAAAACTCCAATAGTGTGATAGCGTTTAGGGTATTTATTGGTTAAAATAAACCACAAGAGAATATAAAAAAAAATTCCAGTAAAAAAATATCATTAAAAATATCATTAAAAAGCCGGGATAATTAGAGGCAGAACGCCCGTGCAAATAAACTCTTCAGAACACGTGATGGCAAGCACTGCGAGGCCACGCCCTGAATGATGTATACAACATTCTTGGTAGAACACGTAATGAACGGTTTTATAGAAAATATTTCCTGAGTCGAGGTGGACTGAAATGACTCAGTTCTCCTATTCTAATTGGCATTCAATTTACAAATGGGACATTTCCTACAAGGAAAATACCCCCCCATGTTCTGAAAAAAAGAAAGTTGTTTTGGAGGGTCCACTACATTAATAGCCAACTGTAATTTCAAAGGAGGAACCCCACTATATACCACATGGGCATATTGGGTAAGTTAGACCCTAGGACCCTATCCCCCTTTAGAACCTTCCAATGTCTTTGCATAATTTTCTTGATTTCATAATGCTGGTTGGAGTAAGTAGTGACGAGTGAGTATTTAAAACTATCATCCACCTTTTTAGGCTTAGGTACCAATAAGTCCCCCCTGTTTTTATCCAGAGCCTTTCTGAAGGCTCCTTCCAGTTCATTGGCATCATACCCTTTTTCTAGAAACCTTTCCCTGAGTATTGAGGACTCCTGCACAAAATCTTTCTGATTTGTGCAATTTCTCTTCAGTCTCAAAAATTGGCTCTTAGGGATTGATTTAAGCCAGGACTTGTGATGGCAGCTCCTGGAATCAATATAGCCATTCCGACCCATTTCCTTGAAGTAGGTTGATGTGACCACTGCACCATCCACAACTTTAATCCTAAGATCAAGGAAATGAATATCAGTTTTACTGGCTTCATGCGTAAGGAGGATGCCCCTATCATTATTATTCAACCCTGCTATAAAATCGTTAAGGGATTCAAAGTCCCCATCCCACAGGAGGAGGATGTCGTCTATGTATCTCTTCATGATAGATGACATCTTCCTCCCATTTGGCCATTAAGAGATTGGTCATACTGGGGGCAAATTTGGCCCCCATGGCCACACCTCCATTTTGCGCGTAGTAAGAACCACCGTACCAAAAATAATTGTGTTCCATAGCATAGTCCAAAAGGCTCAGGATGAAAGATCTTTGTTTGTCTTGAAGAGTATCACTCTTCAAGAAAAATTCAACTGCTTCTCTGCCATGTTGGTGTGAAATAACCATATATAATGAAGAGACATCAGCAGTAGCAAAAATATAGCTCTCCTTCTATTCCACAAGTTCAAGTGCATTGATAACCTGTGTGGAATCCCACAAATAAGATGGAGTGTTAACCACCAAGGGTTGTAGGAAATGATCTAAGTATTTGCCCACCCTGGAAGTCACCGAATCAATCCCACTAATGATCGGCCTCCCAGGGGGGCAAATCGGATCCTTGTGCACTTTGGGTAGGTAATAAATTACCGGAACCCTAGGAGCAGCTGGAACTAGGAAAGCCTTCTCCTTTTTAGAGATAATCCTCTGCTGGTATCCCTCCTCCACCAAAACAACTAATTCTTTTTTTGTAATCAGAGAAAGGCTTTCCTCTCAAAGGAATATAAGTCTCTCGATCAGAGAGTAGCCTTAACATTTCGTTATTATAAGCTTCCCTATCTAGTATAACTATCCCGTCCCCCTTATCGGCGGAGCGTACGACAATATCATTTTCCTCATCGTTCCTTGAGAAGCTCCAATCCTTTTTTAAAGGTAAACTCCCTCCTATTCTTCTTAACCTGCAACAACTGCAAATCATTATTAACCAAACCTCTAAAAACAGAGATTGAAGGGGTCAAGTGACCAGGAGGGTTAAATAATGAAGCATTGAATAAATCAGAGTTCCCCATGTCAGCATAAACCGCAATGTTAGAACGATAGGGGTTCAAAATCATGTAGCACTGAATACTGACCTTATGAATAAACTTTTGAATGTCAATAAATGTTTTAAACTTATTTAAAGCTCTAGAGGGAGAACTTCAGCTAGACAAATGCCTACGGGAACGCTAGTCTGAACGTGTTCAAACCTTTCGTCCCACCAGGATGCTGCCTAAAGCCCCGCCTACCTTGAAACCCATGCAGCTTGGCGACAGGTGAACCTTTGCCTGTATTGAGACCTAGGAAGTCAACCCCCCGCACTGCGGTCCACTTCCAGGTTTCCAAGTCCTCCCCAACTCATATTGTTCTTCCTGTCTCATTACAGGTGGAAGGAGAAGAAGTTCAGCTCCAGGCAAAACTTGATTTTGGGGCATGTAGCTGTTTCTTGGATCTGATCTTGGCAAAAAGACTCGCTATTCCTCTCCATCACAAAAAGCAAAGACTGATAGTCCATCTGGCTGATGGCTCAATGCCTAAATCCGGGCCTGTCACCCAAGAAACAGCACCTGTGTTTACCTCTACCAACTCAGGTCACCAGGAATTTATACGTTTTAACGTCCTGAGCTCCCCTATATTCCCTGTCATCCTGGGAATCCCATGGCTATAGGCACACAATCCTGAGATTGATTGGTCCAAAAAGGGAGTACTCTTCACTTCTTCCTACAGCCCGCAGCATTGCTTTGTTCCTGAATCCAAGGACTTTTCTAATTGTCTGACTGTACTACCTGCACTCAGTGTGGAACACAATATACCAGCAGCCTACCGGGAATTCCTAGACATCTTCGACAAGAAGAAGGCGGATACCCTTCCTCCACATCGTCCCTACGACTGTCCCATTAAGCTACTACCGGGGGCTGAGATACCATATATTTCTTCTTTCCGAAACTGAACTTGAGACATTGAGGGAATATAGTGATAAAAACTTAGAAAATGGGTTTATCCGCCCTTCCTCCCCTCCTGCCGGTGCCGGCATTTTCTTTGTTGAGAAGAAGGAAAAGTCATTGAGACCATGTGTGGACTATAGGGAACTAAATAAAATTACCCTTAAAAGCGATATCCACTCCCCCTGGTCCCAGAACTCTTCCAGAGGTTCCGTATGGCTCATATCTTCACCAAACTAGACCTATGCGGAGCTTACAATCTTGTCCGTATCCGTAAGGGGGACGAGTGGAAAACAGCGTTCAGAATAATGTTCGGACATTTCAAATACCTAGTAAGGCTCCATCCGATAAGAAGGGCGTTCAGAGGTTTATAGGTTTTGCAAACTTCTACAGGTGATTCATAAAGAATTTCTCTACCACCGTAGCACCTATTACCCAGATAACCCACTAACATATCAAATTCCAGTGGTTCATAGCAGCACAAACCGCCTTTGACCAACTGAAATCCTTCTTTACTTGTGCATCGATCTTACAGCATCCTGATCCTGCCTTGCCCTACATCTTGGAAGTTGATGCTTCGGAAGTAGCCACAGGGGCAGTTCAATCCCAATGCCAGGGTCCCAAAGCATTGTTTCATCCCGTGGCCTTCTCATCTCAGAAGATGAGCCAGCCTGAGAAGAACTACGATGCAGAGGATCGGGAACTCTTAGCAATTAAGCTCTGGGGGAATGTAGATACCTCCTGGAAAGTGCCATCCACCCTATATTAATTTTTACAGACCACAAGAACCTAGAGTATCTTTGCACTGCCAAGCAGTTGAGACCCCGACAGGCTCGATGGGCTCTATTCTTTTCTATATTTAAATTCCATATCACCTACCGCCCAAGGTCTACGAATGGAAAAGCTGACGCCCTGTCCCGAATGTTCCCTGATACCCCTGAAGAGATCACACCCAGTACGAGTTTGTCTCCTCAAAATTTCCTCTTGATCCAGCCTTATTTAA
Source organism: Aquarana catesbeiana (assembly GCA_037953035.1). Lineage (NCBI taxonomy): Eukaryota > Metazoa > Chordata > Amphibia > Anura > Ranidae > Aquarana > Aquarana catesbeiana. The sequence goes on along the minus strand of JBBHAA010000512.1, from coordinate 5,474,922 downwards.
GAACTTCAATTGAGCAGGCATCCACTCAGTGCATAGAGGCAGAAATCTCCTCCCTAAGAAGTCAGGAGGGACTCCTTTGGCATCAAGACAGAATTTTTGCCCCACAACAAGCCAGGCTTCAAGTTCTAAAAACTTTTCATGACCACCAGCTTGCTGGCCACTTTGGGGTCTGAAAAACACCCTGAGATCATACTGCAGGAAATATGTTAACTCCTGTACAACATGCCAATGTAACAAGGGGTCCAACGCTAAGTCATTGGGCCTGTTAAGATCACTGCCAGTCCCGGAACAACCTTAGAAAAAGATATCCATGGACTTTATAATAGTTTTACCCCCCTCAGAAGAATTTACAACTATCCTGGTAGTAGTAGACTGTCCAATATGGCACACTTCTTGCCAATGATGGGCACATCTTCCGCCATGGACACAGCAAAGATCTTTATAAAAGAGATTCAGATTGCATGGCATACCAGACAACATTGTGTCAGATAGAGGTGTGCAATTTACCTCTAGATTCTGGAGAAATCTCTGCAAATTACTATCAATCGAGATATGTTTCTCCACAGCCTACCACCCACAGAGTAATGGTCAAACTGAAAGGACCAACCAGACGCTAGAGCAATACCTACGGTATTTTTGTTCTTTTTCTCAGGACGACTGGATTTCATTATTGCCCTGTGCGGAATTCGCATATAACAACTCTGTCCACGCTGCTACCAACCAAGTCACCCTTCTGGGCAAATTACGGCTTCCATCCCTCATTTTTACCCAATATCATTCCCGAGTTGTCAGTTCCGGCAGTTCAAGACAGAATAAATTTCATACAAACAAATTACCAAACACTTCAGGACACAATGCAAAAAGCTCAAGAAGAGTACAAAAAAACAATATGACAGAAAGAAAAGAGGAAAACCTTCCTTTAAGATAGGGGACAAAGTGTGGCTTTCATCAGCAAACCTCAAACTGCCATGTCTGTCCCGAAAACTGGGACCAAAGTTTGTTGGTCCATTTGAAAAAAGACGTGAAATTCATCCAATAGCTTTTGAACTTGCCCTGCCAGAGTCTTATAAAATTCATCCTGTATTTCATGTTTCTATGCTTAAACATACTGTTTCTAGTCCTTTTCCAGGGAGAGAAGAAGTACGCCCACCTCTGTTCCTGGTAGGAGATGAAACAGAATTTGAAGTGGAGTCCATTCTTGACTGTCGATGGAGAGGTAGGACAATTCAGTTCTTAATTAAATGGAAGGGATACTCTGCAGAAGAGAACTCATGGGAGCCTGCGAGCAATGTAGACAATGTACTCTTTTCTTCCTAACAATAGGACGATCCTCGGAACAGAAAAAAAGGGCCAACCGGAGACTTAATGCTTCGATCCTTAGTAACCCAACCCATGTCATTGAAACAGAACAAAATATTCGAGAATACTTCCTTTTGAATGATAAAGAGGACATTTACCCAACTACATTATGGGCAGCTCATAAGGTTACCATTAAAGGAAAGCTCATTCAAATGGCTTTGAGGTTACGAAAGGCGCAAAAGGCAGATATAGAAAAACTAGAAAAAGACTTCTTACTCCTTAACAAACAACATAAACAAGGCCCCACTTCTGTTTTCATGGAGAAACTGTCTCTAACAGCTGTTTCCGAAAAAAGCTTACGCTGGAGTGACGTCCGCTTTATCATCAAGGGGACAAGGCAGGATCCATATTGGCGACCACATTGACTTCTAAACTAAAGATGCATACCTTACCTAAAGTTAAGATAGGAAGTAATACTCTTTCCCAAAATCCCCAAAAGATCATGGAAGCTTTCCATGACTTTTACAAGAAACTATATAGTACTGGAAAAACGAGCCAAGATAACTCCTTAGAAACTTTTCTTAATTTTAAAAATCCCCACGATTAAGGACTACCATAGAGATAGCCTTGAGGAACTGATATCGGCAGAAGTGGTTACACAGTTAATTAATAATCTAAAAAAAACTCGGTTCCCGGTCCGGACGGATTCTCGGTCCTATATTATAAACATTTTGCCACTACCTTAACTCCCTATTTAGCCCGCTTTTTTAATCAGCTACATAAAGGAACCCAGCTTGATAAGTCCCTGAACTCAGCCTTCATCAAAGTGATTCCCAAATCAGGCAAAGACCCCAGCTTAGTCGCTAACTACCACCCCACATCCTTAATAAATAATGATCTCAAGATTCTAACCAAAATTATGGCAGACCTTCCTCCTTCATTAGTTTCTATGTCCACAAGGACCAAGTTGGCTTTATACCGGAATGACAAGGCCCTGACCAAATTTGAAGAGCAGTGACATCATTTCTCTTCTAAGGTCCAGTCGAGATGGTAATCCCCCCCCCCCCCCAACGGGCTTTCTGCTCTCCCTAGACCTACAGAAGGCATTTGAGACTGTCTCCTGGTCATTCCTTATACCTATCTTGCATCAATGGGGATTTGGACAAACCTTTATGAACATGATAGGGGCCCTCTAATCAAACTCTGAAGCAAAAATTTGATTACAGGGATTCTACTCTTACTCCTTCCCGATATTTAAAGGCACACAGCAGGGATGCCCCTTTTGTCCTCTGATCTTCGCTATTGTCATTGAAATGCTGGCCATTGCCATTAGAGACCACACGGATATCCATGGGGTACAGTGTGGCCCGCAAAAACTCACAAGTGCACCCTCTTTGCGGACGACATCCTACTCTTCGTCACCTCTCCTTTAATCTGACTACCTAACATATGTAAACTATTGGATAACTTTGGTGCTGTGGCAGGTCTCAAAGTAAACTTTTCAAAACCTATGGCATTAAATGTAAACCTAACAGAAAACCTAGTCGCATTATTAAAAGATAAATTCCAATTCATATGGAGCGATTTGTTTATCCCCTACTTAGGAGTCAATCTGGCTGCCTCAGTGGACCGCTTGTATGCTGTTAACTTTCCCCCGATGTACCGCAAACTAGAGGAAGATCTTACACTTTGGGGCAAATTGGGGTTCTCTTTGTTGGGCAGGGTTAACTCTGTAAAAATGACTCTACTGCCACACATTCTCTATCTTTTCAGGTCACTTCCTATACCAATCTTGCGGGACCAACTCCAGAAATTCCAATCCAAAATTCTCAGATTTATCTGGGGGGGGCAAATCGACATAGAGTTGCCAAGGGGACCCTACACCAAACTAGGCATAAGGGTGGTCATATTTCTGTTTTGAGAAAATGGTATCAAGGTCTTGGACATTTTCTTAATATTATTTGATCAGCTCTGTTTTTGATATTAATATTACTGATGTTTGACCCAGTGTTCCCTCCCTTGCTGTTATCATTAGATATTTTCTTCTGATCTTTATGTTCAGTATTTGTCCTAAACATCCAGAACCATACTCATATGTACCAAGCCTCCACGCTCAAATGCAAGATTATTACCGACCAAAAATTCCATAATAGTTGCTATCCTATGTGACAATTCATGGGGAGATTCATTTTGCATTTGTTGGATCTTCCCACGAATAGTAACATCATAACGTATGCCATACAAAACACACAATAATTCCAGTAATATGTCCCTTGTCCTAAGAGGCTGAATACAGATCTACCAAAGACCACTTCCTATAGAATGTTGCAAGACCCTATTTCTAAATCAGACGGGTTTAGACTGTACACATCTCTGACATTCTGCAAGTCACAAAACCATTTTAAAAATCAGTTTAAATCATGGCAGGGAACCATTCCTGTTTCTTTTAGAATTGCATCTAATGCCGTGTACACACGGTCGGACTTTTCAGCTACAAAAGTCTGACAGCCTGTCCGACAGACTTTTGACAGACTTTCGTCAGACTTTCAACAGACTTTTGGTGGACTTCCAATGGACTTACTAACGAACGGACTTGGCTACACACGATCACACCAAAGTCCGACGGATTCATACGTGATGACGTACACCGGACTAAAATAAGGAAGTTGATAGCCAGTAGCCAATAGCTGCTCTAGCGTCGGTTTTTGTCCGTCAGACTAACATACAGACGAGCGGATTTCTGGGTCCGGCGGAGTTACGACGTAAAGATTTGAAGCCTGTTCCAAATCTAAAGTCCGTCAGATTTGCGACTGGAAAAGTCCGCTAAAGGTCCGGCGAAGCCCACACATGATCGGATTGCCCGCCGGATTTGGTCCGTCGGTGTCCGTCGGACCAGTCCGGTCGAAAAGTCCGACCGTGTGTACGCTGCATTACTCTTTTGGTTTCAGAGGTTTCATTACAAGCTTAACTTCACCTGCATTACTATTATTGTTGTTAACTGTGGTGGTCACACTGGGTGCGGCTGGCAATGAATTATCAGATTTAACATGAGGTTCTGTTTCATTTGATAAAAAGTTTGAGTTTGTATTTTGCTGCAGATTGCTGAATCCAAGATTTGATGCATACCAGCATTCCTGAGATCTCTTCTCTAATTCCATAATTCTTAATTTTAATCTCTCATTTTCCTCTGATAATTCATCACAACGTTTAGATTTCTCAAGCAAAGCTTCCCCAATGGTAACTGCATGCAATTTTAAATTTACAGTCTCAGTTTCTGATTTTTGGTTTTTTAACCTCTCACAGACCTTGTTGCTATTATGCATTCTGTAACTGGGCAATTTCCTCAACCTTACCTCTCAAAGAACTTTCCATAATTAAACAGCAAGATAACAAGCCCTGCAGAATACAACCTTTTCTTTTACTTTCTGAAATTTTGTTATTAAAAACATTTTTCTCTAAAAATTCCTTCATAAAAGTTCATGTCTGCTTACATTTTTCTAGGACCACCATGACACTTAATACATTTTAATACCCATCTGTTAACTTTATCAGAACTGACACTGGCTTCACACTGAGTAAACATTTTGACTATAGTACTAGTAATTAAAAAAAAGGAAATATTTTACTAACCGCATTTGAGGCTCCACCTTGAAGTTGCTTCTTCAGCTTCCAGTTCAGGTCTTCTGGTAAACGACCGACTTTTTGTTTGTTTTCCAGTCTCCAGAGAATAATTCTGGGGTTCCAAACCTGTTCAATTTTGTGGATCAGACTCTCTTGTCACAACCAGACTTTGGAGTCACAGCACAGCTCTTGGGTCTCCACCAGACTTCTGTCCACCTCACAGGATTGCTGTCATCACCGACTTCTGTTACTAAGTCCTGAAAATGCTCTTCTGGTCACTTGAATGGCACCGATGTAGTGATGTAGTAAGGTGGGTAGATGATTATTAAGTAATTATTATAATGTGAGTAATTTCCAGAAGCAACCAGATTCTTCCAGAGAGATGCATTTATTGAAACTTCAGACAGAACAAAGTCCATAAGATACTTGCAACAGATGACAAGATCTAACAGAGTAAATATAAAATAGGTGACAGGTTATTTGTGCAGCATTCATACACCTTCAGAGAACCCAGTTCCTTCTATCACTTTCATGGAGAATGAAAAGACTGATTGCCAGCTTGAATCACCCCCCACCCTGAAAAACTAGTACACTAGGGGGGGTTTCTGCTAGGTCAACCCAAAATACTTTTTGATCTTATTGTTACCCCCTCAAGTCTAATTACTATCAATAAATACTTCTTCTATGGTCCTTTATCATCCTTAAGTATGTAAACAATGTACCCTTTGAAATGTTCAATTAGGTTAACAGCCCAGACCTCACATACCTAGGTAGACTTGCAAAAGAATAACACATAAAAGGGTTATCAGCTGTCCCTTTGATATGTTAAAATTGAGTTGACTTGAACAACTCAACCATTGTCAAATGAATTCTGGCCTGGTCAATATTGTAATGTATGTGTACATATATATATAATCATATAATATCCTACATATTACAACAGTGGGATAGTATTTAGGACAGTGTTGCTGGCTTCACTGGTTCTGTTGACACGGGCAATGGTGTGGTGGTAATCTCACTTGTGTGTATACTCGCTGGGCATCACTGACACAGGTTTGGAATAAGGACACAGGCTGGCTGCACTGGTCTGGAGACGGTGGGGGTTATTTACGAAAGACAAATCCACTTTGCACTGCAAGTGCACTTGGAAGTGCAGTCGCTCTAAATCTAAGGAGTAGATCAGAAATGAGGGGAAGCTCTGCTGATTTTATCATCCAATCATGTGCAAGCTAGAATGCTGTTTTTTATTTTCCTTGCATGTCCCCCTCAGATCTACAGCGACTTTACTTCCAAGTGCACTTTAAGTGCAAAGTGGATTTTCCTTTAGTAAATAACCCCCAGTGTGTCTGGTGTGGCTAAATATCAGGTTCATTTGTGTTAGTGGTCAAGGACAGTGGTGTGTTTAGCAATCAGGGACACTGGGACGCAGTAGCTGTCTTCACTGGTGGTTTTGGTGAAAAAAATGCTGTTTTGATGGCACATGCTGGTGAAAACACTGTGTAACTTCTGTAGATCACTCAAAGATCGCTGCAATGGCTCTCTCCTCTCATAGGCACTGTCTGTATGAGAAGAAAAAGCTGATGGCTGTACCATGCAGCCTTTGTTTACATTATGTGATTATTGTGATTGGACACATCGATCACATGGTACAGGACCAATTTCATTGATCCTGCACCCAGCCCTATGATCCGCTGCATTCAGGAGAACACAGCCAAAGGCTCCTGAAGCCACAAAAAAGCCTGTGAGACCAGAAAGTGAGAGGAGAGAGTTGCTACAGACGGGCACAACGCTGGATCAAGTGAGGACTCAAGTAAATATACAGGGGGAATGAGGGGGATGATATTGCTACCTAAACATTTTTTAACTTAATGCAGGGAAATGCATTAAGGTAAAAAATATTTAGGCTTTTGAACCTCTTTAAGAACGGTTGTTCCTTCCGCTCACCACTCCTGGTGCAAAATGATTCCTGTCCAGTACACTATGTGGTCCGTTATCCCAGAAGGCTCGGTACTCATCCTTTAGGTCCTCAGTTGCTGTTTCTGGTCTCTGCACAGGCTCAGCAATGGCACCCCGGTCTCTGCACAGGTAGCAATGGCACCCTAGTCTCTACACAGCCTCAGCAATGGCACCCCGGTCTCTGCACAGGTTCAGCAATGGCACCCTAGTCTCTACACAGCCTCAGCAATGGCAACCTTATCACTACACAGGCTCAGCAATGGAACCCTGGTCTATGCACATGCTCAGCAATGGTACCCCATTGTCTGCACAGGCTTAGCAATGGCACTCCGTGCTCTGCACAGGCACAGCAGTGGCACCCCAGGCTCTGCACAGGCTCAGTAATGGTAGCCTGGTCTCTGCCCAGGCTCAGCAATGACACCCTGGTTTCAGCAAAGGCTCAGCCATGTCACCTCGGTCTCTGCACAGACTCAGAAATGGCAACCCGGTCTTTGCACAGGATCAGCAATGGCACCCCTGTCCCTGTACAGGCTCACAGGCAAAATGTCTAACTGTCTGGCTCCCTGCAGTAGCCACCAATGTAAAAGCTCTGGTCCGCAGCTCAGAAAGATCCCGCTCAGTTTGAGAATGCCCGGGCAAAGACAGTCTTCTCCACCTCTGTATGCAGGGGATCATCTCCTTGTCTTTTGCCACCCAATAGCCTCCACAGTGCAGTACCTCTCCAGAACTACAGTTCCCAATGTACCCTGCGTGGCTGCATCATCAGTTGGCAGTGGGAAGGAGCGACTACACTCCCAAGTCCTTTTTCCCCCTCACAGGAACTATAACAAGGGTTTCAATTCCGTGTTACATTTATTCATTTATTGACAGGTTTATATATTTACCCTTCGGATTTGTGGAAGAAGTATAATGATTAAAACACACAAGTAGTATCGATTAGCTTTGATTAAAGATGATACAATACAGATAAATACAACATATTCAAACCAGGGGAGTTCATAACTCCTTCAATTGAAGTTCCTGGAGACGATGGTCCTTGATTTGTACTTCCCGTCTGAATCCAACACAAACTTAATCCCTGGCCTCACAGTTTTATATATATAGCAGGGAAAACAATAGCTACAACTGGTGAAAAGAAAAGGTCAAAGGTTCCCAACTTCCCATAGCATAATGAAGCCGATGTCTCATGTATTAAGCATGTTGTATATAGATAGAAGTGACTACTTATACACCAACATAAAACTATTACTAAGTTTCTTGTAAATCAATAACTAAAATGAATTATGAATATAGACCCGTACTACAGCAACTAAGTGGCAAATGAGGTTTAATGTAGATAAATGTAAAGTTATGCACTTGGGGGCTAAGAATATGCATCATACATACTAGGGGAGTACACCTGGGGGAATCAATGGTGGAGAAGGATCTGGGGTTCTAGTAGATTACAGATTTAATAATAACATGCAATGCCAAGCTGCGGTTTCCAAAGCAAGCAAAGTCCTTTCTTGTATTAGGAGAGGTATGGACTCCAGAGAGAGAGATATCATTTCCCCCCCTGTACAAATCATTAGTAAGACCTCATCTGGAATATGCTGTTCAGTTTTGGTCTCCAGTTCTCAAAAAGGATATCGGGGAACTGGAGAAAGTGCAGAGAAGGGCAACCAAACTGATAAGAGGCATGGAGGAGCTCAGCTATGAGGAAAGATTAGAGGAACTGAATTTATTCACGCTTGAGAAGAGGAGATTAACCACTTAAGCGCCGGACCATTTTGCTGGCCAAAGCCCAGAGCTTTTTTTGCGATTCGGCACTGCGTTGCTTTAACTGACAATTGCGCGGTTGTGCGACGTGGCTCCCAAACAAAACTGGCATCTTTTTTTCCCCCACAAATAGAGCTTTCTTTTGGTGGTATTTTATCACCTCTGCGGTTTTTATTTTTTGCGCTATAAACAAAAAAATAGTGACAATTTTGAAAAAACGCATTATTTTTTGCTTTTTGCTATAAGAAATATCCCCCAAAAATATATAAAAAAAATGTTTCCCTTGGTTATGGCTGCTACAGATTCTTCTACATATTTTTGGTAAAAAAAAAATCACAATAAGCGTTTATTGATTGGTTTGCACAAAAGTTATAGCGTCTACAAAATTGGGTATAGTTTTATGGCATTTTTATTATTTTTTTTTTTTATTAGCAATGGCGGTGATGTCTGCGATGACTGCGACATTTTGGTCGGACACGTCGGACAATTTTGGCGCAATTTTGGGACCACTCACATTTATACAGTGATCAGTGCGATTAACATTGCATTGATTACTGTGTAAATGTGACAGGCAGTGAAGGGGTTAACACTACGTGGCGCTGTAGGGGTTAAGTGTGTCCTGGGGAGTGTTTCTAACTGTAGGGGGGGATGAGATAGCTGTGACACATCACTGATCATAGCTCCCGATCACAGGGAGCTGTGATCAGTGACACTTGTCACTAGGTAGAACGGGGAGATGCTTGTTTACATTAGCATCTCCCCGTTCGTCCTCTCCGTGAGATGATCCCAGATATCCGTGCAGTGATTGAGTCCGCGGGAACCGCGACCCGACTTACCGAGCTCCCGGGTGGCGCACACGCGATGGCACAGGGGCAAATTTAAAGGGACGTACGGGTACACCCATTTGCCTGTCCATGCCATTCTGCCGACGTACATCGTCGTGCGCCGGTCGGGAACCGGTTAAGGGGGGATACAGTATGATCACCATGTACAAATATAAAAGGGGGGGATATGATCTCCATGTATAAATGTATAAGGGGGATATGATCTCCATGTATAAATACATAAGGGGGGGGATATGATCACCATGTATAAATACATAAGGGGGATATGATCACCATGTATAAATACATAAGGGGGATATGATCTCCATGTATAAATACATAAGGGGGATATGATCACCATGTATAAATACATAAGGGGGGATATGATCTCCATGTATAAATACATAAGGGGGATATGATCACCATGTATAAATACATAAGGGGGGATATGATCTCCATGTATAAATACATAAGGGGGATATGATCACCATGTATAAATACATAAGGGGGATATGATCTCCATGTATAAATACATAAGGGGGATATGATCTCCATGTATAAATACATAGGGGGATATGATCTCCATGTATAAATACATAAGGGGGGATATGATCTCCATGTATAAATACATAAGGGGGATATGATCTCCATGTATAAATACATAAGGGGGATATGATCACCATGTATAAATACATAAGGGGGGATATGATCTCCATGTATAAATACATAAGGGGGATATGATCTCCATGTATAAATACATAAGGGGGGATATGATCACCATGTATAAATACATAAGGGGGGATATGATCTCCATGTATAAATACATAGGGGGATATGATCTCCATGTATAAATACATAAGGGGGGATATGATCTCCATGTATAAATACATAAGGGGGATATGATCTCCATGTATAAATACATAAGGGGGATATGATCACCATGTATAAATACATAAGGGGGGATATGATCTCCATGTATAAATACATAAGGGGGATATGATCTCCATGTATAAATACATAAGGGGGGATATGATCACCATGTATAAATACATAAGGGGGGATATGATCTCCATGTATAAATACATAAGGGGGGAAATGATCTCCATGTATAAATACATAAGGGGGATATGATCACCATGTATAAATACATAAGGGGGGATATGATCTCCATGTATAAATACATAAGGGGGGTATGATCTCCATGTATAAATACATAAGGGGGGATATGATCACAATGTATAAATACATAAGGGGGGATATGATCACAATGTATAAATACATAAGGGGGGATATGATCACAATGTATAAATACATAAGGGGGGATATGATCACAATGTATAAATACATAAGGGGGGATATGATCTCCATGTATAAATACATAAGGGGGGATATGATCACCATGTATAAATACATAAGGGGGGATATGATCACCATGTATAAATACATAAGGGGGATATGATCACCATGTATAAATACATAAGGGGGGATATGATCACCATGTATAAATACATACGAGGGATATGATCTCCATGTACAAATACATAAGGGGGATATGATCTCTATGTACAAATACATAAGAGGGATATGATCTCCAAGTATAAATATATAAGGGGGGATATGATCACCATGTATAAATACATAAGGGGGATATGATCTCCATGTATAAATACATAAGAGGGATATGATCTCCATGTATAAATATATAAGGGGGGATATGATCATCATGTATAAATACATAAGGGGGGGGATATGATCTCCATGTATAAATACATAAGGGGGGATATGATCTCTATGTACAAATACATAAGAGGGATATGATCTCCATGTATAAATATATAAGGGGGGATATGATCTCTATGTACAAATACATAAGAGGGATATGATCTCCATCTATAAATACATAAGGGGGGATATGATCTCTATGTACAAATACATAAGAGGGATATGATCTCCATGTATAAATATATAAGGGGGGATATGATCATCATGTATAAATACATAAGGGGGGGGATATGATCTCCATGTATAAATACATAAGGGGGGATATGATCTCTATGTACAAATACATAAGAGGGATATGATCTCCATGTATAAATATATAAGGGGGGATATGATCTCTATGTACAAATACATAAGAGGGATATGATCTCCATCTATAAATACATAAGGGGGGATATGATCTCCATGTATAAATACATAAGGGGGGGATATGATCTCCATGTATAAATATATAAGGGGGGATATGATCTCCATGTATAAATATATAAGGGGGGGGGGATATGAATTTTACATTTGTATACATTTATGCTCCTTTACGCCAGATCTTTACAGAACACTTTACTCAGGTTCTTTTTGTCAACAAAGTCCTGAATATAAACGTCAGTAAATTCTGACATCCATGTGCAACTGGTCTACGGGACGTACTAAACTGCATATTGGGATGATGGGATGATTGGATTATTGGCTGCAATACTGAGAACTCTCACTAGATGTCAGTGTACTATATACACATATATACATGGTAATGACTCTGTTGTTTCTCAAAATATATTATTCTTTCCTGCAGTGCTTGATACAATGTTGCAAGAAGCAGTTGCTAATGTTTAACTATTCACTTGCTGATATATATGCAGCTGTACAACAGGATACAGAAGTAATGTAAAAATTACATTTGACCTGTTTTTGATGGGAATATGGGTAGAATTATTATTTCTCATGGGGATTATTGGAGTAATATCATGTTAACACCCGACAATGAACATAATTAACCCATTACTAATAATAATATGCATATACTTTTTCTACATGGGGATTATGGGTGGAATATTGTAGTTAGACATACATAGGAATATATTAAACCTATTTCTGATATAAATATGTATATAATTATATTTCTACATGGGGATTATTGGTGGAATATTGTTTATAAATATACATAGCAACATATTAAACCCATTTCTGATGAGAATATGCATATAATTATTTTTCTACATGGGGATTATGGGTGGAATATTATTTATAAATATGCATAGGAACCTATTTAACCTATTTCTGATAAGAATATGCATATATTTTTTTTCTACATCGGGATTATGGGTGAAATATCTTAGCTAAACATCCTATCTAATATATTTGACCTGTTTCTCATAGGAATATGGGTAAAGTTATTGTTTTTTAGGTTGATTATGACTGGAATATCATTTACAATAACATTTAACATATTTAACCTATTTATCAGATGAATAGCCACATAATTATTTTTCTTCATGGGTGAAATGCCATGGTAAAACATGCCTAGGAATAGGGATGAGCTTCGAGTTCAAGTCGAACACGTCAGGTTTTAAAAGTTGTGTTTCACTGGGAGATGATGCAAAGGCGTCAGATAGGCCATGCCCTACGCGTTTCGTCAGAGGACGTCTACGGGAGCGTGACCCCGTAGACGTAAGGGGCTAAGTATGCCCCCAGTATAGCTAATCTGCTCCTTAATAAATGGTAGGAAGAACAAATCTACAGTATTAACAGGCCAAACATGAAATTATATAGACGATATATAGATGACATCGTCATAGTATGGGGAGGTACTGAAGAGGAACTACAGGTATTTTGAAATTAATCATAACATCTATGGTTTAACCTTCTCCGGCAATTGGAGTAAACAAAATATAAGTTACCTTGACCTCCAGCTATATAAAGAAAATGGACACCTCAACACAAAAACGTTCTTCAAGAACACAGACAGGAATGGCTATATACCAACAAGTAGCTGCCATCACCCAAAGTGGATAGGGAATATCCCAAAGGGACAACTGGTGCGAATACACAGAAATTGCAGTAGCATAACTGACTTTGACGAACAAGCAGAGGTTCTAATTAATCGATTTGCTGATAAGGGATATAAAAGAAGGGACTTAATACTATTGAAAGAAAAAGTGAAAAATATGGACAGGAATGGATTAATAGATGGTACACAAAACCCACGCAAACAAGAAAAAAATAAAAACATGGGTTTTGCCTTCCTAACAGGATACAATAGACAATATAAAACTATGGAATCTATTATTAAAAAATACTGGCCAATCCTCCAATCAGATCAGGTTCTAAATTCTGTGTTACCAAACAAGCCTATTTTTATCTATAGGAAGGCCCCAACTCTTAGGAACAAACTAGTGCATAATGCCCTTGACCCTCCAAAACAAATTAAAATAGGCAATAATTTAAGAGGCTTTTACAAATATGGCAAATGTCTGCCGTGCAGAGTGAGCAAAAAAACAAACAAAAGGACGACTAAATTTAGTCATCTAATGGAAATTAATACACCATTAGGGATCTGATAACGTGTAATAACACACACGTCACTTATGTATTAGAATGCCCGTGTCGCAAACAGTACGTGGGACGTACAACTAGGAAATTACACATAAGAATCAGAGAACATATTACAAACATAAAAAATGGTTTCAAAAAGCATAGTGTATCTAGACACTTTAGAGTTCACCACAACAGAGACCCCACAGGCCTAACTTTTTATGCCATTGATAAGATTAAGGGACAATGGAGGGGTGATAACAAAAAAGTGAAAGTGTCGCAAAACGAAACCAGATGGATCTTCCAGCTAGACACATTACAACCAGCAGGAATGAACATAGATGTCGACCTAAATTGTTTTCTTACTAATTATTAAAATAATACTATATTTAAAACACAATTTGGAAGTATCATATCCATATAATAATACAAAGTCTCCTTTTCTTCTTTTAATATTTCTTGTTCCATGGATGACCAATTCTACTCTCTCCCCCCCTCCTCCCCCTCTCGTTTTTAGGGGTTCATTTTTTAGGGGTTCAGTTATTCATTTGTTCGTATGTGAATTGTGTAAGCATGCATGCGTGCAGATTTAAATATGAACAAATTATTATTATTTTATATATTTTAGAATGTAGTTTTATTTTTAGTTTTTCTTATTAAATATATATGGTTGTATTTTTATATGTCATTTACGTATTTTTAATGTGTATCTCGTCAGGGAATAATTATCACCCGTTTATATTGTGCGATGGACCAATTACTGCCTACTTTTAACACATTTATGGTTATCTTTATTCACTAGCATAAGGTGACACCATTGCAAACGGCATTTTTCGTCTGTACGGTGTCACTCCATAGTCCTTCCCCGGCCAGTTTAAACCACAGAATAATGGCCGCGGACGTCGGCCTGTATACTGTAGGTAAATGAACACTTCACTAACCGCTCCTACAAGGCTTCGGTCCGCAAAACCACTGACAAAATGGCCGCGGTTTACAAGGCACTAGTCACCTTATTAGACGCTCCTATATGGCTCCGGTCTGCAAAGTCACACGCAAAATGGCCGTGGACTTCGGTCTGCAAATCTAAGGCAAAATGGCCGCCGGAGATTTTCGTGGAGCGCAAGCGCACAGCACGCATCGCACAGCATAACAGGAGGGGAGATGAGGCAAGGGGTCATGCTCCCGTAGATGTCCTCTGACGAAACACGTAGGGCGTCGCCTATCTGACGCCTTTGCATTATCTCCCAGTGAAACACAACTTTTAAAACCTGACGTTTTTCCTTTTTGATGACACTTGGTTGCCTGTTTAAACTGCTAAAATGTGAGTACCACTCTGTCATCTGCTTTTAAATAAAGAGTGTTTATGGTTTTACGCTATGGGAATCTCCTTTTTCTTTTATGCCTAAAACATCATCCTGACCCAGTAACTGCCTGTGGATTGCCGCACAGTGGCATACACTGTGACTGCGTGTTACCCCTGCAGGGGTTAAAGAAGCTGGTGAGTGTCCGCATAATAGCTAATAGCCTTTCCCTCTCCCAAATTTGGGTCGATAACCAAATTTGGCGTTGGAACGCAGAGTACACCCATGAGATCGAGGCTTGTAACGCACGCAGGTCCGCCATTTTGGACAACCCGGAAGTGCCAAATTAATGAACTGAATGGGCTGGATTCTCATTACAGGGATTACAGTGCCTATATTAAGGAGTCGGGCTGCAGTGGATGGATACCCTTAGACAAAGTCCTGTTAGACGAAACGCATTGGGAGGACTCCACTGCCGCCTTTATTTTATACACAAGCGCTTTTTATCTACTTAAATGTAAGTGTATTTCTTTTTATTAAAATTATTGTGTTTACGCAATTAGACTATGTGGCTCCTTTTTTATTCTATATGGGCCACGTTTCGGGATGCTTAATTATCTGTGCGGAGAAGACACTTCCATGAAGTCTCCTGAAACTCCATTGCCTCCAGGTTGTCAAGATCTTCCCTCTATTGCAGGTTGGCAATACAAGCTGGTTTGACCCATACGGTGTATGCTGTTTTGGGTTCAAACCCTCCGGTAAACCTCCAATCATTTTCATTTCATTTCACCATTTTTTTCACAGCTGGTGACCATGATGGCCCTATTTATATATAGATTGTAAACTACTAGCACATTGATGGACGTTTAACCTCAATTTAGACACCACAGTATATGTAATTTATTTTTTCACATTTTGTGCATTTATCATTTGTACTTTATTTTTTGTAGCGCTACACTTTGCTTTACTTGTCACTTTAACAAAAATTCTATTTGTTGTGTCGGCTGCTCACATTTTAGAGTAAGCGCAAATTTATCACTGTTGTTTTGTAACTGAGCCGCATAGAAGTATTTCAGCAGATCAAGAACTCCCAGTCCTCCCTTCTTTTTTGGGGTAAACAATGTGTGTTTCTTCACCCTAGGCCTCTTGTCTCCCCATATAAACTGAAGAAGATTCTTTTGAAATACAATCAGATCAGACATAACCAATACCACTGGAATAGTACGAAAAAATATAAGTCTTGGGAGGATATTCATTTTTAAAGAGTGTTGTCTGCCAAACCACGACGGAGGGTGTAATAGCCATCCAGCCATGTCTGTCGTTAGGCGTTTATACAGTGCAGGATAGTTCAGAGAATATAAGGTGTTGAAAGAGGGCGTCAGTTGGATACCTAGATATGGGAGAGCCTCCGATTCCCAGCAAAACGTATACGATTGTTCAAGGGCTGTTTTTGGTGCTGTCCTGTAAAGAAATATTTTGTGCCCATGATTTGTCATGATTAATTGTAAGGCCTGAGATTCTGGAAAAAGGCTGGAGTATCACATAAAGCAGGGATATGCAATTAGCGGACCTCCAGCTGTTGCAAAACTACAAGTCCCATCATGCCTCTGCCTCTGGGTGTCATGCTTGCAGCTATCAGAGTCTTGCTATGCCTCGTGGGACTTGTAGTTCTGCAACAGCTGGAGGTCCGCTAATTGCATATCCCTGGAATAAAGGTTAGGGAGGGTGGTGATGGGGGACAAGATTTTAATTGTTTTTCATTGTAAAGCCATCCTTGGTCAAGCAAACAGACAGGGAATGCAATAGGAGCTGGGCATTAGCTTTCGACAAGAAGGAAGCCTCAAGCTGGCCATGCAAGGTTAGATTTTTGTTCAATTGTTTGTAAAAAATCATTTGTCATTTGTGTTTCTTGCCATCAACTAATTTGATTTGAAATCATTCCTTCAGACCTGCTATTTGAATGGTATACAGGATGTATTAAATGGGTTTAATTGCAATAGGTACAATTTTAACCCAAATGAAAACCACTTTCACAGTTTGAATGCAATGAATACCACCTTTTAGGTGAGAGTAGAGTAAGGAATGTCTCTAATAGGGATTCAAAAGTTTATTTCTGAAGCACAGAGAGAGCTAGATTTAGAATCCAGTGGGAGATAAATGGGAGTCTTCTTTACAAAGGTCTCATGATTGAGCAGTGAGAAACTAAAAGAAGAAAAGGGCATAAACCTGAGAAACTGTCAAAAAATCCCCTTCTTCTAATTCATGTATGTTCTATTCAAAAAATGGGGGGGGGGGGGCAGGAAAGGAGGAGGGGAGGGGAAGGGGAGAAGGGAAAATTGGGGGGAAGGGAAGGAGGGAATGGAAGGGGAAGAAGAGAGGTGGGTGTGGGGGTTAGAGGAAGCAAGGTGAAAGGGGGAGGGTTAATAAAGAATGTGAAAAAAGGTGAGTAAAAAATCTTTCCCTTCCCCCTTCCCCTCCTCCTCCCCCCCCCTTAACAACACCCCCCATTTTATGAATAGAACATACACCCCAATTTAATTATAAAATACACGTTTATTAATACTTTTTGGCTAGATCACAGCTGACAAGCTCATCAGGGCCTCTTCCAGCATATTCCATGCGTACCACTCAGCGAGGGTTTTCCTTGTTCCCAACATTTAATTGCAGGTATGAGTTTTGCATATGGGTGAACCTTTGTTGATGGGTCCAGCGGTCAACAGTATACCCTAATATACCCTATTGTGCTTGTACGTCATTAAATTACTTTACTATTTTGTATTATATTTCAAGCCAATGTAATGCTTGTACTTTTTTTATATGCAGTGTTACATATATTTTGCTTTTAAAATGTCCCCTGATTAGCCAAAAGTGGCGAAACATGTTGGGACAATCACTCCAATGCTACTATTGAATGAGTATACTTCATCATCTGTTTTAAATTTCTAGATGTATCCTTGAACAAGTGTGTACAACCTATATTGGAATTTTTATGATGTTTTGTATGTAACAATAAAATCTTTAATTTTTACATACCTACTGTCGAGCATTGCATGACCTTCTCTTTTTTGTTGGCACCACTTTAAAGTGTTTGCCTGTTTTTCTGCACATGTCACATCAAAAAGGACATGTTAATACATGTTAATACACTGTGGCTTATTTCAAAAAAGCAAAACCACTTTGCCCTGCAAGTGCACTTGAAAGTGCACTTGTAGGGCAAAGTGGATTGTCCTTTATGAAATAAGGCCCAGTGTGTCAACATGTGCTAGCTCACATCATGGGGGATCAATGGACGTGTTTCGTGGGTGTAAACCCTTCCTCTCACCTATTTCAGTTTCGAGGAAGGGGTTCCACCCACAAAACGCGTACAGTGATATCCTATGATGGCAGATAGCACATGTTGACACACTGTGTGTTTTGTAGCTTTAGAAAAATAGATGTAGGAAAAAGACACACATTTTAGGCATGGGATCAGGAGGGAAATCCACATTTTGAGTAATATTTTGTGTGCATCTTCAAAATTTGGCTTTATAGGGGTGAGATCACCCCATCTGATGAAGGCAAATTCAACACAGTTTTGACATACTAATGTCTCATATGGCCTTCACTTTATCAAAGTTGAACTTTGTAAGTTCCTGAGTTGGGGATGTGTATGTTATGGTTTTAAACATGCCTGTTTAGTCACAAAAAAGGCTATATCTACTGTCACACATACATGTTATACACCAAAGATGTTGGTTTGTTAAAAAACCCTTTTATAACGCACATGTGAATGTCCTTGGAGTAAAATGTTTTATACTCAACAATGTGTGGCTTCTTCTTTCAATGCTCAGTACCATTTTTTTAAGTAAGTTGGTGTAGTTACAGGGACAATGGGGGTTATTTACTAAAGGCAAATCCACTTTGCACTACAAGTGCACTTTCAAGTGCACTTGTAGTGCAAAGTGGATTTGCCTTTAGTAAATAACCCCCACTGTGCTGTAAAATTTGCAAAAATCAGGCCATTTTAGGGACTACAAGCAATTAATTCATGGAGTTGAAAAGGATGAATATTTTTATCATTAATGCATTACAAACATTAACAACAAAAACATTGTGTGTGTGTGTAGCAGACCCACAGCACACCATAATAAGTAGCTGAAGAAGAGATTGTCATCTCATGTATCAAATAAGTTACGTTTGCACTATTGAAGAGAATGGGCAAAAAAAGGCCATTAGAGAACCTAGGAGACAGATAAGAAACACAAACAGTAAATCAAATGAAATATGAGTTTAGTTTTTCAAAATAAATTTATTTGAAAGCGCTTACAGATTCTCTGGCATATCCCACAAAGTAGTCTTTGCCGTACTTCGCGGGCGCTTTGGGGGGGCAAGCCAGGACGGCCAGTTTCCAGCGCGGTCATTGTTTCTGCGGCAGAAAAGTCGGCCTCATTCGCAACTGAGGCCATATAGTTTGCTGCATTCTTACACAGAAAATTATGGAGAATTCAATAGCTTAAAATTATGTGGTTCAGTTTTGTATTTGGCCATATTTATTGACGTTTCTAAAAGACGGAACCGGCTGGCCAATATGTCAAAGGCATTCTCTACCACTCTTCTGGCATGGGCCAGCCAGTAATTAAAAACCCTCTAGTCCAGGGTCAGGGTCCTCATGGGGAACGGCCTCATCAAATGCTCCCCTAGCGCAAAGGCCTCATCCGCCACAAAGACAAACGGGAGGCCTGCCACGTTATCCGCTGGAGGTGGCAACCCCAAGCTCCCATTCTGGAGAAGCCTGTAAAATTCAGTCTGGGCGATGACTTCTCCATCCGACATATGGCCATTCTTCCCCACATCCAGATAGAGAAACTCATAAGTTGCCGACACCACCGCCAACATCACAATACTACTGTACCCCTTGGAATAAAAGTAGTATGACCCCGAGTTGGGGGGTGGGACGATGTGGACGTGCTTCCCATCCATCGCACCACCGCAGCTGGGAAAGTCCCACTGCTGGTCGAATTGGGAGGCCACAGTCTGCCATTCCTGTGGGTTGGAAGGAAACTGTGGAGTCAAACAAGTAAAAAAAAATGTACTTTTACACATAACATTGCAAGCAGATTAGACACAAACATTCTTGACCAACATAAGTATAACATTTATTGAAATGAGTATTTAAAGACACTTATGAGATTCCTCACCCCCTCTGATGGCCCATTGAAAATTTTTAGGGTGGGGAGGGGAGGGGGATGTTTTGGACAGGTAACCCTCTCCACTTCATTGAGAGCTAAATGCATAAATAATGTGTGGGACTTTGGCCAGCCCCTCCTTACACTATTTGCAGCCCACTGGACAGGTAAGAAGTGTCATAATCCAAAAATATGAATACGCACTGTCCAAATTGAAGCACATTTTTACATTCTGCAATTACCTATGAAGATAATAGGAGAACAAAACTTTAAACAGTACCATTTGTAAGTATTCAGGCAGGCACTTGCACTACATGCTTTGGTGAATGCATCCATAAATATGACCACAAAAGAGGTAGGTATAGTGTGTATGAGTTGAGCAAAGTCAGCAGATTGAGTATTGGTATCGGTTAACTTCCAAATTAGTTTGGACCCCCCCAAAAAAGCCTCTTGCACTCTGCTTGAATTTAAGGACAACAATAACATTTGGACACATTTTAGCGGGTGTTTAGGGTAAGCACTACTATGGAGCTGACAAAATACATTGTTAAGTGACTAGGTTAGGTGTGTATGGGCCCAGGATAGCATGCTGGGGAGGTTAGTGAAGGCAAATATGCATGAAGGACAAAAAAGAAGCATTAAAAGCTTACAGCATGCATGAGGACAAAGAGGACATTCACAGCATATTACAATCTTGGTAATTATGGAATGATCAAATAACTACAATATATTAGCAAACATTAAATACATAGAATGTGATGTTAAAGGATAAAACTTACCTTAATATATTCCTTCTGCAGGACCTGAATAATGTCAGAACAGGTCGCTGGAATAATGATTCCCAGAGCCTGGGGGGAGATCCCAGTCATGAACTTGATATCCTGGAGACTTCTCCCCTTCGCCAAGTACTGCAAGGTGGCGACGAGCCTTTGTTCAGGAGTGATGGCTTGCCACATGCAAGTGTCCTGCCTGGTAATATAGGGGGACAGCAAAGCCAACAGATGGTGAAATACGGGGTCCGTCATCCGGAGATAGTTCCTGAAATCATCAGGATTATTCTCCTGGAGCTCCCGCAACAAAGGCATATGAGAGAATTGGTCACTATTAAGTAACCTATTCTTGGTCCAAGAACTCCTCCTCCCCCTGTTCATGGACTGGACTTGGGTCAAAGCAAGAACTCCAACACCAAGCCCAACAACAGCACAATCTCTCCGACGAGAATACAACATGGTTAGAAAATGGTCGGCTGCTCAGAACGAACTGATAGAATGCACTGAAAATCAGAAAGGACCTGACAAGAATGAGCTGAAAATCAGAAATGAGAGGACAAGAACGCACTGAAAAACAGAAGCGAACTATAAATAGAACGCACTGAAAGACAGGAACGAACTGACAACAGGCACTGAAGAACAGATACGAACCGACAAGCACAAGCTGAAAAGCAGAAACAAACTAAAAAGCACGAGGCTGAAAAGCGCGATTCGTCTCTCACCAAACTTTTACTAACACGAGATAAACATGAGATTAGCAGAAGGAGCCCAAAGGATGGAGCACTAGCTATTGAACTTCCTTTTTATCGGCTCATCGTACGTGTTGTACTTCACCGCGTTCCCACATTTGGAATTGTTGGCCAACATTTGTGTGACCGTGTGTATGCAAGACAAGTTTGAGCCAACAACCGAACAAAAATCGTGTGTACGCGGCAAAGGAGTCTACCTCTAAGGTAAGCCCGCTTCTAATGTATTTGTTGCTATATATCCTGTATGGTTCAGATTTGGACGATAATTTAGAGTTGGAGACTGCACTGTGCAAAGGGGCCTTAGCATGGCTTCCCATGTTTTAGGGATGAGCTCAAGGTTCAGTCCAAACACAAGTTTAGATCAGATTTTGGCTATTTGGGCATTCGGATGAATGGCTAAAGATTGACCCGTTTGGCAGAAGCTGAACATAACGTATAATAGTGGTATTACTTCTGCTACTGTATTATACATGATAGCTTCCCGCTGTCAATGGTTGTTAAGGATGCCGGCACTGCCAGTAATTTCATTGTCGCCGTTCACTTACTTGGAATCCCTGGCCATATATGAAAAGAAGCAGAGATAGCTAAAAAAAAAAAAAAAAAAACCTATTATATTAAAAACAAAAAAGCAAAAAATCTGTTGGGGGACCTTTTGAGGTCCCCGTTTCTCTCTTCTTTTTTTTTTTTAAAGAAGCCAGCAGGAGAAGGTACTTTTCCTGCAATTTTAACAGGTGTTTTCCTTTGCAATATCATTGGTAAAAAAAAAAACACTGCGGCACTGATGGGCACTGGTAGGTGGCTCTGATGGGTGGCACTGATATGCAGCACTGATGAGCATTGATAGGCAGCACTGATGGGCACTCATGGGTGGCACTGGTGGGCACTGATAGGCAACACTGATGGGCACTGAAAGGCTACAAAGATGGGTTCTTATGGGTGGCACTGATAGGCGGCACTGCTGGGCACTGATGGGCATTAATATGTGGCACTGATGGGCACTGATACGCTGTACTGATATGAGGCACTGATAGGCATCCCTGGTGGCACTGGCATTGTGAGTGGGCACTGATTGGCAGCTGCCTGGGCATTGATTGGCAGCTGCCTGGGCACAAATTAGTATTTCCCTGGGGGTCTAGGGGGGCATACCTGGTTGTCTAGTGTGGATGGCCATCCTGGTGGTTCTGGGCAGCATGATAGTGGTCCTGGGTGGGATCCGAGGGGGGGCTGTGCTGATAAACAATCAGCACAGACCCCCCCTGTCAGGAGAGCAGCCGATCAGCTCTCCTCTACTTGCGTTTGTCAGACGCGGGTGAGGAAAAGCCGTTTACCGGCTCTTTCTATTTACATCTTGATCAGCCGTGATTTGACACGGCTGATCACGTGGTGAAGAGTCTCCGTCAGAGACTCTTTTCCAAGATGGGAGTTGCGGTGTGTCAGACTGACACACCGCAACAACGATTGTCGCGATGCACGCCCCCGGGGGCATGCAGCAGCTTAATATTCTGAGAACGTCATATGATGCCCAGTCAGGATATTGAAACCACTTTGCAGCCATCATTCTGCTATATGGCGGGTGGCAAGTGGTTAAACAGAAGCAAAGATGGCAGCTTCCTTGGCTGAAAACTATAGGGGGGGTTTACTTACACTTTAAGGATGAGATGATGCTTCAGCCTGAACCTAGGTTTGGATCGAACTTTGGTTTTTGGGGGGTCCAGACAAACACTCAAAGTATTCAGCAGTAGCCGAGCATTTCTACGCCTTTCATGTGATAGCTTCCTGCTGTCACTGGTTCATATGGAGGAACCTTACACCCACAGTATCCCTAGGAAACAGTGATATCACTGAGAATCACTGGCCATATTTGTGCAATGACGTTGACGAAATATGGACATGGCCATATTTCGTCAATGATGTCCCCATCATCCCTCCCCTTTCCTTATAAAGCTGATGACAGCTCAGGGAGCTCTCATTTGTGTACTGTCGGGATCGGTAATGTCTCGTTAAAGTCAGTGGGCAGACGGCATTGTGATATATGATGCATTGACAATGAGTGACATGTTTGGGTGTCTATTTCTAAGTTAAAATTATTTTTATATGTGAATAAGTAGGGCACTATGTACCTCCATACATAATAGTAGTACTATGTACTCATTCACATAGGGGCGATGCCAGAATCTGGGGGCTCCCTCATCATTAAAGGGGTGTCAGAGAACTCACACAGCAAGCACCCGTCTCCGTGCAGCAGCTGCCAACCCTTGTTCCGCTAATGCCAATGTGCATGCATGGAACTGTAGCCAGAGACAAATGAGATCCAGAGTGGGCATGCACAATGGCACCTCCATGCGAATGCGCACACATGAGTGCCAATGCGCTAACGCGCATGCGCCAGTGCACTAAGGCTCTACTGTGCACGCACGTACACTGCCGCAAATCCTGGCACATAGCACCTTATATAAACAGAGAGTCTGCCTAGCATCAGTGCTGGATCGTCTTCAGCTTGTCCCTGTGTTCCTGTTGTTACTCTGCCTGATTGACCTTGTTCCAGAAAACCCAGCTATCTTCTGACCATTCTCTTGGATCTCCCCTGCCTGCTGAAACTGCCTCTACCTGCAATACTGACCTTGGGTTGGACTTATGATTACGGCTCTAGCTTCTGATTCTGTACCCCACTGCCAGTCTGTTGCCAACCTCTGCCTGTTCCTGACTATGGTTTTGCCTTCTGATTTGGTACCCAGCTGCCAGCCTGTTGCCGACTTCTGCCTTTTTCCTGATTCTGCTGTTGACCCTGATCTGGCTCCCGCTGAACAAGTCTGGGATCAGTTCCGACATCTCCTTAGCAGAGGTTCCTGTATCTCCAAGTTCCAGCCTCCTGCCTGCAGGCACTGGACGTCACCTCCAGTCACTGCTCTCACTTCCAGTAGGACGGGTCTGTCCGAGTGTGTACGACCGACACATCGGACTTAAGGCTTATCTTATGAAGCGACTTCTGTAAGTGTGTTTTTGTCTATGCTACTGAATAAATTTTAAAAGGTTTTACACTATCGGAGTTTCCATATTCTTGTTACATGCTATGCATTTCCTATGAGCCGGCCCATACAATGCGATGAACCGAGGACACAGCAGCAGACCAGCATGGGTGATACTTTCAGAGTCACAGCTGTTATGCTTTTTATGATCCTCTATAGTGGGGGATCATGTCTATTTGGTAAGAAGTAACCCCTTCTATACCGATGGTGGATCACATCTTTACGTTACATCGTGGATGAAGATCGTCTTATGTGGACATTTTTGTTTTGCACGGGTGGATGATATTTGCTGTTATTATTCACAGAGACTCATTTTTATGTTTTGAATCTTACACATATTCAAGTTTGCTTATCACTTGATCAATTTTTTTTGCAGTGATTATCAATTTATTCACTTCATGTAATATTTATTGTTTATAGTTATAAATGAGCGTGATTCTTATGCTTTTATATCTAATTGCTATATGGGTGTCATATAATTATAATTGCTGCTTTTCACAATTTTATTTGTTTCGGTCAAATTTTCACACATTTCACTTACACATATCTTAGCGCAGTTTTTTTCCCCGTTTTTTTTCCTGCCTGCAGGCACCTGCACCCTTTCGTTGCCCTCGCACTCCCTGTACCCACCACCAGGGGTGCTTGGACCGGAACCGTGCAAGAGGCCACCCTCATCATTTCGGTACTCTATTTTTGTTACACTTGGCGCACCACAACTATGCATACCCTAAAGCGCCTAGGGTACACAAGATGCCTTACCCTACATTTCCTATAAGAATATACTTAAATGTGTACTGTTTTTTTTTGCTTTCTTGGAACATTAGGGGAATTCAAAGTCCTCTGAAACGTACCATGGTAACCACCATTCTTAAAAAATACTCCCCCGCCATTTACGCACTGCAGGAGACTCACTTGATACCGGAGACGGTCTCATGCCTAGGATTCTCCTGGGTGGGTTGGGCGTACCATTCCACGCACAACTCTTAATCTAGAGGTGTGAGTGTGTTGGTGCTTTGCGCTTCAGATTTTCAACTGATAGACAAATTGATAGATGATGAGGGGCGTTATGTGATACTACTGTGTAAAATCCACCAATTGAAATGTATACTTGCTGCCATATATGTGCCACCTCCTTTTATTACAGAGGTACTAAGGGTGATATTGACATACCAGTTGGGCCACCCAGATGTTCCCTTTATGTTTGTGGGTGATCTAAATTGCTATATGGATCCAGTTCTGGATAAGCACCCTCCTCCGGCGACTTCTCGCATAAGAGCTCGAATGGCATCGCAGAAATTCACGGAGGAGTTTGGATGGCCTGATCCATGGCGCAGTCGTAACCCACTGCAGAAACAATTCTCCTGCTTTTCTAAGACCCACCTCTCCCTGTCAAGGATTGACATGTGTCTCTGTACACCCCAAACAGCACATTTGCTGGAGGACATTAGATACCT
This sequence comes from Aquarana catesbeiana, assembly GCA_037953035.1. Classification (NCBI taxonomy): domain Eukaryota; kingdom Metazoa; phylum Chordata; class Amphibia; order Anura; family Ranidae; genus Aquarana; species Aquarana catesbeiana. The sequence goes on along the minus strand of JBBHAA010000512.1, from coordinate 5,448,694 downwards.
GGTAAGGGGTGTATCAGACCATTTGCCCCTATTGGTTTCCTTGGTTGCCATGCCGGCTGCTGACTTGCCTAGGGCACCGTGGAAACTCAATGTGTTTTGGCTCAACTGATTTCCTTCCCATGAGTGGGTGTTGGCTGAGATCTCTGAGTTCTGGAGACGTCATGAAGATCATCCCAATTTAAGGTTAACGTGGGAGACATTCAAAGCGTTTCTCAGGGGAATATTGATCACTGTGGTTTCAGGCATTAAAACAAATGCTATTAAAGATCAGATGGAACAGTTGGTATGCCGGCTAGAGGCAGAATATATTGCAGACCCCTCTGACGCAGCTAGGGAAGTGTGGCTAGCTGCACAAGAGACGGTTGTTCGGATTACAGGAGAGGCGGCAGATAGGAAAAGATTTTTTAACAAGCAGGTCTTTTATGAGGAGGGAGAGCAGACAGGCCGCCTCTTGGCAAAAATAGTAAAGGCCTCCCAGACGACTCCATACATCGGGGTGCCGTTTTTTCAGGAACAGTGATTTTAACATTGCTTAAAGTGATACAATAAAAGTATAATATTCCTTAAAATTTCGTACCTGGAGGGTGTCTATAGTATGCCTGTAAAGTGGCACATGTTTCCCGTGTTTAGAACAGTCTGACAGCAAAATGACATTTCTAAAGGAAAAGAAGTCATTTAAAAGTGCTAGCGCTAGTTCCGGCTATAATGAATTGTCGGTCCGGCAATACACATACTGTAAAAGTTCATTGATAAAAATGGCATGGAATTTCCCCCCAAAATTAAAAAAAAAATGCCTGGAGATCCCCCTAAATTCCATACCAGGCCCTTCAGGTCTGGTATGGATTTTAAGGGGAAGCCCGCGCCAGAATTTTTAAAAAAATAGCGTGGGGTCCCCCCAAAAATCCATACCAGACCCTTATCCGAGCACAAAACCTGGTAGGCCGCAGGAAAAGAGGGGGGATGAGAGAGCGCCCCCCCTCCTGAACTGTACCAGACCACATGCCCTCAACATTGGGAGGGTGCTTTGGGGTAGCACCCCAAAGCACCTTGTCCCCATGTTGATGGGGAGAAGGGCCTCATCCCCATAACCCTTGCCTGGTGGTTGTGGGGGTCTGCGGGAGGGGGCTTTAACAAAGGGACCCCCAGATCCCGCCCCCCGTGTGAATTGGTAATGGGGTACAAATGTATCCCTACCATTTCACAAAAGATGTTAAAAAACACAAGAGACGGTTTTTGACAACTCCTTTATTAATTTCTTTTACTTTCCCCATTTCTTCTTCCATCTTTCTTCTGGTCTTCCTTCAGTGTTCTTCTTCCTTCATCTTCTTCTTCCCACGCGTCTTCCTCCGCTTCCTTCTCTGGTCTTCTCGTCCGGCATCTTCCTCCGGCTTCTTCTCTGCCTTCGTCCTCCACACGATCCACCTCAGTGGGAGTGTTCTGCTGTGTGACGCTTCTGTTGAGCTGAGAGTTCTTACATAATGGAGGGCGGGGCCACCCGGTGACCCCGCCACCCTCTGATGCACGGGGATATCCCTGTGGCTTTCTCCAAGTTGTCAGAGGGGAGCGGGGTCACCCATTTATGTAAACAGGGTGACTCCAAGGCAGATTGTGCACAGGACGAAGGCGGAGAAGAAGCAGGAAGAAGAGGCCAGAGGAGAAGACCAGAGAAGGAAGCGGAGGAAGACGCGGGGGAAGAAGAAGATGGAAGAAGAAGAAGAACACCGAAGGAAGACCAGAAGAAAAAAGATGGAAGAAGAAACGGGCAAAGAAGAAGAAATTAATAAAGGAATTGTCAAAAACCGTCTCTTGTCTTTTTTAACATTTTTGACACTTTTTTTGTGAAATGGTAGGGGTACCCGATTACCAATTCACATGGGGGGGCTGGGATCTGGGGGTCCCCTTCCAGATTCCGATAAGCCCCCCCGCATGCAGACCACCACAACCACCGGGCAAGGGTTGTGGGGATGAGGCCCTTCTCCCCATCAACATGGGGACAAGGTGCTTTGGGGGGCTACCCCAAAGCACCCACCCAATGTTGAGGGCATGTGGCCTGGTACGGTTCAGGAGGGGGGGCGCTCTCTCATCCCCCCTCTTTTCCTGCAGCCTGCCAGGTTGCGTGCTCGGATAAGGGTCTGGTATGGATTTTTGGGGTGACCCCACGCCATTTTTTTTTAATTTTGGTGCGGGGTTCCCCTTAAAATCCATACCAGACCTGAGGGGTCTGGTATGGATTTTGAGGGGGGCCCCCAAGCCATTTTTTAAAAAAATTTTGGCACGGGGTTCCCCATAATATCCATACCAGACCTGAAGGGCCTGGTATGGAATTTAGGGGGACCCCCACGCATTTTTTTTTTACATTTTGGTTCGGGGTTCCCCTGTGGGGAAATTCCATGCCATTTTAATTAATGAACTTTTATGTGTATTGCCGGACCGACAAATCATTATAGCCGGCGCTAGCACTTTTAAATGACTTTTTTTTTTGCTTTAGAAATGTCATTTTGCTTTCAGACTGTTCTAAACATGGGAAACATGCGCCACTTTACAGGCATACTAGAGACACCCCCCCAGGTACGAAATTTAAAGGAATATTACACTTTTATTGTTTCACTTTAAGCATTATTAAAATCACTGCTCCCGAAAAAATGGCCCTTTTTAAAACTTTTTTTGCATTGATACATGTCCCCTGGGGCAGGACCCGGGTACCCAAACACTTTTTATGACAATATCATGCATATAAGTAGGGATGAGCCGAACACCCCCCTGTTCGGTTCGCACCAGAACATGCGAACAGGCAAAAAGTTTGTTCGAACACGCGAACACCGTTAAAGTCTATGGGACACGAACATGAATAATAAAAACTGCTAATTTTAAAGGCTTATATGCAAGTTATTGTCATAAAAAGTGTTTGGGGACCTGGGTCCTGCCCCAGGGGACATGGATCAATGCAAAAAAAGTTTTAAAAACGGCCGTTTTTTCAGGAGCAGTGATTTTAATAATGCTTAAAGTCAAACAATAAAAGTGTAATATCCCTTTAAATTTCGTAGCTGGGGGTGCTATAGTATGCCTGTAAAGGGGCGCATGTTTCCCGTGTTTAGAACAGTCTGACAGCAAAATGACATTTCGAAGGAAAAAACCCATTTAAAACTACTCGCGGCTATTGCATTGCCGTACGACAATACACATAGAAGTTCATTGATAAAAACGGCATGGGAATTCCCCACAGGGGAACCCCGAACCAAAATTAAAAAAAAAATGACATGGGGGTCCCCCTAAATTCCATACCAGACCCTTCAGGTCTGGTATGGATTTTAAGGGGAACCCTGCGCCAAAAAAAAAAAAAAAAAAAACGGCGTGGGGTCCCTCCAAAAATCCATACCAGACCCTTATCCGAGCACGCAACCTGGCAGGCCGCAGGAAAAGAGGGGGGGACGAGAGTGTGGCCCCCCTCCTGAACCGTACCAGGCCACATGCCCTCAACATTGGGAGGGTGCTTTGGGGTAGCCCCCCAAAACACCTTGTCCCCATGTTGATGAGGACAAGGGCCTCATCCCCACAACCCTGGCCGGTGGTTGTGGGGGTCTGCGGGCAGGGGGCTTATCGGAATCTGGAAGCCCTCTTTAACAAGGGGACCCCCAGATCCCAGCCCCCCCCTGTGTGAAATGGTAAGGGGGTACTTACCCCTACCATTTCACTAAAAAATTGTCAAAAATGTTAAAAATGACAAGAGACAGTTTTTGACAATTCCTTTATTTAAATGCTTCTTCTTTCTTCTATCTTCCTTCATCTTCTTCTTCTTCTGGTTCTTATGGTTCTTCCTCCGGCGTTCTCGTCCAGCATCTCCTCCGCGGCGTATTCTATCTTCTTCTCCTCGGGCCGCTCCGCACCCATGGCATGGGGGGAGGCTCCCGCTCTTCTCTTCTTCTCTTCTTCATTTTCTTCTCCGGGCCGCTCCGCATCCATGCTGGCATGGAGGGAGGCTCCCGCTGCCCCGTTATTTAAGAACCGTCAGACGAGGAGACGCCGTCACACAGCGGGAGCCTCCCTCCATGCCAGCATGGGTGTGGAGCGGCCCGGAGAAGAAAATGAAGAAGAGAAGAAGAGAAGAGCGGGAGCCTCCCCCCATGCCATGGGTGCGGAGCGGCCCGAGGCGAAGAAGATAGAAGACGCCGCGGAGGAGATGCTGGACGAGAACGCCGGAGGAAGAACCAGAAGAACCAGAAGAAGAAGAAGATGAAGGAAGATAGAAGAAAGAAGAAACATTTAAATAAAGGAATTGTCAAAAACTGTCTCTTATCATTTTTAACATTTTTGACAGTTTTTTAGTGAAATGGTAGGGGTAAGTACCCCCTTACCATTTCACACAGGGGGGGGCGGGATCTGGGGTTCCCCTTGTTAAAGGGGGCTTCCAGATTCCGATAAGCCCCCCGCCCACAGACCCCCACAACCACCGGCCAGGGTTGTGGGGATGAGGCCCTTGTCCTCATCAACATGGGGACAAGGTGTTTTGGGGGGCTACCCCAAAGCACCCTCCCAATGTTGAGGGCATGTGGCCTGGTACAGTTCAGGAGGGGGGGCTCACTCTCGTCCCCCCTCTTTTCCTGCGGTCTGCCAGGTTGCGTGCTCGGATAAGGGTCTGGTATGGATATTTGGGGGACCCCACGCCGTTTTTTTTTTGGCACGGGGTTCCCCTTAAAATCCATACCAGACCTGAAGGGTCTGGTATGAAATTTAGGGGGACCCCCACATCATTTTTTTTTTAAATTTTCGTTCGAGGTTCCCCTGTGGGGAATTCCCATGCCAAGTTTATCAATGAACTTCTATGTGTATTGTCGGACGGCAATGCAATAGCCGCGAGTAGTTTTAAATGGGTTTTTTCCTTCGAAATGTAATTTGGCTGTCAGACTGTTCTAAACACAGGAAACATGCGCCCCTTTACAGGCATACTATAGACACCCCCCCAGCTACGAAATTTAAAGGGATATTACACTTTTATTGTTTGACTTTAAGCATTATTAAAATCACTGCTCCTGAAAAAACGGCTGTTTTTAAAACTTTTTTTTGCATTGATCCATGTCCCCTGGGGCAGGACCCAGGTCCCCAAACACTTTTTATGACAATAACTTGCATATAAGCCTTTAAAATTAGCACTTTTGATTTCTCCCATAGACTTTTAAAGGGTGTTCCGCGGCATTCGAATTTGCCACGAACACCCCAAATTGTTCGCTGTTCGACGAACTTGCGAACAGCCGATGTTCGAGACATGAGTTCGACTCGAACTCGAAGCTCATCCCTACATATAAGCCTTTAAAATTAGCACTTTTGATTTTGCATGTTCGTGTCCCATAGACTTTAACGGTGTTTGAGTGTTCGAACAAAGTTTTTGCCTGTTTGCATGTTCTGGATGCAAACCAAACAGGGGGTGTTCGGCTAATCCCTAGTGTCTACTGGCCTTAAGTACTTGGGTATTCAGGTCACATCAGAACCACTTGATTTTGTCTCCCTTAACCTGACCCCACTATTGAATAGGATTCGGGATAAGACAAAAATCTGGTCCCGCCTTAGAATGTCTTTGGTCGGAAGAGTCAATTTGATAAAGATGATTTTTATGCCCCAACTACTATATATGCTGCACAACACACCTATGGTGATTCCTCTGAAGATGTTTAGAATTATTAATTCCATTTTTAGAGGATTCATATGGCTAGAAAAACCCCCAAAGATACAACTAGAACAATTACAAAAGTCTAAGGAAACGGGAGACCTTGCCCTTCCTAATCCCTGGGCTTATTACTTGGCAGCTCAGGCGCAACATATAGCCCAGGCTATGCCTGAGGAGGCAGTAAATGAGGAGGAGAGCATACAATTTGAAACCATTAGGGCCCTGATGTGCTATGCCTCTGGTCATGACGACGTACCTACTGGTATGGAGGCCCTAGCATATGCAAAATCAAATAAACGATATATATTTCCAATAGGAGCATGTCTAAAGGGATGCAGGCCCAGCAGCTTTCCTCATTAGAGCCCTGCAGTTGCCCCAGCTGACTGATAATTAGACTCACTAAACACAGAGGAACAAACAGCGATTTCTTCCGAATAACAAAAAGTAGGAGTCTGTAAAAAAGGTTGTTATAATCCTTTCAATGTACATAGATCACCCAGAGGGATTTTTTTTTTAAAGCAGAAGTAAACCCATCCATAAACCAGTTTCACGTGCCGGAAATGTAACACTCACATTGGTTGTGTTCTCAACCAAAGTGTCAAACCATCCAATGGCTGGTGTCATAACTGATCACATGTGCAGCATCATAGCAGTTGTAGATTAAACAGAGGCAAAGATGGCAGCTTCCTTGGTTGAAAACTATAGGGGGGGTTTACTTACACTTTAAGGATTAGACAATGCTTTAGTCTGAACCTAGGTTTGGATCAAACTTTGGTTTTTGGGGGGTCCGGACAAAGACTCAAACTATTGCCTATTGAGCAGGAGCCGAGCATTTCTACACCTTTTATGTGATAGCTTCCTGCTGTCTCTGGTTCATATGGAGGAAATTTGCACCCACAGTATCCCTAGGAACCAGTGATATCACTCAGAATCACCGGCCATATATGTGCAATGACGTTGACGAAATATGGCCATGGTCATATTTCGTCAATGATGTCACCACCATCATCCCTCCCCTTCCCTTATAAAGCTGATGACAGCTTAGGGAACTCTCATTTGGCTATGTGTACTGTCGGGATCGGTAATGTCTCGTTAGAGTCAGTGGGCAGACGGCATTGTGCTATATGATGCATTGACAATGAGTGACATTTGTGGGGATTTTTATTTTTAAATAAGGGATATGTGAAATGTTGGGCTGTCTATTTCTAGGTTACAATGCTTTTTATTTGTGAATAAGTAGGACATTATGTACTCCATACAGAATAGTAGTACTATGTACTTTATACTCATTCACATAGGGGTGATGCCAGAATCTGGGGGCTCCCTCATCATTAAAGGGGCTTCATAATTCTGATAAGCTCCCAACCCACAGACCCACAAAACCATTATACAAACTATACCAAATTATACACCCCTTCCATGTTGATGACATGTGCCCTGATATGGTTCAGGGGGGTGCATGCTCATCCTCCCACCTTTACTGGCCAGACAGGCTGCATGCTCAGAATAAGGATCTGGTATGGATTTTTAGGAGGACCTCACACATTTTTTTTGTGGCATTCACAACAGTCTGGTAGGTATTTTGGAAGGGTCTCTGTGCATCTTTTTCATTCTTGCTGTAGGATGTGCTAAAGCAAAAATGACATTTACAAACAAGCAAAATGTACTTTATTGCCAGCTTCTTAAAAAAAAGAAAAGAAAACACACACACCCATCCAAATGTCCCCCAAAATACAAAGCAGACCCTCAGAGGGGTTTGTTTGCTGTCAAACAAGCTGTTAATGACTTGTATCTTGGGAAGCACTTTTTTCCTTTGTAGATGTCAGCAGCACTTTCTGTACATCACAGAGATGCCCCTTCACATGTAGGATTAGGATACTTTTAGGCCTCATTCACACAGGCATACCAATCTGTACAAGAGCCATCTTCACCCACATGGGACTGCATCCTAATCCATGCATCAGACCTGCACAGATGTACAGTGGGAGATGTGTTGGGACATCCACGCAGGTCTGTGCAACTGTCCAGCTGTCTTTCAGTTGAACATCCTGCTATTCTCATGGGTGTGAATGAGGCCTTCCTGACCAGAAGCCTTCTGAGATATGTGACGTGGATATCCTGGGAGGCTATGGGTGGCCGAGGGAATGTCACTCTTGCCTCTTCGATCTTCCTCTTGTTTATGTTATCTTGTAATGTCTTGTTTCCTAGCCCTGATGAAGAAAGAGTTATGAGCCCAAGAAACAAGTTGACTTTTTCTTCTGACTTCTTGTTATGAAACATAAAGCTCTACTGGGCTTAGAGAATTGCAGCACTGTCACAGTTTGCATTTTCTTTTAGGCAAGAAATAAGAAAGTAGAAGAGGAACACAGTAAAAAAAAAAAAAGTATATTTACTAAACTAATAAAAGAAAATTACATGAGATTGTATAAGGAAGAGTGTGAAGGAAGTGACTTTGAAAAAAGTTTTAATAAGGATGAAAGGTCTTGTTTATGTTCTATATAGTGCTTCTGTTTAGAAGAGAATATTCATCATGACAGAGAGATCCCAAAGGTTGCTGGAAAGGCAAAAGGTGTTGGTGAATCAGTAAAGGAATTTTCAAGGATTGAGCAGTAATAAACAGGATCATAAAGGGGGACAAAGTGCACACCTCACTACTAACACCACCAGACACCTCTGTATCAGCTTACAATTCAGATTTCTGATGGATACACTATGAACATTTATTAATGTTATAGAGCAGAAGGACCTACAACTAACAAGAGCAAACAGACACAAACCACAGCAGGACAACCTACATACTGCTGTAGAGACACCACTTCCAACACGCAACATCAGGAAAGGTATGAACTTACTAAGAATATTGTTGAGTTATGGGGTGCGCTTCATATAAGAGTACAGTGATGGTAACATCTTATCTTGATAGATTTCCATAAGTGTAAGTCTCACTTCTATGGCTATAGGTTATTCAGTTTTTACACATGAGCTCAAAAATGTTTAACACAGTAGTCTTTTTATGGTCCGGAATAAAAATATATTTTTTTACATTTTATTTTAGTTAGGGAAATATAAAATGATGCATATAAATATGTTTGGATTTCCATCCAGTTCCATTTAATATGTCTAACAGGATATAATTACCTGATTTAAAAAAAAAGCCTGTTGTTTCCTGGGCTGTTTTCATATTGCTCTGGAGTTTCAGTTTGGAGAATTAGTCTGAAAACAAGCAGGAAAACCCCTAATGCTTTGTCAGCCCCATGTTATGGGTGTAAAAAAATGTTAAATTTTAACTATTCCAGAGGATGTCATTGAAATGGTGTGAAGATGAACTCTGGCCTTCCCTTCAGTCTTGCACAGTTGTAACGACTCGTCTCCTGTACTCAAATTGCTTTCTCTGATTTTATTGCACACTGTGAGCTTGCTACAGTGTGCATTAGGAGCTGCAGCAAGTCAGACAGAGCCTCATTTCCTGGCTGGAGGCAATCCAGTATCATCTAGGCCTTTCCTCTTCAACATTACTATCCTGTCCCTTTCATTCATTGGATTTCAGTTCTTTCATGCATAGAGGCTCAGCATCACACCTATGGTGGTCTGCATGCAAATACAAAGTGTCTAAGGGTGCCCACTACTCTATGCTGACACCCACCCATCAAGGCATTTTGATATTTGCATTACTCCTCCCAAGAGACAGCCCACCGAGTACTGAGTGGCACAGCAACTCAGGGATGACATCATTTGGTCCAACATGAAGCATGTAATGAAAGCAGAAAGGTTTTTATTTAACAAAAATCCATTAGAAGTTTGGGAGGAACCAGGAAAGGCAAAATTTAAGGAGATTAAACTTCATCTTTAAGGCTTTGTGCAGACTAATAGAAAAATTCATTAAGGTTCATTTCCAATATGGATTTAAATATTTACCTGTTTTTGTATCTTCTTTCAGAGGAAAACAGCAATGAAACACTCAATTGGCATATTCTCCAGATCTGACAAAGGTGATTATGCCTGGCTGGTGACACTTTTCTCATCGAGGGACTTCAGCGATTGTGTTCAGGATGTGAGGTCCACCGTCATATCCAATAGTGGTTTTCATCAGTTTATTGATAATGCATCTCAGTGCTCTTTCGGGATTATATATCACACCAAGAAGAGAGGACGGGTCAGCATCACTGATATACCCGGATCACTCTACGACGAGGAACTGGACAGCCTGAATCAGTTACTTGGTAAAAGATATATTTACAGATTAATGCCCTGTACACACGGTCGGACTTTCCAACGGAATATGTGCGATCAGAGCTTGTTGTCAGAAATTCCGACCGCGTGTGGGCTCCATCGGACTTTTTCCATTGAAATTTCCGACACACAAAGTTTGAGAGCAGGCTATAAAATTTTCCGACAACAAAATCCGATCCTTTAAATTCTGATCGTGTGTGGACAAATCCGACGGACAAAGTGCCACGCATGCTCAGAATATATTAAGAGACGAAAGCTATTGGCTATTGCCCCGTTTATAGTCCCGACATACGTTTTTTACATCACCGCGTTCAGAACGATCAGATTTTCCGTCAACTTTGTGCGACCGTGTGTATGCAAGACAAGTTTGAGCCAACATCCGTCGGAAAAAAACGATGGATTTTGTTGTCGGAATGAATAATAAGTTAAAAGTACGGGCTCAGGAGATGGAGGGTTGCAGCCTCCCCCTAATTAGTTCCCACTGGGAGCTATTAAAGTATATAAAGAAAAAATGGGGAAATGGCGCTACCCTATTATGACACAGTATTTAAATTGCAATTGCAGTGAAAATAAAAATCAAAATAAAAGTAAAAATGAACATGATAAAATTAAATAGTGCAAAACCCAGTGAAATTAATAAATGTTAAAGTAGGTACCATATACGTGCATGAAGGTATTTTAAGCATACAGTATTTTAAATCACAGCTATGCTAATTATAAAAAACCATAAAGTTATTACAGTGTATCACCCCTTGGGGCAAACAACAGTGATAATAGATATTGAAGTGTATAATCAATGTGTATATTCAATCCAATATTTTGTGTTTCTAATGAGATGAGCAGTGAAGCATCTACTAAACTAGTTCCGGAAAGTCCATGTATGTGTGTAATTGTATAATTAAACCACACATTGACTCATGTGAAGTGTATAAACAAGATCTGTATGAAATCCAGACCAAGTGTGTATACGGTTATATAATTATTAGTAACCTCGTTTATAGTGTATGTAACAAAGTCTATAAGAAAAAGCAAAGTCTCTGTGAAAAAACAAACAAAGTCTCTGCTAAAAAAAACGGAGCTGAGATCCCACCATATGCAATCCAAATGAAAATAAAGATAAAAACTGTGACTTCTGTGCTCATAAAGACTGGTGACTCCAAGTGCTCCCCCAATGTTCCCCCACTCACCAGAAGCAATCACCCCTGCAGGGGTAATGGGCATAGAGTGGGTGTCTTGGGATGGATGTCCCCTTAGATGTCCCGCTTGTACTCCGCTCCTCCGTAGGTTTGCACCAGCAATCCGGTTGAAGATTCCCGGCAAACGTCCCAGAGCTGGGCTCCTCCGTAACTCACCACCACCAATCTGTCTTTTCCTCCACACAAAAAGAAACAGGGAGCTTCCGTAGTGAAGTATATCTAGTTTATTTAAAAAGTATATAATCCATAAAACAATAGACCCAGTGCAGCACAGCTATAGACAAGAATGAGACCGGGAAGCTAGTCCTAGCATGCGTCCCAGCTTGCGTTCCAGCCAGAGCTTCCAGGTGTGACGTGTGAGCGTGACTCCGCCTTACGCGTTTCGTCATAGGACGTTTTCAAAGACGGCCGTCTTCATTTTTACTTTTATTTTGATTTTTATTTTCACTGCAATTGCAATTTAAATACTGTGTCATAATAGGGTAGCGCCATTTCCCCATTTTTTCTTTATATACTTTGTTGTCGGAATGTCCGATCAATGTCCGACCAGGTGTACAGGGCATAAGAGAAGGTTAGACTAACTGATAAATATATAGGGGAGAGGAGAGGATATAATTCTAGAGGGGAGGTGAGAAGAGAGGATGAGAGGAAGAGAAGATATGATTCTAGAGGACAGGATAGGAGAGAAGTGGAGATATCACGTACCTGGTAGAAGAGCCTGATATGATGAGGAAGGCCTTCCTTACACCTCTGACTCAATAGTGTAGACAGGAGGCACAAGAGTACAGAGTGGCATGAGTGCTTGTAAGTCTTGCTAGCAGCAGGGTAGGTGTCCACGCTGGGCATCAGAAGTCATCAGAAGGCTTCAGTAAGCAGGCAAGCAGGTGAGCAGCTAGTACTGGTGACAGCAGGCAGAGTAGCAAAGTCAGGCAGGCCGGGTCATACACAGACGGATGGATTAGATACAGGGCACAGGCAGGAGCGTAATCAGAAAACAAGCTGGGTCTGGAACCAATCACTAAAGTAGGAGCCAATGGAGCAGACAGAAGTGGAGGTCAGGGGACAAGTCAAGGTCAGTGCAAGTGGAGTTCAGAGAATGGTCAAGACAAGCCGGGTGACAGGTCAGCAACTGGAATCAGGATATAGAATCACGGGTCACAGGAGGCTGAAGACAAATCATCACTGATCCTGAGCACTGGCTGAGTTTAAATAGCCTGTCACATCTGTCACACTCACAGGTACACATAAGCACTGACACTCATGATAATGCAGAAGGGCATTAGCCAGTGCCCGATTCCTGTGAGCACAAATAGGAACATGTATTAGCCTGTGCAAAAAATCCACCAAGAGGAGTTATTTTGTCTATTGGCAAGCATTTCCTTACAGTGGAGGAGAGAAGGGAAATGAGAAGGAAGAAGACAATAAAGAAAAGAGGAGTGGAGGGATCAAGTGGAGAGGAAGGAAGAGAAAGGATGAAAAGGACAGGAGGGAAAGAGAGGAGGAATGGTGAGGGGAAAAGTGATGGAACAAGAATGTGACTAATATGGTTGATACTTGTGTGCAACCACAGGGAGAAACAATGTGATTGTGGTGATTGATGATGTGGAGGACAGCAGCCATGAGGAGAAGATTCGGATCCTGAAGCTTCAGCCCACTATTGAGAAACTGGCCTGTGATTTGCTTCTCATTTCAAAAACAGAAAAAAACAACAATAAAACCCTAATTACAAAACTGAGAAACTTGATAGCTTCTACTTCAGGTATGAGGAAAAAGTAAAAAAAAAACAATGAATAAAAATAAAATATTTTACAATACATACAAAAAAGCTAAATATAATAAAATATATTCAATTGTGTATTACATGAAATCAAAAATTGTAGACATAAATAAAAGTAAAAAAATATTTTTTTTAAAAAGTGGGAAAACAGGTTTGACCAATTGGATTGGACTGTCAGTATCAGAAAATTGGTTTGCATTTAACAAAAACATATCAATTAAACATTTTGTACATTGTTTCCTGTCCTATGATTTTCATATTAAAACATATTCTCTTTGTTTCACACATGTACAGTGGTACATGAAAGCAGCAACTACGGAGGTCCTGATCCTCATTACAGCAGACACAATCTGGAGGAAACTCTCACAGACACCAATAAAACAAAGTGCAAAACTGAAGATTCAAAACCACTGCATGGTGACAAGAGTCCCAACACAAAATCAACACATGAGATTTTAATACCACGTAGCAGCAAGAGTCAAAAAATGCCATCCAGTATTGAGAACTTAGAGACATGGGACAGCTCTGAGACTGAGTATATCTTTGAGAATATCTATGAGGACATCTATGAGACTCCTGATACACGGATCAAAGACAAACCTACGCCACAGTTGCTTAATCGAAAGTCTACAGTTTGGTACTTTTCAGAAAATTCAGAGAAGCTGACCAACAATGAATGCCAAAAGGATGAATTCAGCAGTAAAACTTTAAAGATAGGGTTAAATTCTGAGAGTTTGGAGAAACTGCCTAGCAAAGGTTTCCCAGTGACCCAACTCAACAATGACACTTCTAGGATACTGTACAGAATTGAGAGTTCAAATAAACCACCCATTGATGAATTCTCCAAGGTCCATTCACACAATAAACCTTCTGAGATTGGGCACACCTATAAAAGTTCTGAAACAAAACACAACCATGAAAGATCAAAGGAACTATGTGATAATATTGACTCACAGTGCAAAGATGGGAGCCTTGTCACACCATTAAGAGATAAGTGTTCTAAGCAACTATCTTCACAAAAAAGCACTAAAAGTCAGTCCAACAATGGGTGGACCTGATTATAAGCTCCATGTAGCTCTGTGGACAGGTGGATGTAAACTGACTTGTGTCCGTAAACACCCACCTACCTCCGAGTCTGTCCAGGCCTGGAAGAAAGCAATTGAAAAAGATGCTGTCTCTTTCCATTTTTCTTGACCTAAATGTGACAGATCAGAGGTAGCTTGATGTAAACACCCAATGTTACCAACCTACCAGATTGAGATTTACTGACACAACACCCAACATTTACTGGCACAGCCAACTTTTTACTGGCATTTCCAAAAGTTACAAACAGGGGTGGACTGACAACTCATGGGGCAATAGCAGATCGTGGGGCCCCCAGGTTTAACCACTTGCTTACTGGGCACTTAAACCCCCCTCCAATTTTCAGCTTTCAGCGCTGTCACTCTTTGAATGACAATTGCGCTGTCATGCAACACTGTACCCAAATTACATTTTATCATTTTTTTTTACACAAATAGAGATTTCTTTTGGTGGTATTTAATCACCACTGGGGTTATTTTTTGCTAAACAAAAAAGATGGGAAATTTTGAAAAAAAAAAAGTTTCATAGTTTTTTATAAAATTTTGCAAACAGGTAATTTTTCTCCTTCATTGATATGCGCTGATGAGGCGGCACTGATAGGCTGCACTGGTGGGCACTGATAGGCTGCACTGATGGGCACTGATATGCACAGATAAGGCGGCACTAATATGCACAGATAAGGCGGCACTGATGGCCACTGATAAGATGGCACTGATGGGCCCTTATGGGTGGCACTGATGGGCACTGATAGGTGTTACTGATAGGTACCACTGATAGATGGCACTGATGGGCACTGGTAGGTGACACTGATGGGAAGCACTGTTGATGAGGCACTGATTGGTGACATTGATAGGTGGCACTGTGGGCACTGATGGGTGGCACTGTGGGCACTGATGGGCGGCGCTGGTGGGCACTGGTAGGTGGCACAGTTGGGCACAGATGAGCTGGCGGCTGCTCTCCTTGATCGGGACCTATGTCCCTCTGACAGCTGCTGGTGATTGGCTTTTTTTTTTTCTCCTCACGCTGTCAGCATGAGGATAAAAAATACAGCTGACATTGGCTGACAGCTGATCACGTGGTAAGGGGTCAGGATCGACCCATTACTCTGATCTGTGATCCAGCGAGTCTCATAGAATCGCTGATCACAGAGCGTGCCACGCGCACCCTGCAGGGGGCATGCAGGCTGCTCGAGCAAAATAGACGTCCTCCTGGCAAAGTAGATCTGCGCTGTAGCAGTCATTCGGCTATAGCGCAGATCTGAAGCTGTTAAAGATGGCCACCACGCAGCAGCCATCTTTATGATGCAACATTAACGTGACCTGCGGTGTGCATAGCATGCTGTGGCACACAGTATGTGTGGCTAAACTATGCTGCGTATTTAGTGTGGCTTTTTAATCTAATTAGAAATTTTAGTCTGATTTTCTACATTTTTTTATTCTAATGTTCAATTAATTTTAATATGTTTTTTTACATTCTTCTCACAATGCTGTTTGGGGGGGCGCTTTGATGAAGTATCAGGGGTCTAAATAGACCCCCCAAGTCTCATTTATGAAACAGAGAAAGGGACTGAGGACAAATCCACAATCCTTTTCTCTGTAGCCTCAGCTGCACTGCAAATGAATAAACAGAAGACAGAGGCTCCTGCCAATTCATGAACTGAAGCATAGAAAACACAAATACCTGCAGCTGCTGCCAGTGGTAAAGGAAAGGAGGGGGCACTCTGGAGGAAATAAGGGGGCACTTTAGAAGCACCAAGGAAATCTCTGGAGGAGTTAGTACCTTTAGAGTGCCCCCTTACATCCTCCTGTAGAGTGCCCCCCGTATGTTCTGCCCTTCCAGGGTGCCCCTATTTAACCACTTGCCTACTGGGCACTTTTATCCCCTTCTTGCCCAAAGTGCTGTCACACTTTAAATGACAATTATGCGGTCATGTAGCACTGTACTCATATGAAATTTCTATCATTTTTTTTCACACAAATATAGCTTTCTTTTGGTGGTATTTAATCACTGCTGGGTTTTTATTTTTTACTAAACGAAAAAAAGACCAACATTTTTTTTCATAGTTTGCTATAAAATTTAGCAAACAGGTAATTTTTCCCTTTCACTGATGTGTGCTGATGAAACTGCACTGATAGGCGGCACTGATGAGGAGGCACCGATGGGCACTTGAAAAATAAATAGCAAAAGCCGTTTATGGGTGGCACTGATAGGCTCCACTGATGAGGCAGCACTGACGAGGAGGCACTGGTAGGTGGCACCACTGATTGCAAGCACTGGAGGGCACTGATTGGCAACATTGGTGGGCACTGTTGGGACTGCACATATCAGTGTAGATGTCCCTTTTACAGGACCTGGTTATTAGTTCTCCTCTCCTTTCCTCATGTGGCCAGGCCAGCAAGGGAGCCAGATGTACCTGCTGCTCACCTACAGCAGAGTGCAGGTAGCAGGGCCAGAATTTGTAATGACAGACCAAGCTATTGCTGAGCAAAGACAGGTGCTCTTAATGTCCCCCCACCCCAATCCTATTGTGGTGTTTGAGGGAGCTCAGGGAGATTCACAGAACACAGGGGTGGGAGATGTGCTGGCTGGAATGCTGAGAAGGAGCCAGTGCAGTGACCTCTTATCAAGCCTGAGAAGAGGAGGGGGAGAGCACGGGAAGGAACACAGAGAAACGTGCAGTGGCTGGGCCTACCGAGAGACCAGAAGAGACAGTAGCTGGCCGGAACGGACTTCACCTCCTTCATCAATCACAGGGAGAGGAGGGGTGAGCACGCAGGAAAGATCACAGAGGCATCTGTGCTGTGGCTGCAGGGCTACAAGAGACAGTGACAGGCTGGATTGGTGTGAGAGCGGGGGTACTCACAGCTCTTAGGCCCCTTTCACACTGAGGCGTTTTTCAGGCGTTTTAGCGCTAAAATTACCGCCTAAATACCACATGAAAAACGCCCCCCATGTATCTCAGTGTAACCTTTCACACTGAGGCGTTGTGCTGGCTGTGCGTTGGAAAAAATCCTGCAAACAGCTTTTTTGGAGCATCTTTGGGGCGCATAAAATAGCGCTGTAAAAACGTCTATCCTAATTGAAATGAATGGGAAACGCTGTAAAACCGCAGTAATACCACTTTAAAACCGCCCAGAAGCTGTGGGGAAGGTCACATGACTGCATGGTCACATGGTCACATGGTCAGGTTTGCTGACGCTTAAAAAACGCTATAAAAACGCGATTAAAACGCATGGGCGTTAGTGCTATTTTTACCGCTAACGCGGTTTTAAAGTGGTATTACTGCGGTTTTACAGCGTTTCCCATTCATTTCAATTAGGATAGACGTTTTTACAGCGCTATTTTATGCGCCCCAAAGATGCTCCAAAAAAGCTGTTTGCAGGATTTTTTCCCTCAAACACCACAATAGGATTGGGGTGGCGGCAAAAACGCAGGAAAACCACGCTAAAAACGCTCATCGTTTTTACCGCGGTTTTGCAATGCCTCAGTGTGAAAGTAGCCTTATAGTTATGCCCAAAGTAGTGCTGGAGGGAGAGAAATGTCAGCAGGGTACGTGCAGTATCCGGGAAACCTGCAGATCGGGGGTATATGCTGACAGACAGCAGAGCTCTCTCTCTCTGTCCCCTCTGGATGTTTGGCAATAGTCAGGGGCGGGCCCGCTGCTGATCTCCGGGCCCTCGGACAGTGCCTGATATGCCCGAATGGTCAGTCCTCCCCTGGTTACACACTTACAGTTTTAAGTGCAAATTTGGGTATTTAGGCTACAAACAAGTACAATATGCAATTTGCGATTTGATTTAAGGTGGATATTAAGACTAAAAACATATTTCTTATTTTTTTTTATATACTGTACATCATTTTCAGTCATAGAAGTTGTAGTAGAGAAGTGGCAAAGGAATTAAGCATACTCAGAAGTAAAATGTGACACTTATGCCGCATACACACGACCGTTTTTTCCGTCGGAATGAACTTTCAGATGGAGTTCCGACGGAGCTCCACTGAAACTGTCTTGCCTACACACGATCACACCAAAGTCCAACAGTCTAGAATGCGGTGACGTACAACACGTACGACGGGACTAGAAAAGGGAACTTCAAAAGCGAGTAGCCAATAGCTGCCATCTCGTACTTGCTTTAGAGCATGCGTCGTTTTTGGTCCGTCGGAACAGCATACAGACGAGCGGTTTTCCCGATAGGAACTGGTTCTGGCGGAAAGATTTAAAACAATTTCTATTTCTAGGTCCGTCAGAATTTTCGAAAGAAAATGTCCAATGAGGCCCACACACGATCGGAATGTCCGATGAAACGATTCCATCAGACTTTTCCTGCCAGAAAGTCCGCTCGTGTGTACGCGGCATTAGGGTTTTTACAGCCAAACTGCTCCTTGTAAACACAGAAATACGGAAGTCACACATTGCCAGTAGTAGAATCAATTATACTGTATTTAGCATTAATAATTATTTCTATCAGATACACTTTACATATAAAAAACAGGCAAGTTTTCTAAATATTTTGCTTTGGTTTTGAATTAAGATTCCAGTTGGACCTTGCTAAAGTGTTCTATTACCTTTTACAGAATGTGCAAAGAATATTTTTTCTCCTCAACTAAGTGATCCTTTGAAATGCAAGCTTTGTGGGAAGGTAATGCTTACACATCATTTTTGAATTTGTGTATCCTAGCATATGTTTGCTTTTTCCTTCATGTTTTGAATGCTTGCACAGTTCCACTAGGCTTTTTTGTGTGGTTGGACAGTTGGCAGAGAAGAAGTCCTCCCCAAATATCTACATCTGTAATAGTTTCCCCGTTGCTTAGTCTGTGCATGACCCAGTTGATAATGTATCTCCTTCTGGCACTACAGGTAGACACCAAAGTCTAATGCCCCGTACACACGGTCAGACTTTGTTCGGACATTCCGACAACAAAATCCTAGGATTTTTTCCGACGGATGTTGGCTCAAACTTGTCTTGCATACACACGGTCACACAAAGTTGTCGGAAAATCCGATCGTTTTAAACGCGGTGACGTAAAACATGTACGTCAGGACTATAAACGGGGCAGTGGCCAATAGCTTTCATCTCTTTATTTATTCTGAGCATGCGTGGCACTTTGTCCGTCGGATTTGTGTACACACGATCGGAATTTCCGACAACGGATTTTGTTGTCGGAAAATTTTATCTCCTGCTCTCCAACTTTGTGTGTCGGAAAATCCGATGGAAAATGTCCGATGGAGCCCACACACGGTCGGAATTTCCGACAACACGCTCCGATCGTACATTTTCCATCGGAAAATCCGACCGTGTGTACGGGGCATAACACTTAAAGTAGGTAAGAGTTTTATCCTGTTATGATTTTATTTTATTTTTTTGTTTACAAACTTTTTAATTAGGTACAAATAGTGGTACAAAATGGGTTATCATAAATTGAGAGAAATACAGATTAAAGAATCATCATTACAATAAATCATGTTGATATGTACAATGGTTGAACAATTCCTGTTACATATAATTCAAGTATTCTTAAATGAGTTATTGATACTGAAAATTATTTATTCAGAGTTTATAAATTATATATGTTTTGCATGAGTAAACCAAGGGTTCCATTTTTTGTCAAATATATGTTTTGTATTGTTTAGGGTATGGAATATTTTTTCCATAAGGAGGATATTGTTGATTCTTGTTTTTAATTGGGATAAAGGTAGTGTGGATGATTTCCAGTGGTATGCGATAAGCCAGTGAATGGAAACGCATATTGTGTGAACCAGTCTCATGTGATAAGTATTTAGACCTATGATAGGGTGAATAAAAGACAGTTGGAGAGAGTGAGACTAATGTTATTTTCAGAAATTATGGATGCAAAACCCTCAAGTATTTTCTATATCTGAGAAACCCTTTCACAATCCCCAAAAATATGGGAGAATGATCCGGTGGAGATGCATCCTTTGAAACATGTATTGCCCTGTACACACGGTCGGACATTGATCGGACATTCTGACAACAAAATCCATGGATTTTTTCCGACGGATTTTGGCTTAAACTTGTTTTGCAAACACACAGTCGCACAAAGTTGTCAGAATTTCCGAACGCGGTGACGTACACCACGTACAACGAGACTATAAAAGGGCGCTTCAGTACCAAGTGCGGCACCCTTTGGGCTCCTTTTGCTAATCTCGTGTTAGTAAAAGTTTGGTGAGAGACCATTCATGCTTTTTCAGACTCGTGGTTTTCAGATCGTATTTCTGCTGTTCAGTTTGTGCTTGTGGGTTTGTATCTGGTCTTCAGTGTGTGCAGCGAGTTCCCATTGACTTGTCATTGTGTTCTTGTCCATTCGTTACTGATTTCCAGGTCGCTCTTCACAGGCCTTGCTGTTCTTCAGTGCGTTCTGTTACTTCGTTCTGACTAGCTGACCGTTTTCTAGCCATGTTGCGTGTACGTACTGTACTCATCATAGAGTTCATGCTGTGCGGGTTGCTTGGTGTTGGGGTCCTTACTTTGACACAAGCCCAGTCCATGAACAGGGTGAGGAGGAGTTCATGGACCAAGAATTGGTTGCTCCAGCGTGGCCAGTTCTGTCACATGCCTTTGCTCCACGAGATCCGTGAGAATAATCCTGATGATTTCAGGAACTTTCTCCGGATGACGGACCCTGTATTTCACCGTTTGTTGGCTTTGCTGACCCCTTATATCAGCAGGCAGGATACCTGCATGAGGCAAGCCATCACTCCGGAGCAGAGGCTAGTCGCCACGCTGCGGTACTTGGCGACAGGGAGAAGCCTGCAGGACCTCAAGTTCTCGACAGGCATCTCCCCCCAGGCTCTGGGGATCATTATCCCAGAGACCTGTTCTGCCATCATCTAGGTCCTGCAGAAGGAGTATATTAAGGTAAGATTTATCCTTTTACATCTAATTTTATTGTATTTAATGTTTGCTAATGTATTGTATTTCTTTCCTCATTCCCTAATTACCATGATTGTAATATGCTGTGAATGTCCCCGTTGTCCACATGCATGCTGTTTTTTATTTTTTTATTTTTTTGTCCTTCATACATATTTGCCTTCACTTACCTCCCCAGCATGCTCTCCTGGGCCTATATCCACCTTGTCTACTCAATTAACAATGTATTTTGTCAGCTCCATAGTAGTGCTTTACCTTAAACACCCCCTAAAATTTGTAAAAATGTGATTTGTGCTTTAAATTCTGGCAGAATGCCAGAGGTTTTTTTTGGGGTCCCAAAATCATTTGGAACCCTCCCTCCCCCCAACTGTTAACTCAGCTGATACCAATCCTCTATCTATCCTCAGTCCTCTATCTGCTGACTTTGCCAAACCCATACACACTATACCCATCTCTTTTGTGGTCATATTTCTGGATGAATTCCTCAAAGCATGTAGTGCAAGGGCCTGCCTGAATACTTTCAAATGGTACTGTTTAAAGTTTTTGTATCCTATTATTATCTTGATATGTAATAGCAGAATGTAAAAATGTGCCAAAATGTGTACAGTGTGTATTTATATCTTTGTATTATGACACTTCTTACCTGTCCAGTGGGCTGCCAATAGTGTAAATAAGGAGGGGCTAGCCAAAGTAATACAAATTATTTAGGCATTCATCTCTCAATGAAGTGGAGAGGGTTACCTAGCCAAAGCACCCCCCCCTAAATTTTTTTAAATGGCCCATGAGCGGGGGGGAGGAATCTGATAGGTGGACTTTATACCTTTGTCTTTAAATACTCCCTAAAATAAATGTTATACTGATGTTGGCCAAGAATGTTTGTGTCTAATCTGCTTTCAATGTTTATGTGCAAAATGATTATTTTTTGGTTCTTGTTTGACTCCACAGTTTCCTTCCAACCCACAGGAATGGCAGACTGTGGCCTCCCACTTTGCCCAGCGGTGGGACTTTCCTAACTGCGGAGGGCAATTGATGGGAAACACGTCCACATCGTCCCACCACCCAACTCGGGGTCATACTATTACAACTACAAGGGGTTCAATAGTATTGTGATGTTGGCAGTGGTGTCGGCTACTTACGAGTTCCTGTATGTGGACGTGGGGAAGAATGGCCGGATGTCAGCTGGTGGAGTCATCGCCCACACGGAGTTCTACAGGCGTCTCCAGAATGGCAGCTTGGGCTTGCCACCTCCAGAAGACAATGCGGAAGGACTCCCATTTGTCTTCATTGCGGATATAGCGTTTGCACTGGGGGACCATCTTATGTGGCCATTCCCTATGAGGACCCTCACCCTGGACCAGAGGGTTTTTAATTACCGGCTGGCCAGAGCCAGAAGAGTGGTGGAGAACACGTATGAAATAATGGCCAGCCTGTTCTGCCTATTTCTTACACCGATATACATGGCGGAATATAAACTCAATCACATCATCCTAGCTTGCTGTGTTCTCCACAACTTTTTAAGGAGAAATTCTTGGAACTATGCTGGCTCAGTTGGGCCAGAAGCCGGAATTAATATGAATGAACCAACCCTGATGGCGCTTGAAGCTGGCCGTCCTGGCTTGCCCCCTCAGAGTGCCCGCGAGGTCCGTCTAAGATACATGGAATACTTTGCGGGTAGGGGGGCCATCAATATGCCAGACAATGTCTGAGACATTTTTTAAATAAAAATATATTTTAAACTGAACACATATTTGCTTAGATTTACTGCTTGGCTTTCTTTTAGCTGACCATGACTGAAATTTGGGGAGCCCTGAAAATGGCGTGATTGTATAAAATTATAAAGCACTGTTGGGTGTTATTTACTAAAGGAAAATACACTTTGCACTACAAGTGCACTTGAGACTGCACTGAAACTGCACTTGTAGTGCAAAGTGGAGTTGCCTTTAGTAAATAACCCCCATTGTCACTGAAAACACCAACTTTACAACAAAAAAATGCTTTTGAGCATTGAAAGAAGAAGCCACACATTGTTGATTCTCAATCTTTTTAATCAAAGCATAATCACATGTGCATTTCTAAAAGGTTTTTAAAACAAACCAACATGTTTGTTGTATACCAATTTTTTAGGTCCCATTAAAAAGTAGAAATTGCCTTTTAAGATAAAACAGGCATGTTTAAAACCAAAAAAAAAAATACACAACTCTGGAACTTACAAAGTTCAACTTTTATAGAAAGTGAAGGCAATATCAGACATGAGTATTTATAAACTGTGTTTGATATTGCGTTCAGCAGATGGGGTGAAGTCACCCCTGGAAAAGCCAAATTGCTGAATGTCAACATGTGCTAGCTGCCATCATGGGGGATCAAGGGACGTATTTTGTGGGTGCAACCCCTTCCTCTCAGCTAATTTATTATTGAGGAAGGGGTTGAACCCCCAAAATGCGTACATTGATCTCCCGTGATGGCAGATAGCACATGTTGACACACTGTGTGCATCTTCAAAATTTGGCTTTTCTATAATATGTCACAAAATTTTCACAAAATTGTCAGAAAAACAAAAACACAAAGCAGAAATAAGTTAGGGATTTCTAGGGGTTTTAAATTCCCCCTAAAACATCAATGATGTTCTTCATTTTGTTTTGAACATCATTGATGTTTTGCTTGATGTTTTCCAAGTCCCTATTACACCCCATTATCTCCCCGATGAGGATCTGGGCACTTTCACTGGTGAAATGACCTTCTTCCACAACATCACAATCACCTAAAAATATATAAAAAACAAAAACACCATGTATTATAAATATGCAGGCATCCATCTCTTACCTGAGCCTGTGGTCGCAGACACTCACCTGTTGTGGTGACAATTTCCACCACGTCTCCCTCCTCCTCCTCTGGTTGGGTTTGGGGGATTTCCACTTCTTCCTGAGGTGGGGGGTCTGTTGTCTCCTCTGATGAGTGGTGTCCTCTGAGTCTTTTATCCCCTATGTAAAAAAAATAGGTATACTTAGCACACAGATATTTGATGGCAGAAATCGGAATCTGAAACATTGCTTGGAAGTGGGGTACAATTGTCTGTTTTGGCAGAGTTCCAAGATGAAGCTTGAATACTTGCCTGTTTTGTACAAGCTTCACAGATGTAGCCCCCCCTATAGTATACACTGGAGCACCTGTGTGGGCCCCCTAATTAAAATGGTGTTCTTGTGTCCCACACTAGTGCTCCAGTGTCCAGATGTGAAAACAACTGCTCAGTGTCCTCTCCTTACACATAATCTAGTTTGCATTTCATTCTAGTTACTAACCCATATAGACAACAAACTTATTTTAAGAGAAGTAGGCTAGAAAAAATGCATTGAAATGCATCTGGACAAAACAGGGTGTTTTATTGGGCGAACGAACAATATTTCCTATGAACAAATAATGTGTCCATGGCCATGAAAGTTGCCATTTTAAACTGTACAACAGTAAAGAAAAGCACATGGAGCAGCATGAACATTATAAAAATACCGAATAGGAAGACAGGACAACTACTTACTTTTTTGTAGCACTCTCCTGATCCTTCTATACTGATCGTGCTCCCTGATTTTGAGGTCCGACCACCGTTTCCTCAGTTGATCCTTGGATCGCCGCACCCCAAAATGCCGGTGCAGACTCTTCACAACTTTCGCCATGATCTTGGCCTTTCTGACATTGGGGTTGGGGTAAGGTCCATACTTCCCGTCATAGTCGGCCCTCTTCAGTATGTCGACCATCTCTACCATCTCCACAAAGGACATATTTGAGGCCTTAAATCATCTCCTCCGGGATCCTGACATTTCTGGCTCCGGGCTTTCCTCCTCCTCATTGCTGTAATTAGCACGCACCTGCTCTGTCTCCACAAATGTGCTCTTCCCCACTGCTCCGAATGAGAAGGGGTGGGGAATAGACTAGAAAGAATGTCAGGGGCAGGCGGAGTTTCACAGTGTATATAAAGCGTAACATGCGTGTGTCGTACGTACGATCTGAGCGGAGGAAGGAGTATAGGAAGCGCCGATCATGATAACGAAGGTAACATTTAAACTTGGGCCTATACTGCTTAGAGATTGAGGCCTATATTGGGACAAGATTAGGAGACTTTAGCCTGACATTAGGGTTTGTCTTGTGTTGTGTCTTGCAGAGAAAATGGATATATTGAATGATCAGGACTTTATCCCTATATTCATTGATATGTTCAGGGAGCTGCCCTGTCTGTGGCAG
The DNA here is from genome assembly GCA_037953035.1 of Aquarana catesbeiana. Classification (NCBI taxonomy): domain Eukaryota; kingdom Metazoa; phylum Chordata; class Amphibia; order Anura; family Ranidae; genus Aquarana; species Aquarana catesbeiana. Next base: position 5,423,629 of record JBBHAA010000512.1, on the reverse strand, counting down.
GTAAACCAACCACATTATAAGAATCAAACAAAGAGGAAGGCAGCGCTGGATAAATTGCTGGAATTTGTGAAGCCGGTGATCCCAACGGCAGACATCACCTATTTGAAGGCCCTAATTGGTGGCATGAGGAGCACTTATCTAAGGGAGCGCAAGAAGGTCCAGGATTCCCTGAGATCAGGAGCTGCAGAAGATGACATTTATGTCCCCAGGCTGTGGTACTATGACAGACTGCATTTTCTGGCAGGTCAGACTGAACCCAGGCCAGCACTCTCCAGTCTTCCTTCAACGCTTCCTTTCCCCCCCCCCCAGCTGAGGCTTCAGATGCCCAACCTGGGCCTTCCAGGCAGCAACATGTGGAGGAGCCAAGCTTGAGCCAGGTATAGCATTCTTCAAAATATTTCTGTTGGTCAAATTAATGATGTTAAATCTATGTTAGTTTGGATTCCTAATTTCTGGTTGTGATTGATGAACCAAAAACTAAAACGATGTCCCTTTTTCATACACAGGAAAGTCTCAGCCAGGAGGTGGCCGGGCCAAGTAGCCTGCCCGATACCCAGGTCCCTCCCCTCCACCTTCAACCAAAAAGTGTCAGGAAGAGGAGTAACATGAAGGAGGCAGCAATTTGCCTATTTTGGAAGGCTACTGCGGCCCTCAGAACCCCCACAGTGTTCAAGGGGACTTTGCATACATAACAGCCTGCAAAACGCTGGAAATGGAGGAGGACCAATGCCTAATATGTGAGTATCTCATCTTCCAAGCACTAAATAAGAAGTTGAGGGGCCTACTCACAAGCCAAAGCCATGTTTGTGAGCTCAACCATGGTCCTCCTCCTCCAGGTCCTCCTCCTCCTCCTGCCACACCTCCAACACCAGAGCCACAGCCTGGAAGGAAGCGTCTAAGGAAGACCAGAGAGTGATGGCCCTGGGTTCAGTCTGGTCTTACAAAAGATGCAGGCTCTTGTATGACCGTAGCCTGGGGACAATACATGTCATCTGCTGCTGTTCATGATCTCTTGGACTTCTGGACCAGATTGTACTCCCTTATTTATGGACTCCTCAGGCCACCAATTTGGCATTAAAATAGTTAATGTGTGCCCTGGGGGCCAAAGGCTTCGCCAATTTCTGCAGTTTATCCAGCGTTGCCTCCCTCTTTGTTTAGTTAGGACCCCTTAATAAAGGTATTTTTATTTCTATTATACTTGCCTATGTGTGTTTTCCTTCAAAAAGGACAGTTTGTTTGTGAGTAGACAGGTACATTTCAAAAATACAATGTGAAATTAACAAGAGACACCAACACCAAACAATCTCCTCACAAAACACACCCAAATATATTCTGGAGTAAAAAAAAAATTGACAAAAAATAACAGGATATCAGGATTTCCAAAAAAAAAAAAATTATTTTCGATAGATGTGACTAATCAAAATATTATATTCATTAAATCACGAGAAATAATAAAGAAAGAAGTTTGTGAGAAGTCTGTGTGAATATGAGCAGCAAAACAATTTCATTCTTCTAGCATTATAAAGAACAAGAGAGTGCGCTGTATTCAACTATTTAAAACATTGCAGTGTGACGAAAGTGCTAGATCCATTCCGATTGCTAATTTTACCAGACCGAGCTGTTCCATCTCAGAATTTATTCTGAGCATGCGTGTCACTTTGTGCGTCGGAATTGTCCACACACGGTCGGAATTGACGTGAACGGATTTTGTTGTCAGAAAATTTTATAGCCTGCTCTCAAACTTTGTGTGTCAGAAATTCCGATGGAAAAAGTCAGATGGAGCCCACACACAGTCGGAATTTCCGACAACATGCTCCGATCGCGCATATTCCGTTGGAAAATCTGACCTTGTGTACAGGGCATAAGAGGTACTGAGGGAAAAATGGAGTGGAGTTTTGCTGGTGTATAATACCATCGTGTGAAGAGCTTAATTGCTGTCTCTCTAATTGTGATTGATCTTGTGCATTTAAGTCGATTGTTCATATAGTCAGACCAATTTTCTGTGGATAGGGTGATGTCACATTCTTGTTCCCATTTAAGCATATTGGGATGTTTATCCAGACTGCTTGTATTGATCAGATTTGAGTATATTTCTGATATTAAACATGCAGCTCTTGGAGAATTAAAACTTTTTTTTTCTTAGAATGTAGGTGATATTATATCTGTTACCTGAAAATGAGTATTATAAAAATGTCTTGTTTGGAGGAATCTTCTGAGTTTGCTATTAGGGATATTGTATTTTCTTTTAGTGCTGTGAATTAAGTAAATGTAGTGTCATCTATGAGGGTCTTGAGGGTGGTTAAATTGTTATTGATATACCATATGAATTCTTCTGAATCTCAGTGGATTGATATGAATTTGGGATCACCTATAAAAGAAGCGTATGGGGGCGTGTTTGACATCATATAAAAATTTTGATAATGTAATTTCCAAAGCTGGTAGGAGTTTGCGACTAACTGATTAAGAACTATTAATTTATGGTTTGGAACTTTATTACCCCATAAAAGTCTTTTTCAAATTTGACCCATGGGATTTTAGGGTTTTGGATGTGCCATTGGGATATTTGGGACCATCTAGCTGCTAGATCAGTGGTTCTCAACCTGGTGGTCGGGACCCCCTCGGGGGTCAAATGATGATTTGCCAGGGGTCACCGAATCCTGGGCTGTTCCTGAAGCCCACACCGCTCTCCCAGCCTCTTTGCGGCCACCCAGCTGGGCTGTTCCTGGAGCCCGCGGCTGCCCACTCAGCCTCTTCGCAGCCGCCTATTCAGTTCACGGCATGGCTGGGGGGGCAGAAACTAGAAATCAGCTGACTGGTGAGGAATGAAAAATGGGAGGGGTTGGAGGAGACCCTATCTCTTGATTTCGGTATAGGTGTCACTGCTAAGAGACACCACAAAGTCGGAGACAAAGTGAGTAACACTACCTGTGATTATAGTTGCCATTAAAAGTCCCCACTACAGTTCTCGTGTCAGCAGAAGACCTTAAACAAGAGCACCTAAGTTGGCTGATCAGAATTCCCCCAGCATTGCCACTCAACCCATCTCCCCGCCAGCACTGCCACTCATCCTGTTCCCCCCACCAAGGAGTAAGAGAAGGAATAAAAATAGAGAATACATAGAAGGGAGAGGAACAAAGTAAAAGGGAGAGAAAGAATAAGAGAAAGAACAAGGAAGATGGATGGAGAGAGGGAGGGGGGAAAAAAAGAAATTAGGATAGAGAGAGATAAAAGGGAAAGAAAGGAGAACAAAGAGAAAGAGTTGTACATAATAAAATGTACCATAAGGGGTTTTAATACTGTACGAGTGGAAGGGATTCAGAGAGCGCTAAATATCTGTGGGTTGAGGGCGCAAATTACTTGTCTTGCCTTGGGTGCTGACAACCCACGCTACTAAAATAATTTTACTGTTAGGGGTCCCCACAACTTGGGAAATTTTATCAAGGGGTCACGGCACTAGAGGGGTTGGGAACCGCTGTGCTAGATAATATAACCAAAAATCTGGAAGACCCAGTCCTACGCTTTTCTGTGACTATTATAATACTGTTTTGGAGATCCTTGGGTGACAGTCTGACCATATGAATTTGTTAACATCTGATTGGAATTTAGTGATCATTATATTATTCAATCTTGTAGGAAGCGCACAAAACATATATAGTAACTTTGGTAGAAGAGTCATTTTTGTGGCTCTTATTTTGTGGCTGTTATTCTACCTAAAAATGAAATATTAAAGGATTTCCATAATTTCATCTTCATTCTTAATTTTTGTAACATGGGTAGAAAGTTTTTGTTAGCTAGATTATTGATGTCTGGAGTGAGATGTATACCTAAGTATGGGAGGGACTCTGTGAAGTTAAATGAGGATCGAATGTTATCTAGTTGAGATGTGGAAATGTTTATAGGAATACCTAATGATTTTGATACATTCACCATTAGCCCGGAAAGGGAGGAGAAAATTTTTAATGTTTGTAGTAGGTTTGGTAACGTTATGTTAGGGTTGTGAGAGGAAGAATATCATGTCGTCATCAATACATACTGAGTTTATATGTGTTATTATTTGCTGTGTAACCTTTTATGTCTGGGTGTTGTAATATTGCAGTGGCAAGCGGTTCTATTGCAAAGGCGAATAACAAAGGTGGCAACCCTGTCTAGTGCCTTTACCCATCTTAAAAAAGTCTGAATTACAACCTGGTAATTTTATCCTGGTGGTGGTGATAGAGTGCATGAAAGGCATGGATGAATGCTCCATTAAATCCATATTTTTGCAGCACTATATATAGGTATCTCCATGTTACACTATCGAATGTCTTATTAATATCTAGGTTTAAGAGGAGTATGGGTTGTGATTTGATATTGGCGTCTTGAATTATATTCGTTACTAGTTTGATGTTGTCTGTGATTTGTCTGCCTGGAATAAATCCTGATTGATATGGGGATGTCATGGAAGGGATTATCGATGCTAATCTGCTAAAAATCTTGAGGTCACTGTTAATAACTGAGATTGGTCTGTAGTTTTGGGGTAATGTATGATCTTTATTTGGTTTTGGGATTAAAGACATGTTGGCTAAAAGCATCTCTTCTGGGAATTGGTCTCCTTTTAGAATCTTACTATATAATTTAGTTAGATTAGGGGTTAAGAGTTGTTGAAATTGTTTATAATAAAAGGAAGAGAACCCATCTGGACCAGGTGCAGAACCTCTTTTGAGAGATTTAATGATTTGGAGGATTTCTTCATCTGTGCATGGAGCATTCAAAAGGTCAATCTATAAAGGGGTTAGTGAGGGGATAGGAGTTTTGTCTAGCCATGATAGTGCTGTGGGTGGGATTGAGGAAGATGGTTTGGATAGGAGTTCTGAATAGAATTTGGAAAAAAAATGGAAAGAATATCTTGTGGATGAGTGACTAATTGGTTAACATTGTTTTTAAGTTTGTAGACATGAGTAGGTTTTATTGATTGGTTTAGTTTACGAGCAAACATTGTCGAATAAGTGTTACTTGAGAGGAAAAATTTTGCTTTCGACCAGTAGAGTGCCTTTTCTGCCTTAAATGTTAAGTATGGAATTGTTACATTTTTGAGAGATCATGTTAAAAAAATATCTGGGTCATGTGTGTTTGTGTGTTCTTTATATAGTTTTTGGAGATCTTTTGTGAGGGAATGTATCTTTGCCCACTTTTCCCTATTAGCTTGAGCTGCCATCTTAATAAGGTGACCTCTCAAAACTGCTTTGTGAGCTAGCCACAGAGTAGTAGGGGATATGTCTGGTGTAGTGTTTAATGTGAAATAATCTTTAATAGCCGAGGCTATTTCATGTTGATGTTTGGGGTCTGTTAATAAGGACTCGTTGAGTCTCCATGAGTATGGTGTTGAAGAACGACCTATAAAATGTGTACTGAGAGTGGTTATATGGTGGTCTGACCAAGAACATGGATGAATTGATGCCTCTTGAGCGTTGGCTAAGATTATGAAAGTGCAAAAAATATAATCCAAGAGTGAGTAGGAATCATGTGGGTGTGAGTAAAAAGTATATTCACGTGCCCCTATATTTAACGCTCTCCATGAATCAATGAGTTGTAAATCATTAACCACTTGCCGACCGGGCCATAGCCGAAAGACGGCAACAGCGCGGTTGGCTTATTCTGGGTGGACGTCCGTGGGACGTCATTCCAGTATGTTGCTCCCGCGCGCCCCCTGGGGCACGCACCCGGGAACATCCGTGACCACCGGGTCTGGAGGACCCAGCGCACCACGGATCACGGTAAATAGCCGCTGATCGCGGCCGTTTACCACGTGATCATTCCGTCAGATGACGGAGCGATCACATGTAAACAAACCGGCGTCACATCATGAAACCGGTTCCTCCTTCCCCTCTGTGTACCAATCGGTACAGTGCGAGGGGAGAGGGGGAGAGATGGCAGCAGCGCTGTGGGCTGGATGTTTAGTGCCCACAGCGCTGCTCAATGTCAATACACTGCAACACTGTGCAATACTCTGCCAATACTCTGCAACATGGTGCAATACTCTGCAACATGGTGCAATACTCTGGTGGTAGATTGTATTTTGGGGTTCCAACAGGAAGTGATATTGTATAATGAAAAAGGTTGGAGATATTGTTATGGTTACAACAATAATTTACTGTTTCTGAGGATAACCAGGTGTACAAGAAGTTTGTGAAAAAGGCATTTCTCTTAATACAATTGAGGAATAGAAAGTTCTTAGGAGATGTACCATATCTCTTATTACACATAGAAACAAATATATATCTGATAACAAATAAAGAATGTACCTTAAAACTATGATAGGAATAGAATATGGGGTTGGAAGAAAAGAAAATCTCCAACCGACTGAGAATACTTGTGAGACTGCCCTGTCTCAATCTCGGTCTAATAGTGTTTAGAATCCAAAAACTCCTAATGAAAATAAAAAAATAAAATATAGTGAACCAGTTGAAAAAATATAAGTCAATACATCTAGACAACTTGGATTGTATCCATAATAATGGAAGGTGGGTAACGACTGAGTGGGAGTGATTCATGTTGACATGTGGGCAAATAGCCACGATTAATAATGTTATATTAATAACTGTGCAATTATAACAAAAAAAAAAAAAAAAAAACTTGTCTCAAAGAACTGCAATATGTTTAACTATCATAACTGGAATAGTGTCAGGAAAGAAGCAAGTACCAGTCTCGCCAATATCACTGCCTTCCTTTGCACATGCACAGTAGAGCGGCACTCCGGCGCATACCTGGGCACAATACAGTGAAACAGCTAATGCGCGTGTGCAATTCAGCTAAACTGCTAATGTGTGTGCAATTCAGCGAAATAGCTAATGCGCGTGCGCGATTCAGTGGAGTACTTTGTCGCAGTAAGTGGGCTTAGCACCATATAGCAATATGGTGTGACCAAATCCCCATATTTTTTGCTAATATTTTTTAGATTGTCTAGGTGTTTTAAACTAGCCCTGCTGGAGGTAAATGTCTTTTTTGCATGTGTGCGCTGTAATATTTTGCTCTGCTGTATGGTCCTATGGCTGCACCAGCTTTAATGCATCTTTTAGGGTGTGCCCCCCAAATATCTTGTTTGTTTATTGTATGGATTCTGACCAAATTCCTTTGGGTGCGGAGCACCCCACACTTTCATTAAGTGCCTCTCATTAGTGTCCACTTGTGTCATGGGTGGAGACCTCAAAGTTCTCCCATATAGAAGAGTGTATTGCTCTCATGGTTCAGAGAAGCAGGATCTCCCAATCCATGTATAGTGTAGGACCCACTGATCACTAATCATGGGGTACTTTGTCACAGTAAGTGGGCTTAGCACCATATAGCAATATGGTGTGACCAAATCCCCATATTTTTTGCTAATATTTTTTAGATTGTTTAGGTGTTTTAAACTAGCCCTGCTGGAGGTAAATGTCTTTTTTGCATGTGTGCGCTGTAATATATTGCTCTGCTCAGTGGAACGGCGAACGCGCGTACGCAATAGCGCTCGCACAACATGAGCCTCCCACTGGCCTATAAAGCCACTCTGTGCTGTGGCCAGATTGCTGGTTTGTCTTTCAGCTCCCCGTGTGTTTCCTGCTTGTATCCTGATTCTTAAATTCCTGTTGTGACCCTGATTGACCTTGACCTGCTCTGATCTCTTCCTGCATCTGACCCTTGGCTTGCCTCTCGAACTCCTGCACCTGCTTCCTGTGTTTGACCCTTGGCTTATCTACGGATATTGCTTCCTGTCTCCAGTGATTGACCCTCAGCCTGCTCCTGGACTTTGCTATTGTCTTCAGTGCTCGACCCCTGGGTTGCTCACAGACTTGCCTCCAGTTACCTGTGTTTGACCCTCGGCCTGTTTACGGACTTTGCTATCTATCTTCAGTACTAAGTCATCAGCCTGCTGACAGACCTGCTAACAGTCCTTTGCACTAGACAGTTTGCCTATCTAAGAGACTCTTGCCAGTCATTGGTGTTTGACCCCCGGCCTGTTGTTGGATTAGCTGTTCATCTTCCTTTTTGAGCTTCAGCATCTTCCAGTCCTGCACAGCTGTCTTCCTGCCGGTGACCTTCACGCAAGACCTGCCCAGTCTGCTGGTGACTCGTGCCTCTTTGTGCCCTTTTTCTTAAAGCATGGTGTAGCAGAAACAGAAATATGAGTAAGCACTTAATGTAAGTGTGAAACGTGTCAGCTATTTTTCTGTACCACCCCACTGTGGTGCCCTGTGTACTTCATGATCCTGTTCTACGAATAAAGGCGAATATAATTTATTCCGGTGTGCGGCTGTCCAGATTTCTTCGTCCATATCTACTTGTACCAGCATTAGACAGCACCTGGGGCTCTCCTCTTTCTGGAGGTTAAGGACGTATGCACCTTGGCTTGGATCTACCTGAGCGGTGGAATTCACATAGAAACAGAAATAGGTTGGTGCTATATGCAGGTAAATCAGTAATGGATTCTGGAGCCCCTCTAATCCTTAGTTTATTGCTTCTGTTTCTATTGTCTAAATCCTTCACGTGTGCTTGTAATTGTGTAAAAGCTCCAGGAGTGGAGTGCGCTTAGTCGCAAGAGGTTACCGCTCTCAGCATCTCGGCCTCAGTGAGTACCCTTATCTGACAAATAGTCTTATTGTAATTTTGGAGAGATACATAAGTGTACTACCGAGGAATACCTGCATAGTGATCTTATATAAATTTATGTAGGTATAGTAGTGTCCATTTTGTATACCCATACAGAAAAGTCAATGTGGAGGAGGTATTTCGGACAAGTCTGTGGTAATATTTGGTTATATACCTCCTCAGTTTTCCAGACTAATGAAAAAATTGAGTCTGAATTCAGTGTGGAAAATCCAGAATCCCAGCTGAATTTAGAAGTAATAGACATAAGGAAAGTGTTTGGTTGGGATTAAGGGAAAAGAAAAAAACAATAAAATATAAAAAAAAAATGTCTGAGTGCTGCTCGGTTAGCAATTCTTCTAAGTTCAACTGAATACTGTTAGATATTATTGTGGTAAATGGATAGTAGTCTTTACTTCTTTAGTAGTTTGAGGAATATCCGTAGTTCCATTTAAGGCCACAAGATGACAGCATTAAGGCTTCAGTGAGAACTGTTGTGTATATTAGGTGGAAATGGGTGTAATATACTCACAGTTCCAATTTAAGGCTGAAGGTGTCAGTGTTGGATTCCTTTTGGGATAATGACAACAGTTTTAGCTACTGGAAAAAAGAAGAAGTTTAGCATATAGAATCAGTATAGCAAACAGTGCTTTTTTCTGCCTGAAATAATAAAGTATGTATATGTTGTAAAACATGACTAAAGGCATATCTGCTCCAAAAAAGAAAAAAAAATGGTAGGAAGAGAACAACTGAAGAATCATATATAAAGAATGAGTATTAATAACTTTCTAAAAACTCTTTTTGAGGATATAAAGTTAATTTGGACTCCATTGGCCAACTTTGTGTCTGGTTCTGCATCTATCTCCACGAAGTGAGGGGGTGTTCCATATAGGGGCTTGTCTAGGAGTGGACGGGGTGCGAGGAAGGTTATTGGGGTTCCATAGGCCCAATTTGACTAGGATATCCTCCTGACCTTCAGGGATAGAGGTGGCGATATAGGTTGTACCATTGTGTGGAATGATCAGCTTAAAAGGAAACCCCCATCTGTATCTGATTCTGGCTGTGGAAAGAACCGTGGTGATATCTGTGTCTGTCCAGTGTGGCTTGTGAAATATCCGGGTATATCTGTAGTTGAACTCCTTCCAGAGTAATGTTTCTGAGACCACGTGCAGCCCTCATTATTTCCTCCTTCACTAAAAAGTATTTCATGCAAAGGACTATATCACGAAGGGGGGGTTTGTCTTAAAGCATGGTGTAGCAGAAACAGAAATATGAGTAAGCACTTAATGTAAGTGTGAAACGTGTCAGCTATTTTTCTGTACCACCCCACTGTGGTGCCCTGTGTACTCCATGATCCTGTTCTACGAATAAAGGCGAATATAATTTATTCCGGTGTGCGGCTGTCCAGATTTCTTCGTCCATATCTACTTGTACCAGCATTAGACAGCACCTGGGGCTCTCCTCTTTCTGGAGGTTAAGGACGTATGCACCTTGGCTTGGATCTACCTGAGCGGTGGAATTCACATAGAAACAGAAATAGGTTGGTGCTATATGCAGGTAAATCAGTAATGGATTCTGGAGTCCCTCTAATCCTTAGTTTATTGTTTCTGTTTCTATTGTCTAAATCCTTCACGTGTGCTTGTAATTGTGTAAAAGCTGAGGATAGACTTTCATGTTCTCTGGATAAATCATTAAATGCAATTGCAAGTTCATGTATAAGAAACAACTAATGCGCAAAAACCACACTAATAGATAAAACACAAGGAGCCACCAAAATAAAATAGTGTACTCACATAACCCTAATAATAAAGTGTAATGAAATATGTTGTGCTACCTCAATCTCAATATGACAAAATAAAATGGACAAAATGGTCAAAGGCCTAAAATAATGTGCCAAAATAAAAACTGAAAATGTAAATAAAAAAATATAAATAGATGCAAAGATATTGTGTATACCAACAAAGCGCAAAGTGCACCCAATGAAACAATAAGACCCAAAGAATAATCAGTGTGAACAACGTCACATAATATAGTAAGTGTCCAATCAATTGTGAACTTCTAGCATAACCACCAATAATGAATACAATAGCTGTGAACAATAGAATGCATGTCCAATCAATTCACATACCTAACATATGATATAAATAATAATCATGTGTGAAAAAATCAAGTGCAATGCACCAACATGCAATGCAATTAATCAGTGCGACTCCCAAGAAGGAAATAATTACAAAGTGCAATGTGCTTACAATATAAAATAATATGCAGATAAACAAATGAAATAAATAATGACAATATTAGCATGTGATATATTAGGTGTCCAATCCACTGGGAACTAGTAACAAAAATAGCATCAAACAAAATAAAAAGTGAAAATATTTTGTGCAGTCCAACACCATGCAATGCAATTTTCAATGCGACTTCAGGTGATAATAATATATTGTGCAGGCCAAAAACATGCAATGCAATTTTCAATGCAACTTCAAATGTAAACAGCAAGAAGTCCTTCTAAAAGTGAAAAAAAGTGCAAGTACAGTGGTGGCAGATGTCTAATTCATCCAGTTTTGTTCCGATGTGCGGTGATAATTTCCCCCAGCCTCTCACCTGCAGTGGAGGCCCCCAATGGGCCGAATCAAGCTAAGATCCACAGGTGGGCAGGGATGTAAGCACCGGAGCGGCTTCCAGAATGGATTTCCAATCGAGGTCCCAACTCCCAGAGGGAGTGTAGGTTGGTAAAGGAAGGAATGGCACTCTCCCACACTCGGTATTTCTCAGATATAGAATGAAAGGAAAAAAAGTGGGCTCCATAGTCTAGTAGATTAAAATTGTTTTAATGAAAGCGCTGTAATAACTTACATAGGGATAAAAAACGATCAGCAACGAAAGTGAAAGCTTCCAGGTTTGGCCGTACCCTGGAAGCAGCGGCACCTGGCTCCTCCCTCACTGACGCGTTGCATCACACCACACGTGACTTTATCAAATTGTATTCATTATTGGTGGTTATGCTAGAAGTTCACAATTGATTGGACACTTACTATATTATGTGAAGTTGTTCACACTGATTATTCTTTGGGTCTTATTGTGTCATTGGGTGCACTTTGCGCTTTGTTAATTGCAAGTTCATCATGTTTATTTTCAAGTAGATCTGTACGTGTGCCCAGGGCTGCTATCTTTTAGTATAGAGTAGAGGTGGATTTTTGCAATTCTGACTGGAATTTAGTGAGTAATTTGGTGCATAGTTTATCTAGGCTGATGTCCAATTCAGCTTTTGAGAGGGGAATGTACTTACTGTTTTCAGGTGTTGTTCCAGATGCCTCAGAATTCTGCAGCGGTTCTTTAGCAGGAGAGGGAGACTCTGCTGCTTTGCTCTGCTGATCTCAGGAGGTAATGTGTGAGGAACGTCTCGTGTCCTCCTCTCTTCTTCCTCGATGTAGGCATGCACTTTGTTCAGTGTGTGGGGATGCCTATAATTGTGTCTGTTGCGGGTGAAAATGTCCCCATTTATGTGGCTGTAAGCCCGGGAAGGACAGAGCTCTGCTTAGCTGTGACCGTTCCTCTCCATGCCGCGCATGCGCCCCCTGTTATCATTTTATTGTGTCCGTATTAGGAAGATTTCCATCTGTTCCTGGGGCCACAGGATATAACTCTAAAGAAGGCAGTAAGGGCAATTTATTTTTTATTTTTTAGCAAGGTCAAATATTTCTTAGCTAAAGCTAAGGAAAAAAAAATAATGCACATATCGTTGAAGAAAAAAATTTGCATTCATTGTTTTTTTTTTTTTTATAGGAACCTGCAGAGCATTTCAGCCCAATCAGTGGGTCACAGGTGCAATGTCAGGCTCCTGCAGACACATCCCCCAGCTTTCTAGCCTCTGCCTCTGTATATGCTTTCTGTTAGAAATCTGGAGAACATATCCGTGAGGTACAAGGGGACTCGTCAGCACCCCCATAGTTCATTGAGAGCTACAAGCTAGCTGCTGCAGTGGCAGATGGGACTTGTAGTCTATTAATTTACAGATTACTGTGAATGAATGATGCGGCTCTGCGGGTCGAGCTCTGAACAGCCATGTCGATTTTAAAGTCGGACAGCAGCTTCGGGAGAGAGGAACCTCCATCCTCTCTTAAAGGATAAGCTCACCTTTTTAAATATGGGTGTAACTAAAGATGAACGTATCCTTCAAGAAAGGGATCAGGGTTAGATAGTCTTTCAGTTTTTTAACTGTTGTCTGAGTCTTTCTGTGTTGGTGAGCCAAGTTCTCATCATTTCTGGGGAAAAAAAAGACAAAATATATGACTCTTGCACATTCGGTCCAAAACTAAAAAGAGCTAAACTGGATGTGGAAGTGGTGAGTGAATGTGACGTTCCTACACCCTAAATAACGATGGAAATGTGTGGTGTTGCACACTAATGAGAATTAAAGGAGGAAGATGCCAACACTTTGAGGATGGAAGCTGAAGTCATATATCCACAAAGAGGAGAAAAAGAAAAGGTTAATGCTTGAGTTAGGGCTGAACAAGGGCTGGGAGGGTATTTTGCAGGGTTCGGGGAATGGGTGATTCAGTAGAGAACTGTGCGATCTACCCATTGAGAGATTTGTGTCTTCAGAGTCTTTTTAGTCTGTGTCAGGATCCAATGCTGCGCCAAACTGTATATAAGTTTGTATCTTTATGATAATTGTTTTCTTTATTATAGGATGAGAATTCCGCTCTTCTAGCCTTGCCAGTTGTAAAAGGAATGGTATACAGGTATGAGCAACGTATCTGTCAACTCATGTTTTAAAGTCTGTTATTTTATCTTAGCAATATCAGAATTGTTAGTGTGGAGGAAGAAAACTTGACCCAAGGTGAGAATGTATAGTGATTTTGAACTTTTTTAAATTTTTTTATTATGCTCCTTAATCACTTGCTGATTGCAATACGTATATATAAACGTTGTGGTCGACAAGTGGTTTATCAGAATTATGGCTGAAGATATCAGCTATATCCCTGTACTGTTATTTTCCAGCTGACCGCTGTCTTTCTCATAAAAGCATTCTGAGGGGCTCATAAGCCGCTGGAATGATTTCCAAAGTGGCAAGAGGGGGCGTCCCCCCCTCCCACCACTCACTGGTGTTTCTCCAGCTTACCGTGTCCACCGTTTCGCCGATCCAATGGTGCGACCAGCTGCTCTCATAGACGAACAAAGAGTAGACCCTCTTTGACCACCTCTATGGCCTTGAAGGACCTGAGCCATGTTACGATGTCACTTCTGGTCCAGGCTGGAAGTAATTTTTCTATTTTTTTTTCTTTGATATTTTGCTTTTAAAGGTAAAGAAGAGATCTGGGGTTTTTCATCCTTATTTCTATTACAAGGGATGTTTACACTCCTTGTAATAGGAATAAACGTGTTAAAATAAAAAAAAGGACAGTTTAAAAATATAAAATAAAAAGTAAAATAAATAAGAAAAAAAAAATGTAAGCGTGCTCGTGCACAGAAGCGAATGCGTATGTAAGTCACACACGCGTATGTAAATGCTATTTGCACTGCCCATGTGAGGTATCTCTGTGAATGTTAGAGCAAGAGGAATAACTCTAGCACCAGACCTCCCCTGTAAATCTAAACAGGAAACCTGTAAAGGCTTTTAAACGTTGCCTATGGAGATTTTTAAGTACCGTAATTTGTCGCCATTCCACTTGTGTGCACAATTTTAAAGCATACATGTTAGGTATCTATTTACTCAGCTGAACACCATCTTTCACATTTTACAAAAAATTGGGGCATATATTGTGTTTTTTTTCAATTCATTTAAATTTGTATTATTTCCAAAAAATTGCATTTGAAAAACTGCTGCGTAAATATTGTGTGCCATAAAAAATTGGAACAATCGCCATTTTATTCCCTAGGGTCTCTACTAAAAAAATTTATAATTTTTGGGGGTTATAATGAATTTTCTAGCAAAAAATACTGATTTAAACTTGTAAACAAAAAGTGCCAGAAAAAGCCTGGTCGGCAAGTGGTTAAGTTAAGTTTTAATATATTCTAATGCCATACTAAAACATCTCCACAGAGATACAATCCATAATATACTGACACATCCAAAAACATGTCTGCAGAGACATATCAGCTCCATACTGACATAACCAGAAACACTTCCACAGAGGCCGTATTTTTGCAATATCAGCCACTATCACTCTCCCCAAATGTATGGGGGTGGGAGATATCACAGGTTATTAAGGACGTGTGGATGCTGGCACCTGATGCTTACCTAACAACTATTGACAGGGGAAGAATAAAGCTGCCATATACTGTATACCAGCAGTAGAAAAAGTGCTACTATATATGATGTTCAGGTTCCACAGAATGAGCTAAAAGTCAGATAGACTGTACAATCACAATACAATACAATACAATACAATATGTTACAACAGTAATTAGAAACTAAACAAATATTTAAAAATGCTCATCATTTTCTTAGGGTCCTTTCACACTGGTGCACTTTAAAACACGGTATTTGTTTTTCAGATATGCATTTTGCATATTTTAATGTGTTGCGTTATAATTTAATGCAATGCATATGCAGTTTACATGAATTTTTGCATGCATTTTCATGGCTTTCCACTGGTTGTTAGAAGCAGGCACCTGCCAGCATCCTTAACAACCAGTGATTAGCTGGTTGTTAAGGATCAGTCACCCATTGGTGTCCTTAAAAACCGGGGATTCATTACTGCTCTCAGCTGGCGAACCTGGCTGACAGAATGTAGGGGGGCTGGAATCTGTGGGCCTCCTTATTGTTAAAGGATGCTTTAAGATTCCAATAACCCCCCCCCCACAGACCCCCACAACCATTGGGCCAGGGTTGTGGGGAGGAGGCCCTTGTGCCCATCAACATGGACACAAGTTGCTTTAGCGGGGGGGGGGGACTTTTGTTGTGCTGGAAAAGTGCATTTTAGCATCGCAAAAGCCCACCAGTTTGAAAGAGGTCTTCTTTGTAAAATTTGCAGTACATAACCTCATGTAACCAACAATAATACAACATAATAGCCAATAAAACCTATATTGCAATCCCTACAAACAAATGTATCAAAACTATTACTTCTAAAATGTGTCTAATATTATTGTAATGCCCCGTACACACGGTCGGACATTGATCGGACATTCAGACAACAAAATCCTAGGATTTTTTCCGACGAATGTTGGCTCAAACTTGTCTTGCATACACACGGTCACACAAAGTTGTCGGAAAATCCGATCGTTCTGAACGCGGTGACGTAAAACACGTACGTTGGGACTATAAACGGGGCAGTGGCCAATATCTTTCATCTCTTTATTTATTCTGAGCATGCGTGGCACTTTGTCCGTCGGATTTGTGTACACACGATCGGAAATTCCGTTGTCTGAAAATTTTATATCCTGCTCTCAAACTTTGTGTTTCGGAAAATCCGATGGAAAATGTCCGATGGAGCTCACACACGGTCGGAATTTCCGACAACACGCTCCGATCGGACATTTTCCATCGGAAAATACGACCGTGTGTACGGGGCATAAATGTGTAAACAAGTTGATATCCCACATGATGGGACAACTCAAAAGTAGTTAAACACATTTTCTCAGGACGTTCATGTACATTGGGTTATGCTGTTACCTTTAGAACAATAGACACTGGCCAACAAAGCTGTAAGGACTGGTATGGACTTTATATGGGGGATCGGTCTCCATGAACCTACTTTAAATGTATGTGCTGACAATTTTCAGCCTAGGTGTATACACCCATGAGTCCTCCAAGGTTGTGTTGTTGACCTTAATGCTTATACTGGGCTCAGTAAACGTTGCTGTCTACTAATGATCCATTTGTTCTGCTTATGTGTCCCAGGCTGGAACTTCAATCTGCTGGACTCTTCCGTTGTTCAAAGACTAGAATTAAATTCCAGGTGACACGCCCGGTGACCATTGAATATGAAGTGGATTCCTGGAATAGTTATAGTTCCCTATTCCACAATCTACAAAGCAAATATGAGATATTAGGTCCTCTCTTCAACATAAAAACTGATCTGGAACCTGGCGTGGTCTCTGAAGTGTACTTGCCTCATTGTTTGTGCTTAAAAGGTAAGATTACATTTTTCGGTCATCTCAGATTCCGTTGAAACATATAACTCACTTTTGGTTTTATCTACCAAAGCTTACGATGGAAATTGCTATGATTGACTTGTGTTTTAGGCTCCATGCACACTAGGAGCAGAAAAAACGTGGCATAAACAATGCGAATTGAGAGCATATTGCACATAGTTTAGGCGAGTCTATGAGAGTTTAAGAGCATTTTAGTTTATAGGCGTTTTTTGCACTACACTCCCCTCTGCAAAAGTTTTAGGCCTCATGCACACGAGACGCTGTTAAACTCGCGTTCAGAGGCAGTTGGGCACTTTTGTCAACTGCCCCTGAACCCATTCAATGTTATCCTATGTGTCCATGTACACAGTCTCGTTTTTTGGCGTTTTTAGGCATTTGCGTTTAACCTCGTTTTTCCTGAAGCAAAAAAAACGGGTTCAGACGCAAAAGTTTTCCACTTTTCAGACACCAAACGTGGCTAAACGCCGGTACCGCCGTTTAGCCGCGTTTGCGTTTATAAGTGTTTTTAAAGGAACATTTTACAACCCGTATTTGGGGCCCCATATCTCAGGCTCACTTAGCGCTAGGACCCCCAAATTTGGTGAGCTAACACAGTTGGACTAACACTATAACATATCCAAACTTGGGGTTCCTAGCACTAAGTGGTCCTGAGATATGGGGCCCCAAAGTCAGGTCGAAAAATGTAATTCTCTGCTGCAGAAATGCTTGACATTTTGCGACCCGAATTTGGGGCCCCGTATCTCGGGGCCACTTGGTGCTAGGAACCCCAAATTTGGTGTGCTAACACAGTCGGGTCACAAAATGTAATTCGCTGCTCTGCAGACGCTTCTAGACGCAAAAGCGCTAAAACGCGACTAAACTCGGCAAAACGGCGTTTCTAAATGCAGGTTTCAGCTTTTAAAAACATGTGTTCAGCAGAGTTTGCACCGGCGTCTCATGTGCATGAGGCCTAACTCCCAAAATAAGCATTTCACAGCCCTTTTTTGCTGGGTGCCATTTTTGACAAAAAGAGCAAAGGATATTGTGAGCAGAGATTCCTGAGCCATTAAGAGCCTTGCCACTCCACTCTTCAATTCTACTCTTCTGAATACTCAGGGTGCTCCAGTTCACACTATCTCCTCCCAGGATGAATGTTTTATAATGCTCTCTTTATAATCTGGGTGAGATTTATCCCAGAGGTTGGCATGTCCTTGCACAGCTGCAATCAACTGATGTTGTGTGACCTCCCTCCTGGTCATGTCTGAATGTGTGGCTCTCTCATAGAAAGATGGACAGGGTCAAAAGATACTTCCTATAAAGCCAGGAAATGATGTACAGAGACAACACACCTTTTTTTACAAAAAAAAAAAAACGTTAAAACTTGATGTTTGTAGATAAGAGGAGTTTAGGAGAGACTGACGTTTTTACAGTTCCTAAACTTCTCTAGAAAACACGATAGAGAAGGTTTTTTTTTTTCCTGCCTCTGACAGAAAATGCCTGTAGTAGTCATAATGTGCAAAGACACATAGAACACAATAGAAGTCCTTCTAGAGGCAGGTGAAAAAAACGTCAAACGCCTGTAGAATCAACGTTTTTTAAATCCAGTGTGCATGGAACCTAAAGGTACAAGGTCTGGGCATGTGTGTGCATTATTTACTTTCTCTATAATTTCTGTACTGCACAATCAAACTGCAGCATGATGCTTTAAAAAAAACAAAAATAGATCAGAAAAATATAATGATATTGTCCATGTGGTTTTTTGGGCAAAAAGATAACAGATTAAAGTTGACCTTGCACTAAAATGCAATGTCCACATTAGGACCTCTACCCCCATTCCAAAACACCCCCATCATACCTGCAGAGAAAACGACACACCTGGTTTCTGGTAACATCAAGATGCTTTCCGTGAGAAGACATTCCAGCACAGAGCATGAGCTTCTTCTCTCAAGATTTCAGATCCTTATTGTTTGCAGGATTTTGCTGGAAGGCTCGCAACATCAAGGTCACCTATCCACCAAAGGTGGAAGCCAGATGTAAGGTAAGTATGTGTTCTATCTATTCTTTTGTTTTTTTCCTAAGAGGCATGACGTGGTGTTTTGACATGGAGGTGGGGGACTCAATGTAATAAGCAGACCTTCTTTGAAGTGGTTCTACAGCCATGTTTTCAAAAATTAAAAGTCAGCAGCTACAAAAACTATAGCTGCTGACTTTTATTAAACAGACACTCACATGTCCAAAGATCTTGCGCAATCCTCACCCAGGCCAATTCTTCACCATTATTCAGTCTCCAGAGCTGGTATCTTAACTGTGATAAGCTAGCTGTGACTTGTGAATGGACCCACAGCCCTATGGGACCTATGACATGTCCCAGAAGGTTGCGGGATGGGGGGGGGGGAGAACCTCCAGTGGAATTGCAGTGTCAATCCAACTAGTTGAGGTAATGGGTACCTCTGAAAACTGGATACCCACTCCACCTCAAAAAAATAATTATGTTCCAAATATGTCAGAGGAGGGGGAAGGAGGAAAAAAAGTGGAAGTTTCGCTTGACCACAATTATAAATGTAATATGATTTGCCATTAACCTGTTAATTTATTTTCCAAATTATTGTAACAACCACTTTATTAAATATCCTAATGCTAGTTATGGGGTTTTCTTATTGAGTTCAGTTAAGAAAGTAAGATTTGAGTTATAACTTCACATCTGCTCTCAACCGACTGGTCTTTTTTGCACACAACAGCTCAAAACAATCTACTGTAGTTTATCAGAAGACTGATAAGGATTTAAAGAAAAAGTTCATCTTTCGTAACATGTTACACCCATATTTAGGGTGTAACATGTAAAGGGCCGTACACACGATCGGACTTTTTGAAAACAAACATGCAAATTAGCTGTTTTGGAGCAACATCCGACCGTGTGTACGCTACATCGGACAGACTTTTTCAGTTTCCATCGGACTTTTGTTGGCTGTGCGAACGGACAAACTTTCTGGCAACAAAAGTCCGATGGAGCAAAGTCCGATCGTGTGTACACAAAGCCATCGGACTTTTGTACAAACTACAATACGCCGCCGCGAGAATGTTTCCAGTGCGATCGGAGATCGCACTGGTTCTCGGCGACAGTGTACTTTACATCTCGCGCTAGCTGCAATAGGAAAAACACATTTTCCTACTGCGGCAGGCGCGAGAGGGAATTCCCCTCTGGGGGAATACCGGGCCCTTCTGTCTGGTATGGATTTTAAGGGGAACCCCCTACGTCGAAAAATCGGTGTGGGGGTCCCCCCAAAATCCATACCAGACCCTTATCCGAGCACGCAGCCCGGCCGGTCAGGAAAGGGGGTGGGGACGCACAATCCTTTTGGCAACGAGTGGGGGATCTTCTCTCCCCATTCGCTCCCATAATCTAAAAAGAAAAAACGTGGCTCCTCCCGCCCACCCTAGCCGCGTCATCCAGTTCTGTGTTCTGTGAGTGGGGAAAACTTGGCAGCCTTTGCTGTCGAGTTCTTTGGTAGTTCATTGAGTCTTCCTGACTTTGTGAGACCTGCATGGCATCAGAGATCTGCTGATTGCTGGTGCCATGTTTTCCAGGCTCCTAAAACAAAAATAGTAAATGCACATTTTTTTTTACCTACTTATCCTTTAATTTCCCCATCACATGTGTCTTCTGTAGTGATCCTCTTAAGAAAAAAGAAAGGTCACTTTTTTCCAGGTTCAAGTGGAGAAAATATATGGTTTCCAGCTTAAAAAGGCATGAAAAGACAAAAACATACTTATCCAACCTAACCCCACAGTCTGTGTAAATCATTTAATAAAAATAAAAAAATAAACATTCTTTTTTGTTTCTAAATTAATTTGTAGGTTTTAAAGAAG
Organism: Aquarana catesbeiana; assembly: GCA_037953035.1. Lineage (NCBI taxonomy): Eukaryota > Metazoa > Chordata > Amphibia > Anura > Ranidae > Aquarana > Aquarana catesbeiana. Next base: position 5,403,082 of record JBBHAA010000512.1, on the reverse strand, counting down.
ACACCTCGTGTATTAAATGTGCTCACTTCAAAGATGATAACATAACCTTGGAAGCACCAACTAGAGTTGAGCCATACTATGTTGTCCTGGAGAATCCTACTTTTTCCCCTATTGGAATCATTTTATACCCATTCATGTGGCTAAGTGATGGAATAACTAAACTCATACCCTTTCATGGCATGGTTTTGATATACTGGAGGATATCCGGTGTTACCGATCCAGATCACAGGAAGTTCAGAATCCATCTATATCTTATGCCATATAACCAATCAGTTGAAATGGTAAATTGTGACTATATCCTTGGTTACTGTGAAATTGTGACTTCTCATCATTATTTGTTCAGACAACAATAATTTAAAAGCACATACTGTATACACTCACCGGCCACTATATTAGGTACACCTTGCTAGTACCGGGTTGGACCCCCTTTTTTCTAAAAAGAATTGTGGAAGTTCCCCATTGGGTTTTAAAGCAGCAAGCGAAAAAGTTTTTGTAAAAAAATGTTTTTATTAGAAAAATGCTCCGAACATACTTTGAAGACTACAAAGATTTAAAATATGAGCTCCGGTTACACATAGAGTCAAGTATATAGGTATATCCAGGATCTGAGCGAAGTGTCATGTAAAGGTTTTGCAAATTTCCCGTTCAGAGGGTGGTATAAGTCCAAGATAGAGTATCTGTGCTCCTCAAGCAGAGTATCCAAAAAGTATGGTTGGAATCTAATGTTTTTCCTTGAACAAGTCTTGCTGATGAAGTCTGAGAATTGTGAGACTGGAAGGAAGTGGTGGGTGGGTAGGTTAAATTCTTTCGCTATGATATGAAAAGGTTTAAGGGCACCATTTGCACAGTGGTATAGATAATAGGCTCTGGTCAGCCCTTTGTCTTTCCATTTGGAAAAATGTACGTTTTGTAGACCAAGGGGGGACATGGGGTTGCCTTGGATTGGGAGGAATTTGGATACATGGGGTGAGAGTCCTAATTTTTCCCTTACTTCTCTCCATGCTATTATCGTATCTCTAAACATCAGGTTTTGTTTGATATGGCTTGGGATTTGTCGCAGAGAGCTATGTAGGAGTGCTGACAGATTTATCGGGTGGACCATGGCAGATTCCAGGTCATAGTTGGAGTATTTTGACAGTTGTGATAGCCAGTCCATGCCTGATCTCTAAACATGCAAGGTTGTACAATTTAATGTTTGGAAGGCTGGCTCCCCCTTTACTCTTTGGGAGAAAAAGTTTTGTTAGAGCTATTCTCGGTTTACCCTTTTTCCATAAAAAGGCAGAAATTGCCTTATGTAAAGACTGTACAGCTTTATGTTTAAGTAGTAAATGTTTGTAGTGGGTATAAAAGGCGAGCAAAACTGACCATTTTGAAGAGTGCGCATATCCCAAAGAGTGATAATGGAAGGTTGGACCAGGCCTCCGGCTCGCCCACAATTTTCGAAATCAGAGGTGATATGCTTCTCGTTTATGTGAAAAGGGGGGGAGGACACCCATGGTCGGGACGTGTGTGCACCCAAAGAGAGGATTTCACTCTTGGCAAAATTTATTCTCAGGCCAGAACACTTGCGAAAGGAGTTGAAAATATTTTGTATGGCAGGAATATCTGTTTGGGGGGAAGTCATGAATAACAAAATGTCATCCGCAAACAGGGCGGCTCACAATTCCTCGTGCCCAAAAGGGATTCCTTGAATGGGGGCTGTGGTGTTAAGGTATCATGATAGGGGCTCAATGGCCAGGTTGAATAGCAGGGGAGAGAGGGGACATCCCTGTCTTGTCCCCTTGTGCAGTCTTATGGGGTTAGATTGTATTCCTGGTGCTATTACTGTGGCTGACGGGGATGAATACAAGTTATGTATGAAATGGTAAAAGGGGCCTGATATACCAAATTTTTGCATTACTAGGGATAGCCATTGAAAACTAACATTGCAAAAGGCCTTTTTGGCATCTAAAGTTATAATTGCTACATCTTCTAGGGGGTGTTGTTTTGCATACTCTAAGGCGGCTAACACCTTTTGTAGGTTGGAAGCAGCCGATCTGCCCTTGGTGAACCCTGACTACGTGTGATAGATAAGAGAAGGCACAATGCTTGCCAAACGGGTAGCTATTATCTTGGATAGTATTTTGGAGTCAATGTTTAGCAGTGATATTGGGCAGTATGACCCTGGGTTCTGTGGGTCCATACCTTTTTTTGCAATCAGTTTTATGTTTGCTTGATGGCCTGTCGGAAGATATGGGCCCCCGTCCCATATAAAATTGTACACCGATAGGAGAGAGGGGGTAATTGAGTCTCTGAGCATTTTAAAAAGTTTGGGAGTGTAGCCATCGGGGCCTGGCATTGAATCTTTAAAGTGGACCTTCATCCATTTAACTGTTTCCCGCCCGCTGTATAGTGAAATGACGGACGGGTGTGAGCATGCTTGTTCTGGGAGGATGTGGTATAATGTCCTCCCATTATTGACGTACATGTGATGGCCCAGCGATCGGTAGTGCTTTGTGTCTCTCCGACACAGCGCATGTGCTGGATCTCATTTCAAGATGGCAGCATGGGAGCAGAGAAGTACAAGGGGAGCTTTGCCTGCAAGGTGCAAAGACAAAGCTGAACTCCATGGACTAGTAAGTATGTTTTGTTTTGTATTTTGTTTTTTTTTGGTTTTTTTCTTTGCATCTCATTTTGTCTAGGTAAGGGGGTTGTTTAATTTAAGATAAAAACTATATTTGTGAAATTAGGGATGTTGATTTTTTCTGGTTGCTTACAGGATATTAACAGTTTTGAGAAGAACCTTCGCTATGACAGACTATACAAACCTCACCAGACTGACTTTCTCTACTGTGGAAGAAAATATGAGGTTAAAGCATCTCAGAATGCCCGCGTGTTGCCCAAGGTAGAACTAATACTGATATTCTCTTATATATTTTCGTTCTGTAGTTATTTTCCTCCATTAAGAACAACATGCGTGTCAGTTTGGAAACCTGGTTGCATGATGATCACATTCATCATTGGCTGTAGATGGTTACTTCTCAAGGGATCACTTGTCACTTTTTTTTTTTTTTGTTACTGTACATAGGCAGACCTTAGATTTACTTATTTATATTTGGTTTTGTTTTTTTTATGTGTGTTAAAAAGATACAAAATTTAATTCCTAAATACAATTATTTTGTGTTTTACTATAATGATAATTTTGGAGTTATGATAAGTGGGAAAAATTAAATAAAATGTGTACTTTGGAACTACAGAAACATTATTTTATTGTATCTGGTATCCGGCTTCACATCCCATCGTGAAACCCTCACTCTCCTCGGCGCACCCCCCAAAAATGTTCACATCTGACACACTTTGCGTTCCCTTCCTACGAGACACAGTAGTGATATAGGATCATCAGGATGAACTACAAAGCATGGCGCAGGATGGGGGAGATGATTATGGGCATCTGGCACCCTTTTTCCAGTGGAGGCCTGTCCATAAGGGGGGATAGGGGTGCCGTCCCCCCTATTCATATCAGTGCACCGGACTATGGATTCCAATGGGGGGGGGTTTGAAGCATGTGAGTAGAGCCAGAGGCTCTAATAGGCTTCAAAAAAGGGTGGACTCGGGGCTCAGAGCACTGCACACTGATCCCACCCTGTTGTGTGACCATAGAGAATACATTTTCGCTATGTTCACACTAAAGGTCCTCCCCGCCAATCAGGTGGCAGGTTGTGAGACCTGTTTCCCCATTGGCCAAAGCATCAGATGATCCTATTGCATGCCTAGTGCTTTGGCGGAAGAGGAGACACATGGCGGAGGAAGCTTGAGGAGCGGACACTGGAGCCACCACTGCCCGCACTCCAGGAAAGGAGGAGTGGACACCACAGCCCCGCCACATGAGCGGGTAAGTGCCGGACCACCAGGGGGGTTGGGTGCTGTCTCAGTGCCGTGTCAACTGGGGGCGGGGGTGGTGTTGGTTATCTGCCGCCCCCCCAAAAGAAGAACCCACCAGCCACCACTGCCTTTGTCATTGGGTAGTACAGCACAGTGAACATTATACAACAGGGCTCTAAACCAGAGAAGCCTAAACTCTTTTTCTATGCAGGAGCTTTTTTTTTTTTTAAGTGTATGTAAAGTGGAACTAAACTCTCTCAATCAACATTAAGTATTTTAGTCCATATGCTGCTAGCATTAGTAAATAGATAGGAAAGTATTTTATATTAGCACAAACAGCCCAGTGCGCACACATATACAGTATATTTTACAAACGGCGAACCCTGTTAAAGTCAATGGGACCCAAACATGGATGCCACTAGATGTAATACACTCTGGTAAAAGCTCCTCTTCCTGGAAGAAAAGAGAAGATTGGGGAGCCGTTCACAATAGAGGCTTGGGTATGATTGAGGCCCAGCAATAATTCAGTAGAGTGCTGTACATCCAAAAGAGGATGTGTGTGTTGCCATAGGTTTGAGGTCATCGGCCACGGGTTGAGCATGCTTCATTTATGAGGAAGCAGAGATTATCCATCAGGCTCCATCCACTCAACTCCCAATGGCAGAAGGGTGGACCAGAAAACAAAAATAATCAGCCATCCAGAAGTTTCATCAACACTACCCTCATGCACAGCATAATGCCTTCCGGGAAACGGGTGCTGTTGTAGTTGATGCTGTGATTCCGGGACACGGCCCCGAGACATATCAACGATAGAACAGAGACCAAGATGATGGACTAGCCCAGCAAATCTAGGACAGCTGCCATATACAGATTAATCAATAGGCCTATAGTTGGAATGTGAAAGCAACAATTATTTCAGAAGTGGTTAAAGTTCTGTGCCTAAGTCTCGCTTGTAGCACAAGCTGTATGTGAAACAGCCAGCAAAGAAGTTGATGATGAATAAGAGATAACATCACACTTTCACTAAAGACAGGTTATGGAGAGGGGCTTAAAGTACCCTCCACTGTGGGCTGTATCTGTGCTGTAACCCAGAGGTTCTGGATGCATGGCTGTCCCCAGTTTACAAAGCAATGATTTGCAAGGCTCTTCAGACTATGCACAAATGAGGAGTAAACCCCTTATTTTTGGATTTGCAATGGGAGTGATGACATATAAATGTTCTTTGTTTGAAGGCTCCGCCCTGCATTGCACTAATTATTTCTTGACTCTTTATTCGCAGACATTGCTGTTTCAAAGTAGTTATGTATCAGGGCTGTACCCCTACACAGAGGTCACTGTAGATGACAAGGAAACCATTAAAGGCTTTGGTATAGCTGTAGAAGATGGTGACAGTTCAGTGTGGCAAGCAGAGGTGGACAGAGGTAAGATATGACAAAAGTGGTATAACCAAATTTGGAGTAAAATATTTAAAGTGGTTGTAAACCCTTCCATATAACCAGTGAAGTGGCTGTCCTCAGGTGATACACAGAGATGAAACAAATCCTCCTACATAAATTGTACCCGTTTACCTGCAGTCTTGTCTCTACATCTGTTCAAAGTCCAGCATTTATAAAGCTTGTCTGAGCTGTTAGAAAAAAGGGGCGGGGAGCTGAAGTTATACTCTGCAGGACTCAGTGAGGAGAACTCTGAGAGCTGATTGGAGGAAAGGGAGACACCCACCTTTATACAGCACACAGGAACAGAGCTGAGGCTGTCAATCAGCTGGAGGTACCTCCAGACAGCAGAAGCAAAGGAATTGTGGACAGTGGTGGGGGGTGTTATCGGTGGAGCAGGGGAGTGTATTGAATAGAACCAATTCCATGTGGCTCTCCTGCAGCAGCTGAAAGCTGGTGGGAGAGATAGGAGGAGAAGCTGGTATTCAGCTGCTGCGGAAAACGAACAGGGGATTGGTTCTAGTAAATGAACCCCCCCCCGCCCCGCCATACCAATCTCCCCTTCCTGTCCATGATTTGTTAGCCCTACTAACACCCCTACTTGTTAGCTGACGAGGTAACCATGTTGAACTGATGGGTCACGGGGCCCATACAGGAGGGCTGGCAGTAATCTCTTATTAGCAGCCCTTTGCATACATATCATATAACAATAAAATGTGTATGTATATTTTTCTCCAAAAACTTTACAAACTGCAGGAATTTTATTTTCCAGGAGACATCAATGACCTGGAGACTGAAATATTAGGCCCACATCCAGAAGGTATGTTCTATATTGTGTTTTTGCAGATTATAAGAATGAAACAAAAGTAAGACTTAGTTAACCGGTAACAAATTTTCCAGGAATCTTCCAAAATGGCTTACATGATACACAGTTCCACCTAACACGACCCCCAAAGCTCTGCTGCTCCATTCTGTAAAATAGAGCCAGAAATAGGCAAAGCAAACAATGCCAACTTAACTAAAAAAGAGCATCCTGGCAATATAATTATTGGATTACTGACAACTAATTTTCCTAATACTTCATCCAGCACAACACACATAAAAAGCTAAGCAAGATGTAATAGAAAAAAAATCTATATAACAGATACATGTACAGAAGCTGCCCTCACTAATGCATTGGGAGCGTGAATCTTATTGCCACTGACCATAACATTTTTTGGGGGGATTTATTAGCACTAACCACAGATTTAGGGCAGTGGTCCCCAACCTATCTGGCACCGGGGACCGGCTGCATGCAAGAAAACGCAAGGGGGTAAGTGATTTTTCTTGGGCAATTTGTCGGGGCAATGACTGGTGTTAGCGCTTCAGTCATCCCGGCACCATGCTTGATATGGAGTGAGTGTGATTGAAGCGCATTATTTCTATTATTACATTGTAGTAATAAGTGAAATAGTACAACTCATCATAATGCAGAATCAGTGGGAGCCCTGAGTGTGTCAATTGCCACTGTTGCCTGCCACCAGACAGGGGCGGATCCAGGGGGGGCAACGGGACAATTGCCACCCCCGAGAAATTTGTTGCGGGCCGGGCGGATGAGGGAGCGGGCGGCTCCCCGATCGGGTGAGGGAGCGGGCGGCTCCCCGAGCGCATGAGGGAGCGGGTGGCTCCCCGAGCGCATGAGGGAGCGGGCGGCTCCCCAAGCGGATGAGGGAGCGGGCGGCTCCCCGAGCAGATGCGGGAGTGGGCGGCTCCCCGAGCGGATGCTGAAGCGGGCGGCTCCGCGTGAGGACCAGGCAGCTTGGGCGGGTGAGAGCAGGCTAGGTGGTGTGAGTGGGGGCGGCTGGCCAATCAGCAAGCCGGCGTGCAGGGGAGCAGAGAGATGACATCATCTCTCACTGCCCCACATCCCTGCAGTAACTTCTGCCCTCAATGTACAGGCAGTGTGGGCAGCAGAGAGATTACATTATCTCTCTGCTGCCTGATCTGAAAGGAGGCAAGCAAAACACCACCTTAGCAGCTATGTGACAATCCGCAAGGTGTCAGGTGACGTGGCAAGTGACAATCCTCAATGTGTGGCAAGTGACAATCTGCATCTGGTGGTAGGTGATGTGACAATCTGCAATGTGTGGCAGGTGACGTGGCAAGTGACAATGTGCAAGGTGTGGCAGGTGACGTGGCAAGTGGCAATCCACATCTGGTGGCAGGTGACGTGGCAAGTGACAATCCGCAACATGTGGAAGGTGACAATCTGCATCTGGTGGCAGGCAAGTGACAATCCGCAATGTGTGGCAGGTGACGTGGCAAGTGACAATCCGCATCTGGTGGCATGTGACGTGGCAAGTGACAATCCGCAATGTGTGGCCAGTAATGTGGCAAGTGACAATCTGCAACGTGTGGCAGGTGACGTGGCAAGTGACAATCCGCAACATGTGGCAGGTGACAATCTGCATCTGCTGGTAGGCAAGTGACAATCTGCAACATGTGGCAGGTGACGTGGCAAGTAATAATCCGCAATGTGTGCCAGGCGACGGTGGCAAGTGACACGCTCAGGGCTCCCACTGATTCTGCATTATGGTGAGTTGAACCATTAAATTTTATATTACAATATATTCATAGAAATAACAACCATGGTGCTGGGATGATTGAAGCGCCAACACCAGCCATTTCCTCGATAAATTGCCCACAAAAAAACGTATTTTCTGGCAGTGCCCCTCCCGAGACTAGGCTCTGGATCCGCCCCTGCCACCAGATGTGGAATGTCACCTGCCACGCTGGCTGCCACCAGATGTGAATTGTTACTTGCCGAACTGTGGCTCGGCCCTGGTGCCCCGACAGCAAGCTGCTTGATGCGGGGGCTCTCAACCAGAGGGAGGGGCCAGGAGCATCAAAGAGGGACCAGAGAAGAGGAGGATTGGGGCTGCTCTGTGCGAAACCATTACATGTTTGTTACTTTTAACCAAAAAAAACTGAGACTATAGTATCACTTTAATGCACAGAATGCATTAGCGTGAAAAACCTTAAGGCTTTATAACCAGTTTAATTATTACAGTCAGCTTACCTTCTTCCCCACCGAGTGATGTCACAAAGTTTCCCCTGTGTGTGCCATTCCAGAAATTGATCTGTAGGAGCTGCCTCCAGGCTGTAGGAGCTGCCTCCAGGCGGCAAGGCTTCCATGCTTCACATTACCACTGACCTTGGACTCATAGTGAAGTAGAAACGTGCCATCATGAAGGATATTGTTTTTACTATACTTCTGATGTTTTCTGCACATGTGAGCGGCCATTTTTCTATACATATTCTCAAATCTCAATAAAAGGTATGTAATGCTGCACTTAGCTGCTCCCTCGTTGTGTATCTATTTACCAGCTGGGGAATGTTAATCTCTAGATCATAATAATACATAAACACATTATCATTTATCAGATACCACTTTTTATAGTGAGAAGCTTTGAGCATACAACTTAATCAAGGTCATTGGAAAAAATAAAATTTTAATCCCTTACACAATGTCTTCTTTATTGATGTGTCAGTAACAGTCAACATTCTTGATATGAGGGGCCTCAAATTCAGCCCCTGAAATCACCAACGAGCTACACATAGTTTTTAGTCAATGTAATGCTAAAGAAAATTATCACACTGCAGGCGTGCAACAGGAGATGGTTAAAAACTATTGGCATGCTACAGGAGATGATCAGAGCCTACAGACATACAATAGAGCGGGGGTGTCAAACTCTATTTCATTGCGAGCCGTATCAGTATTATGGGTGCCCTCAAAGGGCCGGATGTATATAAGACTATATAAATATATCTACTCTCTATCATATTAAATATTTGCCTCTGCATTTGATTATTTCTGGTTTTAGTAATAACTTAAAGTGATATTAAAGCTTCAATTCTTTTTTTTTTTTTTTTTTTTTTAATAACAAACATGTCATACTTACCTTCACTGTGCAGTTAGTTTTGCACAGAGTGACCCCGATCTTCCTCTTCTGGGGTCCCACGGCAGCTCTTGCGGCTCCTCCCCCACATTAGATAACCCCCTAAGGGAAGCGCTCTTCCGGGGGGGTTACCTCGCGGGTACGCTCCTGTGTCATACACTCGGCGTCCACAGCCGCCAACTACAGGACTCGGCCCCGCCCCCAGCATCATTGGATTTGATTGACAGCAGCGGGAGCCAATGGCTGCGCTGCTATCAATCTATCCAATGAAGAGCTGAGAAGCCGTGGAGAGAGCGACGTGGGATCGCAACAACGGAAATTCGGATGCATAGGATGCATTAAGGTGAAAAACCAGCAGGGTTTACATCCCCTTTAAGACTAAGGCTTAAAGCGGGATTCCGGCCAGCGAATTTTTTTTTTAAAAGTCAGCAGCTACAAACACTGTAGCTGCTGACTTTAAAAAAGTACTTACCTGTCCTGGGTGCCCGCGATGTCGGCCGCCCAAGGCCAACCCGTCCCTCGGGTCCTGGCACCGCCATCCTAAGTAAGAGAAACAGGCAGTGGAGCCTTGCGGCTTCACTACCAGTTTCCTACTGCGCACGCACGAGCAGCGCGGCACTCTGTGAATGGCCCCGTGGTTTTCTGGGAACACACACAGTTCCCAGAAGGCAACGGGGCCGCTCACCGAGGAACAGGACATGCCGTGGAATAGGAAGAGGCAGATTAGGAAGACTGCCTAGCAACAAGGGTTCAGGTAAATTTAAATTTTATTTTTTTTTTTTAATGTTTTTTTTTTAATTTTTTTAGGATTTTGGGTGCAATTTTTTTTTTTCAGGGTGGCCCTCCACTTTAATGTACACAGGACATTTTAAAACCTCTCCTGAACAATTTAACTTGACAGATAGTAACCGACAGTTAAGAAGGCATTTGCGTTTAGAGGTGCTTTTTTTTTCAAATAGTCAAAAATGTATCTCCATTATAAACTCCTGTAAACGAAATGCTGCTAAACGCAAGGTACCACGTTTACACACGTTTACAAGCTGTTACAGGCATTTCGCCTTTCAAATGTCTCTGAACATCCGTCCCGAACGCATTTTATTGCTTTCCAAAAAAACACAACTGCCTAGAAATGACTATAAACAACCCTGTGTACATGGACAGATAAGATAGCAGAGGAGAGTTCAGGGGCAAGTGAAAAAAACACCCAACTGCTCCTAAGGCCTGATTCACATCAATGCATTTTAAGTGCTTTTTGCATTTTGCAGATTTGCACTACAGAACGTGTTCCATAGGAAACCATGTTAAATGGACTGTAGTGCAAATCTGCAAAATGCAAAATGCACAAAAACTGCATAGGGGGGAATCCAGCCTAAACGTCCGTTTACCAGCTGCAGTGTACATGAGACCTAAGGCTGTACAGGTAAGGGTCGCACACTGCTAGTATCATCCACAAGAAACTTTATTGGAGACTGTTTAAACAGAACATGATTCTGCCATGATGTTCTGTCTGAGCAGTGTCCAATAACATTTCTTCAGATGATACCAGTGGTGCGTAACCCTCCTTTTTTAACTGGCATAGATTTGTATTATTCTCATAGTAATTATAAGCAGATGTCCAGAGTATCCCACTCCCCCCCTTAAATTAGATGTCAAGAGCCCCCCCTTACCATGTGCTGCTAAGGGAAAGAAGCTGGGGGAGGAGGTGGAAAGCAGAAAGTGCAGGGTCTGGACAAAGCCCGGAGGAGGGCTGAAGTTCGCTGCCACAGTCTGCTAAATGCTGAGACCAGGGGAGGTGGAGACGAGGGGCTGCTGTGACTGCACAGAGAAGCACAGGCTGTGTAGGAGAAGTTCTGTCCTCCTCTGTTGCCGACTGCTGAGACAATGTGGGGGCAGAGACGAGGGGGTGCTGCAGCTGCAGGAGAGGAGTGAGGGCCACATGAAATGCCCTGGTGGGATAGATTCGGCCTGCAGGCCTTGAATTCGAAACATGTGCAATAGAGGATGGTCAGAGACTATGGGCATGCTACAGACGTGGTCAGAGACTGCAAACATGTTATAGGAGTTGTTAGAAACTAGGAGCATGCTGAGACTGTCATAGACTGGAGACAAATTACAAAAGACTACTGAAGATCATTCCTATTAGAGCCCCTTTGCAAATCCACATGCCCATATTTGTGCTCCCTACAGCCCCCTATTCCTGTGTACAAAACAATTTGATTATGTGCAGTTTGCTTAAATAACTGCCTAGAGTTCAGCTATAAACGTGTACCCCCACCAGTACATCCTGTCCCTTCAGTACAAACCCCCTCCCTGCTCACCAATACAGACCTCCTCCCTGCCCACCAGTACAGACCTCCTCCCTGCCCACCAGTACAGATCTCCTCCCTGCCCACCAGTACAGATCTCCTCCCTGCCCACCAGTACAGATCTCCTCCCTGCCCACCAGTACAGATCTCCTCCCTGCCCACCAGTACAGACCTCCTCCCTTCCCACCAGTACAGACCTCCTCCCTGCTCACCAATACAGACCTCCTCCCTGCCCACCAGTACAGACCTCCTCCCTGCCCACCAGTACAGACCTCCTCCCTTCCCAGCAGTACAGACCTCCTCCCTTCCCAGCAGTACAGACCTCCTCCCTTCCCAGCAGTACAGACCTCCTCCCTTCCCAGCAGTACAGACCTCCTCCCTTCCCAGCAGTACAGACCTCCTCCCTTCCCAGCAGTACAGACCTCCTCCCTTCCCAGCAGTACGGACCTCCTCCCTTCCCAGCAGTACGGACCTCCTCCCTTCCCAGCAGTACGGACCTCCTCCCTGCCCACCAGTACGGACCTCCTCCCTGCCCACCAGTACAGACCTCCTCCCTGCCCACCAGTACAGACCTCCTCCCTGCCCACCAGTACAGACCTCCTCCCTTCCCACCAGTACAGACCTCCTCCCTCCCCATCAGTACAGACCTCCTCCCTCCCCAACAGTACAGACCTCCTCATTTCCTTCTTGCTGTTATAAACGTTCCTATGTTGTAGTCAGAGGATGAATACTCTACAATCACCTCTACTCTACCTGGTGGAAGGTAAGTTAATATCAGTGGTATAACTATAGCCATAGGAGCCCGCTGTCATATTGCTCAAAGAACAGCCTCTACAACCCCAACTAATCCTGATCAATATTAATATTGCTACTACAACTCTTGCTTTTTCCTGACTAGACCACCTATTTCAGCATTTGGTGGGGAAGGGGGAGCTTAGAATATACTTTAAATCTCTGATACCTAATATGATGCAAGGAACTGGTAATCTTTGGATGGCAGATCAGTTTGCTGGTAAATGAAGGTAGCTTAATTTTTAAAGTGACTTTTTAAAGTTAATTTCATGCACTTTTGCTCCTCTCTTTCCTGACTTCTAATTATAACATAGGTACTACGAGTCCACTAACAGCTCTTGCACTGCCTGTCCTTGATCTGGACTACTTTATGTTAGGATCAATCACAAGGTTGCCACGCTTAACACTGCTAGGTTGTACAAAGAGAGGTAGCTGGGAGTTCCATTAAAATTTGCATATGAGGTCCCATGATCTAAATCCAGTAGGGAAAGGGAGTCCTAGAAGTCACATATCACAGCAAAACCTTTTAAGGCAGTGTATGACAGCCCCAGCCTGGCCTCACCCCCAACACACTTCACTCCACCCCTGGAGCTTAATCGTGAGGATACCCATGATTAAGCTCGGGGGAGGAGTGAAAAATCATAGGGTGGGGCGGCTGGTTGGAGCCCAGGCTGAGGCTGTCATACACTGCCTTAAATGGTTTTGCTGTGATGTGCAACTTATTACTCCCTTTCCCTACTGGATGTTTTGAGCTAGCACGAGCCCTGTCCTTGTCATCACAATAATGCTGCGTTCACACAGTCGGAATTTCCGACAACAAATGTTCGATGGGAGCTTTCTGTTGGAAAATCCGACCATGTGTAGGCTCCATCGGACATTTTCTGTCGGAATTCCCGACAAAAAATGTTTGAGAGCTGGTTCTCAAATTTTTCTTTTCGATTGTCTGTATACAATTCCGACGCACAAAATTCCACGCATGCTCGGAATCAAGCAGAAGAGCCGCACTGGCTATTGAACTACATTTTTCTCGGCTCGTCGTACGTGTTGTACGACACCACGTTCTTGACGTTCGGAATTTCCGACAACATTTGTGTGACCGTGTTTATGCAAGACAAGTTTGAGCCAACATCCTTCGGACAAAAATCCAAGGTTTTGTTGTCGGAATGTCCGATCGTCTGTACACAGCATAAGTGGTTTGTCATACAAGAGTAGCTGACTGAGCCTTGAGCAGCACCTGTCATTTTTTGTGTCACATGATCTATAGTTATACCCCTAATGCCCCGTACACACGGTCGGATTTTCCGACGAAAAATGTGTGATAGGACCTTGTTGTCAGAAATTCCGACCGTGTGTAGGCTCCATCACACATTTTCCATCGGAATTTCCGACACACAAAGTTTGAGAGCTTGCTATAAAATTTTCCGACAACAAAATCCGTTGTCGGACATTCCGATCGTGTGTACACAAATCCGACGGACAAAGTGCCACGCATGCTTAGAATAAATAAAGAGATGAAAGCTATTGGCTACTGCCCCGTTTATAGTCCCAACGTACGTGTTTTACGTCACCGCGTTCAGAATGATCGGATTTTCCGACAACTTTGTGTGACCGTGTGTATGCAAGACAAGTTTGAGCCAACATCCGTTGGAAAAAATCCTAGGATTTTGTTGTCGGAATGTTTGATCAATGTCCGACCGTGTGTACGAGGCATTACTGACACTGCCAAATTCATGGTGGACTGGCAATTAAGTGTACAAATTATAGCAACATGGATATTGCTAAAGACTATACACATTAGAAACATTTTAACACTATTAAAATTTTCCAATGAACATCTTATTTTGAAGGGTTTTAGATTTGAAAAGTTGGTAAAATGGTTTGAAATGTGTGCCTGATCTTTTAATACACATAAAAATCCATCTAATTGCAGGAGCTACCCATGATTTTGCATCTTGTGAGCACTTTGTGGATAAACATCGTCCAGCTCTGATCCGTGCAATCTCTCTGGTAGAACCAATTCTAGAGCAACTCCGCTCACTGGGTCTACTCATCGTTGAACAGTATGAGACTATATGCAGTAAGCCCACCTCCCAGGAACAGATGAGGGAACTCTACCGCTACATTACACACTGGGGTAATGATGACAAGGACAAGGTCTACCAGATCCTACGCAAGCATAACAGACCCGTCATCAACAAGCTGAAAGCTGAAGGATACTGATGGACTGTAAATAAATACACTTAAAATTTGTACAGTAACAAGTACTAATATAAACAACATGAACTGAATTTTATTATGTGACCTTCCATAACGTGCATATTGGAATATTTGGGACAGGATATGGGATCTGGGTTCATGAAATCAGCAGTCTTGAGATGTTTGTACCATGCAAGAAAAGAGATCACCTGGAAATGGTTAGACCCTAAACCATCATCAATAACAGATTGGCAGAGGCTGGTTAATAATGTAATAATAAGAGAGAGATTGGCTTAAATGAGAAAGGGTAATAAGGGAAGATTTTAAAAAATATGGAACAAATGGTTAGAAATTTCAGGTTTGATGCCAGAGAGGATATATCCTTAGTAAAGATATTTTTTTGGAAATGTTTTATTTGTAAAGCGGAGGTTCACACAAAAATTGAACCTCCGCTTTTTGGAACCCTCCCCCCCTGCGATGTTACATTTGGCACCATTCTGGCGGGAGGGGGTTGCAGATACCTGTCTAAGACACGGGAGTCTACGCCTCTTCCTGTCCCGCCGCGCTGTCTGCTGGGACACACACGGGTCCCAGAGACAGCAGGGACCATTGGGATTGCGCTGCGCGACTCGCGCATACGCAGTAGGGAACTGGGAAGTGAAGCTGCAAGGCTTCATTTCCTGATTCCCATACCGAAGATGGCGGCGGCAGCATCCGAGGACCGAGGGACAGTTCGGCCTCGGGTGCACACATCGCTGGACCCTGTTACAGGCGAGTGTCCTTATTTTAAGAGTCAGCAGCTGCAGTATTTGTAGCTGCTGACTTTTAAAATTGTTTATTTCGTGAGACTCCCGCTTTAAACGAGATGGAAGGGGGATGGGGGATAAGGGGATGAAGGTATTCATGAGGAATGTATTTTTCACCCTTTTAGTATAAAAAATGTTTGTTTACTGGAAAAAAAAATCTAAAATAAAATGGGATTAAAAAAAAAAATTGTACAGTAACAAGTACTAGTATAAACAACATGTTTTAATTTATATGCAACCTGTTAGGAGATCTGGACTAGTAGTTCTGGATTTTAGGGTAAAACGCACTAAGAATGGAAAAATAGGTTCTGCTATAACTTTCTGATAAATCATTTTCCTACTCTCTAATTGTTCAGACATATAATCATTTTATATACTAAAAACTTATACAGCACAGTGTGCAAATAAACCTCAAAAGTGCTACCATATAGTATATGTAGAGCTCACCCCCACAGAGGCTGCTTAATTGTTGCCCAGGTTTCTTTCCCCAGTAGATGCCCTGCAGCCATGCACACAGTCACAATCACTTCTTTGGCTTAATAATCAGTACAGTATGCTAGCGGTATGCTTTTCTGACACTTTATTGTGGAATTTGAATCTGGATAGGTTCAGGGTAACTATGGGATACTCCAGTAACTATTGGTGGCAATTTAAGGACACTAAACATTCTCTTAGTAAGGTGCAGGAGAAACAAAAGAGAAGTGCCTCTAAGTGCAAACCATTATGACAAATTTAATGAATGATAAAAATGCCAAGTGGTAACCTAGAAGCAAAGGTATGTATAGGGCTCATCCGAATAAAACAGTCCAGGACATGGAGTAGGATCACATGCTGAGGGGTCACAAGGGTCCTGAGGAAAGAGTGCGCATGCCCAATAACTCTACTACGTATGATCAGAAATGCATTGCAGCTCCTACTCTAATGACGCCATCCCACCAATGCTGCATGCCACATGTGCATTCCAGCACCATCTTAGAAGCATCTAGCCAGCTTCCTCCCTTCTTCCACCACTTTTTAGCAGACCCCCGCGGCCCCTCAGTGCGTGATCCTACTCCATATCCTGGACTGTTTTATTCTGATGAGCCCTATACTTACCTTTGCTTGTAAGTTGACACTTGGCATTTTTATCATTCATTACACTTATCATAATGGTATGCACTTAGGGGAATTTCTCTTTTGTTTCTCCTGTGTCTAATAGGGAGTCTGATTCTTCTCATTTGGAGAGCTGCCCAAGTCCACACACCTATGGACTTTTAACATTTTTTCATGGACTTCTTTATAATGGTGTTTACTAAGATCTATCTAAATTACATATGAGGTTTTTATACCTGTTGGCGGCTTCTTTCTTACTATTTTGATGTTCTTCATAAAGGTGAGCAAGGGACCTTACTTGCAGCAAATATTGGACCAATAATTTCAGGAACACTTTGGTAGTGAATTCCTTTTAGGTAGAACTGACTCTATTGCAAGAGACTGCAGCAGCAGTAATGTGAGCAAAAGTCCTTTGGCTGCGATGAAAGTGTGTGTAAGAGAACAAAGAATTATGTATTCATATAAAATATCCTGATATTTCTACTAAAACTTTTGCTTTTTTCTTGACTACTATACCACCTACTTCAGCATTTGGTGGGGAAGGGGGAGCTTAGAATGTACTTTAAGTCTCTGATATCTAATAGGATACAAGGAACTGGTGCTCTATGGATGGCAGATCAATTTTCTGGAAAATGAAGGTTACAAGTTAATTCCATGCACTGTTGACCCTCTCTTTCCTGACTTATATTCATAGCATAGGCATTAGCAGTGTACTGACTATGCTGACAGCTCTTGTGATGCCTGTTCTTGACTTAGGCTACTTTATGTTACGATCAGTCACCGCTTTGGCACGCTTAATACTGCTAGGTTCTAGTATAAAATTGGGTTTGGGCTATGTATTGGTGCCATTGGTTTCTAAATAGAAATAGATATATAGCTCCGGTTATGTTTGGCACCATCAACACAGGTCATATTAATTTGTAGTGGATTGAACATTTTGGTATTCTGATCACCTTTCTGAGTGCTGACCTATCTTTTCTGGGATTAACTTACTGGGATAACCTAATCACACTTTTTGTATGTGTGTATTATTACATTATAAGATATACCACAGCCTTGTAGCATGCGGCACGCCATTGGCTTTTGTTTGGCTCAGACTGGCGCATGCCAATTTTATTTGCCGTCAAGATATTGAGGTCTTGAGGAAGCAATGTTTGTGAAATGTGTCGACCTCTTGCAATGCTAGCAACAAAATATTTTCAAAGTTTAAATATATGGCCTGCATATGTGCATTGACCCTATGATTTTATGCTCACATATTTTTTAAAAATGTTTTTGTAATAAACAAAACAAAACTTTTTATTAATTTATGTGTCATTGTCCTCTCTCGGCTACCAGTAAAGACTGCTAGGTTCTACTGAGAGAAATAGCTGGGGGTCTCATGAAAATTTGGATATGAGGTCCTATGATCTATAGCAGGGATCTCCAAACTTTCTAAACAAAGGGCCAGTTTACTGTCCTTGAAACTTTAGGGGGGCCAGACTATGTCCTGGCATCAGTGGGATTAAAAAATGACCCATGATTGGTATTAGGGAGAGTAATAGTGCCCCATCATTGGTATCAATGTGAGGAATAGTGTCTCATTGTTTGTGTCAGTGGAAGCAATTGTGTCCCATCATTGGTGTCAATGGGAGGAATAGTGTCCCATTATCGGTGTCAGTGGGAGGAATAGTGCACTATCATTGGTATCAGTGGGGAGAATAGTGCTTCATCATTGGTGTCAATAGAAGTACTAGTGCCCCATTACAAATATATACCAACCTGGAGGGGTGGATCAAATATTAGGGGATTTCCAAGTTGGAAACCTTTTGGATTTATGAATTGAAGTCTAACTATCCACATGTTATGAACGTGGAGTGGGACATTAACTTTTTTTTATTAATACCTCCTAATTGTTTACTTCATCTTTCTTCTAACTTGTTAATATAGTCAGAGATATTATGAGAATCTATCAATAGGAAGTATTTAGTAAACTCCATTAAATCACATTATGATATTAACTCATCGTAATCATTGGTAGATATGGAGTGGGTTTTTTTTTACATATAGTCCCATGTTCCATAAGGATAGATATAAACTTTTAAGATTTTTTTTTTTTCTTATGATGACTTGGGCAAAGTTTTTTTTAAATTAATTTGTTTGTATAATATTAGTAGGTCATTTGAAGCATCTCCATATATATGCACATTTTTTGTTAAATAAATTCCATCCAACATTTAATTCAACTAGCGGGTGTCTCTGCGAGACACACCTGCGATCAATGGGAGGCTGTGAACACACAGGAGTTACTTTCGGGTTCATTACACTCTGTCAAGCTCCTCCTGTAGTTGGTGTTGGTGAAGGAAGGTCACATGTTCTGCCTTAAAGAATCTCGATCTGTTATGGGATCGAGGCTTGGACTGGTACATGCTCAGTTACACAAATTAAACCGAGGCTTGACACGCACGCTTGACAGCACCATCTTGGAAAGGATATCCGAGGTAGGAAGTTTCACTGATAGAAGACAATCAGTGATTAATGATTTTAATAGATACTACTATATAAATGCAGTGAAAGATGGGATAGTCATACCCCAGATGATGTCTTATCAGATGAAACATGTTGATGTTCGTCTAACATCTGCGTTTGATTACTATGGTTTATTGGATTTTAGGATGACATGCCTGTTTTCTTCATGATGGATGTAAGTGCAAAATTCTTTTAATAAATTTGATATAAATGGTTTTACACTATGTGGAGATTCTTTTTGCTTCTATGACAATTGACCTACTGAGTGAGAAGTTTACTGTGACTGATGTGGAAATAGAGGCTGGATCTGCTACACAGTTTTAAAGTCTGGGAGAGCTTAGTCTCATGATGCCCATCTGAATCTATGTTAATAATAGGGATGAGCTTCGAGTTCGAGTCAAACTCATGTTCAACTCGAACATTGGCTGTTCGCAAGTTCGACGAACAGCGAACAATTTGGGGTGTTCGCGGCAAATTCGAATGCTGTGGAACACCCTTTAAAAGTCTATGGGAGAAATCAAAAGTGCTAATTTTTAAAGGCTTATATGCAAGTTATTGTCATAAAAAGTGTTTGGGGACCTGGGTCCTGCCCCAGGGGACAAGGATCAATGCAAAAAAAGTTTTAAAAACGGCCGTTTTTTCAGGAGCAGTGATTTTAATAATGCTTAAAGTCAAACAATAAAAGTGTAATATCCCTTTAAATTTCGTAGCTTGGGGGTGTCTATAGTATGCCTGTAAAGGGGCGCATGTTTCCCGTGTTTAGAACAGTCTGACAGCAAAATGACATTTCGAAGGAAAAAACCCATTTAAAACTACTCACGGTTATTGCATTGCCGGTCCAACAATACACACAGAAGTTTATTGATAAAAACGGCATGGGAATTCCCCACAGGGGAACCCCGAACCAAAATTAAAAAAAAATGACGTGGGGGTCCCCCTAAATTCCATACCAGACCCTTCAGGTCTGGTATGGATTTTAAGGGGAACCCCGCGCCAAAAAAACAAAAAAAAAACAGCGTGGAGACCCCCCAAAAATCCATACCAGACCCTTATCCGAGCACGCAACCTGGCAGGCCGCAGGAAAAGAGGAGGGGACGAGAGTGTGCCCCCCCCTCCTCCTGAACCGTACCAGGCCACATGCCCTCAACATTGGGAGGGTGCTTTGGGGTAGCCCCCCAAAACACCTTGTCCCCATGTTGATGAGGACAAGGGCCTCATCCCCACAACCCTGGGCGGTGGTTGTGGGGGTCTGCGGATGGGGGCTTATCGGAATCTGTAAGCCCCTTTAACTAGGGGACCCCCAGATCCCGGCCCCCCCCTGTGTGAAATGGTAAGGGGGTACTTACCCCTTCCATTTCACTAAAAAACTGTCAAAAATGTTAAAAATGACAAGAGACAGTTTTTGACAATTCCTTTATTTAAATGCATCTTCTTTCTCCCTTCATCTTCTTCTTCTTCTGGTTCTTCCTCCAGCGTTCTCGTCCAGCATCTCCTCCGCGGCATCTTCTATCTTCTTCTCCTCGGGCCGCTCCGCACCCATGGCATGGGGGAGGCTCCCGCTCATCTTCTTCATCTTCTTCTCTTCTTCTCCGGGCCGCTCCGCATCCATGCTGGAATGGAGGGAGCCTCCCGCTGTGTGACGGCGTCTCCTCGTCTGACGGTTCTTAAATAACGGGGGGCGGGGCCACCCAGTGACCCCGCCCCCTCTGACGCACGGGACATGACGGGACTTCCCTGTGGCAATCCCCGTGACATCATAGGGAAGTCCCGTCAAGTCACCGTGCATCAGAGGGTGCGGGGTCACCGGGAGGCTCCGCCCCTCGTTATTTAAGAACCGTCAGACGAGGAGACGCCATCACACAGCGGGAGCCTCCCTCCATGCCAGCATGGATGCGGAGCAGCCCGGAGAAGAAAATGAAGAAGAGAAGAGGAGAAGAGGAGAAGAAAAGAAGAAGAAGAGAAGAAGAGAAGAAGATGAAGAAGATGAAAAGAAGAGCGGGAGCCTCCCCCCATGCCATGGGTGCAGAGCGGCCCGAGGAGAAGAAGATAGAAGACGCTGCGGAGGAGATGCTGGACGAGAACGCCGGAGGAAGAACCAGAAGAGCCAGAAGAAGAATAAGATGAAGGAAGATAGAAGAAAGAAGAAGCATTTAAATAAAGGAATTGTCAAAAACTGTCCCTTGTCATTTTTAACATTTTTGATAGTTTTTTAGTGAAATGGTAGGGGTAAGTACCCCCTTACAATTTCACACAGGGGGGAGGGCCAGGATCTGGGGGTCCCCTTGTTAAAGGGGGCTTCCAGATTCCGATAAGCCCCCCGCCCGCAGACCCCCACAACCACCGGCCAGGGTTGTGGGGATGAGGCCCTTGTCCTCATCAACATGGGGACAAGGTGTTTTGGGCGGCTACCCCAAAGCACCCTCCCAATGTTGAGGGCATGTGGCCTGGTACGGTTCAGGAGGGGGGGGACACTCTCGCCCCACTCTCTTTTCCTGCGGCCTGCCAGGTTGCGTGCTCGGATAAGGGTCTGGTATGGATTTTTGAGGGGACCCCACGCCGTGTTTTTTTTTTTTTGGCGCGGGGTTCCCCTTAAAATCCGTACCAGACCTGAGGGGTCTGGTATGGAATTTAGGGGTACCCCCACGTCATTTTTTTTTTTTTTAATTTTGGCCGGGGTTCCCCTTAATATCCATAAAGTATATAAATAAACGTGCCTGCGCTGAAAAAAACATATATCCCAATAGTTGGGAGGTGCATATATAGTGTAAACCCTTTACTACAATATTTCAATAATAAAAAAAAAAAATGCTAGTAATATATAAATTATAAAATAAATACAATCCTTATATAAAAATATCCCATAAAAAGCAACATGCAAGAAAACAAAACATATATGTGGTTATAAATATAAGATCAAAGTGCAAAATCAAGTGTCCACATTTAACCACTTGACGACCGCCTCACGCCGATGTACGTCGGCAAAGTGGCACGGACAGGCAAAATCACGTACAGGGTACGTGATTTGCCTTCCGTGGGTGGGGGGTCCGATCGGACCCCCCCCGGTGCCCGAGGCGGTCGTCTTTTGTCCAGCGGCGATTGGTGATGAGGGGGAGACGATCCGTTCGTGGCCCCCCCCTCGCGATCGCCGCCGGCCAATCGAATCATTCCTTTGCTGCTGTATGCTAAACAGCAGCAAAGGAAATGATGTCATCTCTCCTCGGCTCGGTAATTTCCGTTCCGGCCCGAGGAGAGAAGACTTCACTGTGAGTGCACCAACACACACACACACAGTAGAACATGCCAGGCACACAAAACACCCCGATCCCCCCCCCCGATCGCCCCCCGATCCCCCCCCAATCACCCCCCCCCCTGTCACAAACTGACACCAGCAGTTTTTTTTTTTTTTTTTTTCTGATTACTGCATAGTGTCAGTTTGTGACAGTCACAGTGTTAGCACAGTTACTGTTACCCCCCTTTAGGTCTAGGATACCCCCCTAACCCCCCCTAATAAAGTTTTAACCCCTTGATCACCCCCTGTCACCAGTGTCGCTAAGCGATCATTTTTCTGATCACTGTATTAGTGTCGCTGGTGACGCTAGTTAGTGAGGTAAATATTTAGGTTCGCCGTCAGCGTTTTATAGCGTCAGGGACCCCCATATACTACCTAATAAATGTTTTAACCCCTTGATTGCCCCCTAGTTAACCCTTTCACCACTGATCACCGTATAACCGTTACGGTTGACGCTGGTTAGTTTGTTTATTTTTTATAGTGTCAGGGCACCCGCCGTTTATTACCGAATAAAGGTTTAGCCCCCCGATCGCCCGGCGGTGATATGCGTCGCCCCAGGCAGCGTCAGATTAGCGCCAGTACCGCTAACACCCACGCACGCAGCATGCGCCTCCCTTAGTGGTATAGTATCTGATCGGATCAATATCTGATCCGATCAGATCTATACTAGCGTCCCCAGCAGTTTAGGGTTCCCAAAAACGCAGTGTTAGCGGGATCAGCCCAGATACCTGCTAGCACCTGCGTTTTGTGCCTCCGCCCAGCCCAACCAAGTGCAGTATCGATCGATCACTGTCACTTACAAAACACTAAACGCATAACTGCAGCGTTCGCAGAGTCAGGCCTGATCCCTGCGATCGCTAACAGTTTTTTTAGTAGCATTTTGGTGAACTGGCAAGCACCAGCCCCAGGCGTCAGGTTAGCGCCAGTACCGCTAACACCCACGCACGCAGCATACGCCTCCCTTAGTGGTATAGTATCTGAACGGATCAATATCTGATCCGATCAGATCTATACTAGCGTCCCCAGCAGTTTAGGGTTTCCCAAAAACGCAGTGTTAGCGGGATCAGCCCAGATACCTGCTAGCACCTGCGTTTTGCCCCTCCGCCCAGGCGAGCCCAGCCCACCCAAGTGCAGTATCGATCGATCACTGACACTTACAAAACACTAAACGCATAACTGCAGCGTTCACAGAGTCAGGCCTGATCCCTGCGATCGCTAACAGTTTTTTTGGTAGTATTTTGGTGAACTGGCAAGCACCAGCCCCAGGCAGCGTCAGATTAGCGCCAGTACCGCTAACACCCACGCACGCACCGTACACCTCCCTTAGTGGTATAGTATCTGATCGCATCAATATCTGATCCGATCAGATCTATACTAGCGTCCCCAGCAGTTTAGGGTTCCCAAAAACGCAGTGTTAGCGGGATCAGCCCAGATACCTGCTAGCACCTGCGTTTTGCCCCTCCGCCCGGCCCGGCCCAGCCCACCCAAGTGCAGTATCGATCGATCACTGTCACTTACAAAACACTAAACGCATAACTGCAGCGTTCGCAGAGTCAGGCCTGATCCCTGCAATCGCTAACAGTTTTTTGGTAGCGTTTTGGTGAACTGGCAAGCGCCAGCGGCCTAGTACACCCCGGTCGTAGTCAAACCAGCACTGCAGTAACACGTGGTGACGTGGCGAGTCCCATAAGTGCAGTTGAAGCTGGTGAGGTGGCAAGCACAAGTAGTGTCCCGCCGCCACCAAAAAGACAAACACAGGCCCGTCGTGCCCATAGTGCCCTTCCTGCTGCATTCGCCAATCCTAATTGGGAACCCACCGCTTCTGCAGCGCCCGTACTTCCCCCATTCACATCCCCAACCAAATGCAGTCGGCTGCATGAGAGGCATTTTTATGTCCTCCCGAGTACCCCTACCCAACGAACCCCCCAAAAAAGATGTTGTGTCTGCAGCAAGCGCGGATATAGGCGTGACACCCGCTATTATTGTCCCTCCTGTCCTGACAATCCTGGTCTTTGCATTGGTGAATGTTTTGAACGCTACCATTCACTAGTTGAGTATTAGCGTAGGGTACAGCATTGCACAGACTAGGCACACTTTCACAGGGTCTCCCAAGATGCCATCGCATTTTGAGAGACCCGAACCTGGAACCGGTTACAGTTATAAAAGTTAGTTACAAAAAAAAGTGTAAAAAAAAAAAAAAATATGAAATAAAAAAAAATAGTTGTTGTTTTATTGTTCTCTCTCTCTCTATTCTCTCTCTCTATTGTTCTGCTCTTTTTTACTGTATTCTATTCTGCAATGTTTTATTGTTATTGTTATGTTTTATCATGTTTGTTTTTCAGGTGTGTAATTATTTACACTTTACTGTGCTTTATTGTTAACCATTGTTAACCATTTTTTTGTCTTCAGGTACGCCATTCACGACTTTGAGTGGTTATACCAGAATGATGCCTGCAGGTTTAGGTATCATCTTGGTATCATTCTTTTCAGCCAGCGGTCGGCTTTCATGTAAAAGCAATCCTAGCGGCTAATTAGCCTCTAGACTGCTTTTACAAGCCGTGGGAGGGAATGCCCCCCCACCGTCTTCCGTGTTTTTCTCTGGCTCTCCTGTCTCAACAGGGAACCTGAGAATGCAGCCGGTGATTCAGCCAGCTGACCATAGAGCTGATCAGAGACCAGAGTGGCTCCAAACATCTCTATGGCCTAAGAAACCGGAAGCTACGAGTATTTCATGACTTAGATTTCGCCGGATGTAAATAGCGCCATTGGGAAATTGGGGAAGCATTTTATCACACCGATCTTGGTGTGGTCAGATGCTTTGAGGGCAGAGGAGAGATCTAGGGTCTAATAGACCACAATTTTTTCAAAAAAGAGTACCTGTCGCTACCTATTGCTATCATAGGGGATATTTACATTCCCCGAGATAACAATAAAAATGATTAAAAAAAAAAATATGAAAGGAACAGTTTAAAAGTAAGATTAAAAAAGCAAAAAAATAATAAAGAAAAAAAAAAAAAAAACACCCCTGTCGCCCCCTGCTCTCGCGCTAAGGCGAACGCAAGCGGCGGTCTGTCGTCAAACGTAAACAGCAATTGCACCATGCATGTGAGGTATCACCGCGAAGGCCAGATCGAGTGCAGTAATTTTTCCAGTAGACCTCCTCTGTAAATCTAAAGTGGTAACCTGTAAAGGCTTTTGAAGGCTTTTAAACATGTATTTATTTTGTTGCCACTGCACGTTTGTGCGCAATTTTAAAGCATGTCATGTTTGGTATCCATGTACTCGGCCTAAGATCATCTTTTTTATTTCATCAAACATTTGGGCAATATAGCGTGTTTTAGTGCATTAAAATTAAAAAAAGTGTGTTTTTTCCCCAAAAAATGCGTTTGAAAAATCGCTGCGCAATTACTGTGTGAAAAAAAAAATGAAACACCCACCATTTTAATCTGTAGGGCATTTGCTTTAAAAAAATATATAATGTTTGGGGGTTCAAAGTAATTTTTTTGCAAAAAAAAAAAACTTTTTCATGTAAACAATAAGTGTCAGAAAGGGCTTTGTCTTCAAGTGGTTAGAAGAGTGGGTGATGTGTGACATAAGCTTCTAAATGTTGTGCATAAAATGCCAGGACAGTTCAAAACCCCCCCAAATGACCCCATTTTGGAAAGTAGACACCCCAAGCTATTTGCTGAGAGGCATGTCGAGTCCATGGAATATTTTATATTGCGACACAAGTTGCGGGAAAGAGACAAATTTTTTTTTTTTTTTTGCACAAAGTTGTCACTAAATGATATATTGCTCAAACATGCCATGGAAATATGTGAAATTACACCCCAAAATACATTCTGCTGCTTCTCCTGAGTACGGGGATACCACATGTGTGAGACTTTTTGGGAGCCTAGCCGCGTACGGGACCCCGAAAACCAAGCACCGCCTTCAGGCTTTCTAAGGGCGTGAATTTTTGATTTCACTCTTCACTGCCTATCACAGTTTCGGAGGCCATGGAATGCCCAGGTGGCACAAAACCCCCCCAAATGACCCCATTTTGGAAAGTAGACACCCCAAGCTATTTGCTGAGAGGTATAGTGAGTATTTTGCAGACCTCACTTTTTGTCACAAAGTTTTGAAAATTGAAAAAAGAAAAAAAAAAATGTTTTTTCTTGTCTTTCTTCATTTTCAAAAACAAATGAGAGCTGCAAAATACTCACCATGCCTTTCAGCAAATAGCTTGGGGTGTCTACTTTCCAAAATGGGGTCATTTGGGGGGGTTTTGTGCCACCTGGGCATTCCATGGCCTCCGAAACTGTGATAGGCAGTAAAGAGTGAAATCAAAAATTTTCACCCTTAGAAATCCTGAAGGCAGTGATTGGTTTTCGGGGTCCAGTACGCGGCTAGGCTCCCAAAAAGTCCCACACATGTGGTATCCCCATACTCAGGAGAAGCAGCTAAATGTATTTTGGGGTGCAATTCCACATATGCCCATGGCCTGTGTGAGCAATATATCATTTAGTGACAACTTTATGGAAAAAAAAAAAAAAAAAAAAAAAAGTGTCACTTTCCCGCAACTTGTGTCAAAATATAAAATATTCCATGGACTCAATATGCCTCTCAGCAAATAGCTTGGGGTGTCTACTTTCCAAAATGGGGTCATTTTGGGGGGTTTTGTGCCACCTGGGCATTCCATGGCCTCCGAAACTGTGATAGGCAGTGAAGAGTGAAAGCAAAAATTTACACCCTTAGAAATCCTGAAGGCGGTGCTTGGTTTTCGGGGCCCCGTACGCGGCTAGGCTCCCAAAAAGTCCCACACATGTGGTATCCCCATACTCAGGAAAAGCAGCTAAATGTATTTTGGGGTGCAATTCCACATAGGCCCATGGCCTGTGTGAGCAATATATCATTTAGTGACGACTGTAAATATTTTTTTTTTTTTTTTTTTTGTCATTTTTCAATCACTTGGGACAAAAAAAATAAATATTCAATGGGTTCAACATGCCTCTCAGCAATTTCCTTGGGGTGTCTACTTTCCAAAATGGGGTCATTTGGGGGGGTTTTGTACTGCCCTGCCATTTTAGCACCTCAAGAAATGACATAGGCAGTCATAAACTAAAAGCTGTGTAAATTCCAGAAAATGTACCCTAGTTTGTAGACGCTATAACTTTTGCGCAAACCAATAAATATACGCTTATTGACATTTTTTTTACCAAAGACATGTGGCCGAATACATTTTGGCCTAAATGTATGACTAAAATTTAGTTTATTGGATTTTTTTTATAACAAAAAGTAGAAAATATCATTTTTTTTCAAAATTTTCGGTCTTTTTCCGTTTATAGCGCAAAAAATAAAAACCGCAGAGGTGATCAAATACGATCAAAAGAAAGCTCTATTTGTGGGAAGAAAAGGACGCAAATTTCGTTTGGGTACAGCATTGCATGACCGCGCAATTAGCAGTTAAAGCGACGCAGTGCCAAATTGGAAAAATACCTCTGGTCCTTAGGCAGCATAATGGTCCGGGGCTCAAGTGGTTAAAAAGTTCAATTCATTGATATTAACACATAAAGTGCAAGTAAGTAGTGTCCACAGAAAACAGTGTTCCTCATGCTCCTCCTTAGTGGTGTTCACAATCCAGCATGCTTCAGTGCTCTCCTGTGACCCCCCACTAGTGCTTGCGCTCACCTCTGAGCGTGTGACACGGTAATTAAACGGTGTCTAAACACGCATTGGAGCCACCCCTTGGGCTCATACAGGGTATGCTGGTATAAACTCCACCACTCTCAGATGTCATCAGATAGTTTCACATACAAGAAAGAAAAAGCTCCATAGTGTGATACAGTAGGGATTTATTTAAAATATATTAAAACTTCCCTCCAGAAGGGTACTCACAATATGTAGGTGCGTGAGTGCACCAATCTTTCCAGAGAGTGTTTTTATAAAACAAGCGTTTGTATGGCGTGCGGTGTGTCGTTCCTCATCTACCGCTGTTGCTGATTTAGATCCCCCAGAGGAAGGCACGTGATCCCTGTGCCGAATACGCGTCGGGGAGGGGTAGGACGGAGCTGTCAGCAACAGAGGTAGATGAGGAACGACACATCGCACGCCATACAAAC
This sequence comes from Aquarana catesbeiana, assembly GCA_037953035.1. NCBI lineage: Eukaryota > Metazoa > Chordata > Amphibia > Anura > Ranidae > Aquarana > Aquarana catesbeiana. Next base: position 5,374,760 of record JBBHAA010000512.1, on the reverse strand, counting down.
GCTTGTTTTATACAAACACTCTCTGGAAAGATTGGTGCACTCACGCACCTACATATTGTGAGTACCCTTCTGGACGGAAGTTTTAATATATTTTAAATAAATCCCTACTGTATCACACTATGGAGCTTTTTCTTTCTTGTATGTGAAACTATCTGATGACATCTGAGAGTGGTGGAGTTTATACCAGCATACCCTGTATGAGCCCAAGGGGTGGCTCCAATGCGTGTTTAGACACCGTTTAATTACCGTGTCACACGCTCAGAGGTGAGCGCAAGCACTAGTGGGGGGGTCACAGGAAAGCACTGAAGCATGCTGGATTGTGAACACCACTAAGGAGGAGCATGAGGAACACTGTTTTCTGTGGACACTACTTACTTGCACTTTATGTGTTAATATCAATGAATTGAACTTTTTAAATGTGGACACTTGATTTTGCACTTTGATCTTATATTTATAACCACATATATATATTGTTTTCTTGCATGTTGCACTTTATGGGACATTTTTATATAAGGATTGTGTTTATTTTATAATTTATATATTACTAGCATTTTTTTTTTATTATTGAAATATTGTAGTATAGGTTTACACTATATATGCACCTCCCAACTATTGGGATATATGTTTTTTTCAGCGCAGGCACGTTTATTTATATACTTTTCGGTTTATGCACGCAATGAAACGTGGTTAGTGTTTGCAGCTTATCTATATTTGTTTCACCTCACAGAGGCATCAGTCCATCTTTGGCTCACAAGACCCCAACATAATTAGTCCTTAATATCCATACCAGACCTGAAGGGCCTGGTATGGAATTTAGGGGGACTCCCACTGTGAAGGAATGTGATGTAGATAATAATAATAGTAATCTGAAAATGTCTATTTTCTTATGTGCATACATATTTTTCTCCTTACTCATTATATAAGTATACAGGTTTGCTCTGTTCCTATATTTTCTCAAGATGGCGGGTACCCCCTACATCCCACACATCAGAAGAACGCGGAACTGGAGATAAAACCAAAGAGAGCCAAACCTCGTTATGAAAATTCTCCATCTTCTTTACTATCTTAACCAATGAGATGTACCTATTAGACTAACATAGCAATGACGTATTTGTGTGTATAAAACATTAACACCGCCTTGAATAAATTAGAAGTGAAACAAGTAATAGCGCTGAGCGTGTCTCAGAGTGTTTACTTTTATATGCATGCATATCAACACTTTTCAAATTAGAGACAGCAGCAGATAACCTTGGGCTCGATTGGAGCTCTTAATCATTTCCATAACAGATGGTGCCGAAACCCGGGACCTCAGGCTACAGTCGAAATTATACCGCGACAAGCATTCGGGCGTTAACTGATTGATGAGAGTGGGGTTTGCGCAGCCCTAACAGTACCGGTGAGTTGATTTATATTCTTACCACTGTACAACTCTCTTATCTTTCGGTTGACGGCTGGATTCTGTCGGTATGCTGAGACTGTCTTAGAGGCAGGTATTTCCTCGCCTGAGGTTGTTTTAACGAACCTGCTGATGGGTTTCTGCTGACTGTATTTTTTGTTCACTGTCTGCCATTCTTTGGGCTGCGAAACTCAGCAGTCTAAGGGTGCTACATGCGTGAATGTGTGGTCTCATCTCCAGATGAGCTGTCGGCCTCTGGAATGAGATTGTTTCCCTTGTGGCAAACGTTTATAGACGGGTGTACTCTGGGTTCGATGAACCTTTGAGGGTTATCTCAGCTGCTGGCTTTGCAGTCTGAAAGTGTTACAGAAGTCTCACCCCAAGACGAGTTGTCGGCCTCTTGGTGTAGAGCGGGGAAAAAAAAAAAAAAAAACGTCTATAAACGGGTTTATTTTGCAGGGTGGTCTGCCCTTGTGGTTATCTTAGCCTGCTGAAATTTTGCAGTTCGAAGAGTGGCAGGTGTAATGTCCTGTCGTGAGTGTATTTGTGGTTTATTGTTTGCTATACATGAGAGGGGGTGGGGACTGGTTAAGGTCAGAGGGGGGGCTGCCCGGGGGATCTGTTGGGTCGCGGGCCGTTGCTCCTCACTACCCCTGATGTGTTTGTTCTTGTTCTGAGATTAACCGTACATTAGTCTTATGAGCCCCCACCGAAGGAATTTGCTGATAAGAACGCTGAGAAAAATATTAACCCCTTGGTTGTACGAGAGAAAAGAAAGTGATATTGCAAAGAAGATGTTGAAATACCGGTAGTTAACAAAGTTGAAAGAAATGGCGAAAGTTATGTTGCTGAAGAGACAGGGAGAAAAATCCTGTGTGATAAAGAAAATTGGATAAAGGAAGTTAAGAAAGATGGCGATTGTATTATGTATGTGTATCACAGAGCTGATGATATGTTGGAACTTTAAACAAAGGAGGGGAGGGACAGCACTGCCCTCCGTCTAACAACCACTCCTTTCTCACCACCCAAGCACAACCCACTGTGACAACTCAGCCCGGCGGCCATCTTAGTGCACCCATGCCTTCACTTTCTACCCAGTCCAGTGCACTTCCTGCCGGCGGCCATCTTAGTACACCCAGTAAGCTTAAACAGCCTGTACCCAGCCCTCCCTGTTTTAAACCAAGATGGTTCATACCACACACCTGTCTTCCCCAATACGGGAGCATCACATTCCCAGGCCGGATATGTTAATGATGAAGAAGCATCTGAGTGGGAAGCCCGACAGCAGGCAGCAAGGCCACCCACTGATTTAACCCCCAATCCGGCTCCAGACTCTCAGTTCCCAGAGGATCTCAAACACATGCTGGCAACCGTAAAGAACAGTGCCCCTTGCCAGCCCCTGCCCCAACAACAGTCTCGGTTACCAGAAGGGGCACCAGTGATGTATGTTGCTTTTACTCTATCACAAGCAGCGGCCTTAGTGACAAGTCTGCCTGACCCAGAGAAGCAGCCAATTCCCTTCTACCACAGGATAGTGCAGATACAAGAAACTTACTCAGCTGCCTGGAGAGACTTGATCAGCCTATGCCAAATCAAAGCAGGATATGTCTTTTGGCCAGTCATGCAGATGGCCTTCAATGATGCCTGCCTGACAAGTGCCACTTACTACACCTCAGGCGTGGAGTTCTGTGCACAACTCCACGACTGGGCAAAGGAGAAGTTGACGGATCAGAAGACCACAATCCAAGATATTACCCAAGATAAAGGGGAGTCTGTGAAGAAGTATCATGCTAGACTCATAAAGGCACACACACACATGTTATCAACTGCTTTTGTTTCAGGGCTCAGAGAGGATATCAGAAAAGGCCTGATGGTGGCCCGCCCTGAATACCATTCAATGAAAATGTCTGATTTATTGTTGGTGGCCAGAGGTATAGAAAATCAAAAAGGTAAAAAACCAACGCCCCTCATGGTAACCCATGACGAAGATCCCACCTACACTCGTCCACCACCACTGCCCAATACCAGGGTAAGGATCACCTGTTACAACTGTGGGAAACGGGGTCACATAAGGAAAGAATGCAGAGCCCCAAAATATCCCAAACGAGACAAACGAGACAGGGAACCCTATGCAGGGCAACGGGGACATGAACCACCACCACCACGCCCCAACTCTCACTAGGAAATGGGCAAACCCATGTCACCCCTTATGGCAGTGTCCTCAAGTGGAACTGGGGGACCCTTAGCAAAAGTCACGTTACCCATACAAAAAAACCTACCACCTTTCTCATTGACACGGGTGCAGCCAGAAGCGTGTTGAGGGCGGTGAACCTGCCTAATAATTCTTTCCTTTCCACTTCCTGATTTGCTTGCCAGATTTGTGGTGTCCTCTACATGTCCCTTGAATCTACTAGGAGCTGATGTGTTGTCCAGACTACAGGCCTCAATCAGGACACGCCTGAAGGGGGGATGAAGTTACATACTCCCCTATCTTTAGAAGACTAATCTGCTTTGTGTTCTCTGCCTCTCCTGATGACACTTAATGAAGAAAAAAACTTCAAGTTCAATACTGCAGGAAGTACTTGACAGAATCCCTGTGTGCCTATGGTCCACAGGACCGGAAGACAACGGTCACTTAAAGGTGCCACCAGTTTCAGTCAAGCTAAAAGAGGGCGCATCATTGCCCCGGAAACCACACAATAACCCCAAGAAGAGAATCCTAAAAAGAGAACCAGGTACCTACTGTGGATGCCTTTGACGGCAAAATACCTCACAGAGGTGGACCTTACAAACGTTTTCTTCAGTGTCCACCCTCACCCCTCCTGCTGGTACCTTTTTGCATTCATCCATGGAAAGAAACGGCAACATACCTAAACAGTTGTGCCACAAGGGGCACAGAACTTTCCAAGCCAGTTTGCAAAAGCTATGGCTATCATCCTTGACACATGACAAGAGGAACACCCGGAAGTGATTCTCTTCCAACATGTTGATGACCTTCTCCTTTGTGCAGCTGACTTACCCCCTGTTGAAGTCACCTCAGAAAGCCTGTTGTGCTATCTTGCCAACCAGGGGTGCAGAGCCTCAAAGCCCAAATTGCAGTGGTGCTCAACACCTGTCATTTTCCTTGGACTAATTTCCTAGTGCAGAGTATGGATTACAGAAGCCTTCCTACTGATGCTCTGCAATCAGACCCCTTCCAGATGTCTCCTGAAGAAATATCTAAAGTTTGAAGCCTTTAAGTGCGCCACCTCCGGCGCTAGGGCTCCCAGACTACGACAAAAACGCTCAAGCTCTTTGTATCCGAACGTCTGGGACATGCTGCAGGTGTACTCACCCAATCACACGGCATCAGCCTACGCCCTGTAGGATATTATTCCTGTCGACTGGATGTGGTAGTCAGAGGAGGCCTATTGTGTCTGCGAGCTGGATTTGCTACACAAGCCTTGCTTGACAAAACTTTGAACTTGGTCCTCGGACACTGCCTCGTTCTGCTTGCTCCCCATGACGTTGATGCCATATTCAACCAAGATCCAGCCGAAACACTTGTCCACTACCAGACACTTGAGACTCCTGTGTTCCCTCCTACTGGACAGCATTACTCTATTAAGTTGTCAAACACTGAACCCTACCACCCTTCTTCTACTTCTCGAGGGGGGAAAGGAGGAGGAGGAGTAGAGTCTTGACTTGTTACCCCATGACCACACAGGACACGCGGTCACCACTGAAAACACTGTTATACAAGCTGAAGCCTTACCACTGGTGATGTCTGCACAGGAGGCAGAGCTGTAAGCACTTACTACAGCACGTAAATGGGCAGAGGGAAAAAGAGCCAACATTCATATGGACTCAAGATATGCTTTCAACATTGCCCATGATTATGGTGTTATCTAGAACAGAGGATTCCTGATGGCTGCAGGAACACCTGTGAAAACTTGATTGATGCCTTGCTTCTCACAACCCAAGTGACTATTATGAGTAAAAGCACACGACAAACTGAACTCAAAGGAAGCTTAAGGCAATCATCTAGCCAATTCAGCTGCCAAACAGACAGCTGGTGGTCCACGGGAAGTGGACAGCAGGGTGGTAGAGGAAGACCACCCCGTGCTTACCTTACAGACTTTCCCAGTGGACAGAGTTTATCTAAAAGAACTACAGGAAACAACAAGTGCGGATAAGAAGGAAAGCTGGAAATGGAGAGGAGCAACTCTCAGAAATGGACTATTCGAGTGCAACAAGAAGCCTTGTCTACCCAGGAGTATGTACCCAGCCGTGGTGCAATGGGCACATGGAGCTGCCCACTTGACAAAGACTTTTATGAACTCTCTTATCAACAAGTGTTGCACCAAGAGTTGCTCCACTGACCGACAGCTTCTGCAGATCATGCATTATCTGCACCAAATGTAACCCAGGCTGCACAGAAGAAGCACAGAAGAAGCACCTGGCAAAAGCCCTATACCCCATTCCAGAGGATGCAAATTGATCATTCTCAAGTGCCAAGAAGTGGCAGATTCGAATACGCCCTAGTGGAAGTGGTCATGACTGCCAGGACCACAGCTAAGAAACTACTGAGTGAGATAGTATGTAGATTTGGGGTCCCAGAGGTGATATTGAGAGATCAGGGACCAGCCCTAACAACAACCCTTACTAAAGAGATTTAGGCAGCACTGGGGGTTCAGTTGGCACTACACATCCCATACCACCCTCAAAGTAGCGGGAAGGTAGAAAGGATGAATGGGACACTAAAAACAGGATGTTAAAGATGGCCCAATAGACTAACATGAGTTGGCCAGACAGTTAGCCCATTGCCCTGTTCAGTGTCAGACACACCCCCGGGGGAAACATGCCCTATCTCCTTATGAAATTTTGTTTGGTTCAGCTCCCAGACTTGGTTGTTACTTTCCACAACAGTTACAGTTACAGTCTGATGTGTTGACTAATTATGTAACCACATTATCACGAGAATTAACCTGAATGCATGTCCAGGTGTTTTCTTCCATTCCAGATCCTAAATTAGATACAGGAACACACCAACTACTGTCTGGAGATCCTTGAACCAAGATATGATGGTCCATTCCAAGTTTTGCTGACCACAGCCACCTCAGTCAAGTTGGCCAGGAAGAACACCTGAATGCACGCTTATCACTGCAGGAGAGCGTGTTTTCGGGTGTTGCATATCCTTTTTCTGTTTGATCTAGGGGGGAGGGGCCCAGGAGGTGGCCATCACAAAAATGATAACATAATTACGTTTTAGTGTAACTCTTCAGGTACACATGTGACCACCTTTACCTTAGATTACTGTGACATAGTACCTTGTCCGTTTGACCCTTCATGGTGATGCCATTGGTACAGTGATATCCCTGACGGTAAGGACATATATGTATGCCACACAGACAGTTACTGGGGACAGAGTTGTGGTTTCTGTGGGGGCCAGTGGGTTGGAACACAGGGCCAGACTGGGCGACCACAGAGTGCATTAGAAAAAAAAAAAGATGAAAATAGAAAGCCCCATATCCTAACCAAAGGTACCCCTGATACATGCACTGACCCAGCACACAGTCAGAGGAGGAAGCGAGCAGCTCTCTCCGGAAGCTTTGATCCTCATGTATACATACATGTCATAGGGGTTACAAGGGGGGTCCCTGATGAATTTAAAGCCAGGGACCAGGTAAAAGCTGGTTTTGAGTCTTTGATCCCCATAACAACTGTCAGCAAGAATGTAGATTGGATTAACTACATGTCATGGTTATGCAATAGAGTTTGTCGATCAGCATACCTGTCTCCATGTGTTCATCTCTAGAGACCAGCTGACCCTCACCTGACTGCTTGTGCACTGCAAGCCAGCAGTGCTGATCAACCACTGTGTGTTAGCCTCTGTGTGTACTTGCTGTGTTTCCTACATCTGATTCCTGTTACCGACCTTGGCTTGTACCTTACTTTCCTTGTTGTTCCAGCCTGCTGCCTCCTTCCTCTTCTCCTGTAGTCTACCATGAGCGTGAGCTGTGAGACCCTGGGGGCCGCGACCTGGAGCCAGACTGCAGCGCAGTCCATCCTCATCACTAGAGGCTCTGGTGAACACCTGCTGGCTCTTAGACTCCGCGCCCTGGGGAATCTATGCTCTAGCTCCCAGTGGGATCTGTGTCAGTGATCCAGTAGACCTGCTTCCTGAACCTCCCAGGGTACAATCCGCAGCAGTCAGTGCTAGGGTCCACTACCTTGCGGTGCACTCCTGATCCCAACGGTGTACATCTGTCACCCAGCCACTAGGTGACCTGACACTACACATATAACCAACAGAGATTTGTAAATTACTCTAAAGATGCCCTCCAGGGAATTGCTGACCAGTTAGCCCCCACTTCCTACATGACATTCCAGGACCGGATGGCCTTAGACATGGTGCTAGCTGGGAAAGGAGGTGTTTTGTAAAATCATAGGAAAAAACGGGAACCTGTTGTACATACATTCCTGATAATACTGGCCCAAATGGTAAGGTTACTCTAGCTATAAAGAAATTAGAAGATCTGTCACTGGAGTTGAAGAAGAACTCAGGTATCACAGACCTATGGGATCAATACTTTAGCTGGATGAGTGGGTGGCAGAAGGTGCTCGTCCAGATACGGGTAACGGTATTAATAATCCTGGTTCTTTTAGCCCTGATTGTATGCTGTATTCTACCTTTCGTAAAAAGTTAATGAGCAAGGCTGTGGACAATAGCACACCTACATTTCTCCACCAAGAAGAAGAGGACCCCCTTATGATGGAAGATGACAAACCCTTCACTCCCCTACAGTCACTCCCTGTCCATAACCTCACAATCCTATAGGGTTATAGGGATAGATAGCGCCTGACTGCACCTCTCCAGCTGTATCGAGGAGGGAAGTGAACAGTTGCTGCCCAATTCTATATACAGCCTAAAAGAGTTGCTGAGGAGAAGGGCCAGGCTAAAAGTAGGACCTTTAGTATTAGGGACAGAAAAGAGAAAATAGTCATTATAGGGGGGATTGTGAAGGAATGTGATGTAGATAATAATAATAGTAATCTGAAAATGTCTATTTTCTTATGTGCATACATATTTTTCTCCTTACTCATTATATAAGTATACAGGTTTGCTCTGTTCCTATATTTTCTCAAGATGGCGGGTACCCCCTACATCCCACACATCAGAAGAACGCGGAACTGGAGATAAAACCAAAGAGAGCCAAACCTCGTTATGAAAATTCTCCATCTTCTTTACTATCTTAACCAATGAGATGTACCTATTAGACTAACATAGCAATGACGTATTTGTGTGTATAAAACATTAACACCGCCTTGAATAAATTAGAAGTGAAACAAGTAATAGCGCTGAGCGTGTCTCAGAGTGTTTACTTTTATATGCATGCATATCAACACTTTTCAAATTAGAGACAGCAGCAGATAACCTTGGGCTCGATTGGAGCTCTTAATCATTTCCATAACACCATGTCATTTTTTTTTTTTTAATTTTGGTTCGGGGTTCCCCTGTGGGGACTTCCCATGCCGTTTTTATCAATGAACTTCTATGTGTATTGTCGGACCGGCAATGCAACAGCCGCGAGTAGTTTTAAATGGGTTTTTTCTTTCGAAATGTCATTTTGCTGTCAGACTGTTCTAAACACAGGAAACATGCGCCCCTTTACAGGCATACTATAGACACCCCCCAGGTACGAAATTTAAAGGGATATTACACTTGTATTGTTTGACTTTAAGCATTATTAAATCACTGCTCCTGAAAAAACGGCCGTTTTTAAAACTTTTTTTTGCATTGATCCATGTCCCCTGGGGCAGGACCCAGGTCCCCAAACACTTTTTATGAAAATAACTTGTATACAAGCCTTTAAAATTAGCACTTTTGATTATTCATGTTCGTGTCCCATAGACTTTAACGGTGTTCGCATGTTCGAACAAACTTTTTTCCTGTTCGCATGTTCTGGTGCGAACCGAACAGTGGGGTGTTAGGCTCATCCCTAGTTAATAACATTCCACACTATCCGGTAAGCGCATTGAACCTATATGCTGGTGACAGCTTACATACCGTGGTGATCTTTGGAATATAAAGGCTTTCTTCTATCAATATGGAAGTTTGATACACTTTGGGCTTTTTATATTTATGAACATTTTCCTTTTTTCTTTTTGATGTTGCGTATGGATTATATTTTATATACATAAGTGAATGGTTCAATATGGATAGGATTGAATGATACACCATTCGTCCGAATTTGTTATATTAATATATGTAACTTTCTGAATAAGTCGCTGTATATCAATGTACATGTATAGCGCATCACTTTTTAACTTTCTATAATCATGCACAATGTTTGTCAAATTGTGGTGTTTGCAGCTGTTTAATCTCTAGGTCTATAGTGCAGTATACTATTGCAACTTATTATCAGTGGGAATAGTGCCCCATTATTGGTATCAGTGGGGAGAATAGTGCTTCATCACTGCTGTCAATGGAAGTAATAGTGCCCCATTATTGCTATCAATGGGAGGAATAGTGCCCCATTGTTGGTGTCAGTGAGAGGACTAGCGCCCCATTGTTGGTGTCAGTGGCAGGAACTATGCCCCACTGTTGCTGACAGTGGGTGGTATATTGCCCCAAGGGCCGAATAAAAGCAAGCACAGGGCCACAGTTTGGAGACCACTGATCTATAGTTACACCCCTTACTGACACTGCCAAATTCATTGTGGACTGACAATTAAGTGTACAAATTGAAGCCACATGGATTCTGCTGAAGACTATACACATTATAAAAACTTTTACACTCTTAAAATTCTCCAGTGAATATCTTATTTTGAAGGGTTTTAGATATTGGAAGGATATGGTTAGAAATGTGTGCACAATCTTTTAATACACATAAAAAAACATCTAATTGCAGGACCTGTCCATGTTTCTGCATCTGGTGAGCACTTCATGGATAAACATCGTCCAGATATGATCCGTTCAATCTCTCTGGTAGAACCAATTCTAGAGGAACTCTGCTCACTGGATCTACTCATTGATGAACAATATGAAACTATATTCAGTAAGCCTCCCAGGAGCAGATGAGGGAACTCTATCGCTACATTACACACTGGGGTAATGGTGACAAGGACAAAGTCTACTAGATCCTATGGAAGCATAACAGACCCGTCATCAACAGGCTGGAAGCTGAAGGATACTGATGGACTGTAAATAAATACACTTTATATTCAAGTGACATTAGTTTTAGTGAGGAGGAAATTAAAATCTTGGAACTAGGACTTAAATATGCACCAGTAAAGCATTGAATACATTTGAGGCTTATATAGACTTGCAAAAATTTGTCAGAAAATTTAATATTAAAAAATTCTTTGAGGGGGGAGCCGGTGGCCAGAGAGGATTGTGGTGTGAGAGAGAAGCTCTGCCACAATGGGTGAACTACAGTGGCTTACAGCTCACAGGCCCACCCGATTTTGATCTCCACAGCAAGGGAGAATGATGAGCACACCCGGAGTAGGATGAATGAACGGAAGGAGAGAGAGGGATCGAGAAAACTGACAGATTTCTTCCCCCTGTAGCGGACCGGACCATCCAAGATGGTGCCAGAGTCGGGAGCTGTCTTTCCTCATCCCCATCCAGCATGCTCAGCCAACCACTGCCATCTGAGGGTGAGTAGCCTGATACAGGCCATCCACTGCAATCTTCTGCATTTAACAGCCCTGTGTAGCAAAAACAGAGGCTGGGGGAGGAGGGAGGTGTGCAGGATGACACAGGAACAGAAGGGGAAGAAATGGAGGAGGCATCCTCATAAGCAGTTTATGCTTATATGTTTCAAGTTACTGATTAGCTCAGTTCACATTTCAAGCAAGAAAGTTCTATTACTTCTCGTACCAAATTATACCACTAGATGGCGGCAAAGCACCTCCTACCATTCAAATGAACCTTAAAGTGATACTAAAGCTTCACATTTTTTTTTTTTAAATAACAAACATGTTATACTTACCTCCACTGTGCGGCACGTTTTTCACAGAGTGGCCCCGATCCTCGTCTTCTGGGGTCCCTCGGTAGCTGTCTCGGCTCCTCCCCCTTCTGATAACCCCCTCTGGGAAGTGCTCTCCCAAGGGGGTTACCTTGCGGGCGCGCTTCCGAGTCCTGTATTCAGCGTCCATAGCCACCAACTACAGGACTCGGCCCTGCTCTCCGGCATGCCGCGTCATTGGAGTTGATTGACAGCAGCGTGAGCCAATGGCTGCGCTGTTATCAATCTATGCAATGTAGAGCCGAGAAGCCCGGGACGAGAAGCCAGTGCATTCACGACGCAGGACTTTTGAGGGCTCAGGTAAGTAAACAGGGGGGCTGGGGGGGCCTGTAAGCATCGGATGTTTTTTCATCTTAATGCATAGGATGTATAAAGGTGAAAAACGGGAAGCTTTAGAACCCCTTTAAACTAATGTCAGACAATGAACAGTGAACAGTCCCTATAAGCGCAAAGCTCTATGGAAAACAGCAATGGACTTACAGTGTGCGCAGGAGACGCACTTCTCCAGTATCAAACCTCCAAAATGCTTGCATGTCAAATTCCCACACGTGTTCACAGCCAGCGACACATCTAAAATAAATTAAGTACTGATCGCTATCAAAGACACTATCATCTTTTCTCTATTGCAAGAACATATTGACTCCCAAGGCCGCTTCATCATATTGGTCGCAGAAATTAATCACATCATCTACACTCTGGTGAACCTGTATGCACCCAACATCAAACCTCTGAAGTTTATCCGTAAGGTCATTAGCACTGCTAAGCAATTGCAAAAGGGTAATTTGCTTTTTTGTGGGGATTTTAATATTATTCTGAATGAGGAACTCGACTCCTCATCAGTGGCTCACAGGCGGAGGCCAACTTTAGGATCATTATGCCTAGAAGAGAGTCTCTTTAAACCATGGCGATGCCTTTGAACCACAGAGAAGGATTATATGTACTACTCAATGGTTCACAATAGCTATTCAAGAATAGATTTCTTTCTTACAGATATGTACACTTTGCTGAATATACACGTGGTCGAACCAATGCCTCTGTAACTATTGATGTTGTGGATACAAGCAAAATTTCCCACAAACCCCTATGGCGCAACAATACTTTCCTTCTATCACACCCCAAGATTATGGATGAAATCAAAGAAAAAATTGTTGAATATTTTCAAATCAATGATAATGGAGAATGTTTCCCACTGACTGTTTGGTGTGCACACAAGGCGTTCACCAGGGGAACCCTTATCCAAATTGCTTCTAGGGAAAAGAAAAAAAAACTGCAGCGCATATCACAATTGCACAAATCCATTGCTAAATTAGAGGCTCAACACAAAAATCCCAACTCCCCTTTTGCCCTCATACTGAAAAGCCTTACCTCTTGCCGCAAGGAATTATGGCAGGAGCTCAGGGCGGACTGGACTATGACACATATTTTCAAAGATTGAAACTGTCCTACTCACAAAACAACAGGGCAGAAAAACTCCTGGCATCCCAACTCAAAAAGTGGCAAGCACGTTCTAACCTCACACATATAAAACACCATAAATTTAACGCCATTCTATGTAATCGAAAAGACATAGACAACGCATTTAAAGATTTCTATGAATGCCTCTATAATCTTAACAAAGACCCATCTTCTACTCACCAACCTACAGACTCACAGATCAATGATTTCCTCCATGGAATCCAGCTGCCCTCAGTAGATGCCACCACACTCCAGAAACTGAATTCTCCCATTGAATGAGTAATTAATGGGACCGGCGCCCAAAAAAATGTGTGTGTGCAACGTGTGCTAAATTAGCTGATGCTACTCTTAAATTTGTAATTTATTAATACACAACAAACACAACATAATAGGGTGCATCAATGTGCAATATATTCCAATAATGTAAAAAAAGTGCTATAGTGCATGAACAATAGATATGCTATTTTGCAATAAAGTGAATCCCATATGATGTACCATATATATAATGTGTACCCATATAATGCAAAAAAAGTGCTAAAATGCAAAAAGAGTGCTATAGTGCATAAACAATATGTTATTTAGCAATAAAGTGAATCCAATATGTTGTACCATATACTATAATGTGAACCATATAATGCATAAAAAATGCTATGATGCATAACCGATACTTAGGCTACATTGTATTAAAGTAAATCCGTGCAGCAAATAAAATGTCCTTAGATAATAAAGAACACACAGAGATTCTTCTTGTAATCCATTCACCATCTAATAAAGTGCACAAGCATTCTGTTTCGTGCTTCACCCGAAGTGGTATAACTAAGTGCTCACCAGATGGTAGTGGCCACAGAGTGACCCTCAGGCAAATTGACCATATATCTTCAACAAGGAATCTTTCCCAAAACTTGGCAGATAAATCTACATTCACCAATCAGCAGATGTTGTATGTGACTTTTATCTCTGGATCACAATTTTTCAATGCCTCCGCCAAATCTGCAAAAAGTGGCTCCCCATAAAGCCACAAAAAGCTTGGATAGTGTAAAAACGTCTTTATTCAACAGGCTGAAAGCTCTCAAACAATGTGCAGGTACAGGATGAAAAGCTGCAGCTGAGAAGGAGAGACCGAGCAGTGTCTTACATTCTATGGGTGTTTGTCAGACGACTCGGCTAGCGTCCCAGCTTTTCCAGGAACGGAGGACTCGTGACAGTGTATCAAGCCTCCTTTTTCAATACATTTCATGCTGTGCTCGCGTCTTCAGGAAATAACTATTTCCTGTCATCCTGTAGCCGAGTAGTCTGACGTTTTTTATTTGCTGCCCGGATTTACTTTAATGCAATGTAGCATAAGTATCGGTTATGCATTATAGCATTTTTTTTGCGTTATATGGGTTCACATTATAGTATATGGTATAACATATTGGATTCACGTTATTGCTAAATAGCATATTGTTTATGCACTATAGCACTCTTTTTGCATTATAGCACTTTTTTTTGCATTATGTGGGTACACATTATATATATATATGGTACATCATATGGGATTCACTTTATTGCAAAATAGCATATCTATTGTTCATGCACTATAGCACTTTTTTACATTATTGGAATATATTGCATATTGATGTGCCCTATTATGTTCTGTTTGTTGTGAATTCTCGCATTACCAATGCAGAAGTTGAGACAGTTATTAAATCCTTCCAAATGCACAAATCACCCGGAGCGGACGGATTTTCCGCTGAATACTATGAAGCTTTTACTACCCTCCTTACTCCAAAACTAGTTGAGGTCTTCAATACAGCAGCCAAGTCTGGCTCCTTCCCGAGTGAAATGCTCCAAATGGTAATAGTCACTCTACCCAAACCAGGTAAAGACCCATAACTCCCCCAAAATTTTAGGCCCATTTCACTACTGAACGCAGATCTTAAAATCAATGCCAAAATTTTAACCAACAGGCTAATGGAAGTCACCCCATCTCTCATAGGCCTAGATCAAGTTGACTTTGTAAAGGGCAGGCAGGCACCTGACGGGACTTTGAGAATGCTAAACCTACTGCGTTTTGGAGAAGTCACCCAAGAAACTAGCGTCTTCCTGGCCCTGGATGAGGAAAAAGGCCTTTGACAGGGTCCATTGGGGATACCTGTCTAAGACTAAATAAATTTGGAATTTCTATTTTATTCACTTAGCGATCATGTCACTATACTCTAATCCCACAGCCCGAGTCTACACCTCCAGCTTACTCTCTGACCCATTTTCTATATCAAATGGGACCCGTCAAGGCTGCCCATTATCTCCAATCATATTTTCACTTATTATTGAACCGCTAGCAGAATACATCAGATCCAATAAAGTAGTACGAGGTATCAAAGTAGGCCCTGAAAGTCATAAGCTAGGATTACTTGCTGATGAAATCATACTAACTATGTCTAAGCCAGAATCTTCTATCCCAGTAGTACAATCCTTACTAAACAAATTTGGAGAGGTCTCCTTTTATAAAGTGAACAAAACTAAGTGTTATGCCCTTGCACTAAACATACCTGAGGAAAAAGTCAACCAGCCATACAGCTAACCTCATCTTCCTCTATGTTATATCCAAGTAATTATCCTCTTCTACATACCAAAGTGGAAGAGCAACTAAACCAGATCAGCAAACTACATCTGACATGGATTGGGAGAATAGCTGCTTACCAAATGCAAGTTTTGCCTAAATTGTTATACTATTTCAGGACTCTACCTATTCCCATCACTCTCTTTTTTCTCGCAACTAACGACTTGCTTGCAAGAGTACATTTGGGCAGGGAAAAACCCAGAATAGCCTTAACAAATCTGTACAAACCTAAAGACCTTGGAGGTGTAGGTCTTCCCAATGCGCAAGAATTCTATAAAGCCAAAGTACTTGATCAAATGCGGTACTGGTTCTCTTGCCAAGCAGATAATAGGTGGTCAGACCTAGAATGGGAGATCACACCAGGACATAACCTTCCTGTTTTAGCAATGGCCGCCAGCCTTCATCATAGTCCGTCAATCTCTTCATACCTGACCATTCAAGCCACTAAGGCAGCAAGGTCCTCACTGACAAGACAAAAATTTGCTGACATACCAGTTTTAAAGACGAAATGCGTAGGGAGGAGCCACAGCATCATTGTGTAACTTCCTGTTTTGTCCATGGAACGCATGGGAATCACGGACTTCCTGTTTTTTTCATACTGCTAACTGCATACTGCATTTTAAACCAAATGTAAGTGCATACCTATACGTCTATTATAAAATAAATTGAGTATAAACACTATTGCACTATAGAGTGTTATTTCTCTTTGTATATACTGTGCATTATCGAGGTGAAGGGGGCGATAAAGGATACTACCAGTGGAGGTCTGTGTTCCAATATACAGCAGTGCGGCTGTGAAGACGCAATACCTTTCTAGAGGGGAGAGCCCTCTGGTGAGTGCATTCACATAGGAGAGCACAGAGTGAAGCACCTGCACTTTAAGATATTTCTAGAAAGCACAGAGAAAAAAGGCACAAGTCACTTTATTTTGAAGGATGGTCTTTATTTTCAAACAGATTGTTTATCAACTTTAGGATCCGAAATTGACCATAGGCTTTTTCATCACCATTTATCACGTTACTGCACCTTGGATTAAAATTTATGATGTAAGGTTTATATTTTGAAGACTGTTGATTAATCACTTCACCTGCCACTTTATTCATATATATGTAACATTTATATGATTTACATGTGTGTACTGTATGTCTCTAAGGAGTATTGAGTAGCATTAGCACTTGCCACTTTATTTTTTGATGAAATGATTTGCATACATTTACCAAGGTCACAAAGCTTTTCCATTGAATATTAAGTGAATACATCTAAGAATACACTTATAACAGGGCACCGCCACCCCCCCTAGAATTTCTTTATTTTTATAGGTAGGTGTCACGGTGGAGGCAGCAGCTCCCATCATAGTATAATTAACCATCAGCACAGAACAAACCCTTGACTATCTGAATTTAATTTATATGCGACCTTTCATTATTGTTAGGAGATCTGGACTAGTAGTTCTGGATTTTAAGGTAAAATGCACTAAGAATGGGAAAATAGGTTCCGCTATAACTCGCTGATAAATAATTTTCCTACTCTGTAATTGTCCAGACATATAATCCTTTTATATATTAAAAACTTATACAACACAGTGTGCAAATAAACCTCAAAAGTGCTACCATATAGTATATGTAGTGCTCACCCCCACAGGGGCTGCTTAATTGTTGCCCAGGTTTCTTTCCCCAGTAGATGCCCTGCAGCCAGGGACACAGTCACAATCACTTCTTTGGCTTAATAATCAGTATGCTAGCAGTATGCTTTTTTAATTGTAGAATTTGAACTTGGATAGGTTCAGGGTAACTATGGGATACTCCAGTAAATCTTATAGTAGCAATTCAAGGACACTAAACTTTCTCTTAGTAAGGTGTAGGAGAAAAAAAAAAAGAAGCGCATCTAAGTGCAAACCCTGACGAGTTTAATGAATGATGAAAATAACTTACAAGCAAAGGTAAGTATAGGGCTCATCAGAATAAAACACTCGATGACATGGAGTAGGATCACACGCTGAGGGTCCACCAGGGTCCTGAGGAAAGAGTGCGCATGCCCAATAGCTCTTCTACGTATGCTCTGAAATGCATTGCAGCTCCTACTCTGGTGACATCATCTCACCAACACTGCATGTCACATGTGCATTCCAGCACCATCTTAGAAGCATCCGGCCGGCCTCCTCCCTTCTTTCACCACTTTTCAGCAGACCCTCGCGGCCCCTCAGCGTGTGATCCTACTCCATGTCCCGGACTGTTTTATTCTGATGAGCCCTATACTTACCTTTGCTTGTAAGTTACCACTTGGCATTTGTATCATTCATTAAACTTGCCATACTGGTTTCAACTTAGGGGAACTTCTTTTTTGTTTCTCCTGTGTCTAAGGCCCCATACACACTATTAGATTTTCTGGATATTTTTGTCTTTAGATTTACCAAAACCATGTAGTGCAAGGGCCCTGCCTGATTGCATACAAACAGAAACGCTTGACCTCATATTATATGGTTTTGGTAAATCTGAGGGCAAAAATCTGCAGAAAATCTAATAGTGTGTATGGGGTCTAATGGAGAAGCTTCTGCTCATTTGGAGAGCTGCCCAAGTCCACACACCTATGGACTTTTAACATTTATTCATGGACTTTTTTATAATGGTGTTTACTAAGGTCTATCTAAATTACATATGAGGTTATTATACCTGTGGGTGTCTACTTTCTTACTATTTTAAGTTCAATAAGTTTTTACTATATTTTTAATTTAAAACACAAAATTATACAGAATTGACTCAGCTTCAATATTCAATTCCATACATTCAAACATTTCGTAGGTATATGCTTGTTTGGATACAATGAAATGCCTCACAACATATTTGTGTATTTGTTATTGCCACTATGGGATGGTACCGGAAGCGGCCACCCCACCCAGACACCCCAAGTGGGTTCAATCTGTGTCCAGGGTATGGAAGCCACCCGATCCCCCCCTCCCAGCGACAATTCCTTTGGTGCATTGTTTTCTGTGCTGCAATAGGGTTCATAATAACACTATTGTAGAATAGAGAAACTGTTATTATACCAAGAAAGAGGATGAAATAAAATAAAATAAAATAAGATAAAATAAAATAAAACCAAACCAGTACACAGTCTAAAGATTCGATTTGTGTTGAGGTATAGCATACCAACCAGAAAACTTAATTTTTATAGGTAATATTCAAATCTCCTTAGCTTATACCAATCAGTCCACAGTTTCCAATGGATATTTGCTATTTGATATTTTCCTTGTGATGAGGCAAACATTATTTCATATATGGCATGTTTGTTGTTGTTATAACTTCCCTTAGCGTGGGCGTCTCATTCCTTCCAGTGTCTCATAATCGATAGTCTAGTACTTAACAGAGTGTGGACGACTATCGTTCTATGTGTTGTATGGATGTAATCTATTCCTAGTGATAATATGGCTAAACTTAGCAATATAGAAATTCATACTTTTAGTATTTTTAAAGTACTTCAAAAATTAGGGCCCATAGAGCGCGTATATTTGGGCAGTCCCACTATATGTTGTATAGTGTACCCACAGAACCGCACCCCCTCCATCAAAGTGGGGAAATGTGGGCATGAAATTTGGAGATTCTCAGTGGGCTTAAATACCAATGAAGCAAAATTTTTTGGATTAACTCCCAAAGGTTAACACTTTTGGTTCCTGGGTATGTTTTTTGAAGCGCTTTTTGCCACTGTGCTGCAGTGTAGGAAGTATACAGCTCCCGCTCCAAAGCATTGATGTCAGAGAATTTGGTAAATATCATTTTGTTGTTCAGAGAATTGTAAAATAAGGATATACCTTTTATATTGGTTGAAGGTTTGGTGAAATATAGAGCTATTCTCCATGGTAAATGGGTAGAGATTTATGGGTTCGTATGGAAAAAAGTGGATAATCTGGAGGTATCTGTAAAGTTCAGAATCCCCCAGATTATATTCCAACTGGACCTCTCTAAATGTTTTCAGTGTGGGTCCTATCATAAGGTTGTTGGTAGTTGTGATTCCTCTCTGTATCCAGTGTGCTATGTGAAGATCAGGTATGATCCCAGGGAGGCTGGGGATAGAAAGAGGAATCGATATTGTAGTGGAGGCTATATGCTGCATGTCTAGTAATATTTTCCAAGCCTGAATTGAGGCTTTCATAGAGGGTGAGAGGATGGCGGTATCTGGTGAAGTAAATTTTACCAACATTAGTAGGTCATTAGTAGGTTATTGCCAGGAATTTGGGATTCTTCTATTTCTTGCCACCTCGTCTTAGGTGAGTGGGGGAACCATGTCCTCAGTTGTGCCAAAATGGAAGCTATGTAATAATCCTTTATCAGTATGTGTCCCACCCCTCCCACTCTCCTTGAAGCTACTAATTTCTTAAACACGCATCTCTCCCTTTTCCCTTTCCACAGATACTGATTTACCAATGATTGAATTTTGGTGAAGGAGTTAGGGACTGGTATGGGTAGAGTCCTGAATAGATAGAGCAATTGTGGTAGCAACACCATCTTGAATCCCGCTAGCCAGCCCGACCATGACAGCTCCATCTTCGCTATATCCTGAAATTTCGACTTAAGTGTGTTCAGAAATGGTGTGTAATTAGCTTCTACTAGTCCTTCTGTTGAAGCCGTTAGTGTAATGCCTAAATATTTAATGCCTTCATCACTCAATTTATACGGAAAACGTGAGCTGAGAGTTTGTTTCATGGATGGTTCAATCCTCAACCCCAGAATATATGATTTGCCTTCATTCACCTTGTAGTAAGAAACCTTATTAAACAGTTGTAACACTGAGTGTACCGAAGCCAGGGAGTCTTCAACCTCTGTAAGCATCAAAATAATACCATCAGCAAATAAACTGATGGTATGGGTGGAATTTTGTATTGGGAAACCTTTAATATTGGGTTGGGTTCTAATATAATTGGCTAGGGGGCTCCATTAATAGGTTGAAAATGAATGGGGAAAGAGGGCAATCCCTGAAGTGTCCCATTTGTAATATTGAATGGTTTGGACAGTACACCTGATGAATACACCTGAGCAGATGGTTGGGAGTAAAGAGCCATAATTGCCGTAAAAATGGGGCCGGAAAAGCCGAACTTCCTCAAAACCATATCCAGATACTTCCAGTGAATTCGATCAAAGGCCTTCTCTGCATCCAAAGCCAACAGCAGAGAAGGCCTTTGCTGGAGCTTAGCTAAATGTATAATATTTGTCAATCTCCGAGTTGCATCGGAAGTCTGACGACCCTTAGTGAATTCAGACTGGTCTGGGTGTATCAAAAGGGGTAATATATCCAGTAGGCAAGTGGCTATGAGTTTGGCATACAGCTTTAGATCTAAATTTAAGAGTGAGATAGGTCTAAAATTTGCAGGGGTAGTCGTGTCCTTCCCTGGCTTGGGCAAAGTTACTATTAAAGCTTTAAGCATTTCCGGAGGGAAGGAAGAAGGGGCGGCAGCAGCATTGAATAATCGCTCTAGATACGGAGTTAAGAGTAGTTTGTATGTCTGGTAGTAATCTCTAATGAAGCCATCTTGGCCAGGAGATTTGTTTGCCAGTAGGGATTCTATTGCTCTATGAATTTCAGATTCACTAAATGGTAAGTTCAGAGACCTAAGCTGCTCTGTAGACAGTTTTGGCAAGGATGTCTGCGATAAGAAGTTATTAATTAGTTCAGTGTCTGGTTGGGAAGTTTCTATGTCATCTTTTAAGTTATAGAGGGTGCCATAATAAAGGCTAAAGGCATCCGCTATGTCTTGTGGATGATACAGTTTGTTTTTGTTCTGAGGGTGTAGGATATAGGGTATTTTGGTTTTATACCTATGGCCCTTCATTTGGTGCGCTAATAATTTCCCTGCCCTGTTTCCAGTGGCATAGCAATTCATTTTCAGCCTCTTTGATGATTTTTCAAAAGAAGAAGCCTGAGATCGCATCTCAGCTGCGTTATTCTGTTGGAGAGTGGGGGAGAAGAATGTGCTTTAATTTTGGTTTCTAATTGAAAAATTGTGTCCGTTAATTTTGTTAACCGTGCTTGCCGCTGCCTCTTCGCCCGTGCCCCCAATTTCACAAAGATACCCCTTATATATGCTTTATAAGCATTCCACAAAACAAAATGATCTTGTACAGAGGGTTTGTTACATAGTTACATAGTTACATAGTAGGTGAGGTTGAAAAAGACGCAAGTCCATCAAGTCCAACCTATGTGTGTGATTATGTGTCAGTATTACATTGTATATCCCTGTATGTTGCGGTCATTCAGGTGATTATCTAATAGTTTCTTGAAGCTATCAATGCTCCCCGCTGAGACCACTGCCTATGGAAGGGAATCCCACATCCTTGCCGCTCTTACAGTAAAGAACCCTCTACGTAGTTTAAGGTTAAACCTCTTTTCTTCTAATTGTAATGAGTGGCCATGAGTCTTATTAAACTCTCTTCTGCGAAAAAGTTTTATCCCTATTGTGGGGTCACCAGTACAGTATTTGTAAATTGAAATCATATCCCCTCTCAAGCGTCTCTTCTCCAGAGAGAATAAGTTCAGTGCTCGCAACCTTTCCTCATAACTAAGATCCTCCAGACCCTTTATTAGCTTTGTTGCCCTTCTTTGTACTCGCTCCATTTCCAGTACATCCCTCCTGAGGACTGGTGCCCAGAACTGGACAGCATACTCCAGGTGCGGCCGGACCAGAGTCTTGTAGAGCGGGAGAATTATCGTTTTATCTCTGGAGTTGATCCCCCTTTTAATGCATGCCAATATTCTGTTTGCTTTATTAGCAGCAGCTTGGCATTGCATGCCATTGCTGAGCCTATCATCTACTAGGACCCCCAGGTCCTTTTCCATCCTAGATTCCCCCAGAGGTTCTCCCCCAAGTGTATAGATTGCATTCATATTTTTGCCACCCAAATGCATTATTTTGCATTTTTCTACATTGAACCTCATTTGTCATGTAGTCGCCCACCCCATTAATTTGTTCAGGTCTTTTTGCAAGATTTCCACATCCTGTGGAGAAGTTATTGCCCTGCTTAGCTTAGTATCGTCTGCAAATACAGAGATTGAACTGTTTATCCCATCCTCCAGGTCGTTTATGAACAAATTAAATAGGATTGGTCCCAGCACAGAACCCTGGGGAACCCCACTACCCACCCCTGACCATTCTGAGTACTCCCCATTTATCACCACCCTCTGAACACGCCCTTGTAGCCAGTTTTCAATCCATGTACTCACCCTATGGTCCATGCCAACGCACCTTATTTTGTACAGTAAACGTTTATGGGGAACTGTGCCAAATGCTTTTGCAAAATCCAGATACACCACGTCTACGGGCCTTCCTTTATCTAGATGGCAACTCACCTCCTCATAGAAGGTTAATAGATTGGTTTGGCAAGAGCGATTCTTCATGAATCCATGCTGATTACTGCTAATGATATCATTCTTATTACTAAAATCTTGTATATAGTCCCTTATCATCCCCTCCAAGAGTTTACATACTATTGATGTTAGGCTAACTGGTCTGTAATTCCCAGGGATGTTTTTTGGGCCCTTTTTAAATATTGGTGCTACATTGGCTTTTCTCCAATAAGCTGGTACCATTCCAGTCAATAGACTGTCTGTAAAAATTAGGAACAACGGTCTGGCAATCACCTGACTGAGTTCCCTAAGTACCCTCGGATGCAAGCCATCTGGTCTTGGTGATTTATTAAAGTTAAGTTTCTCAAGTCTAATTTTAATTCCGTCCTCTGTTAACCATGGAGGTGCTTCCTGTGATGTGTCCTGAGGATAAACACTGCAGTTTTGGTTACTGAAGCCCCCCGATTCACTCGTGAAGACTGAGGAGAAGAATAAATTCAATACCTTTGCCATCTCCCCATCCTTTGTAACCAGATGTCCTTCCTCATTCTTTATGGGGCCAATATGGTCTGTCCTCCCTTTTTTACTGTTTACATACTTAAAGAATTTCTTGGGATTTTTTTTGCTCTCCTCCGCTATGTGTCTTTCATGTTCTATCTTAGCCGTCCTAATTGCACCCTTACATTTCTTATTGCATTCTTTATAAGTCTGAATGCTGAGGATGATCCCTCAACCTTGTATTTTTTAAAGGCCTTCTCCTTTGCTTTTATATGCATTTTTACATTGGAGTTAAGCCATCCAGGATTTTTGTTTGCGCTTTTAAATTTATTACCCAATGGGATACATTGGCTAATGCCCTTATTTAATATGCTCTTAAAGCAAACCCATCTCTCCTCCGTATTCTTTGTTCCTAATATTTTATCCCAATTTATGCCTTTTAGCAAGGTTTGTAGTTTAGGGAAGTTGGCTCTTTTGAAATTCAGTGTCTTTGTGTTCCCTTCATGTTTCCTATGTGTGTGATTTATACTGAAACTAATTGACCTGTGATCGCTGTTACCTAAATTGCCCCGTATTTCCACATCTGTGATCAGGTCTGTATTGTTGGTAATCAGTAGATCCAGTAATGTTTTATTTCTAGTTGGTGCGTCTACCATCTGACCCATAAAATTGTCCTGCAAGACATTAAGGAACTGGCGAGCCTTAAATGAATGTGCGGTTCCCTCTGCCCAGTCTATGTCTGGATAATTAAAATCCCCCATTATGATAACACTTCCCATCCTTGCTGCTAATCCAATTTGTGATAGGAGATCCGTCTCCACTTCCTCCCTCAGGTTAGGGGGCCTATAGCATACTCCCAGTATTATTTTCCCCTTAGCTTCATCCCTTTGGAGCTCTACCCATAAAGATTCCACCTCCTCCCTAGCTCCCTCAGTGATGTCATCTCTCACATTCACTTGTACATTATTCTTGATATATAGGCATACCCCTCCCCCTTTTTTACCCTCTCTATCCTTGCGGTAATAGAGAAGAATTCTTCAATATGGTCTTCAATTGTCTGTCTAGTTTCAGGTTGTTGCAGAAGATATGAATTGGCTTGCCACAGGGGTATCAAATTTTGTAGTTGATGAATCAGCCATAGACAGGGTTATGGAAGCGTGGTCAGACCACGTGATGTTGACGGAAGCGCAAAGGGCTCTAAATAGGATCTGTTGGTCTACTAAAAATAAGTCAATCCTGGGGGCGTGGCTTAGCGATGGAAGTGTGAGGATGTGCTTTCCAGAGCTCTGCATGGGAGAGAGACGAGAACAATGCGCTGATCTGTCTGAGCACGCTACAGTTACATGCCCAGGGACCACAAATATCCGCCGATCACGGGGAGAAGAGGGGACCCGAAATCACCCACTATTTTCTACGTCAGCACGCCGTTTCTTCCCCTGCTGCACTGTCCAAGATGGCGCCGCCACAAGCTACTCAGGCGAGCACCGCTGCAACAAGTAAGAAGGGAACACAGGCGGGGGCTGCTTTGGCTGGGGATTTGCCCTCACAAACTGACAGACCACTCTCCCCTATATTGTCCCCTGCAATCCCACACTCTGCCTCACAGCTGGGATTAGACCCCTCAGGAAGGAGAGACGACCATGGGGAGGGCTCCCTCCGGGACATAGTAGCAGGCTTGCCCACTAAGCAGGACCAGCATGACATGGCAACCTTCATTGTAAATGCTCTCTCACAGGAGCTGCATGACCTCCACCAGCAGGTAGATACGGTGGAGGAGAGAGACACTGTCCTGGAGTCCTCCACCACTACCACTGATGCACATATTACTAGCCCGAAAACAGAGCAACAGACCTTCCGTTGCCATCTTGTTGCAATCCAGCTGCAGCTGGACAATTGCGAAAACAGGAGCAAACAATCTACGCCTCAGAGGCGTTCCTGAGGCCACCATGGGGCCAGATCTACGGGCCACTGTGGTAGCTATCCTGAACCAAATCCTGGGCAAGCCCCCGACCTCGGAGCTAGAGCTGGACAGGGTTCACCATGTACCGGGCCCTAGAGCCCCATTGCTATCATCGCAGGGCCCCGCCACTACAGACCTGCCACAGGATGTTCTCTGCAGGGTGCATTTCTTCACCATCAAGGAGGAGATCCTACGCATGGCTTGGGAGAAAGGCCCAATTGACTTTGATGGAGCCCAGATACGGATCTTCCCTGATATCTCCAGGCAAACACGGGTCATGAGAGGGCTTATGCACCCCCTCCTTGAAGTAATCTGTGAAGCTGAAGCTACATACCGCTGGGGCCACCCTTTCCACCTGATCGTGAAAAAGCAGGGATCTGAGTTCTATCTCCGCTCACCGGATCAACTCCCAGACCTGTTCAGCTTCATCGACAAGCCTGCTGTGAGTGTTCCTAACTGGTTTGACTACCTGTTATCCCAGGAGGTGCTCGGCCCACCTGTGCCTAGACCACAACGTGTAAGGCGACCCCACTCCCGCGCCCCTAGTCGTGAGGCTGCCAGACCTCACCCGATGTTCTCCTCTATCCCAGTGTCTGGTAATCCTTTGTAATAGATGTTCCTGTGGACTGGCCTGTTTGAGTCTTTGTTACAGCTGGGTCTAGTCTCCATTAACTACATGGACCATCCACTTGTCCGCGTCAGGCGGCATTATGGGTCTCCTCAAGATCACCTCCCTTAATGTTCATTGCCTAAACACCCTGGAAAAGCGCTCTCAGCTCCTGGCTGACTTGCACAGAGGCCAAACTCACGTAGCCTTTTTACAGGAAACACATTTTCGTGGTGATAGTATTCCTAAACTGACTAATGGCACCTTCCCGACGGTTTACCACAGTGTCTCCCCGATCTCTAAATCGAAGGGGGTTAGCATCCTGCTGGCCAAATCGGTGCCGTGGACGCTTGAGGCGCAGCGGGCAGATGCGCAAAGTCGTTTTTTCCTTCTGAAGGGGACGGTGCTTGATGTGTGA
This sequence comes from Aquarana catesbeiana, assembly GCA_037953035.1. Taxonomy (NCBI): domain Eukaryota; kingdom Metazoa; phylum Chordata; class Amphibia; order Anura; family Ranidae; genus Aquarana; species Aquarana catesbeiana. The sequence goes on along the minus strand of JBBHAA010000512.1, from coordinate 5,348,476 downwards.
TTTGCTAACGTATACTTTCCTAACGCGGACCATCCACAATTCCTGCGGAGACTTCTTCCTGAGCTCCTGGAGTTCGCGGAGGGGATGCTTGATTTTGGCAGGGACCTCAATTTTGCGATGAAACCGTCCGTTGATGTTTCACGCGGTGCCTCCCACCTCTCCTACTCGCGCCTGAAGCGCCTGAAGCGCCTGAAGGCAGATATCCATACTCTGCATCTGGTGGACCCCTGGCAGTTGCTCAATCCACAGGACCCGGACTACACTTTTTTTCCCCAGGTGCACCACACGTACTCACTGCTAGATTATCTGCTGTTGTCGCATAAATACCTAACCAGAGTAGTGTCCACCTCCATCAATGTCATGTCTTTCTCGGACCATGCGCCAGTCCACCTGACACTCCAACTGGGGCCAATAAACCAGTCCCCCCCATCCTGGAGACTAAATGAAGCCTTGCTTCAGTCGGAGGAAACCCGTTCTGAGCTACTGAATACTCTGCTGGAGTACTTCTCCATTAATAGAGAGACTGTTACCAACCCCCTGGTGGTCTGGGAGGCTCATAAGGTGGTTGTCAGGGGCACACTGATTAGAATAGGGGCCCGCCTTAAGCGGGAGAGAACCCGTCGTGCTGAAGAACTCCTCGCCCTGATACGTAGCCTGGAGTGTTCGCATAAGGCGAGTCTGGTATGTGCAACCTTTCAGGATCTCCTCGAAGCCCGTGAGGAACTCTGCTCGCTTTTACTCCACAAAACAAAGCAAAAATTGGCTTGGGCTCATCGTACCACGTATGAATTCTCTAATAAACCCGGGTCACTGCTGGCCAGGGCTCTGCGAGGCTCGCGCATGAAAACGTACATCTCTCATATCCTGGCTTCCTCTGAACAAAAGCTGAATACATCAACAGACATGGCGACAGAGTTTCGTCCTTCTATGAGGGTCTCTATAACCTTGACAAGCCCCCCCGCTGCTGACCCCCCAGCTGATGACAGCTCCACCCCCCAGTCGTATGTAGCCGCCTCTGGCATGCCATCGCTCCCTAGACTGTACAGGAAGAGCTGGAGGAGCCCATCACGGCAGCAGAGCTGGGAGTGGCTTTAGCCAGCTCAAAGCCGAGGAAGGCTCCCGGCCCCAATGGCCTGACTCTGACGTACTACAAGACCTTTTTTGATACGCTATTGCAACCTCTAGTCTCTGCCCTCAGTTCTATTACAGAGGGTAATTCTTTCCCGGTAGACACTCTGAGAGCCTATATCTGCCTTATCCCTAAAGCGGGGAAAGATCTGCTACAGTGCAGGAATTATCGCCCGATAGCACTCTTGAACTCGGACTTGAAATTGCCAAAATTCTGGCCAAAAGACTGCTCTCTCATATACCGAGTCTCATTCATAAACATCAGGCAGGCTTTGTACCGCTACGGGAGCCACAGGACAACACCATCCGAGTGGTGATCCTGATCCATGCGGCCAGGACATCCAAACGGGCCCTTCTCCTGCTGTCTACCGATGCGGAGAAGGCATTTGACCGCATGGACTGGTCCTTTATACGAGCCACCCTGGAGCATATTGGCCTCCGGTCATCTATGCTGAGATGGATATTGTCTCTTTACTCCCACCTCACTGCAGCGGTCAAAGTTAATGAGACTAGGTATGACTTCTTTAACATCTGCAATGGCACCCGGCAGGGCTGCCCCCTGTCTCCTCTGATCTTTATACTGTCATTGGAGCCCTTACTGTGCAGAATAAGGGCAGACGTGGGTCCCACAAGGTGGCCGCATTCATGGACGACCTAATCTTCTTCCTAACGGAACCGCTTACTTCCTTCCCAAACTTGCTTCGATCTCTTCAGGAATATGGCGCTCTCTTCCTCTTTCTAATTAATCTATCCAAATCCTCCATTCTCAATATAACGGTGGGTAGGGACATTGTTCAACATCTGCGATCGGCCTTCCGTCTGAGATGGGCGACTAACCTTATCCAATACCTGGGAGTCGATATCACCCCAGACCCCGCTGACTTGTGTACTCGGTGAATTTCGCCCCGTTAATCATTCACCTTAAGGCGGATCTTCTTCACTGGCTCTCCCTCACATTGACGTGGTTTGGCCGTTACAATGTCCTTAAGATGACTCTGCTGCCGAGGGTACTGTACCTGCTGCAGGCGCTTCCTATACATCTACCCCTAGTATTTTTCAAGTGCATCGATTGTTTCGCAATTTCGTTTGGTCCTACCGCAAGCCACGCATTAGACTTCAACTCCTTCACCTAGCAAAAAATAGGGGCGGGGTTGGCCTCCCGGACATGAAAGCCTATTACAGGGCAGCTTACCTCACCAGGTTGATGGACTGGCATTGCCACGATCAGGCAAAACACTGGGTGGCCATGGAAATGGAGGATTCCGGGGACACAGCCAAGAGCTCGCCCTGGATCACCACACCTCTGCCGAGGGACCTTGCTGACCACTCCACACTAGGTATCACACTATCAGTGGCCAGAGTTGCCTTTCGGCACTCCTCGGTGTCCCCGCTGCCCTCCCCCATGTTACCGGTTTTGGGTAATCCAGAATTTACACCTGTCCTTCAGAATCCTCACTTCAAGCGACTGGCAGCAGGTGGTCGGCTCCCTTTGTGCGACTTTTTGAGGCCCAACGGCCAACTCTCCTTTGAAGCAGGGGTGTCTGCTACAGACCCCCCTTTGGACTTCTGAAACAGTCTACAGCTGCACAACTTTCTGCGCAGATGCCTGCGGACCCCAGGCATCTACCGTCAACTTACTAAACTAGAACACATCTGTCATCGCGGGGAGCCAGTGCAGCACAGTTTCTCGCTTATCTACTCCTCCTTGACTCGACCAGCGGAAGGGTTCATTCCCCCATTTCTCTCTAAGTGGGAAGCAGAACTTGGCATTCAATTCACTGAGTCCCAGAGGGAGAAGATTCTCCACTTTGCACAGAAATCCTCTATAGCCACTAGAGTCCAAGAGACCTGCTAAAAAATTATGACCCGATGGTATAGAGTACCTACTACTCTGCACCATTTCTTCCCACATGTCTCTAGCCTTTGTTGGCGTTGTGGCACTGCAGAGGGAACGATGCTGCACATTTTTTGGGCTTTTCCCAAACTATCCCTTTTCTGGCTTGAGTTGACTCTTGATCAAACACCTGACTGATGTCTCTTTGGAGGGGAACCCCGCGGCCTGCCTGCTTCACCTTTCGAAACAACCCATTAAGAAATACAAGACCTCTCTCACCATCCAGCTACTGAATGCTGCCAAGGCATGCATCCCCCTCTGTTGGAGATTGGAGAACCCGCCGACAAAGTCCCTGTGGTTTTCTAAAGTGAACGAACTAAGAGACATGAAGGATCTCACTGCCACCTTGCACAACAGAGAGGAGACCTTCTGGGAGACCTGGAGACCCTGGCAACACATTATATACACGGACGATTATCTCTGTGAGGTTGCACAGTCTGGCTGACCCATTAGGTCTACTCTACTTTTCTCCTATCCTCGGCTATCTGCCTCCACACTCCACTATGCTTCCACCTCTCCTCTCCCCCTCGCTCCCTTTCTCCCCTGGTCTTTGCCCCTTTCCCGCTTTTAGGGTTTTAGGGTCCCTCTACCTCCCCCTTTTCCCCCTTCGGTACACACCCCCTCCACATAGCTCTTACCCATCATAAGCTATGTTGACCAGATACTGTGAATATCCTGATATGCATTACTTAATTCATGTGTCCCATGTTTGGGCCCACCTGGCTTTTGGGTTGCTGTGCCTCCCAAACAACTGTTAACATTTTTTAAAAAAATGTTATTGTGTTGCATAGCTTTGCATACGTTACTACCAGTTCTAGGTCACGCAAGTAGGATGCCTCCCCGGCTTCACACACCGATAGTATTTCTATACCGTATTTTTCTTTTCATGTGCTTTATTTACTGTGCGGTGCTGGAGTATCTGATATATTTACCTCATCTCATGACCATGTTTGATTTTTCTGGCTGATTTTTATTATGTATCTCTGCTATCTGTGTTGAATGTTAAAAGCACTTTTTATGAAAATAAAGGAATTACAAAAAAAAAAGTCAATCCTGGTGTACGCACGATGAGGTGCGGAGAAGAAGGTGAAATCTTTCTCACCTGCGTGAAAACACCTCCACACATCATAGAGACCTTGGTCATCAAGGACTGTTTGTAGAGAGGGAGATGTGCGTTTAGCTCCTGAAGTAGAGTCAATAGTTCGGTCTGGGGTGACATTAAAGTCTCCAGCAATTACAAGAAGACCCCTCCTATGGATTTTTACTTTTTTCATAAGTTTATGAAAGAAACATATTTGGTGCACGTTGGGGGCATAGACATTCACGATCGTGTACGTGACCAGGTTGATATCACAAACTAGGATCAGGAAGCGGCCCAGTGGATCCTTGACTTCCTCATGCAGGGTAAAGGCTATAGTGTCTCCGATTGCTATGAGTACCCCTTTTATTTTAGAGTTTGCATTGGCAGTAAAAACATAAGGGAAGTTCCTGTGTGTGCAGGATGGTGGAGATGTGTTGCAGAAATGGCTTTCTTGCACGCACAAGACATCAAATTTATTAGAGATGGCCTCTTTCCATAGGGACTTTCTCTTTACAGGGTGGTTGAGGCCCTTAGAGTTTATCGAGAGGAAGGTGATACCCACTTTGTTAAGATATTTAGATGCAGTGGTAGTAGATGTAGCATAGACATTAATATGTCAAGGCTGACCCTCCATGACCACTTTGGGACTGGCGTGAAGGTGTGTGTATCCTACTCACTTATTTTGGTGATGTAAAGGACCCCACACTCAAGATGTCCGCCGTAAATGCTTCCTCTGTCCGGTACCACACAATCCAAGACCCCTTAGCTTTCCCATTCACTAGTCGCTTAGTGTAGGGTAAAACATCAGACCACACCAGTTTTGGAGTACACCAGGAATAACATTTTATTTGAGATTTTCACACAAATATATACAACAGGATGACAAACTGTAACCCAAAACCTAATTAACATGAGCTAATTATCTAATTCTTTAGACAGCCTAAGTGACTAAGAGACATGACCTTTAGGACAGACTTGCCATCTCTTTTAGCTCAGAAGATACAATCAAGATTATCAACACAGAACTCCTTCATACAATTGCAGGGTTAATTAGAACAAACAACAATGGGTGAAATACTCTTAGAAGCTGTGGCAAGCCAGACTAGACTCATTTACATTATAGAAGACAACAGACAGGTGGCTGGAGTTGAAGACATTAGCATCTAACAGTATGAATCAGTCACTATTTGTAATATGACAAATACAGGGTTCCCAGAGTCTGTGTCTCTTGGGGGGATATGGGCCTGAATCCAAAGTAACACCACCTCAAGGGTCCCCAGGCATACAGCTCACACAGAACACCGTTCCCCCAAATGCCAGGGCCCATGATTATTCGGCAAGAGGCTTGCATTCAGTCCCCTCCAAAAGCCTCTGCCCTGGCTAGGTCTGTCACAGGTGATGATCCTGTTTGTGGAAGGGAATTCTTCCTGTCCAGGCGGAGTACCTCCATAGACTCTTGCATTGCAGAATTCTTCTTGATGGCTACGGAGCTTGTGGAGATCAACTGTGTAGGTAGAGAAATAAGGAAAAAGAATAAGGAATAAGGAAAATAAACAGTCCAGAAACATAACAAAAGAAACAATTATAACCGTCAAACAGAATGGATCTTAAAGGGAGTTTTCCCTGAGAGATCACTTGCGTGCAGCTTTTAGCTGCTCAAGTGTATTGAGGGGTAAGTTCAAGCCTAACGGCTGCTCCAGGTCACCTTGTAAGGGACATATAGTAACCCCTGCTATCCGGTTGCAGTTTTGTGTGTGCGATTTGGAGTTCTTGTGCGTGACTGTTTTCCAATCAGGATTAGATAACTTCCTATAGGTATTGGCCTCCTCTTCTGTGCCCGGCTCAGGGAGGACTTTCCAATCTCTTACTAAGGATAGCCCTTTTTCCAAATATTCCACAACATATGTTCGGTCCTTGTTCCTTATGGTGATTTTCGTGGGGTATCCCCATCTGTAAGGTATCTTTTTGGTTTCTGAGAACCTTAGTAATTGTGTTTAGGCTCTTCCTCTTTTGCAGAGTATGCTGGGAAAGATCTGCATAAAATTGTAGGTTTTGGTAGTAACAGGGAACAGGTTCTGGCTTGCGCATCACCAGCAAGAGCTGTTCCTTAACATGATAAAAGTGGAGGCGTAGGATCACATCTCTAGGAACTCTATAAGGCAGGTATGTGGGTTTAGGCAGGTGGTGTATTCTGTCAATGGTGACGTCCAATTCAGAAAGGTTAGGCAGAAGATATTTGAATAGAGTGGTCGCATAGGACCATAGGTCCGCTTGCTGGACAGAATCAGGGATTCCCCTTATTTTTAGATTGTTCTTTATGGACCTATCTTCAATATCCGCTAACTTGTTTTTGATCCATTCTGACTCTCCCTCCTGTTACTCATTTGCGTCAATCAGGTCATTTTCTGCTTGCAACATGCTCCTCAGTAACACAAGCATATCTTTTAGAACAGTGTCCAATACAGGTTGATTCATGGTAGGGAAGGAAGTGATGGAGTCAGGAAGCTCTCTTGTATAATCCCCTGAGTCAGTGACAGGGCTCATCACAGGGCTGCATCCAGCTCCATCCAGCCTAAACTTAGCCTTAGCTGGGATTCCTGATGGTGAGGAAGAAGGATAGGACTGATGGCTGCAAGGGGATACATTTTGTTGGGGATTGTGGCTTTCTCATGTGCTTTCCCCTAAATTTCTAATGGCCGGGGTCGAAGATAACCTGGCACCATTTTGCCTACCTCCATCCCATGGCTGTGTGAAAAAGTCTGTCAGCCATTGTGGTCTGGAAGCTCCTTTTCTCTTACCAGTCATGTTCCCCAGGTGTGCCCAGACCAGAACGCCGGTAGATTAGGGTGAAAACGGGATTCTAATGTTTCCCCGAGCTATGCTGCCATCCGGCTCCGTAGCAGGCCACGCTCCCCCATTTTCTTACTATTTTGATGTCCTTAGTAAGGTGAGCAACAAATATTGGACAAAACTTTTCAGGAACACTTTGGTAGTGAATTCCTTTTAGGTAGAACTGACTCTATTACAAGAGACTGCAGCAGCAGTAATGTAAGCAAAAGTCCTTTGGCTGCGATGGAATTGTGTGTAAAAGAACAAAGAATTATGTAATCATATAAAATATGCTGATCAATATTATTTCTACTAAAACTTTTGCTTTTTTCTTGACTACTAGACCGCCTACTTCAGCATTTGGTGGGGAAGGGGGAGCTTACAATTTACTTTAAGTCTCTGATATCTAATATGATGCAAGGAACTGGTACTCTATGGATGGCAGATCAATTTTCTGGAAAATTAAGGATGATTCCATGCACTGTTGACCCTCTCTTTCCTGACTTATATTCATAGCATAGGTATTAGTAGTGTACTGACTATGCTGACAGCTCTTGTGATGCCTGTTCTTGACTTAAGCCGTGTACACACGAGTGAACTTTTTGACCAGACTGGTCCGACGGACCGAATCCAGTGGACAATCTGCCCATATGTGGGCTTTATCGGACCTGCAGCAGACTTTTTCGGTTGAAAATCAGACGGACTTTAGATTTGGAACATGTTTCAAATCTTTCCGAAGGACTCGAGTCCGGTCGAAAAATCCGCTCGTCTGTATGCTAGTCCGACAGACGAAAACCGACGCTAGGGCAGCTATTGGCTACTGGCTATCAACTTCCTTATTTTAGTCCAGTCGTACGTCATCAGGTACAAATCCGTCGGACTTTGGTGTGATCGTGTGTAGGCAAGTCCGTTCGTTCAAACGTCTGTCGGAACTCCGTCCTAAAGTCCGTCGGAAAGACGGTCGGACCTTTGATGCCAAACAATCTGCCCGTGTGTACGCAGCATAAGGCTACTTTATGTTAACATCAGTCACAGCTTTGGCATGCTTAATACTGCTAGGTTCTACTCAGAGAAGTAGCTGGGGGTCTCATGAAAATATGGATATGAGGTCCCATAGCGGGGGTCTCCAAACTTTCTAAACAAAGGGCCAGTTTACTGTCCTTTAGGGGGCCCAGACTGTGGCCAGTGGGAGTAGAAAATGTCCTGGCATCAGTGGGATTAAAAAAGAACCCATGATTGGTATTAGGGGGAGTATCAGTTCCCCCATCGTTGGTATAAGTGGGAGAAATAGTGTCTCATTGTTAGTGCCAGTGGGAGGAATAGTGCCCCATCATTAGTGTCAGTGAGAGGAATGGGGTCCCATTATTGGTATCATAGAAGAAATAGTGCCCCATCATTGGTGTCAGTGAGAGGACTAGTGCCCCATTGTCGTGTCAATGGCAGGAACTATGCCCCACTGTTGCTGACAGTGGGGGGTATAATGCCCCAAGGCCCGGATAAAAGCAAGCACAGGTCCACAGTTTGAAGACCACTGATCTATAGTTACACCCCTTACTGACACTGCCAAATTCATGGTGGACTGACCATTAAGTGTACAAATTGAAGTCACATGGATTTTGCTGAAGACTATACACATTATAAAAACTTTTTAACACTCCTAAAATTCGCCAGTGAACATTATATTTTGAAGAGATTTAGATATTGGAAGGAGATAATATGGTTTAAAATGTGTGCATGACCTTTTAATACTTATAAAAATCCATCTAATTGCAGGAGCTACCCGTGTTTCTGCATCTGGTGAGCACTTTGTGGATAAACATCGTCCTGCTCTGATCCGTGCAATCTCTCTGGTAGAACCAATTTTAGAGGAACTCCGCTCACTGAATCTACTCACCGGTGAACAATATGAGACTATATGCAGGAAGCCCACCTCCCAGGAACAGATGAGGGAAGTCTACCGCTACATTTCACACTGGGGTAATGGTGACAAGGACAAGGTCTATCAGATCCTATGGAATTATAACAGACCTGTCATCAAAAGGCTGGAAGCTGAAGGATACTGATGGACTGTAAATAAATACACTTAAAATTTGTACAGTAACAAGTACTAATATAAACAACATGAACTTAATTTAATGTATATGCGACCTTCCATTATTGTTAGGAGATCTGGACTAGTAGTTCTGGATTTCAGGGTAATGCCGCGTACACACGAGCGGACTTTCTATCCTACTTGGTCCGGCACACTTTCCGACGGACTTTGTCCGCCAGGTGCGCCGGACTTTAAAACGGACGGACTTGCCCACACACGACCAGACTTTCCGGCGGGCTAAGTCCGCCCGTCTTTCCGACGGACTTTCGCCGGAGTTCCGGCGGACTTTCAGAATGAACGGACTTGCCCACACACGGACAAGTCCGTTCATTTTGAACGTGACTCAGGTGCGACGGGACTAGAAAAGGATGTCAATCTTGCCGCTTTTATCGGCGAGATTGACACCTTGCTAGCCCCGTCGCGGGGCATACCAGGCCCTTAGGTCTGGTATGGATTATAAAGGGGAACCCCGCTACGCCGAAAAAACGGCGTGGGGTCCCCCTAAAATCCATACCAGACCCCGATCCGAGCACGCAGCCTGGCCGGTCAGGAAAGGGGGTGGGGACGAGCGAGCGCCCCCCCCCCTCCTGAACCGTACCAGGCCGCATGCCCTCAACATGGGGGGTGGGTGCTTTGGGGGAGGGGGGCGCCCTGCGCCCCCCCCCCCAAAGCACCTTGTCCCCATGTTGATGAGGACAAGGGCCTCTTCCCGACAACCCTGGCCGTTGGTTGTCGGGGTCTGCGGGCGGGGGCTTATCGGAATCTGGGAGCCCCCTTTAATAAGGGGGCCCCCAGATCCCGGCCCCCCACCCTATGTAAATGAGTATGGGGTACATGGTACCCCTACCCATTTACCTAGGAAAAAAGTGTAAGTAATAAAACACACTACACAGGTTTTTAAAATATTTTATTAAACAGCTCCGGGGGGGATCTTCCTCCGGCTTCGGGGGTCTTCTTCCGGCTTCGGGGGTCCCTCCGCTTCATCTTCTCCCGGCGTCCGGTTGGTTCTTCTCCGCTCTCCGGCCTCTTCTCCCGGTGTCGCAGGTCTTCGGCCGGCCCCTCCGCTCTCTTCATGTAGCTCTATTGCGAGCGGAGGTCCGGACTTCTGGGCTTCTTGGCTTCTTGGCTTCTCTTCTCCTCTCTTCCCCCAGATGTTGACACGACGCTCTCTCCGGCTGGACTGGTCTCTGAGGGCTGCGTTGTGACTTATATAGGCGGAGACCCCGCCCCCATATGATGTCACAGTCCCTGGGCATGCTGGGACTGTGACGTTTTAGGGGGCGTGGTCGACCACGCCCCCTAAAACGTCACAGTCCCAGCATGCCCAGGGACTGTGACATCATATGGGGGCGGGGTCTCCGCCTATATAAGTCACAACGCAGCCCTCAGAGACCAGTCCAGCCGGAGAGAGCGTCGTGTCAACATCTGGGGGAAGAGAGGAGAAGAGAAGCCAAGAAGCCAAGAAGCCCAGAAGTCCGGACCTCCGCTCGCAATAGAGCTACATGAAGAGAGCGGAGGGGCCGGCCGAAGACCTGCGACACCGGGAGAAGAGGCCGGAGAGCGGAGAAGAACCAACCGGACGCCGGGAGAAGATGAAGCGGAGGGACCCCCGAAGCCGGAAGAAGACCCCCGAAGCCGGAGGAAGATCCCCCCCGGAGCTGTTTAATAAAATATTTTAAAAACCTGTGTAGTGTGTTTTATTACTTACACTTTTTTCCTAGGTAAATGGGTAGGGGTACCATGTACCCCATACTCATTTACATAGGGTGGGGGGCCGGGATCTGGGGGCCCCCTTATTAAAGGGGGCTCCCAGATTCCGATAAGCCCCCGCCCGCAGACCCCGACAACCAACGGCCAGGGTTGTCGGGAAGAGGCCCTTGTCCTCATCAACATGGGGACAAGGTGCTTTGGGGGGGGGGGCGCAGGGCGCCCCCCTCCCCCAAAGCACCCACCCCCCATGTTGAGGGCATGCGGCCTGGTACGGTTCAGGAGGGGGGGGGGCGCTCGCTCGTCCCCACCCCCTTTCCTGACCGGCCAGGCTGCGTGCTCGGATCGGGGTCTGGTATGGATTTTAGGGGGACCCCACGCCGTTTTTTCGGCGTAGCGGGGTTCCCCTTTATAATCCATACCAGACCTAAGGGCCTGGTATGCCCCGCGCTCGCCGCAATAGGAAGATTTGTTTTTCCTATTGCAGCGAGCGCGAGATGCAATACCATCCCCTCGTGTCGTATTTGGTCTGTCGGACCAGCCTACACACGAGCGGGCTTTCCGTCGGACCAGCACACACACGAGCGGACTTTCCGCCCGAAACTGAGTCCGACGGAAAGATTTCAAACATGTTTAAAATCTAGGTCCGGCGGGCTTTTGGGAAGAAGTCCGCCGGAAAAGTCCGCCGCCGCCCACACACGGGCGGATTGTCCGGCACACTCTGGTCCGCCGGACCAAGTATGCCGGAAAGTCCGACCGTGTGTACGCGGCATAAGACTCACAAAGAATGGGAAAATAGGTTCCGCCATAACTTGCTGATAAATAATTTTCCTACTTTATAATTGTTCAGATAATCCTTTTATCCACTTAAGGAATAGGCCTATTTTTCAGACTCAGTGTTTACAAGTTAAATAATTTTTTTTTGTTTGAAAATTACTTAGAACCCCCAAAAATTATATATTTTTGTTTTCTAACACCATAGAGAATAAAATGGCGGGCATTGCAATACTTTATGTCACACCGTATTTGAGCAGCGGTCTTAAAAGTGCACTTTTTGGGGAAAAAATACACTTTTTTCTTTTAAAAAATAAGATAACAGTAAAGTTAGCCTATTTTTTTTTATTCTGTGAAAGATTATGTTATGCCAAGTAAATTGATACCCAATATGTCACGCTTCAAAATCGGGCCCGCTCGTGGAGTGGCGACAAACTTTTACCCTTAAAAATCTCCATAGGCGACATTTAAAAATTTCTACATGTTACATGTTTAGAGTTACAGAGGAGGTCTAGAGCTAGAATTATTGCTCTTGCTCCAACAATCGCGGCAATACCTCACGTATGTGATTTGAACACAGTTTTCATAAGTGGGCGCGACTTACATATGCGTTTGCTTCTGTGCATGAGCTCGGCGGGACATGGTGCTTTAAAAAAATTGTTTTTTTTTATTTATTTTACTTTTTATTTTTTATTTTTACACTTTCCTTTTAAAAAAAATGTTTGGGTCACTTTTATTCCTATTACAAGGAATGTAAACATCCCTCACAGGACCTCTTAAATTTGAGATCTGGCGGCTAAAAGACCTCAGATCTCATATTTACACTAAAATGAAATGTCAAAATGAAATGAAATGAAAAAAAAAAAATAAAACACCATTTTTTTTACAAAAAAAAAATTTCCCTTTAAGAGCATTGGGCGGAAGTGACGTTTGATGTTGCTTTCGCTCTCCAATGTTATGGAGCCGAGCAGAGGCCGTCTTTGCCTCAGAGGAGAGTGGACGCGATAGTCCCCGCCGTTACTGACGGCTGCAGTAAGCGGCCAAGACGACCGGAGCGCGTTGGGAAAGGGGGGCCCCTCTCCCACCCCTGATAAAAGTAATCCTGCGTGGAGTCCTTCGCTGAGACCACTTTTATCTGAAACAGTACCGCGGGATGTTTTTAAAAATACTGGGGATATGACAGATGGCTGCTGCCTTAACAACGGTATCCAATGTCAAAGTAGCGATGTATAACGACGGCGGTTGGTCTGTAAGTGGTTAAATCCGAAAAAAAAAAAACTTATACAGCACTGTGTGCAAATAAACCTTAAAAGTGCGACCATATAGTATATGCAGCGCTCAACACCGCAGGGGCTGCTTAAAGCAGAGTACCACCCAAAAGTGGAACTTCCGCTTATACGCTTTCTCCCCCCTCTGGTGCCACATTTGCCACCTTTCAGGGGGGGGTAACGGGGTCCTGTTTCCCACTTCCGGAGATGAGGTCGCGGCCCGATCTCCCGGAAGTTCTGCCCCCCTCCTTCTTTCCCCCAACACTGGGCCAATTAGAATGTGCAGTGTGCTGCGCTCATGCACAGTAGGGATCCAGCTGGGAAGCTGAAAGGCTTCACTGCTGGGTTCCCTTATCGGGAATGGCAGCAGCAGCACCCGGGAGTCGATCCGAAAATTGATTGGGGTGCCGACATTGCGGGCTCCCTGGACAGGTAAGTGCCCCAATATTAAAAGTCAGCTACAGTATTTGTACAGTATTTGTAGCTGCTGATTTTTATTTTTTATTTTTTTTCACCCAGGCTGGACCTCCTCTTTAATTGTTGCCCAGGTTTCTTTCCCCAGTAGATGTCCTGCAGCCAGGCACACAGTCACAATCACTCCTTTGGCTCAATAATCAGTCTAGCGGTATGCTTTTCTGATGCTTTATTGAAGAACTTGAACTTGGATAGGTTCAGGTAACTATGCAATACTCCAGTAAATCTTATAGTAGCAAAGCAAAGATGCTAAACGTTCTCTTAGTAAGGTGCAGGAGAAAAAAAAAGAAAAGCGCCTCTAAGTGCAAACCATCATCAATATAAAACAGTCCAGGACATGGAGTAGGATCCCATGCTGAAGGGCTCCTGAGGAAAGAATAAAAAGAGGGAGAGGAGGCACTTCTGGGTGCAGATTATTAACAAATTTTAATGTGCAGTAAAAATGTATCATAGTGCACTCACATTTCCGAAGTTAAAAGAAGGCATAGAGTCATTTCCCAAAATATGGGGGCTGTCCTTGGTGTAGTCGATCCCTAGTCCACTCCTGTCGGTGTGTGTCCTGATGCTCTTCCTCATACACCGCTGGATGGTGTTCGGCTGGCTGCGGTGGAGTCCTTCCTCAACACGAGGCTTGAGGCGCACGGAAGTGTCCAGGCGGAGGGGGGTGACATCACTGGAATGCAATGCGTTTCAAGAGCATGCAGGGTGTAGGTAGCGTGAATAGCCGCGCTCCTTTATCAAGCTGTTGAGACAGGGACCGATCGGATTGTGATGTAGGGACAGGGAGGGGGAGTAGTTAGTGTCAGAAACATCATGATTGGATAGCTGCGTGGGAGGGCGGGACGGGGTGTAGGGGTATGAGTTACATGCTTAATTATGCCAGAATTATGAATGTACTTAGAGCTCACAGGTTCAATAAAACTGGTACAAAGGAGCAAAATAAGGGGTCATAGAATAAGGGGATGTAGGATAGAATGATATATAGAAAATATAGCAGCAGCATATGAAGACAGTGTGTGGATGCACATGTACATCCGCATGGGGACAGCAACTAAATGAATTAAAATTAAAGGTGTACAAGATGTAGGTAATGTGTAAAATCTCAATAAGTCAGAGAAAAATTGAATGAAAAGAGATGGGAGGATGGAAAATTTATGGAAATAAAAGTAAAAAAAAAACATTATATATAAAAAAATTTTTTATAAAAAAATATTATTACTGTAGCGCCCTGCTCCTGTTGATCAGGTACTTGTATGTAAAATTAGGGGGTTATCAGTTCTGTATATAGTTTAGATTTAATCTGTGGCTAAATTAGCTTCTGTTCCAGCATTAGCTGTGTTGCGTGCAGTTCCACACTGTTGTCTGTAGGTGTCGTTGTCACCACAGGCCAGTGTTGGAAGAGCAACAGGCTGAAGTGTATTGAGTGCTCCTCTTTCTCAGAGGTAACCCAGTGGGGGTGGTCCACCGCTGTGAATTCTGGGAGAGGGTACTTAAGGGGCAGACGCCATTTTTGTTTCTCTCTTACCTCCTAGCCCTCCTGGCCTAAGGTATATGGTGACTCTTCTCTTGCCTCAGGCCACGCTAGCCTGAGGCTATGTGACTACAAGTAGGCCCAGAAGCCTGTCTGGGGACTACTACCACAGAGGTGGTCCTTAGGCTGTCTTGCCTGTTGGGAGGAAGCCGAGCCAGGGGAGGACCCTTGCTGGAGAGAGCCAGGATGAAGACTGGTCTCTCGGGAGGGCCTGGTAACTTACTTGGAGGTCAGTGAGAGAGGCCTATCCGGGTGGGCAAAGATCTGGTGACTGAAGCTGTGTTTGTTTTCAGGATCTCAAATTCCTCAGTGATCTGCATAAGGTATCTGTAAGGTACCTGGTAGTTGAGCCTGACTGGTATAAGGAGACCTCTCTTAAGCGCTGGTTCAGGAGCCGCTGGAAGTGGGAACAGTGGTCTCCTGAGCACAGTGGGTAGGAGGGCCTGATGCAGGTTCCAGCAGAAGCAGACACCGGAACTGGAGGGATGTCCCTCAGGGATGGCTGAGCTGCGGATGCAGGTAACTGGTGCAGGCCGGTAGGCAGGCAGACGGAGGCAGGCAGACAGATGCGAAGACAGCAGCTGGATGCAAAACAAGCAGGCTGGGAGCAGCGTCACAGGACACAGGCAAGCAAGGTCAGACAGTCCGTTTTGGCAGGAGATCAGGCAGGTATTAACAGGAGGGATGATCCAAGGGTAGTCAGACAGGCAGGAGTTCGGCAACAGGTAGCAGAGTAAGCAAGGTCAGGCAAGCCGGGTCGGATTGGAGACTGGTAAGTGGTCAGACGTAGCCGGGTCAATAGCAAACAACAGACAGGCAGATACAGGAACTTTCAGGTGCAGAGCTGCAGACGAACAGCACCTGACATGAGCACCTGTCACTCTTTTAAAGGGCCCTTGGCGCCAAACGGCGCTAGCGCGAACGGGCGCGCGCACGGGCGCGCGCGCGCACCCGCGAACACGCGTACGGGCACACGCGGGAGCGCGCCGGCGCCCCCTGGTGGGGAATTTAGCTGAATTCGCCTAGAAACATTTCTTGTGGACCTACGTGCACGCAGATTCACCCGACGACTGCTGACATGCCCCTGACATTGCCCCCCCCCAACGGGCAGCCTCCGGATGCCCAGATAACTCTTCTTTTCAGGATGGGCAGAGAAATATGCATGAATCAAATGTTTGGCATGAATATAACAGTCAGGTTCCCATGAGTTGTTTTCCGGACCATACCCCTTCCACTTAATTAAAAACTGTACTTGCCCAGACCTCTTTCTGCAGTCAAGGATGGATTCCACTTCATACTCTTCATTGCCGTCCACCAGAACTGGTTCAGGGACCCTGGTGCCCCTATCAGGAAAAGGATCATCTACAGCAGGCTTTAAGAGTGATACGTGAAACACAGGGTGTATCTTAAGTGAGTCAGGTAAGCATAATTCATACGATACCTCATTAATTTTCCTTTTCACAGGGAAAGGTCCAATAAATTTAGGGGCAAGCTTCTTGGAAGGACATGTCAATCTAATATTATTGGTAGACAGCCATACCTTGTCGCCAAGCTGAAGGTTTAGATCTCCTCTTCTTTTCTGATCAAAGAACCTCTTATTGTCCGCTTGCGCTTTGGATACCGCCTCCTGCAAGATCCGGTTATTATGACTGAGGAACTGCACTGTGTCCTGGACCGCTGGAACTGAGGATTCTGAAAGAAAATCTGGTAAAAAAGATGCATGAAACCCATAATTGGCAAAGAAAGGGGATTGACCCGTGGCAGAGTGACTGGCATTATTGTAAGCGAATTCCGCTAGTGGCAGCAAGGACACCCAATCATCTTGCACAAAAGATGTAAAACACCTAATGTATTGCTCCAGAGTCTGATTTGTCCTTTCAGTTTGCCCATTTGTTTGGGGATGGTATGCTGAGGACAGAGCTAGTTCAATCTTCAAATTTTCACAAAGGGCTCTCCAAAAGCGTGAAGTAAACTGTACCCCCCTATCGGACACTATATTTGCGGGGATCCCGTGTAACCTGACAATTTCCCTAATCTCCACAGCAGAAGGTGTTCCTTTTAGGGGCACAAAGTGGGCCATTTTGGATAGCCGGTCGACGACCACAAGGATCGCCGAACATCCTTCAGAACATGGCAATTCGACTATAAAGTCCATTGCTATCATCCTCCAGGGCCTATCTGGTACAGGCAATGGTCTTAGTAGTCCCCAAGCTCTGTTCCTGGGAGTTTTATTCTGGATGCAGACAGAGCAGGAGTTGACATATTTTCTGCAAAATTCCTTTAGGTTAGGCCACCAAAAAGTGCGCTGCACCAGCTCAAGGGTCTTACGGACCCCAAAATGTCCTGCAAGTGGATGGTCATGCAAAAGTGTCAGCACCTTGACTCTGACGTTTTCTGGTACAAAAATTTGACTTACCCTCCATAAAAGTCCATCTCGAGGTGTTAAGGAGGACCCCTGGAGACTTGAAGGTTCTGGGGATGCTTCTCTGATCATGGATAGAAGATCTGTTTGAAGGAGAAGGAAACTATTTGCCGGCAAAATAGTGTCAGGTAGAGAAGAGTCTTTAGGATTATCAAACATGCGTGACAGCGCGTCTGGCTTTACATTCTTGGATCCCGGCCGGTAGGTGATATGGAAGCAAAACCGTGTAAAGAATAGAGCCCAACGGGCCTGTCTGGGTTTTAGTCTTTTAGCAGATCTTAAATATTCCAGATTCTTGTGATCCGTATAAATCAGTACTGGATGGACTGCACCTTCAAGCAAATATCTCCATTCCTCCAAGGCTGTCTTGATAGCGAGTAACTCCCGGTCCCCCACATCGTAGTTCCGCTCAGCCGGCGAAAGTTTCCTAGAGAAGAACCCTACAGGATGCATCAGGTCCTTGTTTCCTTGTCGTTGGGAAATAATAGCACCCACAGCTACTTCGGAGGCATCAACCTCTAGGATAAACGGCAAAGATGGGTCAGGATGGCTAAGAATCGGAGCCGACGTGAAACGCCTCTTTAACTCTTCAAAGGCCCTCTGAGCTTCCTGGTTCCAGTGGAAACGAAGATTCTGCTTGGTTAGCTGTGTAATGGGGGAGATGATGGCAGAGAACCCCCTGATAAACTTCCTGTAAAAGTTTGCAAATCCAATGAAGCGTTGTACGCCCTTCTTGTCCATGGGTGCAGGCCATTCTAACACAGCAGACACTTTCTGAGGATCCAATTTAATGCCGGTTGGGGAGATAACTAACCCCAGGAACTGAATCTCTTCTTGTTCAAATTCGCACTTCTCCGCCTTGGCATACAATCTGTGCAGGCGGAGTCGGGCCAAGACTTTACGGACATGTTCCCTATGTTGCTCGAGTGAACTGGAGAAGATAAGAATATCGTCCAAGTAGACAATTAGAAAGATGTCCAGGAAATCCTTAAACACATCATTGACCAGATGCTGAAATGTGGCAGGAGCATTGCAAAGGCCGAAGGGCATGACCAGATATTCAGTGTCCGAAACGGGTCTTCCATTCATCCCCGGCCCGAATGCGGACCAGATTGTAGGCCCCTCTCAAATCTAATTTGGTAAAGATGATGGCGGACCTTAATTTTTGAAACAGTTCCAGTATTAGGGGCAACGGATAACGGTTTTTGACCGTAACTTTGTTTAACTCCCGATAGTCCACACAAGGGCGGAGCGTAAGATCTTTTTTTGAGACAAAAAATATTCCTGCCCCAGCTGGTGAAGTGGACTGTCGAATGAAGCCTTTTTCAAGATTTTCATTGATGTAAACCTTAAGCGCCTCTTGTTCCTTTTCGGATAGCGGAAAGATGCGCCCAAAAGGAATCTCAGCTCCAGGAAGCAGCTCAATTGGACAGTCATAGGGACGATGGGGTGGCAGAGAGTCTGCTCCCTTCTTGCTGAATACATCTGCAAAGTCCTGATAGACCTCTGGTACGTTTTGAAGCAGATCTGGGTCAATGTCCATACACAGTAAGGTAGTAGCAGAATTAACAGGTTCAGGTAGGCAATGTCTTTGGCAATAGGGTGACTGAAACTTGATCTCGCCCGTGGCCCAGTTAACAAGAGGATTGTGGGCTTGAAGCCAGGGCATACCCAAAATGATTGGGAAAAGTGGTGATGAGATAACATCCAGGACTAGGATCTCTCGGTGCTGAGATGAACAGGTAGCAGACAGAGGAAGGGTTTCTTGAGAGACCTGTCCAGATCTTATATGGGACCCATCGGCCAGAAAAATTGAAAGTCTATGTGTCTTATTCTTTAGAGGAAGATCTTGCTGTGTAGCAAAAGCAGAGTCAACAAAACAGCTACATGCCCCGGAATCAACAATGGCGTTGACTTGAATTGTTCTTCCCTGGAGCTGTAATGAGAGAGGGAGAACAAGTTGAGTGGCATTGGCTGTTAAAGCGGATAAACTGGTTGGAGTAGAAGGAAAACACTTACGGATCTTCACTGGACAGTTGTTCACATAGTGGCCCGTCCCGCCACAATAGAGACAAAGGTTCAGTTGGCGCCTGCGTGCCCGTTCTTCAGGGGTCAGAGTAGTACGCATAAGTCCCAGTTGCATAGGTTCAGAAGCATCAGTTGTTTGGTTGACTGGACTTGGCCCGGCAGAAGGTAGATACCGGGAGGCAGGCAGCGGGACTTTTGCAGTCATCCACATAGGCCGAGTTTGTTGGGAAGATCGTTCAGACCAGCGCTCACGAAGGCGTCGGTCAATTTGGATAGTAATGGCAATAAGCTCCTCCAAGGTGTCAGGCATTCCCACCCGGGCAAGTTCATCCTTAAGACCCTCAGATAACCCCATGCGGAACTGGTGGCGTAGGGCTGCGTTATTCCATTGAGTGTCCGCGCTCCAGCGTCGAAAGTCCATGACATAGTCCTCGGCCGGCCTACGGCCTTGCTGGAGCGCGATCAAAGCTGCCTCAGCGGTGGCAGCCCGCTGAGGGTCCTCATAAAGCTGGGCCATGGCTTCAAAAAAGGCGGGTAGAGTCTGGATCTGTATAGCGTTGGTTTCAAGCAAGCGGTGGGCCCAGGTCTGGGGTTCCCCCTGGAGGAGGGATATGACAAATCCCACTTTGGTGGCTTCTAAGGAAAAAGTCCGTGGCTGTAAGCCGAAGTAAAGTTGACAAGCGCTGCGGAAAGCCAAAAACTTAGTTCGGTCACCAGAAAACTTTTCAGGAACAGGGACTCTTGGTTCCGGTGGAAGCATGACCACGGAGGGTGGTGCAGCAGCCTGTACTGGAGCGGCTGCGGGAGCAGGAGCCACACCACCGGGTCCATGAGGTTTAACACTTGACCCTCCAGTCTGTTATAACTGTCCTGTAAAGTCTTTTCTGCTTGGGTGAGGGCTGCCAAGTGCGTACAGATCTCCTGAATGGGAGAGGTCTCTCCTGCAGGCTCAGTCATGGCTGTTCGTACTGTAAGGTACCTGGTAGTTGAGCCTGACTGGTAGAAGGAGACCTCTCTTAAGCGCTGGTTCAGGAGCCGCTGGAAGTGGGAACAGTGGTCTCCTGAGCACAGTGGGTAGGAGGGGCCTGATGCAGGTTCCAGCAGAAGCAGACACCGGAACTGGAAGGATGTCCCTCAGGGATGGCTGAGCTGCGGATGCAGGTAACTGGTGCAGGCCGGTAGGCAGGCAGACGGAGGCAGGCAGACAGATGCGAAGACAGCAGCTGGATGCAAAACAAGCAGGCTGGGAGCAGCGTCACAGGACACAGGCAAGCAAGGTCAGACAGTCCGTTTTGGCAGGAGATCAGGCAGGTATTAACAGGATTGATGATCCAAGGGTAGTCAGACAGGCAGGAGTTCGGCAACAGGTAGCAGAGTAAGCAAGGTCAGGCAAGCTGGGTCGGATTGAAGACTGGAGAGTGGTCAGACGTAGCCGGGTCAATAGCAAACAACAGACAGGCAGATACAGGAACTTTCAGGTGCAGAGCTGCAGACGAACAGCACCTGACATGAGCACCTGTCACTCTTTTAAAGGGCCCTTGGCGCCAAACGGCGCTAGCGCGAACGGGCGCGCGCGCGCACCCGCGAACGCATGAACGCGCGTACGGGCACACGCGGGAGCGCGCCGGCGCCCCCTGGTGGGGAATTTAGCTGAATTCGCCTAGAAACATTCCTTGTGGACCTACGTGCACGCAGATTCACCCGACGACTGCTGACATGCCCCTGACAGTATCTGAACTCTCCTGCAACTCCCTTTCTACCTCTTTACTGCTACTTCCTTAAAGTTGTTTTTCAATAAAGCATTGGAAATATAACAAAGTGACTGGTGCATACATCGGTGGGATTAAGGCCTAATATAGACTCTAATGCCCTGTACACACGATCGGACATTGATTGGACATTCCGACAACAAAATCCATGGATTTTTTCCGACGGATGTTGGCTCAAACTTGTTTTGCATACACACGGTCACACAAAGTTGTTCATTATATTCTATAATGCGAGTGAGGAGAATGAGAGATTTGACACCTGTTGCTTATCCTTGCTCTAATGGCATGTTATAGATAAATATATGCATATATAGATGTTAAATGGTATGCGATTTGAACTAATTAGCCATATTGATTCCATATGTGAAGTACTTCACTTAACCTGTATTTAAATGAATGATTGGATTGAAACCCTCAATGGATCTTAGGAAGGGCGTAAGCTGACTAGCCCGAGACGTAATCCATCCATCCATCCATATCTGAATCTATTTGTGTCTGAAAACTGTGTAGGCATTCTGTGCCTGTGATTTTGGATTATACTTGCTTTGTAAATCCCTACTGAACGAATTGTGAAATAAAGCAAATAAATTTTTAAGTGCAGCAACCTCTTGGACTCTTTTTCTATATACAAGGTCGGTGGGAAGACCTGATTGCTGGCACTAAATCGTAAGCAGAGTGCGGTTCTCCTCCACAAGTGAATATATTTTCCCCTGGGAACAAGCACCAGCTACTATCAAGGAATCATTGCAAGGATGGCAACAGGTGGCTCATACTCATTCTCTGAAACAGAGGCTTCAAGGATTTTCACTGACACCATGGGATCCAGAGATTTTCTGATCCAGTCCTCCTCTATACAACTTACCAGAAAAATGGAGAAACTAATGCAAAGAGCCACCACTATGGAACTTCACGAGGTAACATTAGCCGAATACTATAAGTTACAAATGATACCTAGAGGGCTGAGGGTTCGTCTGACTCCAACCCTCTTTTCACAGAACAAGGACTTTAAAACCAAATTTGCCCAGATTCTCAATAAATGTTCCTTTGATATCATGACATTAACTGTGCAATTCTTGCAACAAGAGAGGACTCTCATACAGCAGGAGATTGCTGAACTTGAAAGACAGCTACAACAATGTTCTAATCAAGAGGAACTACAGGAATTCAAGAAAACGAATATTGATAAATTAGAAAGATTTCGCACCAATATTCAATTCCGTAACGAGATCGGGAAGATTATAAAAACAATCGTGTCTACAATTGGACTGATCCTACATATTACCATTCAAAGGGCTACAGAAAAATACAACGAAAAAATCTGGCTAGCTCAAACTCCTCTATGACATCTACTGGATCATCCACCAGTGTATCAACTACTCCTTTTTTACCAGGGAACCTGACCGAATCCGGACCAGGAGGGGCGGCCGGCGAACAAAGAAAAGACACAGCAGGGGGTGTAACCACCAGACGCCAGAACCGCCAGAGACATTAGATGAAAACCTGGTACATAACATTTCTTCTATTGTTTTGTCTAAAACTGAACTAAGTGTTTTGAATAAGGGTTTGGGCTTTTGCCCTAAAGAGAAAATGAATGATTTTGTACTTAAACAGGATTTATATAGATTTTTTAGACAATTAAGATTTAAAGCATACTATTCTGGTGTACCCACTGCCACAACTAAAGAATTATCAATATTATCGATCAAAAACATGGGTTTAAAACCAAAAAGCACTAAAGTACCACCCACTTCATGTGCTGCTGTAGAGGTATATATAGACAAAGTGGAAAATGATATAAAACGTTTTTTGTGTGACAGAGATAAGAGAGACCATATACCCCATAATCTAAATAGAGATGAGATTGCAGCGTTAAACTCCTTGTCAGCCCGGCATGATATCACTATCAAGCCGGCTGACAAGGGGGGAGCTATTGTGGTCATGGATACATCCATGTATGAAAATGAAGTAATGAAACATCTTAGTGATACCCTTACTTATAAAAGACTTGATTGCTGTCCTGTTTTTAAAGTGCAAAAAAGGATAAAAACAACTCTAACTAAGGCAGTTAAACAAAAAATCATTGATGATGAAACTATGGAGTTTTTGATATGTGAATATCCGGTTACACCGGTACTGTATATGTTACCAAAAATTCATAAAGACCCTAAAAATCCCCCGGGACGTCCCATTGTATCAGGGATGGAATCTGTGACAACACATCTAGCACAATACCTGGATAAGTGTTTGACACCATTGCTATTAAACACTAAATCATTTATAAGAGATACTACTGACTTTTTGTCAAAAATTCAAGATATAAACTTGTCATCAGATTCCATCCTGATATCATGGGACGTCTCTAGCTTATTTACCATCATTCCACATGATTTAGGAATAGAGGCATGTCAGCGATTGTTAATTCAATCAGGCATCTATAAAACCGAACAGATTTCCTTTCTGCTTGACCTTTTGAAAATTACTCTTGAAGAGAATTATTTTCTTTTCAGGGATACTCATTTCTTGCAACTGAACGGAGCAGCGATGGGTTCAAATGTTGCACCCCCATATGCGAACGCATTTATGAATATGATAGAGACGTCCTTTATTTATGTCAATGATTTATTTTTAAAACATTGCCAATGTTGGTACAGATTTGTGGATGATATTTTCGCTATATGGGATGGCAACATGGAAAGCCTATACTTATTTGATAAATACATTAACTATTTAGTACCTGGATTGAAGTTCAACATTGAAATTGGTAAAAATGAGATCTCCTTTCTTGATACTCTTCTTAAATTGAACAATGGGCAGATTACTACCAACTTATATGTGAAACCCACAGATCGTAACCAATTGCTACATTTTAATAGCTTTCACCCCCCAAACGTTTTTTCATCCATCCCAAAAAGTCAGATGATGAGGGTACAGCGGATCGTGAGTGACCCGCTGTGCCGTGATCAGAGACTTAATGAAATAAAAAACAAACTTATTAGTAGAAGATACCCGCAAGCTTTAGTTAATATCGATCATCCTAATACGGATAGTAATCGATCACCCCGAAAAGAAAACAAGAGAATCCCCTTTATTATGCAGTATCATCCCTTCTCCAACAAAATTAACCAAATTATCAAAAGACATTGGAATCTTTTAAAATCCAGTTACCCCATGGTACAGGAATTCTGGAATCCACCCATGTCCTCCTATAGAAAAGGTAGAACGATACGAGATCGATTGATTAAATCTGATCAACCTGTGGCTGCAACAGCCAAACTAACCTTTCTGGGACCAAAAAATCTGGGATCGTATCCCTGCTTATCATACATACAATGTAACTCTATGATTAAAGGTAAATACTTTACACATCCACATAGGGGTTTCAACATCCCCATACGGGGTTACTACACACGCCAATCTTCATATGTAATTTATGCCATAAAGTGCCCGTGCGGTTTAGTTTATGTAGGGGAGACTACACAAAAAATCAAAGATAGGATAGCGAGACACAAATACTCAATACGAGATAAATTAACCCAATTACCGCTGGCGAGACACTTTTTGGAATTTGGCCATAATGTATCACAACTAAAGTATATGGTCCTAGAAGGTATTGAAAAAAATAGGAGAGGGGGCAACCGTGAATTGATTCTAAGAAAAAGAGAAGTATACTGGATACATTTTTTGAATACAATTGCTCCATATGGCTTAAATGTTGATTTGGATCTTTATTTATTTGTTTAACTGTTGGAATAAGCATATGAATGTAACCAGATAAAATAACTTCATGATGGGGATATCTTTTTGTTTTTTCTTTTTTGTTTTTGTATTTACTCATGAATGCAACATTTCCCTGCGTTTTTATAGGTATTCCAAATATTCTATAATGCGAGTGAAGAGAATGAGAGATTTGACACCTGTTGCTTATCCTTGCTCTAATGGCATGTTATAGATAAATATATGCATATATAGATGTTAAATGGTATGCGATTTGAACTAATTAGCCATATTGATTCCATATGTGAAGTACTTCACTTAACCTGTATTTAAATGAATGATTGGATTGAAACCCTCAGATGTGCTTCAATGGATCTTAGGAAGGGCGTAAGCTGACTAGCCCGAGACGTAATCCATCCATCCATCCATATCTGAATCTATTTGTGTCTGAAAACTGTGTAGGCATTCTGTGCCTGTGATTTTGGATTATACTTGCTTTGTAAATCCCTACTGAACGAATTGTGAAATAAAGCAAAGAAATTTTTAAGTGCAGCAACCTCTTGGACTCTTTTTCTATATACAAGGTCGGTGGGAAGACCTGATTGCTGGCACTAAATCGTAAGCAGAGTGCGGTTCTCCTCCACAAGTGAATATAGAGATATATATATATATATATATATATATATATATATATATATATAGATAGATATGGGGAGATATATGCACATTTCATATATCCTATACCACTCGGTTTTAACTACCATATACTGTAGTATATACCTCTACATGATTTTATATAGCAATTTACAAGTGAGTACACCCCTCACTATTTTGTAATTATTTTATCAT
The DNA here is from genome assembly GCA_037953035.1 of Aquarana catesbeiana. Classification (NCBI taxonomy): domain Eukaryota; kingdom Metazoa; phylum Chordata; class Amphibia; order Anura; family Ranidae; genus Aquarana; species Aquarana catesbeiana. The sequence continues at coordinate 5,322,916 of JBBHAA010000512.1, read as the reverse complement.
ATCTTTTCAACAGTGAAGAAATGACACTTGTCTACAATGTAAAGTAGTGAGTGTACAGCTTGTATAACAGTGTAAATTTGCTGTCCCCTCAAAATAACTCAACACACAGCCATTAATGTCTAAACCGCTGGCAACAAAAGTGAGTACACCCCTAAGTGAAAATCTCCAAATTGGGCCCAATTAGCCATTTTCCCTCCCCTGTGTCATGTGACTTGTTAGTGTTACAAGGTCTCAGGTGTGAATGGGGAGCAGGTGTGGTAAATTTGGTGTTATCGCTCTCACTCTCTCATACTGGTCACTGGAAGTTCAACATGGCACCTCATGGCAAAGAACTCTCTGAGGATCTGAAAAAAAGAATTGTTGCTCTACATAAAGATGGCCTAGGCTATAAGAAGATTACCAAGACCCTGAAACTGAGCTGCAGCACGCTGGCCAGGACCGTACAGCGATTTAATAGGACAGGTTCCACTCAGAACAGGCCTCACCATGGTTGAACAAAGAAGTTGAGTGCTCGTGCTCAGCGTCATATCCAGAGGTTGTCTTTGGGAAATAGACGTATGAGTACTGCCAGCATTGCTGCAGAGGTTGAAGGGGTGGGGGGTCAGCCTGTCAGTGCTCAGACCATACGCCGCACACTGCATCAAATTGGTCTGCATGGCTGTCGTCCCAGAAGGAAGCCTCTTCTAAAGATGATGCACAAGAAAGCCCGCAAACAGTTTGCTGAAGACAAGCAGACTAAGGACATGGATTACTGGAACCATGTCCTGTGGTCTGATGAGACCGAGATAAACTTATTTGATTTAGATGGTGTCAAGCGTGTGTGGCAGCAACCAGGTGAGGAGTACAAAGACAAGTGTGTCTTGTCCACAGACAAGCATGGTGGTGGGGGTGTCATTGTCTGGGGCTGCATGAGTGCTGCCGGCACTGGGGGGCTACAGTTCATTGAGGGAACCATGAATGCCCTGACTGAGCTGCAGGGTAGTATTCCAACATGATAACGACCCCAAACACACCTCCAAGACGACCACTGCCTTGCTAAAGAAGCTGAGGGTAAAGGTGATGGACTGGCCAAGCATGTCTCCAGACCTAAACCCTATTGAGCATCTGTGGGACATCCTCAAACGGAAGGTGGAGGAGCACAAGGTCTTTAACATTCACCAGCTCTGTGATGTCGTCATGGAGGAGGGGAAGAGGACTCCAGTGGCAACCTGTGAAGCTCTGGTGATCTCCATGCCCAAGAGGGTTAAGGCAGTACTGGAAAATAATGGTGGCCACACAAAATATTGACACTTTGGGCCCAATTTGGACATTTTCACTTAGGGGTGTACTCACTTTTGTTGCCAGCGGTTTAGACATTAATGGCTGTGTGTTGAGTTATTTTGAGGGGACAGCAAATTTACACTGTTATACAAGCTGTACACTCACTACTTTACATTGTAGCAAAGTGTCATTTCTTCAGTGTTGTCACATGAAAAGATAGAAGAAAAGATTTACAAAAATGTGAGGGGTGTACTCACTTTTGTGAGATACTGTATATGCCTTCACATGATTTTAAGTAGTAACTTAAGTTCTATTTTAACCCCCAATAAAACATGCAGAATATCCTAACGCTCTGTAGCACAATTAATCTCCTTTACTCTTTTTTGTATACACAATTTTTAGGTTGGCCTTCTCATCCACATCCTTTCCATTTTCATGGGGGTGGCAGGTACCTGTGAGTATGGTTGCTCCTCCCCTTCCTTACTTACCCCCCCTTGCCCTCTCCCACCCCCCCCTATTATCTCTTTCCCCTCCTTTAGAGTAACCATAATTTATATGTCAATCATTTATATGCCCACTATAACTTCTATATCTATTCCTCCATGTAATATATCCAGGGCTTTTTTCCTCAAACAATAGGTGCTGGAACTCAACCACAACCCCCCCCCCCAAAAAAAAAAAAACCATCAAATAGTGGGTGTGGTCATATTTCACAAACAGTAGAAGTGTCTTAAATGGGCATTAAATATCAGGATTGCATTACATACAGAGTGCAGAGTTCAGGGGGGTTACACACAGAGTGCAGAGCTGTCACTTGTTAACACAGAAACCGGACTTCTGTGTTTACAAGTGATTGTGGTGAGCAGGCACCAAAGGGTCTGAGCCAGAGGTGGTGGAACTGAGTTCGACCAAGTTCCCCTTGAAAAAAAGCCCTGAATATATATATATATAAATCCCATATCTGTGTAGCTACATATGTGCCTGCACTTTATATTTATGTACTAATGTCTCTTATGTACAGGATTGTGTGTGGAGACACGTGTACAGTTGCACTGCCCAACTTTTTAACGACCCCCCTCTATGTTTTTACCTCCACATCACATTCCATGTTGCTCTAACAGATACTGTCCAAGAATTAAGTGCATGTGTAATAGTAATAATATTTTTTTATAAAAATGTTTTATATATATATATATATATATATATATATATATATATATATATATATATATATATATATATATATATATATATATATATATACTTTTTTTTTTATAACCATAAATTTACCATCCTCCCATCTCTTTTCATTCAATTTTTCTTCGACTTATTGAGATTTTACACATTACCTACATCTTGTACACCTTTCATTTTAATTCATTTAGTTGCTGTCCCCATGCGGATGTACACGTGCATCCACACACTGTCTTCATACGCTGCTGCTATATTTTCTATATATCATTCTATCCTACATCCCCTTATTCTATGACTCCTTATTTTGCTCCTTTTTACCAGTTTTATTGAACCTGTGAGCTCTAAGTACATTCATAATTCTGGCATAATTAAGCATGTAATTCACACCCAAACACACCCCGTCCCGCCCTCCCACGCAGCTATCCAATCATGATGTTTCTGACACTAACCACTCCCCCTCCCTGTCCCTACATCACAATCTGATCAGTCCCTGTCTAACAGCTTGATAAAGGAGCGCGGCTGTTCAGGCTACCTATTGGGAAATGACTCTATGCCTTCTTTTAATTTCGGAAATGTGAGTGCACTATGATACATTTTTACTGCACATTAAAATTTGTTAATAATCTGCACCCAGAAGTGCCTCCTCTCCCTCTTTTTATCTCTTTAGTTTTGGGAACATGGTGATGACAGCCCTGAGATTGGATAATCCTCATCCCTCCCTCCCTTCCGCTTTCCCCATCTAATTAACCACTCATACACTATTGTGACTTACCTCCTAAACAATCAGAGATTGTGGACTTGGTGACTTTTTGTGCATGTAATATCATGCATATCCAGCACACTAACTATGCATAAAGGATATATACTGTTTTAGATCTTTGCGCCTTTTACTTTCCTTTATATCCTAAGGAAAGAACGTGCATGCCCGGTGACTCTACTGCGTATGCTCAGAAATGCACTGCAGATTCTACTCTGGTGAAGTCTTCTCACGATGCTGCATGTCACATGCGCATTCCAGCGCCATCTTGGAAGCATCTGGCCGGCTTCCTTCCTTCTTTCACCGCTTTTCAGCGGACCCTGGCAGCCCCTCAGCGTGTGATCCTACTCTATGTCCTGGACTGTTTTATTCTGATGAGCCCTATACTTACCCTTGCTTGTAAGTTGCCACTTGGCACTTTTATTATTCATTAGACATGCACATTCGTTTTCGTCCAAATGCATTTTCGTCCGAATTTCGGGTATTTTCGTTATCGTTTTAACAAACGATAACGAACGTGCAGAATCCGAAAACCAAAAGATCCGACATAAATTTTTGTTTCAACAACAAATCGATATAGATAGGAGATTCGACATGATGCTGACAATAGCGATCTGTGTCCATCGAACCTGTGGTCGGATGTGCCTAACCTTATGCAGGCCATACACGATGCGAATTTTGAACGATCCGTCGAGCGATAAACAAAAGCGGCACTCACATACAGCATGCGAGTATACCATCAATGAGGAGCGAAAATCGTACGTCAAAACACTATGTTTTCGTGCCAATAGAGGAAGTGATGTAATGTTTTGTAACCTTTTAACCACACCCCTACTGTACAATATCGGGTCGCGCCAATTACGAAACGAGCAGTCGTTTCTTGCAGCGCACGGTCATACGTTCTGAGAAAATGCCTTTCAAGAGGTACAATAGAAAGCAGAAAATGGCAGCCATGGTAATTGCAATAATAGCCTTGGAGGAAGAAAAGAAAAAAAGAAGAAACAGACAGAAGAGCAGAGTGTGGACAAAAAACTGGCTCCTTCAGCGTGAGAAATTCTCACATGTAAATCTATTGACAAACCTGAGGGAAAATAATCCTGAGGATTATCGAAATTATTTACGGATGACACAGAAGTCATTTGAGATGCTGTTATTGCATGTGCAGCCACATATCACCAAACAAGACTCCTGTATGAAAAAAAGGCTATCAGCGCAGAGGAGAGGCTCATGGCAACCCTCCTTTTCCTGGCTACAGGCAGGTCTTTTGAAGACATGAAGTTTACAACCGGAATTTCTGAGCAATCATTAGGTCGGATTATACCGGAGACGTGTGAGGCCATAGTTAAAGTGCTCCAACTACAGTATTTAAAGGTAAGAAAACATTGTGAACTGTCTGATTTCTATTACATGACTACATATGAAATAGAGTTGAAATATGTAAAATTCAGCAATGTGTCTAAAATTGGCAAAAAAGCTATTTATTCCAAGAAAATCCATATCGAGAAGTACACCATTTCCAAAAAGAGACGTTTTTGAAACAGAATATATTTTTTATTTAACAATAGTATTATTTAACAATGACCGTTTCAAATTCAGTAAGAACAAGAACAGTAAAGAAAATGTATTTTTCTAGTCACAGATTAGTATATTGTGGGTCACAAAACCAAGGACCTTGATGTGGTTCTTGGTGCATTGCCCAGCTTGTAGTTCCTTGTTGCTGGGACATCTGCCAGTTAGGGACAAATGGTACAGGTGGGTGAGATGTACATCCCTGATACCCTATAAGATCAGTGTTTGCTGTAAGATGTCCCTTAAGTCCAATGCCAATCATTTTATGTAGCAGAGGTTCAAACAAGTCTCGCTGTTGCATGGACATCCTGCATAGCTTGTGTGAAACAAGGTAACCCAAAGCATCACATTCATCATCCTTTTGTTGCATAATAGATGATGCATCCTTCAGTAAAGTGGAAGTATCATAATCTAAATTACTCTTTTTCTTTCCTCTCTGAGCCCTCAGACCTGATGGCCCTGGCTGCTGTGGTACTGGGCTTGGAGTATCCTATAGAAAATAATTAAAACAGTAATTAATCATCAATTACTATCAATGCTAAATAATGTTATGTCTTTTTTACCAACAGTTTCCCACAAATTCCCAGGAATGGAAAGACCTTGCTAAAGAATTCCAGGATATGTGGAATTTCCCTAATTGTGGGGGTGCAATTGATGGGAAACATGTAAGGATCACCCTACCAGCCAATTCAGGATCCTACTTTTACAATTACAAAGGGTTCTTTAGCATAATATTGATGGCGATCGTCAATGCAAAATACAAATTCATATACCTGGACATAGGGAAAAATGGAAGAAACTCAGATGGAGGAGTAATACAGCGGAGTGAATTCCTGAACAGACTGAAAGGAGGTGTTTTGCATCTTCCATCTTCAAGTGAGACTGTGGAAGGACTAAATTTCATCTTTATTGGGAATGACGCGTTTGGTTTGCATGAACCTCTTTTGAAACCTTATCCCTTACGTAATTTAACAGCTTAACAGAAGATATTCAATTATCGCCTGTCTAGTGTAGTGATATAATAATATGTATTGAATATGTATTGGGTGGATATGATAATGAATTAGTAAGTACTCCTCCGCAGCAACCCAATTCTTGCAGAGAGATGCACTTTATTGACTTCCAACACAGAACAAAGTCCAAAGTCCACAGATGACAAAAAGATCCGACAGAGGAAATAAGTCCCATGTTCCTAGGCCTGTGTGTTCCCAGCCATACACAGACAAGCCTCACTTAAAACTATAGACTGAATGCCATGTTATATTCACTAAATATTGAATGGCTGAGCAATTTGATTTGCTGTTTCAATTTAGGACTTTGATTAGCTTTAGTCTTTCAAACAAACAACCCCCAGCCGTGAACAGCCGTGAACCACCCCAATTTGCACTCCTGCATATCAACATCAACAAGTCCCCTTTAGATATGTGTAATTAGATTAACAGATACCACCTTAACACCCTTTGAAATGTTCAAATAGACTTGCATACATAGGTGTGCGCAGCCTATTGCATTAGGGTGTGCACCCCAAAGCTCAAACACCTGCTGTCAGAGGGAGGAGGCTCTGATGGTGGGAGACTATTACCTTACATCCTAAGTATAGGTGTAATGTGTTCCTACAGTTGAACCTAGCCTTTAATATAATGGGGGCATTTACACTGGCCACCGGCACCCCAACCACCCACCTGGTGCCACCCCTGGATAATGCTAATGCACATGGGGTGATTAAGGTGTGCCCAGGCACACCCGGCACACCCCGTGCGCACGCCTATGCTTGCATAAGATTAACACATCAAAGGGCTTCAGCTGTCCCATTAAAATTGAGTTGGCTTGGACAATTCAACTGAATTTCTGCTCAACCCATACTCCAATACAATATTATACATAAATTGGCCAACATATTACAACATCTAGGGCTAGATGGGTGGTTGAAAATGCGTTTGGCATTATGGCCAGCAGATTCAGAATTTTCCACACCGCTATGAATGTAGCAGTGGAAAAAGTGGACATTATTGTGAAGTGCTGCTGTATGCTACACAATTTTTTAAGACGCACAACAGTGTCATACATGCCATCATCTGCAGTTGATATGGAAGACATTACCAGTGGAACAATTGTGCCCGGTGACTGGCGAAATTACAGTACTGGTTTGCAAAATTTAGCTCCTGCAAGGCCTAGACTACCAACTGCCACGTGCACGTCAGAATCAACAAAATTATACTGATTATTTTGTAAGCAGGGGGGCAGTTGCATGGCAGGATTGTATATAGTTATATATAATATGGTTTATTGTATAATAATTGCTGGTAATGTGTAAAACATATTAATTTGGTAACCCATGACTCTGCATTCAAAATACATTGCAATAAAATAGTTCTAGTAAATATATACTGTTAAATATTTTTTTACATGAGCAGTATGTGACAGTCTTGTTGCTTCTGTTAGTGTCAGGTTAAAGCTTGGAGGAGGAGTTCTCATTCTACTTTGACTGTCCTATAAAGCTACAGGACCACTGACCCTCTGTCTGCACAGTGCTAATTAGCCCTGTGCTGATCACATGCACTCAATATCCCCCCCCCCCCAAAAAAAAAAGAAAATCTCTACAGCAATACACATCAAACAGAGCATGTGCACCTTGTCCCCTAGCCTCTGTTATATCAGGAGATGGATTGGGGATAGTGGAAGAAGGGAACAGAGAAAACAAGATTAATTGGTCATTGTAAACAATGCAGTGGATTAACCCTTGTTTCACAATGAGTGCAACAAGAATGCTTTACTGGATATAGATGACATGCTGATTTTAATATTGTGGTTTTGGTTAGACTTTCAGTTTCAAAATAGTCATGCAAGAAAGTATAGTAGTGTACAAATTTTTCACTACTCTATTGGCAGTTGTTTAAATAAAGAATATAACATATGATACAACATAATTTTACCTTGTCTGTGTTTGGGACATATCCTCTGTTTCAGATAATTCACTGGAGTCTGATGCCCCACTTGCTTGAAGAGTACAATGGGACTCTCTGGGATCATCTAAATCAGCTAAGAACATCAAGTCTTTAAAGTACCACAAACGTGGCACATACACGTCCTCAGCTCCTGCACCAGATTTTTTGGAGGCTTGTATTTTTTTGTACTCCTTCTTAAAAACGGTGTGCAAGTTAGCAATCTTGTTCTTCACATAGTGTTCTGTGGGTTCAACACAAACTGCTTTACAGAGTTCTTTTAGTTCTTTGACAGCTTCATCACACTTACAGCGATTGGAATAATCCCTTGACCTGACATCCCATAAGCAGGATAATTCTCTGTATTTCTCAATAAATTGCGGTAGGAAATCAGGAGATGTGAATTTAGAAGCCATTGTCTATTAAATAAAAAAACAAAACAAAAAAATTATATATATATATATATATATATATATATATATATATATATATATATATATATATACCGTATTTATCGGCGTATAACACGCACCGGCGTATAACACGCACCCCAATTTAGGAGGGAATTTTAAGGAAAAAAAAACTTTTTGGAGGGAAGTTGAAGGGAAAAAAACTTACATTTAAATGCCCAATCATTGCAGCCTTCTCAGTGCAGCCTTGCCCCAGTGCGGCCATGTCAGTGCAGCCTTGTCAGTGCAGCCTTCCCCAGTGCAGCCTTGTCAGTGCAGCCTTGTCAGTGCAGCCTTGTCAGTGCAGCCTTCCCCAGTGCAGCCTTGTCAGTGCAACCATGTCAGTGCAGCCTTGTCAGTGCAGCCTTGTCAGTGCAGCCTTGTCAGTGCAGCCATGTCAGTGCAGCCATGTCAGTGCAGCCATGTCAGTGCAGCCTTGTCAGTGCAGCCTTCCCCAGTGCAGCCTTCCCCAGTGCAGCCTTGTCAGTGCAGCCTTCCCCAGTGCAGCCTTCCCCAGTGCAGCCTTCCCCAGTGCAGCCTTGCCCCAGTGCAGCCTTGCCCCAGTGCAGCCTTCCCCAGTGCAGCCTTGTCAGTGCAGCCTTCCCCAGTGCAGCCTTGTCAGTGCAGCCTTCCCCAGTGCAGCCATGTCAGTGCAGCCTTCCCCAGTGCAGCCTTGTCAGTGCAGCCTTCCCCAGTGCAGCCTTCCCCAGTGCAGCCTTCCCCAGTGCAGCCTTGCCCCAGCGCAGCCTTCGATCCCCTGTCCCTGCCATCCTGGGCTTCAAAATCGCAGACTGCAATTTGAAAATGGAGCAGCCGGCGCCGAAATACACAGAGCCGGTTTTTGGCTCTTTCCGGCGGCTCTCGTTCACTTTCGGCTCCACTCTTAGTCCCGAGCGGAGCTATCCAAACCTAGCCGAGTAGGAAAGTAAACGAGAGCTGCCGGAAAGAGCCGAGGACAGGCTCTGTGTATTTCGGCGCCAGCGGCGCCATTTTCATGGTCGGCGATTTTGAAGTTTTGACAGCTCGGGATTGCAGGGGATCGGCGTATAACACGCACTTGCGACTTTCCCCTGATTTTAAGGGGAAAAAAGTGTGTGTTATACGCCGATAAATATGATATATATATATATATATATATATATATATATATCAAATTTCTAAAGTATTATAATACATGTGTAGAATTGGACAAATGGCCATCTAGAACACCCAGGCCTGAATACCATAACAAGACAGCTACAATATTACAATAAATGGTACTTACATCAATCACACACACATCCATGGACACATTAAATAATCAACATAGAGTCCCCAGATCAAACTTACGTCAGGTATCTATGTTAGAATTATCGTCTATCGAACGAATATTCCTTCCTACGTGATGTCACGAATCCGCGTGCTTTGATATAATCACATGCGATGTATCATGTACAGGCCACGCCTCTTCTCCAGGTGCAGGACCACAGATTGAGGCTTTGGAGATTGTGGAGGTTGAGGTGGAGGGAAGTCAGCCAATAAGTCCACTCACAAGAAGGAGAAGGAAGAAAGCCACCAACATGACTTTGGAGGAGATAGTAGACATGGTGAATATACTGCAAAAGAAGGATTATGATTGTCAGGAGCAAGTTTACAGCAACATGAACATACGCAAAGATGCAATACTAGAGAAGGTGCAACATGTTTTACGCAAACGCCATGGCATTGAACGCACAAAAGACCAGTTAAGAAAACGATGGTCTGACCTGAAATTAAGAGAAGAAAATCAGCTTAGAAAGATCAACAAAATAATCTACAAAAGTAAGTACTGTATATTTATGATCTTCTTGTATGCTTATTCCATCATATTTGAGTGTTATATGCCATCTGTATGCCATGTGCATCCTTTCTGCTTTCACCCATTTTGCTTGGGAATCTACATTGCAGTAGGTTGCTTGACTTTACAAATATACAAAGGTTTCATGTTTGCAAATGTGAAAATGCTATATTCCACCTGCACCTAAATATATATATTTTTTGCATTTAGGAAGCCGAAAAAAGAAACATTGAGAGGTGGAAATAGCACATCAGGATTTGGAGCTGACAAGTGCTCAGTCTGACATGGCAACAGACACAATCATACTGACGCCTGTTGAAGGGAGTGATGAGAGCAGCCATGTGTCCACTTCGGATAAATTTCCTATATTTTTTTACTCTGCTTTATTTTTTAATTTTCTTAATTTTTTTAACTTAATAATTTGGCTTTTTTATAGCTGTTGGATCATCTGCTTCATGCAGCTCAACGTTGCACAGTACATCAGCGAACAGAATCATTGCAGATTTAAAGTCATTAAATGCTGACATTGAGAATGTGCGCACTACCCTGAATTCTTTTCCACACAGAATTTCAGAGATCATTGAGCAATTATCTACATTTTGAATTGTTTTGATGTTTATATTCGTTGCATGGTTCGTTTTTGCACATTAACATGCACCTTCTTATACCTAATGGGGGTTATTTACGAAAGGTAAATCCACTTTGCACTACAAGAGCAAAGTGCACTTGAAATTGCAGTAAAAGTGCACTTGGAAATGCAGTCGCTGTAAATCTGAGGGGAGTAGATCTGAAATGTGGGGAAGCTCTGCTGATTTTATTATCCAATCATGTGCAAGCTAAAATGCAGTTTTTTATTTTACTTGCATGTCCCACTCAGATCTACAGCGACTGCACTTCCAAGGGCACTTTCAGTGCAATTTCAAGTGCACTTTTCTGTTGTAGTTTGCACTTGTAGTGCAAAGTGGATGTGCCTTTAGTAAATAACCCCCATAGTGTTCTTGTTCATCTGTACAACCTAGCTCAATGGATCCTTATGGTACAAATGTACACATTTCAACATTGCACAGCAGTTGTAGGCAATGTTTTGACATGTACAGTTTCAATGAATACATATTGTGCATATTGGACACTTGTTAAACTTTAATAGTTTTTAAAAAACTATGTTTTTTGCATACGTGTACTGAGTAGTATACTGCATCTTTATTGTAATAATGTCTTTACAAGAATTACTTCCATTTGAATGCAGCCATGTTTTAGTCCACCTGTACATATATTGCATACCTATTGTACATATGGACACTCTATATGCTTGTGTCTACCGTATTGTTGTCCACCTGTAGACACTAGCACACTGCATCCCTACTGTGATAATGTTCACTTTTTCATAATTGCACTACTACTGTACAAAATGCATAGTGGTTTTATATAAAGAGGTTATATTTTTTTATTTCAAAGTTTATGTTTTAATGAAGAAAATAGAGCATGAAACCATTCCTGTTTTGGGTTTGGCACAATAAATCTGTGCTTGTTAGAATTTGGTGTGGAGTGTCTTTATTTTAATCATTATGTGCATGATGTGATACCACCTATGTGTATTCACCACACTTGATGTTGTACATGATTTGAAATACACAATACACATACACAAACACTTTTGTGTTTATTCCACTTTGCTCGCAGACATGTTGGCACCTCCTGGATAGGAGCAAATTTGGTGCAATAGGTTATAGCCTGCTTTCTTTATATTTTTTTCCTGACATAGAAGGTGTGAAAGGACCAGCACAGGCATTTGTGTTTATTTCACTTTTCTTGCTGACTTGTTGGCACCTCATCATCCTTTACTGTGGCCTATAGTTTTTCCTGTATTAATATCATTTTGAGTTGTAGTCGAACATTTGTTCGTGGTTTTCTGCATGTTTTCCTTCCGGTTCGAACTTTCTGGGGATCATGCGCAGTTCTGTTTTTTAGGTAAAATCGTCCAACTCTGCCATTAACGTTACGAAATTTGGACGATTTTCATTAAAAAACCCAACATGTTGGATCTGTCAATTTGAGCTGTCGTACGAAAATCGCGTGTCGCACATACCACACTAACGATACGAAAAACAACCGATTTTACTTTCGATTTGGATTTTCATTCGAAATTCGTATCGTGTATGGCCTGCATAAGGGGAAGAAGATAATTTAGGGATAGGTAAGTCCTCGATCCATGTTTTGGAGGCTATAGGAACTGTGTCATTAGGAGAAGAGTGGAGTGTAGAATAGAATTTCTCAAATATTTGTAAGACTTCTTTTGGGTGTGAAGTAGTAAGACCAGCATTTGTGTTGAGTTTGTATACATTTGGAGCTTTGATGGATTGGTTAAGTTTTCTAGTGAACATTTTGGAAGCTGTTACCATAAAGTAGACATTTTGCCTTATGCCGGGTACACACGACCGGACTTTCTATGAAACTAGGTACGACGTTCTTCCCGCCGGACTTTCCGGCAGACTACCACTGGACTTTCTGAACGGACAGACTTGCGTACACACGACCGGACTTTCCGGTAGGCTAGGTCCGCCCGTCTTCCCAGACTTGCCCACACAATTTTGAACATGACTCGGGTATGACGGGACTAGAAAAGGAAGTCAATCTCGACGCTTTTATCGGCGAGATTGACACCTTGCGAGCCCCGTCGCGGGGCATACCAGGCCCTTAGGTCTGGTATGGATTTTAAGGGGAACCCCCTACGCCGAAAAAATGGTGTGGGGTCCCCCCTAAAATCCATACCAGACCCCGATCCGAGCACGCAGCCCGGCCGGTCAGGGAAGGGGGTGGGGATGAGCGAGCGCCCCCCCTCTTGAACCGTACCATGCCCTCAACATGGGGGGGTGGGTGCTTTGGGGGAGGGGGCGCCCTGCGGGGCCCCCCACCACAAAGCACCTTGTCCCCATGTTGATGAGGACAAGGGCCTCTTCCCGACAACCCTGGCCGTTGGTTGTCGGGGTCTGCGGGCGGGGTGCTTATCGGAATCCGGGAGCCCCCTATAATAAGAGGACCCCAAGATCCCAGCCCCCCACCCTATGTGAATGAGTTGGGGTACATGGAACCCCTACCCATTTACCTAGGGAAAAAGTGTCAATAATAAAACACAAAACACAGGTTTTTAAAGTAATTTATTAGACAGCTCCGGGGGGTCTTCTTCCGGCTTGGGGGGTCTTTTTCCGACTTTGGGGGTCCCTCCGGTTCCTCTTCTCCCGGCGTCTGGTTGGTTCTTCTCAGCTCTCTCTGGCCTCTTCTCCCGGTGTTCGACCTCTGCTCCCGGTGTTCCAGTTCTTCTGCCGGCTCCTCCGCTATCTTCATGCCGCTCTTTTGCTAGCGGGGGCCCAGACTTCTGGCTTCTGGCTTCTGGCTTCTAGGCTTCTTGGCTTCTTCCCTTCTTCCGATGTTGACACGACGCTCTCTCTGGCTGGAATGCTCTCCGAGCGCTCCGATGTGACTTATATAGGCAGAGACCCCGCCCCCTTATGCCGCCACACAAACTGCAGCCCACACAGCATGCTCAGCTGAATGGGAGAGAGAGAGCCAGGAGTCCGGGAAAGCTTTCAGGGAAGTACACCCAGGACTCCAGAGGGAGAGGACAGTGCTGAGGGAACACCATCAGAGAGAGAACCCTGCTGCCCTGCGCCACCAGAGGGAAAGCCGCACAGCCTGGAATGGAGTCATTGCCAGAATACAGATCTGGGTGCTACTCAGCGGACTCGCCACGGGCAATTCAGAGTGAACTGACTCCTGATCAGAGGAACCGTTGTTGCTGTATCGCTGGGTTAGGTGAGAGGGCCGATCGACCATTATCTACTAACGTTCATAGGAACTGCAGTCTCTAACCATCTCTTGTATCATGTCTGCAGTCTCTGACCATCTCTTGTATCATGTCTGCAGTCTCTGACCATCTCTTGTATCATGTCTGCAGTCTCTGACTGTCTCCTGTACTATGTCTGCAGTCTCTGACCATCTCCTGTATTATATCTCCAGTCTCTGACCATCTCCCGTAGTATGTCCGCATTCTCTGACCATCTCCTGTACTATGTCTGCAGTCTCTGATCATCTCCTGTATTATGTCCTCAGTCTCTGACCATCTCTTGTAACATGTCTGCAGTCTCTGACCATCTCTTGTATCATGTCTGCAGTCTGACCATCTCTTGTATCATGTCTGCAGTCTCTGACCATCTTCTGTATTATGTCTGCAGTCTCTGACCATCTCCTGTACTATGATTGCAGTCTCTGACCATCTCTTGTAACATGTCTGCAGTCTCTGACCATCTCTTGTAACATGTCTGCAGTCTCTGAACATCTCCTGTACTATGATTGCAGTCTCTGACCGTCTCTTGTATCATGTCTACAGTCTCTGACTGTCTCCTGTATTATGTCTGGGGGCTCTTTCTAACAGACTCTCTAACAGACAGCCCTCTGTGTGTGCATCAGAGAGACTCCCCTCCAGGTCTCATTAGTGTACTCTTTTCCCATATTTTCTTTATTGTTAACAGATCATGGGAAGATCCTAGGGTAATGAAGACTTCTTAGGGGAGCATCTCTGTGTTTGAGTCGTTGCCATAGTAACATTTGTAAAGGGGAGGAGTTGGTAAGATGACCACACGCACGTGGGGGCGCCAGAAATATATCTGCACCCAGGCGTCTGTGACCCTAGGATTAGTCCTGGATAAAGCACTACTATGGAGCTGATAAAATACATTGTTAAGTGACTACATGAGGTGAATATAGGGCCAGGAGACCATGCTGGGGAGGTAAGTGAAGGCAAATATGTATGAAGAACAACAAAAATAATTACAAAAATATCAAGCATGCATGAGGACAAAGGGGATATTCACAGCATATTCCAATCATGGTAATTAGGGAATGAGGAAAGAAATACAATATATTATTAAACATTAAATACAATAAAATTTGATATTAAAGGATAAAAATCTTACCTTCATATACTCCTTCTGCAGGACCTGGATGATGGTAGAACAGGTCTCTGGGATAATGATACCCAGAGCCTGGGGGAGATGCCTGTCGAGAACTTCAAGTCCTGCAGACTTCTCCCTGTCGCCAAGTACCGCAGGGTGGCGACTAGCCTCTGCTCCGGAGTGATAGCTTGCCTCATGCAGGTATCCTGCCTGCTAATATAGGGGGTCAGCAAAGCCCAACAAAC
Organism: Aquarana catesbeiana; assembly: GCA_037953035.1. NCBI lineage: Eukaryota > Metazoa > Chordata > Amphibia > Anura > Ranidae > Aquarana > Aquarana catesbeiana. Next base: position 5,307,735 of record JBBHAA010000512.1, on the reverse strand, counting down.
GGTGAAATACGGGGTCCGTCATCCGGAGAAAGTTCCTGAAATCATCAGGATTATTCTCATGGATATCACGGAGCAAAGGCATATGAGAGAACTGGTCACGCTGAAGCAACCAATTCTTGGTCCATGAACTCCTCCCCACCCTGTTCATGGACTGGACTTGTGTCAAGGTCAGGACCCCAACACCAAGCCCCCGCACAGCACGAACTCTACGAGGAGTACGCATACGAAACATGGCTAGAAAACGGTCGGCTGCTCAGAACGAAGTAACAGAACGCACTGAAGAACAGCAAGGCCTGTGAAGAGCGACCTGAAAAACAGTAACGAACGAACAAGAACACAATGACAAGTCAATGGTACTCGCTGCACGCACTGAAGAGCAGATACAAACCCACAAGCACAAACTGAACAGCAGAAAACGATCTGAAAACCACGAGTCTGAAAAAGCGCAAATCGTCTCTCACCAAACTTTTACTAACACGAGATTAGCAAAAGGAGCCCAAAGGGTGCTGCGCTTGGTTCTGAACTGGCCTTTTTTAGTCTCGTTGTACGTGGTGTACGTCACCGCATTCTTGGCGATCGGAAATTCCGACAACTTTGTGCGACCGTTTATACGCAAAACAAGTTTGAGCCAACATCCGTCGGAAAAAATCCATGGATTTTGTTGTCGGAATGTCCGATCAATGTCCGATTGTGTGTACGGGGCATTAGAGTATCTTAATGCTTTTTTAGGGTTAGCAGAAAGAATATAATTTAATTCTGTCCTTTTTGATCTATAATAAGTCTTGTGTCGGGGTTATGAACATTCTGTGGGATTTTGTAAAGTTTATCTAGGTCTCTTGTGAAAGATTGGATGCTTTTAGTGCACTCTTTGTTTCTGCATGCAGCTAATCCTATTTGTTTGCCTCTCATGTAAGCTTTGTGCACCACCCAGTGGCGGCTGGTGGTCAAAATTTTAGGGGGGGCACAAAACAGACCTGGCCCCCTCACTCGCACCCCCCAAGGCAGGCTCTTGCACTACATAGTAGATGGCAGATCTATCTTGCACTACATAGTAGATGGCAGATCTATAGGAGATTGCACAGACTGTATTGTGTATGGTCTGATGAAAAAGGGGATGGACAGTGTACGGTCAGCTTTAGGACAATACCAAGAAATAAACTGCTTTCATATAGGAAAGAGGAGGGAGATAGCCAGGATATACACAACCAGCAGGAAGGGGTGTGCAGGGATGGATGGACAGGTAGGTGAGTAGATGGGTGGATGGATGAATAAGTGGGTGGGTGGATGGATAGGTGGGTGGATGGATGGATAGGTGGGTGGGTGGATGGGTGGGTGGATGGATAGGTAGGTGGGTGGGTGGATGGATAGGTGGGTGGGTGAATGGATGGATGGATAGGTGGTGGTGACCCATGTGGTCAAAACTGAGGTATCCTGGATTGGGTTTAAGAGAAAGAATTCTTCAAAATTTGCTATTGTAAGCTCTCGACCTAGAATGCGGTCCTTAAAGTGGTTGTAAACCCTGTTACACCACTTTTACCTATAGGTAAGCCTATAACAAGGCTTACCTGTAGGTACCTTGAATATCTCCTAAACTTGCACAGCTTAGGAGATATTCAGTATATTCGTTGCTGCCGACGTCATTGGCGCATGCGCACTGAAGAAACGGGTGGCTGGTATTGTTTCTTCAGTAGCTGTGCCGTTACCGATGGCTCCCGTATGCATGCGCCGGAGTGACATCATCGCGGCTCCGGCCAATCACAGTGCCGGAGCCGCAAACCCAGAAGTTACTTTGGTGGAAGATGTCCGTGCTGTACTCGGAGGGACAACTCTGATCCAGGGCATGGTTCTAAGGTAAGTATTTCATAATGGGTTACTTGCCCCCCCTTGCGGACGCCCATGAGGATGTCCACTGAAATTATATCTACAGAGCCAAGATATCAGGGACAAAATGGAGGGAGTATCTCCCAAATTCTCATGGTTGAACAAAAAAGAAAGAGAATACATATCTCAAATCCAATGACTTAGGATTAAATAAAGCTGGAGTATGAGTTTGTTAATTATCTGGATAGTATGAACAATAAAAAAAAACAAAAAAAAAAACATGTTTCCTGAGCAAAGAAGAATATTGTTCAATGACTGGATAACTTTCATATTATATGATAAACATAAGGGAGATTATCAACTTCGTTACGAATCCTGCGTCAGCCTCTTCTTGAGGCAGGTGTTTGCCAAAGTGGAGACAATCTTGAAGGAGAGCGAGGGAAGGCAAGCGGGGGATTGTTTCAGGGTTCAAGAGGCCAAGTTTGATTAGTATGTCTTGCCCTTCAGGAATGTTGGTGGTAACATATGTTGAACCATTATGCAGAATTATAAGCTTGAAGGGGAATCCCCAGCGCTAACGGAGATGTGCAGAATAAAGAACTGGTGTAATATCTCTCATGCTACGTCTTCTATCCAATGTTGCTTTGGATATATCTGGATAAATCTGCAATATATTATTATTATTATTATTATTATTATTATTATTATTATTATAATACGTGATTTATATAGCGTCAACAGTTTACGCAGCGCTTTACAATGTATAGAGGAGACAACACAATTACAGTACAGTTCAATACAAAAGGTACAGGAGGGCCCAGCTCAAAGAGCTTACATTCTAGAGGGAGGGGGAGGTGGTACAAAAGGTAATAACTGCAGAGAATGATTTGATGGGGGTGGCTCGGGGACAGTTGTTATGTGGGTGTGGGATAGGCTTCCCTGAATAAATGAGTTTTCAGGGATCTCCTAAAGGTGGACAGGGTAGGGGCTGATCGGACATACTGGGGCAGGGAGTTCCAGAGGATGGGAGAGGCTCTGGAGAAGTCCTGAAGGCGAGCATGGGAGGAGGTAACAAGGGAGCTAGAGAGCAGGAGGTCCTGGGAGGAGCGAAGGGGACGATTTGGGCGATATCTGCAGATGAGGTTGGTGATGTAGCTGGGGGCAATGTTGCGGATGGCCTTGTATGTTATGGTTAGCATTTAGAATTTTACACGGTGGGGTAGGGGAAGCCAGTGAAGAGATTGGCAGAGAGGGGCAGCAGTCACGGATCGATTAGTGAGGTGTATTAGTCTAGCAGCAGCATTCATTATAGACTGAAGGGGGGAGGAGCCTGCTTCAGGGTAGGCCATTAAGGAGAGAGTTGCAGTAGTCAAGGAAATAATCAAGGAGTGAATAAGTTGCTTTGTGGTGTCATTAGTCAGGAAGGGTCGAATTCTGGAGATGTTGCGGAAATTAAGGCGGCAGGATTTAGCCAGTGATTGGATGTGGGGGCTGAAGGCGAGGTCAGAGTCAAGGATTACACCCAGGACCCTGGCATGTGTGGAGGGACCAATGGTTGTGTTGTTGATATTAATGGTGAAGTCACAGAGGGGGGACTGTGAAGGAGGAAATATAACAAGCTCAGTTTTAGAAAGATTGAGTTTGAGGAAGTGGTGTGACATCCATACCGATATGTCATTCCGTAAGTTTGAGATCTGTGAGGAGATCGAGGGGGTGAGTTGAGGAGTGGAGAGATAGATCTGTCTGGGTGGCATCGGCATAGAGGTGGTATTGGAAGCCATGGGCAGTTATCAACTAGCCCAGGGAAGAGGTATAGAGTGAGAATAGGAGAGGCCAAGGACGGAGCCTTGGGGTACCGCAACAGAAAGAGGAAGGGGAGCGGAGGATATGGAGTTGTAAGTGACACTGAAAGTGCGCTGAGATAGGTAGGAGGAGAACCAGGATAATGCAGAATCACAGAGGCCAAGGGAGTGTAATTTGCTGAGGAGGAGCAGGTGGTCAGCTGTGTCAAAGGCAGCAGAGAGGTCTAAAAGTATGGAGTAGTGGCCATTGGTTTTACCAGTAAGTAGGTCATTAATGAGTTTTAGTAGGGCAGTTTCAGTAAAATGTTGTGGGCGGAAGCCAGACTGTAAAGGGTCGAGAAGGTTGTTGTCCGTGAGGCAGCGACTCATTTGGTCATGAACAAGGCGTTCGATGAGCTTGGAGGCAAACGGGAGCAGGGAGATGGGTCTTAAGTTATTCAAACCGGTGGGGTCTAGTGAGGGTTTTTTGAGTATGGAGGTAACCAGTGCATGTTTGAGCGGGGGAAGGAAAGGTGCCAGAGGAGAGGGAGAGGTTGAAGATGTGGGTTAGGGAGTTGAGGATAGAGTGGGAAGGTGGTTGCAGTAATTGAGAGGGGACAGGGTCCAGGGGACAGGTAGTGAGGTGGGCCATGGAGAGGAGTTCATCAACTTCATCTGTGGTAACTGGGCAAAAAGGAGGAGAGTATTGAGTGTGGTGTTGAACCTAATATGTTGGGTAGGGGAGGAATTTGAATGCGTGATATCTCCTTGCGAATTGTGTCGATTTTGCTATTGAAGTGGTTGGCAATCTGTTGAGCGGTAAGCAAGTTGATGGGTGGGGGCAGGGGGGTAAAGTAAGGAATTAAGGGTGGAGAAGAGTTGACGAGGTTTAAATGAGAGGGTTTTGATCAGTGTTGTAATAGGTTTGTTTCGCAGTGTGGAGGCAGGAGTTGTATTTGAGAAGGGCAGATTTGTAGAGGGTAAAGTTTTGCAGGGATTTAGATTTACGCCATGCTCTCTCAAGAGCACGGCTGTGTCTCTTGAGACTTCTGGTGTCGTCTGTTTGCCAGGGTTGTGGAAGATGGGGCCTGGTTCTGCGTGTAGAAAGAGGAGCAAGTACATTTAGGGAGGATATCAACGTTGTGTTATAGATGGAAGTGGTTAGGTCTGGGCAGGACAGGGGTGCGATGAAGGCCATCAGTAGCAGAGTGAAGAACGGAAGGGTTGAGGTGGCGAAGGTTCCTGCGGGTAGTGGTTTGTGGGCTGGCAGCATGGAATGTAGGAGACAAGGAGAGCGTGAAACGGATAAGGTTGTGATCAGAGAGAGGAAAGGGTGTGTTAGAGAGATTGCAGGGAGTGCAGCGATGGGAGAATATTGAAGTTTGAAGTTACGACTACTGTTGGAGGAGGTAGATGGCCAATCTTGGCATTGGGAATTGGGTGTGGGAGGGCCGGGGTTTGTTGTGATGTCCCCAGACATTAGGAGTAGTAGGAGGGTGAGGGTGGTAAGGCAGGAGTGGGATTTATAGGAGGGCAGATGCTGTGGTGGAATGGACGTGGTGATACTGTGTGGGCTTAGAATGAGCAGGAGGTGGTAAGTGGAGTAATATTGAGTGGGCAGAAGAGAGGGAGATATGTAAAGGTTGGGGGCTGGAAAGGGGGGATAAAGAAATGAGAGTTTGAGGAGAGAGGATGTTATAACAAAGATTAGTGTGTTGGAGGGTGGGGACAGGCTAATAGAAGGAAGACTGAGGAAAGTTAGAGAATGAAGAGGAACTCCCTGCAAAATAGCTGTGGAACAATAATGTCTGTACTTACTGTTTTGTAGTAGTGCCTTAGTCAAAGTGCCCGTGTACAAGTGCCAAACACTTGTTGCCGGCGTGACACTTTGTGCAAGGAGTGACCATATATGGCCATCAAGTAGGATATTTGGGTTATTCCTGACTTCCCTTAGTATTTCTTCCTTTATAAGAAAGAACATGTCTCTAGGTGGTTTATCTGAAGGTGGTTTTGGCCTAATGGCTCTGTGAATAGGGTCACAAACAAATGAAAGGTCATAGCAATATGCGGGGCCACCATGGGATAGCTCAAAGGGGGTCTGCAGATCTCTTCTCCCTGCTTTCTGTCTTCACAGGTTGTCATTGGTTGCAGTATCCCTGGGCAGCAACAGCCATGGGATTGGTCGGCATTATCAAGCAGTAGATTGAATAGAATGGGCGGGTGTAAAGCCCGCGCAGAGAGAGCAGAGAACAGGAGCTGAAGGCAGTCATTCACTAGCCGTCGGACCGGACTGCAACTCCAGTCCTCTGCAGCTACGAAGCACCGTTCTCCAGGCAAAAGGGAAAGCCTCCTATGCTGCCTTTTGGAGAAAGCCGAAGGTGAGGGAGGTGAAGAATGGCTGCTGCGGTGTCTGGAGGAGGGACAAGACTCAGCTCCACCTGTGAGGGTGGCCATTACACCCCCTAATGAAGAGGAGGAGACTGCCAGGGTCAGGAGTGGGACGCGTCAGCAGCCTGTCAGGAAAAAGAAACATCTAAAGACTAATGCTTCTCCTCAGCTGAGAGGTGGGGAGAGAGCTGGCAGTTCTGTAAGGAAGAGTGCACCTGGCATGAGGCAGAGCAGCGCTACTCAGTCTGCCCCTGTGGCAGCCAGCAGTGGGCATCCAGCATCTAATATTGGTGGTGAGACCTGTTCTGATTCTAATGTCTCTGAACTGTCAATGTTGGTTACATCTTTATCTAATGTATTACAGCAATTTAAAGGAGCACAGTCTATTGGTGCTAATGTTAAAAAGTTGGAAGGAGCACAGGTTACTGGTGCATAGAGCATTAAGAATAAATATTCTGATGACAGGGGCACATTTTCATGGTGCAAAGGAAAATTTTCATTCTGCTGATTATATGGCAGACATTGGTTCTGTGTGGCAAGGTTTGAGTGAATCTGCTTTACAGGAAGAAGTGGTGGATAATGGAGTTTTACCCCGTTCTAGAGTACCCCTTAACTCCCCACTGTTACCAGTGTTAGGTAACCCCTCCTTGCCTTTGAGGCCCTCTGCTGCTATGATTGGTGAATCCTCTTTTAAAGAGGCCATGCCATGTGAAATTTCACCTTTGGGCTTTCATTTAGCTAAAACGGTTAAAGAAAAAAATTTGGAGGGGCGAATTCATTGACATATTGTCATTATTATCTGCTTCAAAAGAATTTCTGTCTAAATCTGACAAGCAGGCGGGGAATGTACAGAAGAGGATAGGAGGAGAGCCATTCCCAAAACCTTCCAGAACTGGTTACGGGCTTTTTGCATTTATGCGGCTGTCATGGGAGAACGCTTCCCTAGTAAATGCTCGGTTTTATTCCAGCTTTTAGATATCATTGGTGATGCTGAAGCCTTTCGTCATTTTGGTGGTTATGCTTGGTACACGTATGTCGATAATTTTCGGCAGAAATTGGCAGTTCGCCCCTCTTTACATTGGGGGGCTAAGGATGTAGGCTTATGGTTAAATCTAATATTGCCTCCAAAACCTCAATTTACCCAGAGGATAGGGTCTACTCCACAAATTACATTTCGCAAGAGATTTTGTTTTGCCTTCAATGAAGGGCAATGCAAGTTCCTATCAAACTGCAGGTATAGGCATAAGTGCTCCCACTGTAATGGGAACCATCCTGCCAGCAGGTGTTTTCATAGCTCTGCCTCAACCTCTTTTCAATTACTTCTCAAGGAAGGACGCTAGTGGAAAAAGCCTTGACCGCGGTGAGCCTAGTAAGAATGCTTCCCTGGTTAGAAAGCTATCCAGATGGCAGGATGGCAACTTTGCTAATTAATGGTTTCAGGGATGGTTTTCTGATTCCTTCTTTTAATGGGTTGGGCTGTAATATGGTAAGGAATTTAATATCTGCTTATATACATTCATCTGTGGTACAAGATACTATTGCCAAAGAAATTACTGAAGGTAGGATAGCTGGTCCCTTTTCTTCCAGACCATTTCAAAATTTTAGGCTCTCCCCCTTGGGTATCGTTCCTAAAAAGGAGAGTGGCTGTTTTCGATTGATACATCATCTTTCCTATCCGTCGGACTCTTCACTGAATGATGAAGTTTCTGTTGTTGAAGCCCCGGTATCCTATTCTTCCTTCGATGAGGCTCTTGTTATTTTGAGGCAGCAGGGACATGGTGTCTTATTGGCTAAGGTAGACGTCAAATCTGCATTTCGTTTGCTGCCAGTACACCCACAAGGTTTCAATTCCTTGGGTTTTTAAGTCATGTTTTTATTTTGAAGCTTTTTCTACGTTTTTGCACTGGGTTTTGTCAGTATCTGCTCCTTCTGGGGGGGGTTTGCATTATTTGGATGACTTATTATTTGTTGGCGCTGTGGGCTCCTCTGCTTGTCTAGAGTCGTTACAACTGTTTTTTGGCATGGGAATACTTTGGGGTTCCGCTTGCACCAGAAAAGATGTTTTTTCTTCTACCACTATCAAATTTTTGGGGATTACAATTGACTTCTCACTAATGGAGTTCAGATTGCCCTTACACAAACTTCCAAAGATGAGATCAATGATCTCAGTCTTTCTATTGAAAAGAAAGGTGTTACCGAAAGAAGCCCAGTCTTTATTGGGTCTTTTTGCTTTTGCAGCCAGGGTCATTCCTATGGCCAGGGTATTTTCCCGGAGGTTTGCTTTGGCTACCAGGGGTTTTAAGAGTCCATATTCTCACATCTGTATCTCCAAGAGCATTAGGGAGGATCTGAAAGTTTGGGATGCATTTTTATGTAGATTTAATGGTTCCACAATATGGCAACAAGAATTTATTAATAACTATCAGTTGAATTTCTTCACAGATGCTGCTGGATCCTCGGGCTTTGGAGCCTTTATGGACGGTCAGTGGTGCGCCGCCGAGTGGCACTCAGATTGGTTGCAGCAGGACATTCTTCAGAATCTTGTCCTCCTGGAATTATTCCCGGTAATAGTTTATATAGTGGTGTGGAAGGATGCTTTCAAAAAATTTAGAGTTCTGGTGCACACGGATAACAAGCGTGTTATCTTGTCAAATTTGTTTATTGATTTTGAAAATATAAACATTGGTACAATTAACAAAATATTGATTACATTAAATGGTAGCATTAGTTGAATTTACATATCAGATCTTAGTATTTCTTGTAGTTACAAGCAATGAAAGACTTAAATAGGCTATATGTTTTAGAAAGACTAAGGTGTTACAATCAATTTTAACAAAATAAATATTTGATCTTACATATCTGTACACTATAATGACCCCTCCTACAGATATATAAGAAGAAATAAGAGGCACTCTAATCCCTCACAGTGCAAGATAATTTCTAACACAATAGTATAATATAAACCTGATAATGTGCTGTGTGTATCACACACAAACCAGTGTACCAAATGACAATCACAGTCGATTGCCCGCCCAATAAGTATAAAAAAGTGTGTAACCACTTAACCATATGTTACATGTGCATAATTCAATTAGTGTACCAAAATAGTCCATGTATAGTGAACGAAAAATCAGTCCAAATTAGTGTGACAAAAGAAGTGACAAAAGATTGAAATCTTGATAATTGAGTGACTTCCGCGTGTCTTCCACCTCACCACCATGATATGTGAGTCCACTCCCTATAGAATCACACTCACCGATTCCAATTGCCAGCACTTTCATGCAAGGCAAAAATTGCTTGTTTACCACACTCCAGGGTAATCAGATCAATTCGATATCCCACAGTGTATGATAGAATCAGTCCACATGAAAAATAATGAAGTGCTCCAATAGTGTAAACCAGCATGGCAAATTTATTAAAACCACTACAATCTTTGAAAAATCACTCACATTTAAAAAGATTCAAAACAGCAGAAATAAAGTGCAGCTCACAGCAACTCCAAAACTCAGTGGATGAACAAATGACACTGACGGTCACAGCGAACCCGAGGTGTGCTAGTGCTAGACTTCACCTCTCTTCTCCTCCGGTGCGGCTTCCTGGGTGTGAGCTTAATATGCCACTGCAACATTACACCAGAGGGAACCATGGGTGGATTATATAGATGAACTTGAGAATGAAACTAGCTCTAAATAGGGGGGGAGATAATGGGTTTTGCTCTTATGGAGATACCTTAAGTAAGTGGACTAGGAGAGATTGAATAGGGGTGATTAAACCTTCCCCTGATAGCTTAGATGTTTAGTTCCCTATACAGACTTAATTTTTTATAATATTTAATTTTATATAATACATAATTTTTAATATGCGTTATGAGGATTTTTATGGATTTGAGTTAATATGCAATAAGAGAGATTCTAACAATGTATAGGCTTATTAAGTGTTTCACTGAATATTTTAGATTGAATATGTTGATTTTTACTCTTGGAAGCACTCACATTCTGGAGCGTGACATTGGATTGTCCTTTGGTCCGATTTCACGGGTCAATATGTGGATAGGTACAAGGGATGTGTGATGGTAATGTCATATGCAACTGTGCGCTGTAATAAGTAGTTTCTGTATAATGATATGTGGGCTGATGGGGTCCTGTTCGTTTTAATTTATAAATGTGACCACATCATATATTCAGTTATGACAGAACCGCACTTAAATTAGTTAACTGAAATGAATGCATAACTGTGCTCAAGTTAACTAACAGAGATGAATGCTTTAATCAGTCCGAATTAATATTAAGGGGGCCCTTATCCCTGATTGGCGGCGCTCCGTGCGCTCAGGGTAGTGAATCACTACAGCGGGGACATTAGGTGTGCGCATGCAGATTGAACTGCATATTGGGTAGGAGACAGGAGGAAATATAAGGGATGAGTGGCAACCCATACAGCCAATCCCATGATTAAGTCAACCTATGACGAAACATGTCGGGGCGTGGCTGTGATGTGTGGCGTGTAACGCTGGAAGCCGCACCGGAGGAGAGGAGAGGTGATTCGATTGTACAGAGGGCCATTGAGGAAGGGGTGAGATCGGAAGTCTAGCACTAGCACACCTCAGGGCCGCCGTGACCGTCAGTGTCATTTGTTCATCCACTGAGTTTTGGAGTTGCTGTGAGCTGCACTGTATTTCTGCTGTTTTGAATCTTTTTAAATGTGAGTGATTTTTCAAAGATTGTAGTGGTTTTAATAAATTTGCCGTGCTGGTTTACACTATTGGAGCACTTCATTATTTTTCATGTGGACCGATTCTATCATACACTGTGGGATATCAAATTGATCTGATTACCCTGGAGTGTGGTAAACAAGCGATTTTTACCTTGCATGAAAGTGCTGGCAATTGGAATCGGTGAGTGTGATTCTATAGGGAGTGGACTCACATATCATGGTGGTGAGGTGGAAGACACGCGGAAGTCACTCAGTTATCAAGATTTCAATCTTTTGTCACTTCTTTTGTCACACTAATTTGGACTGATTTTTCGTTCACTATACATGGACTATTTTGGTACACTAATTGAATTATGCACATGTAACATATGGTTAAGTGGTTACACACTTTTTTATACTTATTGGGCGGGCAATCGACTGTGATTGTCATTTGGTACACTGGTTTGTGTGTGATACACACAGCACATTATCAGGTTTATATTATACTATTGTGTTAGAAATTATCTTGCACTGTGAGGGATTAGAGCGCCTCTTATTTCTTCTTATATATCTGTAGGAGGGGTCGTTATAGTGTACAGATATGTAAGATCAAATATTTATTTTGTTAAAATTGATTGTAACACCTTAGTCTTTCTAAAACATATAGCCTATTTAAGTCTTTCATTGCTTGTAACTACAAGAAATACTAAGATCTGATATGTAAATTCAACTAATGCTACCATTTAATGTAATCAATATTTTGTTAATTGTACCAATGTTTATATACATTTATTTAAAGGGGCAGCTTTGCACATATTGATTTATTTATTTACACAATCTCATTTGTGTATTTTTTCACATTATTTGGTGGCGCAGTGGAGGTATTTTTGATTGAAGGGCGGATTAGCACTCAGGATACCTATATAGTTTCAATCAATTTTAACAATTATATAATCAAGAGCAACAAAAAATGAAAAAGTTGTTAAACTTTTAACTTTGAGTAATATGTAATAAAGAAATAATATTAATTACTACGAGATTCAGTTATTTATAATAGGACATTAGAGCTTACTATCTATTATTGTATTATAATTGAACATTATAAAGGTGAATGTTTTGCTACCATTTCATTATGTTAAAATAAATAGGAGAAGACAGGATAGAATAAGGAGAAAAGAAAAGTAAAGATAAGAAGAAGAAGAAAAAAAAAAGTCTGGATTAGTAGAGGTTTCCAGGGATTTCTTAGTAACAATATGTACATAGTATCTTTTTATCAGTTATTCAAAACAAAGTTATATAGTTACCAAGGTCTTAGTAAAGAAGTGTCAAAATTAGAAGAAAGAAAGTGGGTCACCCAAGGACTCCAAATTTTCTCAAATTTAGGTATGTTATCTTTGGATATGGCATCTGTTTTCGAGAGGATCATGGCCTGATGTATTCTATTCCTAGTTTCAGAAAGCATTAATGATGAGGACTTCCACGCTTTGGCGATGGTCTGCTTTGCGGCTGTGGTAATTTGTAGAAGGAGTTTAAATTTTGTATAGGAGATTTGGGTAGGCTTTAAATTTGGAAGCGCAATTGTCAGATCTGGGATGATAGTTTTCTTGAATAATTTAGAGAGCATTAGGAATATTTCTTTCCAATAATTTTTTGCTATATGGCAATCCCAAAAGATATGAAAATGCGTTCCTGGATCACCACAACCGCAAAAGCAAAGTAGAGAGTATTGTATTACCCACTCATCATTGGGTAATTATGTCATATTAATATATGGTATACCTGTCTTGAAACGTACGTAATTAGATTTTGACATATATACCTTTGTTGTATATTTTTAGCAGATTGACCTTTGAAGAAGACCTGGAACATATAGGTCAAAACGCGTCAGGTCTACATTTCTGATACTGTTAATACATACACAATGTTGCTATGAAAACATGCTTACATTATATATGCTGAGTGTCATAAGATTTGTAAACACTCTGTATTGGAGCTCATTTTTTAACCAGTGTGTTGAAGCTATTTTTGTACAATAAAACCAAATTATTTTTACATACATTGGCATAATATCTTCCTTTGGCTGCCTAAAAACCCCACTTGGGGAATCTTTTCCTTTTCTGTTTTGACCATTAGGGGTGAGCAGCACTCTCTTCCCTTCCCGGTGTCCTCCCTTTTTTCTGCGATCCTAACAGGGACCAGATACCAACGCATAAGTACTTTTTAGTTTGCCTCTAATGCCGCGTACACACGAGCGGACTTTACGGCAGACTTTGCTCGGCGGACTTTTCGCCGGACTTTGTCCGCTAGGTGCGCCGGACTTAAAAACGGACGGACTTGGACACACACGATCACTCCAAAAGTCCGCTGGTTTTGAACGCGGTGACGTACAGCACCTATGACGAGACTATAAAAAGGAAGTTCAAGCCCCACTACGGCACCCTTTGGGCTCCTTCTGCTAATCTTGTGTTTATCTCGTGTTAGTAGAAGTTTGGTTAGAGACGATTCAAGCTTTTCACACTTCAGCTTATTTCGATCGTTTTCTGCTGTTCAGTTTGTGCTTGTGAGGTTTGTATCTGCTTTTCAGTGTGTGTTGGTCAGTTTGTAACCTGCCTAGCAGGCCGTTCTGGTCCGCTCGTTCCTGATTTCAGGTCCTTCTTCATAGGCCTTGCTGTTCTTCAGTGCGTTTGTTATAAGTTTGTTTGTTTGACCAGCCGACCGGTTTGAAGCCATGTCGCGTGGACGTATTCGTTCTCGAGTTCGGTCTGCGTGGGGACTTGGTGTTGGGGTTAATACTTTGACCCGAGTCCAGTCCATGAATAGGGCGAGGAGGAGTTCATGGATGAAGAATTGGTTGCGCCAGCGTGACCAATTCTCGCATATGCCTTTGCTCCGTGAGATCCGTGAGAATAATCCTGAGGATTTCAGGAATTATCTCCGGATGACGGACCCCGTTTTTGAACGTCTGCTGGCTATGCTGACCCCCTATATCAGCAGGCAGGATACCTGCATGAGGCAAGCCATCACTGCGGAGCAGAGGCTAGTTGCCACTTTACATTACTTGGCGACTGGGAGAAGTCTTCAGGACTTGAAGTTCTCAACAGGCATCTCCCCCCAGACTCTGGGGACCATAATCCCAGAGACCTGTTCTGCCATCATCCAGGTCCTGCAGAAGGACTATATGAAGATAAGTTTTATCCTTTAACATTACATGATATGTATTAAATGTTTGCTAATGTATTGTCTAAATGTCCTTGTTACCTAATTACCATGCTTGGAATATGCTGTGAATGTCCCCTTTATCTTCATGCATGCCTGTTTTTTACATTAATCCTTTTTTGCCCTACTTGCAAATTTTCCTTCAATAACCTCCCCACCATGCAATCCTGGGTCCATTTATATCTCTAGCCTATAGTCCCTTAAACAATGTATATTGTCAGCTCCATTGTACTGTTTGACCCTCCCCCACCCTCTCAAATGTTTGAAACTGTCAGGTTTTTTTTTACCCTAATTAGTACCCCTCCCTCAACCCCTCAAATGTTTGAAACTGTCAGGTGTGTTTTTTAAACAAATTAGTACCCCTCCCCCACCCCCTCAAATGTTTGAAACTGTCAGGTTTGTTTTTTAACCAAATTAGTACCCCTCCCCCACTCCCTCAAATGTTTGAAAGTGTCAGGTGTGTTTGTTAAACAAATTATTACCCGTCCCCCACCCCTCAAATGTTTGAAACTGTCAGGTGTGTTTTTTAAACAAATTAGTATCCCTCCCCCTCAAATGTTTGAAACTGTCAGGTGTGTTTTTTTTCACCCTAATTAGTATCCCTCCCCCCACATTAAAATTGATCAATGGGCCATCAGAGGGGGTGAGTAATCCTATAAGTGGGCCTTATGTTTTTTATAATTAAACTAACAAACAAGCATATTAATAATGTTCGACTGCTGTTGTTCAAGAATGTTTTTGTGTAATCTGATATCCAAGTTATGTTTAAAAGTACTTATCTTATTTTTTTTTGGTTTCACTCCACAGTTTCCTTCCAGTACACAGGAATGGCAGACTGTGGCCTCGCAGTTCGCTGACCGTTGGGACTTTCCCAACTGTGTTGGGGCGATTGATGGGAAGCATGTCTGCATTGTGCCACTACCCCATTCGGGGTCTTATTTCTACAACTATAAGGGGTTCCATAGTGTAGTTTTGATGGCGGTGGTCTCGGCACATTTGGACTTTCTGTTTGTGGACGTGGGGAAGAACAGCCGGATGTCTGACGGAGGAGTCTTTGCACAGACCGAGCTGTGCCAGCCTCTCCAGACTGGTGGCCTGGGATTGCCACCTGATGACCAGAATGTGGATGTACTCCCCTCAGTTTTTATCACTGATGAAGCGTTTGCTCTTGGCGAGCACTTCATGAGGCCGTTCCCCCAAAGGACACTCACCCCTGAGAGGAGGGTATTTAATTACCGGCTGGCCAGAGCAAGAAGAGTTGTGGAGAATGCCTTTGGGATTCTGGCCAGCCGGTTTAGTTTGTTCCTCTTGGCCATAAATCTGGAAGACTATAAACTAAATCATGTCATACTGGCTTGCTGCATACTCCATAATTTTTTAAGAAGGCATTCCGCTACATATATGACCTCTGTTGGGCCTGAGGCCGGACTTGGAGTTGACCAAACTCTCACAGGCCTGGAAATTGGCCGTATTGGCTTGGCCCCCCAAACCGCACGTCAAGTGCATGACTGATATGTCAATTATTTTAATGGTCGGGGGGCCATTGCTATTCAAGAAGAGCTCTAATTTCTTAAAAAAATAAAGAAAATAAATTTTGGCTCAAATATCTTGTTTTTATTCTTGTTTGCATTTAGTTTTGTCTGTCTCCTAGTGCACTTGTAGTAGTGGCAAGTGCATTTCCCTTTATTTAATAGGGCCCTTTGTCACTGTAACCACACAAAAATGAGCAAAACATCTTATTGATAAATAATCAGCCACACACATTGTAGTAGTTAAAACATTTTACTGTGTGCACATTGAAAGGTGCATTTTTTGGTTAAATATTTTTTTTTTTTTTGGAAAAATTTTTTTTTTTTTTTTGGAAATTTTTTTTTTTTTTTTTTGTTTATTTAAGGCATATTTCTAAAAAAAATAGACCTTGTTTACAAAATTACACTTAACAACAGTGTTTTTATAAACATACATAAAAAAAAGAACTTACAAAGTTCAACATGTGTGAATAACGGTGCTGGTGATGTTACCCTTGTAAAGGCACAAATTTGCAGATGCTAAAAATTGTGTATTAAAAAAGGTTCATGTCAACATGTGCTATCTCCCATCATGGGGGACCAATGTACGTGTTTTGTGTGTGCAATTCCTTTGTTCCTCTCACAAATTAACATTTTTAGGATGAAGGGGTTGCAAACACAAAACAAGTACATGGATATCCCCTGATGGAAGATAGCACATAATGACTCACTGTGTGCATCAGCAAATTGGTTTATTTTTAATGCAAAAACTTCTAAATTGTAACGAAAAACAAACTTGACAAAGAAATGAAGAACATTTTCATAAACGTTTTCATATTCTGCCCAAAACATCAATCATGTTCTTCATATCCTGTTGCATGGTGTCCAGCTGAATCTTCATGCTGTCAATTTGGTCACGCATTCGATCTATTTGGCCATTCCACAACATTGTCTGGCCAATAAGTCTTTGTGCACTGTCTGTGCTGAATGGCTCTGCCGCTTGGCCTTTCACAACCAGAATCTCACCTAAAATGTGTGGATAAAAAAATGGGTTAAAATATGCACACCTATATAGATTACCTTGAGCTGGGGTGTCAGTCACTCACTTGGTGGGGTTGAAAGCTTGCACACTTCTTCCACCTCTCCTTCCTCCAGCTCGTCGGGTGGGCGTGATCTTGGGCTGGGGCTTGGGGTATCTTCAGCTTCAGGCTGGTGACTTGGGGGGTCCTGGGATCCTTGGACTGTTGTCTGAGTCTTTTCTCACCTATGAGAATTAAACAAAATGTGTAGTTAAAACACAGTGAGATTTTAGATTTTTAAAATTAATATGAAACGTTGGTTATGAGTTGTGGACAATTGCCTTATTTTGTCCACAAAAATTTAGAAGACTGGATGAACATTCCCTCTGAACAACAATTATAAACAATACACATTTTCATGCAAGTTTCACAGATGCAGACACCTCAATTATCTCCTTTCTTTATGGTCACATAGTACACTAGTGCTCGTGAGTCCAGATGTGGAAACAGCTGCTGTGTCCTGTCCTTACATTACACTGAATCATTTTTGAAGAAGCATTATATTTTCAAACACATCTACACCACATCACCAAATTTGGGGAATACGACAAATTATCAAGACCTAAATGTATGTCCAACTCTGTAACATCGTATTTGGCGAAAAAATAACGTCATTTTCTTAGTATCATATGTATTTTACAAAGAACGGTCTTTACGAACGATGCTGTATAAACGAAAAAAATATGGATCAGCATGCAAGTTAAGTATCTCACTAGGAACACACAAGTACTTACTTTTTTTAAGCACTTCTTTATTCGCCAATATTGTTCTGGCTCCCTACTTTTGATGTCAGACCACTGCTTCCTCAATTGTTCTTTAGACCGTTTTGTGCCAAATTTAGCTTCTAGAGCGGTGACAACTGAGGACATTATTTTGTCCTTACGCATATTCGGTCGTGTGTATGGTCCTTTTTTCCCATCGTAGTCCTCCCTTCTCAATATGGACACCATCTCCACCATCTCTTCAAAAGCCATGTTGGTGGCCTTATATCTCCTCAGGGATGTGGATGGTTGTGGCTCCGGGTTTTCCTCCGCGCTACTTCCAGTTAATCTCTCCGCCATCTTTCTCTATCTACTCCCGCAAGGAAGAGTGAAATCGTACTAAAGAACGTCAGGGGCGGGCGACGCAGGCGGAGCATGACACATGCGCAGTGTATATAAAGCTATTACGATGGCCTACGTATGTCCGTGCGGAAGTAGCGAGGGTCAGAAATGAAGGTAAGATTAAACATGGGGGGTGTGTGTGTTTTGTGAATTTGTTTGGTTTTGTGTGTGTGTGTGTGTGTATATGTGTTCCCTAGATTCTTCCAAAAATAATCCTGGGAGTTCTGACTGACATTACAGTTTTGATCTTGTGTCTTGTCTTTCAGCAAAAATGAATCCCTTTAAAGAGGCTGATTTTTTGTCCAGATTTATAGATTTATATCAGGAAAACAAAAACCTGTGGGAGGTCAAACACCCACTATATTACAATAGAGATGTAAGGAAGGCAACACTGGGCACACTTTTAGAATTTGTAAAGACTCGAGTCCCCCAGGCAGGCCTCAAGTTTGTGGACAAGAAAATTGGTATCTTGCGAAACATGTATAAGCGGGAACACAATAAAATCCAGGAGTCGCTCAGATCCGGAGCAGCAGCCGACCAAATTTATGTACCCAAGTTGTGGTACTACCAAAAACTGCGATTTCTAGATGAGCAGACAGAAGCTAGGCAATCACTTTCGACCCTTCCCCCCACCCTTCCCCCCACCCTTCTCTCCAGCCCTCCCCCCACTCTTCCCTCCAGCCTTCCATCCACCTCCACCCCAGCTGAGGAGTCCCAGGAAGAACTGGGCCTTTTCATCCTTGATGAAGTGGATGCGCCCAGCTTCAGCCAGGTATCCTTTTTTGTTAAATTTTGTGATTGTGTAAATATTAATGATGTTAACGTCTCAAATTTTTAAGTGCTTCATAAAAAAATGACTTCATCACAAATATTAATATGTAGACATATCACTAGACAGTAGTGGCCAAAAATATACTTCGCTTCAGATATTGTTGATCAGCTGGAATAATGGTGGGGTCAAATAGATAGCCTTTACTATTTGTTTAGAATTAGATTTGCAAGTCATTAGCTGAAAATTGTGTGTGATTGCGTAACCCAAAATTACAACTATGTCCCTTTTTTTGACACAGGATGACCTCAGTCAGGAGGAGGCCTTGCCCAGTGGGAGAGAGGAGGAGGCCTTGCCCAGTAGGAGAGAGGAGGAGGCTGTGGCTGGGCCGAGTAGAAGCCGCACGGAGTGTCAGGTGCCTCCCCTCCGCATTCTCACCAAAAGGCCCAGGAGAATGACCCAAACTGAGAAGGAATCCCTAGCCCTCATTCGTGAAGCCAGCCAAATCCTCAGCACACCACCCAATGCAGAGGAGGCGTATGGGACCTATATAGCCAGCAGATTGCTGGAACTGGAAAACGGGCAACTCCTCCTCTGTGAGGGTTTGATTTTTCAGGCCTATCAGAAGGGCTTGAGAGGGGAGCTTACTGCTACAACCTATCTAGCAGATGAAGCCACTCCTCCTCCTCCTCCTCCTGCCCCAAGTACACCACCAGAGGCACAGCCTCCGAGGAAGGCTGCAAAGAAGCGTGGAGGGAAGGCTGCAGAGAAGCGTGCAGGGAAGGCTCCACGGAAGAGTCGAAAGTGATTGCCTGGTTTCTGTCTAGTCTGACTGTGCTCCCTGTGCTCCCTAGTCGCAAGAGACCAATTTTCTTGTCCTCAAACTTGATGTGTGTCCTGGGGGACGAAAGGCTTCACAGATTCCAAAAGTGTCTCCAGTGTTGCCTTCCTAATTTTTTTTTTACCAAAATAAATGGAATTTTTAGTTACCTTACATTATTGACTATGTGTTTTGATTACAAAACGACATTTTGTTTGGGAGTAGGCAGGTACAGGTCAAAAAGACTATGGGGTTGATTTACTAAAAGCAAATAGACTGTGCAAGTGCAATTGCTCTAGAGCTTAGTAAATGAGGTAAGGCTTGACTTTGCAAAGAGTACCCAATCCTGTGCAAGGAAAATTCTAAAAACAGCATTTTTGCTTGCACATGATTGGATGATGGAAGTCAGCAGAGCTTCTGCTCATTTACTAAGCTCTGGAGCAACTGCTCTTGCAGAGGGCAACTGCACTTTGCAAAGTGCACAGTCTTTTTCCCTTTAGTAAATCAACCCCAAAGTACTAGTGAAAAGTGCAGTTTAGAAATTGCACTGCAAGTGCACTTGTTGGAAGTGCAGTCGCTGTAAACCTGAGGGGAAGAGCTGAAATCAGGGGAAGCTCTGCTGATTTTATCATATAATCATGTGCAAGAAAAAAAGTTTGTTTTTTTTTTTGTTGTTCTTTGCATGTGCCCCTTGGATCCACAGCGAATGCACTTCCAAATGCTCTTTATGTGCAATTCCAAGTACAATTTGCACTTGTAGTTAAAAATTGAATTTGCCTTTGGAAAATAAACCCCCCTATGTCTAATGAACAAGGGACACCAACCTCATTAATGTTCATTAAAACAACACAAATTATTAAGGTTATTGTGGCAACTTGAAACTACAAAAATAAAATTAAATAAAAAAAAAAAAATTGTATAATTTAGCACACATTGTAAAATAGATAGTGTTTAAATCTAAAAAAAAAAATAAAAGATGAGTCCAAAATCTAATTTAATACTTTATTTATGGAGATCTGGCTTTTAAAAAATATCATATTAGTCATGGCATGAGGATAAATCATGAAGAAAGTACTTTGTGAGAACTTTGTGTGAATAAAAAGCACCAAAACAACTTCATTCCTCTCGCATTATAAAGAAAAAAAAAGTGCGGTATTAAAAGATCACAGAAGAGGAATGTGCTAGCTTCAATATGAAGGCTAGTTTTACCAGACCGAGCGCTTCCGTCTTGTACTTACTTCAGAGCATGCGTCAGTTTGAGTCCGTCGGACTAGCACACAGACGACCGGTTTGTCCGCTAGAAAGAAGAGTCCATCGGATAGATTTAAAACATGTATCAAATCTAAGTCCGTCCAACTTTTGAGCAAACAAAGTCCGCTGGAGCCCACACACAATCGAATTGTCCGACGAAATCCCGTCCGCCGGGCAAGGTCTGCCGTAAAGTTCGCTCGTGTGTACGTGGCATTACAACGATGCAGTTCAACCTTTTACCTTTAGATGGTAGTAGAGGATAAAGAATGTTACATACTGAAAATGCCAGAAAATCATTAACATTATTTCAGATGGGGTTTATTGTACCTGTATGTAGGGAAGGGCTGTCTGTTCTGGTCGAACATGAGTTCGACTCCAACATTGGCTGTTCGCCCGTTCACCGAATAGCAAACAATTTGGGGTGTTCGCGCCAAATTCGAAAGCCGCGAAACACCCTTTAAAAGTCTATGGGAGAAATCAAAGTGCTCATTTCAAAGGTTAATATGCAAGCTATTGTCATAAAAAGTGTTCGGGGACCTGGGTCCTGCCCCAGGGGACATGTATCAATGCAAAAAAAAAGTTTTAAAAATGGCCGTTTTTTCAGGAGCAGTGATTTTAATAATGCCTAAAGTGAAACAATAAAAGCGAAATATTCCTTTAAATTTCGTACCTGGGAGTGTCTATAGTATGCCTGTAAAGTGGCACATGTTTCCCGTGTTTACAACAGTACAAGAGCAAAATGACATTTCTAAAGGAAAAAAAGTTATTTAAAAGTACTAGCGGTAGCGCCGGCTGGTATAATGAATTGTCAGGTCTCTGCAATACACATAAAAGTCATTGAAAAAAACGGCCTGGGATTCCCCCACAGTGCATTACCAGGCCCTTTGGCATAAATATTAAGGGGAACCCCGAGTCAAATTTTTTTTAAAAAAAATGCATGGGGGTCCCCCCAAATTCCATGCCAGGCCCTTCAGGTCAGGTATGGATATTAAGGGGAACCCCGCGCCAAAATTTAAAAAAAATGGCGTGGGGGTCCCCCTCAAAATCCATACCAGACCCTTCAGGTCTGGTATGATTTAAGGGGAACTCCGTGCCAAAATAAAAAAAAATGGTGTGAAGGTCCCCCTAAAAAATCCATACCAGACCCTTATCCGAGCACTCAACCTGGCAGGCCGCAGGAAAAGAGGGGGGGATGAGAGAGCGCCCCCCTCCTGAACCGTACCAGGCCACATGCCCTCAACATGGGGAGGATGTTCCCATATTGATGGGGACAAGGGCCTCATCCCCACAACCTTTGCCCGGTGGTTGTAGGCAAAAACTGTCTCTTGTCTTTTTTAACAATTTTTAGGGGGACCCCCACGCCATTTTTTAAAAAATTTTGGCATGGGGTTCCCCTTAAAATCCATACCAGACCTGAAGGGCCTGGTATGGAATTTGGGGGGACCCCCACGCATTTTTTTTAAATTTTGGTTCTGGGTTCCCCTTAATATAAATACCAGACCCAAAGGGCCTGGTAATGCACTGTGGGGGAATCCCAGGCTGTTTTTTTCAATGACTTTTATGTGTATTGCAGAGACCCGACAATTCATTATAGCAGCCGGTGCTACCGCTAGTACTTTTAAATGACTTTTTTTTCCTTTAGGAATGTCATTTTGCTCTTGGACTGTTGTAAACATGGGAAACACGCGCCAATTTACAGGCATACTATAGACTCCCCCAGGTACGAAATTTAAAGGAATATTTCACTTTTTTTGTTTCACTTTAAGTATTATTAAAATCAGCCGTTTTTAAAACTTTTTTTTGCATTGATCCATGTCCCCTGGGGCAGGACCCGGGTCCCCAAATGCTTTTTATGACAATAATTTGCATATTAACCCTTAAAACTAGCACTTTTGATTTACACGTTTGTGTCCCATAGACTTTAATGGGGGTTCGCGTATTAGAGCAAATTTTTTGCCTGTTTGCATGTTCTGCTGCGAACCGAACAGGGGGGTGTTCGGCCCATCCCTAATCCTCACATTACTCCAACAGAAACATGGTATGTAGGGATAATTAAAAAGTATGTATAAAAAATATGTCAATTTAATATAAAAAATGACGATACTGTATAAAAAGGACACTTAATAAAGAGATTCCGGAAGAACCGTGGGCATGTCTGTTCCACGGGACTGCCGAATCAATAAAACAATATAAAACATCTATTGCCCCGATCTTGTTAAACGCAGATCTAAGCCAGATACCAAAAAAATGGCAAGAAAAAGAAGGTCCCAATATTCGGGACTGGATTTTCTGTGTGAATGACATATATAACATAGAGAGGTTGGATGACAGGGGTGTAGAACCAGACGAAGTGTGCGAATGCAAGGATAACTGGGATAAGTGGCAAGCATTTAAAAAAAACGTGGAAATATGTTAAGGAGATTACCAGTCAAGTGTAAAAAGGAGAAGAACAGGAACCAGAGGGGAAGAAACCTTTGCCTTTATCATTTATCATTTACGTATTTATAAGATTTATAAGTGAGGAGAGGGAGGGGGAGGGGTGGGTTGGTTCTAAGGGGGGATAAATATGGTAATATATATTGATTTGTTTTCATTCGATTAGTTTTGTATGTAAAAATTTAAAATAAAGATTAAAAAAAAAAAGAAAAAAAGGACACTTAATGATTAGGTTTCATAGAGCTGGTAATTGTGATGGAGACTAAACCAAAATTTTATCGGATATTAAAAAATTCATAAAAAATATACAAAAACCATTACAAAAATATGTAATCATAAAAAATATTCATGAGAAAGGCCTGCTCATAAAAAAATGTTGTATGTGTAGGTTACCTGTTCAGTAATCCAGTTTGGGAAGGTTAAGTCAGGAGTAAGGTGCTTTAAAGTGTTGATAGGAATGTAAAGGTGCTTGGTCGGAAGTTGTGACCATTTGGTGTAATGTTCTCCATGCTTTGATGGAAGCTTGGATAGATGGGGAGTAGTGTTGAAGGTGAGGATTACTTGTGGGTGTACTGAATAACCATTTGATGAGGTTTGTTCCTGGTGTCGCATTGTTTTCTATGTCACTCCAGAGTGTAGTGGGTTTTGTATGCATCCATTCTCTTAACTGTGATAGGATAGTAGCTATGTAGTAATTTTTAATGTCAATGTAACCCATCCCTCCTTTAGATCTGTGTTTAATGAGTTTTGCATGGCTGCATCTGGATTTTTTCCCTTGCCAAACATATTAGTTCAGGATGGATTGGAGGGAGTTGAGGTAGGAAGATGAGAGAGGGATAGGTAGTGTGGAAGATGTATAGTAATCTAAGTAGAACCATTATTTTAAAAGCTGCTAGGCGGCCTGCCCACGAAAATTCGTGTTTAGAAATTTTGGATGTTTCTTTGATCAGCATTTGTTTGGCTTCTGTGTAGTGTATATGTGCGAAGAGGCTTTTTGTGGATTTGGTAAGTGTAATTCCCAGGTAGGGTATACCGTTGTCAGCCCAGGGATAAGGATAAAAATTCCTAAGGAGGTTGCTGGTTATTGCATCCATTTCTAAGTCTAGAATGTAAGATTTGTGTTCGTTAACCTTATAATAAGAGACGTCGCTAAATCTTTTCAATAACATTTTTACCGAAGCCAGGGAGGAATGGGGAATTGTGATCATCATTATCACGTCATCTGTGAATAAATTAATTTTATGTTCCATAGAGCCAATTTTGAAGCCTGTTATTTTGTTATTGGTTCGTACATGTTCTGCTAGGGGTCCCATCAGTAGATAAAAGATGATTGGTGAGAGGGGACAACCTTGACAGGTGCCATTCGTAATGGAAAATGGTTTAGAAAGCATCTCTGATGTGTACACCTGTGCTGAGGGGGAGGAGTTCAGTGCCATTATGGCAGACAGTATGGGTCCCTGGAAACCAAATTTACTGAGAGTTGCTTTATGATACTCCCAATGGACTCTATTGAACGCCTTCTCTGCATCCAGAGATAGGAGCAGAGAAGGCGTCCGAGTCGATTCAGCATTGTGGATTATGACAATTTGACAATTCTTCGTGTTGCATCAGTTGTCTGTCTCCCTTTTGTGAAGCCAGATTGGTCTTTATGGATTAGAAGGGGCATTAGATTGAGCAATCTATTGGCTATAAGTTTAGCATATATTTTTGTGTCTAGGTTAAGGAGAGAAATGGGTCTAAAGTTTTATGCACATGTAGGTTCCTTACCTGGCTTCGGTAGAGTGATAATCAGAGCATTTAGCATTTCAGGAGGGAGAGAGGAGAATGAGGCAGCATCATTGCATACTGTGGTTAAGAAAGGGGCTAGGATTGTTCCAAATTGCTTGTAATATTCTCCTGTGAGGCCATCTGGGCCTGGAGATTTGTTAGAGGGCAGAGCTTTCGTTAATGTTCCTGATTTCTAGAGCAGTGAACGGGGTGTTTAATGTGGTTAATTGTTCTTTGGATAGTTTGGGAAGGTTGATTTCGTGGAGAAACGATTCTGTGTCACGTAAGGATGGTTGTTTGACAGAGGTGTCTTCTTTTAAATTATAAAGGGTATTGTAGTAGTGACTAAATGCGTCTTCAATGGCTTGTGGGTCTTTTGTTTGGTAGCTGGATGAAATAGATGGGTAATTTTGGTTTTAGAATAAAGACCTTTGATTCTGTTAGCCATTGCTTTCCCTGCTTTATTGCCAGTGGAATAGTGTTGTGCTCTAAAGTAAGTATGTGCTTTTTCGAATGATTGTAACAGGTGGGATTTTAATTCCTGTCTAAGGGAGTCTAATTTTGTTTTTGTTGCAGGATCAGGAGTAGATTGGTTTTGGTTTTCTAATGTTTTGATATTGGAAGTAAGTAGGTTTAGACGCTGTGATCTCCTCCTCCTCTCTTTAGCACCCATAGGCGTGTGCACAGGGTGTGCCAGGTGTGCCTGGGCACACCCTAATCATGCTGTGCTGCACAGATTCCCCCTGCTGTTTGGCTGCAGAAGAAGGGACTGGGGAATTTCTGTCTTAAAAGTGAGATATCAGGGGTCTGTTTCGACCTCTGATATCAAACCAAAGCCCCCCAATGGAGCTCCTAAAAAATTGAATAATAATAATAATAATAATTATTATTATTATTAAATAAATTGTAAAAGATAGAAAAATTGTAAAAAAAAGTTATGATAAAAAAAATATAAAAATAATATAAATAAAAAATAAAAATATTAATAATAATAACAATTTTTTTTTATAAAATAATAAAAAAAAATATATATTTATTTATATCTACAGTGGGGACGGGAAGTATTCAGACCCCCTTAAATTTTTCACTCTTTGTTATATTGCAGCCATTTTCTAAAATCATTTAAGTTAATTTTTTTCCTCATTAATGTACACACAGCATCCCATATTGACAGAAAAACACAGAATTGTTGACATTTTTGCTGATTTATTAAAAAAGAAAAACTGAAATATCACATTGTCCTAAGTATTCAGACCCTTTGCTTTGTCACTCATATATTTAACTCAAGTGCTGTCCATTTCTTCTGATCATCCTTGAGATGGTTCCAAACCTTCATTTGAGTCCAGCTGTGTTTGATTATACTGATTGGACTTGATTAGGAAAGCCACACACCTGTCTATATAAGACCTTACAGCTCACAGTGCATGTCAGAGCAAATGAGAATCATGAGGTCAAAGGAACTGCCTGAAGAGCTCAGGGACAGAATTGTGGCAAGGCACAGATCTGGCCAAGGTTACAAAAACATTTCTGCTACACTTAAGGTTCCTAAGAGCACAGTGGCCTCCATAATCCTTAAATGGAAGACGTTTGGGACGACCAGAACCCTTCCTAGAGCTGGCCGTCCGGCCAAACTGAGCTAACGGGGGGAAGAGCCTTGGTGAGAGAGGTAAAGAAGAACCCAAAGATCACTGTGGCTGAGCTCCAGAGATGCAGTCGGGAGATGGGAGAAAGTTGTAGAAAGTCAACCATCACTGCAGCCCTCCACCAGTCGGGGCTTTATGGCAGAGTGGTCGGACGGAAGCCTCTCCTCAGTGCAAGACACATGAAAGCCCGCATGGAGTTTGATAAAAAAAACACTGTAAGGACTCCAAGATTGTGAGAAATAAGATTCTCTGGTCTGATGAGACCAAGATAGAACTTTTTGGCCTTAATTCTAAGCGGTATGTGTGAAGAAAACCAGGCACTGCTCATCACCTGTCCAATACAGTCCCAACAGTGAAGCATGGTGGTGGCAGCATCATGCTGTGGAGGTGTTTTTCAGCTGCAGGGACAGGACGACTGGTTGCAATCGAGGGAAAGATGAATGCGGCCAAGTACAGGGATATCCTGGACGAAAACCTTCTCCAGAGTGCTCAGGACCTCAGACTGGGCCGAAGGTTTACCTTCCAACAAGACAATGACCCTAAGCACACAGCTAAAATAACGAAGGAGTGGCTTCACAACAACTCCATGACTGTTCTTGAATGGCCCAGCCAGAGCCCTGACTTAAACCCTATTGAGCATCTCTGGAGAGACCTAAAAATGGCTGTCCACCAACTTTTACCATCCAACCTGACAGAACTGGAGAGGATCTGCAAGCAGGAATGGCAGAGGATCCCCAAATCCAGGTGTGAAAAACGTGTTGCATCTTTCCCAAAAGACTCATGTCTGTATTAGATCAAAAGGGGGCTTCTACTGAGCAAAGGGTCTGAATACTTAGAACCATGTGATATTTCAGTTTTTCTTTTTTAATAAATCTGAAAAGATGTCAACAATTCTGTGTTTTTCTGCCAATATGGGGTGCTGTGTGTACATTAATGAGGAAAGAAATGAACTTAAATGATTTTAGCAAGTGGCTGCAATATAACAAAGAATGAAAAATTTAAGGGGGTCTGAATACATTCCGTCCCCACTGTATATATATACATACATACACACGTGTGTTTGAGCTTTGGGTGCACACCCTAATGCCATGGTCTGTGCACACCTATGCTAGCACCAATTTGTATGAGGATCCCTCTTATGAATGCCTTATGGGCATTCCAAAGAACAGTGTTATCCCTGACAGTTCCTGTTTTAGTGTCAAAGTATTCTTCTAGGCGTTCTCTGATGTAGGTAGAATGTTTTGGTGAGTTAAGGATTGCAGCATTTGCTCTCCAAATCCGTGTTCCAGAAGTCGTCGGTGAGTCATCTATGGTCATGGTGACTGGAGCGTGGTCTAAACACGTAACGGTGGATTTTTTTGAGTAAGATATTTTGGGTAATGTCCATTTGTCTACTAAGAAATAGTCATCTTGTGTGTAAGAATTATGGCGAGGGGAGAAGTAAGAATAGTCTCTTGCGGTGGTGTGGTGGCATCTCCATACATCAAATAGGTCATTGGACCTAATGAAGGATCCAATAGGTGAGGGGAATCTGTTAGAGCGGGAGGAAGAGTCGATGGAGTTATCCGGGACTATATTGAAGTTTCCACAGATGATAAGTTGTCCCTGTTTGAAACAGTGGATTTTCTTCATCAGTTTGGATAGGAAGTTGATTTGTTTCATATTGGGGGCAAGCATTGTTACGATGGTGTATCTGTTGTTATTCAGGGTGCAGTCTAGAGCAAGATATCTGCCATCAACGTCAATAAGGCTATTGTGGAGGGTGAAGGAGCATGTGTTTTTGATAGCTATCATGACTCTGTTCTTTTTTTCTGGGCCTGAGGCTTTAAAGATGTGGGTAAAATTTTTGTTGGTACATGAAGGTTCTGCATTGGTCTTAAAGTGCGTCTCTTGGATGCATAGGACTTCGCAGTGGGAGTCTTGTGCAGTTCGCCAAAGGGATGCCCTTTTGGCTAGACGGTTTAGCCCTTTCACATTGAGTGATAGGAATTTGGGCATTGTGGAAGCGTTGTGGTAGTAATTAAGAATAGGGTAGTACTTACAGTACTTGGATGAGCGGGGTATTCAACAGGGAAATCTGCGGTACTTGTTAGATTTGCAGCTTAGAAGAGGCTGCGGTCATAAAAGAATTTCGATTTCAGATGTTCTTGTGCTCTCAAGGTATAGAATAGGTAGGGAGGGAAACAGTAAATGGCAGTTAGTATGGTATAGAAAGGGTGAGGGAGACAGGGGTAAACCAGTGAACTGCTGGTCAAAGATGAGGGTAAAGTTTGTGTACTATCTGCAACGAGCAGGCACCGAAGCGGAGTGCAGGGTTAAAGTTAGCTTAGTAACATCACTAACCTGGTATTCATTGGTTGGAGTTTGAATACGGTCTCTTGCTGTAAACTTGCGAGTTTGCTGTTTGGGACGTCTGGGCTGTAGAGTCGTACTCAGGAATGATGCCCCATGTGCGGAGCAATTGTATGCCTTCTTCCACTGTGTGGATGCTGTGTTGTACCCAATTTCTGGTGATGATCAGAAGCTTGGTTGGAAATCCCCATTGGTACGGGATCCTGTGGTTGTTGAGGGGTTTTGAGTGGTCTGTAGTTGGCGCCGCTGTTGACAGGTATATTGAGAAATGTCAGCAGAGTTATAGTTTCGCGTATGGTGGTGGAAGTTAATCAAGGCGTCTCGATTTAGCAAGTAGCATATCTTTAGCGTGAAAGAAGTGTATCCACATCAGGGTGTCTCGAGGTACTTCTGCAGGCAAGTGGGGTGGTTTTGGGAGGCGATGTATTCAATCGATGATGGTTTGGACCGGTAGGAGTTCTGGTAGGAGTGTTGAGATTAGTTTCCTTGGGTAGGAGTTCAGGTCTGCTGGCAGGATAGTTTCGGGTATACCTCTTATCTTCACATTATTGCGTCTCAATCGGTCTTCGAGGTCCGCCATTTTGGCCCTCACCCAGTGATGTTCTTCGCGGGTATGGTCAAGTGCATCTACCAAATCATTGACAGTTTCAGTCATGGCACTCATCTGCTTTTCATTGTGGCCCACTTTTTGTCTTGTGTACATCATCTCTGCTTTAAATGCAGTGAACATGGAGGAGATGTCATTATGGAGAGAACTGTGTAATGCAGGGGTCTTCAAACTATGGCCCTCTAGTTGTTCAGGAACTACAATTCCCATCATGCCTGGTCATGTCTGTGAATGTCAGAGTTTTACAATGCCTCATGGGAAGTGTAGTTCTGCAACAGCTGGAGGGCCGTAGTTTGAGGATCCCTGGTGTAGTGACATCACATCTCCTTCAGAATTGTGTCTATGACCGGCTGGTTAGATGTAGGGAAGGCCGCTATAGGGGAGGATGTGGGCGTCTGTGTGAGGAGATTTTCTAATGCAGGCCTTACCTCCCGGGTCTGCTCGTCTGCATCCAAGCGCATCCGCGATTTGGCTGGGCTGCTGGAGGTGGAAGACGGTCCAGATGGTGGATGGGAACTTGAGGCATTTTCCTGGGGTGATATTGAGGAATCATCAGCATCAGGTAAGTCTGTATAAGAATCCTCTGTGTGCTGTGAGGCACCGCGGGCCAGTTTTTTCGGTTGTCTATATTCCTTTTGTTTTCTGGATGTTCCGGTCTGGATCCCCAGAGTGTGGGGGTCCGCTGATGCATTTTGGTGGTCCGGTTCAGTGAATTAGAGGTTTGGTTCTCCGTTGGGTGCAGGAGCTGTGGAGTCAGGCTTCCATACTGCTCAGCGGTTAGCCACGCCCTGTGGTGGATCACTTTTCAGAAGGCATTTGACAGGCTGAGAGGAAGAACCACCTTTTTTAACCATCAAAATGCCAATCCCTTGCACCACAACCGTGTACTTAGTGCAGAGTTGCAGGGCTCCTATGGCACAACCCTATTAGCTTAAATTAAAGGTAAATTGGGTATCTGGCGCTCCAGTAGGCAATGCCCTTAGTTTATAATAATGTACATTTGATTAGTCAGTCTTTAGGTAAAAACAAAGTTGAACCACGGTAAGGGGGTGATTTAAAAGGAGGCAGCCATGCTCAGAGTGTGTCCAGAAACTCTGAAAAACATATAAAAGAAACAAGGGGGGAGGCGCCTCTCTAAGTGTAGTATTAAAACAGTATAATTTATTGCACAAGATTAAAAACACTTACAAGATATAAGTGGGAGTCATGCTCGTCATAAGTATGTAGTCCGAGCAGTTCTACTGCGTCCCACAGGCTCCTCGCATGATCTGGGTAGCTGAGAAAGGTTCTTGTGTGATGTGGTGCTGAATAGCTGTACATTTAGGAAAACCAGGAAGTAGTCAGCTCCATGCTCCATGCTGTCCAGCTTGAACCGGAAGCGGAAATGATGTTACCAGCAGGGGGCAGGAGGAAGGGGTCAGGACTGTCTCTGTGGAATTAAAGACTACGCGCTCGGAGCTCACAGCTCCTTAAATTTTCGAGACTGTTAGTTTACCTCAATGAGATTATCATCTTTTTCAAGACATTTGAAGAACACGTCAAACATCTGGACTGAGTGTTCTCTCGCTTGGCACAATATGGATTAAAACTTAAGCCCAGCAAGTGCCAAATGATGAGGCAAAAGATACAGTACCTGGAGCACGTTGTCGAAGCCGGAGGCGTCTCTCTCGACCCGGCCAAGGTGCAATCTGTCCAGGATAAAGACTATCACGAAACTGTGCTCCTTCTTGGGTCTTGGTGGGGTACTACCGGCAGTTCATCCGACAGTTTGCTTAGATTGCTGCCCCCCTTACCCAGTTATTGATTGGACACAGTACCCAAAGGAAAGGTGAAACTTCACCTTCTATTCAGGCCCAATGGCATGAACTCCAGCAACAAGCCTTCGAAACACGAAAGCTGTCACGTACCTGGTCCTGAAGCCGAAATGCTGAGAGGGCTCTCCTGAGTGCTCAGTGCCCCTAAAGGTGGTAACAGGGGATGGGAAGCCCAAAGAAGCAGGGGTTGCCAGCTGTGCCACAGATGAGAGACGGTTATGTGGAAGTCTCTCTGCAGGTGAATCCCAGATGAGGTGTGCAATAGGAGCCAGGAGAGCTGTAGGTGGTGAAGACTGCACATAGCAGGAAGCAGGTTGCAATGGCAAGTGAAGCAGGCTGGATACAATAGGTAAGTGACGCAAGCTGAAGCACCCAGTGAGTACTGTAGATAGTTACTGCAGGCTTGGTACAGCAGGTAGGCACCAAGGCGGATCACAGCAGACCAGGCACAGCAGAAGGTGTAATCAGGGATGGTAGCGGAGGTCAGGAAGCCAGTGGTCAGCAGATCAGGTATCAAAAGATCCGTGGGCAATCCAAGGTCAGAGCTGACAGTGAGACAAGAGGTATCTAAGGGCAAGCCGGGTCGGTAACAGTTGATCAGAAACAGCAGCAAACACAGGAAACAGGAAGCTGAAGACAAGTCAGCAATGTCCATGTGCCACAGTCATTCTTTTAAAGGCCAGAGGGCGCCAGGGTCTGACGTACATTGCATGCGCTAACACGCACAGGTCTTTCCCATGGTGAACGTGAATTTACAATACGTGTGCGTGTATTTTTAGCGGGTTCGGCCATATTGGGAATTGGCTACTGTGCCAGGTCTGCAGATATTTATCCTCTGGTTTCTTCCCTGACAAAAGCAGAGACTGACCTCCGCTCCATTGCTGGCCTATGCAGATTACACCCTGCCGTTCCAAGTGTATAAGGATGGGAGCAGGAAAGTAAGGCCCGGAATGATGGAAAGAAGAGGAATAGTGCAGGGCCGGGCATGACAGTGTGTCTAGTGACACACATAGGGTTAATGTTTCAAGGAGAAGTGTGGGAGGAGATAACAGGAAAGAAGGGAGGAGTGGCCATATAAAAGAGGGGAGGAGCAAAAGCGGAGCAGTGTGCTGGGAAGGAGACACGAGGAGGCAGAATTTCTCTGCTCCTCAGACACAATGGCCGACGTCGAGGCGATTTTGGCGCCTTTGCGGCAGGCGGCGGCGGCGAATGGATCCGACTGGCTTCACAGCCAGGTCGCAGCGATGCTCGGGGGAGAAGCAAGCCATGCAGGGGGAGAAGGTGAGCCGTCTGCACGTGCGCGGAGATTGCGGCCTCCGGCGCGTTATTCGCCGGGGTCAAAACACGGAGTGGGCCGCCTGGCACGGAGCCCGAGGGGGGAGCAATCCACACCGCCGGCCAAAAGGAGCCACACAGCTGAGTCAGCGGGGCCCGGGCGAGTTACACGCCGCGGTCACGGAGCGGTGGGCGGGGCCACGGGCCAACATGGCGCCGCTTCCCCGCACGCTGGCACTGAATGGAGGGTGCAGAACAGCCCCTCAGCAGCTCTGCACGAGTGTGAGAGGGTGGACAGAAGGGGGAGAATGGCGCCGAGAGCAGCAACGTCCGGGTAGCGTGGATGGAGCGACACCACGGGTGGGCGGAGCTTACTGGGCAGGGGGGATGTGTCCCAAGATGGCGATGGAAACAGTGCCCAGGCTGGCCCGGTAGCTGGAAGTTCAGGGCAGCAGGGATCAGCAGTGAATCGTCGCACAGTGCAGGCCGCACACCAGCGTGGGCTTCCGGCCTCCAGGAGGGCTTCTCCTGGGGGGCTACCTCTGACGCCAGTCCCAGTGCAAGGGGAACAGTCCAATGATGGGGTGTCCGATGAGGAGGATGAGCCACGGCAGCTGGAACCAGCAAGGGAGAGCAGCATGGCGGCTGTTGGGAGGACTCCTGGTCAGCCCGGTAAGTCTAGCAATAACTTATCCTTTACTAATGCTTTGCAGGGTTTGCTGGGGGGGCTAGCAACGACTGCAGGAGGGATGGTGACACCTTCGCAGGGTGGTGGGGGTCAGGCTCCTGACCAACAACTGGCGAGTACGGCGCCCGCCAATTTGGGGTCAGGAGGACAGCTCCTGGAGCTATTGGAGGGTTTAAGGGCCCTGGTTGGTCGCTTTGGAGAGGGACCAGGGCAGGCTCCGCAAGGGGACGCACAAAGGGGGACAGGGGGGGCTGCGGTCACAGAGGTGCCACAACGCCAGAGAAGGTGGCAGACAAGGACACAGCAGGTGAGAAGGGGGCTGCAGAAGCTAAAGGCAGGACTGATGTGGTTAGGCTGGCAGATGCTGCAAAGTGTGAGATTTATATTTGTTTTGAAGGCCCGTTAGGAGCACACTTGAAACCGGAAGTGCGAGAAAAAATTTATAAAGGTGAGTACGTGGAAATTTTCTCCTTGTTGCCATTGGAAAAGTTTAACCTGGATAGGGTTAAACCCAACGATTCCAAGAGGGAGGATGAGGAAAAGAGGAGATATAGATTAATACCGCAGACGTTTGTAAATTGGTTGCAGGCGCTCACTATCATGGCTAGTGTCATTGGCGAAAAGAACCCCGAACACTGTTCGGGGTTGTTTTGTTATATGGATGCTATAGGTGAGGCACATAGAGTGTACGGGGGAACTGTGTGGTTATGTTACAATGAGCAGTTTCGTCAACGCAGAGCGTTGCGTCCGGCTCTGCTTTGGGACCATAAGGATATTGGCCTGTGGATGAAACTGATGTCGTCGGCTAGGGCCCCGCCTCAGTTATTTTAAGGGGGGGCCGGGGGTACTAACTCCTCAGGACTACCGGCCGGCAGAAAATGGGGGGTATGCTGGCAGTGTAATGAAGGATCCTGAAAGTTTGGGGGGTCATGCAAATTCAAGCACGAGTGTTCAGGATGTGGTGGAGCCCACACCCTGGCTCGGTGTTTCAAAAAAGGTAAGCGTGCAGGGGAGTCTGCTAACAAGAGGGAGGACGCCGGTGAAGGTGGAAAGGATGCAGCTTTTCCTAAGTAAGTATCCGGATAGGAAAGCGGCGTTACTGATCACTGAGGGGTTTAGAGAGGGGTTCAAAATTCTGTGTTCATTGGCGGTGGTTCCTCCAGTAGCACGGAATTTAAAATCTGCATTGCAACACCCGGGGGTGGTTGGGGAGAAATTGGAAAAAGAAGTGGCTTTAGGACGGATGGGTGGGCCGTTTGGGGCAAAACCATTGAAAGACTTGGTGGTGTCTCCACTGGGGGTGGTGCCAAAGAAAGAGCCGAATAAGTTTTGGCTAATTCACCACTTATCATTTCCAAAAGGGGGTTCGGTTAACGATTTCATTGACCCGGACGTCTGCACCATGTCATACACCTCGTTTGATGCGGCAGTTTGATGGGTCAGGCACTATGGAAAAGGGGCACTGATGGCAAAAGCTGATATTGAGGCGGCGTTTAGGCTGCTCCCAGTACAGATAGCTTTTGGTTGTTGGGTTGCCAATGGCAGGAACAATTTTATGTGGACAAATGCTTACCTATGGGTTGCTCCATTTCCTGCGCCATGTTTGAAGTTTTCAGTTCCTTTTTGGAGTGGGTGGTAAGAGAGGTGTCCGGGCTTGAATCTATGATACACTATTTAGATGATTTCCTATGCATAGGCCCACCTTCTTCCAGTGTGTGTGCAATTTTATTGTCAACGTTGCAACACATTGCAGAACGGTTTGGAGTTCCCCTGGCCGCTGAAAAAACTGAGGGCCCCACAACGGAGATGAACTTTTTGGGCATTGTTATTGATTCAATGACAATGGAATGTAGGTTACCGCAAGAAAAGTTAGTGGACTTGCAGACGGAGATACGGCGGATCCATAGGATGAAGAAAATACAGCTGAGGGATCTTCAATCTTTGCTTGGTAAGTTGAACTTTGCTTGTAGGATCATACCCATGGGTAGGGTTTTTTGCCGACGGCTGTCGGCGGCTACAGCTGGGGTAAAAGCACCGACCCATTTCATTAGGCTTACTAAGGAACATCGTGAGGACCTAAAGGTATGGTATCAATTTTTGTCGGAATACAACGGGAGGTCGGTGTGGATGTCTGGTCCGGTAAGTAATTTAGATGTGGAGTTGGTTACTGACGCGGCGGGATCTACGGGATATGGGGCATTGTTTAAGAGGCAGTGGAGCGCGGAACCATGGCCAAAATCCTGGGTGGAAGCAGGTTTCCTTCGTAACTTGGTATTACTGGAATTGTTTCCAGTAGTACTGGCTATGGAATTATGGGGAAGCGCCTGTCAGAATTTAAAGTTGAGGTTGAACTGCGACAATATGGGAGTGGTGCAGGTTGTCAATCGCTTGTCAGCGTCTTCTCAACCTGTCATAAGACTATTACGACAGTTGGTATTACGGTGCTTGCAATTGAATATTTTCATATACGCTGTGCATATACCCGGGATTGAAAACACGCTGGCTGATTCATTGTCTCGCTTTCAGTGGGACAAGTTCAGGGAATTAGCTCCGGCTGCAGAAAAGGAAGGGATTCCTTGCCCAGGTTGGATCTGGGAGCTGGCCTTGGAGTCGCCGCAGGATGGATACAACAGTCTGTGAGTGAGTCCACATGGTCGGCCTATGTGAAGGTATGGCAGGAATGGTTGGGACTTGTACGCGAAGCCGGAGCAGAGGAGGACAGGGGAGAGATGAGATTATTGGTCCTTTATTTTGTGTCTAGGAACATGGAAAATGGGGTGGCGGTATCGTCTATTGGTAAGAAGTTGGCGGCACTGTCGTTTCTGTTTAAGTTGCAGGGGATGGAGGATTGGACGAAGTTTTTTTGGGTAAGGCAGGCATTAAAAGGGTACCGGAAGGGGCACAAGAAAAAAGACAACCGTAGACCGGTCACTTTTGCTAACCTGTTGGCAATCTGTGAACAGCTAGGGTCGGTGTACAGCTCAAGTTATGAGTGCTTACTGTTTACAGCGGCTTTTTCGCTGGCGTTTTTTGGGGTGTTTCGGGTAGGGGAGTTGGTCAGTCCGTCCAGAAAGGACACGGGGGGTATCTTGGTACAGGATGTGCGGTCATGCACGGATAGGGTGTGTTTACGGCTGAGGAGGTCAAAAACAGATCAATTAGGTAAAGGCATAGATGTGTGGCTGCATGCCTTGCCGGGATCGCCAGTGTGTCCGGTGAGGACAGCTGGTGATTTCGGGAAGATTAGACCGGTAGGTGAGGGACCATTTTTATGTCATGAGAATGGTGCTTACTTATCAAAGTTTCAATTTGTGGCAGTGTTTTGGAAATGCTTATCAATGATCGGTTTGGATGGGAAGGCATACGCCTCACACTCCTTCCGCATTGGGGCGGCTACAGAAGCTGCCAGATGTGGGTTGGATGAGGCAGCTGTGCGGAGGATTGGTAGATGGGAATCAAAGAGATTCCGTTCATACATCCGCCCTCAATTAGCAGTGGAATTATAAAAAAAAAAAAAAAGAAACGTATGTTGAATAAGTTTGGTTTTCACACATAGGTAGTGGGGTTTTTGTTTGCTGCGTTGGTGATATCACCCTGCCTTGTTGTCTTTTCGTTTCAGATGGAGTGTCTCCACGCCTCGTCTGGATACTGGGACACTCCTACGTTTGTTGGGGGGCAAGGAGAGGTGATGTGAGACCAGACGGGCGCCAGTTAGGCATATCGCGAAGGGAGGCTCTTATCAAATGGCTGGGGAGACCAGGCATGATGTGGGGCAGAGTGGTTTCAGAGGTGGAACGATATGCTTGGCTAGATAGACCTCCGGATGTGTTGGTCATACACGCTGGAGGTAACGATTTGGGAGTGAGGACGGTCAGGGAACTGATAGCAGATGTAAAGCCAGATCTGTTGCACTTGCACACTAATTATCCGAACACTTTGTTGCTATGGTCTGATATTGTGGCACGAACTTCGTGGCGCAATGCTAGGTCTGTGGTAAGAATTAACAAGGCTCGTATACGAGTTAACAAGGTGGTGGGGAGGTTTTTGGTTCAGCAAGGGGGCATGGTGATTCGCCACGGAGAGCTCGAGATAAATGTAGGCCTTTATTTGAGCAGGGATGGGGTTCACCTCACGGATGTGGGGACGGATCTATGGACCATGGGGTTGCAGGAAGGGATACAACGGGCCTTGAGGGTATGGAGGGGCCCTTAAGGATAAGGTTTCATCCTTTCGGGCTGTGGCTGGTTTGTTGTTGTTGGTCGGTGACGGTAGCGGTAAATTAAAATGTTAAAAGGGGTGGGGGGTCAGCAATAGTATGGCCCCTCCTGTGTATTCCTGAAAGGAATACCGGTATGTTGCACTGCGGGAGGGGGTTGTCTCCGAGCGGCACAGCTGGAGGCCTTATCAGTTTGAAACATGTTCCTGCAGTGTACTCTTTTGGATATGTGGTGAAACTGGGGTAGCTCCGTCATTGACCAACAGATTGTTTAAAACATGTTGTTTTACTGAGGTTATATGTTATTTATATATTTAAGTTAATATTGGAGGTATTTTTATACAGTTGTTTAATAAAAAGCTGTTATGGCCAGTTATACTCCAGAAGAAAGGTGTGGTCTCATTATTTAAGTTGGTAAGAGGGTGGAGTATGGGTGGCTAACAGTATGGGATAAGATGGGGTACATCTGGACTACACTAGTCAAGTGAGGCCCGGAATGATGGAAAGAAGAGGAATAGTGCAGGGTCCGGCATGACAGTGTGTCTAGTGACACACATAGGGTTAATATTTCAAGGAGAAGTGTGGGAGGAGATAACAGGAAAGTAGGGAGGAGTGGCCATATAAAAGAGGGGGGGAGCAAAAGCGGAGCAGTGTTCTGGGAAGGAGACACGAGGAGGCAGAATTTCCCACCCTCCCTCCCTGTGTAATGGTGTTGTTAGTGTTGTTAATGTATGTGTTTATTTTTCAGGATCGGAAGCAGTTGGTCGTCATGACAGCTGGGTGGTGGCTGGTTTGTTGTTGTTGGTTGGTGACGGTAGCGGTAAATTAAAATGTTAAAAGGGGTGGGGGGTCAGCAATAGTATGGCCCCTCCTGTGTATTCCTGAAAGGAATACCGGTATGTTGCACTGCGGGAGGGGGTTGTCTCTGAGCGGCACAGCTGGAGGCCTTATCAGTTTGAAACATGTTCCTGCAGTGTACTCTTTTGGATATGTGGTGAAACTGGGGTAGCTCCGTCATTGACCAACAGATTGTTTAAAACATGTTGTTTTACTGAGGTTATATGTTATTTATATATTTAAGTTAATATTGGAGGTATTTTTATACAGTTTTTTAATAAAAGGCTGTTATGGCCAGTTATACTCCAGAAGAAAGGTGTGGTCTCATTATTTAAGTTGGTAAGAGGGTGGAGTATGGGTGGCTAACAGTATGGGATAAGATGGGGTACATCTGGACTACACTAGTCAAGGGAAGTAAGATGATGGCACTCCTGATAAGCAAACTAAATTGTGTATGCTTTATTCAAAAATATGGCAAATAAACAACACCAGCACAGCTCCAAGCAGGAAACAGCAGTTAACGGGTTTCGTGCAATCTGCGCTTAATCATAACTAGCACTCACTCTTCACATACTCACTTAAATGTTAGATAAAAAGGGTGAGAGCAGAGTATGTACAAAAGGGCCAATATCCTATGAAACTGAAAGAAAAACTATGCACTATAAGTGCATCAGGGTCGCCCTTAAAGGATTTTTTGTACTGGCCAAGAATAAATGTATAATCTCATAAATTATTTTGTATAAAAGTGCACTACAGTGCCATCTTTATTGAACATGTAGAAAATATCTGTATATAAAAGGTAACAATAGAAAGTACAAATATGCAGAGTGCAAATACAAACACTATATATACATCCAATTGCATACAGAAGATGTGACACCCCTGTGCCTACAGCCCGCAGCCTATAAGTGGAAGGTCAGTAAGTGGAAGTGGAAGTATACAGCACGTAACCCGACATATTTCGGAAATAGGTATGTATTACTCCTTCATCAAGGGATTTACAATTGGGTGCTCAAATCTCTATCTGTAATGTAAATTTCAAAAATAGTAAAATAGTAAAAAAAATATCGTCATAAATTATATGCGACTGCAATTTTGCGATATATGCGATTTTTTGATTATAGAAAAAAGTACAAAAGAGTTTCCAGGCAGTCTAAGAAAACTAGTCATACTTACATCAATCTGATTCAAAAAAACAAACAGGAAATAACAAAAACGGAGGTTGAACAGCGGAAATAGGAGCAGGCTGGCTTAGATGATCCACGGAGCACAAGATGGGCGGCCAGGGATGCAATGCACGGCGCTGCAACACATTCACAAGGGATGCCTGATAGAGATCTGTGTGTTTGAAGTGTGATATCATGAGTATACAGGGCATATAATTAAGCCCATGTTTGGCTGAAAGACATAACAGTCATTTAGCCATAGTAGAGAAACATTTGGAGTAAAGTTTTTCAGTGTTCAAGTGTATAAGACAATATAAAGTATTTTTAAATTACCTTGTAGTTGTTCATGAATCTCCTGAGACGCAGACCTCCGGGCAGCAGTTCAAAACTGACAGGTGCCCAAGGAGTGTCTGCGTCTCATATAGGACAGCTGATTGGACATTAGCCAATCAGTGTCCACTCCACGAGATCAGCTGCATGACTAGCAGCTGTGTGTGGAGATCAAGGCATCCCCCTGACGCCGAGGCGCGTAGCGTAGCCACGCCCCTAGGGGCGTGATGACGTCACGCGTCTCAACGTCACCGGCGGGTATACGGTCTCGATGCGAGCTAAGAGGTCAGCATGGGGATACGTCGAAGAGCTCCTCCACATGCAAAAGGCCCAGGGGACACGCAAGCTAGTGCTGCCCCATGGCCATGCATGTGTGGAGCTTACCCGCCGGGTGTCTGTGTGCACGCACGCGCTCCGCATCCGGGAACATGCGCCATCTTGTGGATAAGATGGAAAGTGGACAAAAACCAGCCTGCTGTACATAAATGAGTGGAACAAAAAAGGGGGAAAGAGCATAATATACAATTGACCTCTGATTACATGCAAAAGATTATTGGATAACAATCAGTTTTAAACAAATAATGATAAGAAGAACAGAAGACTTGGATAACAATCAATTTAAAGCAAATGATGGTAAGAAACACAGAAAACTTGGATGCATATGATATACAGACACATGATAGTGTAGCAATAATTTTTGGTCAGGACCAGTCTAGATGTATGTGGACATGGTAGCCCATATCCGTTCCTGTATCTATCTTAAGATGTCTGATATAGATATACATGTGATAATAAATGACATATGATGAAAGAAGAAATGAAAGACAAAAATAAAATTAAATAAATAAAATGAATATTAGATTAGGAGACAAGAACAGACAGTGAACCATATTTGGAAGTCCCTACAAATCCAATTCACAAACCCCTGATGAAAAACCAGGAAGGAAGGGTTTGAAGTTGAAGGCCCCATTGAGACCAGGTGGATGGTTTGCCCGTGAGTTGTGTATCCATATCAGTTCGCACTGGAGAAGGCGCTTATTGAAATCGCCTCCTCTCGGATTGAAGTGGATGCGATCAAGGGCTAAAAAGTATATTTTGGGGATCGATAAAGGATGAGCCATTGCCATGTGACGACCAATTGGCAAGTCTGGATCGCGTTTGCGTATGGTGCCAAGATGTTGGTAGATGCGTTTCCAAAACTCATTTATGGTCTTGCCAACATAGTAGCACCCGCATTCGCAGGTTAACAAATATACTATTGCAGAGGTTTTGCAGTTGACATAATGCCTGGGAGAGAACAGCTGGCCATTGGGCAGAATGATATTTTTTCGTCTGTCCATATACTGGCAATAGTGGCACCCCCCACACATATAGGTCCCCAATGTTTTACACGGATCGCCTCTACAGGCTTTGTACTCACTGTTGACTACTTTATCTCCTATGGATGGTGGTCTCCTGTAAGTAACTGCTGGAACACTAGGAACAAAGGGGGTCAAAGTTTGGTCCATTGTTAATAAGTGCCAGTATTTGTTCAAAATGGGTTTTACCTGCTTGTGTTGTGATTAGGGATGAGCCGAACACCCCCCGGTTCGGTTCGCACCAGAACCCGCGAACGGACCGAAAGTTCGCACGAACGTTAGAACCCCATTGACGTCTATGGGACTCGAACGTTCGAAATCAAAAGTGCTCATTTTAAAGGCTAATTTGCATGGTATTGTCCTAAAAAGGGTTTGGGGACCCGGGTCCTACCCCAGGGGACATGTATCAATGCAAAAAAAACTTTTAAAAACGGCCGTTTTTTCGGGAGCAGTGATTTTAATGATGCTTAAAGTAAAAAAAAAAAAAAAAGTGAAATATTCCTTTAAATATCGTACCTGGGGGGTGTCTATAGTATGCATGTAAAGTGACGCGTGTTTCCCATGTTTAGAACAGTCCCTGCACCAAATGTCATTTTTAAAGGAAAAAATCTCATTTAAAACTGCTTGCGGGTTTAATGTCATGTCGGGTCATGGCAATATGGATGAAAATCAGTGAGACAAACGGCATGGGTACCCCCCAGTCCATTACCTGGCCCTTTGGGTCTTGTATGGATATTAAGGGGAACCCCGCACCCAAATTAAAATAAGGAAAGGTGTGGGGCCACCAGGCCCTATATACTCTGAACAGCAGTATACAGGTTTGTTGTTAAGTAGAATCTGTTTGTAATTTTGAACATTTTTAACGTGTTTAGCTCCAGCCAAAAAATCTTTTCTAAGCTTTTTGGAAAACATAGGGAAGGGTTATCACCCCTGTGACATTTGTTTTGCTGTCTTTCCTCCTCTTCAGAAGATTTCACCTCACTTTTTTGTCCCAATGAAAAATGTTTTTTGAAAATTTGGGTTTTTTTGTGGAACAAGGATTGGAAAGCATCAGTGGAAAGGAGAAATTGTTTTCCCATATTAACTCTTACAGGAAAGAATTTCCCTTCCTAGGGGTAGATTTCATCTCACTTCCTGTTGTCTCCTTCCGTTTGCAAGTAGGAGTAGTTTGTAAGTTAGATGTTTGAAAGTAGGGTCCTGCCCTATATACTCAGCAGAAATTTGGGCCTTAGGTGTTGCTGTGGCCACAACACTGTAAGCCCTCACAGGGCCCTGCTGTGAAATATTAGATCAAGAATTGTAATTACATGCCCCTGTTGAACAGGAGCTGAAAAATTAGGCCTTAGGCACTGGTGCTGGTGCCACAACACTGCAACCCCTCACAGACACTCTAGTTGGAACGCAGGAACGAGCCCTGCTGCAAAGTATTGCTTCAAAAATTGTAATTACACGCCCCTGTTAGACAGGGGCAGAAAAATTGGGCCTTAGGCACTGGTGCTGGTGCCACAACACTGCAACCCCTCACAGACACTCTAGTTGGAACGCAGGAACGAGCCCTGCTGCAAAGTATTGCATCAAAAATTGTAATTACACGCCCCTGTTAGACAGGGGCAGAAAAATTGGGCCTTAGGCACTGGTGCTGGTGCCACAACACTGCAACCCCTCACAGACACTCTAGTTGGAACGCAGGAACGAGCCCTGCTGCAAAGTATTGCATCAAAAATTGTAATTACACGCCCCTGTTAGACAGGGGCAGAAAAATTGGGCCTTAGGCACTGGTGCTGGTGCCACAACACTGCAACCCCTCACAGACACTCTAGTTGGAACGCAGGAACGAGCCCTGCTGCAAAGTATTGCATCAAAAATTGTAATTACACGCCCCTGTTAGACAGGGGCAGAAAAATTGGGCCTTAGGCACTGGTGCTGGTGCCACAACACTGCAACCCCTCACAGACACTCTAGTTGGAATGCAGGAACGAGCCCTGCTGCAAAGTATTACATCAAAAATTGTAATTACACGCCCCTGTTAAACAGGGGCTGAAAAATTGTGCCTTAGGCACTGGTGGTGGCGCCCAGAACCAAAAATGTTCTTACAAGCTATCAGCGTGATGATTGAGGAGGAAGAGGATAATTACTCAGGGATAGTCACTCAGCATCAGCATAGGCAGTCTTTGAAGGGATCTGAGATTTCAAAAAAAATTATTCGGTTACATCAGCATCAGGTGCTTGGTAGCTGGTGGTGATCCAAGACTCATTCATTTTTATGAAGGTCAGCCGATCGACCGAGTCGGTGGACAGACGCACCCTGTGATCGGTTACCACGCCTCCAGCAGCACTGAATGTGCGTTCCGAAAGAACGCTGGATGCAGGACAGGCCAGTAGCTCAATTGCATACTGTGCAAGCTCTGGCCAGTGATCCATCCTCAAGACCCAGTAACCCAGAGGATTTTCGGTGGGAAAGGTGTCCAAGTCTGATCTTGCCCCTAGGTATTCCTGCACCATGTAAAACAGACGCTGGCGATGGTTGCTGGAACCGATCATACCTTGGGGCTGCGGACCAAAAAATTGTCTGAACGCATCGGTCAGACGGCCACCTTCTCCACCGCTCCTTCTTTGACTGACCGAAGCCTCAGCAACACGTTGTCCAGAAACAGGAGTTTGTAACCTCCCAGTCTCTGGGAACGCGTTGCACAGACCTTTCTGCAAGGCCTCCCGAAGATGTTTCATCCTCTGCTCCCTCTGCGATGGCAAGATAAGGTCCGCAACCTTACCCTTGTAACGTGGATCAAGGAGGGTTGCCAGCCAGTATTGGTCCTTCTCCTTGATACCACGAATACGAGGATCCTTACGCAGGCTTTGCAGGATCAGGGAGGCCATGCAGCGTAGGTTTGCTGAGGCATTCGGTCCGGAGTCCTCTGGGTCACTAAGAACGACATGGTCCGCAGCCACCTCCTCCCAGCCACGTACAAGTCCATGTGTTTCTTGGGACTGATCCCTTAAAGACTGCTGCTGATGCTGAGTGCCAGGCTCCACCTCCATACTGACACAATCTTCCTCCTCCTCCTCTTCCTCCTCGTCCTCTTCCTGTGTGATCGGCGGGCACGCAGGAACACTGTCTGGATAAAGGGGGCCTTGAGAGCTAAGGAAGTCCTCCTCTTCCTGCCTCTGTTCTGCCTCCAGTGCCCTGTCCATTATTCCACGCAGCGTGTGC
The DNA here is from genome assembly GCA_037953035.1 of Aquarana catesbeiana. Lineage (NCBI taxonomy): Eukaryota > Metazoa > Chordata > Amphibia > Anura > Ranidae > Aquarana > Aquarana catesbeiana. Next base: position 5,263,610 of record JBBHAA010000512.1, on the reverse strand, counting down.
TCCAACAGGTGGACAAGGGGGACAGTGTCACTGATGCATGCACTGTCACTGCTCACCATCCTCGTGGCCTCCTCGAATGGTGACAGGACAGTGCATGCATCCCTGATTATGGCCCACTGGCGTGGGGAAAAAAAACCAAGCTCCCCTGACCCTGTCCTGGTGCCATAGTCGCACAGGTACTCATTGATGGCCCTCTGCTGCGTGTGCAGCCGCTGCAGCATGGCCAACGTTGAGTTCCACCTGGTGGGCATGTCACAGATTAGGCGGTTCTTGGGCAGGTTAAACTCCTTTTGGAGGTCCGTCAGCCGAGCACTGGCATTATATGACCGGCGGAAATGCACACAGACTTTCCTGGCCTGCCTCAGGACATCCTGTAAGCCCGGGTACCTGCCCAAGAACCGCTGCACCACCAAGTTAAGGACGTGAGCCAAACAGGGCACATGGGTCATTTGTCCCTGTCGGAGGGCAGAGAGGAGGTTGGTGCCATTGTCGCAAACCACCATTCCTGCCTTAAGTTGGCGTGGCGTCAACCACCTCTGAACCTGCCCCTGCAGAGCTGACAAAACCTCTGCCCCAGTGTGGCTCCTGTCCCCCAAGCACACCAGCTCAAGCACCGCATGGCATCTTTTGGCCTGCGTACTTGCGTAGCCCCTTGAACGCCTACGGAGCACCGCTGGTTCCGAGGAAGAGGCCATGGAGGAAGAAGAAGAGGAGGGGGTGGAGGAGAGAGGTGTGTCACAATCAGCATTTTGGAGGCGTGGTGGTGGAACAACCTCCAACACTACTGCACCTTGTCCTGCATCCTTCCCAGCTGCCAGCAGAGTCACCCAATGCGCCGTGAAACTTAGGTAACGTCCCTGTCCATGCCTGCTGGACCATGAGTCAGCGGTAATATGCACCTTACCGCTGACCGCCCTGTCCAGCGAGGCATGGACATTGCCTTCCACATGCCGGTAGAGAGCCGGAATCGCCTTCCGTGAGAAAAAGTGGCGTTTGGGTACCTGCCACTGAGGAACCGCACATTCCACAAACTCACGGAAGGGGGCAGAGTCTACCAACTGAAAAGGCAGCAGTTGAAGTGCTAGCAATTTTGCCAAGCTAGCATTCAACCGCTGGGCATGTGGATGGCTGGGAGCAAACTTCTTTCGGCGGTGCAGCAGCTGGGGCAGGGAAATTTGCCTGGTACAATCTGACGTCGGTGTACCAAAAGCAGATTGCCCACAAGTACTTGGCTGTGACACACCTAATTCTACACCTTCATTCCTCTCACTGCAGGTCTCAGAGAGGACTGAAGGTCTAGTGGGGTTGGAAATCTCAGCTGATGAGGAGCAAGGAGAGATCCTCTTTGTTCTTTGGTGTGGGTCTTTTAGATACGCTTGCCAACGAACTGCATGGCAGGTCAACATATGTCTGGTCAAGCATGTGGTACCCAAGCGGGAGATGTTTTGGCCACGCGAGATACGCTTGAGACATATGTTGCAAATAGCAGCGGTGCGATCTGATGCACTCGTCTCAAAAAAGGCCCACACCAAAGAACTTTTTGAATAACGCGCAGAGACTGCAGCGCCCTGCACATGTGGAGCTTTGGGGTGTGATGCAGTCAATGTGCTGCCCTTAGGCTGGCCCCTGGAGGGCATCCTGCCTCGTTGGTGATGTGCCGCCGCCTCCTCCTCCTCCTCCTCCTCCTCCTCCTCCTCTCTCCTATCAGGCACCCACGTTGAGTCAGTGACCTCATCATCCCCTCCCTCCTCATCACTGGAGCAAACCTGGCAGTATGCTGCAGCAGGGGGAGCATGACTGCCAGATTGCTGTCCTTCTTGGGCACCCCCTCTGTCCGTGCTCATGTTACTGCCTTCATCGAGCTCAGTATCGTCATCAGAGCCTTCCAAACGCTGGGCATCCTCCTGGAGCATGTACCCAACACTGTGGTCAAACAGTTCGAGGGAATCCTCATGAGGACATGGTGGAGCTAGGGAAGGAGTCACTGATGACATTGAGCTGAGGGAAGAGGCCGCTGCTTTGCCAGACAAAGCACCCTGGGCATGGGTGAGAGAGGATGAGGAGGATGAGGACGGCTTGGTCATCCACTCGACCAAGTCTTCCGCATGTTGCGGCTCAACACGGCCAGCTGCCGAAAAAAAGGCCAAGCGTGTCCCATGGCCACGTGCTGATGAGGATGCACCGTCTCCACGACCAGCACTAGACACAGAGCCTGCTTGCCCTCTCTTATTGGCTTGTGACTGTCTGCCTCTCCTTCTTGGCCTTCCAGACATACTAATGGCCTGTAGCTGCACTAAGCTGGGATAGAACACCTGTAATTTTCTTCAAGTAGCTTTATATACTGTAACCAGACAAGCCTGCCTGTCAGTAGGAAGATAACAGGAACGGATCTAGCTGAACACTGTGAGCAGGACGCACTGTACTAAATGTAAATAGTCTAGCTGCCTGACCGTGGTACTAATAGGATCAAATAGAACACCTGTAATTTTCTTCAGGTAGCTTTATATACTGTAACCAGACAAGCCTGCCTGTCAGTAGGAAGATAACAGGAACGGATCTAGCTGAACACTGTGAGCAGGACGCACTGTACTAAATGTAAATAGTCTAGCTGCCTGACCGTGGTACTAATAGGATCAAATAGAACACCTGTAATTTTCTTCAGGTAGCTTTATATACAGTAACCAGACAAGCCTGCCTGTCAGTAGGAAGATAACAGGAACGGATCTAGCTGTACACTGTGAGCAGGACGCACTGTACTAAATGTAAATAGTCTAGCTGCCTGACCGTGGTACTAATAGGATCAAATAGAACACCTGTAATTTTCTTCAGGTAGCTTTATATACAGTAACCAGACAAGCCTGCCTGTCAGTAGGAAGATAACAGGAACGGATCTAGCTGAACACTGTGAGCAGGACGCACTGTACTAAATGTAAATAGTCTAGCTGCCTGACCGTGGTACTAATAGGATCAAATAGAACACCTGTAATTTTCTTCAGGTAGCTTTATATACTGTAACCAGACAAGCCTGCCTGTCAGTAGGAAGATAACAGGAACGGATCTAGCTGAACACTGTGAGCAGGACGCACTGTACTAAATGTAAATAGTCTAGCTGCCTGACCGTGGTACTAATAGGATCAAATAGAACACCTGTAATTTTCTTCAGGTAGCTTTATATACTGTAACCAGACAAGCCTGCCTGTCAGTAGGAAGATAACAGGAACGGATCTAGCTGAACACTGTGAGCAGGACGCACTGTACTAAATGTAAATAGTCTAGCTGCCTGACCGTGGTACTAATAGGATCAAATAGAACACCTGTAATTTTCTTCAGGTAGCTTTATATACTGTAACCAGACAAGCCTGCCTGTCAGTAGGAAGATAACAGGAACGGATCTAGCTGTACACTGTGAGCAGGACGCACTGTACTAAATGTAAATAGTCTAGCTGCCTGACCGTGGTACTAATAGGATCAAATAGAACACCTGTAATTTTCTTCAGGTAGCTTTATATACTGTAACCAGACAAGCCTGCCTGTCAGTAGGAAGATAACAGGAACGGATCTAGCTGAACACTGTGAGCAGGACGCACTGTACTAAATGTAAATAGTCTAGCTGCCTGACCGTGGTACTAATAGGATCAAATAGAACACCTGTAATTTTCTTCAGGTAGCTTTATATACTGTAACCAGACAAGCCTGCCTGTCAGTAGGAATTTAACAGGAACGGATCTAGCTGAACACTGTGAGCAGGACGCACTGCACTAAATGTAAATAGTCTAGAAGATAACAGGAACGGATCTAGCTGAACACTGTGAGCAGGACGCACTGACTGCACTAAATGTAAATAGCAGGAACGGATCTAGCTGAACACTGTGAGCAGGACGCACTGCATTAAATGTAAATAGTCTAGATAGAAGATAACAGGAACGGATCTAGCTAAACTGAATACAGTGTATATATATATATGCAACACCTGGGATGCATATATATACACAATACACTGTAAGTGCAGCTAACTGACTGACTGTTCTGCCTAATCTATCTAACTCAAATCAAATGACACTGTCTCTCTCTCTCTCTATCTCTCAGCACACCGGAACACACACTACACAGGGCCGCCGTGCAGGCGGCCTTATATAGTGTGGGGTGTGTACTAAATCCCCTGAGCCATAATTGGCCAAAGCCACCCTGGCTTTGGCCAATTACAGCTCTCTCTACTGACGGCGCTGTGATTGGCCAAGCATGCGGGTCATAGTGCATGCTTGGCCAATCATCAGCCAGCAATGCACTGCGATGCCGCAGTGAATTATGGGCCGTGACGCGCCACACGAATTTAGCGCGAACGGCCCATAACGTTCGCAATTCGGCGAACGATCGAACAGCCGATGTTCGAGTCGAACATGGGTTCGACTCGAACACGAAGCTCATCCCTAGTTGTGATGAGTATGTTGTGATAATTCTAGTTGTTTCGTCTTTACTGGGTTGTTTTTGTGCATTAAGTAGGTCACGACGAGGTTGATTAAGGGCTCGTTTGTACGCTTTTTTTAAACAGGTGTTTGAATATCCTCTTTCGAGGAGTCTCTTTTTTTAAATATTGGCTTCGGTTTTGAATCCAGCATCATCGGAACAATTATGGCGTGCTCTTAAGTACTGGCTATATGGTATGGAAGCCAGGAACGGGCCTGGGGTGGAAACTGAAGCAAGGAATTGCCTGCTGTGGGCTTGCGGTATAGTTCACTGGAAAGATTGCCATTTGATGATCTTTTAATCGAAAGTTGAAAGTTGCCTCTCTAGGGTGACTGATCCTAATGAACTCCCGAAGTTGTTTTGATATTGCATTATAGTGAAATGCAGTGTCAACAAGTGTATAAAAATCATGAGTAAATTTGTCCAGTAGTGATTTGGAAATAGGACGATACCATTGGAGGTTTTGTAATATGTCCATAAACATCTCGGTGTATTGTGCACTGTCCATAACCACGACGTTGCCACCCTTATCGGAGGGTTTGATGACAACGTCGTGGTTACAAGACAGCGCCTCCAATGCCAATCGCTCATCACGGCTGAGATTGGGATGTGGGTGTGAAAAACTTTTCATCTTGTTGATATCAGTCGATACCAATTTGAGAAAAGCTGCAGCGTTGGGGTTGGAGCTGGGCGAGGGGTATAGAGTGGATTTGTTTTTAAGTGAAGTTTCAGAAGTATGTGCATACGTGTGTGAAGTAGATGTAACATCTGTATTCACAATAGGGTCATGAGTGTCTTCCTGGGTCAAAGGATTTTCGGTTTCGTTCTCATCTAGCAAGGCAACAAGATTGTCTAGTGCTAGAATCTCTTGATTTGTAATCATGTTCCGTCATGGGTTTTTTTGCATATAGGCTTTTGAGTAAAACCTTGCGGATAAATAAATGTATATCTTTAATGGCTCCAAATCTGTCCAAGCGAGTGTCTGGGCAGAAAGTGAGGCCATGTCCTAGAACAGCCAACTCGTGTTCATTGAGTGAATGTGAAGACAAATTAACTACGTTTAGCGTGGTTGATGTTGGTTGGTCTTGTGAGCCTTGGATGACTGTGTTTTTGTTTGTTTTTGATGTGTCTGCATGCGGCCTCGCCTCTTTCCCCCTTTTTTGTTCCACTTATTTATGTACAGCAGGCTGGTTTTTGTCCACTTTCCATCTTATCCACAAGATGGCGCATGTTCCCGGATGCGGAGCGCGTGCGCGCACACAGACACCCTGCGGGTAAGCTCCACACATGCATGGCCATGGGGCAGCACTAGCTTGCGTGTCCCCTGGGCCTTTTGCATGTGGAGGAGCTCTTCGACATATCCCCATGCTGGCCTCTTGGCTCGCATCGAGACCGTATACCCGCCGGTGACGTTGAGACGCGTGACGTCATCACGCCCCTAGAGGCGAGGCTGCGCCGCGCGCTTCGGCGTCAGGGGGATGCCTTGATCTCCACACACAGCTGCTAGTCATGCAGCTGATCTCGTGGAGTGGACACTGATTGGCTAATGTCCAATCAGCTGTCCTATATGAGACGCAGACACTCCTTGGGCACCTGTCAGTTTTGAACTGCTGCCCGGAGGTCTGCGTCTCAGGAGATTCATGAACAACTACAAGGTAATTTAAAAATACTTTATATTGTCTTATACACTTGAACACTGAAAAACTTTACCCCAAATGTTTCTCTACTATGGCTGAATGACTGTTATGTCTTCCAGCCAAACATGGGCTTAATTATATGCCCTGTATACTCATGATATCACACTTCAAACACACAGATCTCTATCAGGCATCCCTTGTGAATGTGTTGCAGCGCCGTGCATTGCATCCCTGGCCGCCCATCTTGTGCTCCGTGGATCATCTAAGCCAGCCTGCTCCTATTTCCGCTGTTCAACCTCCGTTTTTGTTATTTCCTGTTTATTTTTATGAATCAGATTGATGTAAGTATGACTAGTTTTCTTAGACTGCCTGGAAACTCTTTTGTACTTTTTTCTATAATCACAAAATCGCATATATCACAAAACTGCAGTCGCATATAATTTATGACGATATTTTTTTACTATTTTACTATTTTTGAAATTTACATTACAGATAGAGATTTGAGCACCCAATTGTAAATCCCTTGATGAAGGAGTAATACATACCTATTTCCGAAACATGTCAGGTTACGTGCTGTATACTTCATCCGCTTGACCTTCCACTTATAGGCTGCGGGCTGTAGGCACAGGGGTGTCACATCTTCTGTATGCAATTGGATGTATATATAGTGTTTGTATTTGCACTCTGCATATTTGTACTTTCTATTGTTACCTTTTATATACAGATATTTTCTACATGTTCAATAAAGATGGCACTGTAGTGCACTTTTATACAAAATAATTTATGAGATTATACATTTATTCTTGGCCAGTACAAAAAATCCTTTAAGGGCGACCCTGATGCACTTATAGTGCATAGTTTTTCTTTCACTTAAATGTTAAGTGATCAGCTGTAATCAATGAGTGGCTTTAAAGTCCTGTGGAAAATAACATTCTCCGGTAAGCCCAAAGGCTAACGGTAATGCAGTGATATTTATAAAATTAAAAACACAAGCTAATACAACAGTCAGTGTCACGAGGGCCACGTACCTGATGTTAGACCGAAGTAGTGGGGAGGCCTCCCTTGCACCTTGGGCCCTTAAAGCCTCTGGAGATGGAGACAGAGACACCGAGTGGCAGGGGTGCCAAGGGTGCGGAGCACCGTGCAAGCCTTAGTCCGGAATCCGAGCCGAGGTCAAGTCCAGTTGGGCAACGAAGCATAAAAGGGTTAATCAGAAGAAGAATGATCGAGATCCAAGCCGGGGTCGGTTCCAATCCGGAAGCTGAGTACAAAAGGGGCAAAGATGTAGAATGGTTAAGGTACAAGTCCGAGGTCAAAGGCAAGCAGCAATCAAGAGCAGTAAAACAGGTTTCCAGGTCACAACAGGTTCAGACAAATCACACACTAGCACAGGAACAAGGGGGACTGAAGATAATCCAGCAATTTGGCAGTGTCTGGGCTGGGCTTTTATAGGGAAGTTTGAGGTCACTTCCTGAGTGCCTTCTGGGCATTTTCCTGCCTTTTTCCATCAGTTTCATGTCACTTCCTGTGCGCCTCCTGGGCATTTTCCTGCCCTTTTCCATGAAGTCTTCTGCGCAGGTGCGGGTTGGTGCCCTGAGACGTGTTTGGCGCATGCTCAGGAGCGGCCTCTGGATGCCTGTCCGGGATAAAGCTCACTGAAAGAACTGCCGGAGAAGATCTGGAGCGTGGATATGTGACTCGGGTTCCCAGGCCGTAACCCCTCCACTGTACCAGAAATTGGCGTCCACGGACCCTTCTATGGCAGTCCAGGATGGCCTCCACCTCGTACTCCTCAATCACTTTAATCATAGGGGGAGGCGGAAGATGGGGTTCGGGGCCACAGGCTTCAAGAGGGAGGCATGGAAGACGGGGTGGATCCGGTAAGTTGAGGGCAGTTTGAGTCTGTAGATAACAGGGTTGAATTGGGACAGGACAGGGAAGGGCCCAATAAACTTAGGGCCCAATTTCTTGGAGGGACAGACTAACTTTAAATGCCTGGTAGACAGCCAAACCTTGTCTCTCGGTTGAAGATCCAGGTCCCCCCGCGGCCTTTAATCATAGATGGTCTTATAATCCAGCTGTGCCTTGGCCAGTGTATCCTTTAGGAGCTCTAAGTTGTTGTGTAGAAACTTCACTCTGTTCCAGACAGCCGGGACCGAAGCAGAAGCGAGTAGGACAGGGGAAAAAGAAGGGTAGTACCCCAGGTTGGCGTAGAACAGTGATTGCTTAGTGGTAGAATGTATTGCGTTGTTGTATGTGAATTCTGTGCAAGAAAGTAGGGACACCCAATTGTCTTGGACAAAGGTGGAGAAGCAACAAAGGTACTGTTCAAGAGTTTGGTTTGTGCATTTTTGCTTGTCTATTGGTCTGATGGTGATAGGCCGAAGAGTAGTGGTTCTCGATGTCTAGAGCAAGGCAGAGCTCCTTCAAGAATTTAGAGGTGAATTGGACCCCACAATTCGATACAATGTTGCTGGGGACCCCATGGAGGCGTATGATCTCCTTGATAAAAGCCTGAGCTGTTTCTAGGGCGGAAGGAGTGCCAATCATAGGAATAAAATGAGCCATTTTTGTAAGGCGGTCCACAACAACATATATGGATGTAAACCCATCAGAGGGTGGTAGCTCCACTATGTAATCCATGCTGATATGTGTCCAGGGTCTGGAGGGAACAGGCAGGGGGTATAGGAGACCCCATCATTTATTCTTTTCCGTTTTGCTGTGATTGCATACCAGGCACGAATTGACGTAAGTGTGGTACTCTGCCTTGAGGGTAGGCCACCAAAAGGTTCGCAAAAGCAGATCGGTGGTATTGGTCACTTCAAAATGCCCTGCTAACTTGTTGTCATGGCAGAGTTTGAGCACAGGAACTCTCAGTTGAAGGAGCACAAACACAGCATGGTTATTGTAACGACACCCCAAGTATGAAAGGGGTTAAAGTCGTTTAAGACATTCCATTTCCGAACACAAAGGCAGCTACCAAACACTTCAATCAGCCGAACCCATACAAATAATTCTCCCCCAAATACGAGACAAGGCTCTGTCTTAAGGTTCAAGCAGGAATGAATCTTTATCCAAACACATGTTATACAGATCCCACTTCAAAACACCTCCCCCCCACCCTTGGAAAACAGGGCGAGTTAAACTGTCCAATGACAATGGAGACACAGGTCAGGTGTGCTTAACTTCTCATCAGTAAACAGTCTTAACAGGGGGGCTGCTGGAGGAATCCCCCCTCCCTATTTCATCACAGCAAGACCATAATAGTTGAGGCAGACAGCTACAATAGACAATAGAATACAGTCACACCCCAACCATCACGTCAAAGACTCCACAACAGGATGAGACAGCACACATTATAAATACATATATACAGCATTGAGTCTGACTAGCACAGATCATAGTGGGGTTCTCATTCACCCTGTGCCCCTATTAGTGACTCCCGTCACATGGCTCCCTCCTTGTGGAACACTCCGGCAGACCTGGCTTGATCCTTCTCGGGTCAACTTGGGGATGTCCGGAACTAGGAGGCCGGAGTGATGTCTGTTTGCCGGGACAACACATCAGCATTGCCATTTTGCTTACTGGGTCGGTAGCTGATGGTGAAATTGTAAGGTTGCAGGGCTAAGTAAGCTCCACCGCAGCAACCTGCCATTGTCTCCTGAGACCCGGTTAAGCCAGACCAATGGGTTGTGGTCAGTGACTATTGAAAATTCCTGTCCGTACAAATAAGGGTTCAACTTTTTAAGGACCCAGACCAGGGCCAAACACTCCTTCTCCACTGCTGCATAGCTCACTTTCCGGGGTAATAGCTTTCTGCTCAGGTATGCGACAGGGTGTTCTCTTCCATCCTCCCCGGTTTGGCTCAGCACAGCACAGCCCCCAGTCCAAACATGGAAGCGTCTGTGTGGACAAGGAAACGTTTGTTAGGTACTGGGGCAGCCAAGACAGGGGCATTTACAAGTGCTTGCTTGAGGGCTAGAAATGCGGCTTCACTACATCAGATCATGACCACTATGGGACTCAAAACATTTCAAACGTTAAAAGACGAATTCTCACTTCCCAATCATCTCCTTTTTAGGTACTTACAACTCCGCCATGCTATACAAACTCAGTTTGCTGGCTCCAACCCATCCCTGACAGTCCCCTCCATAGTTGACACGGTCACAGGTACTGAACCAGCCAAACTAATCTCCACTCTTTACTCCGCCATCCGCCTTCCCAACTCCATAGCCTTGGCCTATAATGCTAAGACTAGATGGGAGGAGGACGTTGGAGTGATTGAGGATGAGGATTGGGATGATTTTGGAAGATGTGAAAAAAGTTTCCCCTAAACTGTCGGACAGCCTGACACAGTTGTATATTATACATAGGACATATCTGACTCCTCAGAGGATAGCGCGTTTCAAACCCATGTCTAATCCAGGCTGCCGCCTATGCGACCACACCCCAGGCTCTTTCTATCACCTTATATGGTCCTGCCCAACTATCCAAGCTTACTGGATACAAGTGATACGCTTTCTGCACGATCAGATGGGCTCTCCTGCTACCCTTGACCCAAAGATGTGCTTACCTACCTAACTTAGATGCTGACAAACCCCTCCGTACCTTTCTACATGAAACGCTATTCTTAGCGAGAAAAATGATAGCCCGTAATTGGATGCAGGCCCTACCCCCTACAATCCAGTGTTGGAAAAAAGAAATCAATGACACTCTCCCCTCTAAGAAGCTGATTTATGTTCACAGAGGATGTCCGCTTAAATACGAGCAAGTCTGGAACAGATGGTTGGAAGATGGTGAAACATGTACTTGAAATGATGATATGCTCACCTCTCGTCTTCTCTCCTCTCCCTCTTTTTCCCTCTTCTTCCTTATTGTGTACTGGTTTCATGCCCGGTGGATAATTCACCCGATATCATGCAGATAACTAAATGTGCTCATGTATGTATAACTGTTCTAGCCATGTTGGCTTACATTATATATTTTTTCTTATGTACCAAGTATATATTTTCTTAATAAAGTTGGTTTTCCAATTAAAAAAAAAAAAGAAATGCGGCTTCACAAGCTGGAGACCACAGGACCTGCCTAGGTAAATTCTTTTTCGTCAGGTCAGTCAGGGGCTTGGCGATAGCACTATAATCAGGGACAAAATGCTGGTAGTACCCTGCAGTCCCCAAGAAGGCTAATACCTGGGTCTTAGTACGGGGTGTGGACCAGTTAGCTACTGCCTCTACCTTGGCTGGCTCTGGTCTCTGGTTCCCACACCCTACTCGGTGTCCCAGGCACTGCACCTCTGCCATACCTAGATGGCACTTGTCTGGTTTCAAGGTCAGGCCTGCGGCCCAAATCTTGTCCAGAACCACCCTTACATGAACTAGGTGCTCCTCCCAAGACCCACTGTAGATTGCAATGTCATCCAGGTATCCACATGCAAAATCCTGAAAGCCATCAAGGAGCCTATCCACCATACGTTGGCATGACCTTAGACTGGTACAGGCCAAATGGGGTAACAAATGCCGACTTGGGGATAGCATCCTCGGCCAGGGGAATATGCCGATAGCCCTTACACAGGTCTATTGTAGTTAAATAACGTCCCCTGGCTATACGATCTACCAGTTCGTCTACCCTGGGCATCGGGTAGGCATCAGTGGTGGTCTTCTCATTGAGTCGCCTGTAGTCCACGCAGAACCGGGTAGTTCCATCTTTCTTAGGCACTAGGACTACAGGCGAGGCCCAAGGGCTGTCAGAGGGCTCAATGACTCCTAACTGATTCATCTCCTGTATCTATTTCCGCATTCCTTCTCGGACTGCTTCAAGGACACAGTAGGGGGGCTGTCGAAGGGCTGCTTGTCCAGGGGTCTCTACCTTATGCATAGCCAGGGTCGTGTAGCCCGGTTTTTGGGAGAAAGTCGCCTGTTTCTCCCACAGAAGCCGCTTAGCCTGTTCCTTCTTTGTGGGGCTTAACTGGTCCCCTAGCTGTACGAGGCTAATTAGGTCAGTCTGGGGGTCTCTCTCTAGTAAGTCAGGGAGGGGTAAACTTTCGGAGTCGTCCACAGCAGGGGCACATACTGCAGCAACATCCTCCTGCTGTTCCTGGTACTTCTTCAGCATGTTCACATGAAAGGTTCGCTGGATTCTTTCATCTGCACAGCTGGCAATAACATAGGTAGTATCACATACCTGGGCTACTACTTTATATGGGCCCTGCCAAGATGCCTGCATCTTGTCGGTCTTCACAGGCTTGAGCACTAAGACCTTCTGCCCAACCTGGAAGATACGCTGTCGGGCCCCCCGATCATACCATCTCTTCTGTCTCCCCTGGGCCGCCTGGAGATTCTCCCTTACCATCAGAGACAGTTGCGCCATGCGGTCCCTGAGTTCCAGAACATAGGGCACTATGGGGGTCCCCTCCCGCTCTGTCTCTCCCTCCCAGTGTCCTCTAATGAGATCGAGGGGTCCGCGGACCCTTCTCCCATAGAGTAACTCGAAGGGAGAGAACCCAGTAGATTGCTGGGGTACCTCTCTGTACGCAAATAACAGGTGAGGCAGGAATTTCTCCCAGTCTCTGCAAGCGTCCAAAAAGGTCCTTAGCATTTGCTTGAGGGTCCCGTTAAAGCGCTCGCAGAGACCATTAGTCTGGGGGTGGTAAGGTGAGCTCAGCAAGGGCTTAATATTGCACACCTTCCACAACTGCTGGGTGAGCACAGTGGTAAACTGGGTTCTCTGGTCAGAGAGAATCTCCTTAGGGAACCCCACTTTAGTAAATATTTTAACCAGGGCATCCCTAGCATTTAGCCAAGGCAGCTATACCTGGCAGGTAAATTTAAGAGCAACCCTGTCTAAACATCAGGGTGCTACATGTAGAAGGTTAATGACACAATGACAATCCCTCCAGCATAAGGGAGTCAAGTTGGATGCATTTTGTGCAAGTACAGAGACGTCATATACCACCTATGTAGAATCTTCTGCGCATTGTCCCAATGGTTCACACATGCTGAGACTTTGCCACTGAGTTTTATCACTAATTGCCACTGTTATAAAGAGAAAACCTGCTGCAATTCTTGTTCCCACGTTAGCATAACTGATAGTTTATTATTCAGGGGGTGATGATTGCAGTATCGAGAACATAAGGATATATCTTTAGTTGAGGGTTCGCTTATTAGAAAATTCCACAGCGGCAGAGGTATTTCTATGGGACAGGCTTGTAAGGAGGGTATATAGTGTTTTATTTGGTGCAGTTTTTAAGCGTCAAGGACATCACATCCGGTTCCCTTAAAGCACTCAGAGAGAAGTGTATCACTTTTGTTTTCCATTGGTAAATTGATAGCCCTAGTATTAAGTATTCGCAGGCTGCTATCGGGACTTTTAGACAAAAGGATTGTATATCAGAAAATGTTTGTCTCGTTAAAGAGGACCATGTGGTAATTGTATCTTGTATGGTCGGATATAGGGGAGTCAGTGGTTTGTGATGCAAGCTATCTGCCACTGCTAAGGCAGGAAGATCATGTCCTGGATAAGGATGAGCTTCGAGTTCGAGTTGAACTCATGTTCGACTCCAACATCGGCTGTTCGCCAGTTCGCCGAACAGTGAACAATTTGGGGTGTTCGCAGCAAATTCGAAAGCCGCGGAACACCCTTTAAAAGTCTATGGGAGAAATCAAAAGTGCTACCCTGTTTCCCCGAAAATAAGACCTAGCGTGATTGTCAGTGATGGCTGCAATATAAGCCTTACCCCCCAAATAAGCCCTAGTTAAAGTCCTTGTAGGTCTTATTTTCAGGGTAGGGCTTATTTTCGGGGAAACAGGGTAGGGCTTATTTGGGGGGTAGGGCTTATATTGCAGCCATCACCGACAATCATGCTAGGTCTTATGGGTAATTTTAAAGGCTTATATGCATGGTATTGTCATAAAAAGTGTTTGGGGACCTGGGTCCTGCCCCAGGGGACATGGATCAATGCAAAAAAAAGTTTTAAAAACGCCCGTTTTTTCAGGAGCAGTGATTTTAGTAATGCTTAAAGTGAAACAATGAAAGTGTAATATTCCTTTAAATTTCGTACCTGGGGGGTGTCTATAGTATGCCTGTAAAGGGGCGCATGTTTCCCGTGTTTAGAACAGTCTGACAGCAAAATGATATTTCAAAGGAAAAAAAGTCATTTAAAACTACTTGCGGCTATTAATGAATTTTCGGTCCGACAATACACATAAAAGTTAATTGATAAAAACGGCATGGGATTTCCCCACAGGGGAACCCCGAACCAAAATTTAAAAAAAAAATGGCGTGGGGGGGTCCCCCTCAAAATCTATACCAGACCCTTAGGGTCTGGTATGGATTTTAAGGGGAACTCCGCCCCCCTCTGAGGTCACGGGGAATGCCACAGGGAAGTCCCCGTCAAGTCCCCGTGAGTCAGAGGGGGTGGGTCACTGGGTGGCCCCGCCCTCCGTTATTTAAGAAGTGTCAGAAGAGGAGAAGCGTCACACAGCGGGAGCCTCCCATCATGGATGCGGAGCGGCCTGAGAACAAAGAAGGGAAGAAGACGCCACAGAGGAAGATGCTGGACGAGAACACCGGAGCAAGAAGCAGAGGATCGGAGGAAGAACCAGAGGAATTGTCAAAAACTGTCTCTTGTCATTTTTAACATTTTTGACAGTTTTTTGTGAAATGGTAAGGGTACTTTTGTACCCCCTTACCATTTCACATGGGGGGGCTGGGATCTGGGGGTCCCCTTGTTAAAGGGGGCTTCCAGATTCCGATAAGCCCCCCATTCGCAGACCCCCACAACCACCGGGCAAGGGTTGTGGGGATGAGGCCCTTGTCCCCATCAACATGGGGACAAGATGCTTTGGGGGGGACCCCAAAGCACAATCCCAATGTTGAGGGCATGTGGCCTGGTACGGTTCAGGAGGGGGGGCACTCTCTCGTCCCCCCTCTTTTCCTGCGGCCTGCCAGGTTGCGTGCTCAGATAAGGGTCTGGTATGGATTTTTGGGGGGAACCCCACACCATTTTTTTTTAAAATGTTGGCGTGGGGTTCCCCTTAAAATCCATACCAGACCCTTGTCTGGTATGGATTTTGAGGGGGACCCCAACGCCATTTTAAAAAAAAAATTTGGTTCGAGTTCACCTGTGGGGAAATCCCATGCCATTTTTATCAATAAACTTTTATGTGTATTGTCGGACCGGCAATTCATTAATAGCTGTGAGTAGTTTTAAATGACTTTTTTTCCTTTGAAATGTCATTTTCAGACTGTTCTAAACACGTGAAACATGCGCCCCTTTACAGGCATACTATAGACACCCCCCAGATACGAAATTTGAAAGAATATTACACTTTTATTGTTTCACTTTAAGCATTATTAAAATCACTGCTCCCGAAAAAACGTCCGTTTTTAAAACTTTTTTTTTGCATTGATCCATGTCCCCTGGGGCAGGACCCGGGTCCCCAAACCCTTTTAAGGACAATACCATGCAAATTAGCCTTTAAAATGAGCACTTTTGATTTAGAACGTTTGAGTCCCATAGACTTCAATGGGACTCCTGGCGAGAGAACCAGTGTTGCATCTGGTCCAGCAATGCAGCTTTGTAATAAGCTTGGGCATTGGGGAGACCATCACCTCCTAGGTGTTTAGGTTTACACAGGTTTGATAGGGCAATTCTAAGTTTTCTCCCCGCCCAGATGAAATTTCTCAGACTTGTTCATTTTGAGAAGAATTTCTGAGGTATAGGTAGTCAATTTAGGCAGTACTTGCATTTGGTATGCGGCGATACGCCAAATCCAAGTCAAATGGAACTTGACAAAATTTGAGTCAGTTCTTCCAGTGATGCTAGGAGGGGGGGGGACTGCTTGAGTACAGACTGGAAGAAAATGGGGTTAATTGAATAACGAGGTATGTAATAGAGGGGGAATCCCAAGTGCACAAGGATACCTTTTTGATCTGAGCAATTTAATCCTAATTTTAATACATTTTAATTCTGGAGTCAAGATAATGAGTCAAGATAATGTTGTCAGCAAAAAGTCCCAGTTTATGATCCCTGGGGCCCACCTTGATACCCTGGATGGTTTTATTGGATCTAATGTATTCCGCTAATGGTTCGATGGCAAGTGAGAAGATAATTGGGGATAACGGGCATCCTTGACGGGTCCCATTCGTTAGCTGAAATGGGTCAGAGAATAAGCCAGAAGTGTAAACCTGGGCTGTGGGTTTAGAATAAAGTGACATTATGGCTAAGTGGATAAAGCCAGATAATCCAAATTTAGACAGGGCTTTAGACAAGTACCCCCAATGCACCTTGTCAAAAGCCTTTTCTGCATCTAAGGCCAGGAAAACCCTAGGGTTAGAGGTAAGTTCTACATATCACAACAGGTTTATCATCCTTCTAGTACTGTCCGGGGGCCTGCCTGCCCTTTACAAAGCCCACCTGATCCAAACCTATAAAATATGGGGTAACCTCCAACAATCTATTGGTTAAGATCTGAATTTAGTAAGGAGATAGGTCTGAAGTTTTGGGGAAAGGAGGGATCTTTTCCAGGTTTTAGTATGTAAACTATGACAGCTTGGAACATTTAGTTGGAAATGAACCTGATTTTGCTGCTATGTTGTACAAGTTTCAGGGTTAGGAGAGTATCAAATGCCTTATAATACTCGGCTGAAAAGTGTTAGCTATATCTATTGGATTGCGGAAACTGGCATTAGTATGGTGGTGTCTAAGGATCGTAAGATTAGAACCAGCTTGCTGTTTTTTCATTTGGGAAGCCAAAAGTTTCCCTGCCCTGATGTCTAGGCAATAAAATAAAAATTTCAGTCATTTAAAGTAGGTATCACAGTCTGCCCTGGTTGGATAGGGGCGTATGCGCGGCATGGAACGGGATGGCAGCCTAATCTTTTAGCTCCGTCTAGCACAGCTTGCTAAATTGGGCCATACACTTCACTCCAACATGGATCATTTACACCCCTCAAGACATACAAGCATGGTGTATGTCTTCTGCAAAGAAAAAGCACTCCTAAGTTCTCCTAAAAAAAAAATTGCTGACATGCTACCTGCTGAGGACAAAGGAGAAGTACAGCTTGGCACAAGATGGCGCCGGCAACCCCTCTGCCTCCCCTAAGAGAACTTCAGCAACTCTACAGCAGATCCCTACTTCTGTGGCATCTTCTAACAGTGACTACAGTACACCACTCACCAAATCTGATCTGGTAAGCAGCTTGGAGGCCATGTACACAAAACTGGCTTCTAAATTCCAGTCAGAATTACACTAAGTAGCAAATACTCTTACACAGGAGTTGTCTGCCCTGGGCATCAGAATTGACAAGTTGGAAACTAAACATGATGAGGTAAGTAGGGAACATGAGGCTTTGGGAGCTGCTTTCACCCAGCTTCAATCAAAAGTTGAGGACCTTGATAACAGAAATAGGAGGAACAACTTTAGGCTTAGAGGGATTCCAGAATCTTACACAAATTTAATACCCACGGCAAATTGCCTGTTTAAATCTCTACTACCTGAGCGTGAAGAATCTGCATGGGCTAGCACAAAGGGATTTTAATAAAAATAACGAGACATAGAAACAGTTTATAATTTTCACAATATTTATTTATCTTGGAATTTTTAATAAATGGCCACGGTATTATCCAAGGGGTAACTTGATAATAACTTAAATTTAAATGAAATATGAGCCAACCTGGCTAAAAATTTGTTAAACAAAATTACACTGTGTGCATCCAGACAATGCTGGACGACTACTCCCCGCCGGCTGAAGCCAGAAGAGAAGCTACTGGCTGAGGCCCCCCAACACCGTGGCTGTTTCAATCAAATTTTGTAGGCACATATTAAATATGTCTAGGCCAATTGCGGATAAATGCACCAAATCATCACGAAACAAACCCGGAACAAAAACCTTCTAATTCAGCGCGGCAAAATGATAATTCACCAGGCGAAAACAGAAAGTTATAATTAGTGGTCCTATTGAGACGTCTCCTATTCCTATCCACATAGAATAAGCTACCAGAGGGAGACCAGATAGGCCTAGGAATCATCTCAGAGAATGCTAAAACAGCAGATGGAAACAGAATCCTGATAGGATAAAGGTCCCTTTTTATTGCACAGAGCAGCTCCCACGTTTTGACCTTCCCTAGATCGTTGGCCCTGACGTGGATGACTAAAACTTGAGGAGAGGGCCACATGCTAGCCAAATAAATCAAATGGTCTCTCAGATTCCACCACCTTAAAACCCTAATGCCCGACCAAAAAACTGAGAATTTATTAGCGTCCAGACCTAGATTGGAGGAGTAGGTCCTAGTTCTGGCATGTTTAGCAGCCCAGAAAATATAAGAATGACCCACTATCCAGATATTGGGTTTGGAAGAATCTGAAAAAGAGAAATCACAAAGTTAGTAGATCTGGGCAGACATATATCTTGTACCTATATGGAAAAGGAACCCCCCCCCCCACAAGGAACTGGGACTTTAACGGCAACAATTATACAAAAATAAAAATTTTATTAAATATACATATATACAAAAGTGTCAAACCACTAAAAAATTATTAGATGACAAGAACGATGCATTCCCATGAGGTCCAGACAGCCCGATGCGTTTCAGGACACAAACGTCCCTTCATCAGGGGAAAAAAGTCAGGAAGGAATCACACTGTGTAGAGGTCAAATACATAAATGAAAAACAATAATTACAAAAAATTATTTGCATGTTAGGACATACAGCATGAAAATAACAAACAGGCATACCCTGAATAGTCATCGTGTAGTTACACTGCTGGACTGTGGGCAAAAAACAGGATTGCAGACATGCACTAAGGATGTCACAAGGACACAGATATACCGAGTGGGCCACCAAGCATCCGCACAAATCCCACACTGAGGCAGCAAAGGGTGGCGCATAAGTGAAGGTAAATCCCGGAATTTCTTAGAAAACGCTTCAACGTGCACACTCTGACAAACAATAAAAAATAAAAATAAAAAATATAAAAAGACAGTGCTTCTGTATGTATAGACATTATACCAGACTGTACCCTGTCCGTCAAGAACTTAATCCCCTCAATTACGCATCGTACCTTGATGAGATCCGCAGTAGGAGTAGGGCAGAGGAGCCACGGTAGTCACAAGCAAAAAGGTGTATATCAATGCTCCAAGTTTGGGTGTGAGTTTATGAGGATATATAAGGAGAAATATATCTCATAGTAACCAAACATTTTAAATGCAGATCATGTCAGAGGGATTCATCCTCTATAGACATAGGATCTGCCAAAAGTAAAAAGAGAGAATATCAAATCAGGAGCTTAGTGGAGCAAACATACCTTGAAGAGTATTGTTGGACATAAAGTAGTAGCTCACTCCATGCGGACCTCGGAGCGTCAGATACATGCACCCGCCATCATAGCAGTGACAGGGCATGTACAGCTGACACCAGCCTTATAAAGGCAGGCAACAGCTGGAAGGGGCGGTGTTCAGTATGAGGACACCACCGTGCACCGTGTAACCATGGCAACGGGTGTAACACCACCCAGTTAGAAGGGCAGCGTATGGCGTGAAGGCATCAATGCGCACCACGTCACCATGGCAATGGGCGTGACACCGCCCCGCCAACAACTTAGCCTCAGTGTTCTAACAGCGCAAGCATGTGAACAAAACTGCCGAAAGAGAGTGCACAGCGGTTGCTTTGACAACCGGTAAACAAAAGGAGCCATACAAAATAAAGAAGCAAACAACGAAACAGAGGCCATGCAATACGCATGCCAAAAAACATACGGACAGTGCAGAGGGCCCATCCTAACATCTAGGGGTCAGGAATGCACCCAGATTGCCACCATGGGGACCCTGGGCGATACCTGCAGGGTGCCCTCCACAGAGCCATTCCAAGGGGACCGCCCTGTGAAAACGGCGTCCTGCAAGCACCACCCACCGGCGCGATAAGTGGCCCATGGCAGTAGGCAAAGCTCCGGGCACTGAAGAGGCCAAAGATGCAAGGCCGCAAGCCAGGCCGCAAAAACAAGGGCCCCCCACCCAAGTAGCGCAGGGGGCCCACGTGCGCCGGGTGGGATGAATGAAGACCTAAAAAAACAAATTATACATATGTGCAAACATAACCCCTCAAGTGTTGACTGACAGCTTTAAAGTGCAAGTGCTAATTAAACCACAACAAATGACTAGTGTGATATGAAAATATCTAACCCCTGGGGATAAACCTCCAGAGGTGACAGGCAACTAATCACAAAAATTGGTGATTAAGCCCAAAAAGAGTGTGCTCTAAGTGAATTGATTGGAATCACCCTGTTGGGCCGTCCCGCTAGGTGAGTGCTGCAAACTTGCCTGTGTAAAAAGTGTATTAATGTGTCCTTATATATGCTTCATTGAGTAACTTCAAAAAATATATATCCCTTTATGCGTGCTAATAAACCAAAATATTCTCAACCTAAGGACAAATATTGGGGTACTGTGCATATATAATATCTTAACCTCACTCTTAGGTTCAAAAGTGCATAACAAATTAAAACATTATGTCAAAATATAAAAATTACAGTGAAAAAAATAAGTTCATCAAGAAAGTAAATTTCATGTACAGATCAATCCTATCTGTACATGAGCTCAGACAATGTCCTATGATGAAATGCGTAAGGCAGAGCCTAGTATGCACCCACTTCACTTCCGGTTTGTGGCGTTCGGACCGGTGGAACGCACGCTGAACAGGGATTTTCTTGTTTGTATCATTGCAACGCTAATCGGCAACTGTCTTTGTTGCATGTGTTTTTAAACTTTGGTTTTTAAATAAAAAACTTTTTTAGAAACTCTTACGGAACTTCACTATGGGTGTCCATCTCTTTCATTCAAACGAGGATACCACACGATCTTGAGACGCTATAGAGAAGATGACCATCCAGGAGCTGGCTGTTATATACATCGCCACTTACCCGTAGCAGGAGTATAAGATCTGTATATCCAAGGGTCTGCCATAGGAAGGAGGAAGACAGTCCCAGTTCCAGCCTAACCTCCACTTTATGCGATTTACCCCTGCAGGGGTACAAGGATCTGGTGAGAGGGGGAACTGAAGGGCAGCACAAACGTCACTTTAATCTGTCTGCACAGGATTTGATATTTCTGCACTAGTCACATTGCATTGGTTGCACTTATTATTAATATTACAGACTGGACTTAATCATCAGTTTTTTGGATCGATCTGTACATGAAATTTACCTACTTGATGAACTTATTTTTTTCACTTTGATTTTTATATTTTGACATAATGTTTTCAATTTATTATGCACTTTTGAACATAAGAGTGAGGTTAAGGTATTATATATGCACAGTACCCCAATATTTGTCCTTAGGTTGGGAATATTTTGGTTTATTAGTACGCATGAAGGGATATATATTTTTTAAGTTACTCCGTGAAGCATACAGTATATAGAACTGACAAAGGTACTGTTTGCGCTGCAGAATCCCAGCTGCCTCCTAGAGCAGGTGATGAGGTGCTGCGGAGCACTCATAATGGAAGCACAGTGGATTGGGACAGTTGGGCCAAACAATTGCTAGCCATGCTGGACAGGGCTATGTTGAGCGACAGGGTTGTGGATACAACAACTGTTATGCCAGACAGGGGGATCGCACAGCAGCCAGTGGTTGAGGGCACGTTGGTCCCTGCAAAAATTGTTTCCCTCGAGTCAGAAATGACCAGATCAGGGCGCATGCATGGCAGATGCGTTGTCAACAGCCCAGCCGCTGAATGTCAAGTGTCAAGGTGACAATGTAAGGAATGTTGACTTGCAGAGGCTTATTGTTGAGTTGAAGGGGATGAGTGGGAGGCCCCTTAAAATGTCTCGGCCTCTCAAGCTGCAGTGAATGAGCCCCTCCAAGTCTCTGATAAGAGAAAGGTCCCTAAAAAAGTTTTGCATTTCGATGTGGAGTGCATTGAAATGACAAGTATGCTAGTGGAGCTGCTTGAACTGGTGAAAGCACATTCCTTGTATACCTGGGTGCCTCCATTACAGTCGGATGTGGTGGTGCTGCATGATACCAAAGGGTGGAGCCAGGTAATGCAAGCTTTGCTGGGTAACATTAATCACCAGTGGAACTGGTTGGTACAGTGCTTTTTAATAGTCTGGCAAGTGATTTCACAGTTCCCTATAGTTACATAGTAGGTGAGGTTGAAAAAAGACCATCAAGTCCATCAAGTGCAACCTATGTGTGATTATGTGTCAGTATTACATTGTATATCCCTGTATGTTGTCATTCAGGTGCTTATCTAATAGTTTCTTCAAGCTATCGATGCTGCCTGCTGAGACCACCGCATGTGGAAGGGAATTCCACATCCTTTTTTTTAAAAAATTCTTTTTATTGAAGTTTTTTATTTATACAATAACCTCTAGGCTGCCAACATGGCAGAGCCCAGATTTGGCCTCGCAGGGCCCAACAATGAGTCTTACCCCCTAATTCCTCCGCCCTCCCCCTGAAAACCCCATCCCCCCTCCCTCACTGTCACAGCCCAATTCCAATGCAGAGTAGCTAGCGTATATTGAATAACTTCTGTAGTATGAAGTTGTTACACCGCCGGGTCAGAGTGGTTTATTACATTATAGTTCCACAATCCCTCGTTCTTCAATCAATCCTCCTGATTGTGAGTTAATTAGCGTTACCTCATCTTGATAAGTTACCTTCTACCTGCCATTGTTAACAGTATTTTTGTATGATTACCCTAATGTATTTTCATCTCCATACCATGCCTGCCATACCTTGTCAAATTTATTTTTACATCCTCTAGCTTGATACGTAAATTTATAATAAGGCATCATATTATTTACCAACTTTTTCCAAAATGCAACATCTGGCGCTTGTGGGTCCTTCCATTTTAGTAGGATGGCCTTTTGGGCGTAGAAAAGCAGAATATTGAGCAGTGTTCTTAAGGCTCTAGCTTGTACCACCTCCTGTACCAAACCCAGCAGGCACACCTTAATACTTAATTGAATAGGTATTGTGAGGAGGCCCGAGATACATGAAAGGACCTCCTCCCAATATCTCTTTATTTGTGGACAGTCCCAGAAAATGTGGCTGGCATCCGCCGGGGAAAAGGTGCATCTCCAGCACTCCGCTGATGTCAGCCCAAAAATTTTTCCCAATCTTGCTGGAGTGTAATAACTCCTGTGAAGGAATTTAAATTGAATCAGCCTATCTCTGGCTGATACCAGATGCTTAAATGGTTGATCCCATACCTCCTCCCAGTCCTCCCCTTGTAGCTCCGGAACTTCCAATTCCCATTTACTTCTGGTCTTTGCGATAGCTTTTGGTGTAATTTTGAAAAATTCTTTGTATGATTTAGAGAGGGGTTTGTCCAGAGTAGGGATGAGCCGAACACCCCCCTGTTCGGTTCGCACCAGAACATGCGAACAGGAAAAAAATTTGTTCGAACACGCGAACACCGTTAAAGTCTATGGGACACGAACATGAATAATCAAAAGTGCTAATTTTAAAGGCTAATATGCAAGTTATTGTCAATAAAAGTGTTTGGGGACCTGGGTCCTGCCCCAGGAGACATGAATCAATGCAAAAAAAAGTTTTAAAAACGGCCGTTTTTTCAGGAGCAGTGATTTTAATAATGCTTAAAGTCAAACAATAAAAGTGTAATATCCCTTTAAATTTCATACCTGGGGGGTGTCTATAGTATGCCTGTAAAGGGGCGCATGTTTCCCGTGTTTAGAACAGTCTGACAGCAAAATGACATTTTGAAGGAAAAAACTCATTTAAAACTACCCGCGGCTATTGCATTGCCGACAATACACATAGAAGTTCATTGATAAAAACGGCATGGGAATTCCCCACAGGGCAACCCCGAACCAAAATTAAAAAAAAAAAAATGATGTGGGAGTCCCCCTAAATTCCATACAAGGCCCTTCAGGTCTGGTATGGATATTAAGGGGAACCCCAGCCAAAATTTTAAAAAAAAATTGACGTGGGGTTCCCCCTAAATTCCATACCAGACCCTTCAGGTCTGGTATGGATTTTAAGGGGAACCCCGCGCCAAAAAAAAAAAAAAAAAACGGCGTGGGGTCCCCCTAAAAATCCATACCAGACCCTTATCCGAGCACGCAACCTGGCAGGCCGCAGGAAAAGAGGGGGGGACGAGAGTGCGCCCCCCCCCCTCCTGAACCGTACCAGGCCACATGCCCTCAACATTGGGAGGGTGCTTTGGGGTAGCCCCCCAAAACACCTTGTCCCCATGTTGATGAGGACAAGGGCCTCATCCTCACAACCGTGGCCGGTGGTTGTGGGGGTCTGCGGGCGGGGGGCTTATCGGAATCTGGAAGCCCCCTTTAACAAGGGGACCCCCAGATCCCGCCCCCCCCCCCCCCTGTGTGAAATGGTAAGGGGGTACTTACCCCTACCATTTCACTAAAAAACTGTCAAAAATGTTAAAAATGACAAGAGACAGTTTTTGACAATTCCTTTATTTAAATGCTTCTTCTTTCTTCCTTCATCTTCTTCTTCTTCTGGTTCTTCTGGCTCTTCTGGTTCTTCCTCCGGCGTTCTCGTCCAGCATCTTCTCTGCGGCGTCTTCTATCTTCTTCTCCTCGGGCCGCTCTGCACCCATGGCATGAGGGGAGGCTCCCGCTCTTCTCTTCATCTTCTTCTCTTCTTCATCTTCTTCTTCATCTTCTTCTTCCTTCTTCTCTTCTTCATGTCTTCTCCGGGCCGCTCCGCAGCCATGCTGTGGCATGGAGGGAGGCTCCCGCTGTGTGACGGCGTCTCTTCGTCTGACGGTTCTTAAATAACGGGGGGCGGGGCCACCCGGTGACCCCGCCCCCCTCTGACGCACGGTGACTTGACGGGACTTCCCTGTGACGTCACGGGGAATGCCACAGGGAAGTCCCGTCATGTCACCGTGCGTCAGAGGGGGGCGGGGTCACCGGGTGGCCCCGCCCCCCGTTATTTAAGAACTGTCAGACGAAGAGACGCCGTCACACAGCGGGAGCCTCCCTCCATGCCACAGCATGGCTGCGGAGCGGCCCGGAGAAGACATGAAGAAGAGAAGAAGGAAGAAGAAGATGAAGAAGAAGATGAAGAAGAAGATGAAGAAGAGAAGAAGATGAAGAGAAGAGCGGGAGCCTCCCCCCTCATGCCATGGGTGCGGAGCGGCCCGAGGAGAAGAAGATAGAAGACGCCGCGGAGAAGATGCTGGACGAGAACGCCGGAGGAAGAACTAGAAGAGCCAGAAGAACCAGAAGAAGAAGAAGATGAAGGAAGAAAGAAGAAGCATTTAAATAAAGGAATTGTCAAAAACTGTCTCTTGTCATTTTTAACATTTTTGACAGTTTTTTAGTGAAATGGTAGGGGTAAGTACCCCCTTACCATTTCACACAGGGGGGGGGCCGGGATCTGGGGGTCCCCTTGTTAAAGGGGGCTTCCAGATTCCGATAAGCCCCCCGCCCTCAGACCCCCACAACCACCGGCCAGGGTTGTGGGGATGAGGCCCTTGTCTTCATCAACATGGGGACAAGGTGTTTTGGGGGGCTACCCCAAAGCACCCTCCCAATGTTGAGGGCATGTGGCCTGGTACGGTTCAGGAGGGGGGTATGGATTTTTAGGGGGACCCCACGCCGTTTTTTTTTTTTTTTTTGGCGCGGGGTTCCCCTTAAAATCCATACCAGACCTGAAGGGTCTGGTATGGAATTTAGGGGGAACCCCACGTCAATTTTTTTTTTAAATTTTGGCTGGGGTTCCCCTTAATATCCATACCAGACCTGAAGGGCCTTGTATGGAATTTAGGGGGACCCCCACATCATTTTTTTTTTTTTTTTTGGTTCGGGGTTCCCCTGTGGGGAATTCCCATGCCGTTTTTATCAATGAACTTCTATGTGTATTGTCGGCAATGCAATAGCCGCGGGTAGTTTTAAATGAGTTTTTTCCTTCCAAATGTCATTTTGCTGTCAGACTGTTCTAAACACAGGAAACATGCGCCCCTTTACAGGCATACTATAGACACCCCCCAGGTACGAAATTTAAAGGGATATTACACTTTTATTGTTTGACTTTAAGCATTAATAAAATCACTGCTCCTGAAAAAACGTCCGTTTTTAAAACTTTTTTTTGCATTGATCCATGTCCCCTGGAGCAGGACCCAGGTCCCCAAACACTTTTTATGACAATAACTTGCATATAAGCCTTTAAAATTAGCACTTTTGATTTCTCCCATAGACTTTTAAAGGGTGTTCCGCGGCATTCGAATTTGCCGCGAACACCCCAAATTGTTCGCTGTTCGGCGAACTTGCGAACAGCCAATGTTCGAGTAGAACATGAGTTCGACTCGAACTCGAAGCTCATCCCTAGTCCAGAGCCTCTTCTGATAGCATTGACTCAAGATTGGATGTCAAAGACTCTACTTTACGTACCCTGAATTGCGACTGAAAGGCATGACGAAGTTGTAAGTAACGGAATAGATAGGCGTTTTCTAAATTGTGTCTTGATTTTAGCTGAGAGAAGATCTCCAAAAGTTGTTATGTCACCTAATGTCTTAATCCCCTTTGTTGCCCATATCATGGGGTCAGGTATATTATAGAAGTGCTGTAGCACAGGATTCATCCACAGCGGTGTCGTGGGTGAATGACCCTGATAGCTTGGGGATGCCAAATGTATCGCCATGTCCCACGCTTTTATTGTAGCCTTCATAGTTATAGTTAATGGTAATTCAGACCTAAGCCCCCTGAACAATGCCATACGCAAACTTTCATAGGACCCCAGGTGGGCCGCTTCCAACACCGTGGCAGCGTCCCCTTCGTCCATGATTAGCCATCTACGGGCAAAAACCATCTGCCCTGCCAGATAGTACTTGTGCCAATCTGGGAGGGCCAGACTCCCCTCGTCTCCCGGTTCCTGAAGTACCTTAATCCCTATCCTGGGTAGTTTTGGAGCCCACAAAAAGGAGCCCACTATACCATCCAATTGACAAAAAAAAGATTTTGGTATCCACACTGAAGCATGTCTCAAAAAGTATAATATCACCGGCAAGATTTTCATTTTGATTAGGCTGATCCTGCCTATCAAAGACAATGGGAGTCTGGACCACGCCTGCGTTTTTTGTTTGAGGAAGGCTATCAGTGGAATAACATTAAGGGGCATATAATCTTCTATTCTTGCTGTGATCTTTACCCCAAGGTATTTCATAGACGTTACCCATTGTAGAGGAAGATCCGGGTCAACCCCTTCCCTTGCTCTATCATCTAAAGGAAGTATTGAGGACTTGTTCCAATTCACTTGTAGCCCCGGAAACCTGGCAAAATCATCCAGGATTTCCAGTACCACAGTTAGTGAATTTTTCGGGTCTGACAGAAACAGGAGCATATCATCTGCATACAGTGCAACTGTTTCATGTATGGTGCCCACTTTAATATCTTGAACCTTCCCGGAGGCCCTTAAGGCAATGGCCAATGGTTCTATCACAAGAGCAAAGAGGAAGGGGGACAAAGGGCACCCTTGCCTCGTGCCCCTTCCTATTTCAAAAAAAGGAGACACCCTCCTACCCATACAGATCGCCACCTTGGGGTTATTATATAGCAGTGCAACCCATTTTCGAAATTGTGGTCCGAATCCCATGACCTCCAACACCTTACTCATGAATTGCCAATCCACCGAATCAAAGGCCTTTGCTATATCGAGAGATACCACTATTTTTGATTCCGAGTCTGTGGGGGGAAGCTGTAGATGTGTAAACAGTCTCCTAAGATTTGTGTCTGTCGATTTTCCTGGCATGAAGCCGGTTTGGTCTATATTCACTATAGTCTGTATAACCTGGGCCAGTCTGGTTGCTAGTACTTTAGTTAGGATTTTTAGGTCTGAATTTAGAAGGGCAATTGGACGATATGATGCACATTCTGTCAGATCCTTCCCTGGTTTTGGTAGGAGAATCATATAGGCTTCTATCATTGAGTCAGGTAGGGAGGAGTGCTCTAGACAATGTTCCAATAACCAATTGAATCTACCTGCTAGTTGTTCAATATTGGCCCTGTAAAAGTCCGCCGGTAAACCATCCGGCCCCGGGGCTTTATTGGGCGGGAAGGCGCATATTGCGGCCTCTATTTTTTTTTTTTGTTATTTTAGCTTCCAAAATGTTGCAGTCCTCCTCCGATAATCTACGTATCGGTAGATTTCGCATCACATTATCCAATTCCTCCTCTTCATAAGGAGGAATGGGAGAATACAACGACGAGAAAAAGTCCACAAATTCCTGCATGATAAGTACCGGGTCACTGATCAGCGTCCCATTCCTATTTTTGATAACCGGGATGTGAGCCATCGGGGGGTGATCCGCCACCAACATGGCCAGGAGCTTCCCATTTTTATCTCCCTCAGCGAAAATTTTGTGTGCCCTCTGGGATTCCTCTATTTTTGTCTGTCTTTTAACCTGCAGTGACAGACGTCTTCTGACCTCAAGGAGAGATTCAAACAGTTCCCTCGATGGGGCTGCTGCATATGCCCTGGCCCGTTCATTCTCTTCCTGTTGGATATTTTTATATTCCTCATTTTCATTTACCCTGGCTGTCTTAAGAGCCGATATGGATTCCCCTCTGACTACCGCCTTGTAGGCGTCCCAGACCATTGGTGGCTCTGCCGAATCAACATTGCTCTGCCAGTAGTTTTTTGTCCCCTCTTCCAGCTGGGCAGCAACCTGTTTGTGTTGCAGCCATTCAGGGGATAGGCGCCAACTCCCCCTCTCCCTCCCCGTTCCCACTGCCAAGGTGAGGAGGAGGGGATTGTGATCCGACAGACCCCCAGCTAGGTACTCTATACTAGACACATACTGTAACATGGTGTTATTACCAAAAGCCAAGTCTATTCTCGCTGAGGAGCCATGTGCTGTCGATATATGAGAGAAACATTTTTCAGCTGGATGTTTCCATCTCCATATCTCCTCTACTCCAACCGTGGTGGCCCAACTCTTTAGGTCTTCAGAGCTTGTCCTGCCTGGGTTGGAGGAGTCCAAGGCCGCATGTAACACAGCATTGAAATCCCCCAACACCACCAGGGGCAAGTGTAAAAATTGTGCCAGCCTTGTTACCATGTCATATAAAATTTGGACCTGGAAAGGTGGAGGCACGTATACAGTTATTAGTAACATTTGACTATTAAGAATGTCCATTATCACTGCAGCATACCTGCCCTCTGGGTCAGTAATTACGTGGTGAACAGTGCAAGAAACAGATCTACTAATGAGAATTGACACCCCTCTTGCAAACATGGAATATGTGGAATGAACAGCTCTTTGTATCCACCTTTTACGTAGGGCTAACACTTTACTTCCCTCCAGATGGGTCTCTTGCAGTACCACCACGTGAGGTTTGTAGTGTTTTAAGTAATGAAAGACTGAGGCCCTCTTGCACTTGTTATTGAGTCCCCTGACATTCCAGGACACTATATTTATTTTATCCGTCATAGTTCATCCTGCTTAAATGTCCACTAATGTGGAACATCAGGGGGACCCAATCTTCTCCTCCCAGCGGTGCTTCCCACCCCCACATCTATTAATAGATCTCTGTACCATTTAGAAAAATTAGGCCTTTGGGCTGTGACAGATGTACCTTCCCCCCCTGCTATTATACCAGAAAAAAAACCCCAACTAAACTCAAAAACAGTTCTGGTAGGTAGCTTCATCCCAAAAAACAACAAAAAAACCTTCTTGTGGAATCTGGTCGTTGCGATCAACAGTTCTGCAGCTCGATGTCCACTCTTCTGTTTCCTCTTCCCTCCCTTTCAAAAAAAATTTTTGTTTTGGAGCATCCAAAAAACGTAAAATAAAAATTATAATATTTAGCATAGGAAAAAGTACCTCTGCTTATGGTGGGAAAGAGCCTTCCATCCTTGCGAAAATGTAGAGAATTTCCATGAAGTCGTCCTCTGTCTGAAGTTGGTGGTTGTTAACGCCGTCTGTATCCCCAGCTTTTCTCTGTCGTATTGGCGTGTGATCATTGCTCACCTCCTGATACACTGTCCCGCAGGTCTCCTATATAGCTGGATCCTGGTTCCATGTAGCGATTCTCTGGAGTATATAGGATTTCTTTGAGATCCGACTTTGTGCAATCTGGGGTGATTGCAATTCTACTTGCTCTTTATTCCTCAATTTCCTGATTATTAAGGATATAAACTTGTGCCACCCAACAACGCACAACAGGTGCAACTTGCAGCTCAGTTACAATTGAATTCAGTCTCATGTGGATTTAGGAAAGTTCCTTGTCTAACCAATCGCTGGCTTCACCAGGATCTTCAAAGAATTTCACGCTGCCCTTATGTTGAATCCTGAGCTTACTCGGGTATAGCATGCTGTATTGGATCTCTTTGTCTCTCAATCGTTTGCGTATATCGTTAAAAGACCTGCGTTGCTGCTGTGTGGCTGCCGAAAAGTCAGGAAAAAACATTACTCTTGCATTTTCATATTTCAACTCAGGAACTTGTCTGGCCTTGGCCAAAATCATATCCCGGTCTCTATAATTCAGAAACCTGACCAATAGGGGTCTCGGGAACGCTCCCGGTGGTCTGCGCCCTGTTGGTACTCTGTGGGCTCTTTCAACAACATAGGTTGGGGGCAAATCTTTCAACGATAGGAGTTGTTTGAAGAAACCTTCGGCAAATAGAACAGGCTTGTCCTCCTCTGCCCCTTCAGGTAGGCCCACCACTCTGATGTTGTTTCTCCTCTGACGGTCTTCTGCATCTATGGCTCTACGCTGCAAGGCGAGCACCATATCCTTCAGCTCCGCTATGTTTGTCCCCTGAGAGTGTGTAATGTCTTCCACATCTGAGACCCTCGTTTCTACCGTGGTAAGCCGCCCCCGGATCTTGTCTAGATCGTGCCTTATCAGGGTACATTCAGATGATAGATGATCGATTCTACCCATAAGTTCTGACTTACTGGCATTTATGGCTTCTAGGATCGGACGAATTATGGCGTCTGTATCCACAGCTCCCTGAGACTCCTCCGCTTGATCCTCTGCTAGCTCCATCTCAGCAGTTTCACTTTCCGTCGCCATCTTCCCAGCCGTCAGCGTGGCGCGCTTTGCTGATGTCCGTGCTGGCAAGATGGCGGGGGCGGAGTCTTTCGTTCCGTCTTTCATAGAGCGGGTATGGCGCTGTTCGTTCGCGGCTTTCTGCTGCTTCTTTGAGGACGCGGAATGCCTCATTCTGCTCCTGATTTCTTCCCCCACCTGATTATTAAGTTTGTGTGGTAAAAGGGATGCTCCAAATGCACGGATTTTGTCAGGATAGACGGAGCCTCTGGGAAACACTTGCTGCCTCGATCACATCCGGCCACGCTCCGCCGGAATTCCACATCCTTGCCGCTCTTACAGTAAAGAACCCTCTACATAGTTTAAGGTTAAACCTCTTTTCTTCTAATTTTAATGAGTGGCCACGAGTCTTGTTAAACTCTCTTCTGTGAAAAAGTTTTATTTCTATTGTGGGGTCACCAGTACGGTATTTGTATAATGAAATCATATCCCCTCTCAAGCGTCTCTTCTCCAGAGAGAATAAATAAGTTCAGTGCTCGCAACCTTTCCTCATAACTAAGATCCTCCAGACCATTTATTAGCTTTTTTGCCCTTATTTGTACTCGCCCCATTTCCAGTACATCCTTCCTGAGGACTGGTGCCCAGAACTGGACAGCATACTCTAGGACCAGAGTCTTGTAGAGCGGGAGAATTATTGTTTTATCTCTGGAGATGATGCCCTTTTTAATGCATGCCAATATTCTGTTTGCTTTGTTAGCAGCAGCTTGGCATTGCATGCCATTGCTGAGCCTATCATCTACTAGGACCCCCAGGTCCTTTTCCATCCTAGATTCCCCCAGAGGTTCCCCCCCCCCCCCGTGTATAGATTGCATTTATATTTTTGCCACCCAAATGCATTATTTTACATTTTTCTACATTGAACAACATTTGCCATGTAGTTGCCCACCCCATTAATTTGTTCAGATCTTTTTGCATGGTTTCCACATCCTGCAGAGAAGTTATTGTCCTGCTTAGCTTAGTATCGTCTGCAAATACAGAGATTGTACTGTTTATCCCATCCTCCAGGCCGTTTATGAACAAATTAAATAGGATTGGTCCCAGCACAGAACCCTGGGGGACCCCACTACCCACCCCTGACCATTCCGAGTACTCCCCATTTATCACCACCCTCTGAACTCGCCCTTGTAGCCAGTTTTCAATCCATGTACTCACCCTATCCTCTATCCCAACAGATCTTATTTTGTACAGTAAACGTTTATGGGGGACTGTGTCAAATGCTTTTGCAAAATCCAGATACACCACGTCTACGGGCCTTCCTTTATCTAGCTGGCAACTCACCTCCTCATAGAAAGTTAGTAGATTGGTTTGGCAAGAATGATTCTTCATGAATCCATGCTGATTACTGCTAATGATACCGTTCTCATTACTAAAATCTTGTATATAGTCCCTTATCGTCCCCTCCAAGAGTTTACATACTATTGATGTTAGGCTAACTGGTCTGTAATTCCCAGGGATGTATTTTGGGCCCTTTTTAAATATTGGTGCTACATTGGCTTTTCTCCAATCAGCTGGTACCATTCCAGTCAGTAGACTGTCTGTAAAAATTAGGAACAACGGTCTGGCAATCACTTGACTGAATTCCCTAAGTACACTCGGATGCAATCCATCTGGTCCCAGTGATTTATTAATGTTAAGTCTCTCAAGTCTAATTTTAATTCTGTCCTCTGTTAACCATGGAGGTGCTTCCTGTGATGTGTCATGAGGATAAACACTGCAGTTTTTGTTACTGAAGCCCCCCGATTCCCTCGTGAAGACTGAGGAGAAGAATAAATTCAATACCTTCGCCATCTCCCCTTCCTTTGTAACCAGATGTCCTTCCTCATTCTTTATGGGGCCAATATGGTCTGTCCTCCCTTTTTTACTGTTTACATACTTAAAGAATTTCTTTTTTTTTGCTCTCCTCCGCTATGTGTCTTTCATGTTCTATCTTAGCCATCCTAATTGCACCCTTACATTTCTTGTTGTATTCTTTGTAAAGTGATGATGATCCCTCAACCTTGTATTTTTTGAAGGCCTTCTCCTTTGCTTTTATATGCATTTTTACATTGGAGTTAAGCCATCCAAGATTATTGTTCGCTCTTTTAAATTTATTACCCAATGGGATGCATTGGCTAATGCCCTTATTTAATATGCTCTTAAAGCAAACCCATCTCTCCTCCGTGTTCTTTGTTCCTAATATTTTATCCCAATTTATGCCTTTTAGCAAGGTTTGTAGTTTAGGGAAGTTGGCTCTGTTGAAATTCAGTGTCTTTGTATTCCCTTTATGTTTCCTATTTGTGTGATTTATACTGAAATGAATTGACCTGTGATCACTGCTACCCAAATTGCCCCGTATTTCCACATCCGTGATCAGGTCTGTATTGTTGGTAATCAGTAGATCCAGTAATGCTTTATTTCTAGTTGGTGCATCTACCATCTGACCCATAAAATTGTCCTGCAAGACATTAAGGAACTGGCGAGCCTTAAATGAATGCGCGGTTCCCTCCGCCCAGTCTATGTCTGGATAATTAAAATCCCCCATTATGATAACACTTCCCATCCTTGCTGCTAATCCAACTTATGATAGGAGATCTGTCTCCACTTCCTTCCTCAGGTTAGGGGGCCTATAGCATACTCCCAGTATTATTTTCCCCTTAGCTTCATCCCTTTGGAGCTCTACCCATAAGGATTCCACCTCCTCTCTAGCTCCCTTAGTGATGTCATCTCTCACATTCACTTGTACATTATTCTTGATATATAGGCATACCCCTCCCCCTTTTTTACCCTCTCTATCTTTGCGGTAAATGGTATACCCTTGAATGTTTGCCAGACAATCATGAGAGCTGTGAGGGTGCTTCCAGATACTGTTGGGTATGGAAGGCACTCTGGGGAGCTGCTGGAGACATCAGAGCAGTGACGATCCTGACCTCCCTGGGGCCCTAAGCAAAATTCTGCTAAGGGGCCCTCTACCTCACCTGTGATGCCGTGAGCTAAGTAAACCATTTGCCTTTGCCACACAGTCACACCTGACACTTCAGTGCTCCCAATACAATACTCCCTCCTTTAAACAAAACAGTCAAATAATAAGTACAACAATATAGAACAGACATGTATATAATATACGTATGTGTGTGTGTATATATATTAGGGGTGTGCATCTCCACTGACCTCACGATTCGATTAGATTAGGATTATCCTGTCGATTCGATTCCGTGATGCATCACGATGCATCACGATTACTGCGTTTGGTTTTCATCCAAAAAATTCAAGCAGTCAGAAGAACTCAATTAGTAGAAAGTTAGTAGATTGGTTTGGCAAGAATGATTCTTCATGAATCCATGCTGATTACTGCTAATGATACCGTTCTCATTACTAAAATCTTGTATATAGTCCCTTATCGTCCCCTCCAAGAGTTTACATACTATTGATGTTAGGCTAACTGGTCTGTAATTCCCAGGGATGTATTTTGGGCCCTTTTTAAATATTGGTGCTACATTGGCTTTTCTCCAATCAGCTGGTACCATTCCAGTCAGTAGACTGTCTGTAAAAATTAGGAACAACGGTCTGGCAATCACTTGACTGAATTCCCTAAGTACACTCGGATGCAATCCATCTGGTCCCAGTGATTTATTAATGTTAAGTCTCTCAAGTCTAATTTTAATTCTGTCCTCTGTTAACCATGGAGGTGCTTCCTGTGATGTGTCATGAGGATAAACACTGCAGTTTTTGTTACTGAAGCCCCCCGATTCCCTCGTGAAGACTGAGGAGAAGAATAAATTCAATACCTTCGCCATCTCCCCTTCCTTTGTAACCAGATGTCCTTCCTCATTCTTTATGGGGCCAATATGGTCTGTCCTCCCTTTTTTACTGTTTACATACTTAAAGAATTTCTTTTTTTTTGCTCTCCTCCGCTATGTGTCTTTCATGTTCTATCTTAGCCATCCTAATTGCACCCTTACATTTCTTGTTGTATTCTTTGTAAAGTGATGATGATCCCTCAACCTTGTATTTTTTGAAGGCCTTCTCCTTTGCTTTTATATGCATTTTTACATTGGAGTTAAGCCATCCAAGATTATTGTTCGCTCTTTTAAATTTATTACCCAATGGGATGCATTGGCTAATGCCCTTATTTAATATGCTCTTAAAGCAAACCCATCTCTCCTCCGTGTTCTTTGTTCCTAATATTTTATCCCAATTTATGCCTTTTAGCAAGGTTTGTAGTTTAGGGAAGTTGGCTCTGTTGAAATTCAGTGTCTTTGTATTCCCTTTATGTTTCCTATTTGTGTGATTTATACTGAAATGAATTGACCTGTGATCACTGCTACCCAAATTGCCCCGTATTTCCACATCCGTGATCAGGTCTGTATTGTTGGTAATCAGTAGATCCAGTAATGCTTTATTTCTAGTTGGTGCATCTACCATCTGACCCATAAAATTGTCCTGCAAGACATTAAGGAACTGGCGAGCCTTAAATGAATGCGCGGTTCCCTCCGCCCAGTCTATGTCTGGATAATTAAAATCCCCCATTATGATAACACTTCCCATCCTTGCTGCTAATCCAACTTATGATAGGAGATCTGTCTCCACTTCCTTCCTCAGGTTAGGGGGCCTATAGCATACTCCCAGTATTATTTTCCCCTTAGCTTCATCCCTTTGGAGCTCTACCCATAAGGATTCCACCTCCTCTCTAGCTCCCTTAGTGATGTCATCTCTCACATTCACTTGTACATTATTCTTGATATATAGGCATACCCCTCCCCCTTTTTTACCCTCTCTATCTTTGCGGTAAATGGTATACCCTTGAATGTTTGCCAGACAATCATGAGAGCTGTGAGGGTGCTTCCAGATACTGTTGGGTATGGAAGGCACTCTGGGGAGCTGCTGGAGACATCAGAGCAGTGACGATCCTGACCTCCCTGGGGCCCTAAGCAAAATTCTGCTAAGGGGCCCTCTACCTCACCTGTGATGCCGTGAGCTAAGTAAACCATTTGCCTTTGCCACACAGTCACACCTGACACTTCAGTGCTCCCAATACAATACTCCCTCCTTTAAACAAAACAGTCAAATAATAAGTACAACAATATAGAACAGACATGTATATAATATACGTATGTGTGTGTGTATATATATTAGGGGTGTGCATCTCCACTGACCTCACGATTCGATTAGATTAGGATTATCCTGTCGATTCGATTCCGTGATGCATCACGATGCATCACGATTACTGCGTTTGGTTTTCATCCAAAAAATTCAAGCAGTCAGAAGAACTCAATTTTTTTTATTTTATCTGTTGTTAAAAAAAAAAAAAAAGACAACACTCCCTGCATGTAACAAAGTGTAAATTACAGCAGACAACTTAAAGTGGAGCTTCAGACTGCCCCCAAAATACTACAAGAGAGGGTCAGAGACTGCAGACATGATACAAGAGTGTGTCAGAGACTGGGGACATGATACAGGGGATGGTCAGAGACTGCAGACATGATACAGGAGATGGTCAGAGACTGCAGACATGATACAGGAGATGGTCAGAGACTGCAGACATGATACAGGAGATGGTCAGAGACTGCAGCCATGATACAGGAGATGGTCAGAGACTGCAGACATGATACAGGAGATGGTCAGAGACTGCGGACATGATACAGGAGATGGTCAGAGACTGTGGACATGATACAAGAGAGGGTCAGAGACTGCGGACATGATATAAGAGAAGGCCAGAGACTGCGGACATGATACAAGAGAGGATCAGAGACTGCAGACATGATACAGGAGAGGATCAGAGACTGCGGACATGATACAAGAGAGGGTCAGAGACTGCGGACATGATACAAGAGAGGGTCAGAGACTGCGGACATGATACAAGAGAGGGTCAGAGACTGCAGACAATGTCCCCATATTGTCCCCCCAAAAGATAATGAATGCCATTTCATTAATTATGGTTTATGTATGTCTTATTGTCTTAGTGATTAAATCATATCACAACTTCATTGATACCTCTTTTTTTTTGTATGATTTATGGTTTTGCTCATCACAGATCCCACGCATGCAATGCTGCATGTGTGGGGTCAGTGATGAGCAAAACCATAAATCATACAAAAAAAGTATTAATGAAGATGTGAAGTGAATCAATCACTAAGACATACATAAACCATAATTAATGAAATGGCATTGTCACTTCTTAGGTCCACCATCAAGTTTATTTATTTTAAAGTAACTTACTTGTGCATACAGTAACTAACGATTGCTGCAGGAGCACACAGGAGCCAGAGAGGGGACTACCTGCCTCCAATGGGGGAAAGACAATGCCAGTGGTGTGGCAGAACCTGGGGGTGCTCAGGAAAGTAACACTGGATCTAAGTGTCAGGTGGGGGGGTGCGGTGTCCACCAGCCGCCAGGCGCACAGCACAGAACGCCAGGGGATGGAAGAAGGTGGGCCAACCATGTAGCCTTGATGCTATCCGGGGAGAGCGGCAGCACCGGCACCACTGCAGTTGGCCAAGGAGAGCAGAGGAAACCTCTCGCGGCTCGACTTCCGGGTTCCAGGAGCTGCCGTCACCTGACCAGCCACATCACACCTCACACAGGCTCCAGCAAACACTGTTTCCCGACGTGGCTGGGGATGACCTCAGTGGAAGGAGGGCGCGGCTAACGCCCATGGCTCAGTGTGGACAGGCAGGGCACAGCACTTTCAGCTCCGTTCGGTGGGGCGGGGCATAGCGGGGTGCGCAGATAGATGAGGTCATCCTAAAATCATGCATTGATGGGCATTTAAATGTAAGGTTTTTTTCTTAAAATTCCCTCCTAAACTTGGGGTGCGTGTTATATGCCGGCGCATGTTATACGCCGATAAATACGGTATATATCGTTACATATCTGAGTGCGGATCCCCCACTTACATCAGGGTCCCCAGAGATCTCCCACTTACATCATGATCCCCAGAGAGCCCCTCCTTACATCAGGATCCCCAGAGAGCCCCTCCTTACATCAGGGTCCCAAGAGAGCCTCCCCCTACATTAGGGTCCCCAGAGAGCCTCCCCTTACATCAGGGTCCCAGAAAGCCCTTCCTTACATCAGGGTCCCCAGAGAGCCCCCCTTACATCAGTGTCCTCAGAGAGCCCCTCCTTACATCAGGGTCCCCAGAGAGCCTCCCTACTTACATCAGGATCCCCAGAGTCTCCCCCTACATCAGGGTCCCCAGAGAGCCTCCCCTTACTTTAGGGTCCCCAGAAAGCCCCTCCTTACATTAGGGTCCCCAGAGGGCCCCCCTTCATCAGTGTCCTCAGAGAGCCCCTCCTTACATCAGGGTCCCCAGAGAGCCTCCCTACTTACATCAGGGTCCCCAGAGAGTCTCCCCCTACATCAGGGTCCCCAGAAAGCCCCCCTTAAATCAGTGTCCTCAGAGAGTCTCCCCCTACATCAGGGTCCCCAGAGAGCCTCCCCCTACATTAGGGTCCCCAAAGAGTCTCCCCTTACATCAGGGTCCCCAGAGAGCCTCCCCTTACATCAGGGTCCCCAGAAAGCCCCTCCTTACATCAGGGTCCCCAGAGAGCCCCCCTTACATCAGTGTTCTTAGAGAGCACCTCCTTACATCAGGGTCCCCAGAGAGCCTCCCTACTTACATTAGGGTCCCCAGAGAATCTCCCCCTACATCAGGGTCCCCAGAGAGCCTCCCCTTACATCAGGGTCCCCAGAAAGCCCCTCCTTACATAAGGGTCCCCAGAGAGCCCCCCTTACATAGTGTCCTCAGAGAGCCCCTCCTTACATCAGGGTCCCCAGAGAGCCTCCCTACCTTCATCAGGGTCCCCAGAGAGTCTCCCCTACATCAGGGTCCCCAGAAAGCCCCCCTTAAATCAGTGTCCTCACAGAGTCTCCCCCTACATTAGGGTCCCCAGAGAGTCTCCCCTTACATCAGGGTCCCCAGAGAGCCTCCCCTTACATAAGGGTCCCCAGAAAGCCCCTTCTTACATCAGAGTCCACACAGAGGTCCCCCTTGCATAAGAGTTCACACAGAGGTCTCCCTTACATCAAAGTCCACACAGAGGTCCCCCCTTACATCAGAGTCCACACAGAGGTTCCCCCTTACACCAGAGTCCGCACAGAGGTTCCTCCTTACATCAGAGTCTGCACAGAATTTCCACTTACACTGTAAGGGGGAGCTCTGTGGACTCTAATGTAAAGGGGAATCCTAATTTAAGGGGGATCTGATGTAAGGGGTGTTCTGGGAACCTTGATTACAGGGGGAATGCTGTGACTCTGGTGTAAAGGGGATCTCTGCTCACCAAAGCCTGCCCTCCCCCCCACCGATAACATACACTCCACATATAATACTGTCCCCCCACTAATAACATACACCCCACATATAATACTGCCCCCCACTGATAATATACACCCCACATATAATACTGCCCCCACTGATAATATACACCCCACATATAATACTGCCCCCCCACTGATAACATACACCCCACATATACTATTAGCCCCCACTAATTATATACAGCCCAGATACAATACTGACACCCCATTCATAATGTAGACTCCACATGTAATACGGACACCCCACTGATTATATGCACCCCCCATCACTGTCCCACCCCCAATTGTGGCCCCCACACTAACCTCGTCTTTGAGTTTGGGGCCCCCAAGTAGTTGATAACGGATTGGAAGCCTCCAGTCCGCAGGTTGCTCAGCAGCCGGGAGAAGCGTGTGGCCCCCGGGGTGATGCAAGTCTCTGGAGGGGCCCAGCGGGTGGCTGAGTGACAGGTGAGAGGGGCCCGCCCTCCTCCATTGGGGGCCCGCCCAGGGGAGGGGAGGAGGAGCAGGACGGAGAAGCCATCTGGGATTGCTGCTGCTGGGGATCGTCCGAGCAGATTGGAGCTCCGGGAGCAGAGCCAGGTAGGGTGCCCACGTGTCCCGGATTGCCCGGGATTGTCCCTTAATTCAAGTTTGTGTCCCGGGCACCTTTATTCCAGGACAATACAGTGTCCCGGAATGAAATAAGCACACACATCCACCCTGATAGACATTGCCGAACTGGTTGCTAGGGCCGCCCCGACTCACGTCTAGCAACCAGTGACGTCGGCTGAGCGTGGCCTTACCCAGAGCTGCCCTGCGCAGTACTCCGAGTCCACCCACCTCCTCTCCTTCTCCGCCTCCAGCCGCACCGCAGCAGCAGAGAGCAGCCAGACTCAGACCCCAGGCCTGCCAGAGAGCGTCTTCTGTAGCTCCTCCACCTGACTCCAGTCCAGCGGCATTCTGTAGTGCTGGTAAGCCAGGATCCACGGCAGCCAGTGCCCAGTGCCAGTCCCGGGGCTTACTCCCTTCTGCTCGGGCGGCAGGGGTTGGGTCCATCAGTACTGGCAGAGTGGCAGTACAGAATCCCTGATCCCCGGCTAGCAAAACAGTTGCAGAGGTTTCTTGGCTGACATGAATGAAGGAGGAACGCAGTGTCAGGATTCCTGTCCCAGCACTTTGGCTGATGTGTCATCTGTAGACTTCTCCCCCCCTCACCTCCCTGCACTCCACCAGAAAGACGGAAGACACCTACTGCTGGAGGTGATGCCGACAACAAGAAGCCACAGTAAACCACAGTTAACATAGAAACATACACCACAAGCTGGAACAAGTGAATGTCGGACCGTAGTAGGGAGAAGGATGAGCAGGATGGAACTAAGATGGCTGGCAGGTAGGCAGCATGCTCTGCTCCTCTTAACACTGACATGATGATAACAGGCTGGTCTGCATGGCATGCATCTATGGCAGCCATCGCTCCTCAGGGCTCTCTGCAGGGGGCACTCTGGAGTTACTAACTTAGTGCTACCAGAGTGCCTCTTTACATCCTCCTCCAGAGTGACCCCTTAGTTCCGCCTCCAGAGTGACCCCCATTAGTTCCTCCTCCAGCATAACCCCTTAGTTCCTCCAGAGTGCCCCTTACATCCTCCTCCAGAGTGACCCCTGAAGTCCGCCTCCAGAGTAACCCCCTTTAGTTCCTCCTCCAGCATAACCCCTTAGTACCTGCAGAGTGCCCCTTACATCCTCCTCCAGAGTGACCCCTTAGTACCTCCAGAGTGACCCCTTAGTACCTCCAGAGTGACCCTTTACATCCTCCAGGGTGCCCCTTTACATCCTCCAGGGTGCCCCTTTACATCCTCCAGGGTGCCCCTTTAGTACAGTAATACTAAGGAGGCACTCAGGAGGAGGGTGTAAGGTGGCACTCTGAAGGAGGGTGTAAGGTGGCACTCTGAAGGAGGGTGTAAGGTGGCACTCTGGAGGAGGATGTAAGGTGGCACTCTGGAGGAAAATGTAAGGTGGCACTCTGAAGGAGGGTGTAAGGTGGCACTGTGGAGGAAAATGTAAGGTGGCACACTGAAGGAGGGTGTAAGGTGGCACTCTGGAGGAAAATGTAAGGTGGCACTCTGAAGGAGGGTGTAAGGAGGCACTCTGGAGGAGGATGTAAGGTGGCACTCTGGAGGAGGATGTAAGGTGGCACTCTGGATGAGGATGTAAGGAGGCACTCTGAAGGAGGGTGTAAGGTGGCACTCTGAAGGAGGGTGTAAGGTGGCACTCTGGAGGAGAATGTAAGGTGGCACTCTGGAGGAGAATGTAAGGTGGCACTCTGGAGGAGAATGTAAGGTGGCACTCTGGAGGAGAATGTAAGGAGGCACTCTGGAGGAAAATGTAAGGTGGCACTCTGGAGGAGGGTGTAAGGTGGCACTCTGGAGGAAAATGTAAGGTGGCACTCTGAAGGAGGGTGTAAGGAGGCACTCTGGAGGAGGATGTAAGGTGGCACTCTGGAGGAGGATGTAAGGAGGCACTCTGGATGAGGATGTAAGGAGGCACTCTGAAGGAGGGTGTAAGGTGGCACTCTGGAGGAGAATGTAAGGTGGCACTCTGGAGGAGAATGTAAGGTGGCACTCTGGAGGAGGATGTAAGGTGGCACTCTGAAGGAGGGTGTAAGGTGGCACTCTGGAGGAGAATGTAAGGTGGCACTCTGGAGGAGAATGTAAGGTGGCACTCTGGAGGAGAATGTAAGGTGGCACTCTGGAGGAGGATGTAAGGTGGCACTCTGGAGGAGGATGTAAGGTGGCACTCTGAAGGAGAATGTAAGGAGGCACTCTGAAGGAGGATGTAAGGTGGATCTCAGGTGGATGTAAGGGGGCACTCTGAAGGATCTAAGGGGGCGCTCTGGAAGTACTGAGTTAGTACCGCCAGAGCACCCCCTTAGATCCTCCAGAGTGCCCCCTTAGTACCACTCTGGAAGATGCAAGGGGGCACTCTGGAGTTACAGATGTAAGGGGCAATGATGTAGGGGGGCATGCTGGAGGATGTAAGGTGGGACTCTGGAGACAGGTATGTAAGGGGACTCTGAATTATAGAGGGAATGCTGTGGACTTTGATGTAAGGGAGGACTCTGATGGTAATGTAGCACTCATCCTGACTGCTGCACTCCATATGTTGTTTTCTTTGTTACATATTTCTGACCCTGCACTCTATACTATGTATGTTCTATATTATGTTGTACATAGACCTGACTAAGGTGTTCATTGTCTCAACAGTTGCTTTATCAATGAAAAAAAGTAATCGGGGAATGTCAGGGGGGCCCTTCATGGTTTCTTGCACTGGGGCCCTGAAGGTTCAAGTTACGCCACTGCTGCAGCCAGTGGTGTATTTAGGTTTTGTGCTGCCCTAGGCCTGACTAAATGCATACACCCCCCTAATTTAAATACGACCCACCCTATCCTGCCGAGGCCACACCCCTTCCTGCTTAAGACCCACCCTATCATCTGTAAACAACACCCCTTCCTCTTTAGGCTCATTTGGCACCTTTCAGGGGGGGGAACGGGTACCTGTTTCTGACAGGTACCCTTCCCCACTTCTGGGAGACTGCGCTGTCCCCTCTGAAGTTTGCCCCCCCTCCTCCTTCCTCCACTGGGCCATTCAGAAAGTGCAACGCGCTTCGCACATGTGCAGGAGGGAACCGGTCGGTTTCCCTTACCATGAATGATAGTGGCAAAACCCGAGAGCCAATCCGAAAATCGGCTGAGGTGTCGACATCGCTGGATCCCTGGACAGGTAAGTGTCCTAATATTAAAAGTCAGCAGCTACAGTATTTTTAGCTGCTGAGTTTTAATGCTATCACGGGGGGGGGGTCTCACTGTGCCCATCAATTGCAGCCTCACTGTGCCCCATCAAACGCAGTCACTGTGCCCATCAAATGCAGCCACTGTGCCCATCAAATGCAGCCACTGTGCCCTCAAACACAGCCACTGTACCCATCAAATGCAGCCACTGTGCCCATCAAATGCTGCCTATGTGCCCATCAAATGCTGCTACTGTGCCTATCAAATGCAGCCACTGTGCCCTCAAACGCAGCCACTGTACCCATCAAATGCAGCCACTGTACCCATCAAATGCTGCCACTGTGCCTATCAAATGCAGCCACTGTGCCCATCAAATGCAGCCACTGTGCCCATCAAATGCAGCCACTGTACCCATCAAATGCAGCCACTGTGCCCATCAAATGCAGCCACTGTACCCATCAAATGCAGCCACTGTGCCCTCAAGCGCAGCCACTGTGCCCATCAAATGCTGCCACTGCGCTATCAAACGCAGCCACTGTGCCCATCAATTGCAGCCACTGTGCCCATCAATTGCAGCCACTGTGCCCATCAATTGCAGCCACTGTGCCCCATCAAACGCAGCCACTGTGCCCCATCAAACGCAGCCACTGTGCCCATCAAACGCAGCCACTGTGCCCATCAAACGCAGCCACTGTACCCATGAAATGCAGCCACCGTGCCATCAAATGCAGCCACCGTGCCCATCAAATGCAGCCACCATGCCCATCAAATGCTGCCACTGTGCCCATCAAATGCAGCCATTGTGCCCATCAAATGCAGCCACCGTGCCCATCAAATGCAGCCACTGTGCCCATCAATTGCAGCCACTGTGCCCCATCAAACGCAGCCACTGTGCCCCATCAAACGCAGCCACTGTGCCCCATCAAACGCAGCCACTGTGCCCATCAAACGTAGCCACTGTGCCCATCAAACGCAGCCACTGTGCCCATCAAACGCAGCCACTGTGCCCATGAAATGCAGCCACCGTGCCATCAAATGCAGCCACCGTGCCCATCAAATGCTGCCACTG
The DNA here is from genome assembly GCA_037953035.1 of Aquarana catesbeiana. Taxonomy (NCBI): domain Eukaryota; kingdom Metazoa; phylum Chordata; class Amphibia; order Anura; family Ranidae; genus Aquarana; species Aquarana catesbeiana. The sequence goes on along the minus strand of JBBHAA010000512.1, from coordinate 5,219,338 downwards.
TGCCTATCAAATGCAGCCACTGTGCCCATCAAATGCAGCCAATGTGCCCATCAAATGCAGCCACTGTGCCCATCAAATTCTGCCAGTGCCCATCAAATGCTGCCAGTGCCCATAACACTGATATACTTTATTAAATCATTGTACCTGCTGTCCTGGGGGTTTCCCTCGTGCTCCTCTCTCTCCTCCTGACGTCACAGCCCCAGGGCCGAGGAGAAGATTCACTGCAGGAAAGCAGTGCAGGGGAGGGTAGGCGGAGCTTAAGGCTCCACCTGTCACCTGTTGCTTATGGGGGCGCAAGTGACACACGCCGCCCCCCGCATGAGAGAAAGCCCCCCCACCCGTCTTGCTGATTCCTGGCTCCCGCTGCCGCCTCCCGCACACATGCAGCCCACGGTGGCCGGCTTTCTGTAGCGGCCCCGTGGTGTATGGGCGTGCTTGTCAGAGAGTAGGGGGCGTGAGATACAAGCCCCCATCCTCTGCCAAGCACGCCCATACACAGTGGCGCAGCTACAGAAAGCCGGCCGCCGTGGGTTGCATGTGTGCGGGAGGCGGCAGCGGGAGCCGGGAATCAGCAAGACGGGTGGGGGGGCTTTCTCTCATGCGGGGGGGCGGCCCTTTTTTCCGCCCCCCGCAAAGTGCCGCCCTAGGCCTAGGCCTTGTCGGCCTAGGCCAAAACACAGCCCTGGCTGCAGCGCATTGCCACCGTTTGCCAGCAGCCCGACTTCTTCTCTCCTCCTGAGCCTCCTCCCACCTACGAGGGCCGCGACCGTCACCCGAGCCGCCCGAGTGCCTGAGGTTTGTACTCACTATTCTATGAGAACATGCTTGCAATGCAATCATGTATTGCTTTTAACAATGTTCCTTTTAGATACTGTATGTTCGTAACAATAACATTTCATTTTTTTTTTTTTTTGTTACATATGTATGTCTGTGTGGCACCTTTAAATTCTGGCCATCTATTCCAAATCAAGTTCTATTGAGCTGAAAACCACTGTTTGCTTTTTTCCCCCAAAAATTGGCAAAAAAAAAATCAAAACCATCTTTTTTTGGGCAAGGGGGGGGGGGGTGTCCCTGAATAGCAGTTTGGGAATGTGGTCACCCTAGAGCCAGGGTCGGACTGGGAATAAAAACCAGCCCTGGAAATCATTTCATACCAGCCCCATAGCATTATTATACCAGCGGCTTTAGTGACATACAGCGGTGATCGGTCCCTGCTGACTGTCACTGCATCCTCCTCCATGCCCCCTCCGTTCCCCTCTCCTTCTCTGTCCCCCTCCGCTGTCCCCTCCATTTCCCTCTCCTTCTCTGTCCCCCTCCGTTCTCCCCCTCTGTTCTGCCGTCCTCCTCCTCCTTCCTTTGTGTATGGATAGAGTCAGCTGACTCTGTCCATTCACATAACTGAAACATTGTAATCTCCTGTGATTACGATGTGTCAGTTTATGAATGGAGAGGAGCTGCTGTCTTCTCTCCATTCATTCTCAGTGCAACTGAGGCTGCAGAGAAAGGGACTGGGGAATCTCTATCCTCTGTCTCTTTCTCTGTCTCAAGGGGGAGACAGATTGCAATAAAGAATAAAAAAAACCATTGTAAAAAATAAAAATTGTAAATAATAAAAAAAAAAAAAAAAACATACACATACACCGTTCAACCCCCCCGAAAAAAAAGAAAGCACTGTTAAAAAAAAAAAAAAATCACGTGACATTAAAAAAAAAGTATCGGTAATCGGTATCGGCGAGTACTTGAAAAAAAGTATCGGGGAGGGGCAGGAGGCGGACCCTAGCAGAGCAGACATGCATTGTTAGAGCTCCACACAGCTGAGGAGAGAAGAGAAGGACAAAGCGGAGTCTGCAGGCTTAAAAGGTATCCATTTGAACCTTTTTGCCCCTGGGAACAAACTGTGAAAGTTTGGGCAGGAAATATGGTACTGGGAGGAAACCGTGGCAGAAATAAAAATCACCTCACAAAGAGCTCACAGGCACTCACTGCAGCTGAAGCAGCTCCAGTCACCTCACAAGATACAGCATCAGGGCGCTCTCACAGACAGAAAATGTCACAGCAAGACTCTCCATTTGAGTCAGATACAGAACAAATCCTCTCACAAACTTCTCCACAAGACTCCTCAGCATCCCCAATAATATTATTACAATTTGAAAAGATGCTTCATAAGGCTTTAAAACAAACCTCAGACCAAATAACAAAAAGCCTAACCAAAGAAATAAGAGAGCTGGGAAACCGCACCGCAGCCTTAGAAATAAAAATGGATGAAATTGAAATTACAACCCAAGAAAATATAACAGAATTGGAACAATTAAAAAAAGAGAATTTAATACTTCAAACTAAGCTCGAAGATTACGAAAATAGAGCCAGACGTTCAAACTTGCGCATAAGGGGAATACCTGAAACTGTGACAGACCTGAAATCTACTATTACTGCTCTATTACAAGAACTAAAGCCAGATATCCCTATTGAACGTTTAGAACTGGACAGAGTACACAGAGCCCTCACAGCCAAAAAGAAAGATGGACCCCCACGTGATATAATCACAAAATTTCATTATTACAGAACGAAAGAACAAATACTAATTGCTGCAAGAGAAAAAAAGGAACTTAATTTTCAAGGACACAATTATCAAATTTTTGCTGACCTATCCCAACTTACTATTACTAAAAGACAATCCATGAAACCCCAACTAATGGAACTGCAACGCCACAACATTATGTATCAATGGGGCTTCCCCTTTTCAGTCAGATTTAACTACCAAGGTACAATTTACAGAAGCAGATCAGCAGATGAACTACAACAAACCCTTTTAAAATTAAATCTGACAGAACCCACAAGCAGCAACACTCCCACACGCAGAAGAATGGCATCATCTTCACCTTCAGGCAGCACCCAGAAAATTTCAGAACAAAATGGGAATCATCATTCTCACAAAAGAGGCCGTTATGCCACATCATCCATGGACCAAGAAGATTCAATGGACTGACATCCTAATTCCTGATATCTCTTCATTTATTATACTAAGAGATGGTTCTGTATAAAAAAACCTATATTTATAACTGAATGTAACTGCATTCTGATAGTCACACACTGTGTGGGATCATGTTACATTCCAGTTATATTTCTTATTACTTCTGATTCATATAGCCTTAGAATATATAAGTGAAATAAGGAAATTCTTGTTCAGTTATATATTATCAGGTAATAACAATAGATTTATTACTTTTTAAGACAAATATGTTCAATAACCCAGAAGTAATGGAAGCTTTTTCTTTCTTTTCTTAAAACAAATATATTATTACCTAACTAGTTCCTAGAATTATGTTTTAGTTTATTCTAATCTGAAGCAATACAACCTCAATTTTATGAGTTAACATATCTAAACAGTTACATATGAATAAAATATGTAATTGTTTACTCTAAAAGGGTTAAAATCCCAAAATAATTCAAACTATCTTCATCAATACCAAAGTTATTAACAGTACCTTTCTAACTGAATTATTTAGCCTAGGGCAAGACTAACCATATACAACCACCCTGGAATAAATAATTTCAACAAAAACTATATTCTGCACTCCAATTAATGAAACATCATTTTGATGTCTTTTGACATAGCACTTCTCTCCTGTAAGCGGAAGATCCGTGTATCCCCATTAGCCCTCCTCATTCTCCCAACCATATTATGTGGGAGTGTGACGAAGGCACTTATTCCCCTGAGAGAGATATTTATTCTCTTTCACGGGTAAATTGTGATTACTTGCAAAAAATAATTTATACAATGTATCATCTAATCTCATATGTTTTTTGTTTACTCTTTACTCCAGAATTCACTGGTTTCTTTTCTATCTATTCATCTCTTCAGTCCACACAGGTTGATCTGCGCAGTCAGCTCTGCAGAACAAAAAGTAAGTCAAAACTATTTGATCTGTTGCCATGGCACCACTGAATATACTTTCCCTGAATGTTCAGGGAATAAATGTCCCTCAAAAAAGGACCAAAGCCTTCCGTACTTTCCATAACAAAAAGGCTCACATAGTATGCCTCCAAGAAACACACTTCACCCAAGATTCTACTCCAAAATATATTTCTCCTTTTTATCAACAAATTTACACGGCTTCTGCCTGTACCAAGCAAAGGGGAACTCTAATTGCATTTCACCGATCCACACCATTCACCTTATCATCAGAAATTAAAGACCCAGAAGGTAGATACCTGATACTCATGGGTTATATAATGGATACAGCAATCACGGTGATTTCCTACTACGCTCCTAACAAACAACCTACACCATTCCTCTCACATATATTACAAGTGATAGTGATACACACAAAATAGGAACAGTGATAATGTGTGGGGATTCGAACCAGGTCCCCCTCCCATTTCTAGATAAATCACCTTTTACACCATCCAAAATAACCTCTAGATTACCTTTTTCTCAACTTCTTTCCAAATACAATCTGGTAGATTCGTGGAGAGAAAGTAACCCAATGAAAAAGAAATTCACTTATTTCTCGCACCCTCATCAAACCTTCACCAGAATAGAACATATTTTTCTAACAATAGGAATGATACCAGAAATTATTGCATCAGATATAATTCCGATTCCGTGGTCTGACCATAATGCAGTATACACTACTATAGCCTCAGCCATACCAAAAGCGCATGACCCAACGTGGTACTTACCGGACATAATGCTCAAACACCCACTACATCAGATGGCCATTGAACAAGCTTTAAAGGAATACATATCAATTAATAATACAACAGACATCTCCCCAATAACACTGTGGGAAGCTCATAAGCCTGTCTTGCGTGGTACAATACAAAGACAAATGGCACTGTTTAAACGGGAACGCAAAAATCTAGCAAAAAAACTAGAACTCAATTTTAATGCAGCCTACATATCATTTCAAGATAATCCATCTCAGAGTACAAAATCTCATCTGGAAAAATCTAGATTGGAATACGATCTATTTCTCACTGAGTGATAAATCCCTCAAACGCTCCAAACACAATTTCTACATGAGTACAAACAAACCAGGTACATATTTGGCTCGGGCATTAAATTCAACTAACAAATCTTTCAAACCAATACGTTTGAAATTATCAAAAAATGTTTACACTTGTAATCCAGTTAAAATAGTCCATAAATTTCACTCACATCTTGCAACTTTATACAAGACAAACAATGAATTTAATCCTACAGAGGCTGAATCCTTCTTCTCAAAAATAACCTTACCTGAGTTATCTCAGAATCAAAAAAGCAGTTTGGGTGAGCCTATAACTATAGATGAAGTTGCTAACGCCATAAAAGACCTAAAACTTAACAAAAGACCAGGCCCAGACGGCTACTCGGCTTTATACTATAAAACATTCTCAGAAATACTCTCTCCCATTCTCACTGAAACTTTTAACAAACTTCTAGATGGACATTCTTTTCGGCAAGAAACACTAATGGCAATTGTTTGTATGATCCCAAAACCCCTTTCTGATGATACTTCCTGTGTGAATTATCGGCCTATCTCTCTGTTAAACCTTGATATTAAATTATTAGCAAAAATAATAGCAAAACGCCTCAATAGCATTATAGGAAAATTATTACATAGAGATCAAGTAGGCTTCATGCCAAATAGACAGGCAGGCGATAATATACGCAGGGCAGTGTTATTGGCACATATTGCTAAAAAACAGAAAATCCCTTTATGTTTTCTATCTCTCGATATTAAGAGGGCATTTGACACAGTATCCTGGCAATATATGCAATATTCATTACAAAAATGGGGTTTTGGACCCCACTTTTTAACATGGATCAAAGCATTATATAATAAACCCAAAGCCTATATAAAATATGCTGGATACAAATCTGAAGCCTTTAATATCGAAAGAGGTACCCGACAGGGTTTCCCATTATCTCCCTTATTATTTGCCCTTATACTCGAACCCATGGCCCAATACATCAGAACAAACCAAACTATAACTGGCATTGAAGTAGGAGGTATTACACACAAATTATGTATATTTGCAGACGATATATTACTTTTTCTATCATCACCACAGGTCTCTGGTCCTAACTTAATACCAGCTCTTGATGGATTTGCAGCCCTATTCGGCCTTATGATTAATCCTAAGAAATGCCTAGTGCTTAATATTTCACTCACAAACATGGAATTGATCCCGGCTAGGGCTGCACTCCCATTCACATGGGCAGAAAAATCAATCCCATATCTTGGAATTCATTTAACAGCATCTCATTCTGACTTATTCTCAACCAATTATCCTCCTGTATTAAGACAGATCACAAATCTAATAAAACAATGGTCGCAACTTCCTTTATCCTGGATAGGGAAGATTAATGCAATCAAAATGACTATTCTACCCAAATTGCTTTATCTATTCAGAGTCCTATTCCAATTCCTTCCTATTTTTTGAGAATAGTACAAAAAAGAGCAACTTCGTTTATATGGGGCTCTTCTAAACCACGTATACCTATACACACACTACATCTTCCCAAAAATAAAGGAGGCCTGGGATACCCTAATTTTACTAACTACTACAGAGCAGTACATTTGGCCAGTCTGTCCAAATACCATGCAAAACAGGAAATCCCATTATGGGTATTTATAGAGGCTTCAGAAAATGACCCTCTATTAATATCAAATTTATTATGGCTTGATCCTAAAGACCGCTTTAAAATTCATAATCCCATAACTAAACACTTCTTATCTCTCTGGGATAAACTAAAAACCAAATATCAGTTACAATCTCCACACAATCCTCTCCTTTCTTTTATCAGAAATCCGGCCTTTTATCCGGCATGGATCTACCCAATTTCTTTTAAAGCTTGGACAACATCAGGCATTCAGACACTAAATGACTTCATAGCATCTAAATCATTCCTTTCATTCCCATCGCTTAGAGAAAAATATGATCTACCAAACTCTGAGATATTTAGATATCTCCAAATCAAAAATTTCTATACACCATTCCTAAAGGGGGATACACCATTATCCCATTTATCCATTTTTGAATCAATCTGTACAAAAGATCCATTTGCTAAAGGTACAATTTCATCACTTTATAATCAATTATATGGAGTAGCAAATCTTAATAGACCCTCTTACGTTCAGAGGTGGGAGGAGGACCTGGGACGAACTTTAGAAGACACGGACTGGTCTAACATATGGCTCACATCTAAGTCATCTTCACCCAACATTTTAGCACTGGAGACAAATTATAAAGTCCTAACTCGCTGGTACCTTGTACCCGCTAGAGTGGCAAAATATTCACCTAATACCTCAGCTCTTTGTTTTCGAGGATGCCCAGAAATAGGCACATATTTACACATATGGTGGACGTGCCCAGTAATCCAAACCTTCTGGAAGGAAGTCTTCGTGATTGCATCTAAAATATTTAAAAAAATAATAGAACCAGATCCATATTTAACTTTACTTAATCTAAAACCGGAATGGTTAACACTCTCTCAATTCAAACTTATGATCCAACTAATAACGGCTGCAAAACAAACAGTGGCCAAGGCATGGAAATCTCCTACATTGGTACTAGCAGAAACAATTCACAGAATGAATAATACAATGTCCCATGCTAAGATGGTTGCCATCGATCAAAATCAAATTCCAAAATTTGAAAAACTTTGGCATCCTTGGATAAAACAACAGTTCCTGTCAAACTTCAATGACTCTGTCCTGTTGCCATGGTAACAGATTAAATGACTTACAGAGACACCCATTCTAAGTACTTCAAAGAGAACTAAAAAGAATAATAAACTGACGAGCGGGACAACCTTGTGGACCATACCTCTACCTTTCAACCCTTTTTCTTCTTTCTCTTTCCTTTTCTCCACCTTACGATTAAAGCTCATTATCAGAATTTATTTGACCTATATACACTCTACTTGTAAACAATATGTATAGTAGGTATAAATCATTTAAATACCTACAAAAGTAACTAAGGAAATGATATATATCTTTAATTTATGTTTACGTGAACCCAATGTTTAATATTTGAAATTTCATGATATTTACCTATATAAACCCTACTGTAAAACAATGAGCTTACTTTATAGATCCTTGTAAACTTACTTTATGTATCTTTATAACATTGTATACTCAATAAACTTCTTTTGACAAGGAAAAAAAGAATCAGTACTTGTACTCGGTCCTAAAAAAGTGGTATTGGGACAACCCTACTTTTTAATATATGTGTATGTAGAATTTATTTATGTAGCACCTGAAAAGTCCCAGCATATGTCTAACATATTCATAAACTTGAGCATTAACAGCAAAGAATGTACATATATATATGTAGCAATAACTCTCGGTGGAGCTGCTGGTTTAAAGCGGGCTGTTACCGTCACCTTCGTTACCTCTATTTCACCAGAACCATGTCTAGGGTCCCGTTGAGCTTAATACCAGACAATGTAGGCACCGGACACTTGAGTATCTTTTCCAATGCTTTAATAAAGAGTAACTGAAGGAAGTAGCAGGAAAGAGGTAGAAGAAGAGTTGCAGGGAAGTTCAAATACCTTTTCTTAGTGTATTATTAGAAATAGGAATCTTGTAGATGAATGTACTCTCCTTTTAGAGTTGAATCTTTGCCCGCCTGGATAGGTTTCTCTCACTAACCTAGCAACCGGCACGCAGCACGAACAAAAGTCTCTGCCACAGACTTGAATGGAATAGAAACCTGTACGATCCTCTGCCACAGGATGTAATGGTTTACAATGAATAGCAAACAGAGCACTAGAACCTTTAAGCCGACCCGGCAGTACTATGCGGTAGGTTAACTTTAGGATGTGTCCTCCAACTGAGTCACCAGGCCCCTCTCCGGACCAGCACTCTGCATGATCTTTCCATGACGGGTCCTCCCCTGGGATCTTCTCAGTTGTCCAGCTTCTTCCCGTAGGACAGACAGCACAGGACCATTCCCTCGCCGCTGTGGTAGGCCCCAGACAGGCTTCTGGGCTCACCCACACGCTGCAGCAACGTGGTCCTCCCGGTCGGAGGACCACGCGGTAGTACTCCTAACACATACCTGTCGGTTAGGAGGGGAACGAAAAGAGCCCTAAAACATGGCGTCTGTCCCATAAATACGCTCTCCCAGAATGCAACTCGGAGGACAACCTAGACTGAGTTATCTCCGGGACAGAGGAGCACTCATACGCTTCAACGTGTTGCCTTTCCAACACCGACCCATGGTGACAACGACACCCACAGGCACAGTGTGAAACTACATGCAAAACAGCCAAACTGGAACAGAGGCTAAATCTGACTATGTATGAACAGGTAACCCACTAAATTTACCTATAAGCGGTAGATTGAAAATCTACCAGCACTACATACTCCCCCCACTACAAAAGACGTTGTCCCCAATGTCTGTCAAAATAACTCCCAAGCCTGAGAGTAGGTATTTGAACTTAAAACTTGGAGGGCAAGGAAGAAGAAAAGACAGTATAGAGATATTACAGTTTCAACGTTTATACAACAACATGTTCACATGCGCAAACAAAATCACATTATGACTGTCACAAACCCCACTATCTATCTAGCTCAAAAGCCTAACAGCTTGATAGGAGATCCAATTGTTTCTGAAAAAAAAACAAAGTTTAACACACACTAGATATGTACAGTATTATCACTAAACAGCTTAGGAGCAAGGCCTCATTCCAGAAGAAGAATGACACTCTCTTCACACATATTTTCCTTTTAATGGAAATAAACTAAAGTAACTTGAAAAAAAGTCCATCCCTATCTTGTGGATCCCTATCTAAGTGCATTACATCCTATCAATGAAGAAAATCCAGCTAGCAAAAAGTCTTTCGATTTGAAAACATTGGGATGAATATTATCTCTTGACCACGGAGATCTCTAAACACTGACACTTTCTAACTACATACTAAGGATGAGCCGAACACCCCCCGGTTCGGTTCGCACCAGTACCTGCGAACGGACCGAAAATTTGCACGAACATTAGAACCCCATTGACGTCTATGGGACTCGAATGTTCGAAATCAAAAATGCTCATTTTAAAGGCTAATTTTCATGGTATTGTCCTAAAAAGGGTTTGGGGACCCGGGTCCTACCCCAGGGGACATGTATCAATGCAAAAAAAAACTTTTAAAAATGGCTGTTTCTGAAAAAAAAACAAAGTTTAACACACACTAGATATGTACAGTATTATCACTAAACAGCTTAGGAGCAAGGCCTCATTCCAGAAGAAGAATGACACTCTCTTCACACATATTTTCCTTTTAATGGAAATAAACTAAAGTAACTTGAAAAAAAGTCCATCCCTATCTTGTGGATCCCTATCTAAGTGCATTACATCCTATCAATGAAGAAAATCCAGCTAGCAAAAAGTCTTTCGATTTGAAAACATTGGGATGAATATTATCTCTTGACCACGGAGATCTCTAAACACTGACACTTTCTAACTACATACTAGGGATGAGCCGAACACCCCCCGGTTCGGTTCGCACCAGTACCTGCGAACGGACCGAAAATTTGCACGAACATTAGAACCCCATTGACGTCTATGGGACTCGAATGTTCGAAATCAAAAATGCTCATTTTAAAGGCTAATTTTCATGGTATTGTCCTAAAAAGGGTTTGGGGACCCGGGTCCTACCCCAGGGGACATGTATCAATGCAAAAAAAACTTTTAAAAATGGCTGTTTTTTCGGGAGCAGTGATTTTAATGATGCTTACATTTAAAAAAAAGTGAAATATTCCTTTAAATATCATACCTGGGGTGTGTATATAGTATGCCTGTAAAGTGGCGCGTGTTTCCCGTGCTTAGAACACTCCCTGCACAAAATGTCATTTTTAACAACTTGCCGACCGCCTAACGACGATATACGTCGGCAGAATGGCACGGGCAGGCAAAATCACGAGGCGGTTGGCTTTGATCTGGGAGCGTTCAGTAATGAGGGGGAGGCCATCCATTCGTGGCCCACCCCTCGCGATCGCTCCCAGCCAATCAGAATCTTCCCCTGCCTCTGTATAGTACACAGAGGAAGGGGATGTGACGCCATCTTTCCTCGGCTCGGTATTTTCCGTTCCGGCGCCGAGGAGAGAAGAATGCAATGTGAGTGCACAACACTACTTATCCCAGTAGAACATGCCAGGCACACATAACACCCCCCTTTACCCCCCGATCCCCCCCCCGTCACACTGACACCAAGCAGTTTTTTTTTTCTGATTACTGCATTGGTGTCAGTTTGTGACAGTTAGTGTGGTAGGGCAGTTAGGGTTAGCCCCCTTTAGGTCTAGGATACCCCCCCTAACCCCCCCTAATAAAGTTTTAACCCCTTGATCACCCCCGTCGCCAGTGTCACTAAGAGATCATTTTTCTGATCGCTGTATTAGTGTCGCTGGTGACGCTAGTTAGGGAGGTAAATATTTAGGTTCGCCGTCAGCGTTTTATAGCGACAGGGACCTACTACCTAATAAATGTTTTAACCCCTTGATTGCCCCCTAGTTAACCCTTTCACCAGTGATCACCGTATAACTGTTACGGGTGACGCTGGTTAGTTCGTTTATTTTTTATAGTGTCAGGGCACCCGCCGTTTATTACCGAATAAAGGTTTAGCCCCCTGATCGCCCGGTGGTGATATGCGTCGCCCCAGGCAGCGTCAGATTAGCTTGTGTGAATCCAGCTCTTTGAATTCTTTTTAATTAAAACACATGGGTTCACAGACAGGCATTCTTTGCTTCCTCCCAGTTATATAATTGTAACATGGCACTGGGCTATACCAGGTCACTTACACTATTATTGCATCGCCCTCTTAGGGTGCATGTTATGGGAGGAATTATAGGCTTCCGGTTCTTTACTCATTAATTGGTACATAAGCCACTATAGTGAAGCTATGTTTAACCCGTTGTCTCACTGCGGACCTTTGGTTAACCACCAATGGAACGCAAGTGGTTGATCCACACAACTAATTCCGTGTTCGCGCCGTGACGTTACAGCGTCACATCGCGCGATAAGCTGAGATCCGGGATCTTCAGGTTAACCACCAGTGGAACGCAAGCGAAGCATTCCATGTGAGTATTTCCGCTTATGCGGCGTGACGCCACTGCGTCACATCGCGAGATTAGCTGAGATCTCGCTGGTTCACAATGGGGGACACGAACCGAAGCTGACTACCCTTATAAATAAGCAAACACTCTATTCTAAGAGTACTTTTAGCACTCCATCAGAATAAGATAACGTCTTTTAACATTAGACACACGGGGAACATCGGACTTCTGTTTTGGAGGGTGGAACGCATAAACACACCCACCAAAACGAGGTCTGGAACGCACGCGGGTCCGCCATCTTGGACAACCCGGAGGTGCTGTTTTTGGAATTGAACGGGCTGGAGTCACATCAGGATGAACACAGTTCCTATATTAGGGAGTCGGGCTGCAGTGGAGGGTACCCCAAGACGAAGTCTACTTAGACGAAACGCGTCGGGAGGACTCCACTGCCGCCCCTTTTATATGTACAAGCGCTTTTTTATCAACTACATCATGTAAGTTTATTTCTTCAATTTTTAATAAATACGGTGTCTACGGTATCACACTATGTAGTCCCTTTTGTACCCTTTATGAACCTTACGTGGAGAGATCCATTATTATGTGTGGAGAAGATACGCCTTCAGAGAAGCCCTTCTCATTATCCTCAGGCTGTCAAGATCTTCTCACTATTGCCAGGGTGCAATAAAAGCTGGTTTGACCCTCACAGTATATGCTGTTTTGGGTTCAAACCCTCCGGTAAGCCCCCACCTGCAACTTCTCAGTGCACTGCATGTTTTTGAAGACACAGTGGTGTGATATATGAAATTGGTGTATATATGCAGTATCTAATATAGTGACGAGACTTCTTTGGGTGTATTGCAGAACATCATCCTATAAGACTTTTCTGCTGTTTGTTGGTGAAGGCGCTCCTCACCTCACTTTTGGGTAGTGACCCATTCAGTTCCAACTCACTGACTGTCCATTTGAACCACCTTTCATTTTAGATCTTTAAATGTGATACGTTTATATGTGTACATTACATTTTAGGTATATGCCTTTCTAACTCATTAGTTTTAAGGTATCTTGTTGTTTTAGCGCTACACTTTTTCTGTTTATTATCTAGCGTCAGATTAGCGCCAGTACCGCTAACACCCACGCACGCAGCATACGCCAAAATGCTGATGACACCCGCTATTATTGTCCCTCCTGTCCTGACAATCCTGGTCTTTGCATTGGTGAATGTTTTGAACGCTACCATTCACTAGCTGAGTATTAGCGTAGGGTACAGCATTGCACAGACTAGGCACACTTTCACAGGGTCTCCCAAGATGCCATCGCATTTTGAGAGACCCGAACCTGGAACCGGTTACAGTTATAAAAGTTACAGTTACAAAAACAGTGTTAAAAAAAAAAAAAACACAAAAAAATATATAAAATAAAAAAAAAGTTGTTGTTTTATTGTTCTCTCTCTCTCTCTATTCTCTCTCTATTGTTCTGCTCTTTTTTTACTGTATTCTATTCTGCAATGTTTTATTGTTATTATGTTTTATCATGTTTGCTTTTCAGGTATGCAATTTTTTATACTTTACTGTTTACTGTGCTTTATTGTTAACCATTTTTTTGTCTTCAGGTACGCCATTCACGACTTTGAGTGGTTATACCAGAATGATGCCTGCAGATCTAGGTATCGTCTTGGTATCAGTCTTTTCAGCCAGCGGTCGGCTTTCATGTAAAAGAAATCTTAGCAGCTAATTAGCCTCTAGACTGCTTTTACAAGCAGTGGGAGGGAATGCCCCCCCCCACCGTCTTCCGTGTTTTTCTCTGGCTCTCCTGTCTCAACAGGGAACCTGAGAATGCAGCCGGTGATTCAGCCAGCTGACCATAGAGCTGATCAGAGACCAGAGTGGCTCCAAACATCTCTATGGCCTAAGAAACCGAAAGCTACGAGCATTTTATGACTTAGATTTCGCCGGATGTAAACAGCGCCATTGGGAAATTGGGAAAGCATTTTATCACACCGATCTTGGTGTGGTCAGATGCTTTGAGGGCAGAGGAGAGATCTAGGGTCTAATAGACCCCATTTTTTTTCAAAAAAGAGTACCTGTCACTACCTATTGCTATCATGGAGGATATTTACATTCCCTGAGATAACAATAAAAATGATTTAAAAAAAAATATGAAAGGAACAGTTTAAAAATAAGATAAAAAAGCAAAAAAAAATAAATAAAAAAAAAAAAAAAAAAAAAAAAAAAGCACCCCTGTCCCCCCTGCTCTCGCGCTAAGGCGAACGCAAGCGTCAGTATGGCGTCAAATGTAAACATGCATGTGAGGTATCACCGTGAAGGTCAGATCGAGGGCAGTAATTTTAGCAGTAGACCTCCTCTGTAAATCTAAAGTGGTAACCTGTAAAGGCTTTTAAAGGCTTTTAAAAATGTATTATTTATTTTGTTGCCACTGCACGTTTGTGCGCAATTTTAAAGCATGTCATATTTGGTATCCATGTACTCGGCCTAAGAGTCTTTTTTTTTCTATCTTTTTTATTACATCAAACATTTGGGCAATATAGTGTGTTTTAGTGCATTAAAATTAAAAAATTGGTTTTCGGGGTCCCGTACGCGGCTAGGCTCCCAAAAAGTCCCACACATGTGGTATCCCCGTACTTAGGAGAAGCAGCTAAACGTATTTTGGGGTGCAATTCCACATATGCCCATGGCCTGTGTGAGCAATATATCATTTAGTGAATTTGAATAAAAACCAAGTGCTGTAATGGGCACACCACACTATATGTAGCTATGGCGGATAAAACTGGATAAAAGAGTATAAGTGGAGGTTATAAATATTTGATAAGCGAATACTCGTGACCAATTAGATTAAACAGATACAATTAAGCTGCTATCAATAGAACAGGGTTCAGAAACCCATAAATAGGAAAATGCATAAAATGAAAATTGATGTGCTCTAATACACCGTTCAATCAATAGATCTATGAAGTCATGCTAGAAACAAAAAATGTGATAAAATATGTGTATAAATACTGAAATAAATAATTAGTAAGCAAATTATGTGTAAATACACTGCACACATGCATAAAAATGTGCTAAATACACTGAAAATTGCTGAAGAGGTGCAAAGTGCTCCAAATACCATAAAAATATAAAGCAATATATGTAGGATAAAACGTGCAAATACGCTGTTACCAGTGCACTCAAAAATTGCACTAAAAAAATGTACTGAAAAATCTTGTGAATATGTGTTTAAATAATACAAATATTCCCATGATAAATGCTATAACTCCATAGCAGTGCTGGGAAAAATACATTTGATGCCAGTGTTATAAAAGTTAAGGATATAAATCAGGTGCTGATAAAAATGCAATTAAACATAGATACTAAAGTACAAAAAATGGAGTGGATGGCCACCACAGCAGTTCATTTCTCTGTGTGCTGAGATGATTGAATTCCTGAAATGTTTTTGTTATCACAATATTGGATGATTCCACCGCAGCCGCAATAATAAATACTCAGTGCCAGATGATTATAGAAGAGAAACAAAGAGACAAGATCATTGCGCAATGTAACAAAACAAAGTCCACAAGCAAAACACAGCACAGTGATACAGTCACGTGCTCCCGATTGAGTTAAGGCATGCAGATAAGCAGGTCTCAGTTTGCCGTTACAGACGATGCTTGCCTGACAAGCCGCTGCTGCTTGTTACGATGTAATACAACACAGCCCACGTCCTTGGCTCCTCCCACGCGTTGCGTCACTGACACGTGACTTTCTCAAGGATAAACCTGAGATGCCAGCCTCTCCGTACTTAAGCATTCAGGTTACCATAGTGACGGCGCTAAGATCATCGGATCATCACACTGCTTACTGCTTCTGTTCGTATGTATAGATTTATGTTAAAACCAATGTTTAATCATTACATTATAAAAACCATTTATGATAACAAGATAAAATCGAAAAATTAAACATAAGAAAATAACCGAATAAAAGGCTATGTTCATATAATAATGAACTCCCTCAAGTGGTGGAGAATGATATTGCATACTTCTAAATTTAAAAGAGTGTGGTAGGTTTCTTCAAATACCAAAGACTGATGTTTACAATCGTACCTTGCTCAGTACAACAAATTACATTCAATATTATACTCTCGTTCCATATCCTTCATTTGTAAATTATTCTGTGATGTTAATACTACTGCATAATATAAAAACTTTATCTAAACACATACCAATCCTAATAAATACATAGATAAGTCATATTATAAATGCATGTAACCGTACCATATAAATAATATCAGGAAAAAAAAAAAGTGTTTTTTTTTTTTCTCCTTTTTTTTATCATATAAAAAATAGACCTTAAAAAATGTATTAAATTCAAATATAAGTGTATATAAAAACAATTAAAAATATAAAAAAATATAAAAAATATAAAAATTAAAAATTAAAAATGTAAGAAATGATACCAATACCAATAAAAGAATAAATCCCATTATACCATATTTAGTAATCTGATATAAAACAATTAATATCAAATTCAATATTGAGGCCTTTCTGCACCATAGTACCCATCTCATATATCTATTTTGATTCGGTCTTGCTCAATTCTCTGATCTTATTTGAGCCCCTCCAATGGGGTTTGTATCTCTGAATTGCCCAAAACGTTAGCTCTGTGGGGTCTCTATTATGGTGCGTAGCAAAATGTTTGGACACATTATGCTTCGGGGAAAGCTTTTTTAATGTTTTGAATATGTTCCCTTATGCGTTTCCACATAGGCCTTTTCGTTCTGCCTATATATTGCAGTGAACACGAGCATTGTAGGATGTAAATTACACCTTCAGTTCTACATGACATGAAGTCCTTGATGTCATATTCTTTTTTAGTGCTAGTTGATGTAAATTTATTGCATTTTTGCCCATTTTGTTGGGTATTTTTACAAGCATAGCACCTTTCGCAAGGGAAGAACCCTTTCCCCTGAAAGAAAGATAATTCTGTTACACGTTTGGGTGGTTCCGGTACATTTTTTGCTATCAGGTCTCTTAGCGTTGGAACTCGCCTATAAATGAAGCGCGGTTTTTCAGGTAGAATGTTGCCAAGAGTGTTATCTGTTTTAAGAAGAGGCCAATATTTATTGATAACTTTTTCCACTTTTTTATGTTGTGTACTGAAATTCATTATCAGAGGTATATCATTATTAATTATTTTATTATCTTTAATTTTGTCTTGGATGAGTACCTCTCTTGGAATTTGGTTAACTTCTTTTATTTTTTCCCCAATGAATTATTTACTATATCCTTTGTCTTCAAACTTCTTCCCCATCCATTGTGCTTGTATTAAAAATTCTTTATTATTAGAACAGTTTCTTCCAAGACGTATAAATTGTCCTTTAGGGATATTGATTAGCCATGGTTGATAGTGACAGCTGTCTGTGGGTATGTAGCTATTCCTTTCAACTGGTTTAAAGAACGTTTTGGTACTAATGGAATTGTTGGTCAGCTGTATTTTTAGGTCCAG
Organism: Aquarana catesbeiana; assembly: GCA_037953035.1. Classification (NCBI taxonomy): domain Eukaryota; kingdom Metazoa; phylum Chordata; class Amphibia; order Anura; family Ranidae; genus Aquarana; species Aquarana catesbeiana. The sequence goes on along the minus strand of JBBHAA010000512.1, from coordinate 5,201,802 downwards.
AAAGTGGACTACTTTATCACTTATCTCGTATTCGAGTTTGATATTTTTCTGATTGATGTTTAGTTGGTTGAAGAACTGGATTAGACTTGGTTCATCTCCTTTCCATATTACTAGGCAATCATCAATAAATCTTTTGTAAAGTACCATGTTATCTGGGACACCTGAAAAAATTGCTTCTTCCTCCCATTTGGCCATGAAAACATTGGCTACACTCGGAGCATATTTGGCTCCCATTCCAATACCAGTTAATTGTCTGTAATATTTTTCATTATACCAGAAGTAGTTGTTTTGGATTCCATAGGCTAAACTTCTTAAAATGAATCTTTTTTGTTTTGAGATAAGGTTACTAAATTGATCCATAGCCCATTTGGATGCTTCTATTGCATCACTGTGATCAATTACTGTGTACAGGGAAGCTACATCAGCTGTTGCTATAATATATTTCTCTTCTGGTTTTAGAGCCAGAGTTTCCAATATTTGTATCAAGTGTTTCGTATCTCTGAGATATGCTCTAGTTTGAGACACCAAGGGTTGTAAAAATTTATCAACGTATTCTCCCAATCTGGCATTGATTGACTGTATGCCATTTATGATGGGTCTCCCTGGTGGCTGTTCTACATTTTTGTGTATTTTAGGCACCGTGCAAATGATGGGTACTCTGCAGGTGTCCGGTACTAAGTATTTTGATTATTTTTTGTTTAGAACATTCTTTCCAACTCCTTTCAAGATTAGATCTGATAGCTCCCGTTTATATTCTCTTGTTGGGTTTCCTTTAAGTTTAATATATGTATTCGTGTCACTTAGTTGTTCTAATAATTCCCTGTTGTAATATTCTTTTGATAGTATGACAATTGCTCCTCCTTTGTCAGCTGGTCTCACTACAATTTCCTTATTTTGTTCTAGTTGTTTTATTCCCATTTGGATGGTTTGAGATTCATACGTTTTTTTATATTTTAGTTTTTTCAGCTCTTGCGTCACCATTCTATTGAACACTTCAATGTGTTCATTGTTTGAGACAGGTGGGTTAAACAATGATTTATTTCTCAGACTGCTGTGAATAATTCCCCCTGTGTTTTCAGTCTCCATGGTGTGTATGCTGGGGGGCTTGGATAACATGTATTTTTTAATGTTGAGTTTTCTAGAGTATTTTTGAATATCAACATACATTTGGAATTTGTTTAAATTTCTCTTGGGAGCATATTTTAGACCTTTGTCTAGTGTAGTTAATTCTGCTCGTGTTAGTTCAACTCCGCTAAGATTACAAATGCCTTCTCCTAGTGCTCTCTTTTTCTTTTGGTTTTTGCGTCCAGCTCGGCATCCCCTTTTTTGTCTGGGCTTCTTTCTCTGGTGTGTTGGTCTTGTCTGGGAGGTGGGTCCTCATTCCTGCGATGATCTAAAAAAGACCGTGTCTGTTCTTCATCATTATAATTCCTTAACATTCATATCTGTTGCTAGTATGTACCGGGCTTCTTCTAGGTTCATATCTGTATTGTTCCTGCTCTCTGTTTTCGCTTCTTGTAGGATTAGATTGATAATTCCGAGATTCATTTCCATTTGAGTTATGCTGATACTCCCTTGATTCATATCTGTTGGGATTTGGGTTCTGCTGGTACTCTCTTGATTCATATCTATTGGGATTCTGGTGATATTCTCTTGATTCATTTGTATATGCATTTTGATAATGCTCTCTTGGTTGATTCTTATAAGCGAGAAAACTAGCTAAATGGGACTTTAAATGAGGACATTTGAAAAAATGTACCTCCATCCCCAAAATGTATACAACAAAAGGAAAAAGGAGGGTTTTGGGACTTTAAATGAGACATGCAGCTGGGAAGGGAACACAACATAATGCTAGAAAGGATATCCAATGAGTGCACCGTATATGCGACCGCATCATGTTGCATAGTAACAAGTTAGTAAACAGTCAAATAAAATAAAACACGGAAGCTTTATTAAATAGTCAAATACATAGTATTAAAAACGTCATATAACAGCATGATGGTATGGCAGCCTATTATAGTCATAATGGTACCATAATACAAAGTCATCAGACTACTATTCGCATGTAGCTGCATCATAATATCAGTAATGTCTGATGAGTGGACCATATTGGTGACAAAATAGCCTGCATATACACATAATCATATAGTAAAACATATAAGTACACGTTCCATAAAGCTGATCCAAAATAACAAAATAACCCAGCAACAGAGCAGCATGATGTGAATCGCAATGGTGAGGTAAAAATTGGATTCAAGCTAATAGTTGTGTGTCTTCACAGTATCATAATGATAATTGGTGAAATCCAAACGGCATAATGAGTTGGAGGTATAGGGAGGTTGTTAATGTGAATAGCATCTAAAAGCTCGACGCGTTTCATGGATCTTTCCAATCTTCAGGAGCAGATGCAAAGTAGCTATCTATAAAAAAATATATATAGGGAGATGTTCAGGGGTTGACCACAGGACAGGCAAGAGAATGTTTTTGGCAATAAGATCTTAAAGTAGCAGTGGTAGCTTTGGACCATAGTAAATTACTTACAAAGAACCTAAGTGGGTGGGTGGAGGGCATCGAGGGTGTAAACCTGTCGAGGATGTAAATGTACACAATCCCGGGAGCTGAGGCGGCACCTAGAGGGCAACTGGTGTTTGTGAAGAGCTTTAAAACATTGTGACCGCATGTTCATAACCTATAAAAAGTATAGATATAAAATTGCTGAATGTGATCGTATAATAGGGCAAAGGTGAGATAGAATAATTATCATTGAAAGAATATGAGTGGATAACAACGTGAACCAAAGAGTATAGAAATTACAATGTTTTGAAATGTAGGGGGAAAGAAGAGAGACTGGATATATACAGGTAGATAAATATGTAATGACCAATCCAAGGAAAAAGTATTGAAAAAGGTAAAGTTTCAATAGGTAAGCCTATACCAAAGTAAGGGGGGGGGGGGGGGGGGTTTGGTAGCCGCAATAATAAAGGTAAAATGTGACCATAATGATACCTGTGAATCCCCAGACACCAAATGACATTGGAATGGCCACCGGTAAAAAGTGTTTGCAGGGAATATGTGTCCAGCTAGGAGGAGTGAGTATCCCAGAGAGCCACCAATAGGTACCCGCCAACGCAACGTGGGCGACTAAACAGAGAAGGGAGCCAGCCGTCACAGCGGAAAACAGAACCGCCCCGCAGCTGGCGCTTCTTATAGACGCTTAGATGTAGATGTACATATGCAACATGATGCGGTCGCATATACGGTGCACTCATTGGATATCCTTTCTAGCATTATGTTGTGTTCCCTTCCCAGCTGCATGTCTCATTTAAAGTCCCAAAACCCTCCTTTTTCCTTTTGTTGTATACATTTTGGGGATGGAGGTACATTTTTTCAAATGTCCTCATTTAAAGTCCCATTTAGCTAGTTTTCTCGTTTTCACATCACCAGGGATGGATACATGCATGCTACCTTATATATAATATATACAACGGTGATATCCAGCGTAAGTGCTATTTAGGCTTGTCATTATATTTTTTTATTAAGGTTTTATTTATATTGTGGATAGGATCTTATGTTCTGTCATTATAATTTTTATCATTTTGGCATCTTCCATTATTAGTACCTATAATACTTAAAATATTTTTGTTATAGTTCTATTTTTGGGGCCTCTCCAGGGGCAGGCACTTATCTATGACCATTATCATTATTTATTAACCTGATTCGCTTTCACATCCCTGCAGACAATACCCTGTGGAGGGGGTGTGGTCGGCATCTGAGTGTTGTTGCCTGCCGGGGTTCGCAATCCCGGGAGCTGCGATGCGTGCTGGGAACCCTCCCCTTCCCCCCTTCGTCCTTGTGACGCGAGGGTTGGGGCGGTTATCCCACCACGCATCGACGCCATGCCCCCAGTGCCTTGCGTGTGACGTCGTTCTTGAACGCCATCACGCTGACACTGTTGTGATGTACATCTAAGCGTCTATAAGAAGCGCCAGCTGCGGGGCGGTTCTGTTTTCCGCTCTGACGGCTGGCTCCCTTCTCTGTTTAGTCGCCCACGTTGCGTTGGCGGGTACCTATTGGTGGCTCTCTGGGATACTCACTCCTCCTAGCTGGACACATATTCCCTGCAAACACTTTTTACCGGTGGCCATTCCAATGTCATTTGGTGTCTGGGGATTCACAGGTATTATTATGGTCACATTTTACCTTTATTATTGCGGCTACCAAAACCCCTCCCCCTCCCCCTTACTTTGGTATAGGCTTACCTATTGAAACTTTACCTTTTTCAATACTTTTTCCTTGGATTGGTCATTACATATTTATCTACCTGTATATATCCACTCTCTCTTCTTTCCCCCTACATTTCAAAACATTGTAATTTCTATACTCTTTGGTTCACGTTGTTATCCACTCATATTCTTTCAATGATAATGATTCTATCTCACCTTTGCCCTATTATACGATCACATTCAGCAATTTTATATCTATACTTTTTATAGGTTATGAACATGCGGTCACAATGTTTTAAAGCTCTTCACAAACACCAGTTGCCCTCTAGGTGCCGCCTCAGCTCCCGGGATTGTGTACATTTACATCCTCGACAGGTTTACACCCTCGATGCCCTCCACCCACCCACTTAGGTTCTTTGTAAGTAATTTACTATGGTCCAAAGCTACCACTGCTACTTTAAGATCTTATTGCCAAAAACATTCTCTTGCCTGTCCTGTGGTCAACCCCTGAACATCTCCCTATATATATTTTTTTATAGATAGCTACTTTGGATCTGCTCCTGAAGATTGGAAAGATCCATGAAACGCGTCGAGCTTTTAGATGCTATTCACATTAACAACCTCCCTATACCTCCAACTCATTATGCCGTTTGGATTTCACCAATTATCATTATGATACTGTGAAGACACACAACTATTAGCTTGAATCCAATTTTTACCTCACCATTGCGATTCACATCATGCTGCTCTGTTGCTGGGTTATTTTGTTATTTTGGATCAGCTTTATGGAACGTGTACTTATATGTTTTACTATATGATTATGTGTATATGCAGGCTATTTTGTCACCAATATGGTCCACTCATCAGACATTACTGATATTATGATGCAGCTACATGCGAATAGTAGTCTGATGACTTTGTATTATGGTACCATTATGACTATAATAGGCTGCCATACCATCATGCTGTTATATGACGTTTTTAATACTATGTATTTGACTATTTAATAAAGCTTCCGTGTTTTATTTTATTTGACTGTTTACTAACTTGTTACTATGCAACATGATGCGGTCGCATATACGGTGCACTCATTGGATATCCTTTCTAGCATTATGTTGTGTTCCCTTCCCAGCTGCATGTCTCATTTAAAGTCCCAAAACCCTCCTTTTTCCTTTTGTTGTATACATTTTGGGGATGGAGGTACATTTTTTCAAATGTCCTCATTTAAAGTCCCATTTAGCTAGTTTTCTCGTTTTCAAATCACCAGGGATGGATACATGCATGCTACCTTATATATAATATATACAACGGTGATATCCAGTGTAAGTGCTATTTAGGCTTGTCATTATATTTTTTTATTAAGGTTTTATTTATATTGTGGATAGGATCTTATGTTCTGTCATTATAATTTTTATCATTTTGGCATCTTCCATTATTAGTACCTATAATACTTAAAATATTTTTGTTATAGTTCTATTTTTGGGGCCTCTCCAGGGGCAGGCACTTATCTATGACCATTATCATTATTTATTAACCTGATTCGCTTTCACATCCCTGCAGACAATACCCTGTGGAGGGGGTGTGGTCGGCATCTGAGTGTTGTTGCCTGCCGGGGTTCGCAATCCCGGGAGCTGCGATGCGTGCTGGGAACCCTCCCCTTCCCCCCTTCGTCCTTGTGACGCGAGGGTTGGGGCGGTTATCCCACCACGCATCGACGCCACGCCCCCAGTGCCTTGCGTGTGACGTCGTTCTTGAACGCCATCACGCTGACACTGTTGTGATGTACATCTAAGCGTCTATAAGAAGCGCCAGCTGCGGGGCGGTTCTGTTTTCCGCTCTGACGGCTGGCTCCCTTCTCTGTTTAGTCGCCCACGTGGCGTTGGCGGGTACCTATTGGTGGCTCTCTGGGATACTCACTCCTCCTAGCTGGACACATATTCCCTGCAAACACTTTTTACCGGTGGCCATTCCAATGTCATTTGGTGTCTGGGGATTCACAGGTATTATTATGGTCACATTTTACCTTTATTATTGCGGCTACCAAAACCCCCCCCCCCCCCTTACTTTGGTATAGGCTTACCTATTGAAACTTTACCTTTTTCAATACTTTTTCCTTGGATTGGTCATTACATATTTATCTACCTGTATATATCCACTCTCTCTTATTTCCCCCTACATTTCAAAACATTGTAATTTCTATACTCTTTGGTTCACGTTGTTATCCACTCATATTCTTTCAATGATAATTATTCTATCTCACCTTTGCCCTATTATACGATCACATTCAGCAATTTTATATCTATACTTTTTATAGGTTATGAACATGCGGTCACAATGTTTTAAAGCTCTTCACAAACACCAGTTGCCCTCTAGGTGCCGCCTCAGCTCCCGGGATTGTGTACATTTACATCCTCGACAGGTTTACACCCTCGATGCCCTCCACCCACCCACTTAGGTTCTTTGTAAGTAATTTACTATGGTCCAAAGCTACCACTGCTACTTTAAGATCTTATTGCCAAAAACATTCTCTTGCCTGTCCTGTGGTCAACCCCTGAACATCTCCCTATATATATTTTTTTATAGATAGCTACTTTGCATCTGCTCCTGAAGATTGGAAAGATCCATGAAACGCGTCGAGCTTTTAGATGCTATTCACATTAACAACCTCCCTATACCTCCAACTCATTATGCCATTTGGATTTCACCAATTATCATTATGATACTGTGAAGACACACAACTATTAGCTTGAATCCAATTTTTATCTCACCATTGCGATTCACATCATGCTGCTCTGTTGCTGGGTTATTTTGTTATTTTGGATCAGCTTTATGGAACGTGTACTTATATGTTTTACTATATGATTATGTGTATATGCAGGCTATTTTGTCACCAATATGGTCCACTCATCAGACATTACTGATATTATGATGCAGCTACATGCGAATAGTAGTCTGATGACTTTGTATTATGGTACCATTATGACTATAATAGGCTGCCATACCATCATGCTGTTATATGACGTTTTTAATACTATGTATTTGACTATTTAATAAAGCTTCCGTGTTTTATTTTATTTGACTGTTTACTAACTTGTTACTATGCAACATGATGCGGTCGCATATACGGTGCACTCATTGGATATCCTTTCTAGCATTATGTTGTGTTCCCTTCCCAGCTGCATGTCTCATTTAAAGTCCCAAAACCCTCCTTTTTCCTTTTGATTCTTATAAGCGTTGTACTTATACTCTCTTGGCTCACTCCTATTGTGTTGCTGGTACTGGTAATACCCATTATCTCCATACCTGGGGTTCCTTCCATTGTCATCCTGGTAATATTGTGTTGCATCCATGCGATTGTTTGGGGATTGGTATGATTTCTGGTAGTTGTATGGTGATGGATGAGGCTTATTGTTTCTTCTGTTCCCATTGTTCTTCCAATAGGGTCTTCTGGGTGATTTGTTTTTGGTTTTATTTCTCCACCAGGGTTTTGTGGTTCTTGGGCCATTTTCCTCCCTGTGTGTTCTTTCTAGTTCCACTTCCGATTGTTTCTCATATCTTGCTCCTTCAAGAGATCTTGATCTTCTTTCTGGTGTTCTATATCTAGGGTCCCTTGTTGGGGTGATTATCCTCACCTCTCTGTCTGGTGAGGAGGCAATTGATCCTGTCTTGCCTTGTTTACAATTAACTTGCCAATTGAAAACCTGTTCCAACTGGTAATCATTTGAGTCCCTCAAATACTTTCTTTTCTTTCTTTGTTTGAGTTCTATATCTTTCTGTTCCAACACTTTATTCAGTTGTTTAGTTAATGTCATAAATGGGGCTGTATCCTTTAATGGTTCCAATATATTTCTACACTCAGTTATTTGTTGATTAATCATATTTTATTCCCTTTGTTTCCTTTTGAGTGCAAAGTGTACTAAATCCAAGCCTTTATCATTAAAAAATTTATACCATTCATTGATTCCAGCCTGGTCTACTAGACCATCGCATATGGGAACTTCCCATCTCAATCTCCTAGGCACCATGTTATCTTTAATATACTGTTCGTGAGTGGCAATATCCCACCATGGGCTTACCTTTTTCTCCATCAGGTGGCCAAATTTTCTAAAATTAGTGTCTAAATCTCCCTTTTCTGTACTGGGAGCAGTTGAAAAAACACTTTCAGTTCTAGAGAAAGAAGCCCAGACAAAAAAGGGGATGCCGAGCTGGACGCAAAAACCAAAAGAAAAAGAGAACACTAGGAGAAGGCATTTATAATCTTAGCGGAGTTGAACTAACACGAGCAGAATTAACTACACTAGACAAAGGTCTAAAATATGCTCCCAAGAGAAATTTAAACAAATTCCAAATGTATGTTGATATTCAAAAATACGCTAGAAAACTCAACATTAAAAAATACATGTTATCCAAGCCCCCCAGCATACACACCATGGAGACTGAAAACACAGGGGGAATTATTCACAGCAGTCTGAGAAATAAATCATTGTTTAACCCACCTGTCTCAAACAATGAACACATTGAAGTGTTCAATAGAATGGTGATGCAAGAGCTGAAAAAACTAAAATATAAAAAAACGTATGAATCTCAAACCATCCAAATGGGAATAAAACAACTAGAACAAAATAAGGAAATTGTAGTGAGACCAGCTGACAAAGGAGGAGCAATTGTCATACTATCAAAAGAATATTACAACAGGGAATTATTAGAACAACTAAGTGACACGAATACATATATTAAACTTAAAGGGAACCCAACAAGGGAATATAAACGGGAGCTATCAGATCTAATCTTGAAAGGAGTTGGAAAGAATGTTCTAAACAAAAAAGAATCAGAATACCTATTACCGGACACCTGCAGAGTACCCATCATTTACAAGGTGCCTAAAATACACAAAAATGTAGAACAGCCACCAGGGAGACCCATCATAAATGGCATACAGTCAATCAATGCCAGATTGGGAGAATACGTTGATAAATTTTTACAACCCTTGGTGTCTCAAACTAGAGCATATCTCAGAGATACGAAACACTTGATACAAATATTGGAAACTCTGGCTCTAAAACCAGAAGAGAAATATATTATAGCAACAGCTGATGTAGCTTCCCTGTACACAGTAATTGATCACAGTGATGCGATAGAAGCATCCAAATGGGCTATGGATCAATTTAGTAATCTTATTTCAAAACAAAAAAGATTCATTTTAAGAAGTTTAGCCTATGGAATCCAAAACAACTACTTCTGGTATAATGAAAAATATTACAGACAATTAACTGGTATTGGAATGGGAGCCAAATATGCTCCGAGTGTAGCCAATGTTTTCATGGCCAAATGGGAGGAAGAAGCAATTTTTTCAGATGTCCCAGATAACATGGTACTTTACAAAAGATTTATTGATGATTGCCTAGTAATATGGAAAGGAGATGAACCAAGTCTAATCCAGTTCTTCAACCAACTAAACATCAATCAGAAAAAATATCAAACTCGAATACGAGATAAGTGATAAAGTAGTCCACTTTCTGGACCTAGAAATACAGCTGACCAACAATTCCATTAGTACCAAAACGTTCTTTAAACCAGTTGAAAGGAATAGCTACATACCCACAGACAGCTGTCACTATCAACCATGGCTAATCAATATCCCTAAAGGACAATTTATACGTCTTGGAAGAAACTGTTCTAATAATAAAGAATTTTTAATACAAGCACAATGGATGGGGAAGAAGTTTGAAGACAAAGGATATTGTAAAGAATTCACTGGGGGAAAAAATAAAAGAAGTTAACCAAATTCCAAGAGAGGTACTCATCCAAGACAAAATTAAAGATAATAAAATAATTAATAATGATATACCCCTGATAAAGAATTTCAGTACACAACATAAAAAATGGAAAAAATTATCAATAAATATTGGCCTCTTCTTAAAACAGATAACACTCTTGGCAACATTCTACCTGAAAAACTGCGCTTCATTTATAGGTGAGTTCCAACGCTAAGAGACCTGATAGCAAAAAATGTACCGGAACCACCCAAATGTGTAACAGAATTATCTTTCTTTCAGGGGAAAGGGTTCTTCCCTTGCAAAAGGTGCTATGCTTGTAAAAATACCCAACAAAATGGGCAAAAATGCAATAAATTTACATCAACTAGCACTAAAAAAGAATATGACATCAAGGACTTCATGTCATGTAGAACTGAAGGTGTAATTTACGTCCTACAATGCTCGTGTTCACTGCAATATATAGGCAGAACGAAAAGACCTATGTGGAAACGAATAAGGGAACATATTCAAAACATTAAAAAAGCTTTCCCCGAAGCATAATGTGTCCAAACATTTTGCTACGCACCATAATAGAGACCCCACAGAGCTAACGTTTTGGGCAATTCAGAGATACAAACCCCATTGGAGGGGCTCAAATAAGATCAGAGAACTGAGCAAGACCGAATCAAAATAGATATATGAGATGGGTACTATGGTGCAGAAAGGCCTCAATATTGAATTTGATATTAATTGTTTTATATCAGATTACTAAATATGGTATAATGGGATTTATTCTTTTATTGGTATATAATTTCTTACATTTTTTATTTTTAATTTTTATATTTTTTATATTTTTTTATATTTTTAATTGTTTTTATATACACTTATATTTGAATTTAACACATATTTTAAGGTGTATTTTTTATATGATAAAAAAAGGAGAAAAAAAAAAACAAAACTTTTTTTTCCCTGATATTATTCATATGGTACGGTTACATGCATTTATAATATGACTTATCTATGTATTTATTAGGATTGGTATGTGTTTAGATAAAGTTTTTATATTATGCAGTAGTATTAACATCACAGAATAATTTACAAATGAAGGATATGGAACGAGAGTATAATATTGAATGTAATTTGTTGTACTGAGCAAGGTACGATTGTAAACATCAGTCTTTGGTATTTGAAGAAACCTACCACACTCTTTTAAATTTAGAAGTATGCAATATCATTCTCCACCACTTGAGGGAGTTCATTATTATATGAACATAGCCTTTTATTCGGTTATTTTCTTATGTTTAATTTTTCGATTTTATCTTGTTATCATAAATGGTTTTTATAATGTAATGATTAAACATTGGTTTTAACATAAATCTATACATACGAACAGAAGCAGTAAGCAGTGTGATGATCCGATGATCTTAGCGCCGTCACTATGGTAACCTGAATGCTTAAGTACGGAGACACTGGCATCTCAGGTTTATCCTTGAGAAAGTCACGTGTCAGTCACACAACGCGTGGGAGGAGCCAAGGATGTGGGCTGTGTTGTATTACATTGTAACAAGCAGCAGCGGCTTGTCAGGCAAGCCTCGTCCGTAACGGCAAACTGAGACCTGCTTATCTGCATGCCTTAACTCAATCGGGAGCACGTGAGTATATCACTGTGCTGTGTTTTGCTTGTGGACTTTGTTTTGTTACATTGCGCAATGATCTTGTCCCTTTGTTTCTCTTCTATAATCATCTGGCACTGAGTATTTATTATTGCGGCTGCGGTGGAAACATCCAATATTGTGATAACAGAAACATTTCAGGAATTCAATCATCTCAGCGCACAGAGAAATGAACTGCTGTGGTGGCCATCCACTCCATTTTTTGTACTTTAGTATCTATGTTTAATTGCATTTTTATCAGCACCTGATTTATATCCTTAACTTTTAGAACACTGGCATCAAATTTATTTTTCCCAGCACTGCTATGGAGTTATAGCATTTATCACGGGAATATTTGTATTATTTAAACACATATTCACAAGATTTTTCAGTACAATTTTTTAGTGCAATTTTTGAGTGCATTGGTATCAGCGTATTTGCACGTTTTATCCTACATATATTGCTTTATATTTTTATGGTATTTGGAGCACTTGACACCTCTTCAGCAATTTTCAGTGTATTTAGCACATTTTTATGCATGTGTGCAGTGTATTTACACATAATTTGCTTACTAATTATTTATTTCAGTATTTATACACATATTTTATCACATTTTTTGTTTCTAGCAATATATATTATTTAGTGACAACTAGTGTGCAAAAAAAAAAAAAAATTGTCACATTCCCGCAACTTGTGTCAAAATATAAAATATTCCATGGACTCAGCATGCCTCAAAGCAAATAGCTTGGGGTGTCTACTTTCCAAAATGGGGTCATTTGGGGAGTTTTGTGCCATCTGGGCATTTTATGGCCTTCAAAACTGTGATAGGTAGTGAGGAGTGAAATCAAAAATTTACGACCCCAGAAATCCTGAAGGCGGGGATTGGTTTTCGAGGCCCCGTACGCGGCTAGGCTCCCAAAAAGTCCCACACATGTGGTATCCTCGTACTCAGGAGAAGCAGCTGAATATATTTTGGGGTGCAATTCCAAATATGCCCATGGCCTGTGTGAGCAATATATCATTTAGTGACAACTTTTTGTAATTTTTTTTTTTTGTCATTATTCAATCACTTGGGACAAAAAAAAATAATATCCAATGGGCTCAACATGCCTCTCAGCAATTCAGCAATTTCCTTGGGGTGTCTACTTTCCAAAATGGGGTCATTTGGGGGGGTTTTGTACCGCCCTGCCATTTAGGCAACTCAATAAATGACATAGGCAGTCATAAACTAAAAGCTGTGTAAATTCCAGAAAATGTACCCTAGTTTGTAGACGCTATAACTTTTGCGCAAACCAATAAATATACCCTTATTGACATTTTTTTTTACCAAAGACATGTGGCCGAATACTTTTTGGCCTAAATGTATGACTAAAATTGAGTTTATTGGATTTTTTTTATAACAAAAAGTAGAAAATATCATTTTTTTTCCCAAATTTTCAGTTTATAGCGCAAAAAATAAAAACCGCAGAGGTGATCAAATACCATCAAAAGAAAGCTCTATTTGTGGGAAGAAAAGGACGCAGATTTTGTTTGGGTACAGCGTTGCATGACCGCGCAATTAGCAATGACAAATGTTTTTTGAAAATTTGGGTTTTCTTGTGAAACAAGGATTGGTGATAAAGCATCAGTGGAAAGGAGAAATGTTTTTCCCATATTAACTCTTACAGGAGAGAATTTCCCTTCCTAGGGGTAGATTTCATCTCACTTCCTGTTGTCTCCTTCCGTTTGCAAGTAGGAGTCGTTTGTAAGTTGGATGTTTGAAAGTAGGGGCCTGCCCTATATACTCAGCAGAAATTTGGGCCTTAGGTGTTGTTGTGGCCACAACACTGTAAGCCCTCACAGGGCCCTGCTGTGAAATATTAGATCAAGAATTGTAATTACATGCCCCTGTTGAACAGGGGCTGAAAAATTGGGCCTTTGGTGGTGGTGGTGGTGCTGGTGCCACAACACTGTAAGTCCTCACTCGCTCTTGGTGGGCGCAGAAACAGGCCCTGCTGTGAAATATTAGATTAAGAATTGTAATTACATGCCCCTGTTGAACAGGGGCTGAAAAATTGGGCCTTAGGCACTGGTGCTGGTGCCACAACACTGCAACCCCTCACAGATACTCTAGTTGGAACGCAGAAACGAGCCCTGCTGCAAAGTGTTGCATCAAAAATTGTAATTACACGCCCCTGTTAAACAGGGGCTGAAAAATTGGGCCTTAAGCACTGGTGCTGGTTCCACAACACTGCAACCCCTCACAGATACTCTAGTTGGAACGCAGGAACGAGCCCTGCTGCAAAGTATTGCATCAAAAATTGTAATTACAAGCCCCTGTTAAACAGGGGCTGAAAAATTGGGCCTTAGGCACTGGTGGCGGCGCCCAGAACCAAAAATGTTCTTACAAGCTATCAGCATGATCATTGAGGAGGAAGAGGATAATTACTCAGGATAGTCACTCAGCATCAACATAGGCAGTCTTTGAAGGGATCTGAGATTTCAAAAAAAAATATTCGGTTACATCAACATCAGGTGCTTGGTAGCTGGTGGTGATCCAAGACTGATTCATTTTTATGAAGGTCAGTCGATCGACCGAGTCGGTGGACAGACGCACCCTGTGATCGGTTATAAAGCCTCCAGCAGCACTGAATGTGCGTTCAGAAAGAACGCTGGATGCAGGACAGGCCAGTAGCTCAATTGCATACTGTGCAAGCTCTGGCCAGTGATCCATCCTCAAGACCCAGTAACCCAGAGGATTTTCGGTGGGAAAGGTGTCCAAGTCAGATCTTGCCCCTAGGTATTCCTGCACCATGTAAAGCAGGCGCTGGCGATGGTTGCTGGAACTGATCATACCTTGGGGCTGCGGACCAAAAAATTGTCTGAACGCATCGTTCAGACGGCCACCTTCTCCACCGCTCCTTCTTTGACTGACCAAAGCCTCAGCAACACGTTGTCCAGAAACAGGCCAGCCAGTATTGGTCCTTCTCCTTGATACCACGAATACGAGGATCCTTACGCAGGCTTTGCAGGATCAGGGAGGCCATGCAGCGTAGGTTTGCTGAGGCATTCGGTCCGAAGTCCTCTGGGTCACTAAGGACGACATGGTCCGCAACCACCTCCTCCCAGCCACATACAAGTCCATGTGTTTCTTGGGATTGATCCCTTAAAGACTGCTGCTGATGCTGAGTGCCAGGCTCCACCTCCATACTAACACAATCCTCCTCCTCCCCGTCCTCTTCCTGTGTGATCGGCAGGCACGCAGGAACACTGTCTGGATAAAGGGGGCCTTGAGAGCTAAGGAAGTCCTCCTCTTCCTGCCTCTGTTCTGCCTCAAGTGCCCTGTCCATTATTCCACGCAGCGTTTGCTCCAACAGGTGGACAAGGGGGACAGTGTCACTGATGCATGCACTATCACTGCTCACCATCCTTGTGGCCTCCTCAATGGTGACAGGACAGTGCATGCATCCCTGATCATGGCCCACTGGTGTGGGGAAAAAAAAACAAGCTCCCCTGACCCTGTCCTGGTGCCGTAGTCGCACAGGTACTCATTGATGGCCCTCTGCTGCATGTGCAGACGCTGCAGCATGGCCAACGTTGAGTTCCACCTGGTGGGCATGTCACAGATTAGGCGGTTCTTGGGCAGGTTAAACTCCTTTTGGAGTTCTGCCATCTGAGCACTGGCATTATATGACCGGCAGAAATGCACACAGACTTTCCTGGCCTGCCTCAGGACATCCTGTAAGCCCGGGTACCTGCCCAAGAACCGCTGCACCACCAAGTTAAGGACGTGAGCCAAACAGGGTACATGGGTCAAACATCCCTGTCGGAGGGCAGAGAGGAGGTTGGTGCCATTGTCGCAAACCACCATTCCTGCCTTAAGTTGGTGTGGCGTCAACCACCTCTGAACCTACCCCTGCAGAGCTGACAGAACCTCTGCCCCAGTGTGGCTCCTGTCCCCCAAGCACACCAGCTCAAGCACCGCATGGCATCTTTTTGCCTGTGTACTTGCGTAGCCCCTTGAACACCTACGGAGCACCGCTGGTTCCAAGGACAAAGCACAGGAAGAGGCCATGGAGGAAGAAGACGAGGAGGGGGTGGAGGAGAGAGGTGTGTCACAATCATTAGTAGTGGTATTTTGGAGGTGTGGTGGCGGAACAACCTCCAACACTACTGCACCTTGTCCTGCATCCTTCCCAGCTGCCAGCAGAGTCACCCAATGCTCGGTGAAACATAGGTAACGTCCCTGTCCATGCCTGCTGGACTATGAGTCAGTGGTAATATGCACCTTACCGCTGACCGCCCTGTCCAGCGAGTCATGGACATTGCCTTCCAAATGCCGGTAGAGAGCCGGAATCGCCTTCCGTGAGAAAAAGTGGCGTTTGGGTACCTGCCACTGAGGAACCGCACATTCCACAAACTCACGGAAGGGGGCAGAGTCTACCAACTGAAAAGGCAGCAGTTGAAGTGCTAGCAATTTTGCCAAGCTAACATTCAACCGCTGGGCATGTGGATGGCTGGGAGCAAACTTCTTTTGGCGGTACAGCAGCTGGGGCAGGGAAATTTGCCTGGTACAATCTGACGTCGGTGTACCGAAAGCAGATTGCCCACAATTACTTGGCTGTGACACACCTAATTCTACACCTTCATTCCTCTCAGTGCAGGTCTCAGAGAGGAATGAAGGTATAGTGGGGTTGGAGATTTCAGCTCATGAGGAGCAGGTAGAGGTCCTCTTTGTTCTTTGGTGTGGGTATTTTAGATACGCTTGCCAACGAACTGCATGGCAGGTCAACATATGTCTGGTCAAGCATGTGGTGCCCAAGCGGGAGATGTTTTGGCCACGCGAGATACGCTTGAGACATATGTTGCAAATAGTGATCTTATGCACGTGTCTCAAAAAAGGCCCACACCAAAGAACTTTTGGAATAACGTGCAGAGACAGCAGCGCCCTGCACATGCGGAGCTTTGGGGTGTGATGCAGTCAGTGTGCTGCCCTTAGGCTGGCCCCTGGAGGGCATCCTGCCTCGTTGGTGATGTGCCTCCTCCTCCTCTCTCCTATCAGGCACCCACGTTGAGTCAGTGACCTCATCATCCCCTCCCTCCTCATCACTGGAGCAAACCTGGCAGTATGCTGCATCAGGGGGAGCATGACTGCCAGATTGCTGTCCTTCTTGGGCACCCCCTCTGTCCGTGCTCACGTTACTGCCTTCATCTAGCTCAGTATCATCATCAGAGCCTTCCAAATGCTGGGCATCCTCCTGGAGCATGTACCCAACACTGTGGTCAAACAGTTCGAGAGACTCCTTAGGAGGACATGGTGGGGCTAGGGAAGGAGTCACTGATGCCATTGAGCCGAGGGAAGAGGCCGCGTTGGCAGCTGCTTTGCCAGACAAAGTACCCTGAGCATGGGTGAGAGAGGATGAGGACGGCTTGATCATCCACTCGACCAAGTCTTCCGCATGTTGCGGCTCAACATGGCCAGCTGCCGAAAAAAAGGCCAAGCGTGTCCCACAGCCACGTGCTGATGATGATGCACCGTCTCAACGACCAGCACTGTTGCCTCTAGACACAGAGCCTGCTTGCCCTCTTTTATTGGCTTGTGACTGTCTGCCTCTCCTTGTTGGCCTTCCAGACATACTAATGGCCTTTAGCTGCACTAAGCTGTGATATATATATATACTGCAGCTAGCAAAATCAACTGCCTGCCTGTAGTATGAGAACACCACCAACCTTCTACAGGTAGCTTTAGGTATACACTGTGCAGAGCTTGCAAAAAACTAACTTGTAGCTTATTTAGCTGCCTGCAGTAGTGATAGGATCAGGAAAACACCACCAACCTTCTACAGGTAGCTTTAGGTGAACACGGTGCAGAGCTCGCAAAAAACTAACTTGTAGCTTATTTAGCTGCCTGCGGTAGTGATAGGATCAGGAAAACACCACCAACCTTCTACAGGTAGCTTTAGGTATACACTGTGCAGAGCTCTCAAAAAACTAACTTTTAGCTTATTTAGCTGCCTGCGGTAGTGATAGGATCAGGAAAACACCACCAACCTTCTACAGGTAGCTTTAGGTATACACTGTGCAGAGCTAGCAAAAAACTAACTCATAGCTTATTTAGCTGCCTGCGGTAGTGATAGGATCAGGAAAACACCACCAACCTTCTACAGGTAGCTTTAGCTGAACACTGTGCAGTGCTCGCAAAAAACTAACTTGTAGCTTATTTAGCTGCGTGTGGTAGCGATAGGATCAGGAAAACACCACCAACCTTCTACAGGTAGCTTTAGCTGAACACTGTGCAGAGCTCGCAAAAAACTAACTTGTAGTTTTAGCTGAACACTGTGAGGAGGACGCACTACACTAACTTGTAGTTTTAGCTGAACACTGTTCAGAGGACGCACTACACTAACTTGTAATTTTAGCTGAACACTGTGAGGAGGACGCACTACACTAACTTGTAGCTTTAGCTGAACACTGTGCAGAGGTCACACTAAACTAACTTGTAGCTTTAGCTGAACACTGTGAGGAGGACGCACTACACTAACTTGTAGTTTTAGCTGAACACTGTGCAGAGGTCACACTACACTAACTTGTGGTTTTAACTGAACACTGTTCAGAGGACGCACTACACTAACTTGTAGCTTTAGCTGAACACTGTGCAGAGGTCGCACTACACTAACTTGTAGCTTTAGCTGAACACTGTGCAGAGGTCGCACTATACTAACTTGTAGTTTTAGCTGAACACTGTGAGCAGGACGCACTACCCTAACTTGTAGCTTTAGCTGAACACTGTGCAGAGGTCACACTAAACTAAATTGTAGCTTTAGCTGAACACTGTGAGGAGGACGCACTACCCTTACTTGTAGCTTTAGCTGAACACTGTGAGGAGGACGCACTACCCTAACTTGTAGCTTTAGCTGAACACTGTGCAGAGGTCACACTAAACTAACTTTAGCTTTAGCTGAACACTGTGAGGAGGACGCACTACACTAACTTGTAGTTTTAGCTGAACACTGTGCAGAGGTCACACTAAACTAACTTGTAGCTTTAACTGAACACTGTGAGGAGGACGCACTACACTAACTGTAAATAGTCTAGCTGCCTGACTGTGGTACTAATAGGATCAAAAGAACACCAGCAATTTTCTTCAGGTAGCTGTAAATACTGTAACAAGACCAGCCTGCCTGTCAGTAGGAAGATAACAGGAACGGATCTAGCTAAACTGAATACAGTGTATATATATATATATATATATATATATATATATATATATATGTATACAACACCTGGGATGCATATATATACACAATACACTGTAAGTGCAGCTAACTCACTGACTGTCCTGCCTAATCTAGCTAACTCAAATGAAATGACACTGTCTCTCTCAATCTCTCTCTCTAAGCACGCCGGAACACATTACACAGGGCCGCCGTGCAGGCGGCCTTGTATAGTGTGGGGCGTGTTCTAAACCCCCTGAGCCATAATTGGCCAAAGCCACCCTGGCTTTGGCCAATTACAGCTCTCTCTACTGACGGCGCTGTGATTGGCCAAGCATGTGGGTCATAGTGCATGCTTGGCCAATCATCAGCCAGCAATGCACCGCGATGCCGCAGTGAATTATGGGCCGTGATGCGCCACACGAATTTGGTGCGAACGGCCCATATCGTTCACTAATCGGCGAACAGGCAAACAGACGATGTTCGATTCGAACATGGGTTCGACTCGAACATGCAGCTCATCCCTACTACATACTCCAAAGTTCTTTTTCATAATCACCAATAAAACTGAGGATCTGGCAATGTCAGCTTCTTTCCTAGTTTATCCACGGTAGTGATAAAGTACACAACATCATCTTTTCCTGGTCTGCAAATGACCACTTTGTCAGCATAGATGTGCCGACCATAGTTCCAATGTAGGAAACATCCACTGAAGCGTTCATCCATGGCAACAGAATACCCAGCTCTCCGGAAAGGCCTTGGCACAGACAAACAGTCCCAAACAGCTTCACTGTACCACTGTTCCCGGTTGGCCTCAATTTGCTGCATAATTTCCTGAGTAACATAGGGAAATTCCAGACCATATTCTGTGGCAACTCGTTTGGTGAGCACTCTTTGTAAACGGGCAAGTTTAGGCAAAGGTCTTTTTTTTCCCAAACCAGGAGGCACACAAGAATTTGGTGATTTACTCACCATATATCCGACGGGTGTCGGAAGCAAACTAGCAACTTTAGACAATGTCTCTTTGGTAGTACTGTGCGGCTCCACACAAGGTGATGTCTTTCCAGAATCCAGGGCTGTCCACTCTGAACAAGTAAGGGCAGAAGCAACATCTTCACCCTGAGCCCACAATAGTTCCTGTGACATTGTTTCAAACAAATCATCATCACCGGAGAGATCTGACATAGAATCTATCTCCGAGTCTCCCAACTCTTCTGCTGGCAAATATTTACAAAGAGTCCCAGATATGTTCCCCTTTGATCTCTCACCCGTTCCTGATGTGGACTTCTCCAAGTCCATGTATTTCTCCGGCTCCGGTTTGGGTAGTCTCTGGGGTAGGCCTCGACCATGGCCGCGGGAAGCCTTCACATATCCCACCTTCCTCTGGACAGGTGCAACGGGGATAGGTGTGGTAGAAGTAGAAATGACGGTGATGTCCGCTGATGAAGCGGTGACAGCAACATCTTCCTCGGAAGCACTCACGGTAGCAGGCGAGATTACGGCCTGTTGCTCTCCAGCAGCAATGGCAGTAGTTTCCACTGTTGCAATTCCTGTAGCCCAATCCACACGATAAGCACGGGGCGACAAGGTAGATTGCTCCACTGTGAACAAATATTCTCCGCACTGCAAGCATCGAACAAATGGACGGAGATGTATGGCCAGTCCTTCACACTTGTGGCAAAGCATGCCCAGCCCTTTGATATCTCCAACAGTGTATAACACGAACCGCCCCTGCGGCATCAGACGAATGCCGGTATTTGTCAGCAGGGTCCCGGTCAGCATAGCACCCACAGCGGTACTTGTAGGGAACATCTTATATCCCATAGTTGACGGTACCAATGGAAAAGAAGACATGGCTGCACTCTGATCCTTCTCCTTTGGCGCCAAACACACACACACGCGTACCACGCTGTAACATGTAGGTTAGGCTCCTCCCACTTGTTCTTCTGATCACGTAGCTCCGGGGCTTTTACTTCTCACCCACAGCCTACGCAGTCAAAAATAAAGTCCTGCAACTTAACCCCTTCTTTTCCTGGAAAAAGTGACAAAGTTCAGAAACTTCTTTTAACATAAACTCCAGGTGAAATACTTCTCGGGGTTGCGAGAGGTCCAGGGTTCAAATCCCATACGAGCCCCCACATGTAGCAATAACTCTCGGTGGTGCTTCTGGTTTAAAGCGGGCTGTTACCATCACCTTTGTTACCTCTATTTCACCAGAACCATGTCTAGGGTCCCGTTGAGCTTAATACCAGACAATGTAGGCACCGGACACTTGAGTATCTTTTCCAATGCTTTAATAAAGTATAACTGAAGGAAGTAGCAGAAAAGAGGTAGAAGAAGAGTTGCAGGGAAGTTCAAATACCTTTTCTTAGTGTAGTATTAGGAACTGGAATCTTGTAGATGAATGCACTCTCCTTTTAGAGTTAAATCTTTGCCCGCCCGGATAGGTTCCTCTCACTAACCTAGCAGCCGATACGCAGCACGAACAAAAGTCTCTGCCACAGACTTGAATGGAATAGAAACCTGTACCATCCTCTGCCACAGGATGTAATGGTTTACAATGAATAGCAAACAGAGCACTAGAACCTTTAAGCCGACCCGGCAGTACTATGCAGTAGGTTAACTTTAGGATGCGTCCTCCAACTGAGTCACCAGGCCCCTCTCTGGACCAGCACTCTGCATGATCCTTCCGTGAAGGGTCCTCCCCTGGGATCTTCTCAGATGTCCAGCTTCTTCCCGTAGGACAGACAGCACAGGACCATTCCCTCGCCGCTGTGGTAGGCCCCAGACAGGCTTCTGGGCTCACCCACACGCTGCAGCAACGTGATCCTCCCGGTCGGAGGACCACGCGGTAGTACTCCTAACACATACCTGTCGGCCAGGAGGGCCATCAGGTGGAACGAAAGACCCTAAAACATGGCGTCTGTCCCATAAATACCCTCTCCCAGAATGCAACTCGGAGGACCACCTCCACCGAGTTATCTCCGGGACAGAGGAGCACTCATACACTTTAACGTGTTGCCTTTACAACACCGACCCATGGTGACAACGACACCCACAGGCACAATGTGAAACTACATGCAACACAGCCAAACTGGAACAGAGGCTAAATCTAACTATGTATGAACAGGTAAACCACTAAATTTACCTATAAGCAGTAGATTGAAAATCTACCAGCGCTATATATATATACATATATATATATATATATATATATATATATATATATATATATATATATACAGCCCATCTCCAGGAAATTAAATAAAGTCCAATCTTGCAGTGTGTATGTGTGGGGGGGAGGGGGAGAATAGACTCTCACCTACCTGTTTCCATGCTCCAGCCAGCTGCAGAGCCCTCTTCCTCCACCAAAACCTCAGCCTCATCACATACCATACAGGAATATTAACCCTGTATGATATGATAAGGGGGCTGAAGTGTGAGCAACTGAGCATAGTCAGTAAAACATACACGGGTGCTGTGGGGAACCAGTGAGCGCTGAAAGAAGCCAGCTAAAGCACGGAATTGGGTAAAGCTGGGTACACACGCATCAAAATTCAGTTTAGCAGGGATCGGTCAAATTTTGATCTCTGTGTAGCCCTCCCTGTTGGAAGCCAATCATTAGACCACCTTGATATATTCAAGCCATCCAACATACTGACTCCCACCACCTTGATCACTTCAAATCACTGAAGTGGTCATGGTGGTTAGAGTGTTCCTTTAATATCTCTCAGAAGAAGTAAACCTGTGTATACTAATTACATCTCATTCAATCATCCTCTAGTTGTTACATTGGTGGGGGGGTTGCTGTCTGTATACCCTATCCTGTCTGTATACCTTAGTCTCTCTGTATACCCTAACCTGTCTGTATACCCTAGTCTCTCTGTGTACCCTAAGCTGTCTGTATACCCTAGTCTCTCTGTATACCCTAACCTGTCTGTGTACCCTAGTCTCTCTGTATACCCTAACCTGTCTGTATACCCTAGTCTCTCTGTATACCCTAGTCTCTCTGCATACCCTAACCTGTCTGTATACCCTAGTCTCTCTGTATACCCTAGTCTCTCTGTATACCCTAACCTGTCTTTATACCCTAGTCTCTCTGTATACCCTAACCTGTCTGTATACCCTAGTCTCTCTGTATACCATAGTCTCTCTGTATACCCTAACCTGTCTGTATACCCTAGTCTATCTGTATACCCTAGCCTTCCTGTATACTCTAGCCTGTCTATATACTCTAGCCTGTCTATATACCCTAGCCTCTCGGTATAGGTGCGGGACCAGGGATGGGGCTAAAGGGGGCCCCATCAGGTAGGCTGTACAGGGCCCCATGATTTCTATCAGCAGCCCTGTGTATATATATATATATATATATATATATATATATATATATATATATATATATATGTGTATATATATATATATACATAGCAGTAAATTTCAGTTAAAAGTAGTAAAAGTGGAGGAATCATCAAGGGGGACACCTGGGACTCTGGGAATGTGTGTGGGTCGGGGGGCTCTGGTGACCAGAGACCACCTTCCGCAGAAATAATACATTAAGGTAAGGGGGGAGGTACTGATATAAGTGGGAACCTTTATATCAGTGTCCCTTCACATTACTGTATTCACTCCCCCCTTACATCAGTGACCCCCCCCCACAGACTGGCCTGGTGGCGCTGTCACTGACCTCCTCTCAGATGCACCATGGAGCGCTCAGTCAAGTGGCTCCAGCTTGGTGGCTCTGGTTTTACCTTAAAGTAAAAAGTGTACTAAAGCGCTGATATGAACTAGTAAATAAATAAATAAGTGACAAATACTAGAAGATGACCAAATAATATAACTGCAATTATTGTGTATGTGAACTGATATCACACAAAAAGTGTTGTGTATATATTCAAAATGTATGCGTTAATATTAACCTCCCAATATAACACGGTGTAATCTCCTAATGGTTAATCAGTGAATCATGTGCAAGATAATCAAATGGAGCCTATTATAAATAACATATCATCCTTCACCATAACAAAATCCTATAACTAAATATCAATGTGATAATAAATTATTGAACACAATAAAATCTTTTTCTCTTTTTCTCTGGTTTTATCTTATAGTCTCCTCTCCACAGTCCACACACGTCTGACTTCTCCCATGACCCCCATTCCAGCAGTGCTCCCATTCTTGACTCCTCTCCAGACTCCCTCAGAGACTGCAGACATGATATAAGACAAGAGAAGGTCAGAAGTTGCGGACATGGTACAAGAGATGGTTACAGGCTGCGGGCATAGTACAGGAGATGGTCAGAGGCTGTGGGCATGGTACAGGAGATGATTAGAGACTGAGGACATGATACTAAAGATGGTAAGAGAATGCAGACATGATACAGGAGATGGTCAGAGACTGCAGACATGGTACAAGAGATCAATGCAGCCTCACCAGTGCCTATCAATGCAGCCTCACTGTGCCCATCAATATAGCCTCACTGTGCCCATCAATGCAGCCTTACTGTGCCCCTCATTGCCACCTCACCGTGCCAATCAATGTAGCCTCACTGTGCCCATCATTGCCGCCTTACCGTGCCAATAATTTCCGCCTCACTGTGCCAATCAATGTAGCCTTACTGTGCCCATCATTGCTGTCTTACCGTGAGAATCATTGCCGCCTCACCAGTTAGTGCCAGTGGATTACGTACAGGCACAGCGCGCATCTCACGCTGTGTCACAGAGCTCAGTGTGAAAGGTTCAGTCGCGCTGTGGCAAAAGTCCCGCCCTCCTCCTAGACCAGTTCGTGTGATAGACAGAACACTGCATCTATCACACGAGCTGGTTTAGGAGGAGGGCGGGACCTTTGTCACAGCACGACTTCACACTGAGCTCCGTGACACAGCGGGACTCTGCTTTGAGCTACGCTGCAGCCACAGCATAGCTTAAAGCTGCCCCAGGGCAGGCAGCCTACCGGGAAAAGGCCCTGAGCAGAGCTGATCCAATGCATCAGAGGTCTCTCCGCTTGATGTGGTGATGGACATGTCTGCTAGTGCGGTCCGAGGTGCGGCTGAGCAGGGATTAGTAAATGGCGCGGATACTTCCTCACCCTCTAGACCTCCAAAGAAGGAAGGGCTAGATATAGATGCGGCAAAATCAGAGATTCTGTCTGTCACCTGCAAAGAGGTACAAGTTGAGGTACCCGGAGACGCTCTAAAATCTAGTACGGAAAGGAACAAAAATGTGGACATAGAAAAGTGTGAGCTGGCAAAGATTGATACTGCTAGCAATGGGTCATGCATTGCTCAATGTCAGTTGTTAGGACATAGAGATTTGGACAACAGGTGAAGTAAAGCCTTGGATGTATTTAAAAACCGCTGGTTTTTTTATTTTTTGCAATATAAGCGAAAAAAGAGAGACATTTTTGAAAAAAAAACACTTTTTTTTTGTTTCTATTGTAAAATTTTGCAAATAAGTTATTTTTATTCATAAATTTGGCCCAAAATGTATACTGCTACATATCTTTAGTAAAAAATAACCCAAATTAGTGTATATTATTTGGTCTCTGTGAAAGTTATCGAGTCTACAAGCTATGGTGCAAATCATTAAAAAATGATCACACCTGATCACACCTGATGTACTGAAGGCCTATCTAATTTCTTGGGACCCTAGCAAGCCAGGAAAGTACAAATACCCCCCAAATTACCCCTTTTTGGAAAGCAGACATTCCAAGGTATTTAGTAAGAGGCACGGTGAGTTTTTTGAAGTTGTAATTTTTTCCCACAATTCTTGGGAAAATTATTATTATTTTTTTTTTTTTTTGCACAAAATTGTCATAATAACAAGTTATTTCTCTCACACAGCACATGCATACTTGCAATGACACCCCAAAATACATTCTGCTACTCCTCCTGAGTATTGTGATACCACATGTGTGAGACTTTTACACAGCCTGGCCACATACAGAGGTCTAACATTCAAGGAGAACCGTCAGGCGTTTTACGAGCATAAATTGCACATCTCATTTGATGACAACCTATCACACTTTTGAAGGCCCTGGAGCATCAGGTCAATGGAAACGCCCACAAAATGACCCAATTTCGGAAAGCTAACACCCCAACGTATAATCTATAAGGCATAATGAGCCTTTTGAACAGTTCATTTTTTTCCAGAAGTTTTTGGAATATGTGGGAAAAAAATGAAAACGCATTTTTTTTTTATACAAAGTTGTCAATTTATAAGATATTTCCAACACATAGCATGTACATAGCAAAACTGACACATCAAAATACATTCTGCTACTCCTCCTGAGTATGGGGATACCACATGTGTGAGACTTTTACACAGCCTGGCCACATACAGAGGCCCAACATCCAAGTAGCACTGTCAGTTGTTCTAGGAGCATAAATTACACACATAAATTCCTGCCAACCTATCACATTGTTGAAGGCCCTTCATATTTCTAACACATAGCATGTACTGTACACTAGGGATGAGCCGAACACCCCCCGGTTCGGTTCGCACCAGAACCTGCGAACGGACCGAAAGTTCGCACGAACGTTAGAACCCCATTGACGTCTATGGGACTCGAACGTTCGAAATCAAAAGTGCTCATTTTAAAGGCTAATTTGCATGGTATTGTCCTAAAAAAGGGTTTGGGGACCCGGGTCCTACCCCAGGGGACATGTATCAAAGCAAAAAAAACTTTTAAAAACGGCCGTTTTTTCAGGAGCAGTGATTTTAATGATGCTTAAAGTAAAAAAAAAAAAAGTGAAATATTCTTTTAAATATCGTACCTGGGGGGTGTCTATAGTATGCCTGTAAAGTGACGCGTGTTTCCCGTGTTTAGAACAGTCCCTGCACCAAATGTCATTTTTAAAGGAAAAAATCTCATTTAAAACTACTTGCGGGTTTAATGTAATGTCGGGTCCTGGCAATATGGATGAAAATCAGTGAGACAAACGGCATGGGTACCCCCCAGTCCATTAAGAGGCCCTTTGGGTCTTGTATGGATATTAAGGGGAACCCCGCACCCAAATTAAAATAAGGAAAGGTGTGGGGCCACCAGGCCCTATATACTATGAACAGCAGTATACAGGCGGTGCAAACAAGACAGGGACTGTAGGTTTGTTGTTAAGTAGAATCTCTTTGTAATTTTGAACGGGTACATTTTTAACGTGTTTAGCTCCAGCCAAAAAATCTTTTTTAAGCTTTTTGGAAAACATAGGGAAGGGTTATCACCCCTGTGACATTTGTTTTGCTGTCTTTCCTCCTCTTCAGAAGATTTCACCTCACTTTTTGTCCCAATGAAAAATGTTTTTTGAAAATTTGGGTTTTTTTGTGGAACAAGGATTGGAAAGCATCAGTGGAAAGGAGATTTTTTTTCCCATATTAACTCTTACAGGAGAGAATTTTCCTTCCTAGGGGTAGATTTCATCTCACTTCCTGTTGTCTCCTTCCGTTTGCAAGTAGGAGTCGTTTGTAAGTTAGATGTTTGAAAGTAGGGTCCTGCCCTATATACTCAGCAGAAATTTGGGCCTTAGGTGTTGCTGTGGCCACAACACTGTAAGCCCTCACAAGGCCCTGCTGTGAAATATTAGATCAAGAATTGTAATTACACGCCCCTGTTAGACAGGGGCAGAAAAATTGGGCCTTAGGCACTGGTGCTGGTGCCACAACACTGCAACCCCTCACAGACACTCTAGTTGGAACGCAGGAACGAGCCCTGCTGCAAAGTATTGCATCAAAAATTGTAATTACACGCCCCTGTTAGACAGGAGCAGAAAAATTGGGCCTTGGGCACTGGTGCTGGTGCCACAACACTGCAACCCCTCACAGACACTCTAGTTGGAATGCAGGAACGAGCCCTGCTGCAAAGTATTACATCAAAAATTGTAATTACACGCCCCTGTTAAACAGGGGCTGAAAAATTGTGCCTTAGGCACTGGTGGTGGCGCCCAGAACCAAAAATGTTCTTACAAGCTATCAGCGTGATGATTGAGGAGGAAGAGGATAATTACTCAGGGATAGTCATTCAGCATCAGCATAGGCAGTCTTTGAAGGGATCTGAGATTTCAAAAAAAATTATTCGGTTACATCAGCATCAGGTGCTTGGTAGCTGGTGGTGATCCAAGACTGATTCATTTTTATGAAGGTCAGTCGATCGACCGAGTCATTGGACAGACGCACCCTGTGATCGGTTACCACGCCTCCAGCAGCACTGAATGTGCGTTCCGAAAGAACGCTGGATGCAGGACAGGCCAGTAGCTCAATTGCATACTGTGCAAGCTCTGGCCAGTGATCCATCCTCAAGACCCAGTAACCCAGAGGATTTTCGGTGGGAAAGGTGTCCAAGTCTGATCTTGCCCCTAGGTATTCCTGCACCATGTAAAACAGACGCTGGCGATGGTTGCTGGAACCGATCATACCTTGGGGCTGCGGACCAAAAAATTGTCTGAACGCATCGGTCAGACGGCCACCTTCTCCACCGCTCCTTCTTTGACTGACCGAAGCCTCAGCAACACGTTGTCCAGAAACAGGAGTTTGTAACCTCCCAGTCTCTGGGAACGTGTTGCACAGACCTTTCTGCAAGGCCTCCCGAAGATGTTTCATCCTCTGCTCCCTCTGCGATGGCAAGATAAGGTCCGCAACCTTACCCTTGTAACGTGGATCAAGGAGGGTTGCCAGCCAGTATTGGTCCTTCTCCTTGATACCACGAATACGAGGATCCTTACGCAGGCTTTGCAGGATCAGGAGGCCATGCAGCGTAGGTTTGCTGAGGCATTCGGTCCGGAGTCCTCTGGGTCACTAAGGACGACATGGTCCGCAGCCACCTCCTCCCAGCCACGTACAAGTCCATGTGTTTCTTGGGACTGATCCCTTAAAGACTGCTGCTGATGCTGAGTGCCAGGCTCCACCTCCATACTGACACAATCTTCCTCCTCCTCCTCCTCCTCCTCGTCCTCCTCTTCCTGTGTGATCGGCGGGCACGCAGGAACACTGTCTGGATAAAGGGGGCCTTGAGAGCTAAGGAAGTCCTCCTCTTCCTGCCTCTGTTCTGCCTCAAGTGCCCTGTCCATTATTCCACGCAGCGTGTGCTCCAACAGGTGGACAAGGGGGACAGTGTCACTGATGCATGCACTGTCACTGCTCACCATCCTCGTGGCCTCCTCAAATGGTGACAGGACAGTGCATGCATCCCTGATCATGGCCCACTGGTGTGGGGAAAAAAAACCAAGCTCCCCTGACCCTGTCCTGGTGCCATAGTCGCACAGGTACTCATTGATGGCCCTCTGCTGCGTGTGCAGCCGCTGCAGCATGGCCAATGTTGAGTTCCACCTGGTGGGCATGTCACAGATTAGGCGGTTCTTGGGCAGGTTAAACTCCTTTTGGAGGTCCGTCAGCCGAGCACTGGCATTATATGACCGGCGGAAATGCATACAGACTTTCCTGGCCTGCCTCAGGACATCCTGTAAGCCCGGGTACCTGCCCAAGAACCGCTGCACCACCAAGTCAAGGACGTGAGCCAAACAGGGCACATGGGTCATTTGTCCCTGTCGGAGGGCAGAGAGGAGGTTGGTGCCATTGTCGCAAACCACCATTCCTGCCTTAAGTTGGCATGGCGTCAACCACCTCTGAACCTGCCCCTGCAGAGCTGACAGAACCTCTGCCCCAGTGTGGCTCCTGTCCCCCAAGCACACCAGCTCAAGCACCGCATGGCATCTTTTGGCCTGCGTACTTGCGTAGCCCCTTGAACGACTACGGAGCACCGCTGGTTCCGAGGAAGAGGCCATGGAGGAAGAAGAAGAGGAGGGGGTGGAGGAGAGAGGTGTGTCACAATCATTAGCATTTTGGAGGCGTGGTGGCGGAACAACCTCCAACACTACTGCACCTTGTCCTGCATCCTTCCCAGCTGCCAGCAGAGTCACCCAATGCGCCATGAAACTTAGGTAACGTCCCTGTCCATGCCTGCTGGACCATGAGTCAGCGGTAATATGCACCTTACCGCTGACCGCCCTGTCCAGCGAGGCATGGACATTGCCTTCCACATGCCGGTAGAGAGCCGGAATCGCCTTCCGTGAGAAAAAGTGCCGTTTGGGTACCTGCCACTGAGGAACCGCACATTCCACAAACTCATGGAAGGGGGCAGAGTCTACCAACTGAAAAGGCAGCAGTTGAAGTGCCAGCAATTTTGCCAAGCTAGCATTCAACCGCTGGGCATGTGGATGGCTGGGAGCAAACTTCTTTCGGCGGTGCAGCAGCTGGGGCAGGGAAATTTGCCTGGTACAATCTGACGTTGGTGTACCAAAAGCAGATTGCCCACAAGTACTTGGCTGTGACACACCTAATTCTACACCTTCATTCCTCTCAGTGCAGGTCTCAGAGAGGACTGAAGGTCTAGTGGGGTTGGAAATCTCAGCTGATGAGGAGCAAGGAGAGGTCCTCTTTGTTCTTTGGTGTGGGCCTTTTAGATGCGCTTGCCAACGAACTGCATGGCAGGTCAACATATGTCTGGTCAAGCATGTGGTACCCAAGCGGGAGATGTTTTGGCCACGTGAGATACGCTTGAGACATATGTTGCAAATAGCAGCGGTGCGATCTGATGCACTCGTCTCAAAAAAGGCCCACACCAAAGAACTTTTTGAATAACGCGCAGAGACTGCAGCGCCCTGCACATGTGATGCAGTCAATGTGCTGCCCTTAGGCTGGCCCCTGGAGGGCATCCTGCCTCGTTGGTGATGTGCCGCCTCCTCCCCCTCCTCCTCCTCCTCTCTCCTATCAGGCACCCACGTTGAGTCAGTGACCTCATCATCCCCTCCCTCCTCATCACTGGAGCAAACCTGGCAGTATGCTGCAGCAGGGGGAGCATGACTGCCAGATTGCTGTCCTTCTTGGGCACCCCCTCTGTCCGTGCTCATGTTACTGCCTTCATCGAGCTCAGTATCATCATCAGAGCCTTCCAAACGCTGGGCATCCTCCTGGAGCATGTACCCAACACTGTGGTCAAACAGTTCGAGGGACTCCTCAGGAGGACATGGTGGAGCTAGGGAAGGAGTCACTGATGACATTGAGCCGAGGGAAGAGGCCGCTGCTTTGCCAGACAAAGCACTCTGGGCATGGGTGAGAGAGGATGAGGAGGATGAGGACGGCTTGGTCATCCACTCGACCAAGTCTTCCGCATGTTGCGGCTCAACACGGCCAGCTGCCGAAAAAAAGGCCAAGCGTGTCCCATGGCCACGTGCTGATGAGGATGCACCGTCTCCACGACCAGCACTAGACACAGAGCCTGCTTGCCCTCTCTTATTGGCTTGTGACTGTCTGCCTCTCCTTCTTGGCCTTCCAGACATACTAATGGCCTGTAGCTGCACTAAGCTGGGATATATATATATATATATATATATATAAACTGCAGCTAGCAAAATCAACTGCCTGCCTGTAGTATGAGAACACCACCAACCTTCTACAGGTAGCTTTAGCTGAACACTGTGAGGTGGACGCACCCCACTAACTTGTAGGTTTAGCTGAACACTGTGAGCAGGACGCACTGCACTAACTGTAAATAGTCTAGCTGCCTGACCGTGGTACTAATAGGATCAAAAGAACACCAGTAATTTTCTTTAGGTAGCTGTAAATACTTTAACAAGACAAGCCTGCCTGTCAGTAGGAAGATAACAGGAACGGATCTAGCTGAACACTGTGAGCAGGACGCACTGCACTAAATGTAAATAGTCTAGCTGCCTGACCGTGGTACTAATAGGATCAAAAGAACACCAGTAATTTTCTTCAGGTAGCTTTATATACTGTAACAAGACAAGCCTGCCTGTCAGTGGGAAGATAACAGGAACGGATCTAGCTGAACACTGTGAGCAGGACGCACTGCACTAAATGTAAATAGTCTAGCTGCCTGACCGTGGTACTAATAGGATCAAAAGAACACCAGTAATTTTCTTCAGGTAGCTTTATATACTGTAACAAGACAAGCCTGCCTGTCAGTAGGAAGATAACAGGAACGGATCTAGCTGAACACTGTGAGCAGGACGCACTGTACTAAATGTAAATAGTCTAGCTGCCTGACTGTGGTACTAATAGGATCAAAAGAACACCAGTAATTTTCTTCAGGTAGCTTTATATACTGTAACAAGACAAGCCTGCCTGTCAGTAGGAAGATAACAGGAACGGATCTAGCTGAACACTGTGAGCAGGACGCACTGTACTAAATGTAAATAGTCTAGCTGCCTGACCGTGGTACTAATAGGATCAAAAGAACACCAGTAATTTTCTTCAGGTAGCTGTAAATACTGTAACAAGACAAGCCTGCCTGTCAGTAGGAAGATAACAGGAACGGATCTAGCTGAACACTGTGAGCAGGACGCACTGCACTAAATGTAAATAGTCTAGAAGATAACAGGAACGGATCTAGCTGAACACTGTGAGCAGGGCGCACTTTACTAAATGTAAATAGTCTAGCTGCCTGACCGTGGTACTAATAGGATCAAAAGAACACCAGTAATTTTCTTTAGGTAGCTGTTAATACTGTAACAAGACAAGCCTGCCTGTCAGTAGGAAGATAACAGGAACGGATCTAGCTGAACACTGTGAGCAGGACGCACTGCACTAAATGTAAATAGTCTAGCTGCCTGACTGTGGTACTAATAGGATCAAAAGAACACCAGTAATTTTCTTCAGGTAGCTGTAAATACTGTAACAAGACAAGCCTGCCTGTCAGTAGGAAGATAACAGGAACGGATCTAGCTGAACACTGTGAGCAGGACGCACTGCACTAAATGTAAATAGTCTAGAAGATAACAGGAACGGATCTAGCTGAACACTGTGAGCAGGACGCATTTTGGCCAATTACGGCTCTCTGTTCAGGCGGCGCTGTGATTGGCCAAGCATGCGGGTCATAGTGCATGCTTGGCCAATCATCAGCAAGCAATGCACTGCGATGCCGCAGTGAATTATGGGCCGTGACGCGCCACACGAATTTGGCGCGAACGGCCCATATTGTTCGCAATTCGGCAATTCGGCGAACGACCGAACAGCCGATGTTCGAGTCGAACATGGGTTCGACTCAAACACGAAGCTCATCCCTACTGTACACACCAATTACAAACCAAAATACATTCTGCTGAGTAAAGGGTAAAGAAAAGATTACCTGCGGTTTTAGTAGTGCAGTGGTCCACATCGGTCCAGACAGCAGGCAGGAACGTGGACAGCGACGGCAAAACAGGCAGCAGGCAGGAATAGTCAGTACAGGTAGAGATGTCAGCACAGCCAAAGCATTAGTCCAGATAGCAGGCAGGGATGTGGTCAGCAGCAGCAAAAGGATAAAAGGATTGTCCATGCAGCAGGCAGGAATACTGTCCATAGTTAGTACATGCAGTAGGCAGGTGTATGGTCAGCACAGCCAGAGTATTTTTCCAGGGAGCAGGCAGTACCATCAAGCTTAGGGCATTGGTCAGGAAAGAATGGGGACAGGGGTAGAGGCTTCTCCCACCCAAATTTCTTTGAAGCCTCCGGACAACCAGACCCTGTTCTGGGAACACAGAAAACCAAAAACAGTTTTTCTCAACTCAGAACACTATTCTGGAGCCCCTCACATATGTGAGACCCCTGTGTAGCAGGGTGAAAGATCAGTGCAAGGGGCAGGCAAAAACATGGTCAACAGGCCGAGGTCAGTGCAGGTAAAAGGCAGAAATAGATGTTAGACAGAGGCAGGGCCGCTGATAGGGCATACAGCCTGCCCTGTTGTACCTGGCCCAGCCTACAGGGGGGGCCGAGCAGATTTGTAGCTAAAAAAAACAAATTAGCTAAATAACTTTATTAACCTGCACCTACTTGATTGGCAAGGTATATAGTACCTTCCTGGGCCCCATCAGGTTAATAGAGGGGCCCAGGTAGGGTGCCCACGTGTTCCGGATTGCCCGGGATTGTCCCTTAATTCAAGTTTGTGTCCCGTGTCCCGGGCACCTTTATTCCGGGACAATACAGTGTCCCGGAATGAAATAAGCACACACATCCACCCTGATAAACATTGCCGAACTGGTTGCTAGGGCTGCCCCGACTCACGTCTAGCAACCAGTGATGTCGGCTGAGCGTGGCCTTACCCAGAGCTGCCCTGCGCAGTACTCTGAGTCCACCCACCTCCTCTCCTTCTCCGCCTCCAGCCGCACCGCAGCAGCAGAGAGCAGCCAGACTCAGAGCCCAGGCCTGCCAGAGAGCGTCTTCTGTAGCTCCTCCACCTGACTCCAGTCCAGCGGCATTCTGTAGTGCTGGTAAGCCAGGATCCACGGCAGCCAGTGCCCAGTGCCAGTTCCGGGGCTTACTCCCTTCTGCTCGGGCGGCAGGGGTTGGGTCCATCAGTACTGGCAGAGTGGCAGTACAGAATCCCTGATCCCCGGCTAGCAAAACAGTTGCAGAGGTTTCTTGGCTGACATGAGTGAAGGAGGAACGCGGTGTCAGGATTCCTGTCCCAGCACTTTGGCTGATGTGTCATCTGTAGACCGGACTTCTCCTCCCCACCTCCCTGCACTCCACCAGAAAGACGGAAGACACCTACTGCTGGAGGTGATGCCGACAACAAGAAGCCACAGTAATCCACAGTTAACATAGAAACATACACCACAAGCTGGAACAAGTGAATGTGGGACCGTAGTAGGGAGAAGGATGAGCAGGATGGAACTAAGATGGCTGGCAGGTAGGCAGCATGCTCTGCTCCTCTTAACACTGACATGATGATAACAGGCTGGTCTGCATGGCATGCATCTATGGTAGACATCGCTCCTCAGGGCTCTCTGCAGGGGGCACTCTGGAGTTACTAACTTAGTGCTACCAGAGTGCCTCTTTACATCCTCCTCCAGAGTGACCCCTTAGTTCCGCCTCCAGAGTGACCCCCATTAGTTCCTCCTCCAGCATAACCCCTTAGTTCCTCCAGAGTTCCCCTTACATCCTCCTCCAGAGTGACCCCTTAAGTCCGCCTCCAGAGTAACCCCCATTAGTTCCTCCTCCAGCATAACCCCTTAGTACCTCCAGAGTGCCCCTTACATCCTCCTCCAGAGTGACCCCTTAGTACCTCCAGAGTGACCCCTTAGTACCTCCAGAGTGACCCCTTAGTACCTCCAGAGTGACCCTTTACATCCTCCAGGGTGCCCCTTTACATCCTCCAGGGTGCCCCATTAGTACAGTAATACTAAGGAGGCACTCAGGAGGAGGATGTAAGGAGGCACTCTGAAGGAGGGTGTAAGGTGGCACTCTGAAGGAGGATGTAAGGTGGCACTCTGGAGGAAAATGTAAGGTGGCACTCTGAAGGAGGGTGTAAGGTGGCACTCTGGAGGAAAATGTAAGGTGGCACTCTGAAGGAGGGTGTAAGGTGGCACTCTGGAGGAAAATGTAAGGTGGCACTCTGAAGGAGGGTGTAAGGTGGCACTCTGGAGGAGGATGTAAGGTGGCACTCTGGAGGAGAATGTAAGGAGGCACTCTGAAGGAGGATGTAAGGTGGCACTCTGAAGAAGGGTGTAAGGTGGCACTCTGGAGGAGAATGTAAGGTGGCACTCTGGAGGAGAATGTAAGGTGGCACTCTGGAGGAGAATGTAAGGTGGCACTCTGGCAGAGAATGTAAGGTGGCACTCTGAAGGAGGGTGTAAGGTGGCACTCTGGAGGAGGGTGTAAGGTGGCACTCTGGAGGAGAATGTAAGGAGGCACTCTAGAGGAGAATGTAAGGAGGCACGCACTCTGGAGGAGAATGTAATGCCGCGTACACACGGTCGTACTTTTCGTCTACAAAAGTCAGACAGCCTGTCCGACAGACTTCCGGCAGACTTTCGGCGGACTTGCTGCGGACTTGCGGCATACTTTCTAACGAACGGACTTGCCTACACACGATCACACAAAAGTCCGTCGAATTCTTACGTGATGACGTACACCGGACTAAAATAAGGAAGTTCATAGCCAGTAGCCAATAGGTGCCCTAGCGTGGCTTTTTGTCCGTCGGACTAGCACACAGACGAGCGGATTTCGGGGTCCGTCGTAGTTACGAAGTAAAGATTTGAAGCATGTTTCAAATCTAAAGTACGTCGGATTTGAGGCTAAAAAAGTACGTTGAAAGTCCGGAGAAGCCCACACACGATCGGATTACCAGCCAGCTTTAGTCCGTCAGCGTCCGTTGGACTTTTGTAGACGAAAAGTACGACCGTGTGTACGCGGCATAAGGTGGCACTCTGGAGGAGAATGTAAGGTGGCACTCTGAAGGAGGGTGTAAAGTGGCACTCTGGAGGAGAATGTAAGGAGGCACTCTGGAGGAGAATGTAAGGAGGCAATCTGAAGGAGAATGTAAGGTGGCACTCTGGAGGAGAATGTAAGGAGGCACTCTGAAGGTGGATGTAAGGAGGCACTCTGAGGGAGGGTGTAAGGTGGCACTCTAAAGGAGAATGTAAGGAGGCAATCTGAAGGAGAATGTAAGGTGGCACTCTGGAGGAGAATGTAAGGTGGCACCCTGGAGGAGAATGTAAGGTGGCAATCTGAAGGAGAATGTAAGGTGGCACTCTGGAGGAGAATGTAAGGAGGCACT
Source organism: Aquarana catesbeiana (assembly GCA_037953035.1). Lineage (NCBI taxonomy): Eukaryota > Metazoa > Chordata > Amphibia > Anura > Ranidae > Aquarana > Aquarana catesbeiana. The sequence continues at coordinate 5,165,437 of JBBHAA010000512.1, read as the reverse complement.
CTGAAGGTGGATGTAAGGAGGCACTCTGAGGGAGGGTGTAAGGTGGCACTCTAAAGGAGAATGTAAGGAGGCAATCTGAAGGAGAATGTAAGGTGGCACTCTGGAGGAGAATGTAAGGTGGCACCCTGGAGGAGAATGTAAGGTGGCACTCTAGAGGAGAATGTAAGGAGGCACTCTGGAGGAGAATGTAAGGAGGCACTCTTGAGGAGAATGTAAGGAGGCACTCTGGAGGAGAATGTAAGGAGGCACTCTGAAGGAGGGTTAAGTAAGGTGGCACTCTAAAGGAGAATGTAAGGAGGCAATCTGAAGGAGAATGTAAGGTGGCACTCTGGAGGAGAATGTAAGGTGGCACTCTGGAGGAGAATGTAAGGAGGCACTCTAGAGGAGAATGTAAGGAGGCACTCTGGAGGAGAATGTAAGGAGGCACTCTGGAGGAGAATGTAAGGAGGCACTCTGGAGGAGAATGTAAGGAGGCACTCTGGAGGAGAATGTAAGGAGGCACTCTGGAGGAGAATGTAAGGAGGCACTCTGGAGGAGAATGTAAGGAGGCACTTTGAAGGTGGATGTAAGGAGGCACTCTGAAGGAGGGTGTAAGGTGGCACTCTAAAGGAGGGTGTAAGGTGGCACTCTGGAGGAGAATGTAAGGAGGCACTCTGGAGGAGAATGTAAGGAGGCACTCTGGAGGAGAATGTAAGGAGGCACTCTGAAGGTGGAAGTAAGGAGGCACTCTGAAGGAGGGTGTAAGGTGGCACTCTGAAGGAGGGTGTAAGGTGGCACTCTGGAGGAGAATGTAAGGTGGCACTCTGGAGGAGGATGTAAGGTGGCACTCTGGAGGAGAATGTAAGGAGGCACTCTGGAGGAGAATGTAAGGAGGCACTCTGGAGGAGAATGTAAGGAGGCACTCTGAAGGTGGAAGTAAGGAGGCACTCTGAAGGAGGGTGTAAGGTGGCACTCTGAAGGAGGGTGTAAGGTGGCACTCTGGAGGAGAATGTAAGGTGGCACTCTGGAGGAGGATGTAAGGTGGCACTCTGGAGGAGAATGTAAGGAGGCACTCTGAAGGTGGATGTAAGGAGGCACTCTGAAGGAGGGTGTAAGGGGGCACTCTAAAGGAGGGTGTAAGGTGGCACTCTGGAGGAGAATGTAAGGAGGCACTCTGGAGGAGAATGTAAGGAGGCACTCTGAAGGTGGATGTAAGGAGGCACTCTGAAGGTGGATGCAGGGCCGTCTTTAATATTGATTGGACCCTGGGCAAAAATTTTCTTGGGGTCCCCCCCCATGCAGTTTTGCTCTCCACCTGCTCTGAGACATACAATAAATAGCAGCTAGACTTAAAATCAGTTTACTGTAAAAGATCAGGCAGCGATTGCGATTGGTTGCCAGAGGTTATAGCATATCATTACTGCTTACTGACTGGTTGCTAGAGGTTACAACACACATTAAGGCACACTGATTAGTTGCTAGAGGTTACAGCATATGATTTCTGCTTGTTGATTGGTTGTTAGAGATTACTGTACAATAATACTGTTCACTGATTGGTTGTTATAGGTTACAGCACATCCTCCTCACTGCAGGGGGGCATGATATACATATGAATGCTGCCTCTATTTACATATCAATGCCGCCGGCCTCAGTTATTTACTTATGAATGCTGCCATTGTTTACATACGAAAAGACAGTTATTTACATGTAAACACAGGGTCTGTAGGTGAGTCATCTGTACACAACAATAGGGCAGAGCTGGGCAGCATTAGTAGCAGCACTTCACAGTGAGATATCAGGACACAGCATGGGACTTAAAATTCAAGGGACAAGGGAATTTAACTGGGATAGTTGGCAAGTATGAAGCAACTGCTTTGGGCCCCACAACAATTACAGGGCCCAGGGCAGCTGCCCCTTTTGCCCTGCCTTAAAGACGGCCCTGGGTGGATGTAAGGAGGCTCTCTGAGGGAGGGTGTAAGGTGGCACTCTGGAGGAGAATGTAAGGTGGCACTCTGGAAGAGAATGTAAGGAGGCACTCTGGAGGAGAATGTAAGGTGGCACTCTAGAGGAGAATGTAAGGAGGCACTCTGGAGGAGAATGTAAGGAGGCACTCTTGAGGAGAATGTAAGGAGGCACTCTGGAGGAGAATGTAAGGAGGCACTCTGAAGGTGGATGTAAGGAGGCACTCTGAAGGAGGGTGTAAGGTGGCACTCTAAAGGAGGGTGTAAGGTGGCACTCTGGAGGAGAATGTAAGGAGGCACTCTGGAGGAGAATGTAAGGTGGCACTCTGGAGGAGAATGTAAGGAGGCACTCTGGAGGAGAATGTAAGGTGGCACTCTGGAGGAGAATGTAAGGTGGCACTCTGGAGGAGAATGTAAGGTGGCACTCTGGAGGAGAATGTAAGGAGGCACTCTGAAGGTGGATGTAAGGAGGCACTCTGAAGGAGGGTGTAAGGTGGCACTCTAAAGGAGGGTATAAGGTGGCACTCTGGAGGAGAATGTAAGGTGGCACTCTGGAGGAGAATGTAAGGAGGCACTCTGGAGGAGAATGTAAGGTGGCACTCTGGAGGAGGATGTAAGGTGGCACTCTGGAGGAGAATGTAAGGTGGCACTCTGGAGGAGGATGTAAGGTGGCACCCTGGAGGAGGATGTAAGGTGGCACTCTGAAGGAGGGTGTAAGGTGGCACTCTGGAGGAGAATGTAAGGTGGCACTCTGGAGGAGAATGTAAGGTGGCACTCTGGAGGAGAATGTAAAGTGGCACTCTAGAGGAGAATGTAAGGAGGCACTCTGGAGGAGAATGTAAGGAGGCACTCTTGAGGAGAATGTAAGGAGGCACTCTGGAGGAGAATGTAAGGAGGCACTCTGAAGGTGGATGTAAGGAGGCACTCTGAAGGAGGGTGTAAGGTGGCACTCTAAAGGAGGGTGTAAGGTGGCACTCTGGAGGAGAATGTAAGGAGGCACTCTGGAGGAGAATGTAAGGTGGCACTCTGGAGGAGAATGTAAGGAGGCACTCTGGAGGAGAATGTAAGGTGGCACTCTGGAGGAGAATGTAAGGTGGCACTCTGGAGGAGAATGTAAGGAGGCACTCTGAAGGTGGATGTAAGGAGGCACTCTGAAGGAGGGTGTAAGGTGGCACTCTAAAGGAGGGTGTAAGGTGGCACTCTGGAGGAGAATGTAAGGTGGCACTCTGGAGGAGAATGTAAGGAGGCACTCTGGAGGAGAATGTAAGGTGGCACTCTGGAGGAGGATGTAAGGTGGCACTCTGGAGGAGAATGTAAGGTGGCACTCTGGAGGAGGATGTAAGGTGGCACCCTGGAGGAGGATGTAAGGTGGCACTCTGAAGGAGGGTGTAAGGTGGCACTCTGGAGGAGGATGTAAGGTGGCACTCCGGAGGAGAATGTAAGGTGGCACTCTGGAGGAGAATGTAAGGTGGCACTCTGGAGGAGAATGTAAGGAGGCACTCTGAAGGTGGATGTAAGGAGGCACTCTGAAGGAGGGTGTAAGGTGGCACTCTAAAGGAGGGTGTAAGGTGGCACTCTGGAGGAGAATGTAAGGTGGCACTCTGGAGGAGAATGTAAGGAGGCACTCTGGAGGAGAATGTAAGGTGGCACTCTGGAGGAGGATGTAAGGTGGCACTCTGGAGGAGAATGTAAGGTGGCACTCTGGAGGAGGATGTAAGGTGGCACCCTGGAGGAGGATGTAAGGTGGCACTCTGAAGGAGGGTGTAAGGTGGCACTCTGGAGGAGGATGTAAGGTGGCACTCCGGAGGAGAATGTAAGGTGGCACTCTGGAGGAGAATGTAAGGTGGCACTCTGGAGGAGAATGTAAGGAGGCACTCTGGAGGAGAATGTAAGGAGGCACTCTGGAGGAGAATGTAAGGTGGCACTCTGGAGGAGAATGTAAGGTGGCACTCTGGAGGAGGATGTAAGGTGGCACTCTGGAGGAGAATGTAAGGAGGCACTCTGAAGGAGGATGTAAGGTGGCTCTCAGGTGGATGTAAGGGGGCACTCTGAAGGATCTAAGGGGGCGCTCTGGAAGTACTGAGTTAGTACCGCCAGAGCACCCCCTTAGATCCTCCAGAGTGCCCCCTTAGTACCACTCTGGAAGATGCAAGAGAGTGCCCCCTTAGTACCACTCTGGAAGATGCAAGGGGGCACTCTGGAGTTGCAGATGTAAGGGGCAATGATGTAGGGGGGCATGCTGGAGGATGTAAGGTTGGACTCTGGAGACAGGTATGTAAGGGGGATTCTGAATTATAGAGGGAATGCTGTGGACTTTGATGTAAGGGAGGACTCTGATGGTAATGTAGCACTCATCCTGACTGCTGCACTCCATATGTTGTTTTCTTTGTTACATATTTCTGACCCTGCACTCTATACTATGTATGTTCTATATTATGTTGTACATAGACCTGACCAAGGTGTTCATTGTCTCAATAGTTGCTTTATCAATGAAAAAAAAGTAATTGGGGGTTGACAACACTTGACAGCAGGGAAGGGCGCCGGGCTGGGGGCGGGGAATGTCAGGGGGGCCCTTCATGGTTTCTTGCACTGGGGCCCTGAAGGTTCAAGTTACGCCACTGCTGCAGCGCATTGCCACCGTTTGCCAGCAGCCCGACTTCTTCTCTCCTCCTGAGCCCCCTCCCGCCTACGAGGGCCACGACCGTCACCCGAACCACCCAAGTGCCTGAGGTTTGTACTCACTATTCTATGAGAACATGCTTGCAATGCAATCATGTATTGCTTTTGACAATGTTCCTTCTAGATACTGTATGTTCGTAACAATAACATTTCATTTTTTTTTTGTTACATATGTATTTCTGTGTGGCACCTTTAAATTCTGGCTATCTATTCCAAATCAAGTTCTATTGAGCTGAAAACCACTGTTTGCTTTTTTTCCCCCCAAAATTGGCAAAAAAAATATCAAAACCATCTTTTTTTGGGCAGGGGGGGTCCCTGAATAGCAGTTTGGGAATAGGCCCAGGAGGTGAGAGCAGAAGAGGGACTTTTTCTTCATTTTTGGGTAGAGGGATACATTCCCTGCTCTGTATAGTGAGTGTACCTTGTGCTCACTGTATGCTTTCCTCGGCGGATGGATTCAATTGTAATGCGGCTCCCTTCCCTCAGTAAGTGCCATGCTGCAGCCTGAAGGAGACACTGAGAGCAACCCCGACGCTGGTCCACAGGCAAGCAATCCCCCTGTACACACATTGACATATCACACATCACACAGGCTGAGGCTCAGTCCCCACACTCCCCATTGTGTGCTCATTATGATGATCAGAGCACAGCAGGTTCTCTATGGCTCTGTCAGTGTAACATGCTGCGTGGTGCTGACTTTCTTAATTAATGGCTGTACTGTGTGTTACAGACTATAACACAGCACAGACATAAGAAAGTCAGCAACCTGCTGTGCTCTGATCATAATGATAATGACCATGAGCACATAGTGAGAGGCTACTTTACACATGTGATGGGGGAAGGGACAGTAAAAACACACAACCAAGCTGCATTTTTACCACCCCCAAACCACTCCCCTTTAGAAAATTTTCACCCAAGCTTTGCAATCAGGTGGCTGTCAGTTTTTCCTGTGGACCAGTGGGTACAGTAGCTGCGTATGATGGGACAGTGGCAGCAATGGATGGGCACAGTAGCTGCGTATGATGGGACAGTGGCAGCAATGGATGGGCACAGTAGCTGCGTATGATGGGACAGTGGCAGCAATGGATGGGCACAGTAGCTGCGTTTGATGGCACAGTGGCGGCAATCGATGATGGGCACAGTGGCAGCAATTGATGTTTTTTTTTCTGAATTTTTCAGTTTGTTTGCACCCTCCCCATAAATTTTGAGCACCAGCTGCCACTGATGTGGACCTGATTGAAAGCTCCATGTAGGTCTACAGATATGAATTGACTTGTGTCCATTCAGGTCAAAAAAAATAAAAGAAAAGAACATCCTTTTCTATTTTTCCAGACCTAAATGTGACAGATCAGAGGTAGCCTGATGTAAATGGACACAAGTCTGTGGTGTATGGAGGACACAAACTGAATGGGCACAGATGTCAAAACACTGACATCTCTACCATTCAGATCCAGTTATGATTGGTGGGGCGCTGTAAAGCTTCCTGGTGGTATATCTAAGGTGGGTTCAGACTACGGTCCGAACACGCCTGAGCTCATCCCTGCTAATTAGTTGTCAAAAAACTTCTAAAATAAGACATCTCTGCTACTTTATAATGGTGTAAAAAGTTTACAATAATAATGGTTATTAAAGCAGAGTTCGACCCAAAAGTGGAACTTCTGCTCATCTTATCCCCCCCCCTCCGGTGCCACAATTGGCACCTTTTGGGGGGAGGGGGGACAAGGTATCAGCTATCCTTTTCCACTTCCCTGCCGCGGAGCTCCCTCCTCCTCCCTTGGCCGCCGGGCCAATAGGAGAAAGGAGCGGGGCCTCACGCATGCGCAGCAGGGTTCCCGGCGTGAAGCCGAAAGGCTACTCTGCTAGGTTCCCTCACTCGCAATGGCGACGGAGCACCCGACAGCTGATGGAAACATTATCTGCGGGTGCTGACATCGCTGGACTCCAGGACAGGAAGGTGTCCATTTATTAAAAACCAGCAGCTGCAGTATGCATAGCTGCTGGCTTTTAATGTTTATTTTTTGGGGGCGAAACACAACTTTAAAGGTTCACAGTGGCACAGTGGCAGCTTTTGATGGGCACAGTGGCTTCCTTTGATGGCACAGTGGCTGCGTTTGAGCACAGTGGCTGCGTTTGATGGGTACAGTGGCAGCGCTTGATGGGCACAGTGACTGCGTTTAATGGCACAGTGGCTGCGTTTGATGGGTACAGTGGCAGCATTTGATGGGCACAGTGGCAGCGTTTGATGGGCACAGTGGCTGCGTTTGATGGGCACAGTGGCTGCGTTTGATGGGTACAGTGGCAGCATTTGATGGGCACAGTGGCAGCATTTGATGGGCACAGTGGCTGCGTTTAATGGCACAGTGGCTGCGTTTGATGGGTACAGTGGCAGAATTTGATGGGCACAGTGGCAGCGTTTGATGGGCACAGTGGCTGCGTTTGATGGGCACAGTGGCTGCGTTTGATGGGTACAGTGGCAGCATTTGATGGGCACAGTGGCAGCGTTTGATGGGCACAGTGGCTGCGTTTGATGGGCACAGTGGCTGCGTTTGATGGGTACAGTGGCTGCGTTTGATGGGCACAGTGGCTGCGTTTGATGGGCACAGTGGCTGCATTTGATGGGCACAGTGGCTGCGTTTGATGGGTACAGTGGCAGCATTTGATGGGCACAGTGGCAGTGTTTGATGGGCACAGTGGCTGCGTTTGATGGGCACAGTGGCAGCTTTTGATGGGTACAGTGGCAGCTTTTGATGGGCACAGTGGCAGCTTTTGATGGGCACAGTGGCAGCTTTTGATGGGTACAGTGGCAGCTTTGATAGGCACAGTGGCAGCTTTGATGGGCACAGTGGCTGTGTTTGGTGGGCACAGTGGCTGTGTTTGGTGGGCACAGTGGCAGCTTTTGATGGGCACAGTGGCAGCTTTGATGGGCACAGTGGCTGTGTTTGGTGGGCACAGTGGCTGTGTTTGGTGGGCACAGTGGCAGCTTTGATGGCGGGAGTAGGGGGCTGAGATGTGGTCAGTGATGTTTATCATTTTTAAAAAAAACTATTGTGCTCATCTACCAATATATACAACAATCCATAATACAGAATTGGTTGTTATAAGATGTAAATATCTATATACAGTAATCCAACCCCTAGCACTCTATGTATGTCCAGATAATGTGAAATGTATTTATGAGAATTCATGTAACCCTGTGTTATCCAAGCTCTGAGTCTGCACCATCAGAAGTGTAAACTCACCATATAAACACAGAGTTACATGAATGGTCATAAATGATCTTCACTTTATCTGTACAGAGTGATTGGGGGATGTTATATAGATAGGGCTGTGTGCCAGTTTGGGAGATATCTGTCACACACGGCTGTCTCTTCATTCTCCTTGTCTTCTTATCACTGATCACAATACCTACAAGACAAATCCTACAGAAACTTTTGCAGCTTTTCTTCCAAGGAGACTTTACTCAGTAAAAAAATGATCTCACCTCCTCCCTGTAGTGTGAGCAACATCCCGACCAGCAGTAGCTACAGTGAGCTCCGCTCCTCTGCACACCGCACTGGTGATTGGAGGAAGGGGGAGGGAGGGGGTGGAGTCAAAGATCGCACAGTGCAGGAGACGGAGGGAGAGAAGAGCTGCTTTGGAGGTTCTAAATACATACACCACGGGCACAGTATTTAGAAGCTGCTGTCCCCACAGTGACAGGTGTACCCCCCACCCACTTACCCGGGGTCCTCAGTCCGCCCCTGGTCAGAATGGAGGAGACTGGCTCCATCGGCTAGGTGACGGTGTGCTGCAGCCGACACCTGTCACAGAAGAGCTTCATTGCCGTGTCGGTCCACAGAGGATACGCGGGAAAGCACCCAAAGCAGCGCTTCCCACTCGGGCCCCAAGGGATGTCGGGGCCCCTTACAGTTGTATGGGCTGTACCCCCCCTGATGTCAGCCCTGGCGCTGAGGATCAGCCTTTGGTGGGGCTCTCCATGCAAATGGGGCCCCCGGGCAACTGCCCAGCGTGCCCAATCGAAAAAACGGCCCTGGTACTGGACCTTTCCTCCTGGGATCTAGCAGCGCTTGTACTGGGCCTCTATTCCTGGGGTCTACTGCCGTTGGCACTGCTCTTAGCTGCTTGGTGTTCGGACCGTCTTCTTTTTGGACGGACTGCTTCCTCCTCTGATTCGGATCCTAATGTGCTGCCTTCGGGGGGCTCATATTCCGAACCAGAATCTGAACTGAGCGGTGAGAGCTCCCCGTTGCTCTCATTGGTCAGACTGAGTATTTGTTATGCCTCTTCTGGGGTGTACACCTTTCTGAACATAGTGGCTGTATGTACTCTGGTGGCAGGTACTCTGGTGGTGGGTACTGTGGTGGCGGGTACTCTGGTAGCAGGTACTCTGGTGAGGTGGCAGGTACTCTGGTGGCGGGTACTCTGGTGGCGGGTACTCTGGTGGCAAGTACTCTGGTGAGGTGGCAGGTACTCTGGTGAGGTGGCAGGTACTCTGGTGGCAGGTACTCTGGTGAGGTGGCAGGTACTCTGGTGGCAGGTACTCGGGTGGCGGGTACTCTGGTGAGGTGGCAGGTACTCTGGTGGCGGGTACTCTGGTGAGGTGGCAGGTACTCTGGTGGCGGGTACTCTGGTGGCAGGTACTCTGGTGGCGGGTACTCTGGTGAGGTGGCAAGTACTCTGGTGGCGGGTACTCTGGTGGCAGGTACTCTGGTGGCAGGTACTCTGATGAGGTGGCAGGTACTCTGGTGGCGGGTACTCTGGTGGCAGGTACTCTGGCGGTGGGTACTCTGATGAGGTGGGGGGTACTCTGGTGGCGGGTACTCTGGTGGCGGGTACTCTGGTGAGGTGGACGGTACTCTGGTGGCGGGTACTCTGGTGGCAGGTTCTCTGGTGGCGGGTACTCTGGTGGCGGGTACTCTGGTGAGGTGGCAAGTACTCTGGTGGCGGGTACTCTGGTGGCAGGTACTCTGGTGGCAGGTACTCTGGTGAGGTGGCAGGTACTCTGGTGGCAGGTACTCGGGTGGCGGGTACTCGGGTGAGGTGGCAGGTACTCTGGTGGCGGGTACTCTGGTAGCAGGTACTCTGGTGGCAGGTACTCTGGTGAGGTGGCAGGTACTCTGGTGAGGTGGCGGGTACTCTGGTGAGGTGGCGGGTACTCTGGTAGCGGGTACTCTGGTGGCGGGTACTCTGATGAGGTGGCGGGTACTCTGGTGGCAGGTACTCTGGTGGCAGGTACTCTGGTGAGGTGGCAAGTACTCTGGTGGCGGGTACTCTGGTGGCAGGTACTCTGGTGGCAGGTACTCTGGTGGCAGGTACTCTGGTGAGGTGGCAGGTACTCTGGTGGCGGGTACTCTGGTGGTGGGTACTCTGATGAGGTGGTGGGTACTCTGGTGGCAGGTACTCTGGTGAGGTGGCAGGTACTCTGGTGGCAGGTACTCGGGTGGCGGGTACTCTGGTGAGGTGGCAGGTACTCTGGTGGCGGGTACTCTGGTAGCAGGTATTCTGGTGGCAGGTACTCTGGTGAGGTGGCAGGTACTCTGGTGGCGGGTACTCTGGTGGTGGGTACTCTGGTGGCGGGTACTCTGGTGGCGAGTACTCTGGTGGCGGGTACTCTGATGAGGTGGCAGGTACTCTGGTGGCAGGTACTCTGGTGGCAGGTACTCTGGTGAGGTGGCAAGTACTCTGGTGGAGGGTACTCTGGTGGCAGGTACTCTGGTGAGGTGGCAAGTACTCTGGTGGCGGGTACTCTGGTGGCAGGTACTCTGGTGGCAGGTACTCTGGTGAGGTGGCAGGTACTCTGGTGGCGGGTACTCTGGTGGCAGGTACTCTGGCGGTGGGTACTCTGATGAGGTGGTGGGTACTCTGGTGGCGGGTACTCTGGTGGCGGGTACTCTGGTGAGGTGGCAGGTACTCTGGTGGCGGGTACTCTGGTGGCAGGTTCTCTGGTGGCGGGTACTCTGGTGGCGGGTACTCTGGTGAGGTGGCAAGTACTCTGGTGGCGGGTACTCTGGTGGCAGGTACTCTGGTGGCAGGTACTCTGGTGAGGTGGCAGGTACTCTGGTGGCAGGTACTCGGGTGGCGGGTACTCGGGTGAGGTGGCAGGTACTCTGGTGGCGGGTACTCTGGTAGCAGGTACTCTGGTGGCAGGTACTCTGGTGAGGTGGCAGGTACTCTGGTGGCAGGTACTCTGGTGAGGTGGTGGGTACTCTGGTGAGGTGGCGGGTACTCTGGTAGCGGGTACTCTGGTGGCGGGTACTCTGATGAGGTGGCGGGTACTCTGGTGGCAGGTACTCTGGTGGCAGGTACTCTGGTGAGGTGGCAAGTACTCTGGTGGCGGGTACTCTGGTGGCAGGTACTCTGGTGGCAGGTACTCTGGTGGCAGGTACTCTGGTGGTGGGTACTCTGGTGGCGGGTACTCTGGTGGCAGGTACTCTGGTGGTGGGTACTCTGATGAGGTGGTGGGTACTCTGGTGGCAGGTACTCTGGTGAGGTGGCAGGTACTCTGGTGGCAGGTACTCGGGTGGCGGGTACTCTGGTGAGGTGGCAGGTACTCTGGTGGGGGGTACTCTGGTAGCAGGTATTCTGGTGGCAGGTACTCTGGTGAGGTGGCAGGTACTCTGGTGGCGGGTACTCTGGTGGTGGGTACTCTGGTGGCGGGTACTCTGGTGGCGGGTACTCTGGTGGCGGGTACTCTGATGAGGTGGCAGGTACTCTGGTGGCAGGTACTCTGGTGGCAGGTACTCTGGTGAGGTGGCAAGTACTCTGGTGGCGGGTACTCTGGTGGCAGGTACTCTGGTGGCAGGTACTCTGGTGAGGTGGCAGGTACTCTGGTGGTGGGTACTCTGGTGGCAGGTACTCTGGTGGTGGGTACTCTGATGAGGTGGTGGGTACTCTGGTGGCAGGTACTCTGGTGAGGTGGCAGGTACTCTGGTGGCAGGTACTCTGGTGAGGTTGCAGGTACTCTGGTGGCAGGTACTCTGGTGAGGTGGCGGGTACTCTGATGGAAGGTACTCTGGTGAGGTTGCAGGTACTCTGGTGGCAGGTACTCTGGTGAGGTGGCGGGTACTCTGGTGACAGGTACTCTGGTGAGGTGGCGGGTACTCTGGTGACAGGTACTCTGGTGAGGTGGTGGGTACTCTGGTGACAGGTACTCTGGTGAGGTGGTGGGTACTCTAGTGGCGGGTACTCTGGTGGCAGGTACTCTGGTGAGGTTGCAGGTACTCTGGTGGCAGGTACTCTGGTGAGGTTGCAGGTACTCTGGTGGCAGGTACTCTGGTGAGGTGGCGGGTACTCTGGTGGCGGGTACTCTAGGGGATTTCATTGGCTCTTTACCCTGATCAGGGCTGGGCTGTATCCAAGGGAAAAGCCTCAGCCCCGATCGCCATGCTGCACTAGGGTGACCACATTCCCAAACTGCAATTCAGGGACACCCCCCCCCCCCGCACCCGCCCAAAAAAGATAATTTTGATATTTTTTTTGCCAATTTTTGGGGGGAAAAAGCAAACAGTGGTTTTCAGCTCAATAGAACTTGATTTGGAATAGATGGCCAGAATTTAAAGGTGCCACACAGAAATACATATGTAACAAAAAAAAAATGAAATGTTATTGTTACGAACATACAGTATCTAGAAGGAACATTGTTAAAAGCAATACATGATTGCATTGCAAGCATGTTCTCATAGAATAGTGAGTACAAACCTCAGGCACTCGGGCGGCTCAGGTGACGGTCGCGGCCCTCGTAGGTGGGAGGAGGCTCAGGAGGAGAGAAGAAGTCGGGCTGCGGGCAAACGGTGGCAATGCGCTGCAGCCAGGGCTGTGTTTTGGCCTAGGCCGACAAGGCCTAGGCCTAGGGCGGCACTTTGCGGGGGGCGGCAAAAAGGGCCGCTCCCCCACATGACAGAAAGCCCCCCCACCCGTCTTGCTGATTCCCGGCTCCCGCTGCCGCCTCCCGCACACATGCAGCCCACGGCGGCCGGCTTTCTGTAGCGGCGCCACTGTGTATGGGCGTGCTTGGCAGAGGATGGGGGCGTGTATCTCATGCCCCCTACTCTCTGACAAGCACGCCCATACACCACGGCGCCGCTACAGAAAGCCGGCCGCCGTGGGCTGCATGTGTGCGGGAGGCGGCAGCGGGAGCCGGGAATCAGCAAGATGGGTGGGGGGGCTTTCTCTCATGCGGGGGGCGGCGTGTGTCACTTAAGCTCCGCCTACCCTCCCCTGCACTGCTTTCCTGCAGTGAATCTTCTCCTCGGCCCTGGGGCTGTGACGTCAGGAGAGAGAGGAGCACGAGGGAAACCCCTAGGACAGCAGGTACAATGATTTAATAAAGTATATCAGTGTTATGGGCACTGGCAGAATTTGATGGGCACACTGGCAGCATTTGATGGGCACAGTGGCAGCATTTGATGGGCACAGTGGCAGCATTTGATGGGCACAGTGGCTGCGTTTGAGGGCACAATGGCTACGTTTGATGGCACAGTGGCTGCATTTGATGGGCACAGTGGCTGCGTTTGATGGGCACAGTGGCTGCGTTTGATGGGGCACAGTGGCTGCAATTGATGGGCACAGTGGCTGCAATTGATGGGCACAGTGGCTGCGTTTAATAGCACAGTGGCAGCATTTGATGGGCACAGTGGCTGCGTTTGAGGGCACGGTGGCTGCGTTTGATGGCACGGTGGCTGCGTTTGAGGGCACAATGGCTACGTTTGATGGCACAATGGCTACGTTTGATGGCACAATGGCTACGTTTGATGGCACAGTGGCTGCGTTTGATGGGGCACAGTGGCTGCATTTGAGGGCACAGTGGCAGCATTTGATGGGCACAGTGGCTGTGTTTGAGGGCACAGTGGCTGCGTTTGAGGGCACAGTGGCAGCATTTGATGGGCACAGTGGCAGCATTTGATGGGCACAGTGGCTGCGTTTGAGGGCACAGTGGCTGCGTTTGAGGGCACAGTGGCTGCGTTTGAGGGCACAGTGGCTGCGTTTGAGGACACAGTGGCTGGGTTTGAGGGCACAGTGGCTGCGTTTGAGGGCACAGTGGCTACGTTTGATGGGGCACAGTGGCTGCGTTTGATGGGGCACAGTGGCTGCGTTTGATGGGGCACACAGGCTGCAATTGATGGGCACAGTGGCTGCAATTGATGGGCACAGTGGCTGCGCTTGATGGGCACAGTGGCTGCGCTTGAGGGCACAGTGGCTGCGTTTGATGGGCACAGTGGCAGCATTTGATGGGCACAGTGGCAGCATTTGATGGGCACAGTGGCAGCATTTGATGGGCACAGTGGCAGTGTTTGATGGGCACAGTGGCTGCGTTTGATAGCACAGTGGCAGCGTTTGATGGGCACAGTGGCTGCGCTTGAGGGCACAGTGGCTGCATTTAATAGGCACAGTGGCAGCATTTGATGGGCACAGTGGCAGCATTTGATGGGCACAGTGGCTGCATTTGATGGGCACAGTGACTGTGTTTGATGGGCACAGTGGCTGCATTTGATGGGCACAGTGACTGCGTTTGATGGGGCACAGTGAGGCTGCAATTGATGGGCACAGTGAGACCCCCCCCCCCCCCCGTGATAACATTAAAACTCAGCAGCTAAAAATACTGTAGCTGCTGACTTTTAATATTAGGACTCTTACCTGTCCAGGGATCCAGCGATGTCGACACCTCAGCCGATTTTCGGATTGGCTCTCAGGTTTTGCCACTATCATTCATGGTAAGGGAAACCGACCGGTTCCCTACTGCACATGTGCGAAGCGCGTTGCACTTTCTGAATGGCCCAGTGGAGGAAGGAGGAGGGGGGGCAAACTTAAGAGGGGACAGCGCAGTCTCCCAGAAGTGGGGAAGGATACCTGTCAGAAACAGGTACCCGTTCCCCCCTGAAAGGTGCCAAATGAGCCTAAAGAGGAAGGGGTTTGTTTACAGATGATAGGGTGGGTCTTAAGCAGGAAGGGGTGTGGCCTTGGCAGGATGGGGTGGGTCATATTTAAATTAGGGGGGTGCATGCATTTAGTCAGGCTTAGGGCAGCACAAAACCTAAATACACCACTGGCTGCAGCAGTGGCGTAACTTGAACCTTCAGGGCCCCAGTGCAAGAAACCATGAAGGGCCCCCCTGACATTCCCCAATTACTTTTTTTCATTGATAAAGCAACTGTTGAGACAATGAACACCTTGGTCAGGTCTATGTACAACATAATATAGAACATACACAGTGTATAGTGCAGGGTCAGAAATATGTAACAAAGAAAACAACATATGGAGTGCAGCAGTCAGGATGAGTGCTACATTCCCATCAGAGTCCTCCCTTACATCAAAGTCCACAGCATTCCCTCTATAATTCAGAGTCCCCTTACATACCTGTCTCCAGAGTCCCACCTTACATCCTCCAGCATGCCCCCCTACATCATTGCCCCTTACATCTGCAACTCCAGAGTGCCCCCTTACATCTGTAACTCCAGAGTGCCCCCTTGCATCTTCCAGAGTGGTACTAAGGGGGCACTCTGGAGGATCTAAGGGGGTGCTCTGGCGGTACTAACTCAGTACTTCCAGAGCGCCCCCTTAGATCCTTCAGAGTGCCCCCTTACATCCACCTGAGATCCACCTTACATCCTCCTTCAGAGTGCCTCCTTACATTCTCCTCCAGAGTGCCACCTTACATCCTCCTTCAGAGTGCCTCCTTACATTCTCCTCCAGAGTGCCTCCTTACATCCTCCTCCAGAGTGCCACCTTACACCCTCCTTCAGAGTGCCACCTTACATTCTCCTCCAGAGTGCCACCTTACACCCTCCTTCAGAGTGCCTCCTTACATCCTCCTTCAGAGTGCCACCTTACATTTTCCTCCAGAGTGCCACCTTACATTCTCCTCCAGAGTGCCACCTTACATTTTCCTCCAGAGTGCCACCTTACATTCTCCTCCAGAGTGCCACCTTACATTCTCCTCCAGAGTGCCACCTTACACCCTCCTTCAGAGTGCCACCTTACACCCTCCTTCAGAGTGCCACCTTACACCCTCCTTCAGAGTGCCACCTTACACCCTCCTTCAGAGTGCCACCTTACATTCTCCTCCAGAGTGCCTCCTTACACCCTCCTTCAGAGTGCCACCTTACATCCTCCTTCAGAGTGCCTCCTTACATCCTCCTCCTGAGTGACTCCTTAGAATTACTGTACTAAAGGGGCACCCTGGAGGATGTAAAGGGGCACCCTGGAGGATGTAATGGGGCAACCTGGAGGATATAAAGGGTCACTCTGGAGGTACTAAGGGGTCACTCTGGAGGTACTAAGGGGTCACTCTGGAGGAGGATGTAAGGGGCACTCTGGAGGTACTAAGGGGTTATGCTGGAGGAGGAACTAAAGGGGGTTACTCTGGAGGCGGACTTAAGGGGTCACTCTGGAGGAGGATGTAAGGGGCACTCTGGAGGAACTAAGGGGTTATGCTGGAGGAGGAACTAATGGGGGTCACTCTGGAGGCGGAACTAAGGGGTCACTCTGGAGGAGGATGTAAAGAGGCACTCTGGTAGCACTAAGTTAGTAACTCCAGAGTGCCCCCTGCAGAGAGCCCTGAGGAGCGATGTCTACCATAGATGCATGCCATGCAGACCAGCCTGTTATCATCATGTCAGTGTTAAGAGGAGCAGAGCATGCTGCCTACCTGCCAGCCATCTTAGTTCCATCCTGCTCATCCTTCTCCCTACTACGGTCCCACATTCACTTGTTCCAGCTTGTGGTGTATGTTTCTATGTTAACTGTGGATTACTGTGGCTTCTTGTTGTCGGCATCACCTCCAGCAGTAGGTGTCTTCCGT
The DNA here is from genome assembly GCA_037953035.1 of Aquarana catesbeiana. Classification (NCBI taxonomy): domain Eukaryota; kingdom Metazoa; phylum Chordata; class Amphibia; order Anura; family Ranidae; genus Aquarana; species Aquarana catesbeiana. The sequence continues at coordinate 5,149,021 of JBBHAA010000512.1, read as the reverse complement.
CTTTCTGGTGGAGTGCAGGGAGGTGAGGGGGGGAGAAGTCCGGTCTACAGATGACACATCAGCCAAAGTGCTGGGACAGGAATCCTGACACCGCGTTCCTCCTTCACTCATGTCAGCCAAGAAACCTCTGCAACTGTTTTGCTAGCCGGGGATCAGGGATTCTGTACTGCCACTCTGCCAGTACTGATGGACCCAACCCCTGCCGCCCGAGCAGAAGGGAGTAAGCCCCGGAACTGGCACTGGGCACTGGCTGCCGTGGATCCTGGCTTACCAGCACTACAGAATGCCGCTGGACTGGAGTCAGGTGGAGGAGCTACAGAAGACGCTCTCTGGCAGGCCTGGGCTCTGAGTCTGGCTGCTCTCTGCTGCTGCGGTGCGGCTGGAGGCGGAGAAGGAGAGGAGGTGGGTGGACTCGGAGTACTGCGCAGGGCAGCTCTGGGTAAGGCCACGCTCAGCCGACGTCACTGGTTGCTAGACGTGAGTCGGGGCGGCCCTAGCAACCAGTTCGGCAATGTTTATCAGGGTGGATGTGTGTGCTTATTTCATTCCGGGACACTGTATTGTCCCGGAATAAAGGTGCCCGGGACACGGGACACAAACTTGAATTAAGGGACAATCCCGGGCAATCCGGGACACGTGGGCACCCTATGCTACATACCCCCGGGGGCGTGTGCAGATGTCGTGTACGCTGCTACACACGCAGCTCTGCATAGTGACCGGCTGTGATTTGATACAGCCAGTCGCGCTGCTCCCCATGCTCCGCCGCCCGATCATTACCCCCATCATGGAACAGCTTAGCCGAGGACGTCATACGACGTCCGCCCAGGATGGAAGATCCCATCTGCGGACGTCATATGACAATGGCTGGGTAATGAACTGGTTAAATAACATTCATCACCTTCTTCTTTTATTGTGCTTTACTGCTCTCCATTTTAAGGTCAATCACTAAATTACAATCTAGGGGGAGCCATTTTGTGAGATATTCTTTGAATCTGATTAGTGTTACTGTATGTATATGCTGTGCTCTGTATGCTGGTTTGTGTGCTGAGCCTCAGAGGAGAGGTATTCAACACATGTGTTAGAGGTGTTGGATATTTATCTCTCTGTGCACCTGTTCACATACACCTATTCAGGTCATAGAGGTACACATTTTGCATATCTATATTAAGTGATATTTTCTGTCAATCATACATTGTGTCCATTCATACCCTCTTGTTGTGTTTATTCTTTTTGCCTCAGTAAACATTTCTGAGTGGTTCAGTGATATTGTGTGAGTTTCTCATTACTAACGCAACATTGCAGAATGGAACCCAAGGTGTCAGAGGTAAGAGAGGATATGCAGAGTCAGGGTAGCCAATGGGGTATAGAGTCTATCAGCAGCCCTCATGAGGGTACCGCTACACCAATTTTTGGAAAAACAAAAGAACTGAATGAAGGGACCCCGGACAGACCAATGCATGCTGGGACGTTGCTACCAGGTGACATGACAAGGTGGCCCCACCCCTTACCTATATATGAAATGAGCAGTAGGCAGCCAGCCTTCATGCACGGCAGGAGCATTTTTTTTTTTTTGGGTGCGGGGGGCGGGATTGACGATGGATTTATTTTTTAATAAAGGATTTGTCAAACTGTCTCTGTGTTTATTACTTTTTTGGTGAATGGGTACCTGATACTCATTTACATGGGGGGGGGATCTGGGGGCACCCTTGTCAAAGGGGGCTTCCAGTATTCAAATAACCCCCACCCGCAGACCCCGAAACCACCGGCCAGGGTTATGGGGATGAGGCCCTTGTCCCCATCAACATTGGGACAAGATGCATTGGGGTTGATCCCTCTGGCCCAAAGCACCCACCCCCCCATGTTGAGGGCATGTGGCCTGGTATGGTTCAGGAGGGGGGGGGCGCTCACTCGTCCCCCCCCCCTTTGCTGACCTGCCAGGCTGCATGCTCGGATAAGGGTCTGGTATGGATTTGGGGGGGAGCAATTTTTTACCGGCCATTTTTTTTATTATTATTCAGCTGTCAGCGGGGAAACCCATTGACAGCTGATGACTCATTAGGTGTTAAGGATGCAGCAGCCAGTGTTCTATCGATTTGTGCCCTCCGTCGAAAAGTGCCCGCGCATGCACAGAACGGAAGGGCACTCCAGCTGAGTTGCCGATCAGCTGGAGTGACATCACCATAGTGCATGAGCACATCGTAGGAGTTTTTTTTTTTTCGACGGGCGATACCATTTCACAGGCACAATTAAAAGCTATGCAAAGAGCGGAGGGACACCATAGATGTCGGATTGTACCTCGCTGTAAACCCAAGGCACAGTATGACAAATATGGTGTCCCTCCGCTGTTTGCATAGCATTAAATTGTGGCCGAGAATTGGTATCGCCTGTCGAAAAAAAGGCTGCTACGATGTGTGCATACGCTATGGGACGTCACTCCAGCTGATCGGCAACACAGCTGGAGCGCCCTTACGTTCTGCGCATGCGCGGGCACTTTTTGACAACGGGCACATATCGACACAACACCGGCTTCCCAGCCCCGCTTCTTAACAACCAGCTTTTACTGCACCCTGATTGGGCAAAGCTCCAATCAGTAAAGCTCAAGCATCCAGCTGATTTGAAAGCTTTAGCTCTGACTCAGTAGGGGGTGAGTTGGTCCTCTGCGGAGAGACCACTGCTTCCACACAGGAAACAAGGGTCTTTTTCTGGAGGGTCGCTGACGAGGCAGTACAGCTGGCCCTTCTGTACTGGGCCCAGGCCCCATTAGTTCAAAAGGGGGACCCAGGCACCTGATGAGCAGGAGAGCTGGCTGTACTGCCTTATTGCTGACCCTGATCCTCTTGTGGCTCCCCCTGTACCAGTGCCGGCTTCTCCTCCTCTCCTTCCCTCCAGCTGCACTGAAGGGGGAACAGTTTAAGTAGCTGCACCCTCAACCCCTTCCACAGCTCTGATCACCCCACCCCCCTGCTGTTTGGGCCCCCCCTGCTCTGATCACTCCCACCCCCCCTGCCGGCTTCTCTCATTCTCCTCCATCCCTCTGGCAGCTGTTGAGGGCAAACGGGATCATTTCAGGATGGAGATTTTTATCAGCCCCTTCCTTTCCTGAAAGATCGGTGAGTGATCGGTACTGATCACTCCAGTGTTCATTCATCACTGAAGCATAGTACACTGTATTTACTATGCTTCAGTTTGTGAATGAACAGAAAGCCTCTAAACCAGGGGTCTCAAACTGGCGGCCAGCTGTTGCGAAACTACAAGTCCCATTAGGCATTGCAAGGCTGGCAGTTACAAGCATGACTCTCACGGGCAGAGGCATGATGGGACTTGTAGTTTCACAACAGCTGAAGGACTACCAGTTTGAGACTGCTGCTCTAAATGCTCTGCATTCATTCATCTGTGCCCCTGAGGCTGTAGAAAAGGGGATGGAGGAATCTATGTCCTCATTCCCTTTCTCTGTTCCAAAAAAGAAACATCACCAAAGCCTCCAACAGGTCTGTCAGCATTTGAATTGCTCATCAGAGAACATTTGATAGGGGGTGGGGGCACCCTTTCAGGTAGGTTGCACGGGGCCCCCGTGATTTCTAACAGCAGCCCTGCTCCTCTACAGCATGCTGGCAGGGGACAGGCATTGCTACTCAGGCTGTAGCTGATTTTTAATTAAAACAACTGTAAGACTTCAAATATTTTGTTTTGATGATATAAACTGTAGTAAAGTTCAGTTGTCTTTGTATGTGTTTCTTCCTCATTGGTCTGTCTCTTCCTTCAGCTGCCAACAATGCAGCAAAACCTGAAATGCCAGTAAGAGAATGTCGCTCCTCTCCTCCAACCATCAAGAGAGTGACAGGAGTGCGTCACTAACAAATGCCATGGGGGGGTGGGGTTGAGCAATGCCCTTGGGAACATTTGAAAAAAAATACTTTGGTTTAGCAGAGAACAGTGTTTTCGACCAAGCCTATTTCTGACATTTGTTGTTTACAAGTAAAAATCTGTATTTTTTGCTAGAAAATTTCCCCCAAACATTATGCTTTTGTTTGCAGAGACACTAGAGGTCACACGGTATTTGCGCAGTGGTTTTACACACACAATTTTTGGGGGAAAAATACAATTATTTTGGATTAAAAAAAAAAAAAAAAAGAAAACATTAAGTCCGGGTTCACACCTATGCGAATTAGATGTGTGTTTCCGCACATCTAATTCGCATAGCAGGAGAATGTGACCGGCTCCCTATGGAGCCGGTTCACATATCTCCGGGGCGGCTGCGGAGCGCACTGCACAAAAACGCTGTGCGTCTTTGGCTGCGTTTCAGGGCCGAATTCAGGCATTGAATCGGCCCTGATTCGTCCCTGAAACGGAGAACAGAGACGCACAGCGCTCCTGTGCGATCCGCAGCCTGTTGTGGTGTGAACCCGGGCTAAAGTTAGCCCAATTTTTTTGTATAATGTAAAAAGATGATATTACTCCAAGTAAAAAGATATCTAACATGTCACGCTTTAAAATTGCGCATGCTCGTGGAATGGCGACAAACTACAGTACTTAGAAATCTCCATAGGAGACGCTTTAATTTTTTTTTTTTTTACAGATTATCAGTTTAGAGTTACAAAAAAGGTTTGGAGATAGAATTATTGCTCTCACTCTCACCAACGTGGTGATAACTCACACGTGGGGTTTACATATGTGGGCTCGACTTATGTATGTGTTCGCTTCTGCGTACAAACTCGGAGGGATAGGGTGCTTTAATTTTTTTTTTTCTTATTTATTTTACGTTTTATTTTTGATTTTTACACTGTCCCTTTAAAAACATTTTTGATCACTTTTATTCCTATTACAAGGAATGTAAATATCAATTGTAAGAGAAATAGGCATGGCAGAACCTCAGATTTCACATTTACACTTATAAGCAAAAAAAAAAAAAAAGTAACTTTGCCTTTAAGAGATGAAAAAAATCATCCCTTTAAGGCCAGAATGCAGAAGTGATGTCACTCCATTCCTCCAAGATCATAGAGCTGAGTGGGGGCTATCTCACCCTCACTCGGCTTCCTGCCCAATCACGGAGAGGATAGGATCGGATTAGTTGGGGGGGGCTCTCCTGCCCCTCTAAACATGATCCTGTGGCAAATCTGTTGCTGGGGCTAATCATATGTGGAAGAGAATTGCTGGATAATAAAATCCTGGGGTTAGGACAGCTAGCTGCTGCCATAACCCCGGTATTTAACATCAAACTAATGATGTATATATACAGTGGGTGGTTCTTGCATACTATGCTATGCATACTAGCTCATTATTCCTTTGTCTTGCAGGGTTTTTTTTTTTTCCTGAGGGTTTACAACCACTTTAAGTCCTGAAGATTGCATAAAATCCCCCAAACATTATCTGAAAGCAGACACCCTAAAGAATAAAATAGTGGTAGTTCCAATTTTTTTTTTTTTTATGATACACGAGATTAGCCTAAAAATTTTAAAAAGTTAATTTTAGGGCACAATAATGCAATAAATTACCTAATTTTTAGGTAAAATATAAATGACAAGGTTGCACCGAGTAAATAGATACCCAACATGTCAAACCTTATGTAGCAGATGGTTGCTACTAGTTACTAACATCCACCATATCACCCTGCTACCAGACCTCCATCTATCACCTCAGAGACAATGAACAGTCATTTGTGTTGTTTTGTTTTTGTTTATTGGGGGATATCATTTGGTTGGGGGAAAGGGAACATGGGATGCCCATAGAACAGTTTGCTTTGCCATCATATTGAAAAGAACTTAGTACAATAAATTGAGCCTTAAAGAACTGATGAACTCTAATATTTACAGTCACTTCCCCTGCATAACCCATGCAGACTATTGCTCCTCTTCTGCATCAACTCCTGCAGACTGTTGCTCCCAGGAATTCTCTCCTCCTGCACAAACTTCCATTGTAAACTATTAGTCTTCCTGTCCCTTCACTTGACAAAAGAGATCACTCTGAATATTCCCAGATGCTGGCTGTAATTTGCTGTATAGTTACTAGGCCAGAGGTCTGCAGCACCTCTCCCCGACGGCCTAGTAATTTAGCAGCTTGTATTAGTTCAAAAAACAAGCAGGGGGGACTTTTGGACTTTTTAGGCACAACTACAAAAACATTCTATAAAAAAGATTTTATTCAATTAGAAAATTACATAACAACAAAATTTGATTAAAAACCACAATTTATGTATATATATATTACGGTGGTAGCTATACAACACCATCTAAGTACATAATTCTTCGGACATCTGGATCAACATCCCAAGTAACAGTCAGTCTCGCTCCAGCTTCAGGAAGATACCAGACGTCGAAAGTCTCTTTCCCTACCAGACCCAGCTGAAATTTATACCAACCTAACTACCTATTAAGACACTGTGCCTGCTGGCACCTGTGTTACACATGACTATCTGAGTTTCCTTGGGGGACCATGTACATATAAAACTGAGTGGCAGTCTTAAACGCCCTTAAAATCAATATTGGAATAGGTCTGTATAGAAGATAGTACCAATTTATATCCATCTCGACGTGTATGGATATACCACACTGTCGGTTCTCCGGTCCTTCCTGACCTGCGGGCTACTTTTTATGTTTTTTATGTTTTTAGATTCGTTCAAGATCCACAATATATACTGTCTTGCTCTTGAAGAAGCGTGAAGACACGCAAAACATGTCGAGCATCGAATATCCATATGACATGAATTAATCGATTGCGGACTTGCTATCTAGCCATCTCCTCGGACTGACTGTTACTTGGGATGTTGATCCAGATGTCCGAAGAATTATGTACTTAGATGGTGTTGTATAGCTACCGCCCTAATATATATATACATGAATTGTGGTTTTTAATCAAATTTTGTTGTTATGTAATTTTCTAATTGAATAAAATCTTTTTTATAGAATGTTTTTGTAGTTGTGCCTAAAAAGTCCAAAAGTCCCCCCTGCTGGTTTTTGAATACGTATTTGTAGGACGCGGCACAGGTATTTTTGGTGTATCCACGGTGCCACTCCATGTTACGATACATCCCTAGCTTTGCATAGCTTGTATTAGTTGGTGGACTACTGATCCCAGCTAACCCGACCTGCAAATCCTGTCCCCGCAGGCCGCATCAATTTGACACAAACCCCACAGTCTCTCCTCTGGCCTCGCACCCAGCTCCCCTGGCATGCCTCTTCCAGAAATCCACTGTGACACACTCACCGATAGGGATGAGCCGAACACCCCCCGGTTCAGTTTGCATCCAGAACATGCGAACAGACCGAAAGTTCGCACAAACATTCACACACCATTGACCCCATGCAAATTTTAAAGGCTTATATGCAAGTTATTGTCCTAAAAAGGGTTCGGGGACCTGGGTCCTGCCCCAGGGGACATGTATCAATGCAAAAAAAGTTTTAAAAACGGCCGTTTTTTCGGGAGCAGTGATTTTAATAATGCTTAAAGTCGAAAAATAAAAGTGTAATATTCCTTTAAATTTCGTACCTGGAGGGTGTCTATAGTATGCCTGTAAAGTGGCGCATGTTTCCCGTGTTTAGAACAGTCCCTGCACAAAATGACATTTCTAAAGGAATAAAAGTAATTTAAAAAACTGCTTGCGGCTGTAATGTAATGTCGGGTCCCGGCAATATGGATGAAAATTATTGAGAAAAACGGCATGAGTACCCCCCAGCCCATAACCAGGCCCTTTGGGTCTTGTATGGATATTAGGGGAACCCTGTGCCCTATATACTCTGAACAGCAGTATACAGACGGTCCAAACAAGACAGGGACTGTAGGTTTGTTCTTAAAAACTTAACCACTTCAGCCCCGGACCATTGGGCTGGCCAAAGACCAGAGCACTTTTTACAATTTGGCACTGCGCTGCTTTAACTGGTAATTGCGCGGTCATGCAATGCTGTACCCAAACAAAATTTGCGTCCTTTTCTTGCCACAAATAGAGCTTTCTTTTTATGGTATTTGATTGGCTATGCGATTATTTTTTGCAATATAAACGGAAAAATACCAAAATTTTGAAAAAAAATATTTTCTACTTTTTGTTATAAGAAAAATCCAATAAACTCAATTTTAGTCATACATTTGGGCCAAAATGTATTCAGCCACATGTCTTAAAAAAAAAATGTAAAAAAAATGTCAATAAGCATATATTTTTTGGTTTGCGCAAAAGTTATAGCGTCTACAAACTAGGGTACATTTTCTGGAATTTATGCAGCTTTTAGTTTATGAGTTTATGACTGCCTATCTCATTTCCTGAGGTGCTAAAATGGCAGGGCAGTACAAAACCCCCCCAAATGACCCCATTTTGGAAAGTAGACACCCTAAGGAAATTGCTAAGAGGCATGTTGAGCCCATTGAATATTTTCTTTTTTTTGTTGTCACTCACACATGCCATGGTTATATGTGGAATTGCACCCCAAAATACATTTTGCTGCTTCTCCTGAGTACAGAGATACCATGTGTGGGACTTTTTGGGAGCCTAGCCGCGAAAACCAAGCACCGCCTTCAGGATTTCTAAGGGCGTAAATTTTTGATTTCACTCCTCACTACCTATCACAGTTTTGAAGGCCATAAAAGGCCAGGACAGTTCAAACTCCCCCAAATGACCCAATTTTGGAAAGTAGACACCCCAAGCTATTTGCTGAGAGGCATGGTGAGTATTTTGCAGCTCTCATTTGTTTTTGAAAATGAAGAAAGGAAAGAAAATGTATTTTTTTTCTTTTTTCAAATTTCAAAACTTTGTGACAAAAAGCAAAATCTGCAAAATACTCACCATACCTCTCAGCAAATAGCTTGGGGTGTCTACTTTCCAAAATGGGGGGTTGTGCCATCTGGGCATTCCATGGCCTCCGAAACTGTGATAGGCAGTGAGGAGTATAATCAAAAATTTACACCCTTAGAAATCCTGAAGGTGGTGATTGGTTTTCGGGGTCCCGTAAGCGGCTAGGCTCCCAAAAAGTCTCACACATGTGGTATCCCCGTACTCAGGAGAAGCAACAGAATGTATTTTGGGGTGTAATTTCACATATCCCCATGGCATGTTTGAGCAATATATCATTTAGTGACAACTTTGTGCAAAAAAAAAAAAAATGTCTTTTTTCCGCAACTTGTGTCAAAATATTAAATATTCCATGGACTCGACATCCCTCTCAGAAAATAGCTTGGGGTGTCTACTTTCCAAAATGGGGTCATTTGGGGGGGTTTAAACGGTCCTGGCATTTTATGCACAACATTTAGAAGCTTATGTCACACACCACTCACTCTTCTAACCACTTGAAAACAAAGCCCTTTCTGACACTTTTTGTTTACATGAAAAAAATATTTTTTTTGCAAGAAAATTACTTTGAACCCCCAAACATTATATATTTTTTTAAAGCAAAGGACCTACAGATTAAAATGGTGGGTGTTTAATTTTTTTTTTTTTTACACAGTATTTGCTCAGCGATTTTTCAAACACATTTTTTTGGAAAAAACACACTTTTTTTAATTTTAATGCACTAAAACACACTATATTGCCCAAATGTTTGATGTAATAAAAAAGATGATCTTATGCCGAGTACATGGATGCCAAACACGACATGCTTTAAAATTGCGCACAAACTTGCAGCGGCGACAAACTACATACATTTTTAAAAGCCTTGAAATGCCTTTACAGATTACCACTTTAGATTTACAGAGGAGGTCTACTGCTAAACTTACTGCCCTCGATCTGACCTTCACGGTGATACCTCACATGCATGGTGCAATTGCTATTTACATTTGACACCAGACCAACGCTTGCGTTCGCCTTTGCGTGAAAGCAAGGGGGGACAGGGGTGCTTTTTTTTTTTTTTCTTATTATTTATTTTGCTTTTTTATTTAATTTTTAAACTGTTCCTTTAATTTATATATATTTTTTTCATTTTTATTGTTATCTCAGGAAATGTAAATATAATAATAGCAATAGGTAGTGACAGGTACTCTTTTTTGAAAAAAAATTGGGGTCTATTAGACCCTAGATCTCTCCTCTGCCCTCAAAGCATCTGACCACACCAAGATCGGTGTGATAAAATTCTTTCACAATTTCCCAATGGCACTGTTTATATCCGGCGAAATCTAAGTCATGAAATGCTCGTAGCTTTTGGTTTCTTAGGCCATAGAGATGATTGGAGCTGTTCTGGTCTCTGATAAGTTCTATGGTCAGCTGGCGGAACCACCGGCTGCATTCTCAGGTTCCCTGTTGGGACAAGAGAGCCGGAGAAAACCATGGAAGACGGTGGGAGGGAGCAAAAGCAGTCTAGAGGCTAATTAGCCTCTAGGATTGCTTTTACATGAAAGCCGGCCGCTAGTTGAAAAGAATGATACCAAGATGATACCTAAACCTGCAGGCATCATTCTGGTATAACCACTCAAAGTCCAGCAACTATCCAGTACGTTGCTGGTCCTTGTTGGGCATATATTGTAAATGTTTTTTTCATGCAGCCTGTGAGCTGCATGAAAAAAACAAAAAAGAGATTGATCGGTGGGTATGCCCACCATTAGAATTCCTCCCTTCATCCACCCACTTCTAATGATGGGCATACATGCACCGTTTTGTTTTTAACTGTGGTGTTGAAATCACCTCCTACAGCGCTGGAGTCACGGCTTTATGTATCGTGGGAGCAAACAATGTTGCTGTCAAGATAAATAAAACCGCGCTGCAGCTGAATGGCGTGCCTGCTAAGCAAATGATGGCTAACAATAAAACAAAGTAAAATTACAGTATAACAGTAATGCCCTGTACACATGATAGGATTTTCCGATGGAAAATGTGTGATAGGACCTTGTTGACAGAAATAAATCCACGCTGCAGCTGAATGGGGTACCTGAAAACAAAAAATGGTTAACAAGAAAACACAGTAAACAGTAAAGTATAAAAAAATTACATACCTGAAAGCAAACAGGATAAAACATGATAACAATAAAACATTGCAGAATAGAATACAGTAAAAAAGAGCAGAACAATAGAGAGAGAATAGAGAGAGAGAGAACAATAAAACAACAACTATTTTAGTTTTTTTTATTTTATATTTCTTTTATTTATTTTTTTTTACTTTTTTTTTTTTTACACTTTTTTTGTAACCAACTTTTGTAACTGTAACCGGTTCCAGGTTCGGGTCTCTCAAAATGCGATGGCATCTTGGGAGACCCTGTGTCAGTGTGCCTAGTCTGTGCAATGCTGTACCCTACGCTAAAACTCCACTAGTGAATGGTAGCATTCAAATCATTCACAAATGCAAAGACCAGGATTGTCAGGACAGGAGAGACAATAATAGCGGGTGTCACGCCTATATCCACGTTGTCTGCAGACACGACATTTTCTTTGGGGGGCTCGTTGGGTAGGGGTGTTTGCGGGAGGACATAAGGAAAATGCCTCTCATGCAGCCGGCTTACTGCATTTGGTTAGGGATGGTGAGGTGGAGCACCGTCTGGAAACAGAAGGGCTCTGACGATCTCTTCCTGAAATTTAAGGAAGGATCCAGTCCGTCCTGAAGCTCTGTATAGCACATGAGCATTCAGCAAAGCCAATTGAAATAAATAAACAGACACTTTTTTATACCAGCGTCTGGCCTTACGGGCAACTAGGTACGGCGCCAACAACTGGTCATTGAGGTCCACCCCTCCCATATTTTGGTTATATTCGTGGACACAGAGGGGTTTCTCCACAACACCAGTCACCGTAGTAATTTGGGTCGTCGTGTCTGCGTGAAGGGAGGACAGTACGAAAACATTCTTATTATCCCTCCACTTCATAGCGAGCAAGTTATTACACTGCAAGCAGGCTCTCTCCCCCAGCCTAAGATGGGAATTTACAAGCCGCTGGGGAAAGCCCCGCTGATTAGGTCGCACGGTGCCACATGCTCCAATGTTATGATCAAAAAGGTGACTAAAAAGTGGCACGCTCGTGTAATAATTATCCACGTACAAGTGGTACTCCTTTTCAAATAAGGGTGACACCAAGTCCCACACAATCTTGCTAGCGCTTCCTATGTAGTCAGGGCAGTTTGTCGGCTCTACGTGGCTATCTCTTCCCTCGTAAACCATAAAACTACATGTATAGCCTGTGGCCCTGTCACAGAGCTTATACATCTTGACCCCGTATCTGGCACGCTTGCTGGGAAGGTACTGTTTGAATGACAAGCGGCCAGAAAATTTAATCAGGGACACATCAACGCAGACAACTTGATGGGGAGTAAGCAAGTATGCAAAACGTTGGTTGAAGTGGTTTACGAGGGGCCGAATTTTGTAGAGGCGATCTTATCCAGGGTCTCCACGAGGACGACAGAATTCATTGTTGTTGTAGTGCATGATCCGCAAAATCTGCTCGTATCGTGCCCTGGCCATGGAAGCAGGGAACACAGGCATATGGTACATTGGGTCAGTGGACCAATATGACCGCAACATACTCATTTGAACTATGCCCATGTTGAAGGATAGGCCCAGAAAGGTCTTAAATTCGGAGACCGTAATTGGTCTCCAATCTCTGGCAAGGGAGGGCTGGGGAATAGTGGTGATGTGTTGAGGTGAGGTGGTGAGGTGGTGAGTGGTGAGGTGATCTATAGAGATCTTCTGTGAAAAACAGCAAATAGAAATCAAGTGACGTAAAATCAACTGTTTCCACCTAAATGCCGGGTTGGCCAGTGAATGGGGAAAGTACGGGTGCTGCAGAAGTGGTGGGCTCCCAATTTGGATTGGCGAATTCTGCAGGAAGGACACTATGGGCACGATGGGCCTGTCTTTGTGTTCTTGGTGGCAGCGGGACACTACTTGTGCTTGCCACCTCGCCAGCTTGAACTGCACTTATGGGACTTGCCACGTCACCACATGATACTGCAGTGCTGGATGTGCGACCAGGGTGTACTAGGCCGCTGGTGCTTGCCAGTTCACCAGAAGGAATAGCGGCGCTAGTACTTCTCTGCTCCATATGAGGGACCTGCGGTTCTTGCACCTCAACAGCAGAAGAAGATTGGGGCCTGGTACGCCTGACCTTGGCAGGGACCACAACTCTGTCGTCAGAGATATCTGTCATGGAGCCACTGCGGTCTACAGGTTCGTATTCTGAGCCTCAATCTGACAGATGAGTGACCTCCTCTTCACTATCTGTCATGCTCAGAAACGTGTAGGCCTCTTCACTACTGTACCTTCGATTCGCCATTTTGGGCTCTAAATTTAGTGGTACACTAGTGAGACTCACAGGGAAAAAAGCTCCTGACTGTCAGCGACTGTATCAAAACGCTACCAAAAAAACTGTTAGTGATCGCAGGGATCAGGCCTGACTCTGCGAACGCTGCAGTTATGTGTGTTTAGTGTTTTGTAAGTGACAGTGATCGATCGATACTGCACTTGGGTGGGCTGGGCTGGGCTGGGCGGTGGGGCAAAATGCAGGTGCTAGCAGGTATCTGGCTTGATCCCGCTGACACTGCGTTTTTGGGAACCCTAAACTGCTGGGGACGCTAGTATAGATCTGATGAGATCAGATATTGATCCGTTCAGATACTATACCACTAAGGGAGGTGTGTGCTGCGTGTGTGGGTGTTAGCGGTACTGGCGCTAACCTGCCGCTGCCTGGGGTGACACAGACCCTATCTGACCCTAAAACTTAACTTATATCACGATCAGGGGGTTAAACCTTTATTAGGTAATAAAAGGCGGGTGCCCTGAAACTATAAAAAACAACTAACCAGCGTCACCCATAGCAGTTATACGGTGATCACTGGTGAAAGGGTTAACTAGGGGGCAATCAGGGGGTTAAAACCTTTATTAGGTAGTATATGGGGGTCCCTGACGCTATAAAAAGCTGACGGCAAACCTAAATACTTACCTCCCTAACCTATGACACTAATACAGCGATCAGAAAAACGATCGCTTAGTGACACTGTCGACGGGGGGTGATCACGGGGTTAAACCTTTATTGGGGGGTTAGGTGGGTAGCCTAGACCTAAAGGGGGCTACCACTAACTGCCCTACCACTTATAACTGTCACAAATGACACCAATGCAGTAATCAGTAAAAAAAAAACTGCTATTGGTATCACTGTGACAGGGGGTGCAGGGGGGTGATCGGGTGGTGATTGGAGGGTGATTAGTGTGCCTGCGTGTTCTACTGTACGTGTGGGGTTGTGCAAACTTACTTGGATGTCTTCTCTCCTCGGAAGCCGGAATGGAAAGGCTTCACAAGGAAAGATTACATCACTTCCTCTGCCTCTGTTTACATTACAGAGGCAGAGGAAGCATTTGATTCGTCAGGAGCGATTGCGAGGGGATGGCCGTGAATATATGGCCTCCCCCTCATCTTGGATCACTCCTGTAAGAAAGCCGACCGCCACAGGCACCGGGGGGGTCCGATCAGACGCCCCGCCCGCGGGCAGGCAGGGACGTACAGGTAAGCCATTATGCCTGCCCGTGCCATTCTGCCGACGTACATCATCGTGCGGCGGTCGGCAAGTGGTTAAAGACCAGCCTCATTTTGAGATTTTGGTGTTTACATGTTTAAAACAGTTTTTTTTGCTAGAAAATTACTTAGAACCCCCAAATATTATATATTATTTTTTTTTATAACACCCTAGAGAATAAAATGGCGGTCATTGCAATACTTTTTTTCACACCGTCTTTGCGCAGCGTTCTTACAAGCGCACTTTTTTTTGGAAAAAAATCACTTTTTTGAATAAAAAAATAAGACAACAGTAGAGTTAGACCAATTTTTTTATATTTTGTGAAAGATAATGTTATGCCGAGTAAATTGATACCCAACATGTCAAGCTTCAAAATTGTGCCCGCTCGTGGAATGGCGTCAAACATTTACCCTCAAAAATCTCCATAAGCGACATTTAAATTCTACAGGAGGGGGGGCGTGGCGCCTGGACTCCAAGATGGACGTGTAATCTAGGAGCTCCGCTCATCCACTGGAGACATCCCTCAACATCAGAGCCCATCGGCGACATCAGCGGATCCAAACACCACCATCGAGTCGGCAATACCCTGCTCATCGCATCGAGGATGCCCAGGAACAGAAAAAACCCGCAACAGCCGCGGAAGCTGGACACCTTCTTTGGTACAGCATTGCGCGGCCTACAGCAATGTGGCGGTGACGGAGCTCAGGACGCACAGCAGCAGCGGCGGCCCGGAGCGCAAATAGAAGGCCTAGGGACACCATCCAGCGATACACGCTCGCACAAACACCCCAGCGAATCCTCCTCTGGGTCATCCAGTCCCACCACCAGAAGCCCGGCCAAATCCAAACCGAGGAGGGAGTCTCCAACCAGGCCGCAATCCGACCTGACGATGGAGGTAAGTGGGCCCCAACATGCCCACACAAGCCAGTATACACAGGGAGGGGACCCCATAGCAGACTTCCCCACGGCAGACAGGCCAGTGTCAGACACAATGTTAAAGGACATGCTGCTGTCCATGCGATCCTCACTGCAGGCAGATATGTTCAAAGGCTTAAATGAATGTCAGAGGGAAGTTCAAGCATTAGGCCACAGAGTACACCATGTGGAAACCAAAATGGAAGAATACACTTCTTCATACAATCAGATGGTGGAAGCATACACGGCACAGGGGGAGGATATAACATGGCTAAAAGACAAGATGGCAGACCTAGAAGACAGGTCCAGGAGGAACAACCTCAAACTGCGAGGCGTTCCTGAATCAATCCCTCCTAACCAGCTCCTGCAGTTTCCTCAGGCCCTGTTTTCTACCTTGCTGCCAGGCGCAACAGCTCAAGACCTCCTCGTGGACAGGATTCACAGGACTCCCAAACCATCATTCTTATCAGATGACATTCCTAGAGATGTCCTCCTAATGCCCCGTACACACGGTCGGATTTTCCGATGGAAAATGTCCGATCGGAGCGTGTTGTCGGAAATTCCGACCGTGTGTGGGCTCCATCGGACATTTTCCATCGGATTTTCCGACACACAAAGTTGGACAGCAGGAGATAAAATTTTCCGACAACAAAATCCGTTGTCGGAAATTCCGATCGTGTGTACACAAATCCAAAGTGCCATGCATGCTCAGAATGAATAAAGAGATGAAAGCTATTGGCCACTGCCCCGTTTATAGTCCCGTCATACGTGTTTTACGTCACCGCGTTTAGAACGATCGGATTTTCTGACAACTTTGTGTGACCGTGTGTATGCAAGACAAGTTTGAGCCAACATCCGACGGAAAAAATCCTAGGATTTTGTAGTCGGAATGTCCGAACAAAGTCCGACCGTGTGTACGGGGCATAAGAGTGCACTTCTATCACATCAAAGATCAAATTCTACAAATCTCACGCAAACAAGAAAACATCCCTCAGCAATATGCTAACATCAGGCTGCTCCCTGACCTATCCAGGCACACCCTACAACGCCGTTGCAACCTGCTGACGATCACCAAAGCACTGAGGAACCACAATATCCTACACAAATGGAAATATCCTGCAACCTTATCTATTACCCACAATGGGACCACCATATCCATGTCCAAGCTGGAGGAAGGGCTCACAGCCCTACGTCAATGGGGCATTCTCCCTGACCAAACCATTCCATCAACACCGTCCACAAGTCTACAACCCACGCAAAATGAATGGCAGGTGGTATCTAAGAAACGTTCTCCTAAGAAAAAAGCCGGTGGGCAACCATAAAACCTAATCCACATTCACACTCAAATATCTCCGGGATCGAGATATCTAGCTTGATTCTCATTAGCACCCCCTACTCAGCAGTAGCAGCTACGACTGCACGAGGATCAGTTTTTAGATCCAATTCTTATGTTAACCCTGTTAACTTTTCTTGTTTTTCTTTGTTATTCTTTTTGTTTTTTGGATATAGGCAGCATCCTCCGCAGTAACATGTACTCCATCGCTGACGAAGACACATACCAGATACCCTTCTTACTTGCATGAGCAGCAATCCGAAAAATACCCGACTGGAACTGTAAGTACCTACATGACACAACCACAAGATCTTTCTCACCTATACAATGATGATCAAATTTCTATCAATTAATGCCCGAGGCCTAAACCACCTGGCAAAGAGATTCTCCCTATGGAAAGAAGCCTGTAAACAGGGAGCAGACATTCTATGTGTCCAGGAAACACACTTCCAATTAAACAACACCCCGCAATGCCTGCATACAACCTACCCAACTATCTATATGGCTTGTAACCCCAACAGTAAAAGAGGAAGTGTCTTGTTAGCCATCAGAAACTCTCTTTATTTCCAACCTAAAGATGTTGCTATAGATGAGGGAGGTAGATATATCATTGTCACAGGTGACATCAACTCCAAACCATACACGATTGGTATGCTGTATGCTCCAAATTCACATCCACTGCGTTTTATAAAGAAAGTTCTCACTAAAGCCAATACCATGAAATATGGTAACCTCCTGATCTGTGGAGACTTTAACGTGACTTCAGATCCATTACTGGACTCTTCCTCAGGTAAACCTAAAGACAAGCTGTCCCTCCATACTCTGCTTCAAAAAGAGGAATAATTAGATACGTGAAGATGCCTTCACGCCAACGAAAAAGACTACACCTTTTTCTCAAACAGACATGGCTCCTATTCCCGAATAGACATGTTTCTAACAGACAAATGGCTCCTACAAAATATTGAATTAACAAAAATACACGATATCACATGGTCAGACGGAAAAGGGAGTCTCCTCGTCACCACACATCTGGCGCTGCAATACACGACTTCTCCAAGAACCACACTTTCAAAAATCCCTATCTCAGCATCTCAATAACTACTTTTTAGAGAATACAGATTCAGTTACAGACCCATATATTGTGTGGAATGCATTCATACAAGGCATCCTAATACAAATAGGAGCTAGAGAAAAAAGGAGACAGGCCCAAAAGCTTAATAAGATTCTCTCAGACATACATAACATAGAATCCCAAAACAAAAAATTACCATCAGTGCCACTGACTAACCAACTAACCGCCCTCAGGGAAAATCTCAGAGAGCTGCTAACACAACAATATGACAAACATCTCAGACGCTTGAAACTGAACTACTATACCAATGCAAATAGAGCAGGTAAATACCTAGCTAACAGACTTAAAGTGGCTCGTACTAAAACTAGAATCGCATACTTAATACACCCCACTACCAAACACAAAGTTGTCAACCCCAAAGACATAGCAAACCAATTTGCCACATACTACAGTTCACTGTACAATCTACACATTGACACCTCCACACCTCAACCAACAGCAGATAGAATACAAACGTTCCTGAGGAAGATAAATCTCCCATCTCTCTCAGAAATTCAGCTAGATACCCTAAATGCACCAATCACAGCCCAAGAAATAGAAAAAATTATACAATCTCTACCAAACAGGAAATCACCCAGTCCCGATGGCTTTTGCAATGAATACTTTAAAACATTTAAAACCATACTCTCACCCCACATGTCCAAAGTATTTCATAAAGCCACGATCTCCGCAACCCTACCACAAGAGATGCTGAGAGCACATATAGTGACACTTCCGAAACCGGGGAAAGACCCCAATACACCAGCCAATTTTAGACCCATATCCCTTCTCAACTCGGATACCAAAGTTTATGCAAAATTACTAGCCAAAAGACTAACTAATATCATACCCACAATAATCAAGCGCGACCAGATGGGCTTTGTGAAGGGGAGACAGACCTCTGATGCAACCAGGAGAATCATTAATGTGTTACATCATGCTGAGAGAACCCGAACGCCTTCTCTGTTGCTATCTATAGACGCAGAGAAGGCGTTCGATAGAGTTCATTGGATCTATATGGAAATGGTTTTAAACAAATATGGTTTCAAAGGCTCCATATTGAAAGCGATTATGGCCTTATATTCTTGCCCTTCTGCACAGGTATACTCCACAGGTTTTCTATCCACACTCTTCAAAATATCTAATGGGACTAGACAAGGCTGCCCTCTGTCTCCGACCATTTTCAATCTAATGATAGAACCTTTGGCCGAAGCTATTCGAAATCATCCATTGATCACTGGTTTCCAGTTTGGCTCTAGCAAACACACCATCAACCTGTTTGCGGATGATGTAATCATCCTCCTGACTAATCCACTCATGTCCCTAAACGAGGTACATGCTGTCCTCACTAATTTTGGGGATATCTCCTATTACAAGGTCAATTTCACTAAATCCTTAATACTGGACCTGGGAGTGCCTCCCCACACTCGAAATACCCTACAAGCACAATTACCTTATACATGGAGTACAGGAGGTATTACTTATTTGGGAATTAAAATTACTAACATGGCCCCGCTGATAGCCAAACTGGAAACTCAGTTCAAAGATATGTCAAAAAAAGAAATATCATGGCTAGGCAGGATAACTGCCTACAAGATGTTAATATTGCCACAAATATTATATATGTTCTGCACCCTGGCAATTCACATCCCACGTCATTACCTCAAGAGCATAACAAATCTTAGCTGGAGGTACATTTGGGATGGGAAGAAAGCCAGATGCTCACGAAACAACCTAACTTCCCACAGAAAAACAGGAGGGGCAGGACTAGTGGACATTTATGACTAATTCTGGGCAGTACAATTAGACCAGATCAAATATTGGTTTCAAGAGAATAACACGCCACTATGGGTAGACATTGAAAAGGCTATATCACCTACATAAGACCTAACACTAATGCTTATGAGTGACAGATGGGAACAATGGGAAACACATAGTTTATCACCTCCAATGCAGACCTCATTGAAGGCATGGAGATTTATTCTAGAACAACAACATCAGGATAACCAACTGACAAATTATAAACTACCACTAACCCTGTTAGAATCCAAAATACCAATGATAAGAGTCAAAGATTTGACTGACAAGGGCATCACACATATATCCGACCTATATGAGGGAACACAACATAAATCTGCAAATCACATTATGACACAATACCACCTCAAGACCCACAAACTGTTCACATGCTTGAGAATTACCCATTTCCTTAAAATTCAAGCTCCCCAAATATATCCATTCCAGGCAAGGTATGGCAATTCTACTCCACAGCCAAACAAGAAACAAAGGGTATATCATTCTTTTACAACCTAATCCAAGAGAAATTACAGTTCACTAAAACTATAGCAATGAAAAAGTGGGAGGTAGACCTAGGTACCACTTTCTCAGATGAACAATGGGTACATACCTTTAGAAAAACCCACAAAGCATCTCATTGCGTTAAACACTGGGAACTTATAATTAAAATGGCTAATAGATGGTATTATACCCCATATAGAATAGCTGCTTACTTTCCAGGAGAGTCGCCAAAATGCTGGAGAGAATGTGGCCACATAGGAAACCTGTTACATATGTTTTGGCACTGCCCAAGTATAAAAAGCCTTTGGAATCAGGTATTCCAACTAATCTCCTCTATAACAGGAATAATTACAAAACCAGATCCAGCTCTAGCACTTCTACACTTAAACATAGACAAATTCCAGAACACTTTTAGGCCAGTCATAACTCACATACTATTAGAAACACGTTTACTGATCTTGCTCAACTGGAAATCCAGCAAAGCCATAAATTTATCTGATATAGTCACAGCAGTTCATAGAAACTATACCTTTGAACGTCTCATAGCTATTAATTCTATGAATTGTAAAATGTTTGACAACTGTTGGTCTATTTGGCCCAAATGACTTTGATAATATAGAGAAGTTACTTCAATGGTAAGATAATATAATATAAAGATGTATATCAGATGACGCGTATACCAATGTACCTTTTATATTTTGTTTAACTATGAAAATATCCAATAAAAATTATTGAAACAAAAAAAAAAATTCTACAGGTTGCATGTTTTGCGTTACAGAGGAGGTCTAGGGCTATAATTATTGCTCTTGCTCTACCGATTGTGGCGATACCTCACATGTGTGGTTTGACCATCGTTTTCATATGCGGGCGCTACTCACGTATTTTTTTATTTATTTTACTTGATTTTATTTTTACACTGTTTTTAAAAAAAAATAAAAAATTGGGTCACTTTTATTCCTATTACAAGGAATGTAAACATCCCTTGTAATAGCAAAAAGCATGACAGGCCCTCTTAAATATGAGATCTGGGGTCAAAAAGTCCTCAGATCTCATATTTGGACTTAAATGCATAAAAGAAAAAAAAATGTTGTCATTTGAAAAGAATGACATTGAAAAAATGTGCCTTTAAGAGGTATGGGCGGAAGTGACGTTCTGACATCCCTTACGCCCTGCAGTGTCATGGAGAAGGGTGGGGGCCATCTTCCCCTCACTCGTCTCCATGTCAGCCCAGGGGACAGATGCGATCGCTTCCGCCGCTGCCGATGGCTCCGGTAAGCGGCGGAGGGCACCGGATCGCGGCGGGAAGGGGGGCCCCTCTCCCGCCACCGATAAAAGTGATCTTGCGGTGAATCTGCCACAGGGACCGCTTTTATCTTGTAGCCGACCACCGGCCGAACACGGGGATCCCGGGGTTTTGGCAGCTAGCTGCTGCTATAACAACGATATTGGTCCCCAAAAAAGGAAAGTATATGTACATGCAGCGGTCGGCAAGTGTTGAATCTGTATGTAATTTGGAACAGGTACATTTTGTAAGTGTTGCTCCAGCCATAAAATCTATTTTAAAGCTTTTTGCAAAACATAGGGAAGGGTTATCACCCCTGTAACATTTGTTTTGCTGTCTGTGCCCCTGTTTAGAAGATTTCACCTCACTTTCTGTCCCAATGACAATTGGATTTAGAAAATTTGGCGTTTTTAGGGAAACAAGGATTGGTGATAAAGCATCAGTGGAGACACCTTTTTCCCATATTAACTGTTATAGGAGACAATTTCCCTTGCTAGTGTTAGATTTCCTCTCACTTCCTGTTGTCTCCCTCCGTTTGTAAGTAGGAGTCATTTGTAAGTCGGATGTTTGAAAGTAGGGGACCGTCTGTATATACTATACAGCCTTCCCTATATACTCTGCAAAAATTTGTGCCTTAGGTGTTGGTAGTACCAGAACACTGTAAGCCCTCACAGTTACTCTTGGTGGGCGCTGGAACGGCCCTGCTGTGAAATATTATATCAAGAATTGGAATTACATACCCCTGTTGAACAGGGTCAGAAAAATTGGGCCTTTGGTGGTGGTGTGGTGGTGTTGCCACAACACTGTAAGCCCTCACAGTTACTCTTGGTGGGCGCTGGAACGGGCCCTGCTGTGAAATATTATATCAAGAATTGTAATTACATGCCCCTGTTGAACAGGGTCAGAAAAATTGGGCCTTTGGTGGTGGTATGGTGGTGTTGTCACAACACTGTAAGCCCTCACAGTTACTCTTGGTGGGCGCAGGAACGGGCCCTGCTGTGAAATATTAGATCAAGAATCGTAATTGCACGCCCCTGTTAAACAGGGGTGAAAAATTCGGGTCTTAGGCAGTGGTGGTGGTGCCACAACACTGTAACCCCTCACAGATTCTGTTGTGGAGCGCAGGAATGAGCCCTGCTGGGAAATATTAGATCAAAAATTGTAATTATGCACCCCTGTTATACCCTATACTGACGGGCATTCCAATTCCTTGGGAACGTTTAAGGTTGGATCTGATCAGGGGGCTATACCTGACCATTGTAACCAAGAGCTCCAAATTTTTATAAATTTATCCTGACTGCATCTCCTGATGTAGCATGTTTTTTCTGTCCATACTAGCTTGTCCACTGTCCTAAGCCAATCTTCTATAGTTGGAGGCATGCTAGATAGCCAATACTGCGCTATTAATTTCCTAGCTTGGAACAGGCACCTTCCTATAGCTATTTTCTTGTTATTGGATTCCACACTATCCCCTAGCAGGCCAAGGATACATACCCTGGCCTCCTGTTTTAACTTGGTTTTAAACCTAGCTCCTATGATCCTAATTATCTCTGACCAATACCTAGTCAGCTTTGGGCACCTCCATACCGTGTGTATTAAATCACCAGTATCCAAGCATCTAGGACATTTGTCATCAGGTCTACGGCCAAATCTAAACAGTCTCTTAGGGGTATAATAAACCCTGTGTATCAGAAATAGTTGTGACACCTGTTGCGATGGGGAGATCGATACCAATGGACTATCCTTCAAAATTCCCTTCCACTGACTATCGGATATCTCCCCCACCTCCCCTGCCCACCCTTCCCTGACACCCAGGGTCGTTTGCAGATCTAGCAATTTAGCGGAGATTTGTCCACTAACCATTGCTATCAGACCCTTAGTGGAGGTTGCTCTAATGATTTTATTTAGTAGAGGCGCATTGCACCATTCTAATGGGCAGCTGCTAAATTGACTGTTGAGTGCATGCCTGATCTGCAGGTAGGTAAAAAAGGTGTTATTTGGAATACCATATTCACTCCTCAACTCAGTAAATGATTTCAAATTTTTACCTTCAAATAACTGCACCAACCTACTAATTCCGTGGCGGACCCATATCCAGTTTTTTTCCAACGTTAACAACTCCCTCAGACCCCTGTTATCCCATATAGGCGAGAATTCAGTATATCCTCCATACCCCATAATCCTCTTGATGGCCTGCCAGACTTTAATAACGAGTCTATATGTTGGAGATCCCTCCCGAGATATCCCAGCCTCTAGTGCTTCTGCCAGGGACCCATGTGAAACATCCTGCATCATAAGTATCGCGTTGGAATTCGATCGGCCCTGGTTTTCGCAACCTTCTAGATGTTGTATTTGTGCCGCCAGAAAGTAGCTATAGGGATGAGGTACTGCCAATCCCCCCTCCCCAACAGGGCACTAGAGAGTTTGTAATTTGATCCTTGCCTGCCCTTTTTTCCATATTAATTCCCTAAATATAACGTTTAATTTATGAAACCAACTATTCCCAATCCAGACTGGTGAATTGTGAAGTACGTATAATAATTGTGGCATCCAGACCATCTTAATCAAGTTAACTCTCCCTGCCAGGGATAACGGGAGTTGACGCCAAATAGCGCTTTTCCTTCTGAATTTCTTTCGACAGTTTAGCAACTGGGGTAGGGAAATTTGCCTGCTACAATTGGATTTAGGTGTACCACTAGCAGATTCCCTGCAAGTGCTTGGGACACCTAATTCTAATTGTCTTTTACCTACTTGGATTACAAAGTACAAAATTACACTGCAGTATAAACATCAGGCTAGCTGAAGACATCCGGAATTTAAAGAACATTCATCACCTTCTTCTTTTATTGTGCTTTACTGCTCTCCAATTTAAGGCCAATCACTAAATTACAATCTAGGGGGAGCCATTTTGTGAGATATTCTTTAAATCTGATTTGTGTTACTGTATGTATATGCTGTGCACTGTATGCTGGTTTGTGTGCTGAGCCTCAGAGGAGAGGTATTCAACACATGTGTTAGAGGTGTTGGATATTTATCTCTCTGTGCACCTGTTCATATACACCTATTCAGGTCATAGAGGTACACATTTTGCATATCTATATTAAGTGATATTTTCTGTCAATCATACATTGTGTCCATTCATACCCTCTTGTTGTGTTTATTCTTTTTGCCTCAGTAAACATTTCTGAGTGGTTCAGTGATATTGTGTGAGTTTTTCATTACTAACGCAACATTGCAGAATGGAACCCAAGGTGTCAGAGGTAAGAGAGGATATGCAGAGTCAGGGTAGCCAATGGGGTATAGAGTCTATCAGCAGCCCTCATGAGGGTACCGCTACACCAATTTTCGGAAAAACAAAAGAACTGAATGAAGGGACCCCGGACAGACCAATGCATGCTGGGACGTTGCTACCAGGTGACATGACAAGGTGGCCCCACCCCTTACCTATACATGAAATGAGCAGTGGGCAGCCAGCCTTTATGGACGGCGGGAGCATTTTTTTATTTTTTGGGTGCGGGGGGGGGATTGACAATGGATTTATTTTTTATTAAAGGATTTGTCAAACTGTTTATGTGTTTATTACTTTTTTGGTGAATGGGTACCTGATACTCATTTACATGGGGGGGGCGGGATCTGGGGGCACGCTTGTCAAAGGGGATTCCAGTATTCCAATAACCCCCTGCCCGCAGACCCCGAAAGTACCGGCCAGGGTTGTGGGGATGAGGCCCTTGCCCCCATCAACATTGGGACAAGATGCATTGGGGTTGATCCCTCTGGCCCAAAGCACCCACCCCCCCATGTTGAGGGCATGTGGCCTGGTATGGTTCAGGAGGGGGGGGTGCTCACTCGTCCCCCCCTTTGCTGATCTGCCAGGCTGCATGCTCGGATAAGGGTCTGGTATGGATTTGGGGGGTTGCCACACTTTTTTTTTACCGGCCATTTTTTTTCTTTTATTATTCATCTGTCATCGGGGAAACCCACTGACAGCTGATGACTCATCAGATGTTAAGGACGCAGCAGCCAGTGTTCTATCAATTTGTGCCCTCCGTCGAAAAGTGCCCGCGCATGCGCAGAACGGAAGGGCACTCCAGCTGAATTGCCGATCAGCAGGAGTGACATCACCATAGTGCATGCGCACATCGTAGGAGTTTTTTTTTCGACGGGCGATACCATTTCACAGGCACAATTGAAAGCTATGCAAAGAGCGGAGGGACACCATAGATGTCGGATTGTGCCTCGCTGTAAACCCAAGGCACAGTATGACAAATATGGTGTCCCTCCTGCTGTTTGCATAGCATTAAACTGACGAGGCAGTACAGCTGGCCCTCCTGTACCGGGCCCAGGCCCCATTAGTTCAAAAGGGGGACCCAGGCACCTGATGAGCAGGAGAGCTGGCTGTACTGCCTTATTGCTGACCCTGATCCTCTTGTGGCTCCCCCTGTACCAGTGCCGGCTTCTCCTCCTCTCCTTCCCTCCAGCTGCACTGAAGGGGGAACAGTTTAAGTAGCTGCACCCTCACCCCCTTCCACAGCTCTGATCACCCCACCCTACTGCTATTTGGGCCCCCCTGCTCTGTTCACTCCCACCCCCCCTGCTGTCTGTCCCCTGTACCATTTCCCTTGCTGAGCTGCCGGCTTTTCTCCTTTCCTCTCCATCCCTCTGGCAGCTGCTGAGGGCAAACAGGGGATAATTTCAGGATGGGGATATGTCATTTTTATCAGCCCCTTCCTTTCCTGAAAGATCGGTGAGTGATCGGTACTGATCACTCCAGTGTTCATTCATCACTGAAGCATAGTACACTGTATTTACTATGCTTCAGTTTATGAATGAACAGAAAGCCTCTAAACCAGGGGTCTCAAACTGGTGGCCCTCCAGCTGTTGTGAAACTACAAGTCCCATTAGGCATTGCAAGGCTGGCAGTTACAAGCATGACTCTCACCGGCAGAGGCATGATGGGACTTGTAGTTTCACAACAGCCGGAGAGCCACCAGTTTAAGACTGCTTCTCTAAATACTCTGCATTCATTCATCTGTGCCCCTGAGGCTGTAGAAAAGGGGATGGAGGAATCTATGTCCTCATTCCCTTTCTCTGTTCCAAAAAAGAAACATCACCAAAGCCTCCAACAGGGCTGTCAGCATTTGAATTGCTCATCAGAGAACATTTGATAGGGGGTGGGGGCACCCTTTCAGGTAGGTTGCACGGGGCCCCCGTGATTTCTAACAGCAGCCCTGCTTCTCTGTAGCATGCTGGCAGGGGACAGGCTTTTCTACTCAGGCTGTAGCTGATTTCTAATTAAAACAACTGTAAGACTTCAAATATTTTGTTTTGATGATATAAACTGTAGTAAAGTTCAGTTGTCTTTGTATGTGTTTCTTCCTCATTGGTCTGTCTCTTCCTTCAGCTGCCAACAATGCAGCAAAACCTGAAATGCCAGTAAGAGAATGTCGCTCCCCTCCTCCAACCAGCAAGAGAGTGACAGGAGTGCGTATCTAACAAATGCCATGGGGGGGGTGGGGTTGAGCAATGCCCTCGGGAACATGCGCCTTTGAAAAAAAAAAATACTTTGATTTAGCAGAGAGCAGTGTTTTCGACCAAGCCTATTTCTGACATTTGTTGTTTACAAGTAAAAATCAGTATTTTTTGCTAGAAATTTTCCCCCAAACATTATACTTTTGTTTGCAGAGACACTAGAGAAAAAAAGGAGATTGTTGCAATTAGGGGGAGACATACATGGAAGAGAACAAGGGAGCTGCACACCCTGAAATAGATAAAAGAACTTTGGATTCCCCTAATTGGGCTTTAAAGCAGCAAAATATACCATTACAAAGGTCATTAATAAAACAATTTATTTGACAAGATGTCCAATATCATAATTTCATGTGGAATCTGGTCCAAATGATGAATTCATATTCCATAAAACGGCAAAATGCATATCACATCATTACATTACATGGTGTAGTAAAATGCCGAAGCCCCGACGCGTTTCGACCTGTATGCGGTCTCTTCAGGGGGCACATCTGAATCTATAAAGCAATACAAATATTGAGAATAGTAGATAATTTTCTAAAAAAGATTACATAGGATAAAACATAATGATGGGTTTTACCGTTGAAGTGAATTAGACTTGTCTAGTGGGGGCATTGGGGAGCCATGGAGGGGTCCGGGCGGCGCGCAGGCCATCCCCACCCCCCACCCGGGGAAAGAGCTAGCCCCAAGGGCTTGCAAGGAGCCACACTGATGCACATCCCCATGGGGGAGCGAGAGACCGAACACCTGCAACAGATATCCATGAGCAGCCATTAGAGAAGTAACATATTAATGTATAAGTTATCGTTGTAAGTATTGATTTAAATTGTATATGGAGACCAAAAATGTGTGTATGTTTTTAGGGATGGTAGTTGAATCACATAAATGAGACAAATAAATAATCAAATTGAATTAGTATTGCTAGCAACCCCAATACAATGTGCAAGTAGTGCCTGCGGTGTGAGTGAAAATGTTCACTCACACCGCAGGCACTATTGCACATTGTATTGGGGTTGCTAGCAATACTAATTCAATTTGATTATTTATTTGTCTCATTTATGTGATTCAACTACCATCCCTAAAAACATACACACATTTTTGGTCTCCATATACAATTTAAATCAATACTTACAACGATAACTTATACACTAATATGTTACTTCCCTAATGGCTGCTCATGGATATCTGTTGCAGGTGTTCGGTCTCTCGCTCCCCCGGGGGGACGTGCATCAGTGTGGCTCCTTGCAAGCCCTTGGGGCTAGCTCTTTCCCCGGGTGGGGGGTGGGGATGGCCTGCGCGCCGCCCGGACCCCTCCATGGCTCCCCAATGCCCCCACTAGACAAGTCTACTTCACTTCAACGGTAAAACCCATCATTATGTTTTATCCTATGTAATCTTTTTTAGAAAATTATCTACTATTCTCAATATTTGTATTGCTTTATAGATTCAGATGTGCCCCCTGAAGAGACCGCATACAGGTCGAAACGCGTCGGGGCTTCGGCATTTTACTACACCATGTAATGTAATGATGTGATATGCATTTTGCCGTTTTATGGAATATGAATTCATCATTTGGACCAGATTCCACATGAAAATATGATATTGGACATCTTGTCAAATAAATTGTTTTATTAATGACCTTTGTAATGGTATATTTTGCTGCTTTAAAGCCCAATTAGGGGAATCCAAAGTTCTTTTGGAGATTGTTGCAATATTTTATGTCACACGGTATTTGCGCAGTGGTTTTACACACACAATTTTAGGGGGAAAAATACAATTATTTTGGATTAAAAAAAAAAAGAAAACATTAAGTCCGGGTTCACACCTATGCGAATTAGATGTGTGTTTCACATCTAATTCGCATAGCAGGAGAATGTGAACGGCTCCCTATGGAGCCGGTTCACATATCTCCGGGGCGGCTGCGGAGCGCACTGCACAAAAACGCTGTGCGTCTTTGGCTGCGTTTCAGGGCCGAATTCAGGCATTGAATCGGCCCTGATTCGTCCCTGAAACGGAGAACAGAGACGCACAGCGCTCCTGTGCGATCCGCAGCCTGTTGTGGTGTGAACCCGGGCTAAAGTTAGCCCAATTTTTTTGTATAATGTAAAAAGATGATATTACTCCAAGTAAATAGATACCTAACATGTCACGCTTTAAAATTGCGCATGCTCGTGGAATGGCGACAAACTACAGTACTTAGAAATCTCCATAGGAGACGCTTTAATTTTTTTTTTTACAGATTATCAGTTTAGAGTTACAAAAAAGGTTTGGAGATAGAATTATTGCTCTCACTCTTACCAACGTGGTGATAACTCACATGTGTGGTTTACATATGTGGGTGCGTCTTATGTATGTGTTCGCTTCTGCGTACAAACTCGGAGGGATAGGGCGCTTTAATTTTTTTTTTCTTATTTATTTTACGTTTTATTTTTGATTTTTACACTGTCCCTTTAAAAACATTTTTGATCACTTTTATTTCTATTACAAGGAATGTAAATATCCATTGTAAGAGAAATAAGCATGGCAGAACCTCAGATTTCACATTTACACTTATAAGCAAAAAAAAATCATCCCTTTAAGGCCAGAATGCAGAAGTGATGTCACTCCATTCCTCCAAGATCATAGAGCTGAGTGGGGGCTATCTCACCCTCACTCGGCTTCCTGCCCAATCACGGAGAGGATAGGATCGGATTAGTTGGGGGGGGCTCTCCTGCCCCTCTAAACATGATCCTGTGGCAAATCTGTTGCTGGGGCTACTCATATGTGGAAGAGAATTGCTGTATAATAAAATCCTGGGGTTATGGCAGCTAGCTGCTGCCATAACCCCGGTATTTAACATCAAACTAATAGAGTATATATACAGTGGGCGATCCAGAAAGTGGTTAATAATTCTTAAAGGGAAAGATTTTTTTTTTTTAAATGCACTTGTATGCAATTCTTTTAACCCTTTAGCTGCTAGAGCTGTTTTTTTTTTGCACATGCAGTTAAAGTGGTTGTAAACCCTTTACAACCACTATATGCTACAGGTAAGCCTCTATTAAGGCTTACCTGTAGCTACCCTGGATATCTCCTAAACCTGCACAGTTTAGGAGATATCCTCTGTCCCCTGCATGTGCCGACGTCATGGGCACATGTGCACTGGGACAAACTGAAGCAATGGCACCTATGTGCCGTGGCGTCAGTCCGTGTGCCGTTACCGGTGGGAGTGACGTCATCGCAGTTCTGGCCAATTACATCGCCGTAGCCGCGATACCCGGAAGTAACCCCCGGGAGAGATGTCAACGCTGGAGGGGGAGGTGAGGACCACTGCGGGGGCTTCAATCTAAGATAAGTAATTCATAATGAGCTAGTATACTAGCTATACATACTAGCTCATTATGCCTTTGTCTTGCAGGGTTTTTTTTTCCTGAGGGTTTACAACCACTTTAAGTCCTGAAGATTGCATAAAATCCCCCAAACATTAACACCCTAAAGAATAAAATAGTGGTAGTTCCAATTTTTTTTATGATACACGATATTAGCTCAAAATTTTTTTAAATTTCCTGTGCTTATAACAGTCCCTGCACAAAATGACATTTCTAAAGGAATAAAAGTCATTTAAAAAACTGCTTACGGCTGTAATGTAATGTCGGGTCCTGGCAATATGAATGAACATTATTGAGAAAAACGGCATGGGTACCCCCCAGCCCATAACCAGGCCCTTTGGGTCTTGTATGGATATTAAGGGGAACCCTGTGCCCTATATACTCTGAACAGCAGTATACAGGTGGTCCAAACAAAACAGGGACTGTAGGTTTGTTCTTAACCACTCAAAGACCAACCTCATTTTGAGATTTTCGTATTTACATGTTTAAAACTGTTTTTTTTTTTTTTTGCTAGAACATTACTTAGAACCCCCAAACATTATATATTATTTTTTTTCTAACACCCTACAGAATAAAATGGCAGTCATTGCAATACTTTTTTTCACACTGTATTTGCACAGCATTCTTACAAGCGCACTTTTTTTGGAAAAAATTCACTTTTTTGAATAAAAAAATAAGACAACAGTAAAGTTACACCATTTTTTTTATATATTGTGAAAGATAATGTTACACTGAGTAAATTGATACCCAACATGTCACGCTTCAAAATTGCGTTCGCTCGTGGAATGGAGTCAAACATTTACCCTCAAAAATCTCCATAGGCGACGTTTAAAACATTCTACAGGTTGCATGTTTTGCGTTAGATGAGGTCTAGGGCTAGAATTATTGTTCTTGCTCTACCAATTGTGACAATACCTCACATGTGTGGTTTGACCACCGTTTTCATATGTGGGCGCTACTCACTTATGCGTTCGCTTTTGCTCGCAAGCTCGTCGGGACGGGGCCTTTAAAAAAAAAAAATTCTTATTTATTTTACTTGATTTTATTTATTTTTACACTTTAAAAAAAAAAAGTTTGGGTCACTTTTATTCCTATTACAAGGAATGTACAATAAACATCCCTTGTAATAAAAAAAGCATGACAGGCCCTCTTAAATATGAGATCTGGGGTCAAAAAGTCCTCAGATCTCATATTTGGACTTAAATGCAACAAAAGAAAAAAAAAATTGTCATTTCAAAAAATTACATTGAAAAAATGCGCCTTTAAGAGGTATGGGCGGAAGTGACGTTTTGACGTCACTTCCGCCCTGCAGTGTCATGGAGACGGGTGGGGGCCATCTTCCCCTCACTCATCTCCATGTCAGCCCAAGGGACAGATGCGATCACCTCCGTCGCTGCCGGCGGCTCCGGTAAGCGGCGGAGAGCACCGGATCGCGGCGGGAGGGGGGCCCCTCTCCCGCCACCGATAAAAGTGATCTTGCGGCAAATCTGCCAAAGAGATCACTTTTATCTTGTAGCCGACCACCGGCCGAACATGGGGATCCCGGGGTTATGGCAGCTAGCTGCTGCCATAACAACAATATCCATCCCCAAAAAAGGGACGTATATGTACATGCAGCGGTCGGCAAGTGTTGAATCTGTTTGTAGTTTGGAACAGGCACATTTTGTAAGTGTAGCTCCAGCCATGAAATCTATTTTAAAGCTTTTTGGAAAACATAGAGAAGGGTTATCACCCCTGTAACATTTGTTTTGCTGTCTGTGCCCCTGTTCAGAAGATTTCACCTCACTTTCTGTCCCAATGACAATTGGATTTTGAAAATTTTGGGTTTTTAGGGAAACAAGAATTGGTGATAAAGCATCAGTGGAGACTAGGGATGAGCCGAACACCCCCCTGTTCGGTTCGCACCAGAAATTGTGAACAGGCAAAAAATTTGTTTGAACACGCGAACACCGTTAAAGTCTATGGGACACAAACATGAATAATCAAAAGTGCTAATTTTAAAGGCTTATATGCAAGTTATTGTCATAAAAAGTGTTTGGGGGTCCTGCCCCAGGGGACATGGATCAATGCAAAAAAAGGTTTAAAAACGGCCGTTTTTTCGGGAGCAGTGATTTTAATAATGCTTAAAGTGAAACAATAAAAGTGTAATATCCCTTTAAATTTCGTACCTGGGGGGTATCTATTGTATGCCTGTAAAGGGGCGCATGTTTCCCGTGTTTAGAACAGTCTGACAGCAAAATAACATTTCAAAGGAAAAAAGTCATTTAAAACTACTTGCGGCTTTTAATGAATTGCCGGTCCGACAATACACATAAAAGTTCATTGATAAAAACGGCATGGGAATTCCCCACAGGGGAACCCCGAACCAAAGTTTAAAAAAAAATGATGTGGGGGGTCCCCCTAAGTTCCATATCAGGCCCTTCAGGTCTTGTATGAATATTAAGGGGAACCCTGTGCCAAAATTTAAAAAAAAATGGCGTGGGCCCCCCCAAAAAGCCATACCAGACCCTTATCCGAGCACGCAACCTGGCAGGCCGCAGGAAAAGAGGGGGGGACGAGAGAGCACCCCCCCCATGAACTGTACTAGGCCACATGCCCTCAACATTGGGAGGGTGCTTTGGGGTAGCCCGCCAAAACACCTTGTCCCCATGTTGGGGACAAGGGCCTCATCCCCACAACCCTTGGCCGGTGGTTGTGGAGGTCTGCGGGCGGGGGCTTATCGGAATCTGGAAGCCCCCTTTAACAAGGGGACCCCCAGATACCGGCCCTCCCCCCTGTGTGAAATGGTAAGGGGGTACCCCTACCATTTCACAAAAAAACTGTCAAAAATGGTAAAAATGACAAGAGACAGTTTCTGACAATTCCTTTATTTAAATGCTTCTTCTTTCTTCTATCTTCTATCTTCTTTCGGTTTCTTCCTCCATCTTCTTCTTCTTCTGGTTCTTCTGGTTCTTCCTCCAGTGTTCTCGTCCGACATCTTCCTCCGCGGCGTCGGCGTCTTCTTTCCTTCTCCTCAGGCCGCTCTGCATCCATGATGGCATGGAGGGAGGCTCCCGCTGTGTGACGCTTCTCCACTTCTGACGGTTCTTAAATAACGGGGGCGGGGCCACCCGGTGAGCCCGCCCCCCTCTGTTGCACGGGGACTTGACGGGGACTTCCCTGTAGCATTTCCCGTGATGTCAGAAGGGGCGGGGTTATGTAATGGATGACCCCCACCCCCCTCTGAAGTCACGGGGGATGCCACAGGGAAGTCCCTGTCAAGTCCCCATGCGTCAGAGGGGGGCGGGGTCACCGGGTGGCCCCGCCCCCCGTTATTTAAGAACCGTCAGAAGAGGAGAAGCGTCACACAGCGGGAGCCTCCCTCCATGCCATCATGGATGCGGAGCGGCCCAGAGAAGAAGGAAAGATGATGCTGATGCCGTGGAGGAAGATGCTGGACGAGAACACCGGAGGAAGAACCAGAAGAAGAAGAAGATGGAGGAAGAAACAGAAGGAAGACAGAAGATAGGAGATAGAAAAAAGAAGATAGAAGAAGCATTTAAATAAAGGAATTGTCAAAAACTGTCTCTTGTCATTTTTAACAATTTTGACAGTTTTTTTGTGAAATGGTAGGGGTACTTTTGTACCCCCTTACCATTTCACACAGGGGGGAGGGCCGGGATCTGGGGGTCCCCTTATTAAAGGGGGCTTCCAGATTCCGATAAGCCCCCCGCCCGCAGACCCCCACAACCACCGGCCAAGGGTTGTGGGGATGAGGCCCTTGTCCCCATCAACATGGGGACAAGGTGTTTTGGAGGGCTACCCCAAAGCACCCTCAAAATGTTGAGGGCATGTGGCTTGGTACGGTTCAGGGGGGCGCTCTCTCATCCCTCCTCTTTTCCTGCGGCCTGCCAGATTGCGTGCTTGGATAAGGGTCTAGTATGGATTTTTGGGGGGATTCTACGCCATATTTTTTTTTCATTTTGGCGCGGGGTTCCCCTTAACCACTTCAGCCCTGGAAGGATTTACCCCCTTCCTGACCAGAGCACTTTTTACAATTTGGCACTGCGTCGCTTTAACTGCGCGGTCAAGCAATGATGTACCCACAAACGAAATTTGCGTCCTTTTCTCCCCACAAATAGAGCTTTATTTGGATGTTATTTGATCACATCTGTGGTTTTTATTTTTTGCGCTATAAACGGAAAAAGACCGAAAATTTTGAAAAAAAATGATATTTTCTACTTTTTGTTATAAAAAAATCCAATAAACTCAATTTTAGTCATACATTTAGGCCAAAATGTATTCGGCCACATGTCTTTGGTAAAAAAAAATGTCAATAAGCATATATTTATTGG
This sequence comes from Aquarana catesbeiana, assembly GCA_037953035.1. NCBI lineage: Eukaryota > Metazoa > Chordata > Amphibia > Anura > Ranidae > Aquarana > Aquarana catesbeiana. The sequence continues at coordinate 5,114,453 of JBBHAA010000512.1, read as the reverse complement.
TTTGCGCAAAAGTTATAGCGTCTACAAACTAGGGTACATTTTCTGGAATTTACACAGCTTTTAGTTTATGACTGCCTATGTCATTTGTTGAGGTGCTAAAATGGCAGGGCAGTACAAAACGCCCCCAAATGACCCCATTTTGGAAAGTAGACACCCCAAGGAAATTGCTGAGAGGCATGTTGAACCCATTAAATATTTTTTTTTTTTGTCCCAAGTGATTGAATAATGACAAAAAAAAAAATATTTACAAAAAGTTGTCACTAAATGATATATTGCTCACACAGGCCATGGGCCTATGTGGAATTGCACCCCAAAATACATTCAGCTGCTTCTCCTGAGTACAGGGACATCACATGTGTGGGACTTTTTGGGAGCCTAGCCGCGTACGGGGCCCCGAAAACCAATCACCGCCTTCAGGATTTCTAAGGGCGTAAATTTTTGATTTCACTCCTCACTACCTATCACAGTTTTGAAGGCCATAAAATGCCCAGATGGCACAACCCCCCCCCCCAAATGACCCCATTTTGGAAAGTAGACACCCCAAGCTATTTGCTGAGAGGCATGTTGAGTCCATGGAATATTTTATATTTTGACACAAGTTGCGGGAAAGTGACACATTTTATTTTATTTTTTTGCACAAAGTTGTCACTAAATGATATATTGATCACACAGGCCATGGGCATATGTGGAATTGCACCCCAAAATACATTTAGCTGCTTCTCCTGAGTATGGGGATACCACATGTGTGGGACTTTTTGGGAGCCTAGCCGCGTACGGGGCCCCGAAAACCAATCACCGCCTTCAGGATTTCTAAGGGTGTAAATTTTTGATTTCACTCTTCACTGCCTATCACAGTTTTGGAGGCCATGGAATGCCCAGGTGGCACAACCCCCCCCCCCAAATGACCCCATTTTGGATAGTAGACACCCCAAGCTATTTGCTGAGAGGCATGGTGAGTATTTTGCAGCTCTCATTTGTTTTTGAAAATGAAGAAAGACAAGAAAAAAACTTTTTTTTTCTTTTTTTAATTTTCAAAACTTTGTGACAAAAAGTGAGGTCTGCAAAATACTCACTATACCTCTCAGCAAATAGATTGGGGTGTCTACTTTCCAAAATAGGGTCATTTGGGGGAGTTTTGTGCCACCTGGGCATTCCATGGCCTCCGAAACTGTGATAGGCAGTGAAGAGTGAAATAAAAAATTTACGCCCTTAGAAATCCTGAAGGCGGTGCTTGGTTTTCGGGGTCCCAAAAAGTCTCACACATGTGGTATCCCCGTACTCAGGAGAAGCAACAGAATGTATTTTGGGGTGTAATTTCACATATTCCCATGGCATGTTTGAGCAATATATCATTTAGTGACAACTTTGTGCAAAAAAAAAAAAATTGTCTTTTTCCCGCAACATGTGTCACAATATAAAATATTCCATGGACTCGACATGCCTCTCAGCAAATAGCTTGGGGTGTCTACTGTCCAAAATGGGGTCATTTGGGGGGGTTTTGAACTGTCCTGGCATTTTATGCACAACATTTAGAAGCTTATGTCACACATCATGCAAGAAAATTACTTTGAACCCCAAACATTATATATTTTTTAAAGCAAATGCCCTACAGATTAAAATGGTGGGTGTTTAATTTTTTTTTTTCACACAGTATTTGCGCAGCAATTTTTCAAACGCATTTTTTGGGGAAAAAATACACTTTTTTAAATTTTAATGCACTAAACCACACTATATTGCCCAAATGTTTGATGGAATAAAAAAGATGATCTTAGGCCGAGTACATGGATACCAAATATGACATGCTTTAAAATTGCGCACAAACTTGCAGTGGCAACAAAATAAATACATTTTTAAAAGCCTTTACATGTTACCACTTTAGATTTACAGAGGAGGTCTACTGCTAAAATTACTGCCCTCGATCTGACCTTCACGGTGATACCTCACATGCATGGTGCAATTGCTGTTTACATTTGACGCCAGACCGACGCTTGCATTCGCCTTAGTGCGAGAGCAGGGGGGACAGGGGTGCTTTTTTTTTCCTTTATTATTTTTTTGCTTTTTTATCTTATTTTTAAACTGTTCCTTTCATATTTTTTTAATCATTTTTATTGTTATCTCAGGGAATGTAAATATCCCCTATGATAGCAATAGGTAGTGACAGATACTCTTTTTTTAAAAAATTGGGGTCTATTAGACCCTAGATCTCTCCTCTGCCCTCAAAGCATCTGACCACACCAAGATCGGTGTGATAAAATGCTTTCCCAATTTCCCAATGGTGCTGTTTACATCCGGTGAAATCTAAGTCATGAAATGCTCGTGACTTCCGGTTTCTTAGGCCATAGAGATATTTGGAGCCAAATATAGAATAGAAGGATCTGGATGCCGCTGCCCGGATGAAGTAGAAAACTTGTCTTTATTATAAAAATGGGACCATCAGAAGTACAAGACAATTATGCAGGATGTACAGGATCAGCTGACGCGTTTCACACTCGGAACTGAGTGCTTACTCATAGCTGGCAATTATTGGAATGACTAACATTTATATACCCTAAAAAGAACACCATGTGACCACATGATTAGGTAAAAAATAGGTAACAGCTGAAAACCGGTTTAGTAAGATCTCGGCATCTGCTGGGAAATTAGTGTGCTTTCCAATAAAAGGGACTCTAAAGGTGGTGATATTTGAGTCACTTCAAATAACCTAAATCAATGGAGATGAAGGTGTGAATATAAATGTAATTATGTAACCGTATATATGTAAACAAAGATTGTATATGTTTTTATTGTTGTTTTACATGTATTTCGCAGTATGGGTATCGTGGAACGTGAAGAGATGTGATGTGAATGTAAAAATAAAATGTGAAAAAACAAAATAATAGGAAATGAATAAAAAATATGTGTAGATTATGTGTAAACATAATGATTTATAATTGTGTGCTGCATATGAACATATATGAACATATCCAGAGTAAAGTGAGAACACGGATAAAAATCCAATGTAACAATATAGATACAGGTTTACAGGTACTCTACAACCTCACAGCATCGATTTCCTTGATGTTAAACTCACAGCCTGGTGCAGGCAATATTATCCATACCACCCTATTTAGTAAACCTACTGCGGGTAATGCCCTTCTTAGAGCAGACTCAGCACATCCCAAACACACCATACGGGGTGTGCCATATGGACAATTTCTGAGGCTTAAACGCCTGTGTAGCACCCCTGAAAGCTTCCATATGGAAGCTAATAATATGGTCCAACGGTTCAGAGATCGGGGATATGGCACAGCACTGGTTAACAGAGCACTCATTACAGCGAGTGCTATCCCTAGGCATACACTTTTACAAGATAAACCTCATACCAGTCCCCCCTCTATTACTACCCCGGTATTTTCGACACCATATAGTGCGGAATTCAATCAAATAAGAAGGATAATCACTAAATATCTTCCGATTTTACACAACGACACTGCATACAATAATATCCTTTCCAGAGGCATCAAAGTGGTCTCCCGCAGGGCACCTACCTTGGGGAGTTCCCTTTCGCCCAGTTTAGTGACATCTGAACCAACTAAATCCAACTGGCTGAGTTTTAAGGGCAATTATAAATGTGGTAAAAAGGGGTGTAACTATTGTTGTCACATAAAGAAGGGCAAGCAAGTTCAATCCTGTACGAATGGCAAAGTGTTTAACATCACTTCATTTATAAACTGCAACACCCAGTTTATTATATATGTGATAACTTGTGACATCTGCCATATTCAGTATGTCGGGCGAACGACACGCCGCCTTAGAGATCGTTTATATGACCACTTACATGACATTGAAAAAGACAGATTAACCAATGTGGCAAAGCATTGGATCTTTGTGCATCAGAAAGACATATCAAGCCTTTTTATTCAGGGCATAGAAAAGGTTGAGGAGGAGACAGGTTCCAATTGCTTTGTAAACATGAAGTATATTGGATATTCTCTTTAAATACGAGAATTCCTTCAGGTTTAAATTTTGAGTGGGATGTCTCTTATTATTACGAGTCATTGTCTTAATTTACTACTCAGAGTAGAACCACTTCCCATGATTTATTAGTATTTCTCGACTTTTACATTACCTCAATCTTTTTCCTCCTCTTTATTATTATTTTTATTTCTATCATACACTCCAGTCATATGGTGTTACCATACAGGGTTCTCCCATTTCACTGACCAAAAGAGGTCCATACACGGACATATTTTATTTTACACATAGATACAAGTAATGTATTCACTATTTATTCAAATTATATGTTTCGTATGGACCCATGTTTAATGCATTTACTACACCTAACATGGTAATTTAGGAGTTCTTAATATACTGTGGTTAGTGATAAATGTATGGAGTACCCTTCAATAACGTTGTTCGGCGACACCCAATCTGTTCAAACACGATATCTGCTTCATCACTTTTTCGTGTTTATTTTTATTTTTATTTTTGGGTGTACGCATAACAAAATTAATACAAATAATTTTACATTTTTACACTTATTTGTTTTTGACTATTTTCATGATTTCTGTATTTATTTCATTGATAATTACTATTTTATTTTTCAATTTTTTGTTTTCATTGTTGTTCCCGTTTTTTTGTTGTTTTTTCCTTATTTTTACCATTTTTTAGTTTTGGAAAAACGATTTAACTTATATATATATGTCTCATGTAGACACTCTTTCTACATTTTGAGCATATTCATGTTTAATTTCATAAGAGTCTTTTGGGATCATTATCTAGCTATATGGAACATGTATCTATTCTAGGGATGAGCTTCGTGTTCGAGTCGAACCCATGTTCGACTCGAACATCGGCTGTTCGGTCGTTCGCCAAATTGCGAACGATATGGGCCGTTCGTGCCAAATTCGTGTGGCGCGTCACGGCCCATAATTCACTGCGGCATCGCAGTGCATTGCTTGCTGATGATTGGCCAAGCATGCACTATGACCCGCATGCTTGGCCAATCACAGCACCACCTGAACAGAGAGCCGTAATTGGCCAAAGCCAAGGAGGCTTTGGCCAATTATGGCTCAGGGGATTTAGTACACGCCCCACACTATATAAGGCCGCCTGCACGGCGGCCCTGTGCAGTGTGTTCCGGTGTGCTGAGAGATAGAGAGAGAGAGAGAGACAGTGTCATTTCATTTGAGTTAGCTAGATTAGGCAGGACAGTCAGTCAGTTAGCTGCGCTTAAAGTGTATTGTGTATATATATGCATCCCAGGTGTTGCATATATATATATACACTGTATTCAGTTTAGCTAGATCCGTTCCTGTTGTCTTCTAGACTATTTACATTTAGTGCAGTGCGTCCTGCTTACAGTGTTCAGCTAGATCCGTTCCTGTTATCTTCCTACTGACAGGCAGGCTTGTCTTGTTACAGTATTTACAGCTACCTGAAGAAAATTACTGGTGTTCTTTTGATCCTATTAATACCACAGTCAGGCAGCTAGACTATTTACATTTAGTGCAGTGCGTCCTGCTCACAGTGTTCAGCTAGATCCGTTCCTGTTATCTTCCTACTGACAGGCAGGCTTGTCTTGTTACAGTATATAAAGCTACCTGAAGAAAATTACTGGTGTTCTTTTGATCCTATTAGTACCACAGTCAGGCAGCTAGACTATTTACATTTAGTGCAGTGCATCCTGCTCACAGTGTTCAGCTAGATCCGTTCCTGTTATCTTCCTACTGACAGGCAGGCTTGTCTTGTTACAGTATATAAAGCTACCTGAAGAAAATTACTGGTGTTCTTTTGATCCTATTAGTACCACAGTCATGCAGCTAGACTATTTACAGTTAGTGCAGTGCATCCTGCTCACAGTGCTCTGCTAAACCTACAAGTTAGTGGGGTGCGTCCTGCTCACAGTGTTCAGCTAAACCTACAAGTTAGTGGGGTGCGTCCACCTCACAGTGTTCAGCTAAACCTACAAGCTAGTGGGGTGCGTCCTGCTCACAGTGTTCAGCTAGATCCGTTTCTGTTATCTTCTTACTGACAGGCAGGCTTGTCTTGTTACAGTAAATACAGCTACCTGAAGAAAATTGCTGGTGTTCTTTTGATCCTATTAGTACCACAGTCAGGCAGTTAGTGCAGTGCATCCTGCTCACAGTGTTCAGCTAAACCTACAAGTTAGTGGGGTGCGTCCACCTCACAGTGTTCAGCTAAAGCTGCCTGTAGAAGGTTGGTGGTGTTCTCATACTACAGGCAGGCAGTTGATTTTGCTAGCTGCGTATATATATATCCCAGCTTAGTGCAGCTACAGGCCATTAGTATGTCTGGAAGGCCAAGAAGGAGAGGCAGACAGTCACAAGCCAATAAGAGAGGGCAAGCAGGCTCTGTGTCTAGTGCTGGTCGTGGAGACGGTGCATCCTCATCAGCACGTGGCCATGGGACACGCTTGGCCTTTTTTTCCGCAGCTGGCCGTGTTGAGCCGCCACATGCGGAAGACTTGGTCGAGTGGATGACCAAGCCGTCCTCATCCTCCTCATCCTCTCTCACCCATGCCCAGGGTACTTTGTCTGGCAAAACAGCGGCCTCTTCCCTCGGCTCAATGTCATCAGTGACTCCTTCCCTAGCCCCACCATGTCCTCCTGAGGAGTCCCTCGAACTGTTTGACCACAGTGTTGGGTACATGCTAAAGGAGGATGCCCAGCGTTTGGAAGGCTCTGATGATGATACTGAGCTCGATGAAGGCAGTAACATGAGCACGGACAGAGGGGGTGCCCAAGAAGGACAGCAATCTGGCAGTCATGCTCCCCCTGCTGCAGCATACTGCCAGGTTTGCTCCAGTGATGAGGAGGGAGGGGATGATGAGGTCACTGACTCAACGTGGGTGCCTGATAGGAGAGAGGAGGAGGAGGAGGAGGAGGCGGCACATCACCAACGAGGCAGGATGCCCTCCAGGGGCCAGCCTAAGGGCAGCACATTGACTGCATCACACCCCAAAGCTCCACATGTGCAGGGCGCTGCAGTCTCTGCGCGTTATTCAAAAAGTTCTTTGGTGTGGGCCTTTTTTTGAGACGAGTGCATCAGATCGCACCGCTGCTATTTGCAACATATGTCTCAAGCGTATCTCACGTGGCCAAAACATCTGCCGCTTGGGTACCACATGCTTGACCAGACATATGTTGACCTGCCATGCAGTTCGTTGGCAAGCGTATCTAAAAGACCCACACCAAAGAACAAAGAGGACCTCTCCTTGTTCCTCATCAGCTGAGATTTCCAACCCCACTAGACCTTTAGTCCTCTCTGAGACCTGCACTGAGAGGAATGAAGGTGTAGAATTAGGTGTGTCACAGCCAAGTACTTGTGGGCAATCTGCTTTTGGTACAACGACGTCAGATTGTACCAGGCAAATTTCCCTGCCCCAGCTGCTGCACCGCCGAAAGAAGTTTGCTCCCAGCCATCCACATGCCCAGCGGTTGAATGCTAGCTTGGCAAAATTGCTAGCACTTCAACTGCTGCCTTTTCAGTTGGTAGACTCTGGCCCCTTCCGTGAGTTTGTGGAATGTGCGGTTCCTCAGTGGCAGGTACCCAAACGCCACTTTTTCTCACGGAAGGCGATTCCGGCTCTCTACCGGCATGTGGAAGGCAATGTCCATGCCTCGCTGGACAGGGCGGTCAGCGGTAAGGTGCATATTACCGCTGACTCATGGTCCAGCAGGCATGGACAGGGACGTTACCTAAGTTTCACGGCGCATTGGGTGACTCTGCTGGCAGCTGGGAAGGATGCAGGACAAGGTGCAGTAGTGTTGGAGGTTGTTCCACCACCATGCCTCCAAAATGCTAGTGATTGTGACACACCTCTCTCCTCTTCTTCTTCCTCCATGGCCTCGGAACCAGCTGTGCTCCGTAGTCGTTCAAGGGGCTACGCAAATACGCAGGCCAAAAGATGCCATGTGGTGCTTGAGCTGGTGTGCTTGGGGGACAGGAGCCACACTGGGGCAGAGGTTCTGTCAGCTCTGCAGGGGCAGGTTCAGAGGTGGTTGACGCCACGCCAACTTAAGGCAGGAATGGTGGTATGCGACAATGGCACCAACCTCCTCTCTGCCCTCCGACAGGGACAAATGACCCATGTGCCCTGTTTGGCTCACGTCCTTAACTTGGTGGTGCAGCGGTTCTTGGGCAGGTACCCGGGCTTACAGGATGTCCTGAGGCAGGCCAGGAAAGTCTGTGTGCATTTCCGCCGGTCATATAATGCCAGTGCTCGGTTGACAGACCTCCAAAAGGAGTTTAACCTGCCCAAGAACCGCCTAATCTGTGACATGCCCACCAGGTGGAACTCAACGTTGGCCATGCTGCAGCGGCTGCACACGCAGCAGAGGGCCATCAATGAGTACCTGTGTGACTATGGCACCAGGACAGGGTCAGGGGAGCTTGTTTTTTTTCCCCACGCCAGTGGGCCATGATCAGGGATGCATGCACTGTCCTGTCACCATTCGAGGAGGCCACGAGGATGGTGAGCAGTGACAGTGCATGCATCAGTGACACTGTCCCCCTTGTCCACCTGTTGGAGCACACGCTGCGTGGAATAATGGACAGGGCGCTTGAGGCAGAACAGAGGCAGGAAGAGGAGGACTTCCTTAGCTCTCAAGGCCCCCTTTATCCAGACAGTGTTCCTGCGTGCCCGCCGATCACACAGGAAGAGGACGAGGAGGAGGAGGAAGATTGTGTCAGTATGGAGGTGGAGCCTGGCACTCAGCATCAGCAGCAGTCTTTAAGGGATCAGTCCCAAGAAACACATGGACTTGTACGTGGCTGGGAGGAGGTGGCTGCGGACCATGTCGTCCTTAGTGACCCAGAGGACTCCGGACCGAATGCCTCAGCAAACCTACGCTGCATGGGCTCCCTGATCCTGCAAAGCCTGCGTAAGGATCCTCGTATTCGTGGTATCAAGGAGAAGGACCAATACTGGCTGGCAACCCTCCTTGATCCACGTTACAAGGGTAAGGTTGCGGACCTTATCTTGCCATCGCAGAGGGAGCAGAGGATGAAACATCTTCGGGAGGCCTTGCAGAAAGGTCTGTGCAACGCGTTCCCAGATACTGGGAGGTTACAAACTCCTATTTCTGGACAACGTGTTGCTGAGGCTTCGGTCAGTCAAAGAAGGAGCGGTGGAGAAGGTGGCCGTCTGACCGATGCGTTCAGACAATTTTTTGGTCCGCAGCCCCAAGGTATGATCGGTTCCAGCAACCATCGCCAGCGTCTGTTTTACATGGTGCAGGAATACCTAGGGGCAAGATCAGACTTGGACACCTTTCCCACCGAAAATCCTCTGAGTTACTGGGTCTTGAGGATGGATCACTGGCCAGAGCTTGCACAGTATGCAATTGAGCTACTGGCCTGTCCTGCATCCAGTGTTCTTTCGGAACGCACATTCAGTGCTGCTGGAGGCGTGGTAACCGATCACAGGGTGCGTCTGTCCACCGTCTCGGTCGATCGACTGACCTTCATAAAAATGAATCAGTCTTGGATCACCACCAGCTACCAAGCACCTGATGCTGATACAAGCGAATAATTTTTTTTGAAATCTCAGATCCCTTCAAAGACTGCCTATGCTGATGCTGAGTGACTATCCCTGAGTAATTATCCTCTTCCTCCTCAATCATCACGCTGATAGCTTGTAAGAACATTTTTGGTTCTGGGCGCCACCACCAGTGCCTAAGGCACAATTTTTCAGCCCCTGTTTAACAGGGGCGTGTAATTACAATTTTTGATGTAATACTTTGCAGCAGGGCTCGTTCCTGCATTCCAACTAGAGTGTCTGTGAGGGGTTGCAGTGTTGTGGCACCAGCACCAGTGCCTAAGGACCATTTTTTCTGCCCCTGTTTAACAGGGGCGTGTAATTACAATTTTTGATGCAATACTTTGCAGCAGGGCTCATTCCTGCGTTCCAACTAGAGTGTCTGTGAGGGGTTGCAGTGTTGTGGCACCAGCACCTGTGCCTAAGGCCCAATTTTTCTGCCCCTGTCTAACAGGGGCGTATAATTACAATTTTTGATGCAATACTTTGCAGCAGGGCTCGTTCCTGCGTTCCAACTAGAGTGTCTGTGAGGGGTTGTGTGAAGGAATGTGATGTAAATAATAATAATAATCTGAAAATGTCTATTTTCTTATGTGCATACATATTTTTCTCCTTACTCATTATATAAGTATACAGATTTGTTCTGTTTCTATATTTTCTCAAAATGGCGGGTACCCCCTACATCCCACACATCAGAAGAACGTGGAACTGAAGATAAAACCAAGGACAGCCAAACCTCCTTATGAAGATTCTCCATCTTCTTTTCTAGCCTAACCAATGAGATGTACCTATTAGACTAACATAGCAATGACGTATTTGTGTGTATAAAACATTAGCACCGCCTTGAATAAATCAGAAGTGTAAAAAGTAACGGAGCTGAGCGTGTCTCAGAGTGTTTACTTTTATATGCATGCATAGCCACACTTTCCAATTAGAGACAGCAGCAGATAACCTTGGGCTCGATTGGAGCTCTTAATCATTTCCATAACAGATGGTGCCGAAACCCGGGGCCTCAGGCTACAGTCGAAGCCATACCGCGATAAGCATTCGAGCGTTAATTGAAAGATGAGAGGGGGTTTGCGCAGCCCTAACAGTACCGGTAAGTTGATTTATATTCTTACCACTGTACGTCTTTCTTATCTTTCGGTTGACCGCTGGATTCTGTCGGTATGCTGAGACTGTCTTAGAGGCAGGTATTTCCTCGCCTGAGGTTGTTTTAACGAACCTGCCAATGGGTTTCTGCTGTCTGTATTTGTTCACTGTCTGCCATTCTTTGGGCTACGAAACTCAGCAGTCTAAAAGTGCTACATGTGTGTTCTCATCTCCAGATGAGCTGTCGGCCTCTGGAGTGAGATGGGTTATTTTGGCAGTCGGTTATAGGACGGGTTACTCATGGGTTTGTCGGACCTTTGAGGGAAATCTCAGCTGCTGGAGCCCCCCGCAGTCTGAAAGCGTTACAGATGTCTCACCCCCAGATGAGCTGTCGGCCTCTGGGAGTAACTGTAATGACGGCCTTTAACTGGGTTAAAGAGGAGTTGTCTGCCCCTGAGGTTACCTTAGCCTGCTGAAATTTTGCAGTTCGAAGAGTGGCAGGTGTAATTTCCTGTCGTGAGTGTATTTGTGGTTTACTGTTTGCTATACACGAGAGGGGTTGGGGACTGGTTAAGGTCGGAGGGGGGGCTGCCCGGGGGATCTGTTGGGTCGCGGGCCGTTGCTCCTCACTACCCCTGATGTGTTTGTTCTTGTTCTGAGATTAACCGTACATTACAGGGTTATAGCAGACAGTAGCAGCTAGGAGCGCAGTCTTATGTGCCCCCACCCAAGGAATTTGTTGATAAAGAACACTGAGAAAGAATATTAACCCCTTGGTTGTACGTATTCTCCTCTCAAGCCGTTAGCCGAGAAACAGAGAGAGAAAAGAAAGTGATATTGTAAAGAAAGTGATATTGTGAAGAGAAGAAGATGTTGAAATAGTTAACAAAGTTGAACGAAGTGGCGAAAGTTATGTTGCTAAAGAAACAGGGAGAAAAATCCTGTGTGATAAAGAAAATTGGATAAAGGAAGTTAAGAAAGATGGCGATTGTATTATGTATGTGTATCACAGAGTTGATGATACAGTATGTGAAATTACCACGCTATGTTGGAATTTGAAACAAAAGGAGGGGAGGGACAGCACTGCCCTCCGTCTAACAACCACTCCTTTCTCACCACCCAAGCACAACCCACTGTGACAACTCAGCCCGGCGGCCATCTTAGTGCACCCATGCCTTCACTTTCTACCCAGCCCAGTGCATTTCCTGCCGGCGGCCATCTTGGTACACCCAGTAAGCTTAAACAGCCTGTACCCAGCCCTCCCTGTTTTAAACCAGGATGGTTCATACCACACATCTGTCTTCCCCAATACGGAAGCATCACATTCCCAGGCCGGATATGTTAATGATGAAGAAGCGTCTGAGTGGGAAGCCCAACAGCAGGCAGCAAGGCCACCCACTGATTTAACCCCAAATCCGGCTCCGGACTCACAGTTCAGAGAGGATCTCAAACACATGCTGGCAACCGTAAAGAACAGTGCCCCTTGCCAGCCCCCGCCCCAACAACAGTCTCGGTTACCAGAAGGGGCACCAGTGATTTATGTCGCTTTTACTCCATCACAAGCAGCGGCCTTAGTGACAAGTCTGCCTGACCCAGAGAAGCAGCCAATTCCCTTCTACCACAGGATAGTGCAGATACAAGAAACTTACTCAGCTGCCTGGAGAGACTTTATCAGCCTATGCCAAATCAAAGCAGGATATGTCTTTTGGCCAGTTATGCAGACAGCCTTCAATGATGCCTGCCTGACAAGTGCCACTTCCTACACCTCAGGCGTGGAGTTCTGTGCACAACTCCACGACTGGGCAAAGGAGAAGTTGACGGATCAGACCACCACAATCCAAGATATTACCCAAGATAAAGGGGAGTCTGTGAAGAAGTATCATGCTAGACTCGTACAGGCCTTTGATGATCTGAGTTTCTCCCACTATGAAAAGAGACACACACGTTTCCTGCGTGGGGTGCCCCACTCCAATCCACTTCCTGATTTGCTTGCCAGATTTGTGGTGTCCTCTACATGTCCCTTGAATCTACTAGGAGCTGATGTGTTGTCTGGACTACAGGCCTCAATCAGGACACGCCTGAAGGGGGGATGAAGTTACATACTCTCCTATCTTTAGAAGACTAATCTGCTTTGTGTTCTCTGCCTCTCCTGATGACACTTAATGAAGCAAAAACTTCAAGTTCAATACTGCAGGAAGTACTTGACAGAATCCCTGCGTGCCTATGGTCCACAGGACCGGAAGACAACGGTCACTTAAAGGTGCCACCAGTTTCATTCAAGCTAAAAGAGGGCGCTTCATTGCCCCGGAAACCACAATAACCCCAAGAAGAGAACCCCTAAAGAAGAACCAGGTACCTGCTGTGGATGCCTTTGACTGCAAAATACCTCACAGAGGTGGACCTTACAAACGTTTTCTTCAGTGTCCACCCTCACCCCTCCTGCTGGTACCTTTTCGCATTCATCCACGAAAAGAAACGGCAACATACCTAAACAGTTGTGCCACAAGGGGCACAGAACTTTCCAAGCCAGTTTGCAAAAGCTATGGCTATCACATGACAAGAGGAACACCCGGAAGTGATTCTCTTCCAACATGTTGATGACCTTCTCCTTTGTGCAGCTGACTTACCCCCTGTTGAAGTCACCTCAGAAAGCCTGTTGTGCTATCTTGCCAACCAGGGCTGCAGAGCCTCAAAGCCCAAATTGCAGTGGTGCTCAACACCTGTCATTTTCCTTGGACTAATTTCCTAGTGCAGAGCATGGATTCCAGAAGCCTTCCTACTGATGTTCTGCAATCAGACCCTTCCAGATGTATCCTGAAGAAATATCTAAGTTTGAGGCCCTCAAGTGTGCCATCTCGGGCGATAGGGCTCCCAGACTATGACAAAACGCTCAAGCTGTTTGTATCCGAACGTCTGGGACATGCTGCAGGTGTACTCACCCAATCACACGGCATCAGCCTACGCCCCATAGGATATTATTCCTGTTTGCTGGATGTTGTAGCAAGAGGAGGCCTATTGTGTCTGCGAGCTGGCTTTGCTGCACAAACCTTGCTTGACAAAACGTTCAACTTGGTCCTCGGACACTGCCTCGTTCTGCTTGCTCCCCATGACGTTGTTGCCATATACAACCAAGATCCAGCCGAAACACTTGTCCACTACCAGACACTTGAGACTCCTGTGTTCCCTCCTACTGGACAGCATTACTCTATTAAGTTGTCAAACACTGAACCCTACCACCCTTCTTCCACTTCTCGAGGGGGGAAAGGAGGAGGAGGAGTAGAGTCTTGACTTGTCACCCCATGACCACACAGGACACGCGGTCACCACTGAAAACACTGTTCTACAAGCTGAAGCCTTACCACCGGTGATGTCTGCACAGGAGGCAGAGCTGTAAGCACTTACTACAGCATGTAAATGGGCAAAGGGAAAAAGAGCCAACATTCATATGGACTCAAGATATGCTTTCAGCATTGCCCATGATTATGGTGTTATCTAGGACAGAGGATTCCTGACGGCTGCAGGAACACCTGTGAAAAATTGATGCCTTGCTTCTCCCAACCCAAGTGACTATTCTGAGTAAAAGCACACAACAAACTGAACTCAAAGGAAGCTCGAGGCAATCATCTAGCCAATTCAGCTGCCAAACAGACAGCTGGTGGTCCACGGGAAGTGGACAGCAGGGTGGTAGAAGAAGACCACCCCGTGCTTACCTTACAGACTTTCCCAGTGGACAGAGTTTATCTAAAAGAACTACAGGAAACAACAAGTCCGGATAAGAAGGAAAGGTGGAAATGGAGAGGAGCAACTCTCAGAAATGGACTATTCGAGTGCAACAAGAAGCCTTGTCTACCCAGGAGTATGTACCCAGCCGTGGTGCAATGGGCACATGGAGCTGCCCACTTGACAAAGACTTTTATGAACTCTCTTATCAACAAGTGTTGCACCAAGAGTTACTCCACTGACCGACAACTTCTGCAGATAATGCATTATCTGCACCAAATGTAACCCAGGATGCACAGAAAAAAAAACACAGAAGAAGCACCTGGCAAAAGCCCTATACCCCATTCCAGAGGATGCAAATTGGTCATTCTCAAGTGCCAAGAAGTGGCAGATTCGAAAACGCCCTAGTGGAAGTGGTCATGACTGCCAGGACCACAGCTAAGAAACTACTGAGTGAGATAGTATGTAGATTTGGGGTCCCAGAGGTGATATTGAGAGATCAGGGCCCAGCCTTAACAACAACCCTTACTAAAGAGATTTGGGCAGCACTGGGGGTTCAGTTGGCACTACACATCCCATACCACCCTCAAAGTAGCGGGAAGGTAGAAAGGATGAATGGGACACTAAAAAAACAGGATGTTAAAGATGGCCCAAGAGACTAACATGAGTTGGCCAGACAGTTAGCCCATTGCCCTGTTCAGTGTCAGACACACCCCCGGGGGAAACATGCCCTATCCCCTTATGACATTTTGTTTGGTTCAGCTCCCAGACTTGGTTGTTACTTTCCACAATAGTTAGAGTTGCAGTCTGATGTGTTGACTAATTATGTAACCACTTTATCATGAGAATTAACCTGAATGCATGTCCAGATGTTTTCTTCCATTCCAGATCCTGTATTAGATACAGGAACACACCAACTACTGTCTGGAGATCCTTGAGCCAAGTTATGATGGTCCATTCCAAGTTTTGCTGACCACAGCCACCTCAGTCAAGTTGGCCAGGAAGAACACCTGAATGCACGCTTATCACTGCAGGAGAGCGTGTTTTAGGGTGCTGCATATCCTTTTTCTGTTTGATCTAGGGGGGAGGGGCCCAGGAGGTGGCCATCACAAAAATGATAACATAATTACATTTTGGTGTAACTCTTCAGGTACACATGTGACCACCTTTACCTTAGATTACTGTGACATAGTACCTTGTCCGTTTGACCCTTCATGGTGATGCCATTGGTACAGTGATATCCCTGACGGTAAGGACATATATATATGCCACACAGACAGTTACTGGGGACAGAGTTGTGGTTTCTGTGGGGGCCAGTGGGTTGGAACACAGTGCCAGACTGGACGACCACAGAGTGTATTAGACAAGAAAGATGGAAATAGAAAGCCCCATATCCTAACCGAAGATACCCCTGATACATACACTGACCCAGCACACAGTCAGAGGAGGAAGCGAGCAGCTCTCTCTCCGGAAGCTTTGATCCTCATGTATACATACATGTCATAAGGGTTACAAGGGGGGTCCCTGATGAGTTTAAAGCCAGGGATCAGGTAAAAGCTGGTTTTGAGTCTTTGATCCCCATAACAACTGTCAGCAAGAATGTAGATTGGATTAACTACATGTCATGGTTATGCAATAGAGTTTGTCGATCAGCATACCTGTCTCCATGTGTTCATCTCTAAAGACCAGCTGACCCTCATCTGACTGCTTTTGTAACCTCTCCTCTAAGCATGGCCCCACCCCAGGCCCTATCAGGGAACCCTATATTAACCTGTGCACTGCAAGCCAGCAGTGCTGATCAACCATTGTGTGTTAGCCTCTATGTGTACTTGCTGTGTTTCCTACATCTGATTCCTGTTACCGACTTTGGCCTGTTCCCGACCATCCCTGTTTGCCTGTGACCCTGATATTCCAGCCAGCTGCCTCCTTCCTCTTCTCCTGTAGTCTACCATGAGGGTGAGCTGTGAGACCCTGGGGGCCGCGACCTGGAGCCAGACTACAGCGCAGTCCATCCTTACCATTAAAGGCTCTGGTGAACACCTGCTGGCTCTTAGACGCACTACCTTGCGGTGCACTCCTGATCCCAACGGTGTGCATCTGTCACCCAGCCTCTAGGTGACCTGACACTACACATATTATAACCAACAGAGATTTGTAAATTACACTAAAGATGCCCTCCAGGGAATTGCTGACCAGTTATCCCCCACTTCCTACATGACATTCCAGGACCGGATGGCCTTAGACATGGTGCCAGCTGGGAAAGGAGGTGTTTTGTAAATCATAGGAAAAAACGGGAACCTGCTGTACATACATTCCTGATAATACTGTCCCAAATGGTAAGGTTACTTTAGCTATAAAGAAATTAGAAGATCTGTCATTGGAGTTGAAGAACTCAGGTATCACAGACCCATGGGATCAATACTTTAGCTGGATGAGTGGGTGGCAGAAGGTGCTTGCCCAGATACGGGTAACGGTATTAAATCCTGGTTCTTTTGGCCCTGATTGTATGCTGTATTCTACCTTTTGTAAAAAAGTTAATGAGCAAATCTGTAGACAATAGCACACCTACATTTCTCCACCAAGAAGAAGAGGACCTCCTTATGATGGAAGATGACAAACCCTTCACTCCCCTACAGTCACTCCCTGACTGCACCTCTCCAGCTGTATCGAGGAGGGAAGTGAACAGTTGCTGCCCAATTCTATATACAGCCTAAAAGAGTTGCTGAGGAGAAGGGCCAGGCCAAAGTAGGACCTTAGGGACAGAAAAGAGAAAATAGTCATTTTAGGGGGGATTGTGAAGGAATGTGATGTAAATAATAATAATAATCTGAAAATGTCTATTTTCTTATGTGCATACATATTTTTCTCCTTACTCATTATATAAGTATACAGATTTGTTCTGTTTCTATATTTTCTCAAAATGGCGGGTACCCCCTACATCCCACACATCAGAAGAACGCGGAACTGAAGATAAAACCAAGGACAGCCAAACCTCGTTATGAAGATTCTCCATCTTCATTTCTATCCTAACCAATGAGATGTACCTATTAGACTAACATAGCAATGACGTATTTGTGTGTATAAAATATTAGCACCGCCTTGAATAAATCAGAAGTGTAAAAAGTAACGGAGCTGAGCGTGTCTCAAAGTGTTTACTTTTATATGCATGCATAGCCACACTTTCCAATTAGAGACAGCAGCAGATAACCTTGGGCTCGATTGGAGCTCTAAATCATTTCCATAACAGTTGCAGTGTTGTGGCACCAGCACCAGTGCCTAAGGCCTAATTTTTCAGCTCCTGTTCAACAGGGGCATGTAATTACAATTCTTGATCTAATATTTCACAGCAGGGCCCTGTGAGGGCTTACAGTGTTGTGGCCACAACAACACCTAAGGCCCAAATTTCTGCTGAGTATATAGGGCACGCCCCTACTTTCAAACATCTAACTTACAAACGACTCCTACTTGCAAACGGAAGGAGACAACAGGAAGTGAGATGAAATCTACCCCTAGGAAGGGAAATTCTCTCCTGTAAGAGTTAATATGGGAAAACAATTTCTCCTTTCCACTGATGCTTTCCAATCCTTGTTCCACAAAAAACCCAAATTTTCAAAAAACATTTTTCATTGGGACAAAAAGTGAGGTGAAATCTTCTGAAGAGGAGGAAAGACAGCAAAACAAATGTCACAGGGGTGATAACCCTTCCCTATGTTTTCCAAAAAGCTTAAAAAAGATTTTTTGGCTGGAGCTAAACACGTTAAAAATGTTCAAAATTACAAACAGATTCTACTTAACAACAAACCTACAGTCCCTGTCTTGTTTGCACCGCCTGTATACTGCTGTTCAGAGTATATAGGGCCTGGTGGCCCCACACCTTTCCTTATTTTAATTTGGGTGCGGGGTTCCCCTTAATATCCATACAAGACCCAAAGGGCCTGGTAATGGACTGGGGGGTACCCATGCCGTTTGTCTCACTGATTTTCATCCATATTGCCAGGACCCGACATTACATTAAACCCGCAAGCAGTTTTAAATGAGATTTTTTCCTTTAAAAATGACATTTGGTGCAGGGACTGTTCTAAACACGGGAAACACGCGTCACTTTACAGGCATACTATAGACACCCCCCAGGTATGATATTTAAAGGAATGTTTCACTTTTTTGTTTTTACTTTAAGCATCATTAAAATCACTGCTCCCGAAAAAACGGCCGTTTTTGAAACTTTTTTTTGCATTGATACATGTCCCCTGGGGTAGGACCCGGGTCCCCAAACCCTTTTTAGGACAATACCATGCAAATTAGCCTTTAAAATGAGCACTTTTGATTTCGAACGTTCGAGTCCCATAGACGTCAATGGGGTTCTAACGTTCGTGCAAACTTTCGGTCCGTTCGCAGGTTCTGGTGCGAACCGAACCGGGGGGTGTTCGGCTCATCCCTAATCTATACACATAAATTCTCATATGCTATAGTTTATGTGCAATATACGTTTGATTTGTCTAGCGCTAGAATATGATGCAACTTGTTTTATTATGATGCTCAGCATAATGACACATTCTTTACTATATTTTCTTAGATTGGATCTACTCCGACCTTTTGTGTGCCTGTCTATGCATCCAATTATTTTATCTGTCGATATTATTATATGAATATTGTATTAGTGAGTCTATAATTATTTCCATTCAATGTTAGCAATTAAATTGTGAGTCGTGTAGCAGTCTGGGCATTTGCTGACATCTATATCTAAAGATGTGCTTTCATATAGAGCATCACGGGTTAATTACTCATTGTTTTACACAGTATTTACCCGCACTTAAATGTGTCTCACTTTGTGGCATTGTTTCACTTTTCTTTCAGATTAGCAGGGCTCTGCACATCCCCCCTGATGTCCTATCTCTAAGCCATTAGTGGGCATTTTGCACACATCTTTATCATGTTCACAGGCTGATTAGATCACACTGTTGAGATTTTGAATGATGAAGTCTTTCTGTTTTGGACGTCACCGTTTATTTTCATTATTAAAAATCTCAGCATACATCCTGTTTGTAGCCATATCATCACGCTTCACATATAAACTCTTGCTACATTGTTAAGGATCTCTTTCTCTTACTATGAACATTTTACATATCCATACACAAACCGATCTCGTTCCACAATCATTCAATGCGGTCAGCTAAAAACAAGCATCATAGGATAGCACTTTCACTGCCCTGTCAATCTCAATTTCACTTGCTTACACACACTCTTTAGACATTTTGCTGTGACATATATCACAAATACACACATATGTAGTTTTATTCAAACACATTAGTGATCTATTACATCTTTGTTCACGTTACAGCAATCAATGACACTTACACTACTTTTTGTCTTTATTTATTTTTCTCCTTCCATCCTACGCTCTTTTATTATATCTATATTGTTACATTGGATTTTTATACCTGTGTTCTCACTTTACTCTGGATATGTTCATATTGATAGCCCCCCGTAACTGACAGAACGGATAGGCACAAGTCAGGGGAGCACAGAATATAAGAAAAATAAAGCTTTTTCTTACCTGGCCAGGTTTTTGATCTGTGGTTCCCGGAATGCCTGTCCTTTCGTCAGCGTAGCTCAGCCACCTCTTGTAGTATCATCGGTGGGTCCCTGGTTCGGGCGCCAAAATGTTAGGGGCAACTCTTAAACAAGTTGGTTTAAGTTTATATTGCTTTGTCAAATTATTGCTTCTATAGGAATTAAGACACAGAGTCAGAAATCCGTGCATCAGTTCTGAGCATAAAGGACTGCTCCCTTTACTTCTTTCAAAGGCCTTTTATAGGCAGCTCTACAAGCAGTAATCTTATTGGCATTACCAAATGAGGTTAAGGTACAAAGAGATTTGAAAGTATAAAGTTGAAAGTATAAGCCCTGTCTGCTCCATAAAGCAGGGATAAGAGTGCATGAGAGGGATGCCAGATACGGGGAGGGAATAAGGTCTCCATAAAGTCCGGAGATCTAGTCGGATACCTGGCCACTTAAAGGAATGCTTGTATATGTTGTAGCCGCATTTTTGTATATGTTGTAGCCGCATTCTGGTTTGTTATTGGGCTAGCATATAAAGTAATTATTTGTTATTGGGCTAGCATATAAAGTAATTCGATTTCAGAAATCTCATTCCGGAGAGGTTCCCTAGGAGGAAGGCAACGAGGAACTAGTGTAACTTAGCTAAGTGTTTTATATTGTACACTAAGTGTCCCACACGTTACCTAGGCAGGACTGTTAGAATGGGCCAGAGGAACACAAAACCCCGTCAGGGAATTGTGGCGCACTATACGGTGCCACAGATAATTAAGAACATTTATGGGAAAACCGAAGCACAGGACTTAAAGGATGTCCTTCGTAAATTTAAGGTGAAAGGAGCAGCGGGCTTAGACCCGGATGTATGGAGTGAAATAAAAAGGGACAGACAAGGAGAGGTGTTAGAGAAGCAATGGATGCATCAGGTTCAATGCTTAATTAAGGTCTCAAATAGAGCGAAAGAAGAGGGGTGGAAATATAATCCAGATTGTGATGGTTGGGATATGAAAGATAGAAGAACAAAAAATGTCGAGGCTCCCAGCTCAGCCATCCCACCCCCATACACTGACGTAGAACGCAAACCACACAAGATATATCCTGTACTTGAGGGGAGAGGATGGGTTTTTCAGGTTTGTGGAGCACAAAACCCAGAATGGGCAGTAGAATGTGTGCATTGTGGGGCACAAAAACCTCACCCAGAAATTGTAGCTCCCGTACGCACTGATACACGCATTGTTCAGGTAAACAATCCAGAATTTGGACAAGCAGCCCATCCAAATGCCCCGCCTACTGTCACTCGTAGAATGCAAATAAGGACTTGGGCACCATGGTCGGCAGACACCCTTATGGCATTAATACAGAGCGCCCCAGACCCGGTAGCAAAGCCAGCTGCTTTCTGTAGATTTGTGACACAGTTAATGAATACACATGAAGCGACCTGGCAGGATGGGGAGGATCTATGCAGACACAAAATGACTCTGACCCTGTTTAACCAGTTTATGACAGAAATAGGTCCACACAGACCTGCAGGACAAGTTGATGGGGATGGCAACCTGGAGGCAGGATATGTCAGACATATAGACTCAAGGGCCCCTTTTATTGCTAGATTAGAAGCTTTTTGTCAAGCAAAACAACAGGAGAGGGGGTCCATATCACCCATGAAGCAAATGCCAGGACAGACTGTATCGGAATTTTACTTATCTATGGAAAGTATGATGGCAGATGAGGGATTGGACTTGGCCCTGCCAGTCACAATCCGAGCCTTCAATAGACAATTTATGGAGGGATTAATTCCACAGATAAGTGAGAGACTGAAAGCCTGCACACCAGAGTGGAGGGCAACTAGAGATAGAGGGACGTTGTTACAAAAAGCGCAAGGCATAGAGCCGGACTTAGCAAAAACCAAAGGGAGGAAATCTCATGCTATCAACGCACTCGGGGGTTCCCAAGAGCAAGGTAGAGGTTCCTTTCGCAAACCCCTGTCACTACTGTAACAAGATTGGTCACATCAGACGCAACTGTAGGAAAGGAATAAGGGATGAAGGAGAGGAAGGTGTTGATTCTCCAGTTAATCAGAGAAGGAACCAGCCCATGGACAACAAAAATAGTCATATCAGGCAGCAGGGAGATGGTCCACGAGCATGACTCGCCCCGGTTTTAGAAAAATCCAAAACAACAATGCTTAAGACAAATATAACGGTTGGTAATAAGAAAATCTCTTGTTTAGTCAATACAGGAGCTTCACGCTCGTTACTTCCTGACTCTGAACTACTCCCTGGCCAAAAATCACCTGACACTTTACTAATAACTGGATATGATGGCATTTTAGCCGACGCCCCGCTTACAAAACCTCTGAAAGTTAAAGTAGGAAACCACATGTTCCTTTCACGCTTTCTAGTATCCAGAGGAGCCCCCACTAATTTGTTAGGAGCTGACATTTTGCAGAAAATAGGAGCTAACATTACCTATCACCCAGATGGCACTGTCACCTTAGCTATAGGGGATAATCAAGAACACATGGAGATGTGTAACCTGATACAATACCAAGAGGAGGAATCGGAATTGTCCGGCCCACCTCCTTCAGACTTAGATCAGATTTTGTCGTCCCTTCCAGGAGAACTATGGGAGAAGCATCCATCTGATGTTGGACTTTTGCCCATACCTCCGGTTACCCTACAGCTGATTCCAGGAGCAGTGCTTCCCCAACAAAAACAGTATCCACTCAGTGCACCCCAAGAGGCGGCCATAGAAATGCAGGTCCAATCCTTCTTAAAAAGTGGAGTTCTAAAAGAGGTAAAATCACCGGCAAACACTCCCTTGTACCCGGTTAAAAAGAAATCAGTAGCCGGTAGTCCGGTTAAGTATAGAATGGTCCAAGACCTTAGAGTGGTCAACAAAATACTAGCCCCGATGACACCTTTAGTACCCAATCCACATACATTACTGTCACAAATACCATCAACCAGTATGTACTTTACGGTTATAGATTTAGCGAACGCTTTCTTTTCCGTCCCGCTTGCTGAAGAATGCCAACTTTGGTTCGCATTTTCAATCAAAAATCGGCAACTAACCTGGACACGCCTACCTCAGGGTATGGCGCATTCACCTACCTTGTATTCGCAAGCATTGCAAACGGTGTTGGGAGAATGGGTACCACCAGATTCCTGTGTATTGTTACAATATGTGGATGATTTATTGTTATTCTGCCCTGACAAGGAAACTTGTTTGGCCACCACCCTTAATTTGTTGCGATTTTTGGCAGAAAAAGGTTGCAAGGATAATAAGAAAAAGATACAAGTGTGTCAGGAAAAAGTTATCTTTTTGGGACATTGTATATCACAAGGTACGAGACATCTCACTGAGGAGAGGGTTCAAGTGATAAAGGGAATGTTACCCCCACGGAATTTCAAACAATTGCGTATGTTTTTAGGTATCGTGTCATATTGTAGACAGTGGATACCACACGCTAGCGCTTTGATGCAGCCATTATACGATTGTTTGAAAATTGTACCGTATATGCTTACAGAAGTAGCTTGTGAGTCGTTTGTCACTTTGAAAAAGTTGTTGATTTCTGCCCCGGCTATTGGTATACCAGATTACACCAAGATATTTAATCTGTACATTGCTGAGATCGCTGGACACGCCACAGGTGTTCTGACACAGGCACATGTAAAACAAAGACCAGTCGCTTACTTTTCAGCAGCATTAGATCCAGTATCTAGAGGTTCACCGTCCTGTGTACGGGCGGTAGCTGCATTGTCAATTATCATAGATAAGTCATCAGAGATTGTTCTAGACAATCCAGTTGTAGTGCATACCACACATGACATACATGCAATCTTGTCTCAGGTACAGCCCAAACACATTTCAATGGCTAGGCAATTAAGGTTACAGTGTACTTTACTCTTACCTCCAAATGTCACTTTTCAGCGCTGTACAACCTTAAATTTGGCCACCTTTTTGCCTCTTCAGTCACCAGATTTGGCAAGGGGGAATGATAGTGCTAATAGTACTAGTGAGAAAAGAAATGAGGACACTGACACTCTTTTGTTTAAAGAAGTAGATGAACACGATTGTTTTCAGCTCATGGAACAGGAGACAATGGGATTCCCACACGTTACAGATACACCAATTTTAAACGCTGAGTACACCTTGTATATAGATGGTAGCAGGTTTGCTGATGACAAAGGTAAATATCACACAGGGTATGCTGTATTGACTGATACCCAGGTGATTGAAGCACAGGCCTTACCAGCCCACATGTCAGCACAGGAAGCAGAATTAAAAGCTTTAGAACAAGCCCTAGAATACTTAAAAGGACGAGAAGGAAATATTTACACTGACTCCGCTTACGCTTATGGTGTAGCGCACGATTATGGCCACATATGGAGGGCTATAGGTTATCTGACAGCAGCAGGTACACCTGTATAACATGGAGAAGGGATTAAGAGAGTCCTGAACAATCTTCAAAAGGTTAAACGAGTGGCCATCATGAAGATAGCGGCACACACGAGCGCAAAAACAATTGAGGCAAAAGGAAATGCATTTGCAGATTTGACTGCAAAACAGGCAGCTCTAGGGGAAGGAAGCCCTGAGACCTTAGCAGCGGTAGAGGTGAGTATCCCAGAACCAACATGGCAGCAGCTGAGTAAATTACAGGAGCAAGCAGGGGAGAGCGATAAAGATAAGTGGGTCAGGATGGGAGCAGCACCAGACCTTGACAATGTATGGAGGGAAGGAGGCAAAATATGCCTACCTGCCTCTCTGTACCCAGCAATGGCAGCGGCAGTTCACCTACCCACACACGTCAGTTCCAATTCCATGTATAGGATTGTGAACCAAGGATGGCTCGCCCCTGGATTCAGTAGCACTGCAAGAAACTACTGTGCAGCCTGCCAAATCTGTCTCCTGAATAACCCAGGACAGAAAGTGAAAACCCCACGAAAACACCAGGTCCGAGCCCAATACCCCTTCCAGAGACTGCAAATTGATTACATACAAATGCCTAAGAGCGGCCCCTTTGAATTTGTCCTCGTGTGTATCGATTTATTCTCAGGTTGGCCCGAAAGTTATCCAGTAAAATCAGCTACAGCTAAAGCCACAGCTAAGAAACTGATCACTGAGTTAATACCTAGGTTTGGTCTTCCTGAAACCATAGAATCAGATAGGGGGACACACTTTACAGGAGAAATCATGCAGAATGTGATGACCATGTTAGGGGTTCAACAAAGTTTCCACACCCCTTACCACCCACAGAGTTCAGGATCAGTGGAGAGAGTAAATGGGACAATAAAGCTAAAAATACAAAAAGCCATGCAAGAGTTAAACAAGCCTTGGCCAGAATGCCTGCCTCTGGCTTTATTCTCTATAAGGTACACTCCAACAGGAAAAACAGGATTATCCCCATACGAAATACTTTTTGGGAATGCACCTAGATTAGGTTTATACTTTCCACAGAGTATGCAATTGCAATGTGATAGTTTGACTGCATATGTGATACAATTACAACAACGTCTAACTAAGATCCACAAAAGTGTGTATTCTTCTCTTCCAGACCCTAATTCAATAACAGGTACACATACGCTGCTACCAGGGGATTATGTATATGTAAAGAAACACACCAGAAAGACATTGGAACCCAGGTTTGAAGGTCCTTACCAAGTACTCTTGACCACAGCCACCTCAGTAAAGCTGGAAGGAAAACCCACCTGGATACACGCATCACATTGCAAGAAACAACCCGAGAAAACAACATGATGAAATATCTACTTACATATTTTTTGTTGAAGATTGTTGTTTTACAAATATATGCCTGGACTCCTGGTATTAATCTACTTGAAGTAGAGGAAACAACAACTTTCGAATGGGCTATAGATGATCCTAAATTAGCAAATGATTCAGGATATGAGATGAGATGAATAAGGATTATAATGCAGGTAATTACACTGTTAAAGGACACAGGCGACCATTTCATATAGATGTAGGTATTGCATGGATACAGGCGGACCCATTCTCAGAAGTAACTATAACCTTCCAGTGGAATGACAATATGAGCTTTCCTTTCAATAACAATAAAAATCATAGGTGCCATAAAATATCCCTTTCACAGACGTGGAAACAAGCCCGGGAACGGGTGGTAGGACAAATGTACCAAATATTAACCACAATAGCAGGGGGAGAAAATATATCAGAAGGGATGTTTAATCTGACAGATATTACCGTTAATCAATCCAGTACTTTCCTCTGTGCATCTTGGTGGAGGGAAGAGAGAGTTGATGGGTGGTACTGGTATGCACAGACCTATGGGTTTCACATACAAATGGAGGAAGAAGTAACGCCAACAATTGAATCTTCCATATTAACACCCGTACCAAACACTTGCATAAATGTATCAACATCACAACAGAAAACAAAAATAAAATTCAATGAAAACACATAGAAACACTAGAACATACCCTACAGAATAACCTTGTATCTGCAATTATTGACAAAGGTAGACTAGTACATCTTTCCTCACAGATACAACTGGATACTGCACCACATTGGTGGGATATATTTAGTGGAATGTCTTCTACAGCAACCAATACCTTTCACTGCTTGTTAAGTCCAATGGTAATTATTATTCTAATATTAATATCACTTACAATCACAAATATATGTGTATACAGGAAAATAAATAGGAAAATTAGGAGAATAGACAGGGCATACCGATAAATGTATTTCCCCCTTTGACATCATCCTCTCCCTCCCCCTGGGTCCTCATGAATAAGTTCTAGTCAGTTTTTCCCCAGAGTCCTTTCCCTGACCGCGAGTTGTCAGAGGGGTAGAACCCATCCCCCTAGGTATTACCAACATCTTAAAATTCAAGAAGAGGTGTTTTATAGGAGTAGGGTGATGTCAATATATGTTCATATGCAGTACACTTATATATCATTATGTTCGTACATAATCTGCACATATTTTTTATCCATTTCCTATTATTTTGTTTTTTCACATTTTATTTTTACATTCACATCACATCTCTTCACGTTCAACTATACCCATACTGCTAAATACATGTAAAACAACAATAAAAACATATACAATCTTTGTTTACATATATACGGTTACATAATTACATTTATATTCACACCTTCATCTCCATTGATTTAGGTTATTTATAGTGACTCAAATATCACCACCTTTAGAGTCCCTTTTATTGGAAAGCACACTAATTTGCCAGCAGATGCCGAGATCTTACTAAACCGGTTTTCAGCTGTTACCTATTTTTTACCTAATCATGTGGTCACATGGTGTTCTTTTTAGGGTATATAAATGTTAGTCATTCCAATAATTGCCAGCTATGAGTAAGCACTCAGTTCCGACTGTGAAAAGCGTCAGCTGATCCTGTACATCCTGCATAATTGTCTTGTACTTCTGATGGTCCCATTTTTATAATAAAGACAAGTTTTCTACTTCATCCGGTGTGCGGCATCCAGATTCTTCTATTCTATATTTTGCCCTACTGAGCATTCAGCCAGCACCTAGGACTCTTCAACGCTGAAGGCTTCACATCAATCTCACACCTGGGTTTAGATCTACCTGAGCGGTGAAACATTTTCTTTGCTTCAACTGCATCCAAGGACATATTTGGAGCCACTCTGGTCTCTGATCAGCTCTATGGTCAGCTGGCTGAATCACCGGCTTCATTCTAAGGTTCCCTGTTGAGACAGGGGAGCCAGAGAAAAACACAGAAGATGGTGGGGGGGCATTCCCTCCCACTGCTTTTAAAAGCAGTCTAGAGGCTAATTAGCTGCTAGGATTGCTTTTACATGAAAGCCGACCGCTGGCTGAAAAGAGTGATACCAAGATGATACCTAAACCTGCAGGCATCATTCTGGTATAACCACTCAAAGTCATGAATGGCGTACCTGAAGACAAAAAAATGGTAACAATAAAACACAGTAAACGGTAAAGTATAAAAAATTACATACCTGAAAAGCAAACATGATAAAACATAATAACAATAAAACATTGCAGAATAGAATACAGTAAAAAAGAGCAGAACAATAGAGAGAGAATAGAGAGAGAGAGAACAATGAAACGACAACTATTTTTTTTTTATTTTATATATTTTTTGTGGGTTTTTTTTTTTTTTTACACTTTTTTTTGTAACTGTAACTTTTATAACTGTAACCGGTTCCAGGTTCGGGTCTCTCAAAATGCGATGGCATCTTGGGAGATCCTGTGTCAGTGTGCCTAGTCTGTGCAATGCTGTACCCTACGCTAATACTCAACTAGTGTATGGTAGCGTTCAAAACATTCACCAATGCAAAGACCAGGATTGTCAGGACAGGAGGGACAATAATAGCGGGTGTCACGCCTATATCCGCGCTTGCTGCAGACACAACATCTTTTTTGGGGGGGTTCGTTGGGTGGGGGTACTCAGGAGGACATAAAGAAAATGCCTCTCATGCAGCCGACTGCATTTGGTTGGGGATGTGAATGGGGGAAGTACGGGCACTGCAGAAGCGGTGGGTTCCCAATTAGGATTGGCGAAAGCAGCAGGAAGGGCATTATGGGCACGACGGGCCTGTGTTTGTCTTCTTGGTGGCAGCGGGACACTACTTGTGCTTGCCACCTCACCAGCTTGAACTGCACTTTTGGGACTCGCCATGTCACCAAGTGTTACTGCAGTGCTGGTTTGACTATGACCGGGGTGTATTAGGCCACTGGTGCTTGCCAGTTCACCAAAATGCTACCAAAAAAACTGTTAGCGATCGCAGGGATCAGGCCTGACTCTGCGAACGCTGCAGTTATGCCTTTAGTGTTTTGTAAGTGACAGTGATCGATCGATACTGCACTTGGATGGGCTGGGCTGGGCTGGGCTGAGCGGAGGGGCAAAATGCAGGTGCTAGCAGGTATCTGGGCTGATCCCGCTAACACTGCGTTTTTGGGAACCCTAAACTGCTGGGGACGCTAGTATAGATGTGATCGGATCAGATATTGATCCGTTTAGATACTATACCACTAAGGGAGGTGTACGGTGCATGCGGGTGTTAGCGGTACTGGCGCTAACCTGACGCTGCCTGGGGCTGGTGCTTACCAGTTCACCAAAATGCTACAAAAAAACTGTTAGCGATCGCAGGGATCAGGCCTGACTCTGCGAACGCTGCAGTTATGCGTTTAGTGTTTTGTAAGTGACAGTGATCGATCGATACTGCACTTGGGTGGGCTGGGCTGGGCCGGGCGGAGGGGCAAAATGCAGGGGATCTGGGCTGATCCCGCTAACACTGCGTTTTTGGGAACCCTAAACTGGGGACGCTAGTATAGATCTGATCGGATCAGATATCGATCCGTTCAGATACTATACCACTAAGGGAGGCGTATGCTGCGTGCGTGGGTGTTAGCGGTACTGGAGCTAATCTGACGCTGCCTGGGGCGACGCATATCACCGCCGGGCGATCAGGGGGCTAAACCTTTATTAGGTAATAAACGCCGGGTGCCCTGACACTATAAAAAACAAACTAACTAACCAGCGTCACCCTAACAGTTATACGGTGATCAGTGGTGAAAGGGTTAACTAGGGGGCAATCAAGGGGTTAAAACCTTTATTAGATAGTATATGGGGGTCCCTGTCGCTATAAAACGCTGACGGCGAACCTATATATTTACCTCCCTAACTAGCATCACCAGTGACACTAATACAGTGATCAGAAAAATGATCGCTTAGTGACACTGGCGACGGGGGGTGATCAAGGGGTTAAAACTTTATTAGGGGGGGTTAGGGGGGTATCCTAGACCTAAAGGGGGCTAACCCTAACTGCCCTACCACACTAACTGTCACAAACTGACACCATGCAGTAATC
Source organism: Aquarana catesbeiana (assembly GCA_037953035.1). NCBI lineage: Eukaryota > Metazoa > Chordata > Amphibia > Anura > Ranidae > Aquarana > Aquarana catesbeiana. The sequence goes on along the minus strand of JBBHAA010000512.1, from coordinate 5,084,699 downwards.
AGAAAAAAAAAACTGCTTGGTGTCAGTGTGACGGGGGGAGGGGGGGTGATAAGGGGTGATCGGGGGGGGGGGGATCGGGGGGTAAAGGGGGGTGTATTGTGTGCCTGGCATGTTCTACTGTGATGTGTAGTGTTTTACACTCACATTGCAGTCTTCTCTCCTCGGCGCCGGAACGGAAAATACCGAGCCGAGGAGAGATGACATCATTTCCTTTGCTGCTGTTTAGCATACAGCAGCAGAGGAATGATATAATTGTCCGGGAGCGATCGTGAGGGGGGGCCACGAATGGATGGCCTCCCCCTCACCTCTGATCGCCGGGGAACAAACGCAGACCGCCTCGGGCACCGGGGGGGTCCAATCGGACCCCCCCCGCGAGAGGCAGATAACGTACAGGTACGTGATTCTGCCTGACGTGCCATTCTGTGACGTATATCGTCGTGAGGCGGTCGGCAAGTGGTTAAAATCCATACCAGACCTGAAGGGTCTGGTATAGATTTTGAGGGGGACCCCACGCAATTTTTTTTTAAATTTTGGTCGGGGTTCCCCTTAATATCCATACCAGACCTGAAGGGCCTGGCATGGAATTTAGGGGGACCCCCCACGTCATTTTTCTAAATTTTGGTTCGGGGTTCCCCTGTGGGGAATTCCCATGCCGTTTTTATCAATGAACTTTTATGTGTATTGTCGGACCAGCAATTCATTATAGCCGCGAGTAGTTTTAAATTACTTTTTTTCCTTTGAAATGTCATTTTGCTGCCAGACTGTTCTAAACACGGGAAACATGCGCCCCTTTACAGGCATACTATAGACACCCCCCAGGTACGAAATTTACAGGGATATTACACTTTTATTGTTTCACTTTAAGTATTATTAAAATCACTGCTCCCAAAAAAATGGCCGTTTTTGAAACTTTTTTTTGCATTGATCCATGTCCCCTGGGGCAGGACCCAGGTCCCCAAACACTTTTTATGACAATAACTTGCATATAAGCCTTTAAAATTAGCACTTTTGATTTTTCCCATAGACTTTTAAAGGGTGTTCCGCGGCTTTCGAATTTGCCGCGAACACCCCAAATTGTTCGCTGTTCGGCAAACTGGCAAACAGCCGATGTTCGAGTCGAACATGAGTTCAACTCAAACTCGAAGCTCATCCCTAGTGGAGACACCTTTTTCCCATATTAACTGTTACAGGAGAGAATTTCCCTTCCTATGGGGTAGATTTCCTCTCACTTCTTGTTGTCTCCCTCCGTTTGTAAGCAGGAGTCGTTTGTATATACTATACGGCCTTCCCTATATACTCTGGAGAAATTTGGGCCTTAGGTGTTTGTGGTACCAGAACACTATAAACCCTCACAGTTACTCTTGGTGGGCGCTGGAATGGGCCCTGCTGTGAAATAATATATCAAGAATTGTAATTACATTCCTCTGTTGAACAGGGTCAGAATAATTGGGCCTTTGGTGGTGGTGTGGTGGTGTTGCCACAACACTGTAAGCCCTCACAGTTACTCTTGGTGGGCGCTGGAATGGGCCCTGCTGTGAAATATTAGATTAAAAATTGTAATTGCACTCCCCTGTTAAACAGGGATGGAAAATTCGGGTCTTAGGCAGTGGTGGTGGTGCCACAACACTGTAACCCCTCACAGATTCTGTTGTTGAGCGCAGGAATGAGCCCTGCTGTGAAATATTAGATCAAAAATTGTAATTACGCGCCCCTGTTAAACAGGGGCAGAAAAATTGGGCCTTAGGCGGCGATGGTGGTGGTGGTGACACAACACTGTAAAGCCTCACAGGTACTCTTGTTGAGTGCAGTAATGGGCCCTGCTGCAAAATATTACAGCAAAAATTGTAATTACACCCCCCTGGTAAACAGAGGCAGAAAAATTGGGCTTTAGGCACTGGTGTTGGTGCCACAACACTGCAACCCCTCACAGATACTCCTAGTTGAGTGCAGGAACGAGCCCTGCTGCAAAATATTACAGCAAAAATTGTAATTACACGCCCCTGTGAAACAGGGGCAGAAAATTGGGCTTAGGCACTGGTGCTGGTGCCCAGATCCAAAAATGTTCTTAGAAGCTATCAACATGAACACTGAGGAGGAATAGGATAGTCACTCAGCATAGCAGGATAGTCACTCAGCATCAGCATAGGCAGTCTTCAAGGGATCTCACATTCATAAAAAAATGAATCGGTTACATCAGCATCAGGTGCTTGGTAGCTGGTGATCCAAGACTGATTCATTTTTATGAAGGTGAGCCAATCAACCAAGGCTGTGGACAGGCGCACTCTGTGATCGGTTAAGAAGCCTCCAGCAGCACTGAATGTGCGTTCAGATAGAACGCTAGATGCAGGACAGGCCAGTAGCTCAATTGCATACTGTGCAAGCTCTGGCCAGTGATCCATCCTCAAGACCCAATAACCCAGTGGATTTTCGGTTGGAAAGGTCTCCAAGTCTGATCTTGCGGACTAAAAAATTGTCTGAATGTATCGGTCAGATGGCCACCTTCTGCACCGCTCCTTCTGTGACTGACCGAAGCCTCAGCAACAGGTTGTCCAGGAGGACCAGGAAATTGTAACCTCCCAGGCTCTGGAAACTCATTGCACAAACCTTTCTGCAAGGCCTCCCAAAGATGTTTCATCCTTTGCTCCCTCTGCAAAGGCTGGATAAGTTCTGCAACCTTACCCTTGTAACGTGGATCAAGAAGGGTTACCAGGCAGTACTGATCCCTCTCCTTAATACCACGAATATGAGGGTCCTTTCGCAGGCTTTGCAGGATCAGGGAGGCCATGCAGCATAGGTTTGCTGAGGCATTCGGTCCGGAGTCCTCTGGGTCACTAAGGACAACATGATCCGCAGCCACCTCCTCCCAGCCACATACAAGTCCATGGGGTTCTGGGGACTGAAAACGATCCCCTGAAGACTACTGCGGATGCTGAGTGCCAGGCTCCACCTCCATGCTCACACAATCCTCTTCCTCCTTCTCCTCCTCTTCCTGTGTGATAGGCAGGTCTGCAGGAATACTGTCTGGATAAAGGGGTCCTTGAGAGGTAAGGAAGTCTTCCTCTTCCTCCCTCTGTTGTGCCTCAAGTGCCCTGTCCTTTATTCCACGCAGCGTGTGCTCCAACAGGAAGACAAGAGGGACAGTATCACTGATGCATGCACTGTCACTGCTCACCATCCTCATGGCCTCCTCAAATGGTGACAGGACAGTGCATGCATCCTTGATCATTAGCCACTAGTGTGGCGACAAAAAGCCAAGCTCCCCTGACCTTGTCCTGGTGCCATACTCGCACAGGTACTCATTGATGGCCCTCTGTTGCATGTGCAGCCGCTGCAGCATTGCCAACATTGAGTCCCACCTGGTGGGCATGTCACAGATGAGGCGGTTCTTGGGCAGGTTGCATTCCTTTTGAAGGTCAGGCAGCCGAGCACTGGCATTATATGACCGGCGGAAATGCCCGCAGACTTTCCTGGCCTGCCTCAGGAGATCCTGTAAGCCCGGGTACCTGCACAAGAACCACTGCACCACCAAATTAAGGACGTGAGCCAAACAGGGAACATGGGTCAAGTGTCCCTGTCGGAGGGCGGAGAGGAGGTTGGTGCCATTGCCATTGGTGCCAAACCACCATTCCTGGCTGAAGCTGGCGTGGCGTCAACCACCTCTGAACCTGCCCTTGCAGGACTGCCAGAATCTCTGCCCCAGTGTGGCTTCTGTCCCCTAAGCAGACCAACTCAAGCACCGCATGGCATCTTTTTGCCTGCATGCTTGCGTAGCCCCTAGAACGCCTACGGAGCACCGTTGGCTCCGAGGACCAATCTGCACAGGAAGAAGCCATAGAGGAAGAAGAGGAGGAGGGGATGAAGGAGAGAGGTGTAGAAGAATCACCACTGTTAGGTTCAACTTTTAAATAAGTTGCTTTAAGTTTATATTGCTTTGTCAAATTTAGCCGTAAGAGAAATAGACACAGAGTCAGATATCCGTGTATCAGTCCCGAGCATTGAATGTCCCATACTAAAACTAAATTGTCTTGTTTATTGCATCTTTTTTAGCGTTGGTTACACAAACACAAGTTTCAAAGTGCAACATAGATATCAGATAATAAAAGCAGTTTCGACAGATAATGGTATATCAGCAGTCAAAGGTTACATTTCATAAGAGCCTGCAACGCAGGCATTATTATTATATTTCATAACAGAATTACACGTAGGCATTAGATTTAAGTGAGAACTCTAAGTCATTATTTCAACCCTATCACCACTACCAACATTTTGGAGGCGTGGTGGCAGAACAAGCCCCAACATTACTGCACCCTGTTCTGCATCCTTTCCAGCTGCCAGCAGGGTTACCCAGTGCGCCGTAAAAGAAAGGTAACATCCCTGTCCATGCCTGCTGGACCATGAGTCAGCAGTAATATGCACCTTACTGCTGGCTGCCCTATCCAACAAGGCCAAGACATTGCCTTTCACATGCTGGTAGAGAGCCAGAATGGCCTTCTGAGAAAAAAAATGGCATTTGGGAACCTGCCACTGAGGTACCGCACATTCCACAAATTCTCGAAAGGGGGCAGAGTCTACCAGCTGAAAAGGCAGCAGTTGGAGTGCTAGCAATTTAGCCAAACTAGCATTCAGCCGCTGAGCATGTGGATGGCTGGGACCGAATTTCTTTCGACAGTTTAGCAACTGGGGTAGGGAAATTTGCCTGCTACAATCGGATTTAGGTGTACCACTAGCAGATTCCCTGCAAGTGCTTGGGACACCTAATTCTAATTGTCTTTTACCTACTTGGATTACAAAGTACAAAATTACACTGCAGTATAAACATCAGGCTAGCTGAAGACATCCGGAATTTAAAGAACATTCATCACCTTCTTCTTTTATTGTGCTTTACTGCTCTGCATTTTAAGGCCAATCACTAAATTACAATCTAGGGGGAGCCATTTTGTGAGATATTCTTTGAATCTGATTTGTGTTACTGTATGTATATGCTGTGCACTGTATGCTGGTTTGTGTGCTGAGGCCTCAGAGGAGAGGTATTCAACACATGTGTTAGAGGTGTTGGATATTTATCTCTCTGTGCACCTGTTCACATACACCTATTCAGGTCATAGAGGTACATATTTTGCATATCTATATTAAGTGATTTTCTCTATCAGTCATACATTGTGTCCATTCATACCCTTTTGTTGTGTTTATTCTTTTTTGCCTCAGTCAACATTTCTGAGTGGTTCAGTGATATTGTGTGAGTTTCTCATTACTAACGCAACATTGCAGAATGGAACCCAAGGTGTCAGAGGTAAGATAGTATATGCAGAATCAGGGGAGCCAATGGGGTATAGAGTCTATCTGCAGCCCTCACGAGGGTACCGCTACCAATTTTTGGAAAAACAAAAGAATTGAATGAAGGGACCCAGGACAGACCAATGCATGCTGGGACGTTGCTACCAGGTGACATGACAAGGTGGCCCCACCCCTTACCTATATATGAAATGAGCAGTAGCAGCCAGCCTTCATGGATGGTGGGAGCATTTTTTTTTTTGAGGATTGACAATGGATTTATTTTTTATTAAGGGATTTGTCAAAATGTCTCTGTGTTTATTACTTTTTTGGTGAATGGGTACCTGATACTCATTTACATGGGGGGGGGCGGGATCTGGGGGCACCTTTGTCAAAGGGGGATTCCAGTATTCCAATAACCCCCGCCCACAGACCCTGAAACCACCAGCCAGGGTTGTGGGGATGAGGCCTGATAAGGTCAGGGATTTAATTTAGAGTTCTCACTTAATATAATGCCTACGTGTAAATCTGTTATGAATGTAACCTTTGGCTGCTGAACTCGATTAAAGCTGCTTTTGTTGCCTTGTATCTGTATTGCCATGGTGTTGGAGCTTGTGCTTGTAGCCCAGGTGACTCCTGTTGTTGTTTACCCTTGCCCTGTGTGGGGGTGGTGCTGATGCTATTGTTTGTATAATTGCCTATAAAAGGCCTTTGAAAGAAGTAAAGGGAGCAGTCCTTTATACTCAGAACTGATGCACGGATTTCTGACTCTGTGTCTTAATTCCTATAGAAGTAATAATTTGACGAAGCAATATAAACTTAAAGCAACTTGTTTAAGAGTTGCCCCTAACATTTTGGCGCCCGAACAGGGACTCACCAAGTTGCTACAAGAGGTGGCTGAGCTACGCTGACGGAACGAAAGGACAGGCATTCCGGGAACCACAGATCAAAAACCTGGCCAGGTAAGAAAAAGCTTTATTTTTCTTATATTCTGTGCTCCCCTGATTTGTGCCTATCCGTTCTGTCAGTTACGGTTCTCCTGGTTTTAAAACACCAGCCTCTGTAGTGGTGAGTCTAGAATTACTGCATATTTTGGTTTATATTGCTGGAATTATTTGTTTGTTTGTCTGTCTGTCTTGTTGAGAAAGTGAATGAGCCTTGCCAAGGTTGGTATGAATTGAAAGAATATGATCCCAATGAGCAACGGAATGCGCCCTTCCGGGGGGTCTGACGCTTAAGTTTGATATTCAATTTAGTTCATAAACCATAGACGGGTTGAGAGTATAAGCCCTGTCTGCTCCATAAAGCAGGGATAAGAGTGCATGAGAGGGATCCCAGATACGGGGAGGGAATAAGGTCTCCATACAGTCCGGAGATCTAGTCGGATACCTGGCCACTTAAAGGAATGCTTGTATATGTTGTAGCCGCATTCTTGTATATGTTGTAGCCGCATTCTGGTTTGTTATTGGGCTAGCATACAAAGTAATTATTTGTTATTGGGCTAGCATATAAAGTAATTCGATTTCAGAAATCTCATTCCGGAGAGGTTTTTAGTATTCTAGCACCCTAGGAGGAAGGCAACGAGGAACTAGTGTAACTTAGCTAAGTGTTTTATATTGTACACTAAGTGTCCCACACGCTACCTAGGCAGGACTGTTAGAATGGGCCAGAGGAACACAAAACCCTGTCAGGGAATTGTGGCGCACTATACGGTGCCACAGATAATTAAGAACATTTATGGGAAAACCGAAGCACAGGACTTAAAGGATGTCCTTCGTAAATTTAAGGTGAAAGGAGCAGCGGGCTTAGACCCGGATGTATGGAGTGAAATAAAAAAGGAACAGACAAGGAGAGGTGTTAGAGAAGCAATGGATGCGTCAGGTTCAATGCTTAATTAAGGTCTCAAATAGAGCGAAAGAAGAGGGGTGGAAATATAATCCAGATTGTGATGGTTGGGATATGAAAGATAGAAGAACAAAAAATGTCGAGGCTCCCAGCTCAGCCATCCCACCCCCATACACTGACGTAGAACGCAAACCACACAAGATATATCCTGTACTTGAGGGGAGAGGATGGGTTTGTCAGGTTTGTGGAGCACAAAACCCAGAATGGGCAGTAGAATGTGTGCATTGTGGGGCACAAAAACCTCATCCAGAAACTGTAGCTCCGGTACGCACTGATACATGCATTGTTCAGGTAAACAATCCAGAATTTGGACAAGCAGCCCATCCAAATGCCCCGCCTACTGTCACTAGTAGAATGCAAATAAGGACTTGGGCACCATGGTCGGCAGACACCCTTATGGCATTAATACAGAGCGCCCCAGACCCGGTAGCAAAGCCAGCTGCTTTCTGTAGATTTGTGACACAGTTAATGAATACACATGAAGCGACCTGCCAGGATGGGGAGGATCTATGCAGACACAAAATGACTCTGACCCTGTTTAACCAGTTTATGACAGAAATAGGTCCACACAGACCTGCAGGACAAGTTGATGGGGATGGCAACCTGGAGGCAGGACATGTCAGACATATAGACTCAAGGGCCCCTTTTATTGCTAGATTAGAAGCTTTTTGTCAAGCAAAACAACAGGAGAGGGGGTCCATATCACTCATGAAGCAAATGCCAGGACAGACTGTATCGGAATTTTACTTATCTATGGAAAGTATGATGGCAGATGAGGGATTGGACTTGGCCCTGCCAGTCACAATCCGAGCCTTCAATAGACAATTTATGGAGGGATTAATTCCACAGATAAGTGAGAGACTGAAAGCCTGCACACCAGAGTGGAGGGCAACTAGAGATAGAGGGACGTTGTTACAAAAAGCACAAGGCATAGAGGCGGACTTAGCAGAAACCAAAGGGAGGAAATCTCATGCTATCAACGCACTCGGGGGTTCCCAAGAGCAAGGTAGAGGTTCCTTTCGCAAACCCCTTACCTGTCACTACTGTAACAAGATTGGTCACATCAGACGCAACTGTAGGAAAAGAATAAGGGATGAAGGAGAGGAAGGTGTTGATTCTCCAGTTAATCAGAGAAGGAACCAGCCCAGGGACAACACAAATAGTCATATCGGGCAGCAGGGAGATGGTCCACGAGCATGACTCGCCCCGGTTTTAGAAAAATCCAAAACAACAATGCTTAAGACAAATATAACGGTTGGTAATAAGAAAATCTCTTGTTTAGTCGATACAGGAGCTTCACGCTCGTTACTTTCTGACTCTGAACTACTCCCTGGCCAAAAATCACCTGACACTTTACTAATAACTGGATATGATGGCATTTTAGCCGACGCCCCGCTTACAAAACCTCTGAAAGTTAAAGTAGGAAACCACATGTTCCTTTCACGCTTTCTGGTATCCAGAGGAGCCCCCACTAATTTGTTAGGAGCTGACATTTTGCAGAAAATAGGAGCTAACATTACCTATCACCCAGATGGCACTGTCACCTTAGCTATAGGGGATAATCAAGAACACATGGAGATGTGTAACCTGTTACAATACCTAGAGGAGGAATCGGAATTGTCCGGCCCACCTCCTTCAGACTTAGATCAGATTTTGTCGTCCCTTCCAGGAGAACTATGGGAGAAACATCCAGCTGATGTTGGACTTTTGCCCATATCTCCGGTTACCCTACAGCTGATTCCAGGAGCAGTGCTTCCCCAACAAAAACAGTATCCACTCAGTGCACCCCAAGAGGCGGCCATAGAAATGCAGGTCCAATCCTTCTTAAAAAGTGGAGTTCTAAAAGAGGTAAAATCACCGGCAAACACTCCCTTGTACCCGGTTAAAAAGAAATCAGTAGCCGGTAGTCCGGTTAAGTATAGAATGGTCCAAGACCTTAGAGCGGTCAACAAAATACTAGCCCCGATGACACCTTTAGTACCCAATCCACATACATTACTGTCACAAATACCATCAACCAGTATGTACTTTACGGTTATAGATTTAGCGAACGCTTTCTTTTCCGTCCCGCTTGCTGAAGAATGCCAACTTTGGTTTGCATTTTCCCTCAAAAATTGGCAACTAACCTGGACACGCCTACCTCAGGGTATGGCGCATTCACCTACCTTGTATTCGCAAGCATTGCAAACGGTGTTGGGAGAATGGGTACCACCAGATTCCTGTGTATTGTTACAATATGTGGATGATTTATTGTTATTCTGCCCTGACAAGGAAACTTGTTTGGCCACCACCCTTAATTTGTTGCGATTTTTGGCAGAAAAAGGTTGCAAGGTTAATAAGAAAAAGTTGCAAGTGTGTCAGGAAAAAGTTATCTTTTTGGGACATTGTATATCACAGGGTACGAGACATCTCACTGAGGAGAGGGTTCAAGTGATAAAGGGAATGTTACCCCCACGGAATTTCAAACAATTGCGTATGTTTTTAGGTATTGTGTCATATTGTAGACAGTGGATACCACATGCTAGCGCTTTGATGCAGCCATTATACGATTGTTTGAAAATTGTACCGTATATGCTTACAGAAGTAGCTTATGAATCATTTATCACTTTGAAAAAGTTGTTGATTTCTGCCCTGGCTATTGGTATACCAGATTACACCAAGATATTTAACCTGTACGTTGCTGAGATCACTGGACACGCCACGGGTGTTCTGACACAGGCACATGTAAAACAAAGACCAGTCGCTTACTTTTCAGCAGCATTAGATCCAGTATCTAGAGGTTCACCGTCCTGTGTACTGTTGTGAGTGTGATATATTATGTTGTGAGTGTGATATGGAATCTTTATGAAGATTCAGTATTTATTTCAGTGCCTCCAACCTTACGGTAATTTCTTTAAATTAGTTCTTACTTTAGGTACACACCACAATTCTTTCCTGAGTTAATTTATTTACGGAGTTTTCATACCACAGTATCAAATATGTTCCAACAAACTTGAGAGGTAACTAACTCTCCCTTTTATTCATTAGCGGATATATTCATACAATTTTATACAGAACATAATTTTCAGGTGATTGAGACCTCACACATGCATTATCAAACATCAATAAGGGTAGTGGGGAAAATTATTATTGTTACCCAGAGGAGTCACAATGGTCTGTTGGAAAAATATGGGTGCAATTTTACCCTTTGTCTTCGAGAACACAGTATCCCTCGCTGCCTAGAGGAGAACCTCTTCAAATCTCTCCGGCCGGAAGAAATTCAAAGTATTATCTCACCGAGGCAACGGAACCATACTGCCGTTTGAATTGCTTATTAAACCAACAGAGCTAAAATTTTAATTGGAGTTATAAAGCTTTCCTGGGCTACAGACATTTAAATTGATATAAATATTGGTTTAAATTACCTAACACGATGGTAGTACTGCACTCCTAAACAAACAAAAAACATCAATACTTAACCTCTAAGATATGGGCAATATCCGACAGTCCAAAACATCAATACATAACCTCAACCATATAAACCGTCATCTCAAGGACAGAAGCTAAATAACTTTGGTGTCTATCTTACCAATCAGCGGAAAACCGAATTTCGATAAAGTTTTCAGCGCGTCAATTGGCTTTCGTCATAAAGTCCAATGGGATCTCGAAAGGTTAAATATCGATAGACTTCTTGATGTCAGGAGTATATCCAGTGTGGGGTCCCCCCTCTCTCTTTTTTTCCTCCTTTTATCCCCAATTGGGATCATAAGCTAATAAAATTATCATCAGTTCAGCCCAGAAGGGCTGGCTCAATTTCTATTGGATTAGGATACCTAATGATTAACTTCTCTGGAAATTTTAAGGATTTCGCATAATACTGTCTTCAACCACCAGGTGTCTCACATGTGTGTTGAGTTTATCCCTTTAAGTTAATACGTTCTATTTTCATAATAGGTATAATGGTAAGGATAAGTATATACCTTAGATATTCTTGTACTCGGTCTAATGTACAATACACTCAGTATAAGTTTGATTAATCATCCTTACATAACTTGGTTATATACCTGTATCTCTATAAATGTGTATCTGTAAACTGGTCTATCTAGGAAACACACACATTATTATATATTTCATCAATACCACATAAATGATTTCTATATGGATACCTGTATAACTTCTGGTATCTCCACTGAACATTTGTTTATCTTAAGTGTAGGCTACAATCTTATATGATTATAATCATGATTATATGTTTTTCCTAATACTAATTTGTTACTTAAAACACTTCTACTTATAAAATCACACTTTCATATACATTTTCTTCATAGCAAAGTTGTTGGGTCCGCAGACGCCAACAGTATAATGTCTCTGTGACCTAAAATGTCAGAGATAGTTTAAAATGACTTATGATCACCTTATTGATACCTTATATTATTTTTGACTAGCATAATATTCAACTTTCACTAATGTGTTGAGAGGGACCTTGAACATTCTCACTGGGTGTTTAGAACTGACTTGTTTGTCTGAACCATCTTAAAAGTTCATACAATGGGCTCTGTTAGCCAAGGTGTTAGCTTTTTAAACCGTTCTCCACTCGAACACAATGAGTGAGGTTATCTCTATGCTAGAAAAGTCTATGTCACCTTGTGTCCTGTGGCAGCTTTTGTTTATTCATAATACCATGTAAATATCTCCTTGTTTTGTGACAGGAATAGTCTTTGTTCCAACAGCTTCCTTTACAATACATGCTTGTAAAAGTCTTCAATATTTGAGGTAGTAGAGGAAGGCTTGGTCAAACATGAGAATGTCCATTTTATCCTAAAGGTCCCCAAGAGGGCAACAGTTCAACTATTTAACATCACAGTTCATCTACTTGGTGAGGCCTAAGCATCTCTCATATTTCTACCAGTAAATATAAAATATATTTCTGCATGAATTCACAACAGTACGGGCGGTAGCTGCAGTGTCAATTATCATAGATAAGTCATCAAAGATTGTTCTAGACAATCCAGTTGTAGTGCATACCACACATGACATACATGCAATCTTGTCTCAGGTACAGCCCAAACACATTTCAATGGCTAGGCAATTAAGGTTACAGTGTACTTTACTCTTACCTCCAAATGTCACTTTTCAGCGCTGTACAACCTTAAATTTGGCCACTAGGGATGAGCCGAACACCCCCCTGTTCGGTTCGCACCAGAACATGCGAACAGGAAAAAAATTCGTTCGAACACGCGAACGCCGTTAAAGTCTATGGGACACGAACATGAATAATCAAAAGTGCTAATTTTAAAGGCTAATATGCAAGTTATTGTCAATAAAAGTGTTTGGGGACCTGGGTCCTCCCCCAGGGGACATGAATCAATGCAAAAAAAAGTTTTAAAAACTGACGTTTTTTCAGGAGCAGTGATTTTAATAATGCTTAAAGTCAAACAATAAAAGTGTAATATCCCTTTAAATTTCGTACCTGGGTGGTGTCTATAGTATGCCTGTAAAGGGGCGCATGTTTCCCGTGTTTAGAACAGTCTGACAGCAAAGTGACATTTTGAAGGAAAAAACACATTTAAAACTACCGCGGCTATTGCATTGCCGACAATACACATAGAAGTTCATTGATAAAAACGGCATGGGAATTCCCCACAGGGCAACCCCGAACCAAAATTTAAAAAAAAAAATGATGTGGGAGTCCCCCTAAATTCCATACAAGGCCCTTCAGGTCTGGTATGGATATTAAGGGGAACCCCAGCCAAAATTAAAAAAAAAAATTGACGTGGGGTTCCCCCTAAATTCCATACCAGACCCTTCAGGTCTGGTATGGATTTTAAGGGGAACCCCGCGCCAAAAAAAAAACGGCGTGGGGTCCCCCTAAAAATCCATACCAGACCCTTATCCGAGCACGCAACCTGGCAGGCCGCAGGAAAAGAGGGGGGGACGAGAGTGCGGCCCCCCCCCCTCCTGAACCGTACCAGGCCACATGCCCTCAACATTGGGAGGGTGCTTTGGGGTAGCCCCCCAAAACACCTTGTCCCCATGTTGATGAAGACAAGGGCCTCATCCCCACAACCCTGGCCGGTGGTTGTGGGGGTCTGCGGGCGGGGGGCTTATCGGAATCTGGAAGCCCCCTTTAACAAGGGGACCCCCAGATCCCGGCCCCCCCCCTGTGTGAAATGGTAAGGGGGTACTTACCCCTACCATTTCACTAAAAAACTGTCAAAAATGTTAAAAATGACAAGAGACAGTTTTTGACAATTCCTTTATTTAAATGCTTCTTCTTTCTTCCTTCATCTTCTTCTTCTTCTGGTTCTTCTGGCTCTTCTGGTTCTTCCTCCGGCGTTCTCGTCCAGCATCTTCTCCGCGGCGTCTTCTATCTTCTTCTCCTCGGGCCGCTCCGCACCCATGGCATGAGGGGGGAGGCTCCCGCTCTTCTCTTCATCTTCTTCTTCATCTTCTTCTTCATCTTCTTCTTCTTCTTCTCTTCTTCCTTCTTCTGTTCTTCATGTCTTCTCCGGGCCGCTCCGCAGCCATGCTGTGGCATGGAGGGAGGCTCCCGCTGTGTGACGGCGTCTCTTCGTCTGACGGTTCTTAAATAACGGGGGGCGGGGCCACCCGGTGACCCCGCCCCCCTCTGACGCACGGTGACATGACGGGACTTCCCTGTGGCATTCCCCGTGACGTCACAGGGAAGTCCCTCAAGTCACCGTGCGTCAGAGGGGGGCGGGGTCACCGGATGGCCCCGCCCCCCGTTATTTAAGAACCGTCAGACGAAGAGACGCCGTCACACAGCGGGAGCCTCCCTCCATGCCACAGCATGGCTGCGGAGCGGCCCGGAGAAGAAATGAAGAAGAGAAGAAGGAAGAAGAGAAGAAGAAGAAGAAGATGAAGAAGAAGATGAAGAAGAGAAGAAGATGAAGAGAAGAGCGGGAGCCTCCCCCCCCATGTCATGGGTGCGGAGCGGCCCGAGGAGAAGAAGATAGAAGACGCCGCGGAGAAGATGCTGGACGAGAACGCCGGAGGAAGAACCAGAAGAGCCAGAAGAACCAGAAGAAGAAGAAGATGAAGGAAGAAAGAAGAAGCATTTAAATAAAGGAATTGTCAAAAACTGTCTCTTGTCATTTTTAACATTTTTGACAGTTTTTTAGTGAAATGGTAGGGGTAAGTACCCCCTTACCATTTCACACAGGGGGGGGGCCGGGATCTGGGGGTCCCCTTGTTAAAGGGGGCTTCCAGATTCCGATAAGCCCCCCGCCCGCAGACCCCCACAACCACCGGCCAGGGTTGTGGGGATGAGGCCCTTGTCTTCATCAACATGGGGACAAGGTGTTTTGGGGGGCTACCCCAAAGCACCCTCCCAATGTTGAGGGCATGTGGCCTGGTACGGTTCAGGAGGGGGGGGGGCCGCACTCTCGTCCCCCCCTCTTTTCCTGCGGCCTGCCAGGTTGCGTGCTCGGATAAGGGTCTGGTATGGATTTTTAGGGGGACCCCACGCCGTTTTTTTTTTTTTTTTGGCGCGGGGTTCCCCTTAAAATCCATACCAGACCTGAAGGGTCTGGTATGGAATTTAGGGGGAACCCCACGTCAATTTTTTTTTAAAATTTTGGCTGGGGTTCCCCTTAATATCCATACCAGACCTGAAGGGCCTTGTATGGAATTTAGGGGGACCCCCACATCATTTTTTTTTTTTTTATTTTGGTTCGGGGTTGCCCTGTGGGGAATTCCCATGCCGTTTTTATCAATGAACTTCTATGTGTATTGTCGGCAATGCAATAGCCGCGGGTAGTTTTAAATGAGTTTTTTCCTTCCAAATGTCATTTTGCTGTCAGACTGTTCTAAACACAGGAAACATGCGCCCCTTTACAGGCATACTATAGACACCCCCCAGGTACGAAATTTAAAGGGATATTACACTTTTATTGTTTGACTTTAAGCATTAATAAAATCACTGTTCCTGAAAAAACGTCCGTTTTTAAAACTTTTTTTTGCATTGATCCATGTCCCCTGGGGCAGGACCCGGGTCCCCAAACACTTTTTATGACAATAACTTGCATATAAGCCTTTAAAATTAGCACTTTTGATTTCTCCCATAGACTTTTAAAGGGTGTTCCGCGGCATTCGAATTTGCCGCGAACACCCCAAATTGTTCGCTGTTCGGCGAACTTGCGAACAGCCAATGTTCGAGTAGAACATGAGTTCGACTCGAACTCGAAGCTCATCCCTATTGGCCACCTTTTTGCCTCTTCAGTCACCAGATTTGGCAAGGGGGAATGATAGTACTAATAGTACTAGTGAGAAAAGAAATGAGGACACTGACACTCTTTTGTTTAAAGAGGTAGATGAACACGATTGTTTTCAGCTCATGGAACAGGAGACAATGGGATTCCCACACGTTACAGATACACCAATTTTAAACGCTGAGTACACCTTGTATATAGATGGTAGCAGGTTTGCTGATGACAAAGGTAAATATCACACAGGGTATGCTGTAGTGACTGATACCCGGGTGATTGAAGCACAGGCCTTACCAGCCCACATGTCAGCACAGGAAGCAGAATTAAAAGCTTTAGAACAAGCCCTAGAATACTTAAAAGGACGAGAAGGAAATATTTAAACTGACTCCGCTTACGCTTATGGTGTAGCGCACGATTATGGCCACATATGGAGGGCTAGAGGTTATCTGAGAGCAGCAGGTACACCTGTAAAACATGGAGAAGGGATTAAGAGAGTCCTGAACAATCTTCAAAAGGTTAAACGAGTGGCCATTATGAAGATAGCGGCACACACGAGCGCAAAAACAATTGAGGCAAAAGGAAATGCATTTGCAGATTTGACTGCAAAACAGGCAGCTCTAGGGGAAGGAAGCCCTGAGACCTTAGCAGCGGTAGAGGTGAGTATCCCAGAACCAACATGGCAGCAGCTGAGTAAATTACAGGAGCAAGCAGGGGAGAGCGAGAAAGATAAGTGGGTCAGGATGGGAGCAGCACCAGACCTTGACAATGTATGGAGGAAAGGAGGCAAAATATGCCTACCTGCCTCTCTGTACCCAGCAATGGCAGCGGCAGTTCACCTACCCACACACGTCAGTTCCAATTTCATGTATAGGATTGTGAACCAAGGATGGCTCGCCCCTGGATTCAGTAGTACTGCAAGAAACTACTGTGCAGCCTGCCAAATCTGTCTCCTGAATAACCCAGGACAGAAAGTGAAAACCCCACGAAAACACCAGGTCCGGGCCCAATACCCCTTCCAGAGACTGCAAATTGATTACATACACATGCATAAGAGCGGCCCCTTTGAATTTGTCCTCGTGTGTGTCGATTTATTCTCAGGTTGGCCCGAAAGTTATCCAGTAAAATCAGCTACAGCTAAAGCCACAGCTAAGAAACTGATCACTGAGTTAATACCTAGGTTTGGTCTTCCTGAAACCATAGAATCAGATAGGGGGACACACTTTACAGGAGAAATCATGCAGAATGTAATGACCATGTTAGGGGTTCAACAAAGTTTTCACACCCCTTACCACCCACAGAGTTCAGGATCAGTGGAGAGAGTAAATGGGACAATAAAGTTAAAAATACAAAAAGCCATGCAAGAGTTAAACAAGCCTTGGCCAGAATGCCTGCCTCTGGCTTTATTCTCTATAAGGTACACTCCAACAGGAAAAACAGGATTATCCCCATACGAAATACTTTTTGGGAATGCACCTAGATTAGGTTTATACTTTCCACAGAATATGCAATTGCAATGTGATAGTTTGACTGCATATGTGATACAATTACAACAACGTCTAACTAAGATCCACAAAAGTGTGTATTCTTCTCTTCCAGACCCTAATTCAATAACAGGTACACATACGCTGCTACCAGGGGATTATGTATATGTAAAGAAACACACCAGAAAGACATTGGAACCCAGGTTTGAAGGTCCTTACCAAGTACTCTTGACCACAGCCACCTCAGTAAAGCTGGAAGGAAAACCTACCTGGATACACGCATCACATTGCAAGAAACAACCCGAGAAAACAACATGATGAAATATCTACTTACATATTTTTTGTTGAAGATTGTTGTTTTACAAATATATGCATGGACTCCTGGTATTAATGTACTTGAAGTAGAGGAAACAACAACTTTCGAATGGGCTATAGATGATCCTAAAGTAGCAAATGATTCAGGATATGAGATGAATAAGGATTATAATGTAGGTAATTACACTGTTAAAGGACACAGGCGACCATTTCATATAGATGTAGGTATTGCATGGATACAGGCGGACCCATTCTCAGAAGTAACTATAACCTTCCAGTGGAATGACAATATGAGCTTTCCTTTCAATAACAATAAAAATCATAGGTGCCATAAAATATCCCTTTCACAGACGTGGAAACAAGCCCGGGAACGGGTGGTAGGACAAATGTACCAAATATTAACCACAATAGCAGGGGGAGAAAATATATCAGAAGGGATGTTCAATCTGACAGATATTACCGTTAATCAATCCAGTACTTTCCTCTGTGCATCTTGGTGGAGGGAAGAGAGAGTTGATGGGTGGTACTGGATGGCACAGACCTATGGGTTTCACATACAAATGGAGGAAGAAGTAACGCCAATAATTGAATCTTCCATATTAACACCCGTACCAAACACTTGCATAAATGTATCAACATCACAACAGAAAACAAAAATAAAATTCAATATCACCTTTCCCTCAATACCAGAGTGTAGGTATAAACGAGAATGGTACGACACACTATTGGGACTGACAGGTACAGGGATGGGAATTTTAAACTCGGTCGAGATAGAAGAAATGAACAACAGATGGAAGCATGCAGGGGGACACATAGCTGACAGCTTGACTATCACAAGCAAATGGTTACCCACCACTTTTGAAACCCAACTGCAAGAAATACCACTATTACAATTTTTGGGAGGGTTAATAAATCACACGATAGGAGCAGAGCTCCAGCTGTGGAATCAAAGTCAACAGTTTGTAAATTTCACACAGTGCTCTTTTAACCTCTTATCCTATCATATACAAATAAATAGGGCCAGGACTGAACTACAGTTGGGAAATTATCATACCTGGATGAAATATTTTAAGGGTCTAACTGACGATGGTGTATGGTTCCAAGTAAAAGGGGATAAGATAGAATGTGAGGAGAAATGGTGTGTAGGAAGGTTTGAAGCATACCGGGTAGCAGATGTAATGGAAATGTGTAAAATAGTGGTCATGCCACTAGTAATTAAAGACGAGTTTTGGTATCCAGAAATGTATGGGAAATATGTAGATAAAGGAAACAGAACTTATGATTTAACTCTATGTGAAGGAACTAATAAGGGAATGGTATGTGGCAGAAGTTCCCCAGTATATGAACCTTGCTTGTTAAAATACCAAACTAGCATTTGCAAAATGCAAAGAACACCGATAAATGTGAACAATAGATTCATAGAAATAGGACCCCAGCATATTTGTATCATTACTAATGATAACCGCACCAAGTCAGCATTAAATAAATCGGCGCCGTTTGCGGGATGTATAAAAAAGATTAAAATATTACAATGGGGTAACGACACCTATCTTTTTGAACCAGACGCCGATAAGATATTCTCTTCAGTCTATGAGGTACATAATCTCACTGACACTACACCCTTTATGATTTCTTTAGACCCACTAAAACAGGTTTTGGAACAATCAGAGTTGTTAAGACAACACATAGAAACACTAGAACATACCCTACAGAATAACCTTATATCTGCAATTATTGACAAAGGTAGACTAGTGCATCTTTCCTCACAGATACAACAGGATTAGGGATGAGCCGAACACCCCCCGGTTCGGTTCGCACCAGAACCCGCGAACGGACCAAAAGTTCGCACGAACGTTAGAACCCCATTGACGTCTATGGGACTCGAACGTTCGAAATCAAAAGTGCTCATTTTAAAGGCTACTTTGCATGGTATTGTCCTAAAAAGGGTTTGGGGACCCGGGTCCTAACCCAGGGGACATGTATCAATGCAAAAAAAACTTTTAAAAACGGCCGTTTTTTCGGGAGCAGTGATTTTAATGATGCTTAAAGTAAAAAAAAAAAAAGTGAAATATTCCTTTAAATATCGTACCTGGGGGGTGTCTATAGTATGCCTGTAAAGTGACGCGTGTTTCCCATGTTTAGAACAGTCCCTGCACCAAATGTCATTTTTAAAGGAAAAAATCTCATTTAAAACTGCTTGCGGGTTTAATGTAATGTCGGGTCATGGCAATATGGATGAAAATCAGTGAGACAAACAGCATGGGTACCCCCCAGTCCATTACCAGGCCCTTTGGGTCTTGATGGATATTAAGTGGAACCCCGCACCCAAATTAAAATAAGGAAAGGTGTGGGGCCACCAGGTCCTATATACTCTGAACAGCAGTATACAGGCGGTGCAAACAAGACAGGGACTGTAGGTTTGTTGTTAAGTAGAATCTGTTTGTAATTTTGAACGGGTACATTTTTAACGTGTTTAGCTCCAGCCAAAAAATCTTTTTTAAGCTTTTTGGAAAACATAGGGAAGGGTTATCACCCCTGTGACATTTGTTTTGCTGTCTTTCCTCCTCTTCAGAAGATTTCACCTCACTTTTTTGTCCCAATGAAAAATGTTTTTTGAAAATTTGGGTTTTTTTGTGGAACAAGGATTGGAAAGCATCAGTGGAAAGGAGAAATTGTTTTCCCATATTAACTCTTACAGGAGAGAATTTCCCTTCCTAGGGGTAGATTTCATCTCACTTCCTGTTGTCTCCTTCCGTTTGCAAGTAGGAGTCGTTTGTAAGTTAGATGTTTGAAAGTAGGGTCCTGCCCTATATACTCAGCAGAAATTTGGGCCTTAGGTGTTGCTGTGGCCACAACACTGTAAGCCCTCACAGGGCCCTGCTGTGAAATATTAGATCAAGAATTGTAATTACATGCCCCTGTTGAACAGGAGCTGAAAAATTAGGCCTTAGGCACTGGTGCTGGTGCCACAACACTGCAACCCCTCACAGACACTCTAGTTGGAACGCAGGAACGAGCCCTGCTGCAAAGTATTGCATCAAAAATTGTAATTACATGCCCCTGTTAGACAGGGGCAGAAAAATTGGGCCTTAGGCACTGGTGCTGGTGCCACAACACTGCAACCCCTCACAGACACTCTAGTTGGAATGCAGGAACGAGCCCTGCTGCAAAGTATTGCATCAAAAATTGTAATTACACGCCCCTGTTAGACAGGGGCAGAAAAATTGGGCCTTAGGCACTGGTGCTGGTGCCACAACACTGCAACCCCTCACAGACACTCTAGTTGGAATGCAGGAACGAGCCCTGCTGCAAAGTATTGCATCAAAAATTGTAATTACACGCCCCTGTTAGACAGGGGCAGAAAAATCGGGCCTTAGGCACTGGTGCTGGTGCCACAACACTGCAACCCCTCACAGACACTCTAGTTGGAATGCAGGAACGAGCCCTGCTGCAAAGTATTACATCAAAAATTGTAATTACACGCCCCTGTTAAACAGGGGCTGAAAAATTGTGCCTTAGGCACTGGTGGTGGCGCCCAGAACCAAAAATGTTCTTACAAGCTATCAGCGTGATGATTGAGGAGGAAGAGGATAATTACTCAGGGATAGTCACTCAGCATCAGCATAGGCAGTCTTTGAAGGGATCTGAGATTTCAAAAAAAATTATTCGGTTACATCAGCATCAGGTGCTTGGTAGCTGGTGGTGATCCAAGACTGATTCATTTTTATGAAGGTCAGCCAATCGACCGAGTCGGTGGACAGACGCACCCTGTGATCGGTTACCACGCCTCCAGCAGCACTGAATGTGCGTTCCGAAAGAACGCTGTATGCAGGACAGGCCAGTAGCTCAATTGCATACTGTGCAAGCTCTGGCCAGTGATCCATCCTCAAGACCCAGTAACCCAGAGGATTTTCGGTGGGAAAGGTGTCCAAGTCTGATCTTGCCCCTATGTATTCCTGCACCATGTAAAACAGACGCTGGCGATGGTTGCTGGAACCGATCATACCTTGGGGCTGCGGACCAAAAAATTGTCTGAACGCATCGGTCAGACGGCCACCTTCTCCACCGCTCCTTCTTTGACTGACCGAAGCCTCAGCAACACGTTGTCCAGAAACAGGAGTTTGTAACCTCCCAGTCTCTGGGAACGCGTTGCACAGACCTTTCTGCAAGACCTCCCGAAGATGTTTCATCCTCTGCTCCCTCTGCGATGGCAAGATAAGGTCCGCAACCTTACCCTTGTAACGTGGATCAAGGAGGGTTGCCAGCCAGTATTGGTCCTTCTCCTTGATACCACGAATACGAGGATCCTTACGCAGGCTTTGCAGGATCAGGGAGGCCATGCAGCGTAGGTTTGCTGAGGCATTCGGTCCGGAGTCCTCTGGGTCACTAAGGACGACAACGTCCGCAGCCACCTCCTCCCAGCCACGTACAAGTCCATGTGTTCCTTGGGACTGATCCCTTAAAGACTGCTGCTGATGCTGAGTGCCAGGCTCCACCTCCATACTGACACAATCTTCCTCCTCCTCGTCCTCTTCCTGTGTGATCGGCGGGCACGCAGGAACACTGTCTGGATAAAGGGGGCCTTGAGAGCTAAGGAAGTCCTCCTCTTCCTGCCTCTGTTCTGCCTCAAGTGCCCTGTCCATTATTCCACGCAGCGTGTGCTCCAACAGGTGGACAAGGGGGACAGTGTCACTGATGCATGCACTGTCAGTGCTCACCATCCTCGTGGCCTCCTCGAATGGTGACAGGACAGTGCATGCATCCCTGATCATGGCCGACTGGCATGGGGAAAAAAAAACAAGCTTCCCTGACCCTGTCCTGGTGCCATAGTCGCACAGGTACTCATTGATGGCCCTCTGCTGCGTGTGCAGCCGCTGCAGCATGGCCAACGTTGAGTTCCACCTGGTGGGCATGTCACAGATTAGGCGGTTCTTGGGCAGGTTAAACTCCTTTTGGAGGTCCGTCAGCCGAGCACTGGCATTATATGACCAGCGGAAATGCACACAGACTTTCCTGGCCTGCCTCAGGACATCCTGTAAGCCCGGGTACCTGCACCACCAAGTTAAGGACGTGAGCCAAACAGGGCACATGGGTCATTTGTCCCTGTCGGAGGGCAGAGAGGAGGTTGGTGCCATTGTCGCAAACCACCATTCCTGCCTTAAGTTGGCGTGGCGTTAACCACCTCTGAACCTACCCCTGCAGAGCTGACAGAACCTCTGCCCCAGTGTGGCTCCTGTCCCCCAAGCACACCAGCTCAAGCACCGCATGGCATCTTTTGGCCTGCGTACTTGTGTAGCCCCTTGAACACCTACGGAGCACCGCTGGTTCCGAGGAAGAGGCCATGGAGGAAGAAGAAGAGGAGGGGGTGGAGGAGAGAGGTGTGTCACAATCAGCATTTTGGAGGCGTGGTGGCGGAACAACCTCCAACACTACTGCACCTTGTCCTGCATCCTTCCCAGCTGCCAGCAGAGTCACCCAATGCGCCGTGAAACTTAGGTAACGTCCCTGTCCATGCCTGCTGGACCATGAGTCAGCGGTAATATGCACCTTACCGCTGACCGCCCTGTCCAGCGAGGCATGGACATTGCCTTCCACATGCCGGTAGAGAGCCGGAATCGCCTTCCGTGAGAAAAAGTGGCGTTTGGGTACCTGCCACTGAGGAACCGCACATTCCACAAACTCACGGAAGGGGGCAGAGTCTACCAACTGAAAAGGCAGCAGTTGAAGTGCTAGCAATTTTGCCAAGCTAGCATTCAACCGCTGGGCATGTGGATGGCTGGGAGCAAACTTCTTTCGGCGGTGCAGCAGCTGGGGCAGGGAAATTTGCCTGGTACAATCTGACGTCGGTGTACCAAAAGCAGATTGCCCACAAGTACTTGGCTGTGACACACCTAATTCTACACCTTCATTCCTCTCACTGCAGGTCTCAGAGAGGACTGGAGGTCTAGTGGGGTTGGAAATCTCAGCTGATGAGAAGCAAGGAGAGATCCTCTTTGTTCTTTGGCGTGGGTCTTTTAGATACGCTTGCCAACGAACTGCATGGCAGGTCAACATATGTCTGGTCAAGCATGTGGTACCCAAGCGGGAGATGTTTTACGCTTGAGACATATGTTGCAAATAGCAGCGGTGCGATCTGATGCACTCGTCTCAAAAAAGGCCCACACCAAAGAACTTTTTGAATAACGCGCAGAGACTGCAGCGCCCTGCACATGTGGAGCTTTGGGGTGTGATGCAGTCAATGTGCTGCCCTTAGGCTGGCCCCTGGAGGGCATCCTGCCTCGTTGGTGATGTGCCGCCTCCTCCTCCTCCTCCTCCTCTCTCCTATCAGGCACCCACGTTGAGTCAGTGACCTCATCATCCCCTCCCTCCTCATCACTGGAGCAAACCTGGCAGTATGCTGCAGCAGGGGGAGCATGACTGCCAGATTGCTGTCCTTCTTGGGCACCCCCTCTGTCCGTGCTCATGTTACTGCCTTCATCGAGCTCAGTATCATCATCAGAGCCTTCCAAACGCTGGGCATCCTCCTGGAGCATGTACCCAACACTGTGGTCAAACAGTTCGAGGGAATCCTCAGGAGGACATGGTGGAGCTAGGGAAGGAGTCACTGATGACATTGAGCTGAGGGAAGAGGCCGCTGCTTTGCCAGACAAAGCACCCTGGGTGAGAGAGGATGAGGAGGATGAGGACGGCTTGGTCATCCACTCGACCAAGTCTTCCGCATGTTGCGGCTCAACACGGCCAGCTGCCGAAAAAAAGGCCAAGCGTGTCCCATGGCCACGTGCTGATGAGGATGCACCATCTCCACGACCAGCACTAGACACAGAGCCTGCTTGCCCTCTCTTATTGGCTTGTGACTGTCTGCCTCTCCTTCTTGGCCTTCCAGACATACTAATGGCCTGTAGCTGCACTAAGCTGGGATAGAACACCAGTAATTTTCTTCAGGTAGCTTTATATACTGTAACCAGACAAGCCTGCCTGTCAGTAGGAAGATAACAGGAACGGATCTAGCTGAACACTGTGAGCAGGACGCACTGTACTAAATGTAAATAGTCTAGCTGCCTGACCGTGGTACTAATAGGATCAAATAGAACACCTGTAATTTTCTTCAGGTAGCTTTATATACTGTAACCAGACAAGCCTGCCTGTCAGTAGGAAGATAACAGGAATGGATCTAGCTGAACACTGTGAGCAGGACGCACTGTACTAAATGTAAATAGTCTAGCTGCCTGACCGTGGTTCAAATAGAACACCTGTAATTTTCTTCAGGTAGCTTTATATACTGTAACCAGACAAGCCTGCCTGTCAGTAGGAAGATAACAGGAACGGATCTAGCTGAACACTGTGAGCAGGACGCACTGTACTAAATGTAAATAGTCTAGCTGCCTGACCGTGGTACTAATAGGATCAAATAGAACACCTGTAATTTTCTTCAGGTAGCTTTATATACTGTAACCAGACAAGCCTGCCTGTCAGTAGGAAGATAACAGGAACGGATCTAGCTGAACACTGTGAGCAGGACGCACTGCACTAAATGTAAATAGTCTAGAAGATAACAGGAACGGATCTAGCTGAACACTGTGAGCAGGACGCACTGCACTAAATGTAAATAGTCTAGAAGATAACAGAAACGGATCTAGCTGAACACTGTGAGCAGGACGCACTGCACTAAATGTAAATAGTCTAGAAGATAACAGGAACGGATCTAGCTGAACACTGTGAGCAGGACGCACTGCACTAAATGTAAATAGTCTAGAAGATAACAGGAACGGATCTAGCTGAACACTGTGAGCAGGACGCACTGCACTAAATGTAAAATAGTCTAGAAGATAACAGGAACGGATCTAGCTGAACACTGTGAGTAGGACGCACTGCACTAAATGTAAATAGTCTAGAAGATAACAAGAACGGATCTAGCTAAACTGAATACAGTGTATATATATATATGCAACATATATGCGATGCCGCAGTGAATTATGGGCCGTGACGCGCCACACGAATTTGGCGCGAACGGCCCATATCGTTCGCAATTCGGCGAACGACCGAACAGCCGATGTTCGAGTCGAACATGGGTTCGACTCGAACACGAAGCTCATCCCTAAACAGGATAGTGCACCACATTGGTGGGATATATTCAGTGGAATGTCTTCTACAGCAACCAATACCTTTCACTGGTTGTTAAGTCCAATGGTAATTATTATTCTAATATTAATATCACTTACAATCACAAATATATGTGTATACAGGAAAATAAATAGGAAAATTAGGAGAATAGACAGGGCATACCGATAAATGTGTATTGACATCACCCTACTCCTATAAAACTCCTCTTCTTGAATTTTAAGATGTTGGTAATACCTAGGGGGATGGGTTCTACCCCTCTGACAACTCGCGGTCAGGGAAAGGACTCTGGGGAAAAACTGACTAGAACTTATTCATGAGGACCCAGGGGGAGGGAGAGGATGATGTCAAAGGGGGAAATTGATAAGGTCAGGGATTTAATTTAGAGTTCTCACTTAATATAATGCCTACGTGTAAATCTGTTATGAATGTAACCTTTGGCTGCTGAACTCGATTGAAGCTGCTTTTGTTGCCTTGTATCTGTATTGCCATGGTTTTGGAGCTTGTGCTTGTAGCCCAGGTGACTCCTGTTGTTGTTTACCCTTGCCCTGTGTGGGGGTGGTGCTGATGCTATTGTTTGTATAATTGCCTATAAAAGGCCTTTGAAAGAAGTAAAGGGAGCAGTCCTTTATGCTCAGAACTGATGCACGGATTTCTGACTCTGTGTCTTAATTCCTATAGAAGCAATAATTTGACGAAGCAATATAAACTTAAAGCAACTTGTTTAAGAGTTGCCCCTAACAGGCCCTTGTCCCCATCAACATTGGGACAAGATGTATGGTATTTGATCCCCCTGGCCCAAAGCACCCACCCCCCCATGTTGAGGGCATGTGGCCTGGTATGGTTCATGAGAGGGGAGGGGCGCTCGTCCCCCCCCCTTTTGCTGACCTGCCAGGCTGCATGCTCAGATAAGGGTCTGGTATGGATTTGGGGGGGAGCAATTTTTTTACCGGCCATTTTTTTTTATTATTATTCAGCTGTCAGCAGGGAAACCCATTGACAGCTTAGACTCATTAGTTGTTAAGGACGCAGCAGCCAGTGTTCTATCGATTTGTGCCCTCCGTCGAAAAGTGCCCGCGCATGCACAGAACGGAAGGGCACTTCAGCTGAGTTGCCGATCAGCTGGAGTGATGTCACCATAGTGCATGAGCACATCCTAGGAGTTTTTTTTTCGACGGGCGATACCATTTCACTGGCACAATTGAAAGCTATGCAAAGAGCGGAGGGACACCATAGATGTCGGATTGTGCCTCGCTGTAAACGCAAGGCACAGTATGACAAATATGGTGTCCCTCCGCTGTTTGCAAAACATTAAATTGTGGCCGAGAAAAGGTGTCGCCTGTCGAAAAAAAGGCTGCTACGATGTGTGCATACGCTATGGGACGTCACTCCAGCTGATTGGCAGCTCAGCTGGAACGCACTTACGTTCTGAGCATGCGCAGGCACTTTTTGACAACGGGCACATATCGACACAACACCCGCTTCTTAACAACAAGCTTTTACTGCACCCTGATTGGGCAAAGCTCCAATCAGTAAAGCTCAAGAATCCAGCGGATTTGAAAGCTTTAGCTCTGACTCAGTAGGGGGTGAGTTTGTCCTCTGCGGAGAGACCACTGCTTCCACACAGGAAACAAGGGTCTTTTTCTGGAGGGTCGCTGACGAGCCAGTACAGCTGGCCCTCCTGTACTGGGCCCAGGCCCCATTAGTTCAAAAGGGGAACCCAGGCACCTGATGAGCAGGAGAGCTGGCTGTTCTGCCCTATTGCTGACCCTGATCCTCTTGTGGCTCCCCTTGTACCAGTGCCGGCTTCTCCTCCTCTCCTTCCCTCCAGCTGCACTGAAGGGGGAACAGTTTAAGTAGCTGCACCCTCACCCCCTTCCACAGCTCTGATCACCCTACCCCCCGCTGTTTGCCCCCCCTGCTCTGATCACTCCCACCCCCCCTTTCCCTTGCAGCGCTGCCAGCTTCTCTCCTTTGCTCTTCCTCCCTCTGGCAGCTGCTGAGGGCAAACAGGGGATAATTTCAGGATGGAGATATGTCATTTTTATCAGCCCCTTCCTTTCCTGAAAAATCGGTGAGTGATCGGTACTGATCACTGCAGTGTTCATTCATCACTGAAGCATAGTACACTGTATTTACTATGCTTCAGTTTTTGAATGAACAGAAAGCCTCTAAACCAGGGGTCTCAAACTGGTGGCCCTCCAGCTGTTGCAAAACTACAAGTCCCATTAGGCATTGCAAGGCTGGCAGTTACAAGCATGACTCTCACAGGCAGAGGCATGATGGGACTTGTAGTTTCACAACAGCCGGAGAGCCACCAGTTTGAGACTGCTGCTCTAAATGCTCTGCATTCATTCATCTGTGCCCCTGAGGCTGTAGAAAAGGGGATGGAGGAATCTATGTCCTCATTCCCTTTCTCTGTTCCAAAAAAGAAACATCACCAAAGCCTCCAACAGGTCTGTCAGCATTTGAATTGCTCATCAGAGAACATTTGATAGGGGGTGGGGGCACCCTTTCAGGTAGGTTGCATGGGGCCCCCGTGATTTCTAACAGCAGCCCTGCTCCTCTGCAGCATGCTGGCAGGGGACAGGCATTGCTACTCAGGCTGTAGCTGATTTTTAATTAAAACAACTGTAAGACTTCAAATATTTTGTTTTGATGATATAAACTGTAGTAAAGTTCAGTTGTCTTTGTATGTGTTTCTTCCTCATTGGTCTGTCTCTTCCTTCAGCTGCCAACAATGCAGCAAAACCTGAAATGCCGGTAAGAGAATGTCGCTCCCCTCCTCCAACCATCAAGAGAGTGACAGGAGTGCATATCTAACAAATGCCATGGGGGGGTGGGGTTGAGCAATGCCCTTGGGAACATTTGAAAAAAAATACTTTGGTTTAGCAGAGAACAGTGTTTTCGACCAAGCCTATTTCTGACATTTGTTGTTTACGCATAAAAATTAATATTTTTTGCTAGAAAATTTCCCCCAAACATTATGCTTTTTTTTTTTTTTTTTTTTTGCAGAGACCCTACAGAAAAAAAGAAAGATTGTTGCAATATTTTATGTCACACGGTATTTGCGCAGTGGTTTTACACACACAATTTTTGGGGGAAAAATACAATTATTTTGGATTAAAAAAAAAAAAGAAAACAGTAAAGTTAGCCCAATTTTTTTGTATAATGTAAAAAGATGATATTACTCCGAGTAAATAGATACCTAACATGTCACTCTTTAGAGATTATCAGTTTAGAGTTACAGAAAAGGTCTGGAGATAGAATTATGGCTAGCTGCTGCCATAACTCCGGTTTTTAACATCAAACTAATGATAAATATATACAGTGGGTGGTCCAGAAAGTGGTTATTAATTTTTGCACATGCAATTAAAGTGGTTGTAAACCCTTTACAACCACTTTATGTTACAGGTAAGCCTATATTAAGGATTACCTGTAGCTACCCAGGATATCCCGGATATCCCAGGTCCTGCATGTGCCGAAGTCATGGGCACATGCGCACTGTAGCAAACTGAAGCAATGGCACCTATGTGCCGTGGCTTCATTCCGTGTGCCGTTACCGGCAGCAGTGACGTCATCGCGGCTCTGGCCAATCACAGCGCTGGAGCCGCGATACCCGGAAGTATCCCCCGGGAGAGATGTTGCCACCGAAGGGGGGGCGAGGACCGCTGTGGGGGCTTCAATCTAAGGTAAGTAATTCATAATGAGCTAGTATGCTATACATACTAGCTCATTATGCCTTTGTCCTGCAGGTTTTTTTTTTTTTTTGAGGGTTTACAACCACTTTAAATCCTGAAGATTGCATAAAATCCCCCAAACATTATCTGAAAGCAGACACCCTGAAGAATAAATTTTTTTTATGATACACGATATTAGCCTAAATATTTTAAAAAGTTAATTTTAGGGCACAATAATGCAATAAATTACCCAATTTTTAGGTAAAAAATAAATGACAAGGTTGCACCGAGTAAATAGATACCCAACATGTCAAACCTTATGTAGCAGATGGTTGCTACTAGTTACTAACATTCCCCATATCACCCTGCTACCAGACCTCCATCTATCACCTCAGAGACAATGAATAGTCATTTGCGTTGTTTTTGTTTCATTTATTGGGGGATATAACTTGGTTGGGGGAAAGGGAATATGGGATGCCCATAGAACAGTTGCTTTGCCATCATATTTAAGAATTAAACAAAAGGTTGAGCCTTGAAGTACTGATGTACACATAATATCCACAGTCACTTCCCCTGCATAACACCATGCAGACTATTTCTCCTCCTCTGCGTATCTCCTGCAGACTGTTGCTCCCAGGACTTCCACCCTCCTGCACAAACTTCCACTGTAGATCATAATTCTTCCTGTCACATCATCCTCCTTTTAACAAAAGAGACCACTCTGAACTGTCCCAGTTGCTGGTTAGAATTTGATGTACTGTTACTAAGCCAGAGGTCTGCAGTACCTCTCCCTGGTGGCCTAGTAATTTAATAGCATGTGCTGATTGGTGCTGTTCCCAGCAAGTCTGGCCTGCAAATCATGTGCCCTCAGGCCACATCGATTTGATTCTCTCCCCACAGTCTCTTCTCTGGCCTCGCACCCAGCTCCCCTGGCATGCCTAATCCACTGTGGTTAACTTACCAACCTTCTTCTGCCCCGAGTCCATGATGGAGAACTTTAACTGAACATACGTTCCAGCAGCTTCTCCAACCCCTCTGTTCCAGAACACCTCATCCATGACCGTGTAAGGATGAGGATACTTCATCTATGACCGTGTAAAGATGAAGCTCCTTCCCAGCTCTCCCGGGCTCCTCCGCTAGGCCTCGCACCCCCCCAGATGGGGATGTGGCCCCAGCTGCTGCCTAGTACGCCATTCTCCACTTCTCCTGGTTGACAACTCCTCCCAGTGGCCTGTTACCTCAGCTTATATGGGAGGCCTGCCCCCTGCCAATTCCAGTTGGGGATTGGTCAGGGCTCCTGACATGAGCTGCTTGCCACTCCAGTCCTAGGCCCTGCCCCTCTTCCAGAACATTCTCCCTGGAAGCAGGGGAGGTGCCTCAGAACTACAGAACAGGTGGTCACACCCACTGCTGCACTAACCACTCCCTGCCCCCAGATAAAAACAAGCAGGCTTAGCCTCAAGCTAGGCCTGCTTAAATATACCTGCACTGGCAGTCTCCCTGACACAGATCCTCACTCTAGCACCTATTTATGGTAGAAGGTGCTACATGAGTATTATGTATTCATGTGTATACATCGGGATTGTAATATGCAATTCGAATATGATTTTCTAAAATATGACCTAGATATGCTATAGTTATTGCGGATACACCCCTAAAGAAGGAGTATTATGACTCTGAAACACGTTGGATTAAAACTTGACAACACTCGTACATCAAGTTTTCTTGCCACTAAGATATTTGTCTCTTAATCTGTGAATATCTATTGGTGGTAATAAAGTGTATTTTTTATGAAACAAATAAGCTGTACAATTTTCTTTTATACAATGTTATTGAAGTGTTGTAAATAAGGATTAATATGTTACTTTTTAACAATATTTGCTATCTGTGCCTTCAAAGTCCTATGTGGGGGTTATCCTATGCAATTTGATAATTTATAAGGGATGGTCGCCAGTATCAGAGTAAATTATTGGAATACCTGAAGGTAGGGGTTAGCACTGCTGGACAGGTTTTCGTGGGCTTTTTGGCAGGTACCACCCTCTGCTGGGGCAAACACATAAAAAGGGAGAATGAATCACCTTTCAGGGGCACCGTAGGTAATGAGATGTCTGGAGGTTTGGTTCCAAGTCTCCCCAACCAAGAACAAGCTGCTAAGAATGTGGTATACTACTTTGTACTTAACCACCCCTTGCAGGAGCCCAATTTGGCTTCCAGGGGTATGGATTCTTGCTTTACCAAAGGACTCTAAATACCTTCCCACCTAATTAATAGGGATGGGCGAACGGTTCAGCCCAAGCATAAGTTTGGGCCGAACTTTGGTTGTTCGGATGTTCTGCGAACACCGAACACTATGCAGTGTTCGGGGAAAATCCAGAACACCGTTAAAGTCTATGGAACATTAACATGAAAAATAAAAGTGCTTATTTTATAAGCTTATATGCAAGTTATTTGAGGACTTGAGTCCTGCCCCAGGGGACATGGATCAATAAAATTAAAAAAAAAAAAATGGACATTTTTTTAGGAGCAGTGATTTTAATAATGCTTAAAGTGAAACAATAAAAGTGTAATATTCCTTTAAATTTCGTACCTGGGGTGTCTATAGTATGCCTGTAAAGTGGCACATTTTTCCCGTGTTTAGAACAGTCTCTGCACAAAATGACATTTCTAAAGGAGAAAAAGTCATTTAAAAGTACTAGTGGCTATAATGAATTGTCAGGTCTCGGCAATACAGATAAAAGTCATTGAAAAAAACGGCATGTGATCCCCCCCAGTCCATTACCAGGCCCTTCAGGTCTGGTATGAATATTAAGGGAAACCCTGCGCCAATTTTTTTTAAAAAAATGGTGTAGGGGTCCCCCTCAAAAGCCATACCAGATCCTTCAGGTCTGGTATGGATTTTAAGGGGAACCCTGCACCAAAATTTAAAAAAAATGGAGTGGGGGTCCCTCCAAAAATCCATACCAGACCCTTATCTGAGCACGCAACCTGGCAGGCCGCAAGAAAAGAGGGGGGGAAAGAGTGCCCCCCCTCCTGAACTGTACCAGGCCACATGACCTCAACGTGGGGAGGGTGCTTTGGGGTAGCCCCCCAAAGCACCTTGTCCCCATGTTGATGGGGACAAGGGCCTCATCCCCGCAACCCTTGTCCGGTGGTTGTGGGGGTCTGCGGGCAGGGGGCTTATCGGAATCTGGAAGCCTCCTTTAACAAGGGGATCCCCAAATCCTGCCCCCCCTGTTTGAAATGGTAACGGGTACATTGTACCCGTACCATTTCACAAAAAAAGTGTCAAAACGTTAAAAAAACCACAAGACACACTTTGGGACAAGTCCTTTATTTAAAAATAAAAAAATAAAAATGTCCCAAGAAGTCCATTCATCTACTTCTCTCGCTCAGCCGACGGACCGAAAAAAAAAAACCCGCAAGCCGCCACTGATCCACCTCCATGGGAGGCACCCGCCGTATGACGCGTCCTCGCAGGTGACAGTTCTTTTATAACTGAGGGCGGGTCCACCCGTTTATGTACCTGGGTGGCCCCGCCCCCTCTGATGCCATGGGGAAGCCATTGGGAAGTCCCCGTGCGTTAGAGGGGGGCGGGGTCACCCAGGTACCTCACCGTGTGGCCCCGCCATCAGTTATAAAAGAACTGTCACCTGCGAGGACGCATCATACGGCGGGTGCTCCCATGGAGGCGGATCAGTGGAGGCGGATCAGTGGCGGCTTACGAGGGTTTTTTTTATTTTTCGGTCCGTCGGCGGAGCGAGAGAAGAAGATGAATGGACTTCGTGGGACATTTTTATTTTTTTATTTTTTAATAAAGGACTTGTCCCAAAGTGTGTCTTGTGGTTTTTTAACATTTCGATAAGCCCCCCACCCGCAGACCCCCACAACCTCCGGGCAAGGGTTGTGGGGATGAGGCCCTTGTTCCCATCAACATGGGGACAAGGTGCTTTGGGGGGCTACCCCAAAGCACCCTCTCCATGTTGAGGGCATGTGGCCTGGTACGGTTCAGGAGGGGGGGTGCTCTCTTGTCCCCCCTCTTTTCCTGTGGCCTGCCAGGTTGAGTGCTCGGATAAGGGTCTGGTATGGATTTTGAGGGGGACCCCTACGCCATTTTTTTAAATTGGCACAGGGTTCCCCTTAATATCCATTCCAGACCTGAAGGGCCTGGTATGGAATTTGGGGGGACCCCTACACAACTTTTTTTTAAATTTTGGTTTGGGGTTCCCCTTAATATTCATACCAGACCCAAAGGGCCTGGTAATGGACTGGGGGGATCCCGTGCCATTTTTTTCAATGACTTTTATCTGTATTGCCGGGACCAACGATTCATTATAGCCGCAAGTACTTTTAAATTACTTTTTTTCCTTTTTAAAATGTCATTTTGCTCTCGGACTGTTCTAAACATGGGAAACATGCGCTAATTTACAGGCATACTATAGACACCCCCCAGGTACGAAATTTAAAGGAATATTTCACTTTTAATGTTTCACTTTAAGCATTATTAAAATCACTGGTCGCCAAAAAAGGACGTTGCCTTGATACAGTACATGTCCCCTGGGGCAGGTCCCAGGTCCCCAAACACTTTTTATGACAATAGATTGCATATAAGCCTTTAAAATGAGCACTTTTGATTATTCATGTTCGTATCCCATAGACTTTAACGGTGTTTGTGTGTTCTGCCAAATTTTTTGCCTGTTCGGTATGTTCTGGTGCGAACCGAACTGGGGGGTGTTCGGCCCATCCCTACTAATTAAGGTATGATTATCTCATAGGGCAAGCAGGGGAACCAGTGGACTGACAAAGGAGCACTTAGAAGCATATGTATCCACTTGCCGCCAAATCACTTACCAAGTACGTCATTTGACTTCAAGTGGTTATACCGGGGTGATGCCTGAAACTAGAGCGGTCAATTGCTATCACAAGCAGCGGGAGGGAAGGTCTCCCCACACCATCTTCCTTGGATCTCTCGGGCTTTCTTTTCCTACAGGGAGATCCGAGCTACCAGCCGGCACGTCAACCGGCTAGTCAGAGACCCATACAAAGCCGAGATTGACCTTGATCGGGTCTCCGCTATGGTAACTTGAACGTAATGACATCACTTCAGGTTTACCCGGATGTCAACGGCGCCATTTATTGAAAATCGAAAGTATTCAAAAACACAGATCTTGGTGTTTTGAATGCTTTCAAGGGCATGCACGCAGACATCGATCATCCCACACACATGAGGTATTGCCGCAAATGTCAGATCATAGATAGTAATTCTAGCACCAGACATCCTATGTAAATCTAAAGTGGTAACCTGAAAAGGCTTTTAAAACATCGCCTATGAATAGTAAAATTGACATTGTTTGTTACCGTTGCACGGGCGTGTGTAATTTTAAAGTGTGACATATTTGGTATGTATTTAGTCAGTGTAAAATCATCTTTTATATTTTACAAAAAAATGAGTTATGTATTGTGTTTTGTTTGCATTAAAATAAAATTTAAAAAAGTGTATTTTTTCCCAAAAAATGCATTTGAAAAACCGCTGCGCAAATACTGTGTGACATAAAAAATGTACACAACACGGCGCAATGCGGGACGGACGCTGCTGAGCTCCGTCTGACGAGGAAGGCCAGGCAAGATTCCCAGGGCTAATTTCACATAAAATCAACCTGATCCACTCGATCACCCCCGCGGGACATCCCTGTGCATGCCATCGGGCAAAAAGGGGAGAAGTCTATTCGAGCAAAGAGGATGACCCAAAATGGCGCCGGCCACCACGCAGCCTCATGCGTCCCTGTACAGACATCATCTAAAGCCAGTGAGCACACTAAGCCCCTCTCTAAAGCTGATCTCGATGCAAGCTTGTCAGCTATATATGATAGGTTTGTGGACAAATTAGAACAGGAGATACACAAATCTACCACTGCACTCTCACAGGAGATCGCTAGCATAGGAGGCCGCACTGACATACTTGAAGCCAAGCATGATGAACTAGCCATTGCACACAATGACCTCAGAAAAGATTATGAGACTTTGGCAGATAGTTTCTCTTTCATGCAGGCTCACATTGAAGATCTGGACAATAAAAACAGACGGAACAATATAAGAGTACGCAGCATCCCAGAGTCAGTCACGGACTTAAATCAAGCTATCACAAAACTGTTCCACAATCTGGTACCAGATAAACCACTCTCTGCTTTTGCTTGTGACAGAATGCATAGGGCACTGCAACCCAAACCAACATCAGACAAACCCCCCAGAGACGTGATAATGTGCATGAAAGACTTTGTCACCAAAGGGGATATCATGAGGGCCTCCAGAAATTCTCCAAGCATTGAATTAGACGGGGAAAGGCTGCAGATCTATCCTGACATCTCCCCTGCGACTTTAGACCGAAGACGCAGGATGAAAGAAGTCACAAACATACTTCAAACAGCCAGAATAAAATATTGATGGGGCTTCCCATTTCAGCTATCCATAATGCACAATGGCACAACATACACTGTATACAATGTCATTGAAGGGAAGGATTTGTTAATCAAGCTGGGCCTGTTGGAGCCACAACCATCGCAACGTCTTCCTGCAACCCCCAGATCTTCACCTATATGGTCTACACCCTCCACCAGACGCAATCCCAGAGTATAGAGAAAATGGCAGCAGCTTTCTCTTCAAGATCATGCCGCTTAGACAGCTAAAATCATCCGTGATGGGACAATTTTTTATTGCTTATTTTGCATTTTGATGGACAATGATCTGTAAATACAGCTCATCTTCATTTTCCTACAAGTGCTGAAGAAATATTCCTTTCTAATATAGTTTGATGCCAATTATACAAGCCGCTCTGGATATGAAGCACTGAACAGAGACTCAAACGGTTATTTCTATTATACTAATGCCCCGTACACACGGTCGGATTTTCCGATGGAAAATGTCCAATCGGAGCGTGTTGTCGGAAATTCCGACCGTGTGTGGGCTCCATCGGACATTTTCCATCCAATTTTCCGACACACAAAGTTGGAGAGCAGGAGATAAAATTTTCCGACAACAAAATCCGTTGTCAGAAATTCCGATCATGTGTACACAAATCCGACGGACAAAGTGCCACGCATGCTCAGAATAAATAAAGAGATGAAAGCTATTGGCCACTGCCCGTTTATAGTCCCGACGTACGTGTTTTACGTCACCGCGTTTAGAACGATCACCGCGTTTAGAACGATCGGATTTTCCGACAACTTTGTGCGACCGTGTGTAGACAAAACAAGTTTGAGCCAACATCCGTCGGAAAAAATCCTAGGATTTTGTTGTCGGAATGTCCGAACAAAGTCCAACCGTGTGTACGCCCTATAACACTTTTTATTTTTTTTTAGGCATAATCCTTAATTTTTTCCCCATACAGGTTGTTAACGCCTTGGTTCTTCTAATTCACAGTCATCTGCCTCCCTATCCAGGAGGATAACAGACACTCCCTACGAAACCGTTATGGAACCAAGCATCTGGTGACTACACTCCAAAGAACTGTGAGACTTTCTATACATGTTATATATCACCCCATTGACCTCAGTTTCCCCCTTTGGCTTTTAGTATTACTTTATCAGAGCCCACTGTATTATAGTTCTCCTTGTTAAACACTGTTGTTATCTACCCTTTGGTAGCCTGCTATGGTCTATTTTTTAACTTTCATAACCATGCACAATCTTCTTTTCAAACAAGTTACTTACTTTTAGAATTGCCTGGCTCATCCGCCGTCGCTGGTTTGACCCCCATTCTGCCTGTGTGGCCTGCTACCCTACCTCCTTTTGGGGTGGTGCGGCGCGCCCCGCCGGCAGAAATAGGACTGATTTGTCCTCTTGTTGACTTTATTAGGCTGGACGACTCACAACGTCCCCCAACCCCCTTATTTTCTTTTTTTTAGTTACAGTTATGTTTGCCCTTATAACAACCTATTCAAGAAATATATATCCCGGAAGACTTATACTATTACTCAGTTCTGGTTCTCTCAGATCAGGTATCATTGTACTGTTATCGTATATATATTATACAGGAATCATTCCCTTAACATAATTATTACTATTGCTTCATCTTACACATATCAACTTTCAAGTGTTTTTGCTGATTATTGTTACACTGTCACTCACTATTTACTGGGCTCCCCTTTATGGTCCCCGTTGATCACCCTCCACTCAACTAGTATTATCTTCCTCCTTAAAAATGGGACTTAAAATATTTTCACATAATGCTCAAGGCTTCAACTCCCCCAACAAACGAAAAAAAACATTCAGACAATACAAAAGATTGGGAGCTGACATAATCTTGATGCAAGAGACTCACTTCTCTGCCACCAAACCACCCACAATACTTTGACAAATCATATAACCAATTCCACTATACCACCTTCTCCAACAAATCACGTGGTGTTGCAATTTTTACTAAAAACTTCTATAATTTTTGAACCACACAACATTTATAAAGACGACGAAAGTAGATTTAATATTATAAAGGGCAGTATAAACAGACGAATTGTCACAATTGCTTCACTATGAAGCCCAACCAACATTTTTCACCAAATTCTTTAACACGCTAGAACACTACAACTCTCCACGTATGATAATTGGAGGAGA
This sequence comes from Aquarana catesbeiana, assembly GCA_037953035.1. Taxonomy (NCBI): domain Eukaryota; kingdom Metazoa; phylum Chordata; class Amphibia; order Anura; family Ranidae; genus Aquarana; species Aquarana catesbeiana. The sequence continues at coordinate 5,047,119 of JBBHAA010000512.1, read as the reverse complement.
CTTCAATTTATCTGCTCATCCAGCTCTAGACAGAAGTAGGTTGGTCCCCTCTTCTAAAGCTTTCAGTAAATCTATAAACCGCTCACTTAGTAAACTACAGTTAATAGACTCCTGGAGAGCACACAATATAGGAATTAGAGCATACACCCACTATTCCACCCTCATGATTGCTTTGCCAGACTAGACTATATTTTCTGCACACCTATCCATTTAGCTAACTCTTCCAAAGCGAATATCCATCCTTGCCCATGGTCAGATCACAACATAGTAGCCTTTGAAACATCCTATATTGGCATGGCTTCCACCCCTTTTAATTGGCGCCTTAATGACTCACTCCTCTCAAACCCCTCCACAGTTCAACACATTAGCACCCATATCGAAGAATATTTTCAAACAAACACTTCAGAAGATGTCCTTTCTCACCTCCACAGCAAAAAATAAAGCTAAACTCACAGAAATTAAATGCCTTACCAGAGAACTCCACGATTTATATAATAAACTAAACAATTCTATCTCCTCAGAATTAACTAAACTCATTCAAACCAAACGCAAAGTTTTAAACACAATACTTTCTGAGGACACCGAAAAATCACTAAGATTCTCTAAAGCTAAATTTCTGTTGCAAGGCAACTCTTCTTCAGCAATGTTTGCCAGAAAATTAAACCACAACACTAAACCCCCTCATGTTTACAAACTACGTGATCAAAAAGGAAACTTGGTGACACATCCCCAAGATGTCCTCCAGATTTTCACTTCCTTTTACAAGAACCTTCTTTCTGGCCCCTAAATACATCCCCAATCCATTAGTTTAGACTGGTTGAACGCTCTCCAACTCCCAAAACTTAGCCAACAGCAAACCTCTTCCTTAAATGAGCCATGCACTGACGCCGAAATTCTAAATATAATAAAATCCCTTAAAACTTCAACGGCACCAGGCCCAGATGGCTTTACAACAACATTTTACAAAAAGTTTGCTCCCCTACTGACCCCTAGCCTCACCTAATGTTCAATCACATCTTATTGGGTGGTCATTTTCCTGAGGACATGCTGCTGGCTAACTTATCCTTAATACCTAAACCCCAAAAAGATCACACCCTACCACAAAATTTCCATCCCATCTCGGTCCTCAATAATGACCTTAAACTCTTTGGCAGATTATTAGCAAATAGACTGGCCACAGTTATTACTTCCCTGATTCACACTGACCAAATGGGTTTTATCCCAGGCAAGCAAATAGTAGACAACATTAGATTGGTCCCAAGCTTCGTGCAAGATGCTAACCTCCACTCTCGCCCTCTATACTTACTTAGCCTTGACATCCACAAGGCCTTCGACAGTGTCAACTGGTCCTACCTGAATCACTTATTACCCAAATTTGGCATATCAAAAAAATGTATACACGGCTTTAATGCTCTATATCCTCTTCCCCAAACCAGAATTAGAATCCCAGGTAATAATTCAGATTTCTTCCCCTTGAGCAGAGGAACCAGACAAGACTGCCCACTCTCCCCTCTTCTCTTCGCTTTAGCCATAGAACCCCTAGCAATTGCCATTAGAAACAATATTAACATTAAAGGATACCATAAAGACCCATATCACTTTAAACTTAGCCTATATACAGATGATGCCCTATTATTCTTAACAGACCCACTCATTTCAATCCCTAACCTCCTCTCAGAACTCCATTCATTCCACAAATTATCTGGTTTATACATCAATACAAACAAGTGTTCTATTTTGCCCATTAACTGCCCCTCAAACTTATTATCCCTTTTGGAAAAAAACTTTAATTTCCTATGGTCCCCACATTAATTTAACCCCTTCCCGACCGGCGCACGACGATGTACGTCGGCAGAATGGCACGGCTGGGCAAATGGGCGTACAAGTACGTCCATTTGAATTTCCCGCCGTGTCATTGCGTGCGCGCGCCGGCCGGGACCTCTGTGAGTCGGGTCACGGGACTCAATCGCCGCGGGGATACCCGCGATCGTCTCACGGAGAGTATGAATGGGGAGATGCTGATGTAAACAGCATCTCCCCGTTCTGCCTAGTGACAAGTGTCACTGGATCTCTGCTCCCTGTCATCGGAGCAGCGATCAGTGACTATCACACACAGCCCATCCCGCCTACAGTTAGAAAACACTCCCCAGTACTGACTTAACCCCTCCCCACCCCCTAGTGGTTAACCCCTTCACTGCCAGTGTCATTTACACAGGAATTAATGCATTTTTATAGCACTGATTGCTGTGTAAATGACAATGGTCCCAAAAATGTGTCAAAAATGTCCGACATGTCCGCCATAATGTCGCAGTCACAATAAAAATCGCTGATCGCCACCATTACTAGTAAAAAAAAAATATTAATAAAAATGCCATAAAACTATCTCCTATTTTGTAAACGCTATAACTTTTGCGCAAACCAATCAATAAATGCTTATTGTGATTTTTTTTTACCAAAAATATGTAGAAGAATATGTATCAGCCTAAACTGAGGAAAAAAATGTTTTTTTATATATTTTTGGGGGATATTTATTAAAGCAAAAAGTAAAAAATAATGCGTTTTTTTCAAAATTGTCCCTCTTATTTTGTTTATAGCGCAAAAAATAAAAATCACAGAGGTGATCAAATAACACCAAAAGAAAGCTCTATTTGTTGGAAAAAAAGGACGTCAATTTTGTTTGGGAGCCACGTCGCACGACCGCGCAATTGTCAGTTAACTGGACGCAGTGCCGAATCGCAAAAAGTGCTCTGGTCAGGAAGGGGGTAAATTCTTCCGGGGCTGAAGAGGTTAAATATCTTGAAGTTTATATTACAGCCTCCCATAACCTGTTATACAAAACTAATTATCTTCCCCTTTTCTCTCACATCAGCTCATTGATAAAAATCGTCTTATCAGCTCTTTGATAAATTGATCGTCTTATCACATTTCCTTCCTCGGAAGGATATGCGTCTTTAAGATGACCATCCTTCCTAAACTACTTTATTATTTTAGGGCTCTTCCTATCAATGTTCCCAAAACAAGATTGGAAACCCTTCAGAGTGAAATCAATAGATTCATATGGAACAATAAAAAACCTAGATGTAGCTATTCCCTCATGCATACAACTCAACATAGTGGTGGACTGGGACTCCCTAACCTCTGGCTTTACTTCCTTGCGGCCAGATTGGTACAGTTGGCCCAATGGTTTTCTCCTAATACAAATATCTCCTGGTTGAACTTCGAGTCCACCTCTATTCTTCCTCTAAACCTTAAAGGCATCTTATGGTCTAACATGAAATCACATCATACCCTAAACAAACGCAACACAATAGTTGCCCACTTTATTCAACTATGGAATAGAATTAAAGATAACTTTAAACTCTCCTCAGAAACCCCTCCATTAGCCTCATACCTAGGTGACCCTAGATTTCCCTCTGCATTTTTAGACAATGCTCTTTTTTAAATATCAGGTGTACAGAAAGCCGCCCACTCATACACCCAAAAACGCTGCGCTAATGGAAAAAAGTAGAATCTGAGCTGCCGCTTAAACAATGACATACATAAATTAAAAATGATTCACCATAAATTCGCCCCAAGTGAACTCAATTTAGCAGCGCTAAAAAAGAATCCCTAACCATAAAGGGTCATAAAGTGAAGAATTAATAAATCAAACAAATATTAAAATCATAACATCACTCCTCCCCATTAGTGTGCATAAAGAGATAAAGTCAAAAACTCACAAAGAATGGTGAATAAGCCACTAGAGTGAATAACCTAACTGTGCACATAGAATATGGTAATAAAAATATATATATATAAATAATATATGCTGTGTGGGTAGATGTGATTCAGTCCACAAAAATATATATAAAAAAATATATATAAAAAATATTATAAAAAATATTGAGTATGTGTCCACAAACAATCTAAAAGATGAATAATCCAAAAAAAATGAATAATCCAAAAAAAATTCCGTGACGTGATGTAGTGCAGATCTTCCACTTAATAAAATCTTCCACCGCACCTCTGTGACCGTGAATCCACTCCCCTTAGGTAAATAAACTCACCAGCTCCTTTTGCCCACACTCTCGTGTCAGGGCCACCAAGCTATGATCCCACACAATAAGGGGAAGTATATGATCTCCTATGGTACACCTTTATATATCCAGAGTATGATGTAAGGAGCTCTCTCCGCATGAAAAAAAGAAAATAATCCAATAGTGCAATAACGTATTGATATTTATTACAATAACAAAACCCTCAACCATTGAACTCACATCTTTAAAAATCACTGCAAGCTCAAAAATAGCACAGCACAGCAAACTGTCACAGCATCAACTCAAATTAATAAACCAGTGTGTGGTGGTCGCGGCGGACCCAGGTACAGCGCTCTCCAAATACCCATCTCACCCGCTCCCTGATGTAGATAGGATCAGCTTCCGCACTCTCTCGTATGGCGCTCCCTGTCACAGCTTCCTACGTCACTAGTGTTCGATTGCCGTGTAGCCACGTGTTAAGTGGAAGATCTGCACTACATCACGTCACGGAATTTTTTTTGGATTATTCATTTTTTTTGGATTATTCATCTTTTAGATTGTTTGTGGACACATACTCAATATTTTTTATAATATTTTTTATATATATTTTTTTATATATATTTTTGTGGACTGAATCACATCTACCCACACAGCATATATTATTTATATATATATATTTTTATTACCATATTCTATGTGCACAGTTAGGTTATTCACTCTAGTGGCTTATTCACCATTCTTTGTGAGTTTTTGACTTTATCTCTTTATGCACACTAATGGGGAGGAGTGATGTTATGATTTTAATATTTGTTTGATTTATTAATTCTTCACTTTATGTCCCTTTATGGTTAGGGATTCTTTTTTAGCGCTGCTAAATTGAGTTCACTTGGGGCGAATTTATGGTGAATCATTTTTAATTTATGAATGCTCTTTTTTATAACTGGATTAAAAATGATCTTAAAGCGGGGTTCCACCCAAATTTTGAACAATATCTGTATGTATTCTCTTCCTTGCCTAGATGCTGACATGCCGTTTAAAAAAATTTAAATCGCCGTAATTACCTTTTATTTTTCTATTCTTCTTTGCACTTCCTGGTTCTCCTCCCGTGGGAGTAGGCGTGTTTCTAGCCTCTCCCAGACTCCTGGGAGCTAGTCTCAGGCTTCCCAGGATGCCACTGAGCATGTGCACAGCATTCACCACATCCAGGAAATAAATGCTTGTGGGCTTCAAATGCCCACAATGAAGATGGAAACCGCCTGCAGTGAATAATATAAGATATTCTTTCCGACAAAATCTGACACAGACGGACTTATTACACACAATATGTGAGTATGTAATGCTGAGAAGAAAAGTTTGTGAATGAACTCAAAAAAAAAAAAAAAACGATAGATAGGTGGACCCCCGCTTTAACACCATTAGAGACAACGCTTTGCCATATAGTCCCTCTGTGAGATGTTATACCAATTGTGACCACTGGAGATATCAATATATATATTTTTTACTTTTTACACACTGCGTTTTTTACACATGGAATCGTGGTTTTGATAAACCAACGATATTCATATGAATTACATGTCTAATAAAAGTAGGTTTTAACAGGATTGAAGTTTATGCAGGAAGCAGGATGATGTTAAACTCATGCTGTAGCCATGGCAACCACTCTGCTGTTGTGCTATAAAGCTGAGTCCGTCAGAGCTTGTATTATCCTTAAAAAGGCACGTGACTGTGATGTAACGCGTGGGAGGAGCCAAGGACGCTCTGTGCAGATCAGCAGTATCACACAGTGTACTGCACTGAATCTGCTCCTGTCTAAGGCGGCTGACTGCTATAGTAAAACCTGCATATTCCTTATCATTATAAGGCACACGTGAGTGGATTGAAGTTTGCCTGTGTACCTTGGTATCCTAACTATTGCACAATGATTGTTTTTTTCTCTTATCTGCCTGTTTATGATTCTCACATTGGTTGTGAATAGAAGCAAAAAGCACATTGTTACTATGAAGGTCAATGAGCACCTTGATTAAGCAAGTGTTTTTAAACAGCTTTGCTAGTGATCAAAAGCTCTATACCAATCAGGATTCTACACCTGTATAATTGAACCTTCTGAATACATCCCTATATATTTATTTTTATGTGGATTTTTTATGTCAATTTTTTTACACATTTGGTGTCACAAATTTTGTATAACTTTACACTATTTTGATTGCTGGATTTTTTAGGAATTTTTACTCACCGCTGGATTTATTTGACTATTTATGTTTATTCTTATATATTCATTTTCATGCACATTGTGAAGCGCTTCAAATATCATTATTTATTTGATCTCACCACATTAAAATCACTTACACTTAATATGAAATTCCCCTCTTTCACTTCAATACAAACTAGGTTTAATTTTCCCCCTTCAGAACTCTACCAATATACTCTAATCTGAGACTTTTATTTAGCATACTACTCCCTATCCATCAATCCCCCAAGTACAATATTCGAACATTTTTGCATAAAGGATTAATCTCTCAACTATATAGCTACCTCAATAATCTTCACCAACCCGAGAAATCTGGCCCTATGATACGCTGGGAAACAGATATAGGTAGTTCATTCCCCATAGATTCATGGTCCAAAATGATAGTAAACCTTCGTAAAAGCAACTGTGCTGCTGCATTCAGAGAATCCCCACTGAAACTTCTCATTAGATGGTATATGACCCCGGCTAAGATTCATTCTTTCTATCCCACGGCTTCCCCTGACTGCTTCAGAGGCTTCCCAGAGGAAGGCAGTTACATCCATATCTTCTAGCTGTAAACACCTGGAACCAATATGGAACCAATATGGAACGCATTAATTAGTAGACTAGAAAACCCCCTCAAAAAAAAAATCTCTCTCTCACCACAAATATGCCTCCTATACACCTTGGTTCCAGATGTCCCCCTTCCTTGTAATAGACTAATCCACTCTCTAATCAGCTCCATCCAATGGATGATAGCTTTTAATTGGAAATTACAAAACCTACCGTGGCCCTAGGTTGAATCCAGAATGGAAACACTCAGACTCTCAGAAAGGATCCACCATACTTTGTCTGATAGCATGCATATTTTTAATGATAAATGGATTTTCTGGTCCTTACCTGACCATCTATGCGATGCATAGTAGCCCATTATGCCTTACCTTCTCAGGGAAATAGAGATGAAGTAAAACCCACCAGGGTTTACTTCCTCTTTAAGTGGGTATAGGAATGTATATTAAAGACATCGTTGTTGAACTGTTCATTTGTTAAACTTAAACAACTTCAGTAAAAGGACATTTATTGTTATTCAATTTGGCCTGGTCTGATATTACTTGAGGACAATCTTAAAGAGGTGCATGCATGTATAGCATATAACAAGAACAGGGCTTATTAGCTGACAAGACAAAAAGGAGATGATGCAGTACAAATGTCTAACATGCAGTAAAGCTATTTGGAGGAGGCTATATTGCCATTGCCAATTACTACAGTACTAGTGTATAGCGTATAAGCAACCACCTGGTCAGGAAGTGGTGTGACTTGGCATAGGCATACCTCCCAACTTTTTGAGATGGGAATGAGGGACACCTATCAGCAAAAGTATGCAGGCATAGGACACACCCCTTGTCAAGCCCCCTTAAAGGAGAATTGTACAGGAAAAACAAGATTGGTTAAACTCACAAGTGCTTTTTTTACTACTACTATTCCTTTATATTGGCTTTTGAAATTTACAAATGCCGCAATTTAGAAATAAGATGAAAGGTTTAGCACTGGAAAGCACTTGTTTAAGATAAAAAGTGCATTTTATATACAGCTATATAGATCAGACAAAAATGAGGGACAAATGAGGAGGAATGAGGGACAGAGGGACATTGTTCTAAATCAGGGACAGTCCCTCAAAATCAGGGACAGTTGGGAGCTATGCACAGGTGATGGAGGCCCTAGTAGTGAAGGAGCTTGTGTGCTTAGGCTCCTTCCACATCGAACGGTATCCCGATACTGGGACCATCCTCATGGCATGGGGTATTCTAGGGACCCAGCCTGGAAGTCACAGAAGATGAAGCAAGGCCTCAGGAGATAATGAGCACAGTGTGGTACAAGAGTCAAGCTTCCTAGTATTCAAATGTAAATGTATTCAAACCTTTGTCGTACAGTACAGAAATGCTGCACAATCCAGAAAGAATGCATTATGAAGTGTATGGAGAAACGGGCAGATTTAACCCCTTTTCGGCCGCTAGCGGGAGTTAAAACTGGCCGGCTAGCAGCCGAATAGCGCCGCTAAAATGACGGTAAAAAGGTGCTAAAAATAGTGCCAATTTACCACTGATGCCTGGGGCGACTTAGTGTGAAAGGGGTCTATGTGTTAAAAAACTGTGCCACAAACTACAAGGAGTTATTGGTGTTATTTTGGAGAAACATCACTTTTAAGTTGGAGTGCTGCCTTAACACCAACTTTGCATTAAATGGCAGCTTTAGACTGCCTCTGAGGGCACTAGTGAGTGCTTTCTATGGGTACCCACTTTTGTGCAGTAAGCCCTGTCCTCTCACAGACTTGCTACTCCAGTAAACCTCTTTCGGGTTGAATGATGATCAGCATCTTTAACCCACTTCCTTTGAGCCCTGGTGTCATGGCTATTCCCCCTGCCCAGAAATCTCAGAACATGCTGTAGATTGGGGCCCCATGGCATTACATGTCATAGATCTCTGCAGTATTTGGAATCTGCACACCACTGGAGGAAGACAACCATTATGAGGACCTGTGACATCACTTAACTGAACATCTTCTGCTTAGAGGATATTCACAAACTAATCTGAGAAAGGCTTTTAGCTTCAATCGTTTTTTATTGATGTTTATCAGGGAAAACAAATAACAGACATTGACTGTCATACATTCTGATATTCTGACAAAGGTCATCTAGTAAATACATATGACAGGGTAGAAAAAGAGAAAAAGAAAAAAAAAGAAAGAAAAGAAAAAGAAGTCAAGCATAAATGAACAATATACAGTAAACAACGGGTTTACTTCTAAGTGCTGTTGGTAGGTGTGATGACGAGTGTTGTCCTCATCCCTAGGCACCCCTTTAGGGACAAGCTGTGCCCTGGTGGAAGACAAGACCATCGTCTGTAGTTCTCCTTAACCATAACAAGATAGTTGCCTTATTTATGGAGCATATAAGAGGAAGTAATACCAAAGCATGTAAGAAAGGAAAACAGGACTGCAGCAAAGTGCTTATAGTTGTGGAAAGGTACAGCTGGATGGTAGATAATGTATGTGGTATTAGTTAGGACAGTGAAGTAGAGTTCCAATGGAACCACTTAAGCCATTGGGACCATTTAACCTGAGATGAAGAGAGGTAACTTTCAGAAGTAGTGAACATACATTCGTATGAACCACGAGTGTGCACCATGGAAATCATCTCGTCTCTGGAGTAATTGTCAATCTGGCTGCAAAGAGGATATGGAAAGCAATACATCTTGTTTGGGGGTGAAAGTCATCAAGGCCGATGCCTACCAGTGCAAGTGTTTCATGTCTACTCTTGTCACTTCAGTAAGAAGTTGGAAGATGCTCCTCAAAAAAGAGGATACCCTAGTGCATTCCCATAGGATGTGGTACAATGTTCCCTTAGCCCCGCAATTCCTCCAACAGAGGTATGTGGCAGACATGTCAAATTTATGGGTTAAGGATGGGGTGATATACCAACGGAGAGTAAATTTATGTACTAACTCATGGAGGTTGGAAGCACGAGATGCACTAAGGCTTAGTTTCAGGGCAGCTAGCCATTGGGAGTCACTAAAGTATTGTCCTAGATCTTTTTCCCATTTTAGCATAGGGGTTAGTTTTTTAAAGGAGGTTTTAGCCTGCAGTAGGTTATAAAATAGGGCGATTCCTTTAGAGAAGGGGTCGTTACCCGACAGGTATTTCCAGGCTCGTGCATGCAGGGTTACCCAGAGGTGTGGGTTTGCGGAGAAGGCATTGGCTCACTTGTACATATTTGTAATAGTCTGCTGGTAGGAGAGTGAATGAGTTTTGCAAGATCGTATATGGTTTAAGCAGAATGTTGGAGTAGAGGTCAGAAATGTGGAGTAGGCCCGTCTCTTGCCATGATTTCAGGGATAAATTGGGAATGATTAGGGAAAATATTGGAATTGGCACGAGAATGGTGCAAGGCTTATCCCCTTTAGGAGCTTGTGAGAGGAGGTCAGTGAAGGCAGTTACTGTGGCTTTAATGGTGGGGGAATGGGCTGCGTGTGGTGATTTCACTTTGGGTGCACTGAGTAACCAACTGCTCAAACGGTGGCCCGGGACCTGCAGGGATTCAATGTCATTCCATAGGCTGGTGGGGCTGGCGGTGAACCAGGTTTTAAGTTATGCTAAAATGGAAGCTGTATAATAATCTTTAATGATTGGGAACCCTGTGCCATCCACCATTCTGTGTTTCATGAGGGTAGCCTGTGCACATCTGACCCTTCTTTGTTGCCACACGAATTTGCTAAGAGCGATTTGTGTAGATAAAAATAAGAATTTGGGGATCGGGATAGGAAGTGACCTGAAAAGGTAAATCAGCTGGGGTAGCAGAAGCATTTTAAATGCTGCCAGTCTCCTGGACCAGGAGAGTGAAACTTTAGAGATCTGTTCTAACTCCATAGGGAGTTTTTTTAGGAAGGGTAAAAAATTTGCTTTAAACAGAGAGGATACTGAGGTTATTAGATTGACCCCTAGGTAGGAGATGGAGTCTTTGGCCCATGGGTATGGGAATTTACCTTGAAGCGAGAATTGCTGGTCCTGTGCTAACCCTAGGGGCAAGATCAGTGATTTGGTATCATTTACCTTATAATAAGATATTCTACTAAATTCAGACAGTATGCGTTGTGCCGAAGCCAGGGAGGATTCAGGGTTGGAAAGTATTAGTATAACATCGTCTGCAAATGGGTTGATTTTGTGCTCAGTTAGGCCTATGCTGAATCCAGTAATATCAGTTTGAGAACAAATTTTTTCTGCAAGGGGTTCTATCATAAGGTTGAAGATTAGGGGAGAAAGAGGGCACCCCTGCCTTGTGCCATTGGGGATCATAAATGACTTCGATCAATAAATGAAAGCTGAAGGTTTGGAGTATAATGTCAAAATTGCAGTGAGAATGTGGCCCTGAAAACCACATTTTTATAATGTTAGAGTCAGATATTTCTAGTTGACTCTATCGAATGCCTTCTCTGCATCCAAAGATAGGAGCAGAGAAGGCACTCCTCGGCTTTTGGCATTAGGCATGATGTTGATCACCCTTCGAGTGGCATTGGACATCTGATGCCATTTGGTGAACCCCGCCTGGTCGGGGTGGATGAGAGATGGGAGAAGGTCAATCAATCTGTTTGCGGTGATTTTGGCATAAATTTTTTCTGTTGTGGTTGAGAAGCGTGATAGGGTGAACATTTTGAGGCAAGGTAAGCTCCTTAACTGGCTCCGACAGTGTAACAATTATTGCTGAGAGCATGTCTTTTGGGGAATGAGGACAAGAAGGCAGCTTTGTTAAACAGAGGGGTGAGATAATCACTGAGGGTGGATTTTAAGAGATATATTCAATTACAATTATAAGTATTCACTATTAAGATCCTGCCTCTATGTTTGCCTCATTGGGTATCTGTTGACCGTGTCCATATTGGGTGTTTTTGTATGTTTTTATGTTTTTTAATCAATTTGTAAAAAATGATATTTGTTATATAAGATTTCCTATCATTATGTGCCCACAAAGTCTGCTTGTTTTTTGAGGCTTCTCAATCTATACACATATATATTGGATGTTAGCATGGTGGGGGTCCTCCCTTTCTATGTGTGATTGTGATTTTAGCTGGTGCAGCCTATTGGTACAGGATATGGTGGTTGCATAGAGCCTTCCTGACTGTATTGAGTTGCCTGTGATATTGTAGGGTGTGCTGCGACCTGTCCGCAAAGAGTTGCAGCTGACAATAAAGGTCAGACAGTGTGCCCAGTGATTTTGGTTTCTGCATTAGTTGTTCTTTGACGTGGTAAAAGTGGATGCAGAGTATTACACCCCTGGGTACTGAATCGAGAAGAAAGGGAGGTTTGGGGAGTCTATGAATGCAATTGATTATCATCTCGATGTTCTTTAAGTCTGGCAGTAGAACTTTGAATAATCCTTTAGCATATGCACAGATTCAGGGACGCTGCAATTTTTTAAGTTGTTGCAGCGGGATCTATCTTCAATTTCGGCCAGCTTGTCTTTGATCCAGCAGTGTTTGGCAATGTGTTAATGGTGGAGGTGATAGCTCCTATGTTTGTTTCAACATGAGATATTCTGTTGTCAAGGGAAGTAACAGTGTGGTCAAATTTTTGAAATAGGGTGAGCATGTGCGTTTGAAGTGAGCTCCTTAGGAACATGAGCATTTACTTTAAAGTATTGTCCATGGCAGGCTGCCCCATGGTAGGGTATGTGGCTATGGGATCTGGCTGTGAGCTCTGGGGTCCCTGGATGACAAGCTGCTGGTTTGTCTCATCTAGCTCTGGGCATGGGGAGTCTAGCCTGATCCTGGCTTTGTCTGGACCCTCAGCTGCAGGTGTACCTGGTGGGAATGACAGCGGGCTAGAGAAGCTGTGCATTTGCGAACCGGGAGGTGAGGAAGTTCCGTGAGCTGTCAGGGAGGCTAAAAGAGCAGCGATGCCACGTGTCTGTGAGACAGCTGTAGCACCATCTTGGCGGTGCAGGAAGGCTGGCTGGTACATAAATTCCGTGAGTTTCCGTGGGCGTCTATCCCCCTTCCTTTTCAGGGACACACTGCTGGGCACAGGGCAGTGCGCAGGCAGGTTTTTAGTGGCTTACTGAGCCTCGGGGGTCCGATGGACACTGATATCCCGCCTGATGAGAGGAGCCTGCAGGTTAGGATTCCATGTTGTTCACGTGCCGGCCACGCCCCCCCCCCCCAGAAAGGTTTTTAATCGAGCACTAGCTCATAAAAGAAGTTTGCTATTATATGATCCTCCCAAACCAAATCAGACACGGTCAAAATTATTACCAAATTCTCGGCCCATCATAGCCACCTTCTATCAGACCACTGACATTTGTTAACAGACCATCACATCCTCAATAAATATGTTAAAACAACCCCAGTTGGCTTTTAAGAGAGTCACGTCCCTTCAGGACCGGTTAACTAGCGGCCACTAAACAACTTTCACAAGTTCTCCATTGGGTCACCGTGGCACCTCCAGGTGTGGGAAATGCCCACTGTGCCCTTGGATACTTGAAGGTGCCACTTACAGTCTACCCAATGGTGAGATTTTTTCACCACGTATTTCAGCCAATTGTGGCACTACAGGGATTATATACTTGATGATATGTGAATGTAAGGCTTTTTTTGTGAGGAAAACAATTCTGGGAATTGCGCCAACGCATTGGCGATCACCTGTATTATTCCACCAATGGCAAACTAGCCACTATAGGCCATCATATTGGACTGTACCACAGGTTTTATCTTCAGGTGGTGAAGTTTTTTTGTTCTAAATGTGATTTCCCAGGATTCCCGGGGGGGGCGGGTGACTGGGATAGGGCTATTTTGCAACGTGAGACCCTGTGGATTGAGGGGCTTAGTGCCACCACTCCACCGGGCCTCAATGAAGTATTATCGTATAAGCCCTTTCTGTAAATGTGATCATAATGTCCATTCACTTGATGTGTTCAATCTATGCATGAATATGACATTGTCTTAGCTTGAGCTCTTGCCTGGTATAAATATCCACTTTGGATGCATAGTTGGGTCTATAGCTTTGTTTATGGAAACCTTTCATGCTATTCTCCTTGTATAGGGATCCAATCATGAATAATGATCTGTAATCGATCTATATGTCTCTGTAATATTGTGTTTCCATGTTGAGCACTACCGCTTTAAGACCCATTTACACTGCAGCTATGTGTCAGTTCTGCCCCTTCTTTTTCTCCCTTTGGCAGATGTGTGGTCTCCTTGGTGTTGGGAGTGGAAACCGAGGTCCTCTAGGACCGCCCCACGCTTGCACAGTTGCAGCTTGGGCTAATTTGCCCTTTGGCTGCAGTTCTGATGCATATCGTTGTATGATCGTATGTGCGATCGTTTGCACATGTGCAATGCGGGAGATCAGACGCAATGGCGTCACATGGAGCCGAAGCACAGCACGTGTGAATGGCGCCAGGTTGGGGAATATATAAACAGGCTTTTTTCCTGTCTGTGTGTGCAGTGGAGGGTTGCTCCAAAAATGAAGGGGATATGTTTTCCATCAGCCAGTTGGGTAAGTTACTTGTTACCTTTACGATATGACTACTCATTACACTAGCCCACTCTCCTTCCTAGCATGTGGTGTTATTACACTGTACAGTATATCTAGCTATATACTGAGTGTACATAATATGCTCTTTCTCTTCCTGCATTTACAGAACCTGGGTTTTTGACCCGTGGCTTCGTTAGAAGGCCATAGGCGTATCACTAGGCCCTCGAGACATTTGCAGAGTCGGACGGATATCATCATAAGACCATCTGACAAAGGCGGTAACATCGTCTTTATCTCCCATGCTCTATATCAGGGATATGCAATTAGCAGACCTCCAGCTGTTGCAGAACTACAAGTCACATGATGCATAGCAAGACTCTGACAGCCACAAGCATGACACTCAGAGGCAGAGGCATGATGGGACTTTTAGTTTTGCAACAGCTGGAGGTCCGCTAATTGCATATCCCTGCTCTATATCAATCTATGTGTTTTGATGTGCTAATTAGAATTCCATCTGATAGAGACTAGGGCTGGGCCGAACACCCCCTGGTTTGGTTTGCACCAGAACATGCGAACAGGCAAAAAATTTGTGCGAACATGCAAACCCTATTAAAATCTATGGGACACGAACATGAAAAATCAAAAGTGCTCATTTTAAATGCTTATATGCAAGTTATTGCCATAAAAATTGTATGGGGACCTGGGTACTGCCCCAGGGGACATGAGTCAATGCAAAAAAAAGTTTTTAAAAACAACTGTTTTTTTCAGGAGCAGTGATTTTAATAATGCTTTGAGTAAAACAATAAAAATGAAATATTCCTTTAAATATTGTGCCAGGAGGGTCCCCTTAGTCTGCCTGTAAAGTGGCGCATCTGTGTGATGTGTTTTTTAATGCCGCAGCAAAATTACATTTCTAAAGGAAAAAATGTCATTTAAACTTGCTCGCGGCTGTAATGTATTACTGGCTCCTGGCAATATAGATAAAAATCAAGAAAATAATTGGTGTGGGTCCCGTCCCCCCAGTCCATACCAGGCCCTTCGGGTCTGGTATGGGTTTTAAGGTGAACTCCACGCAAATTTTTTTTTAAAAATTGGCATGGAGTCTCCCCAAATTCCATACCAGACCCTTTTCCGAGCATGCAGCCTGGAGGATAGGATAGGGGGGCGAGCGAATGCCCCCCCCTCCTGAACCATACCAGGCCACATGCCCTCAACATGGGGAGGGTACAAGGGCCTTGGCCCCCCCAACCCTGGCCCAGTAGTTGTGGGGGTCTGCAGGTGGGGGGCTTATCAGAATATGGAAGCCCCCTTTAACAAGGGGGAACGCAGATCCCGGTCCCCCCTATGTGAATGGATATTCACCAAAAAAGTGTCAAAATTAAAAACCACAAAAGACAGTTTATGACAATTCCTTTATTAAAAAATAATTTTAAAAAAAAGTGTCCTGCGATGTCCATACATCTTAAATCACACCACCCGATGGACCCGAAAAAAACCCAAAAATACTCTGCCTCCCAGGGAGGGCTCCTGCCGACTACTGTCTTTTCGCTGTGACAGCTGTTATATAAGAAAGGGCGGGGCCACCCACTGACGTAACAGGACCACCCCATCTGACTGCACGTGATGTCAGAAGGGGCGGTGTCACTCGGTTACGTCACTGGGTTACGTCACTGGGTTGCCCCGCCCTTGCCTATATAACAGCTGTCACAGCGAAAAGCCGCCTCCCATCAGACAGAGGTTTTTATTTCTATTTTTCGGGTCCATTGGGCGGCGTGATTGAAGATGGATAGACATCGCAGGACACTTTTTTTTTCTTTTTTAATTAAGGAATTGTCAAAAACTGTTTTTTTTGGTTTTTACTTTTTGACACTTTTTTTTGGTGAATGGGTAGGGGTACAATGTACCCCATACCCATTCACACAGTGGGGGCCGGCTACTGGGGGGCCCCTTGTTAAAGGGGCTTCCAGATTCCGATAAGCCCCCCGCCCGCAGACCCCCACAACCACCGGGCCAGGATTGCGGGGACAAGGCCCATGTTGAGGGCATGTGGCCTGGTATGGTTCAGGAGGGGGGGGGCGTTCACTCGAGGCTGCATTCTCAAATAAGGGTCTAGTACCCCATACCCATTCACATGGGAGGGAGGATCTGGGGGCCACCTTGTTAAAGGGGGCTTCCAGATTCCGATAAGCCCCCGCCCGCAGACCTCCACAAACTGAAACTTAATCAGACACGGTCAAAATTATTACCAAATTCTTGGCCCATCATAGACAACTTCAAACTATTCTATCAGACCACTGGCATTTGTTGACAGACCATCACATCCTCAATAAATATGGTAAAACAACCCCAGAGTTGTTTTTTTGTATATCCACATCCCTTTGGGATTGGTTAACTAGCAACCACTACACAAGTTCCACAAGTTCTCTATTGGGTCACCATGGCACCTCCAGGTGTGGGCAAGGCCCATGGATATGATAAAGAGGGCCTCATTCCTAGTCATATGATATCCAGTCATATGAGGAAGTATCGATCCCGAACCACATCAGTCTACAGAAAATCCACGGGGACTGCCCCACATGCATGTTTGACCAAACTAGAAATAGTTGGTCCATTTGGAGAGGTGAGTTCACATCCATGTGGGGGCACTGTCCTGTGAGCACATATCAAGCACTTATTAAGCACGGATTCATATCCACCTTGTAGAGCACGAGCACTTTAATTGGGATTTGGAACTTTTTATTGCTTCAAGTTTACTGATGTTTGCAACAAATCTGTATGGGGCTTTCAAATGTGATATCTATTTAATCTTTGTGGTACTCAGTGTAAAGTATCTGCATGGGACTTTTTAGCGAGTTTTCAAAGTCCCATCAGGTTTCAAATGTGATATTTATTTAACATTTGTGACACTTAGCGCACTATATTTATTTTTATTTATTTATTTTTATTTTTATTTCTGTAAATGTGATAATAATGTCCATTCACTTGATGTGTTCGATCTGTGCATGATTATATAAACAGGCTTGTTGCGTGTTCATGTGTGCAGTGGAAGGTTGCTCCAAAAATGGAGGGGATATGTTTTCCATCAGCCAGTTGGGTATGTTACTTGTTACCTTTACGATATGACTACTCATTACACTAGCCCACTGTCCTTCCTAGGATGTGGGGTTAGTACATTGTATATCTAGCTATATACTGAGTGTACTTATTATGCTCTTTCTCTCCCTGCATTTACAGAACCTGCGTGTTTGACCCGTGGCTTCTCCAGAAGACCATAGGTGTATCACTAGGCCCTTTTTGGTGCAGGGGAGCATATTGACATATACATATATACTCTTTCTTGTTCATACATGATGGGACACAGAGCTCTATTCATTACATCATGGGTTAGATAGCCACCTTCAGGTGTTGGACACTGGCAACCCTAATTGTAAGGAGAGTTCCTCCCCTATATAACCATATGGAGAGTACCTCAGTTTTTTCGCCAGTGTCTAAGGTGTTTGGTCACGATGCAAGATGTGCTTAGAAGAAAGCTCTGTTTAAGGGTCCCTGCGGGGTTCTAGGAGCTACACAACCGGATCCATACCTCGGGCCAATTTATATTGCCTAAGATGGATGGTACCCGGGCCTCGTAGAAGAAGAAACGAGGTTTGCCTGTAATGTCTTGCTCTGAGGACTTAGCTTTGGGATCCAGTACTTTTGAGCACATATATTAAAAATGCGCAAAGTTTTCTGGCCGAGTCTTTTACAGGTCCAGGTAATAGGCTCCTGTAAGTAAGAACCCAGAACCCTGAAGGTTGGCACAACATGATGGGTGAAGGTTGGATCTGGCTGTTTTCAGCAGTATCCTGTGGCAGGGATAAGGTAAGTGAAGCAATCCTTGGTAAACACCTTAAGGATTAGCTTCTTTAAGTTGTTGCATGTCTTACCTGTTTCCGCCACTAGAGGGAGTAAGAGGCATACCTGGTATTACTTACATGCTTCCAGGAAAAACAGCTCAGTGAAGCCTCTCTGTCAGTCGCTCACCTCCTCTGCTGCAGGGTCTGCCACTTAAATTATAAGGGGATCCTACGCAGTCTTGGGATCCCCGAGTAGCCTCCCGGTCTTCTCTCCCCCCCCCCCCTGGCCGCCGCCATATTGGCCCTGGGGAAAGAAAAAGATCCAATGCCTTCTATGGTGTGCGGCTGTCCAGGATCTTTTTCTTTACTCAAGCTTGTGCAGAGCCAGCGCCTGTGAGTTCTATTAGGGCGGGTGTCTTGTTACGGATTTGAGAGATTGGAGCGGCAATCTTTTGCTTATATTGGCCCGTGGTTGTGAGCACCGTGCATGGCGATTCACTGCGCAGGCGCGAGGCGCTTGTTTTAAAGAGCCCAGGCTGCCAGGGGTCTGTAAGCGGCAGGACACGGAGCTGGGGCACGTAAGCATCTCATGTGGTTTGGATACAGGCACACCTAGACACCTACTCAGCATCAGGTTGTGCAGTCTAAGCAAACATTATTATTGTAAGCTAGGCACAACAGTGTATACAATTGATTTTAGTACCTCTGCTTTGTTAGCTTAGGACTATGTCACCCCGCAAAAGGGTTTCAGGGGCAGGTAAAAAGAGCACCAAGAAATCACTGTCAGGGGACTCCTAGATGTGTCTGCAGGGTAACATCCCCCTGAGAGACTGGATTCAGCCACGCAGGGTGAGCCATCACCGCCGTCAGGCATTGCTGCCCCTCCCAATATTGCAGCCCGTGCATATGTCACTGAAGATGCTATGGAGGCAGCATTGGGTGGTTTAGAACAAAGGATTCCTGCTTTTATCACAGCATCCTTAGCAGATAGCAGAAAACAGGGTAGGTCTCCTTCCTCTGCTTTGGGTTCTCTATCAGATGATCAGCAGTCTGATGATGATACTACACTGTCGGGGGACAAGGATCACGAGCAGTCGGACAAATCAGGGGATGAGAAGAAGCTCTCTTATACCTCACAGGCTCTCAGGCTACAGGTACAATATTATACAGAGGTGGTACGTACCACATACAATTTGCCCTGTACTGAACCAGCTGAGTCCCCTGTTTCGTCCTTGGGATCTCAGAAGTCTCCACAGGCTGCTTTTTTCTTTCCCATCCATCCATTAATGAAAAAAAAATAGTATGATGGTTGGACTCACCCGGATAAATCATTTTCTCCTCCTAGAAAATTCTCCCTGCCATAGCCTCTGGAGGAAAAAATCACCAAGAAATGGAGTGTGCCAGCCACAGATGCGGCTATTTCTTGTGTAAACAAAAGCCTAACTTGTCCAGTGGACAATGTTTAGGTGTTTAAAGATCCAACTGACAAAAATCTGGAATCATTACTTAAATCCTCTTTTGCTGTGGCTGGCGCTGTGGTCCAACCTGTGCTTGCAGCAGTTGGCATGTGCCAATACTTGAAGGAGCAGGTGAAGCAGGTAGCTAATTTTCTTCCTGTTGAGCAAGTTCAAGACTATGCAGCTCTTCCGAGGGCCTTATGCTTTGCAATAGATGCTATTATGGATTCTGTCCAACAAGCATCCCACCTTACACTCCTGCTGGTAAACATGCGTAGGTCCCTTTGGCTTAAACATTGGGCAGCTGAAGCCTCATGCAAAAGATATTTAGCTGGGTTCCCGTTCATGGGGAACGTTTGTTTGGGGATGATCTGGATAAATATATCCAGAAGATTTCTGGTGGCAAGACCACCTTATTGCCGGTTAAAAAGAAAGATAAACGTCCTTCTTTTAAACGTTCTCTTTCCCCAGCTCCGAGTACCTCGGCCTCTAGGCAGTGGCAATGTCCTTCCCAATCCAGTACAAGAGGAAAGGTCCAAGGCCAAGCCCATGGGCAAAAGAAGCCTTGGGGTCAAAGGTCTGTTAAGCAGAATTGGGGTTTTGTGGGTGTTTGGCAGAAAGTGATTGAAGACAAATGGGTATCCTCCATGGTATCTCTCGGGACATCCTCCCCATGTTGAGGGCATGTGGCCTGGTATGGTTCAGGAGGGGGGGGGCGCTTTCTCGTCCCCCCCTTTTTTCCTGTGGCCTGTCAGGTTGCATGCTCGGATAAGGGTCTGGTATGGATTTTTGGGGGGACCCCACGCCATTTTTTTTTTACATTTTGGCGCGGGCTTCCCCTTGAAATCCATACCAGACCTGAAGGGTCTGGTATGGATTTTGAGGGGGGACCCCCACACCATTTTTTTTATTTTGGCGCGGGGTTCCCCTTAATATTCATACCAGACCGGAAGGGCCTGGTATTAGACTGTGGGGGAATCCCATGCCGTTTTTTTCAATGACTTTTATGTGTATTGCCGGGAGCGACAATTCATTAATAGCCGCGAGTAGTTTTAAATGACTTTTTTTCCTTTAGAAATGTCATTTTGCTCTTGGACTGTTCTAAACATGGGAAACATGCGCTACTTTATAGGCATACTTTGCCCCCCCCCCCCCCCCCCGGTACAAAATTTAAAGGAATATTTCACTTTTATTGTTTCACTTTAAGCATTATTAAAATCACTGCTCCCGAAAAAACAAACGTTTTTAAAACTTTTTTTTGCATTGATACATGTCCCCTGGGGCAGGACCCAGGTCCCCAAACACTTTTTATGACAATAACTTGCATATAAGCCTTTAAAATGAACACTTTTGATTATTCATGTTCATGTTCCATAGACTTTAAAATGGTGTTTGCGTGTTCAAACAATTTTTTTGCCTGTTCTGCTGCGAACTGAACAGGGGGGTGTTCGGCTCATCCCTAGTGACCAATAGGGGATTGGCTTCTCTCCTCTCTATTTCACTTTACTGAACAGGAGACACCTAGAAGAAAGGTATGGATTAGTGGGGATGGACAGAAGAAGAGAGACCTGAGCCAAGAGTTGAGCTTTAAACCTCAACTTAAATCTAATACATAAATTAACCCAAAATCAGTTAGAAATAAAACATTTATTGACATGCATCGCATGCACAAAATTGCCCATGGCAGGCATGCTTTGAAGGCGCTCTGCACCTCCCACACACAGGCACCACTATAATATTGTGTACACATCCTACTCCAGTCATTCTGATCTGCTCCTGGTTCACCTGCTCCCCCTGCAGAGATGGTTAATACCAGCATCAAGGTTAAGCAAAAGTCAAAATTCATCCATGCCATGCTGGTCAAACTCACCTCTAATATAGCGGCAGCCCTTTTATTGGCTTCTTCTGTATGTCTTAACCTGTCAGCTCCTGTTCACACAGATGGCTCCAACCCTCCAGACTCAACGGTCGATAGCTTATAGATCCAACTTCAGCTGCTTGAGAAAATTGATATTATGCTGCAGAAGGTTTACAGTCCATCACTCACCAGATCACTTACTGCCTCTTTAAAGAAATTAGAGCTATTGGGTAGCATACAGCAGATATGGAAGACAAGATGAAGCACCTTGATTCCATGCTAGAAGAACAAGTCCGAGAAGTAGCTGACGACTTACTTGCATCTCTCTTGTAGGATGCTGAGAACAGATCCAACATCTTCAATCTGTGAATAAGGGGCCTACCTGAACATTAGGGATGAGCCGAACACCCCCCGGTTCGGTTTGCGGCAGAACATGCGATCATACCGAAAGTTTGTAAGAAACCTTTGAACACCGTTAAAGTCTATGGGACTCGAACGTGAAAAATCAAAAGTGCAAATTTTAAAGGCTAATATGCAAGTTATTGTCCTAAAAGGTGTTTCGGGACCCGGGTCCTACCCCAGGGGACATGTATCAATGGAAAATAAAGTTTTAAAAAAGGGCGTTTTTTCAGGAGCAGTGATTTTAATAATGCTTAAAGTGAAAAAATAAAAGTGAAATATTCCTTTAAATATCGTACCTGGGGGGTGTCTATAGTATGCCTGTAAAGTGGCGCGTGTTTCCCGTGTTTAGAACAGTCCCTGCACAAAATGACATTTCTAAAGGAATAAAAGTAATTTAAAACTGCTTGCGGCTTTAATGTAATGTCGGGTCCCGGCAATATGGATGAAAATTATTGAGAAAAAGGGCATGGGTACCCCCCCCCCCCCCCCCCCAGCCCATTACCAGGCCCTTTGAGTCTTGTATGGATATTAAGGGGAACTCCGCACCCAAATTAAAAAGAGAAAAGGCTCTATATACTCTAAACAGCATTTTACAGGCGGTCCAAACAAGACAGGGACTGTAGGTTTGTTCTTAAGTTGAATCTGTTTGTAATTTGGAACAGGTACATTTTGTAAGTGTAGCTCCAGCCAAAAAAAATCAATTTTTAAGCTTTTTTGGATAACATAAGGAAGGGTTATCACCCCTGTAACATTTGTTTTGCTGTCTGTGCCCCTGTTCAGAAGATTTCACCTCACTTTCTGTCCCAATGACAATTGGTTTTTGAAAATTTGGGTTTATTAGGGAAACAAGGATTGGTGATAAAGCATCAGTGGAGACACCTTTTTCATATATTAATTCTTACAGGAGAGAATTTCCCTTCCTAGGGGTAGATTTCCTCTCACTTCCTGTTGTCTCCCTCCGTTTGTAAGTAGGAGTTGTTTGTAAGTCGGATGTTTGAAAGTAGGGGACCGCCTGTATATACTATATGGCCTGCCCTATATACTTTGCAGAAAATTGGGCCTTAGGTGTTGGTGGTACCAGAACACTGTAAGCCCCCACAGTTACTCTTGGTGGACGCTGGAACGGGCCCTGCTGTGAAATATTATATCAAGAATTGTAATTACATGCCCCTGTTGAACAGGGACAGAAAAATTGGGCCTTTGGTGGTGGTGTTGTGGTGGTGCCACAACACTGTAAGCCCTCACAGTTACTCTTGGTGGGCGCAGGAACGGGCCCTGCTGTGAAATATTAGATCAAAAATTTTAATTACACGCCCCTGTTAAACAGGGGCAGAAAAATTGGATCTTAGGCAGTGGTGGTGGTGCCACAACACTGTAACACCTCACAGATTCTGTTGTTGAGCGCAGGAACGGGCCCTGCTGTGAAATATTAGAGCAAATATTGTAATTACATGCCCCTGTTAAACAGGGGCAGAAAAATTGGGCTTTAGGCACTGGTGGTGGTGCCACAACACTGCAACCCCTCACAGATACTCTAGTTGAGCGCAGGAACGAGCCCTGCTGTGAAATATTACAGCAAAAATTGTAATTACACGCCCCTGTTAAACAGGGGCAGAAAAATTGGGCCTCAGGCACTGGTGGTGGTGCCACAACACTGCAACCCCTCACGGATACTCTAGTTGAGCGCAGGAACGAGCCCTGCTGTGAAATATTACAGCAAAAATTGTAATTACACACCCCTGGGGCAGAAAAATTGGGCCTTAGGCACTAGTGGTGGTGCCACAACACTGCAACCCCTCACAGATACTCTAGTTGAGTGCAACAACAAGCCCTGCTGCGAAATATTACAGCAAAAATTGTAATTACAAGACCCTGTTTAACAGGGGCAGAAAAATTGGGCCTTAGGCACTGGTGGTGGTGCCCTGAAACAAAAATGTTCTTAGAAGCTATCAACATGAACATTGAGGAGGAATAGGATATTCACTCAGCATAACAGGATAGTCACTCAGCATAGGCAGTCTTCAAGGGATCTCACATTCATAGAAAAATTAATCAGTTACATCAGCATCAGGTGCTTGGTAGCTGGTGATCCAAGACTGATTGATTTTTATTAAGGTGAGCCGATCAACTGAGTCTGTGGACAGGCGCACTCTCGATTCGGATCGGTTACAAAGCCTCCAGCAGCACTGAATGTGCATTCAGAAAGAACTCTGGATGCAGGACAGGCCAGTAGCTCAATTGCATATTGTGCAAGCTCTGGCCAGTGATCCATCCTCAAGACCCAATAACCCAGTGGATTTTCGGTTGGAAAGGTCTCCAAGTCTGATCTTGCCCCTAGGTATTCCTGCACCATGTAAATCAGATGCTGGCAATGGTTGCTGGAACCAATCAGACCTTGGGGCTGCGGACTAAAAAATTGTCTGAACATATTGGTCAGACGGCCAGCTTCTCCACCACTCCTTCTGTGACTGACCGAAGCCTCAGCAACACGTTGTCCAGGAGTACCAGGAAATTGTAACCTCCCAGGCTTTGGAAACGCATTGCACAAATCTGCAAGGCCTCCCGAAGATGTTTCATCCTCTGCTCCCTCTGTGATGGCTGGATAAGTTCCGCCACCTTACCCTTGTAACGTGGATCAAGAAGGGTTGCCAGCCAGTGCTGATCCCTCTCCTTGATACCACGAATCCGAGGGTCCTTTTGCAGGCTTTGCAGGATCAGGGAGGCCATGCAGCATAGGTTTGCTGAGGCATTTGGTCCGGAGTCCTCTGGGTCACTAAGGACGACCTGATCCGCAGCTACCTCCTGCCAGCCACATACAAGTCCATGGGTTTCTGGGGACTGGAAACGATCCCTTGAAGACTACTGTTGATGCTGAGTGCCAGGCTTCAAATCCATGCTGACACAATCCTCCTCCTCCTCTTCATGTGTAATAGGCGGGCCTGCAGGAATACTGTCTGGATAAAGGGGGCCTTGAGAGGTAAGGAAGTCCTCCTCTTCCTCCTTCTGTTTTGCCTCAAGTGCCCTGTCCATTATTCCATGCAGCGTGTGCTCCAACAGGTAGACAAGAGGGACAGAATCACTGAAGCATGCACTGCCACTGCTCACCATCCTCGTGGCCTCCTCAAATGGTGACAGGACAGTGCATGCATCCTTGATCATGAGCCACTGGCGTGGCGAAAAAAAGCCAAGCTCCACTGACCCTGTCCTGGTGCCATACTCGCACAGGTAGTCATTGATGGCCCTCTGCTGCATGTGCAGCCGCTGCAACATTGCCAATGTTGAGTTCCACCTGGTGGGCATGTCGCAGATGAGGCGGTTCTTGGGCAGGTTGCATTCCTTTTGGAGGTCAGCCAGCCGAGCACTGGCATTATATGACCGGCGGAAATGCCCACAGACTTTCCTGGCCTGCCTCAGGAGATCCTGTAAGCCTGGGTACCTGCACAAGAACCGCTGCACCACCAAATTAAGGATGTGAGCCAAACACGTCCCTGTCGGAGGGCGGAGAGGAGTTTGGTGCAATTGTCGCAAACCATAATTCCTGGCTGAAGCTGGCGTGGCGTCAACCACCTCTGAGCCTGCCCCTGCAGAGCTGACAGAATCTCTGCCCCAGTGTGCCTCCTGTCCCTTAAGAAGAACAACTCAAGCACCGCATGGCATCTTTTTGCCTACGGAGTGCTTGCGTAGCCCCTAGAACGCCTACGGAGCACCGCTGGTTCTGAGGACAAATCTGCACAATAAGAGGCCATAGAGGAAGAAGAAGAGGAAGGGGTGGAGGAGATAGGTGTGGCAGAATCACCACTACCAGCATTTTGGAGGTGTGGTGGCGGAACAAGCTCCAATACTGAACCCTGTCCTGCATCCTTCCCATCTGCCAGCAGTGTTACCCAGTGTGCCGTGAAAGAAAGGTAATGTCCATGCCTGCTGGACCTTGAGTCAGTGGTAATATGCACCTTACCGCTGACCGCCCTGTCCAATGAGGCCAAGACATTGCCTTCCACATGTCGATAGAGAGCCGGAATGGCCTTCCGAGAAAAAAAATGGTGTTTGGGAACCTGGCAATGAGGTACCGCACATTCCATAAATTCTCGAAAAGGGGCAGAGTCTACCAGCTGAAAAGGCAACAGTTGGAGTGCTAGCAATTTAGCCAAACTAGCATTCAGCCACTGAGCATGTGGATGGCTGGGACTGAATTTCTTTTGCTGATTTAGCAACTGGGTTAGGGAAATTTGCCTGCTACAATCAGATGTTGGTGTACCTCTACCAGATTGCCCAGAAGTGCTTGGCACACCTAATTCTACACCTTCATTCCTCTCAGTGCAGGTCTCTGAGAGGACTGAAGTTATAGTGGGGTTGGAGATGCCAGCTGATGAGGAGCAAGGAGAGGTCCGCCTTGTTCTTTGATGTGGGTCTTTTAAGTACTGTTGCCAATGGACTGCATGGGAGCTCGACATATGTCTGGTCAAGCATGTGGTGCCCAAGCGGCTGCTGTTTTGGCCATGCTTGATACGCTTCAGACATATGTTGCAAACAGCAACGTTGCGATCTGCTGCACACGTCTCAAAAAAGGCCCACACCAAAGAACTTTTGGAAAAACGTGGAGTAAGCAGCTCCCTGCACATGCAGAGCTCTGCAGGGTGATGCAGTCGGTTGCCTGCCCTTAAGCTGGCCCCTGGAGGGCATCCTGCCTCATTGGAGATGTGCCTCCTCCTCCTCCTCTCTTCTATCTGGCACCCACGTAGAGTCAGTGACCTCATCATCCCCTCCCTCCTTGCCACTGGAGCCAACCTGGCAGTATGCTGCAGCTGGGGAAACATGACTGCCAGTTTCTTGTCCTTCTTAGGCACCCCCTCTCTCTGGGCTCACGTTACTGCCTTCATCCTCAACCTGGGTACCATCATCAGAGCCTTCAAAACGCTGTGCATCCTCCTGCAGCATGTACCCTACATTGTGGTCAAACAGTTCGGGGCACTCCTCAGGGCATGATGGTGGGGCTAGGGAAGGAGTGAATGATGACATTGAGCCGATAGAAGTGGCCACTTTGGCAGCTGCATTGGCAGACAAAATACCCTGAGCCTGGGTGATAGAGGATGAGGAGGATGGCTTGGTCATCCACTCTACCAACTCTTCTGCATGTTGTGGCTCAACACGGCCAGCTGCCCAAAAAAAAGGACAAGCGTGCCCCACGGCCACGTGCTGAGGATGCACCATGTCCACAATCAGCACTGTTGGCTGTAGACACAGAGCCTGCTTGCCCTCTTTTAGTGGCCTTTGAGCATCAGCCTCACCTTGGTGGCCTTCCACACATACTGTACAATTAGATTAGCAAAACAACGCCTGAAGTTTACTAAAAACAGTACTCCAGGAATGGCCTACAGTCAGGTATAGGCTTGGCTGGACTACAATGCAGTGGATATATATTTTATGAACTGCAGCTCACTGAGTCACCTGCCTGAAAGTGTCTTTGAACACGCACACCAGGAATGGCCTACAGTCAGGTATAGGCTTGGCTAGACAATATATATACAAGCCTGTATATATATTTTTTTTTTTTTTCGACGTGCAGGCGGCCTTATATAGTGTGGGGCGTGGACTTAACCCCTGAGCCAAAATTGGCCAAAGGCACCCTGCCTTTGGCCAATTATGGCTCTCTTCGCTGATGACGCTGTGATTGGCCAAAGCATGCAGGTTATAGTGCATGCTTGGCCAATCATCAGCCAGCAATGCACTGCAATGATGCAGTGCATTATGGACCGTGACGCGTTGCCCGAATTTGGCGCAAACAGCCGATGTTCGAGTCGAACTCATGTCGAACAGACAGCCCATCCCTAGTCTATGGGAATGTTTGACCATTCTTTCAGAAGTGCATTTGTGAGGTTAGGCACTGATCTGGACGAGAAGGCCTGGCTCACGTCTCCACTCTACTTCATCCCAAATATGTTCTATAGGGTTGAGGTCAGGACTTTGTGCAGACCAGTCAAGTTCCTCCACCCTAAACTCGCTCATCCATGTCTTTATGGACCTTGCTTTGTGCACTGATGCGCAGACATGTTGGAACAGGAAGGGGCCGTCCCCAAACTGTTCCCACAAAGTTGGGAGCATGAAATTGTCCAAAATGTCTTGGTGTGCTGATGCCTTAAGAATTCCCTTCACTGGAACTGAGGCACCAAGCACAACCCCTGAAAAACAACCCCACACCATAAGCCCCGCTCCACAAAATGATTTGGACCAGTGCACAAAGCCCTTTCTGACACTTTTTGTTTACATGAAAAAAAAAAGTATTTCTTTTTGCTCAAAAATTACTTTGAACCCCCCAAACATTACATATTTTTTTTAAAGCATAGGCCCTACAGATTAAAATGGTGGGTGTTGCAACTTTTTTTTTCTCACAGTATTTGCGCAGCGATTTTTCAAACACATTTTTTTGGAAAAAAAAACACTTTTTTTAATTTTAATGCACTAAAACACACTATATTGCCCAAATGTTTGATGAAATAAAAAAGATAATCTTATGCCGAGTATATGGATACCAAACACGACATGCTTTAAAATTGCGCACAAACATGCAGCGGTGACAAACTACATACATTTTTAAAATTTTTTAAATGTGTTTAAAAAACGTGTTTTTTATCTGTCTTTTTAAACTTGCCGGCCGGCTTTCACTGTGTTTATAGCGCTTTTTATTTGTATTGACTGACACTGATCAGTTTTTTTTATACCATTAAAACCATCATATTTTACCTATGGTGGTATCCTCTTGTTTTTTTTCCGTGGTCATTTATATGTGATTGGTTTTCCACCTTCACTATTTTCCATCTGCTGGACTGATCACAGTTTGATAAACGGACACCTGAGTGCCGCATGACCAACGAGTGAGCGTGTCAGCTGATATTAACCTACTTTGATCACTGGGTCTTCCAAGCCGGGACGCCAGGAGAACAGCAGGTCTGTGAATCGTTCCTAGTGGTTGTTTACAGCAGCGGGAGATCTCTATTACCCAGGATTGGGTGACAAGCCTATCATATCTGGTAAGCCTGCATCCCTTAAGTTGGTGGAATCACACTGTCTTTTATCCCATGAAGATTTGTCACAGGGTGTTGCAACTTTATCATCGAGCTGATTTCAACTGTCACAGACTTTCTGTTTATGGTGTTTGTTTTATTTTGAGCATTTAGCACCATAGACTTTGGGTCTGGAGGGTTTATCCATATTATGAATATTTTGGTGTGATGTACATACATATATGTTCTATTCATTTTGTAGCTATTTGTTTGAATCATTTTGGTTTTTACATCACAATTTATTACATCATTTTGGTGTTTATATCACAATTTTTTGGCTCACCATAGCGCAGCTCCCTTTGTTCCATACATTTTTATTCCAATATTTCTTTATTGAAGGTTTTTACAAGAACAGTAACAAAAACGGTAATATAGAGTACATTCAACAGATGTTGTCATACAGTAAGGCACATGTGCATAGTAATAATAGACGTATATAGACCATAAGAACGATATTGTGCAATAAGTGCTAGGTGACAGGCACCATCCCCACCCCAGACACCCCACTTGGGATCAAACTGTGCCTATGGGGGAGGAGACAACACATCCCACCCAAACCTTCCAAAATCATCGTATTTGAGCTCAGCTGCTAGAATTGACAACAGACCGCTAGGTTCTGGCGGACTATATCATAATAATGGGGAGGGTCTAATTGCTTCTACGTCTGATCATAAGTAAACAACAAACAGAGAAGGGAAGTAAAGATAAAGAAAAAGGGGGATTTTAACTAGAAACAAACAAACAGTGAGAGAGTATGTCCTTTAACCGACCATTATATGAGGGGTTATGGTAGTGAAAATGTGACTTCAATTACAGTGTGGTGTTGCATATTTTTAAGCAATCTTCCCAAGCACTCTGAGGCCTATGTTTTGTGGATACCATGTCTGCCAAAGACTCCATATTTCAAAGATCTTTTGTGATTACCTATACTACGAGCGAATTGTATCTCATTGGCACTATGTGTATTTGTTGTCTGTAGGGTTTTTGCAATAGTAGGTGGGTTGATGTCTTTCCAATGGCGTACTATAGTGAGTCTAGCTGCAATGAGTAAGTGGGACACTAGCATTCTCATCTAGGTAGGGATCAAATCTATTTCCAGCGATAGAAGTGCCATACCTGGAGAAGGTGTAGTTTTTATACCTGTTGATCTGCTCTATTATCTGGAATATGAGCGTCCAGAATCTTCCAATGCGTGGACAAGACAACAATATGTGCAGGAGTGTACCCGGTTTTCCACAATTCCTCCAACAATCTGGAGATGCTCCGGGTGAAAATTTTGATATATGATAAGGGGTGCTCATTAAAATTTTCTGGTACAATTCCCATAGGTTGGTAGATGCATATGTTACACTAAGCCCGGTTTCACACATGTGCGGTGCGAATTGAAGCTCAGGTTTTACTGGGGAGATAAAAATCTCCTGTTCAAAGGCTCATCTGCGTTTTAGCTCAGGATCAGTGAGCAGGGAGAGGGGGAGGGAGAGGGGAGGAGAGGGGGAGGTGTAGTGAGGAGAAGTAGAAAATCCTTTTTCAGAACACAATGCATCTGCAAAGCAGATGCGTTCCCATAGAAGATAAGGGGCTCGTAATTCGCACCGCAATGCCCAGAAAACGCACACGTTTTTTGTGCAATGCGCAGTGCGAATGCAACGCACATATGTGAACCAGATGCATTCATATGAATGTATTTTAAAATGTCCTGCGAATTAGATGCAGTATAAGCCGCATCTAATTCGCATAGGTGTGAACCCGGGCTGAGGGCTTTCTTCCACTGGTCCTCTGTATAGTTTTTCCCCCAAATCCCTTTCCCAGACTCCTATGTTAGTAGTTTTGCTAAAGGATTGTTTGTTCTGTAGGTGTTTATATAGTAATGACATGCCTTTTGAGTGTTTGGTTGTATAGTATATAGCAACTTGCCAGGGTAGGTGGATACAGGGCCGCTGTTAGAAATCACGCCCCCCCCCCCCCGGAAATCAAATCACTAAAATGCCATGGTCGCAATAGTATGCTTTGCAGCCATGGCAGAAATTAGAGCCTTGCTACGGCTACCTCATGACACCTGTTTTTATTTGTTTTTTTTAATTGCTGAGTGGCAATTTTACATTGTGAGACCGCATTGCAGCTGTAAGCCAAGTATTTGGCTTCAAGGTGCAGAGCAGCCCCATTGAACTCAATGGGAAGTTTGACAGGTGGTGCTGCCTGTCAAATTCTGCAGCCTGCAGTACAAATACCGCAACTCTGAAGTAAAGCTTCGCAGCCATGGCATGTATACAGCCCTGTATGACAGCTGGCTTCTGTCGAAGGAGTTTGACCAAAAAAGGGCTGCTGACTATCTCCCTGACCGGAGTGTTCTGGTGGGGCGTCCCCTTGTCAGAACACAATAGAATAGCAGGGGAGATCGCTGTACTAACATTGGATTGTTAGTACAGAGGCACTGAAATGAGGCGTCAGGTTTTTTTTCGTTCAGCCTGTGGGGTTTAGCAAAAGAAAACTAGCAGTGTATACGAGACATTAGGCCACATTCACATTTGAGGTTACCTGAATGTGTGACAAAGTGCACAGATAACGGGCAATTTGCAGTGCATTTTGGAAATGCACTGCACAGGCACATAGAACTTGTGGTGCCCAATAATTGCTAATGGCACCCCAAATGCAATGAGCAGACATACGTTTTGTCATGTGGCAAAGTTTCATGCCATAAAAGTTTCTAAAGCCTCTATGATGTGTTTGTCACATATATGGCAGCCCACTCAAGTGAATGGGTTACCCTATGTGCGAAAAACTAGAAAAAAAAATGAAAATGTGAGCAGGAATGTTTGTTACTGCTATGTGAAGTATAAAGGGACCTTAGGGATGGTATATAGAAATGGCTGGGCAGAGATGCCTGGGAGCTGGAGAGAGATAGAGATCTGTCCACTGGCTTCTTGCTCAGCACTGCGGTGACAGCTATCTGCAGTTTTAGGCTGGCTTCATATTCACCTCTCTCCAAAATCCTAATTTTTTGTGACTTTGTTCGAGCAGCAACACCCCACCACCCCCACCCACCACACTCACCCCCTCCAGCAGAAGTACTACTCCATCCAAACCCTGGAGTTCAGTGAACACAGAGCAGTGAGAGTATGATCTGGAGGGAGGGGGATCAGAGGTCAGGACTCGGGGAGGAGGTGAAGCAAGCTTCCTGCTCAAGCTGACCAGAGATAACACTGATGAGGGGGAGTTTCAGGACCTGGTGTTCTGCTGAGAAATTTCCGCTCGGCAGATAAGGACCCCCCCTCTACTGCGCAGGCGCTGCGCTTGCACAGTAGGATCCGGTGGAAATAGCTGAAGGTGAAAATCAGCTGTACACGGCGCCTGTAAGAGGGCCCCTCGCGGGCTCGCTGCGCTCGCCACGCTTCGGGCATGGCCTCGCTTCGCTCGGCTTTTTTATTCCCCCTCTAGGTCCACTTGGACGGTGGGAAAGGAACCTGGACCTAGGGCGCAGGCGCCGTGTACAGCTGATTGAAGATTTTGAGCTTCGGCTATCTCCGGCGGCTGATAGCAGTTCGTACTGCGCAGTACAGGGGGGTCCTTATCCGCCGAAGGAACTTTCTCGGCAAGACATCGGCAAAGACACAGGCAGACTGAGATTGCAGCTGTCTTCTGCTCCAGATCAGGACACTTTACCAATTGCCAGTATGTAGAACTGATTCCCCTGCAGAGCTGCCGGAGGGAGAAAGCTGGCGCGCGCTGCAAGGAGATCCACAAGTGTCAGAAGCCAGTTCAGCTAGCTTTCCTGCTCTGCAGGTTCCCGGGCCCCTCTTCTGAAGTGACAGAGCTCGGGCCCCCTACAGGAGGGCTGGCTGTACTGCCCTATCAGCGGCCCTAGGTGGATAGAGAGCATATTACCTTTTTTTTAGTAAATGGGATATTTGGATATATTTATAGAAATCTGATGTTGGGATAGAGTATTCGAGTTGTAGTGTTCTGAATGTTTTCAGCGCAGGGCCTACAAATAGATCTTCCAAGAAGAGATCTTTGGTGGTACACCAATTGTGTAGTGTCATGTCGGGTATCAGTAGAGCCAAAGCAGTGATCGGGAATTTAAGAGGAGTGTAGGATGAAGCTAAGGAGAAAATAATACTGGGAGTATGCTATAGGCCCTCTAACCTGAGGGAGGAAGTGGAGACGGATCTCCTATCACAAATTGGATTAGCAGCAAGGATGGGAAGTGTTATCATAATGGGGGATTTTAATTATCCAGACATAGACTGGGCGGAGGGAACCGCGCATTCATCTAAGGCTCGCCAGTTCCTTAATGTCTTGCAGGACAATTTTATGGGTCAGATGGTAGACGCACCAACTAGAAATAAAGCATTACTGGATCTACTGATTACCAACAATACAGACCTGATCACAGATGTGGAAATACGGGGCAGTTTAGGTAACAGCGATCACAGGTCAATTAGTTTCAGTATAAATCACACAAATAGGAAACATAAAGGGAATACAAAGACACTGAATTTCAAAAGAGCCAACTTCCCTAAACTACAAACCTTGCTAAAAGGCATAAATTGGGATAAAATATTAGGAACAAAGAATACGGAGGAGAGATGGGTTTGCTTTAAGAGCATATTAAATAAGGGTATTAGCCAATGCATCCCATTGGGTAATAAATTTAAAAGAGCGAACAAAAATCCTGGATGGCTTAACTCCAATGTAAAAATGCATATAAAAGCAAAGGAGAAGGCCTTCAGAAAATACAAGGTTGAGGGATCATCCTCAGCATTCAGACTTTATAAAGAATGCAATAAGAAATGTAAGGGTGCAATTAGGACGGCTAAGATAGAACATGAAAGACACATAGCGAAGGAGAGCAAAAAAAATCCCAAGAAATTCTTTAAGTATGTAAACAGTAAAAAAGGGAGGACAGACAATATTGGCCCCATAAAGAATGAGGAAGGACATCTGGTTACAAAGGATGGGGAGATGGCAAAGGTATTGAATTTATTCTTCTCCTCAGTCTTCACGAGTGAATCGGGGGGCTTCAGTAACCAAAACTGCAGTGTTTATCCTCATGACACAACACAGGAAGCACCTCCATGGTTAACAGAGGACGGAATTAAAATTAGACTTGAGAAACTTAACATTAATAAATCACCGCGACCAGATGGCTTGCATTCGAGGGTACTTAGGGAACTCAGTCAGGTGATTGCCAGACCGTTGTTCCTAATTTTTACAGACAGTCTATTGACTGGAATGGTACCAGCTGATTGGAGAAGAGCCAATGTAGCACCAATATTTAAAAAGGGCCCAAAAAACATCCCTGGGAATTACAGACCAGTTAGCCTAACATCAATAGTATGTAAAATCTTGGAGGGGATGATAAGGGACTATATACAAGATTTTAGTAATAAGAATGATTTCATTAGCAGTAATCAGCATGGATTCATGAAGAATCGTTCTTGCCAAACCAATCTATTAACCTTCTATGAGGAGGTGAGTTGCCATCTAGATAAAGGAAGGCCCGTAGACGTGGTGTATCTGGATTTTGCAAAAGCATTTGACACAGTTCCCTATAAACGTTTACTTACAAAATAGGGTCCGTTGGCATGGACCATAGGATGAGTACCTGGATTGAAAACTGGCTACAAGGGCGTGTTCAGAGGGTGGTGATAAATAGGGAGTACTCAGAATGGTCAGGGGTGGGTAGTGGGGTTCCCCAGGGTTCTGTTCTGGGACCAATCCTATTTAATTTGTTTATAAACGATCTGGAGGATGGGATAAACAGTTCAATCTCTGTATTTGCAGACGATACTAAGCTAAGCAGGGCAATAACTTCTCCGCAGGATGTGGAAACCTTGCAAAAAGACCTGAACAAATTAATGGGGTGGGCGACTACATGGCAAATGAGGTTCAATGTAGAAAAATGTAAAATAATGCATTTGGGTGGCAAAAATATGAATGCAATCTATACACTGGGGGGAGAACCTCTGGGGGAATCTAGGATGGAAAAGGACCTGGGGGTCCTAGTAGATGATAGGCTCAGCAATGGCATGCAATGCCAAGCTGCTGCTAATAAGGCAAACAGAATATTGGCATGTATTAAAAGGGGGATCAACTCCAGAGATAAAACGATAATTCTCCCGCTCTACAAGACTCTGGTCCGCCCGCACCTGGAGTATGCTGTCCAGTTCTGGGCACCAGTCCTCAGGAAGGATGTACTGGAAATGGAGCGAGTACAAAGAAGGGCAACAAAGCTAATAAAGGGTCTGGAGGATCTTAGTTATGAGGAAAGGTTGCGAGCGTTGAACTTATTCTCTCTGGAGAGGAGACGCTTGAGAGGGGATATGATTTCAATTTACAAATACTGTACTGGTGACCCCACAATAGG
Organism: Aquarana catesbeiana; assembly: GCA_037953035.1. Classification (NCBI taxonomy): domain Eukaryota; kingdom Metazoa; phylum Chordata; class Amphibia; order Anura; family Ranidae; genus Aquarana; species Aquarana catesbeiana. The sequence goes on along the minus strand of JBBHAA010000512.1, from coordinate 5,011,875 downwards.
GATAAAACTTTTTCGCAGAAGAGAGTTTAATAAGACTCGGGGCCACTCATTACAATTAGAAGAAAAGAGGTTTAACCTTAAACTACGTAGAGAGTTCTTTACTGTAAGAGCGGTAAGGATGTGGAATTCCCTTCCACAGGCGGTGGTCTCAGCGGGGAGCATTGATAGCTTCAAGAAACTATTAGATAATCACCTGAATGACCGCAACATACAGGGATATGTAAGGTAATACTGACACATAATCACACACATAGGTTGGACTTGATGGACGTGTGTCTTTTTTCAACCTCACCTACTATGTAACTATATGTAACTATGTAGGTACCGTCAGAGGCTGTAGACTTAAGGAGGTATTGCCAAACTTCGACAGATGCTTGTATGGTAGGTGTTATTGTTGGTGATTTAAATATGTGGAAGGGACTAGTTATTAGGTAATTATATAGGTTTTTCACCAGTAATTTGGGATCTCTCTAGTTCCGCCCAGAGGGTATTATTGTGAGTAGGAAACCAATCCTTCACCTGGGCTAATATAGTTACTGCATGGTAGTCTTTTGTCAGAGTGTGTCCTACCCCACCCGATAAGCTTGGTAAAGGCACATCATGCTTTCTTACCCATCCATAGAAACCTATTATTTCTGATTGTGCCTGCTGGAAGAAGGATTTGGGTACCAGTAATGGTAGAGTCCTAAATAAATATAAGAATTGTGGGAGAACCTGCATTTTAAATGCAGCTAGCCTTCCTGACCAGGAAAGCTCAAACTTCCACAATTTATCCAGTTTGGATCGCAAGGAGTATAGAAAAGGGGTGTAGTTTTCCCTGACTAGATCAGATACATTGGGGGTGAGAGTGATATGCTATACCTTTTCCCCTCCACATGTAAGTAAATTTAGTGCTAATGTATTGTGTCACTGTTTTAGTTAGACCTATCCCCAAGAGATACAACTTGGTTTCATTAACCTTGTAATAAGATACAGCATTAAACAATTGCAAAGCTTGGTGAATCAAAGCCAGGGAAGTCACAACATCAGTAAGCATCAGAATGATATCATCAGCGAATAAGCTGATGGTATGCATCCTGCCACCAGAGGAGATCCCAGTAATTCAGGGGTGTTGGCGTATGTACGCTGCCATGGGCTCCATTAGGAAATTAAAGATTAAAGGGGATAATGGGCACCCCTGGCGGGTTCCATTTGTTATGTGGAATAGAGTGGATAACATACCTGATACGTAAACCTGTGCTGACGGGGTTGTGTATAATGCCTTGATAGCTTAAAACATCTGGCCTTGAAATCCGAATCTATTCAGGACTTGTTCCAGATATTCCCAGTGAATCCTATCAAACGCGTTCTCTGCATCTAAACCAAGAAGCAGAGAAGGCATTCCAGTCTTGTTGGCCAGATGGATGAAATTAATCAGGCGTCTAGTAGCATCTGCCGTTTGGCGACCTTTAGTAAATCCAGATTGGTCTGGATGGATTAATGAGGGAAGAAGATATACCAGTCTGCCAGATATTAATTTAGCATACATTTTTAAGTCATTGTTGAGTAATGATATTGGGCAAAAGTTTTGTGGGATGTTGGGTTCCTTCCCCGGCTTTGTTAGCGCCACAATCATTTCCTTGAGCATTTCGGATGGAAAAGAGGAGGAGGAAGAGGCAGCTTGGTTGAATATTTCTGCTAGGTTTGGAGTCAATATGCCTCTAAATGTCTTGAAATATTCTCCTGTGAGGCTATCTGGCCCAGGAGATTTGTTACTGGGCAATGAGTTGATCGTTTGGGAAATTTCTTGTATCGTGAATGGAGAATTTAATACAGTGTTTTGACGTTCCGTAAGTTGTGGGAGTTTGATTTTGTCAAACTCAGAGATTGTGTGGGATGAGGGTTGGGTCGTATTCGGATCCTTTTTAGGTTGTAGAGTGAGCCATAGTTTTTTCAACCTCACCTACTATGTAACTATGTAACAGTTTTAACTTCCTGGAAGACTTATCAAAGTCCTCCAGCAGGATCAATCGAAGGTCATATCTTAATTTGGTTAGTTGTTCAGATAGTGCTGGGGATATGCTTACTTTATTTTGGGCTTCTAATGTTTGGATTTGGTTAGAAATATCCAGTATTTACTGCCCCCGCAACCTCTTGGCCCTCGCTCCCAGTTTAATAAGAAGACCTCACATAAACGCCTTGTGTGCATTCCATATTACAAAAGGATCAGCGACTGAATTCACATTATTCTCGAACTCTAGTAATTCTCTCTGCAGTGTCGATTTGGAAGGATCATCCTGGAATAGCCGTGGGTTGGATCTCCAAATGAAGGTGGAGCTGATATTGGATGTGTCTTTCACCAGCAGCGATACTGAGGCATGATCTGACCAGGTTATATCATTGATCTTAGATGCCTTGATTTTGGTTAATAACCATTTGTCTGTCAGAAAAAGATAGAGTCTCGTATATATTTTGTGGCTGGCTGAAAAAAGGAATAGTCCCTCACTGTAGCATGGAGGCATCTCCACACATCGTATAGATCATATCGCCATAGGAGGGGTTGAAGAGTCTGGTTCTTTCTGGTAGATAGCGAGCTAGAGTCTATCTTGGGATCGGGAGGTGGGTTGATATCCCTGTGTAGTATCAGGTGGCCCTTTTGTATTTGGGAAACTTTCTTCATGAGCTTATGAATGAAGCGAGTCTGGTGAACATTTGGGGCATTTAAATTTAGCACCGTGTACAGTAGGTGAGGTCGCACATCAAAACATGGTACCTACCCTGCGGATCCTGCACTTCCTTGTGGAGGTGAAAATCTACTGTGTCTCTTATTGCAGTCAAGACCCTTTTCCTTTTTGCATCTGAGCTTGCAAAAAATACATGTGGGAACTTGGGATTAGAACATGTAGGTTGAGCCTGCAATTTAAAGTGCGTTTCCTGGACGCAAAGGATGTCACTATTGTGTTGTACCGCCTCTTTCCACATAGATCTGCATTTTGCGGGATGATTAAGCCCTCTGGCATTGATCGTTAAGAAGGTAATGGTCATTTTGTAATGTTAGGCTGGTGGGTAGGGATGAGCCGAACACCCCCCGGTTCAGTTCGCACCAGAACCTGCGAACGGACCGAAAGTTTGCACGAACTTTAGAACCCCATTAAAGTCTAGGGGACTTGAATGTTCGAAATCAAAAGTGCTAATTTGCATGGTATTGCCCTAAAAAGGGTTTGGGGAACCGGGTCCTGCCCCAGGGGACATGTATCAATGCAAAAAAAGTTTTAAAAATCTCAGTTTTTTTCGGGAGCAGTGCTTTTAATGATGCTTAAAGTGAAAAAAAAAAGTGAAATATTCCTTTAAATATCGTACCTGAGGGGTGTCTATAGTATGCCTGTAAAGTGGCACGTGTTTCCCGTGTTTAGAACAGTCCCTGCACAAAATGACATTTTTAAAGGAATAAAAGTAATTTAAAACTGCTTGCGGCTTTAATGTAATGTTGGGTCCTGGCAATATGGATGAAAATCAGTGAGACAAATGGCATGGGTACCCCCCACCCCCCAGTCCATTACCAGGCCCTTTGGGTCTTGTATGGATATTAAGGGGAACCCCGCACCCAAATTAAAAAAAGGAAAGACGTGGGGTCCCCAGGCCCTATATACTCTGATACAAATTCGAGTGGCATGTCACGGCCCATAATTCACTGCGGCATCGCAGTGCATTGCTGGCTAATGATTGGCCAAGCATGCACTATGACCCGCATGCTTGGCCAATCACAGCGCTGTGATACTAAAAAATATTAGGGAAAACCGGCGCTACCAAAAACCTGTTTGGCTCAGCCAATTCAGGAGAACGTTTATACAAACGTTATTTTATAATTGTCACCCAAATCTTCAAGTTAGTGTACCAAAGGGATTCAGTGTTATACCTCCTGATACAAAATACTACAAACTATAGAAGTTGCAGTTCAATAACTAGGATATATGCGTATGGGACAGTTTATACTTGTATGTCTCCTACATAAGTGGTGATATGTCAAAAGAGACCCATTCTACATCCCATATAGTCCTGAGAGTCTGTAAGCTTTCTCTAAATCCACAAAATACATTACCCCTGTTTGCACATTAGAAACATAATATATATAGCAAACAAAATAAAATAAAATAAAATAAAATCAAAAACCATATATAAATCCAATAAGGTTATTTCCTGTAGGGGAAAGAGGATTACATGCACAGTGGGCGTATCAGGGGATCCCAATGTTCATACAGTTCATATGCGGTGGTAATATTAGGAGTATATAGAAAAGTCCCATGTAACTCTTACGGCAATCAAACACGTGATTTTTCAGAGTGACTTTTGTGTATACAGGGTTGAGCAGTGACTTCTGTGATCCCCCCTTAAATTGCTCACTCACCAGATGTCGGAACCCCTGCAGGGGTATCAGGCCTGTACTGTTACACAAGGACTTTGCTGCTGGTTGTTGCTATGTTCCAAATATTTCCGGTTTTCATGCTGCAATTACTCCTCATATGTCAGGAAATAAAGAAAAAGGGCTTCCATAGTGTGATATAATCCCAGAAAAAGTTTTTTTATTTAAAATAATTTAAAATCCAAAACCAAAAAAATAAAATAAAATATAAAACTGGAAATCCAAAAAAATTACTTAAAAGGATGCACAAGTACGGAGGTATCCTGCACCCACCCAATGACCACTGGGGGGGTGGTTGACGCTCCAATGTAGTATGGATGTTGTGCTCAGTCACTGTCCTCAATGTGGGTTCAGACTGGGGGAAGCAGTAAACAGCTGAGAGTAAGCTACGTTCCTCTCACCAGTCTCCAGGAAGTGACACAGCAAGCGTGGGTCCGTCGTGCGCGCTTCGTCTCCTGACGTCTTCAGCGGCGGTACCACCCATGTGCAGACTCAGATATTTATGCAAGGGAACGCATAGTGTGTCCCACCCTCTGGAGGATCGCAGCTAATCATCGCTGGGCAGCTGAGATAGGGAGGAGGGAGGGGCGGATCAGGGAGTTACATATCACCCCTTAGGATGTATATTAATCCCATTGTGTCTATCCAACAGAAGGGCCACCTATTAAGACATTCATATGGGCGGTCTGCTATTTTTATACCCAACTGAAGGGAAACCGTGTCACGAATAAACAGCCCCCCAGTGGCCATAAGGACTATATGGGATGTAGAATGGGTCTCTTTTGACATATCACCACTTATGTAGGAGACATACAAGTATAAACTGTCCCATACGCATATATCCTAGTTATTGAACTGCAACTTCTATAGTTTGTAGTATTTTGTATCAGGAGGTATAACACTGAATCCCTTTGGTACACTAACTTGAAGATTTGGGTGACAATTATAAAATAACGTTTGTATAAACGTTCTCCTGAATTGGCTGAGCCAAACAGGTTTTTGGTAGCGCCGGTTTTCCCTAATATTTTTTAGCATCATTACTTTGCAGGATACCCCTAGTGAGTGTCCTTGTATAAGGGAGGCAGCAACCTGGTAAAACTTTACACATATATCTATCCTAAGCGCGGTTTTTTACTATTATTTACAATCACAGCGCTGTGTGTACAGAGAGCCTTAATTGGCCAAAGCCAGAGAGGCTTTGGCCAGTTATGGCTCAGGGGGTTTAGTACACGCCCCACACTATATAAGGCCGCCTGCACATCGCCCCTGTGTAGTGTGTTGCAGTGGAGAGAGATAGATAGACAGAGAGACAGTGTCATTTGATTTAAGTTAGAGTAGGCAGGTCGAGACAGTTAGCTGCACTTGCCAGGTGTTGTGTATATATATATATATATATATATATATATATGTATATACAGTGGGGATGGAAAGTATTCAGACCCCCTTAAATTTTTCACTCTTTGTTATATTGCAGCCATTTGCTAAAATTATTTACGTTCATTTTTTTCCTCATTAATGTACACACAGCACCCCATATTGACAGAAAAACACAGAATTGTTGACATTTTTGCAGTTTTATTAAAAAATAAAAACTGAAATATCACATGGTCCTAAGTATTCAGACCCTTTGCTGTAACATTCATATATTTAACTCAGGTGCTGTCCATTTCTTCTGATCATCCTTGAGATGGTTCTACACCTTCATTTGAGTCTAGCTGTGTTTGATTATACTGATTGGACTTGATTAAGAAAGCCACACACCTGTCTATATAAGACCTTACAGCTCACAGTGCATGTCAGAGCAAATGAGAATCATGAGGTCAAAGGAACTGCCTGAAGAGATCAGAGACCGAATTGTGGCAAGGCACAGATCTGGCCAAGGTTACAAAAAAATTTCTGCTGCACTTAAGGTTCCTAAGAGCACAGTGGCCTCCATAATCCATAAATGGAAGACGTTTGGGACAACCAGAACCCTTCCTAGAGCTGGCCGTCCGGCCAAACTGAGCTATCGGGGGAGAAGAGTTTTGGTGAGAGAGGTAAAGAAGAACCCAAAGATCACTGTGGCTGAGCTCCAGAGATGCAGTCAGGAGATGGGGGAAGTTGTAGAAAGTCAACCATCACTACAGCCCTCCACCAATCGGGGCTTTATGGCAGAGTGGCCCGATGGAAGCCTCTCCTCAGTGCAAGACACATGAAAGCCCGCATGGAGTTTGCTAAAAAAACACCTGAAGGACTCCAAGATGGTGAGAAATAAGATTCTCTGGTCTGATGAGACCAAGATAGAACTTTTTGGCCTTAATTCTAAGCGGTATGTGTGGAGAAAACCAGGCACTGCTCATCACCTGCCCAATGCAATCCCAACAGTGAAGCATGGTGGTGGCAGCATCATGCTGTGGGGGTGTTTTTCAGCTGCAGGGACAGGACGACTGGTTGCAATTGAGGGAAAGATGAATGCAGCCAAGTACAGGGATATCCTGGATGAAAACCTTCTCCAGAGTGCTCAGGATCTCAGACTGGGTCGAAGGTTTACCTTCCAACAAGACAATGACCCTAAGCACACAGCTAAAATAACGAAGGAGTGGCTTCACAACAACTCTGTGACTGTTCTTGAATGGCCCAGCCAGAGCCCTGACTTAAACCCAATTGAGCATCTCTGGAGAGACCTAAAAATCGCTGTCCATCAACGTTTACCATCCAACCTGACAGAACTGGAGAGGATCTGCAAGGAGGAATGGCAGAGAATCCCCAAATCCAGGTGTGAAAAACTTGTTGCATCTCTCCCAAAAAGATTCATGGCTTTCTTTTTTAATAAATCTGCAAAAATGTCAACAATTCTGTGTTTTTCTGTCAATATGGGGTGCTGTGTGTACATTAATGAGGAAAAAAAATGAACTTAAATGATTTTCGCAAATGGCTGCAATATAACAAAGAGTGAAAAATGTAAGGGGGTCTAAATACTTTCCGTACCCACTGTATATACACTGTATTCAGTTTAGCTAGATCTGTTCCTATTATTCTCTTCCTAATATACTGACAGGCAGGCAGGTGTTTTTACAGTATTTCCAGTTAGTGTACTGTGTACCCTGCACAGTTGCACCTACAGTATAGCTACCTGAAGCCAGGTGCTTGTGTGCTTCTTCTGATACTATTGACAGCACCGGCAGGCTCTTGAAGTATTTCCAGTTAGTGTACTATGTAACCCTGCACAGTTGCACCTACAGTATAGCTACCTGAAAACAAGTGCAGGTGTTCTCATACTAATAATACTACAGGCAGGCAGTTGATTCTGCTAGCTGCAGTATAATCAGTATATATATATATATATATATATATATATATATATATATATATATATATATAAATATATAAAATACATCCCAGTTTTGTGCAGCTACATCTCACTGCAGGCCAATAGTATGTCTGGAAGGCCAACAAGGAGAGGCAGACAGTCACAAGCCAATAAAAGAGGGCAAGCACATCAGCACGTGGCCGTGGGACACGCTTGGCCTTTTTTTCGGCAGCTGGCCATGTTTAGCCGCAACATGCGGAAGACTTCGTCGAGTGGATGACCAAGCCATCCTCATCCTCTTCATCCTCTTCATCCTCTCTCACACAGGCTCAGGGTACTTTATCTTGCAAAGCAGCTGCCAACGCGGCCTCTTCCCTCGGCTCAATGGCATCAGTCACGCCTTCCCTAGCCCCACCATGTCCTCCTGAGGAGCCCCCTGAACTGTTTGACCACAGTGTTGGGTACATGCTCCACTAGGATGCCCAGCGTTTTGAAGGCTCTGATGATGGTACTCAGCTAGAGGAAGGCAGTAACGTGAGCCCAGACAGAGGGGGTGCCCAAGAAGGACAGCAATCTGGCAGTCATGTTCCCCCTGCTGAAGCATACTGCCAGGTTTGCTCCAGTGATGAGGAGGGAGGGGTTGATGAGGTCACTGACTCCACGTGGGTGCCTGATAGGAGAGAGGAGGAGGAGGAGGCACATCACCACCGAGGCAGGATGCCCTCCAGGGGCCAGCTTAAGGGCAGCACACTGACTGCATCACGCCGCAGAGCTCCACATGTGCAGGGCGTTGCTGTCTCTGCGCGTTATTCCAAAAGTTCTTTGGTGTGGGCCTTTTTTGAGACGAGTGCAACAGATCGCACCGCTGCTATTTGCAACATATGTCTCAAGCGTATCTCGCGTGGCCAAAACATCTCCCGCTTGGGCACCACATGCTTGACCAGACATATGTTGACCTGCCATGCAGTTAGTTAGCAAGCGTATCTAAAAGACCCACACCAAAGAACAAAGAGGACCTCTCCTTGCTCCTCATCAGCTGGGATCTCCAACCCCACTATACCTTCAGTCCTCTCTGAGACCTGCACTCAGAGGAATGAAGGTATAGAATTAGGTGTGTCACAGCAAAGTACTTGCGGGCAATTTGCTATCGTTACACCGACGTCAGATTGTACCAGGCAAATTTCCCTGCCCCAGCTGCTGCACCACAGAGAGAAGTTCCCTCCCAGCCATCCACATGCCCAGCGGTTGAATGCTAGCTTGGCAAAATTGATAGCACTTCAACTGCTACCTTTTCAGTTGGAAAACTCTGCCCCCTTCCGTGAGTTTGTGGAATGTGCGGTTCCTTAGTGGCAGGTTCCCAAACGCCACTTTTTCTCACGGAAGGCGATTCCGGCTCTCTACCGGCATGTGGAAGGCAATGTCTTGGCCTCACTGGACAGGGCGGTCAGCGGTAGGGTGCATATTACTTTCACTCCACTGAGATGCGATGCACAGCTTTTCCCTCCTGACAGGCAAACTTTGAGGCAAACTTTGGAGACTGTTATCAGATTGGTGCACTCGCGCACCTTGCCAATGTGAGTACCCTAATGTGGGGAGCTTTTATTCTAATAAACATTTATAAACAATATCACACTATCCAGTTTTTTTTTTCCTTTATTCCTAACTGTGGAGTTGCTGCTGAAAACTGTGTATCTGGATTCCATCACTGAGCCATGGGATGGCTCATAAGCATGTTTAGACTCAGTCTCACAGCTGAGTTGCACGCTCTGAGGTGAGCGGCTGTCCCCGGGGGGTCACTGGATGGCACTTGAGCATGGAATTCTGAGCACTAAGCACTAAGATTAATGCACGCACGTTGGATTTTTTATGAACTGTTTTTATGGACTTTATGTGCATTTCTTTCATAAATTGGACTTTAATAACCACGTATCACATCTTGGATTTGATATTCGCACTCATTGTGTGGCACTTGGCACTTTGTTGTATATTTGCACTTATCACTGCGATATATTTATATATATTTTTACACGGTAAATTTCAGATTATATAAATAATTTTTCATTCATTATATATACAGTTAGTAGTTTAGTCATCGCTACTCTCATTCTAATGGTATACATCTAGTATATTATTTATACATTGCACCTTAAAATCACTTGTTTTTTTGTTTTTTTATATATACCCTATGTGCCTTGCTGTGGCTGGATAAGCCGCTTATGCGGTATTTTCAGTATACCTCATATGCATTAATAATCTCCAGATTGATATTTTCACCTTAGTGCAGCGTATCTTTTGTATACATTGTATTGCACGGCATATGAAATGTGTTCTCTTCGGGCAGCTAGGTGATTTCCACATTTGAGGCAATATACCATTGTGGCTCTCAAAATCCCCTTTTATCTATCTAGCTTGGCAAAATTGCTAGCACTTCAACTGCTACCTTTTCAGTTGGTAGACTCTGTCCCCTTCCGTGAGTTTGTGGAATGTGTCGTTCCTTAGTGGCAGGTTCCCAAACGCCACTTTTTCTCATGGAAGGCGATTCCGGCTCTCTACCGGCATGTGGAAGGCAATGTCTTAGCCTCGCTGGACAGGGCGGACAGGGTGCATATTACTGCTGACTCATGGTCCAGCAGGCATGGACAGGGACGTTACCTAAGTTTCACAGCGCATTGGGTGACTCTGCTGGCAGCTGGGAAGGATGCAGGACAAGGTGCAGTAGTGTTGGAGGTTGTTCCGCCACCATGCCTCCAAAATGATACTAGTGGTGATTCTGACACACCTCTCTCCTCCACCCCCTCCTCTTCCTCCATGGCCTCTTCCTGTGCTTTGTCCTCGGAACTAGACATGTGCAGGATGAAAAAATTCGTTCAGTTTCGTTTCGATTCGTTATTTAACTAAATTTGTTTAGTTAAAGCAGAGCTCCACCCGATTTTCCTACACTAACTGCAGCTGATTACCGCAATGTCCTAATGACAAAACAGCACTTTTTTTTTTTTTACAGGCTTTACCTTTGTTCTTGAAGCTGTCTTTGTTTTGTGCAGGAAGCACAGGCTGCGGTTAGGGGCGTGTCCAGAGCGGCTAATTACTCACTTCCTGTAAGCCGCACTGGCTCCTGGGAGCTTGTGTCATTGTTCCCAGGAGTCAGTGTGGCTGCCTTTTCCAAGAGTTATCGAGAGATTTCCATAGTGGGAGTGACGTCATTATGACAGGCAACTGGAGCTGTTGACGGCGCTCCGATTTCCCTCTACTGCGCATGCGCGAGATCCTGAATAGAACGGGCGGTGCATGCTGGTCGATCAGCAGCACCGTATCCCGGAAGAGGATGCCTGTGGGCTTCACATGCCCACAGGCAAGATGAAAACCATGATGAACATATTTTATAAGTTTCATTTTATGGAGAAAACGGACAGCAAAGATCTTGAAAATCGGAATACATGAGTTACTTATTCTTAAATATAAATATAAATATAAATATATGTCTATGTGCCAAAAAAAAAAAAACTTAGAGACAGTGGAATCCCGCTTTAAATTCGTTGCATTCGTTACATTAGTTTTCGGAATTTGTTTCGTATTCGAATTCGAAAAAATTTGACCGCATTCGAAAAAATTCAACCGTATTCGAAAAAACTATCAAATTCGAAAAAATTCTACCACATTCAAAAAAAACTATAAAATTCGAAAAAATTCTACCGCATTCGAAAAAAACATTAACTGAATTTGAAAAAGTAACCATTTTGCGAAATTTGAAATTCGTATAGAATGAAATCGAATTCCAATAGAAAAGATTAGGATAGAATAGAAAATATAAAAGAATAGCATAGAAAAACAATAGAACAGAATAGAAAAAAATATAATATATTGTATTCTAATCTTTTCTATTCGAATTCATTCTGTACCAAATTCCAATTTCGGAAGATGGTTATATATATATATATATATTATATATTTTTTTCTATTCTGTTCCATTGTTTTTTTTATGCTATTCTTTTCTATTCTATTCTAAACTTTTCTATTAGAATTTGAATTAATTCTATGCGAAATTCGAATTTCGGAAGATGGCTTCTAAAATTAGAATTTCGTATAGAATGAATTCGAATTTGAATAGAAAAGATTAGAATAGAAAACAATAGAGATAGAATAGACTAGAAAAAGAATAGAGCAGAAGAGAATAAAATATAACATATATATTATATTTTTTTTCTATTCTGTTTCATTGTTTTTCTATGCTATTCTTTTCTATTCTATTCTAAACTTTTCTATTCGAATTTGAATTCATTCTATACGAAATTCGAATTTCAGAAGATGGCTTCTGAAATTCGAACTCCGTATAGAATGAATTCGAATTTCTATTCAAATTCATTTTATACGAAATTCGAATTTCGGAAGATGGCTATATATATATATATATATATATATATATATATATAAATACCGTATTTATCGGCGTATAACACGCACAGGCGTATAACACGCACATTCATTTTCAGAGGTTAGTTTCAGGAAAAAAAACTTCAATTTTAAATAAGGAACTTTGATGCAAAATAAGGGTCAGTGCCCATCTGCAGCCTCACAAGTGCCATCAATGCAGCCTCATCAGTCCACATCAATGGAGCCTCACCAGTCCACATCAAATTCATTCTATACAAAATTCGAATTTCGGAAAATGGTTATATAGAAATAGAATGAAATCAAATTCTAATAGAAAAAAAATAGAATAGAAAAACAATAGAAAGAAATATTTTTATATATTTAAAACTATCTTCCGAAACTGGAATTAGGTACAGAATGAATTCGAATAGAAAAGATTAGAATAGAATATTTTATATTTTTTTCTGTTCTGTTTTTCTATGCTATTCTTTTATATTTTCTGTTCTATTCTAATCTTTTCTATTTGAATTCATTCTGTACCAAATTCCAATTTCGGAAGATGGTTTATATATATATAAAATTTTTTCTATTCTGTTCTATTGTTTTTCTGTTCTAGTCTTTTCTATTAGAATTCGATTTTATTCTATTTAATTCTGTTTCTGTATAACCATTTTCAGAAATTCAAATTTCGTATAGAATGAATTCGCATTCAAATAGAAAAGATTAGAACAAAATAGAAAATAATAGAAAAGAATAAAAAAACAATAGACCAGCATAGAAAAAAATAAAATAAAAAATAAAATATATATATATATATATATATATATATATATATATATATATATATATATATATATATATATATATATATATAACCATCTTCTGAAATTTGAATTTCTTATAAAATGAATTCAAATTTGAATAGAAAAGGTTAGAATAGAGTAGAAGAGAAAAGACTAGAAAAACAATGGAACAGAATAGAATAAAATATATATATTATATTTTATTCTGTTCTATTGTTTGTCTAGTCTATTTTCTATTCTAATCTTTTCTATTCAAATTCGAATTCCACTTTCAGAAGCCATCTTCCGAAATTCGAATTTCGTATAGAATGAATTCAAATTCGAATAGAAAAGTTTAGAATAGAATAGAAAAGAATAGCATAGAAAAACAATGAAACAGAATAGAAAAAAAATATAATATATATGTTATATTTTATTCTCTTCTGCTCTATTCTTTTTCTAGTCTATTCTATTTCTATTGTTTTCTATTCTAATCTTTTCTATTCAAATTCGAATTCCACTTTCAGAAGCCATCTTCCGAAATTCGAATTTCGTATAGAATGAATTCAAATTCAATATATTATATTTTCTTCTATTCTGTTCTATTGTTTTTCTAGTCTATTCTTTTCTATTTTCTGTTCTAATCTTTTCTATTCAAATTCGAATTCATTCTATATAAAATTCAAACTTGAGAAGCCATGTTCCGAAATTCGAATTTCATATAGAATGAATTTAAATTTGAATTGAAAAGACTATTATAGAATATCAAATAATAGAAAAGAAAAGCATAAAAAAAATAGAAGAGAATATATATATATATATATATTCTATTGCTTTATTATTTTATATAAAAATGTTTTCTATTTTTTTCAAATTCGATTCGAATATGTTTTCGAATTCGATTCGAATTTGTCTTCGAATTCGATTCGAATTTGTCTTCGAATTCGTTTAAATTCTTTACTTTTGTAATTCGGATGCATCCGAATTTCCGAATAATGAAAAATTTGTCCGCCAGTGGGCCATGATCAGGGATGCATGCACTATCCTGTCACCATTTGTGGAGTCCATGAGGATGGCTGAAGCTACACTTTAAAAATGTTCCAGTTCAAAATTACAAACAGATTCTACTTAACAACAAACCTACAGTCCATGTCTTGTTTGCACCGTCTGTATACTGCTGTTCAGAGTATATAGGGCCTGGGGGCCCTACACCTTTCCTTTTTTTAGTTTGGTTGTGGGGTTCCCTTTAATATCCATACAAGACCCAAAGGGCCTGGTAATGGATGGGGGGGGGTACCCATGCCGTTTGTCTCACTGATTTTCATCCATATTGCCAGGACCCGACATTACATTAAAGCCGCAAGCAGTTTTAAATGACTTTATTCCTTTACAAAATGTACTCCCCTCACGTATTTTGTAATCGCAATCCATTGCTCAGATATTATGTTGATTGTCTGTTATATACACGCATTTATGTAGGTTATGTCCTGTGTTCATGCACATGCAACCTTTTCATATGCAATATATACCGTGATTACTTGATGCAATAAACTTGACAATTTTTTATTACAACTCCAATCTGTCAACTGCCTCATTTAAAGTCCCAATGTCCCCCCTTTTTTTTCTCTTGTACCCGGGATGGAGGCACCACCCCATGCCTCAATTAAAGTGCCAAAACTTCCTATTACTACATATATTAGGGGTGGAGGCAGTTGACAGTAGCAGGCAGTCATCCCCTGCCAGCTTCATTTGGAGTTATTTTGTGTGTTAGTGCACCATTTTGGTCCACACACACAATTCCTTTTGCAACATCATGTTGTTCAAATTCTGGGGTGACTGGACACAATCCAGAATGGTGGCCACGGTGGTCAGCTTCTGGGCCATGTTTTGTTCGAGACCCGGAGCTGCGATACACTCTGCGCGTCCTCCCCCTCCCCTCCACCTCTGCAGTGATTTTAATAATGCTTAAACAATAAAAATGTAATATCCCTTTAAATTTCGTAGCTGGGGGGTGTCTATAGTATGCCTGTAAAGGGGCGCATGTTTCCCGTGTTTAGAACAGTCTGACAGCAAAATGAAATTTCAAAGAAAAAGTCATTTAAAACTACTCGCGGCTATTGCATTGCCGGTCCGACAATACACATAAAAGTTCATTGATAAAAACGGCATGGGAATTCCCCACAGGGGAACCGAGCGCCCTCCCTCCTGAACCGTACGAGGCCACATGCCCTCAACATTGGGAGGGTGCTTTGGGGTAGTCCCCCAAAACACCTTGTCCCCATGTTGATGAGGACAAGGGCCTCATCCCCACAACCCTGGCCGGTGGTTGTGGGGGGCTTATCGGAATCTGGAAGCCCCCTTTAACAAGGGGACCCCCAGATCCCGGCCCTCACCCCTGTGTGAAATGGTAAGGGGGTACTTACCCCTACCATTTCACTAAAAAACTGTCAAAGATGTTACAAGTGACAAGAGACAGTTTTTGACAATTCCTTTTATTTAAATGCTTCTTCTTTCTTCTTTCTTCTATCTTCCTTCGGTTTCTTCCTCGTTCTTCTGGCTCTTCTGGTTCTTTCTCCGGTGTTCTCGTCCGGCATCTCCTCCGCGGCGTCTTCTTCCCTTCTCCTCGCATGCATGGAGGGAGGCTCCCGCTGTGTGATGCTTCTCCTCTTCTGACGGTTCTTAAATAACGGGGGGGGGCCACCCAGAGACCCAGCCCCTCTCTGATGCACAGTGACTTGACAGGACTTCCCTGCGGCATTCCCCGTGACGCCACAGGGAAGTCCCGTCAAGTCACTGTGTGTCAGAGGGGGGCGGGGTTACCAGGTGGCCCCGCCCCCCATTATTTAAGAACCATCAGAAGAGGAGAAGCGTCACACATCGGGAGCCTCCCTCCATGCATGGATGCGGAGTGGCCCAAAAAGAAGATGAAGACAAGAAGATGAAGACAAGAGCGGGAGACTCCCTCCATATGCCATCATGGATGCGGAGCGGCCCGAGGAGAAGGCAAAAAGACGCCACGGAGGAGATGCCGGACGAGAACACCGGAGGAAGAACCAGAAGAGCCAGAAGAGCCAGAAGAACCAGAAGAAGAAGAAAATGGAGGAAGAAACCGAAGGAAGATAGAAGAAAGAAGAAGCATTTAAATAAAGGAATTGTCAAAAACTGTCTCTTGTCATTTTTAACATTTTTGACAGTTTTTTAGTGAAATGGTAGGGGTACTTTAGTACCCCCCCTCTTTTCCTGCGGCCTGTCAGGTTGCGTGCTCGGATAAGGGTCTGGTATAGATTTTGAGGGGGGCCCCACACCATTTTTTTTTTTAATTTTGGCCGGGGTTCCCCTTAATATCCATACCAGACCTGAAGGGCCTGGTATGGAATTTAGGGGGACATCCCACGTCATTTTTTTTTTTAATTTTGGTTCGGGGTTCCCCTGTGGGGAATTCCCATGCCGTTTTTATCAATGAACTTCTAGGTGTATTGTCGGACCGGCAATTCATTAATAGCCGCGAGTAGTTTTAAATGACTTTTTTTCCTTTGAAATGTCATTTTGCTGTCAGACTGTTCTAAACACGGGAAACATGCACCTCTTTACAGGCATACTATAGACACCCCCCAGGTACAAAATTTAAAGGGATATTACACTTTTATTGTTTGACTTTAAGCATTAATAAAATCACTGCTCCTGAGAAAACGGCCGTTTTTAAAACTTTTTTTTGCATTGTTCCATGTCCCCTGGGGCAGGACCCAGGTCCCCAAACACTTTTTATGACAATACCATGCATATAAGCCTTTAAAATTAGCACTTTTGATTATTCATGTTCGTGTCCCATAGACTTTAACGGTGTTCACGTGTTCAAACTAATTTTTTGCCTGTTCGTATGTTCTGGTGCGAACCGAACAGGGGGGTGTTCGGATCATCCCTAATCCTGATCTTCTTCTTAGTCCATAAAAAGTAAAACACGGCTTGACACGGCTAGACTCTGTTGGAGATGACGTGGTGAGCTGTAGTAGTCGCCGGTCGTTCTGGGATCTTCTGTGTCTTGTACGTGGGACGGGCTTCGGGGCATCTCATCAGGGAAGATGTGGTCATCTGCTCAGGCTCTGGTCACGCGTCCAATCAGGCAACAGGAGCACCTTATCATGGCATATAGAAGGAATAGAAACAAAAACAACATGAGTATATATACCCCTGCTTCCTTCACTATGATCCGCTGCAAAATAAAAATTAAATCCCCAACGATTCCCAAACCCTTAAAAAGGATTCCAACCTTCACTAGCTATAGCTCTGGCTAAACCTTATCCAAATCTAAACCTTATCCATATGGGCCTGAACTTTGTCACCACTATCCCTGATCCAGATATACCTATCTTTACTTATAAATTCCCAGAAACCCTTGGACTGTGGGAACTTCCTTGTAGCTTCAACAGTTACATGCAAGCGTTTTTATAAGCTCAAGCCCCTACTGTGAACAAGCAATTCCCTTCCAGCTGTCCCTGTCTATCTTACCTTCTCTCGCGCCATCAGATCCTCATGATCGGCCACGACATAAGATGCTGGGACGAGTTTCACCAGCACACATGAACCTCTTGCCTTACAGGAAATTACCTTATAAGCTGTAGATCCGCATTAATACCAAACTACAGTTGAAGCACACTTGTGGGCTACCTAGTTATCCAGATACCAAAGCTGGCAAGAACCAGAGCTATTGTTAAAATTATAACTAATTTTACCCTCTAGAAATGTTTTGTTGTTAAGTTCTATTGACAGGTGTCTGTTTGGATTTTACTAGGTTGTCAAAACTCCTCACACCAATATGAACGTCCTATATATCATGTACCGCTGTCATCGCTGGGGCACTAATACCCGACCATGTGTCCTGTTCTCTTTCTTAGCTAGTTGGAAAATACACTTTAAAAATATAAATAAACAAAGATACTCCTCATCCTTTTGGTGTAGTTGATCCGCTTCTTGCAGTGGCTGGCCTGGTCTCATCCCTCAAACTACTTTACAATGACCCAGTCACGTGGTTGGAAGGAATGTAAACTGGTTATTGTGTCAGGGTCCGGGATGGACTTGTGGACCCTGTGGTGGACCTTTTGAAGTTCATGTTACAGTGATTGCACCCACCCCATCAGCTGAGAATGTAGGTGACAGCTAATGAGGAAAGTACAATTCTGGTCACCAGACTGATGCTTGCTGATTCAAATTCCATCAAAGAAAGACAGTCTTGGCACAAACTTGGTTAGAATTACAAAGGTTAGTATTATTGGTTTGAAAAATTGTCATTCTCACCACTCTCATCCCCCTTTTCTTCCCTCCTCATTACAAACTGGAGGAAGACATGCAGGGTTTAGAATGGTGCAGAATAAAACAGTGAAATAGCCTATGATACTTTTACCTTCTTATACACCTGTACACACACTTCCAGAAACTCTTTGGACCTGAAAAGATACTTATAAACAAAAGTTATTACTCTATCCTTCAAAGAATGCTAAACAATACAACATTCATGTACATTGGTAAATTGTCACTGACATTCCACAAAACCGATAATAACTAAACCCTCTGTAAATCTTACTTTCACGTTTTTTTTACAAAAATACAACAGCCACGACACGCAAGAGGGCTGTCGCTGTAGGTGCAAACATCTTGTTACTACATACAAACAATGAAACAAACATTTAGATACAAATATGGGGGAGATATTTCATAGTTCCCAAAAACGAAAATGAAAAAAATTAAAACGACCAGATGTTATGCTGCCTTCACTCTTAGCGATAGAAAAAGAATACAATTTTAAAAGCATGAGAGCATTTTGAAATCTTTACATGGACCAGCCACACAAAGTTCAAAAACAGGCCTGTATATTTTTAATCACACAAATGTGTACTACGCATCCATCAACTCACTCAACATTACAGATTTATGAAGCCGCAGTCACGCTACATCAACTCCAGAGGGATACCCAAAATAGTATCCTTGGACCACCTATGTCAATCTTTCTGGGGTTTAATGGCCTTTTCCCCATACTCAGATTTCATGTATTATGTAGCTGTCTGACTGGGGTGCATGGACGACCCATTGCCCATGACGATTCAAATCCCTTTTTTTAGCGAACTCTGCGTCCAGAGAACCCTGCGCTTTATTTTCGGAGCGATTATGGTTGGCGCCTTTATCACCATAATTGACCCCCGCATTCCGATTATCATACACGGCCTGAGCGGGGCTGTTATGGGGCGTACACACGGTCGGACTTTTCGTCTACAAAAGTCCAACGGACGCCGATGGACTAAAGCTGGCTGGTAATCCGATCGTGTGTGGGCTTCTCCGGACTTTCAGCTGACTTTTTCAGCATCAAATCCGACGGACTTTAGATTTGAAACATGCTTCAAATCTTTACGTCGTAACTACGACGGACCCCGAAATCCGCTCGTCTGTGTGCTAGTCCGACGGACAAAAACCCACGCTAGGGCAGCTATTGGATACTGGCTATGAACTTCCTTATTTTAGTCCGGTGTACGTCATCACGTACGAATCCGTCGGACTTTTGTGTGGTCGTGTGTAGGCTAATCCGTTCGTTAGAAAGTCTGCCGCAAGTCCGCCGCAAGTCCGTCGCAAGTCCGCCGCAAGTCTGTCGGACAGGCTGTCGGACTTTTGTAGACGAAAAGTCCGACCGTGTGTACGCCCCATTAGCGTACTACTCCTCACGTTTATGCTAATACAATCGCGAACTGGAATTCCGACTATTATACATGGCCCGACCAGTCTCACGATATACAGCCTTCTAAACGTGTTCGTCCGACAACTACAAAAACACCATGAAATCCTCTGCTATTCAAAACAAAAACAATCTTATGGCTTCTATCTGTACCTAGATATTACAACAATAACTTGGATGCCTCCTGTTTGCTCTCTACCCAAAACTGTATTACAGTATAAACCTTAATTTAATTTAAAAATAAAAATGATTTCATCCTTCCAAACACAAGTCAAAAGACCCCAAGCCCCTCCCACCAACTTCCTGTTGCACACCTGAGTAGGAAGAGGGAGGGGGAAGGGAAGCCTTGAATATCTTCATATTTTGTCTATCAAGACATTAGAAAAATCTATGGCTAACATCAACAAATAAAACTTTTGTCCAGGAGTGGGTGGAATAAGCCCCAATATTGCAAATGGGAGGGAATCCCCCTTGACTCACATATCCCCTGGGAAGTCAAAACCACAAGTTTTGAGACCGAAATACCACACAACAGTGTAACAAAAGCCAAAACTGAAACTCCTGCAAAAAGACGGCTGAAGGAGGACCAAAGTCTTTTCCCTTCCACTGCAAGCTACAAACAAAATGGCGCCATTAATACATTTAGTTGTTGATCCCGCCAAAATCGAGATTTCTTCACTAGAAACATAAACTTCTTTAAAACAACTGGAATAAAAACTAAATGATTCTACTGGAAATGGAATTCAGTACAAAACTAGAGATATTTCGCTCGAGACTAAAATCAGCAGAAACAAAAAGGCAGTTGCAGCAAATCGAAAATCGGTCCACGGCAAAATGGTGAATGAAACCCGGACTACAGAAAAATGGCCGACATTAACAAATGACAAGACAAACCAGGATTTCTTCCTACAAAAACTGACTATACAATTGAGACACCAATTGAGTCACCAATTTTAACACTTATCCCTAGACAAACACTTTAGGCTATGTCAATTAGGGCCTATACTGAAATATAGGCATATTTAACTAAACAATATTGGGTGGAACAGTGGTGTAGTGGTTAGCAACCCCGCCCAGCAGCAAAAAGGGCCGCTGGCTTGAATCCCAACCACGACACCACCCGCCCGGTCTCTGCATGTTCTCCCGCGTGGATCTCCTCTGGCCACTCTGGTTTCCTCCCACACACATGCTGGCAGGCCAATTGGCCTCCGTCCAAAATTGGCCCTAGTACATGAATGCAAACCGGGGACCCCGGACTGCGGCTCCTCGAGGGCAGGGACCGACGTGAGCATGCGATGCACGTGTGTAGCCCTGCGCAAACCGATGGCGCTATATGGGTACCCTTAAACAAATATGAGCATCTCAATGAGACACAATGCACAGGGACAACAGCAGACACACACCCCACACTCATTCGGGCTGAACGGGATGGACTGGTGTCTCCACCCAACCCCACCAACCATGCCATTATGTAATATCTCCAAAACGCCAAAGTTACATAAAACATGAAATAAAACGTGTTAAACAATACACTCTTGTCGCAAATACAACACAATATTTGACTCTGAGAGTTAGAAGTCCCCCCATGCTATTACCTAGAAACCTGAGACCCCCCCCCCCCCAGGTGTAAACAGCTCCTATTGTGATGTCCCAACAATGCATGGGCACTTGGATATGCGACAGGCATTTCAGCTTAAAACATTTCAAAGTTCACACACAAAGGAATAGATAATGGCTGACCGTAGTCACATGGCAGACAACAACAAAAGGAAATAGCAGACAAAAACCATTTTCCTGCCAAAACCAAAAATTTCTCCCCAAAAAAATTACACATTTGAGATACTAAATGAACACTTAGACAAACATTTAAAAGTGTTAAAGTTACGAAAAAGCACAACTTAGGAACACATGCTATCCAATGAAACAACCAAGCCACATAACCCACAATTACACGGCTGTAACATACCATCACTTCTCAAACTCAGTTCACATCAGCTTTCACAGGAACAAGGCATTGAGAGATACAGACAGTGAATGCTTCCATGTCTGTTCAGAACAATATAGTTCCCTTCCCACAGGGCGTAGCCCCTTTCAACACAAAAACAACAATGCCTGCCCCTTCACTAAACTCATGGCATCTTTACAAACAGATTCAGCTACTTACAAAACTACTCAGCCACACACACACACTGCAGGCTGCAAATAATCATACCTTTCTATTTCTCATATACTTATTACACAACATACAGTTACTTACACATACAGCCTCCTTGCACAAACATTCGAGATACCAATCACACACACACACAGGCACACACCAGACATACGATTAAACTTCCAGCATTATTTCAAAAGACGAAAAATTTGTTCTTTTCGCGAAGCAGACCCTCCCCAGCACATCTTAATGATCCGATTCTGAAGGAGGTTCTGTTCACTCCTACGTTCTGACTCGCCAAGCTAACATAGAAATTCGACTGCACACAGAGCACACAGCCAAATCTCCTGTTTCCCATAATAATAACAATTTCGTCTAATGATATAAATGCATCTCACCTTTTGATCGTATGTCTTTCCTTCTGCCGTAGCCCATCCTCTGGTGTGTGCCCCATTCTCACAAACAGACACAACACATACTCACGTTATCATCCCAGAAAGACTGCTTGCCGAGCAGTCCCCTGGCTCTTTATTCAAAGACAACAAAAGAAATCACAAACAGGAAGCCCTGGCCCCAACAGCCAATCGCTTCCTTCACAGGATATGACCTCACAGGATATGACTGACCATATAAGGATTTAACAACACAACACAACCAAATGACGATGACCAGAGTTCCTCGTGCATGGGAGATTATCTGCAGGTGTACGTCATGGCACCCCAAACATGTTGATCAGGCATACCAGGGGTGACAAGAGGAAACAACCGCTAAACCGATAATGTCTTTGCAGAGCGTACACACCCCCACCAGACGATCGTTCTGTGCATCGCACAGGGGCCCTTTGCTGACGGACATGTCCTCTCTCCGCAAACACCTCTCTCCAAACACCAGGAAGTTTTCCACTACCTAATAGGTCTCAACCAGCGTCAGTCTGCCCCAGTCAGCTCTTCAGAGCGGGCTGTGAGAGGACAGACACTGGGAGAATCTTATGACAATACATTAACATAAAAGTTTCCACAACAGTGCACTTACTGTTAGATGCTCTCTCTCCTCAGTCTGGAATGGAAAAGAACGACACGAGGAGAGATGACATCACTTCCCCTGCTGTGTTTACACTTACACATGCAGGGGAAGGATCTCATTCACCAGGAGCGATCACCAGGTCCAGGCCAGATTTCATTGGCCTGGGCCTGGGGATTGATCAGTTCTGGATCGATTCCAATCGCCGCGGCCACCGAGGGGGCGCGCGCCCGACGTAACATAACGGCGATTCGCCTGCCGTGCCATTCTGCCGCAGTACAACTGCGGCGGCTGGTCGGGAATCGGTTAAGGTCATGGAGTGCTATAAAATCTATCAAGAGCTGGCCGGCTCAAGTACTTTTATGAAATGCCTTTTACTCTTTAGACATTGTAAGTGTGATTTTAATCTCTATTATTCAATGTTTGATCGAATTACACTATGGAAGCCTTCTTTTTCTACATGGGGAACTGCTGACTGTGGGCTATAAGGATAACTCCAGTGGAGGAGAGAAGGTGTCTGGCTGACAAACATAGAGACCTTGGCTGGGGTAAAAGCCACAGGCGGATGTGATCTCCCTAAAAAGAGATCCACACAGCTGGTAAGCGGCAATAGTTTCTCAGGTGCAGGAACCTTTCTATCACAAACTCGCCACTAATTCTTGGGTGTTTTTTCGTTTGAAGTCACCATAAACTTGTAAATTGCGAATATCCTATGCAAGTGGGAACACCACAGGAGTGTGGAATTTGCTTTTTAAGAACTTTTTGCTGATGTTTATTTCCCAGAGCACTTTCAGCCTTGACTTATATTGTGCAATCCATTTATTTATATCTAATTCTATATTTATGTTCAATCATTTTATTTATATGATCTTATTTATATGACCATATTTTGAAACCACTTACGTTGGAGTATTCTACCATTAGATTGGGAGTAACTATACTCTTTATCGGGTATAGACATTGAGTGTATGGAGGCATACATTTCTATATTTTTCTAGTCTCATTCAGCGCAGCTTATTGTTTTTATAATTGCTATATTGTGTGCATCTCACATTGAAACTGCAGCAGGACTTATTATTCATTATATTTTTTTTTAGTTGAATAGCTTACTAGACAGAGCAGTATTTTCACTTTTGACATAAGGTCATGGAGTGGCCTAGCCAGTCTCCAGACCTTAATCCTATAGAAAATTTATGGAGGGAGCTGAAACTCTGAGTTGCCAAACGACAGCCAAGAAACCTTAAGGATTTAGAGAAGATCTGTAAAAGAAGAGTGGACCAAAATCCCTCCTGAGATGTGTACAAACCTGGTCACCAACTACAGGAAACGTCTTACCTCTGTGCTTGCCAACAAGAGTTTCTCCACCAAGTACTAAGTCATGTTTTGCTAGGGGATTAAATACTTATTTTACTCACTGAACCGCAACTTAATTTATAACATTTGTATCATGTGTTTTTTCCTGGTTGATATTCTGCATCTATCATTTAAAATACACCTATGATAAAAATTATAGACCCTTTTTTTCTTTGTAAGTGGGCAAACTTCCAAAGTCTGCGGGGGAACAAAAATGTATTTTCCCCACTGTAAGTAAAGAACACAGAAGCAGCACAGAAGTATTACTATCTCAAAAAAACAAAAAAATAGGAAATTGTGGTTCCACAATGTTCATATACATCCTCTTATGCCACGTACACACGACCAGGCTTTCCGTCAGAATAAACTCGGTCAGAATAGACGGTCTTTCCGACGGAGTTCCGCTGAAATGGACTTGCCTACACACGATCACACCAAAGTCCGATCGTTTACAACGTGATGACGTACGACGGGACTAGAAAAAGGAAGTTCATAGCCAGTAGCCAATAACTGCCCTTGCGTTGTTTTTGTTCCGTCGGACTAGCATACAGACGAGCGGTTTTCCCGATAGGAACTGAGTCCGTCGGAAAGATTTGAAACATGTTCTATTTCTAGGTCCGTCAGAATTTTAGAAAGAAAAAATCCGATGAAGCCCACACACGATCCGAATGTCCGACGGAATGGTTCCGTCTGACCTTTTCTGCCGGAAAGTCCGGTCGTTTGTACGCAGCATTAGCGCCACCAGCACTATTCATTTAGCAGATGGACTTCCTTTAAGAAGCTTCCTGAAAGATCAAACCCATAAAACTCATGAGGTGTTTGTAGCTGTGGTTCTGTAGGTTTCACTGTGAGATCAAAATCAGCACATTTTCAAAAAAATGTGATATGGTGATGAAATTAGAACCAACTTTCCACCTTTTGTAACTGTATACAGTGGACATGCACTATATTACCAAAAGTATTAGGATGCCGGCCTTTACACGCACATGAGCTTTAATGGCATCCCAGGGTTAGTCTGTAGGGTTCAAAGGTGTTCTATCGGGTTGAGGTCAGGACTCTGTGCAGGCCAGTCAAGTTCCTCCACCCCAAACTCACTCATCCATGTCTTTATGGACCTTGCTTTGTGCACTGGTGCGCAGTCATGTTGGACCAGGAAGGGGCCATCCCCAAACTGTTCCCACAAATTTGGAAGCATGAAATTTTCTTGGTATGCTGACCCCTTAAGAATTCCCTTCATTGGAACTAAGGGGCCAAGCCCAACCCCTGAAAAACAACCCCCCACCATAATACCCCCTCCACCAAATGATTTGGAAGGGTGGCCCAATACTTTTGGCAATATAGTGTGG
This sequence comes from Aquarana catesbeiana, assembly GCA_037953035.1. Taxonomy (NCBI): domain Eukaryota; kingdom Metazoa; phylum Chordata; class Amphibia; order Anura; family Ranidae; genus Aquarana; species Aquarana catesbeiana. Next base: position 4,986,445 of record JBBHAA010000512.1, on the reverse strand, counting down.
ATGAGTAAGTTTGGGGTGGAGGAACTTGACTGGCCTGCACAGAGTCCTGACCTCAACCCGATAGAACACCTTTGGGAGGAAATAGAGCAGAGGCTGCGAGCCAGGCCTTTTTGTCCAACATCAGTGCCTGACCGCAAAAATACGCTTCTAGAAGAATGGTCAAACATTCCCATAAGCGTGCACAGGGGAAGTGCCAGGTGTTTCCAGGCACACCTAATCATACCCTGAAATACATGCCAACTGTCCCTGCTTTGTTGAGATGGTACCTCTTTTTAGGTTGTCCCGCATCAGTCACGTCCTGAGTTATGCCCAGGAACCCTGTGAGCAGAGCTCTCTGCACCAGCAAACTGTTGTCCTGGGACCTCCCCTCTCCACCTACAGCGTGCAATACTGTACAGCTTGGGGAGTGGGCGGAGCGTCTTTCTTAACAGGCACAGGCCTGTGAAAGAAGCAGAGAAATGCCTGTATACACAGCCACGAGACCTTGTAGGACGGTTCAAACCCTCCAGCTCCGCCCTCATCATGTACTCTTCCTGGCTGGCCAACATCGGAGAATCAGCAAGAAGATGGTGAGTGTAACAGTGGGAAGAAAACAATTGAGCTGCAGAGGTGTGCTGGGGGGAGGCATTGCAGGCAGGGATGTGCTGGTGGGGAAAACTGGAGGCAGAGGTGCGTGTGTGTATAAGTGTGATTGTCTGTGTGTTTGATTGTTTGTGTGTCTGTGTGTATATGTGTGTATATTTGACCTCTGTCGGGTTAGCCCCCCCATATAAAAATTTTTGACAAAATCTTATGCAGTTTGTTAGATCTTTGTTAGATCAGGTTAGATCAACCATTGTTTGCGTTAGATCTCACACAGAAGAAGCAATATTAACAGTTATTTGCTGGGGGGCTAACCTGTCATCATTCCCCCCTTATCAAAAAATTGACCAAACAGTTAGCTATTTTGGAAGCTATTTATTAGATCCGGTAAGATCAAGTGGTGTTAACATTAGATCTCAAATAATTAGAGATTTATTAAGTGATTAATGAGGGGGGGCTAATTCAGGCTAATAGATATTCATTAGATCCGGTAAGATCAAGTAGTGTTAATGTTAGATCTCACATAATTTCAGAGATATTCCACATGACAGTAGAGATATTAGGTGGTTCATAAGGATGGGTCCCCCCCCCTCCCACATGCAATTTTCTGGCCAAAAATCATTCAGGCTAATAGATATTCATAAGATCCGGTAGGATCAAGTGGTTTTAACATTAGATCTCACATAATTTCAGAGATATTCCACATAAAAATAGGGATATTCTAAAATGAGTATTCCAGTACACTTGAAATCCACCCATCCACCCACAATAGCAGAATGGATTAAAAGGGTAAACAACATAGCTGAAATGTCCATCAAGCCCATGATTCTTCCACTTCATTCTAGGAAACGTGGGCTTGTTGGCAACATTTTCAGACCACAACAGATTATGCTGCATTTTTACAATAATATCCCTTTTAAGATCACAACTAAGAGACAAATGAGAAAGAAAGAAATATACAAATATACACTATTCTTTCACTTTCCCTTACCATTCTCTGATACATTAAACTTCCCTTTGAGGGAATTCCATTTTCGACATCCCTTCTTGTCCCTGATTTTCAAGACCTACTGAGAGATGCACTTTACTTTTAGGATTGTTAGAGGTCCGATGACCACAATTCTACCAATTTTACTTATACAGAAATAAAGTGCTCCGATACTTTATTATATCTATATAATAAATCTATTTATATACTCACGAGAAGTGTCTTTAACCTGTTAATTTATGATTTTATTATCACATTTTCTACCACGACATATCAATCAGACTCATATGCTAATTGGTATTTAACCCAATATTTATAAGCTATTTCTATACATGTATACCACTAGTCATAAAGATGAAGACTATGCTGGGTAATTCATATAAAATACATATCTTTTAGATTATCCACCACCTGATCTCTTTCTAGCTGATATGGACAATATTTACAACTCAGATTGGATTAACAATGAATATTATTTCTTGTACACTTCTTTAATTGCTGTTATTCAAGATTACCTGTAATGCACTTGTTTATGTATTTTCTACTTATGTTTCAATAAACTTTTGTGGAAAAAAAAATAGGGATATTAGGTGGTACAGAAGGTACATCCATTTTCAACCACCTCTGGATGGTCTCTGGAACCGTCTTTGGATGGTTCTTCAGTGGGTGCCTGTAGTCTCTCCTCACACCTCCATTCACCTCCCTGCCTCATGGTGATCTCTCCTCAGACCAACAAGCTTAAGTCTTTAGCTAGCACCCCCTTCTTGCAAAGCAGACTGGGCTTGGTAGTTCCTCCCCCTGTGGAAATCAATGTGGCAGTTTTGTGATGAGACTTCAAGTCCCGTGGTCCTCTGCTGCTGCTTGATTGGCTCTCTCTCCCTACCAATAGGGACACAGAGAAGAGAGCAGAACCGGCGGATGCTTGTGAGTGAGCGCCGCTCGTCAGTCAAGGAAGAGGAGAGGGAGGGGGAGAAATTTACCACAGGGATTGACAGGCGTGTTCTCCCTCAGTGAGTGCCTGTGTCAGTGTCTATTCAGTCTGGCGGTCGCTAGCGGGGATGGCGGGAGGTGCGGGACCATGGGTGACAGAGCAGCCCCCACTACACACTCCCCCCACCACAGAACCTTTGGTCTGCCAAAGGAGGTAAAGAGTCTATGACCTGTTACCTTCTTTTGATATAAAGTCAGAAAAAAAAACAGGTTAGTGTGCACAGGAAACCATTCAATTTACATCTGCATAAAACCCTGGCAGAGGAACATCCCACCAATTAGCATAGGAGGGGAGGTTATCCTGCCTTGCTGTTTTCATCTTCAGCAAGGGGTACAGACTGAGATCTAGTTACTGGCTGGGATCTTTGAGAGGCCGTGGGTGTGGAATGTAAATCTGGCTGTGGTGGCACATGAACTGCTTCTGACAGAGGCAACAGATGATTGCGATGCCAAGTCTTCAGCGGGCCTGTGCTTCCATCTGGCCGGATTTGATATACTGGGAGTCCTGGCAGATGCTTGCAAATGACATAGGGCTACAACTTCCAGTGATCAGCCAACTTGTGCTTTCCAGGGACACCCAGGTTTCTCAGCAGTACTTTGTCATCCGGCTGTAGGTCCTGCACTCCTACCCTGAGGTCAAAGTTTATTTTGGTTCTCTGTCCTCGGGCAAATGGGGCAGCTTCAGCGTTATCATAGGCGGTCTTGAGACGTCTCTGCAGGTGATCCACATACCCTCTGTGGGAAGTTGCTGAGGTATGGTCGAGGGATGTGCCAAAGGCCAAGTCTACTGGCAGCCGGGCCTACCGTCCGAACATCAAACTATAGGGAGAGTAACCTGTGGCATAATTGGCGGTGCTGTTATAAGCATGCACAATAGCCACTATATGCTTGCCCCAATGCTGCTTTTGTTCTGAATTTAGAGTTTCGAGCATATTCAGGAGAGTTTGGTTGAATCTCTCTGGTTGAGGATCTCCTTGAGGATGATACGGGGTGGTTTTAGACTTCCTGATGCCCAACAGGTCTAAAAGTCTCTTGATGAGACTACTCTCGAAATCTCTCCCTTGATCAGAGTAGATGCGTTGGGACAGACCATAGTGCACAAAGAATTTCTCCATGAATATCTTGGCCATTGTGGATGCTTGTTGGTCCCTCATGGAAACCGCCTGGGCATAGCGAGTGAAATGGTCATTCACTACCAGGATGTTTCCCTGCCCGCTCAGATCAGGCTCCAAGCACAGAATGTCAATGCACACCAGCTCCATGGGTTCCTGACTCTGAAGATTGCCCATTGGGGCAGCTCGGTGAGGCAAAGTCTTCCTTTGGATACATCTGATGCAGGAGTGGCAATAGTCCTCAACTTCAGCCCACATGCAGGGCCAGTAGAACCATTCCCTCACCTGGTGAAAAGTCCTCTTGGGCCCTAGGTGGCCATGGTTGTCGTGTAGGGCAGTTAACACTGTCTCCCTATGTTTTTCAGGTAGGAATAGCTGCCATTTTTCTTCAGAATCATCAGAGGGGCCCCTTCGGTAGACCAACCCTTGGTGCACCTAAAACCGATCCCAGTCTCGGTGCAGCAGACAAGTTTCCTTCAGGGAGTCAGTGAGGAGCAAGTCAGGGCGTTGGCTCTCCAAGGCCTTCAATGCCAAGCTACAGGGAGGGTCCTCCAACTGGTCCCTCAGCAGGTCTTTCTTTTATTTTTAATTGTATTTTTATTGGGTTATAAAAGAACATAAAATAAATTGTTATATAATGTACAATATATTAATAATGTTACAAATGAACAATGTCCAAACAATACAGAGCACAGGGGTAATCTGTATATCTAATCAAGAATCTATAAGAGAAACAGCTCATAGGTATACAATAGAACATAAAACCAGAAAGCAATCAAAAAGATACAAAAACAAGGAGTACTGTGGAGAGTATATGGTATGTGGTAGAGAAAAAAAAAATTTCTAAAAAGGCACCAAGTAGTTTACGTAGGAAAGGGAGAGGGGGGAGGGAATAGAGACAAAATTGATGTAATGTCACTAAAAATCAAGATGTGGCAGTTGGCATAGGGGTCCCATATTCCGATCTATCCCAAGGTTCCCAAACTTATCAAATTGGGAGATAAAATCTTGCACTGAGGCTGTCAAAAACCCCATCCTCCGAATTTCCGCCACCAGATGGAGGAATCTGGACCACGGGGGAGGCGCAGCAGACAGCCAACACAATGGGATAAGCCTTTTGGCTGCTAATAAAATGTAAGAGATCAGTCGATTGTCCCTTTTGGATAAGCCTGCAAAAGGGAGACCCAACAAACAATTCAAGGGGTCTAGCGGGAGGGACACATCCACCACCTTCTGTATTAGTAGCATCACATCATGCCAAAAGGGCTGGATCAGTGAGCAGTGCCAAAAAATATGACAAATATGACAAAGAACCTATGTCAGTTCCGCAGCACCAACAGCGCGGCGAAACTGAGGGATCGTATTTGTGAATGATGTCAGGGGTCTTGTACCAAAACATAAGGATATTAATGGAAGTTTCCCTATGGGTTACACATTTAGAGGACTTAAAGATCGAGGACCAAATCCTATCCCACATTTGAACCGTGACAGGTCGAGACAATAAATGGGACCATCTCCTCATATAATGGTGTGTGGTCTCAGTAAGAGGGGTCGACTCATGGAGGATACGATGGATAGAGGATATTAAATGTAGTTGATGAGGGCCCTGAGCGCATAAATATTCAAAGGTGGTTGGCTTATCAAGAGTCAAGGTCGGAGACTTGGAGAAAAAGAGATGTCTAACCTGTAGATAGAAATGGAAAAAATGGGAAGGTATATCAAATTTCTCGCATAAGGTATCAAAAGTATGTAGTCGCCGTGTGATTGGATGGACCAAACTCCGGAGCTGAAAAAGAGGGGGGGTTAAGCTATGGAAAAACCCTGCCCAGGGACATACTGTCTGGTATGATTGGGTTAAACAGCACATTCATAAGGGAAGGGCAAGGCAAGGCAAAAGTAAAGTTTTTTAGACATTTACTCCATATGGATAAAGTAAAAGTCATTGGAGCAGTACATTGATGTTTAAATAAAGGGTCCATGGAGGGGAGAGTACCCCAAACTAAAGAGCATGGGTGAACTGGGTATAATACTCCCTTTTCAATGGCAGACCACTGGTTTGGAGCATGTAATGAGGACCATGAAACAATAGCCCTTAAGTGTGAAGCATAATAATACTTAATAATGTCTGGGGCTCCCAATCCCCCCCTGGATCTTAGGGAAAAAAACACTGAGCTCGCTATGCGGTGGGCCCTGCCGCCCCATATGAACTTTAGAAAACTCCTCTGAAGTGCTTTTAGTTGAGAGTAAGGTACGGCAACTGGCAATGTTTCAAAGTGGTAGAGTAATCTGGGTAAAATAGACATTTTTAGGACATTGATTCTACCTAATAAGGACAGGGGATATTTTGTCCATGTCGACAGGGATTTGTTAATGTCTAGAATCAGAGGGGGGGAAATTAGCAGAATAGAGGGAGGAATAAGAGGGTGTAAGAAGAACATCTAAGTATTTGAGGGAACTATTACACCATTTATAGGGGTATGATTCTCTAAGCTGGGATAATAGGGATAGCGGAATGTGTATTCAGTTTTGGAGGTGTTGACCTTATAACCAGAAATGGCACTAAAGGAAGATAATAATTTATGCAGCGGAGGAAGAGATATCAGTGGGTTAGTAATGGTAAGCAGAATGTCATCTGCAAAGAGCGATAATTTATATTCCCCCTGCCGCATCACCACCCCACAATTATCCGGGTAAATGCGGATAGACTCGGCTAAGGGTTCTAAGCATAAGATAAAAAGTAAAGGTGATAAGGGACACCCCTGCCGAGTTCCGTTTGTCATGGGGAAGCCAGGTGACAAGAAGGATGACATCTGCACCTGAGCTGTGACAGTCGAATAAAGGGCCTCTAAGGCTTTTAGAAAAGGACCATTAAAACCGTAAGCTTTTAAGGTGGCAAACATGTAGGGCCAACTCAGCCTGTCAAAGGCCTTTTGTGCATCCAAACTTCAATCAATGCCGAGCAAGAAGACCTATCCAAAAGATCTATCAGGTCTATTGTACGCCAGGTGTTGTCCCCCGCATGTCTGCCATGGACAAAGCCCACTTGGTCTCTATGGATCAATTTGGGAATAAGCCTGGATAATCTGGATGCGAGGATTTTGGTAAATATTTTATAATCAGAATTTAAAAGAGCTATGGGCCTATAGTTATCTGGAATAGAGGGATCCTTACCAGGTTTTGGAATTACTGAAATGTAGGAATGAAAAAAATAGGGGTGTGGAGATGTACCTTTAAGCAAGGAGTCATACAAGGTCAACATGTGTGGGGATAAGATGTCAAAAAAAGATTTATAATAAAAATATGGTAGGCCATTAGGACCGGGCGATTTATGTGATGGTAGACCTTTAATTACAGTCAGAGGTTCCTCAGCCGATACAGCCGAATTCAAGCTAAATGCTATTCAAGCATTTGTGGGTGCCTTCCCGGTACTGGGGCTGCTCGTTTGTCAGGGTAAGGTTGGGATCTAAGACCCGTCGCACCACATCGAAGGATGGCGTGCATTCCACCCGGCGTGAGAAGCAACCAGGGAACCGGACGTAGGTAAGAATCACGTGACCGCGTACCTCTCCGACGTAGGTTTCGTTATGAACGTCCTCGGGGAAGCGACGCAAACGAGCAGCCCCAGTGCCGGGTAGGCACCCACAAATGTAAGCGGCCATTTGGCTTTTTTATGTATCTTTGATATTTTAATAAACAGTTTTACACTATGGAGACTTTGTTTGTTTCCCATATAACCCATGTATGAACGAGTGGGACCGGAAGGGTTCTATGCCTAACTACCATCCAGTGTTACAGCCGTCCATGTGAGCAGGCACAATCCTGCAAAAGCTCTAATGACTCTCTTTTTGAGTAAAGGGGTCATTGGTATCTGGTAAGCAGATATCCATTTCTACAAGGTGTATTTCTCTCCTCTTCTCTTGGTGAAGGAACTCTTTAACTATTGAAAGCAAGAAATTGGCTTATTTTGGAAGATATCACCACAATTTATTATTCACTTTTCACTGCTTATTGAGACAGTATATCATTGTCACTATTATTTTTTTTTGTTGGTATATGTTTATTTCATATTGTGTGCCACTGAGAATGGTTTGATCACATTACTATTTTCATGTTTATGTATACCATTCCTTTTTTATAAGATTAAGGCACCTACTGAACTTAATACAATTTCTTTGTATCAAATTGGGTTATTCAATTTAGCTAATCACTAGCGCCCCCTATCTATCTAATTACTTTCTGATCATTTTTATGTTCCAGTTGGGGAGCAGCTTGTTTGGGTCTTTCTTTGGTTAATCCTATAACTTTTTATTTTTTGCTCGTTTATCTGATTTCAAACATTTATAATACTCACTTTCATTGGCGCAAAGTCATTTGTTTGTACTATTAACCAGTATACCCTGTAAGGGAGCCACAGTGAGTTAGGGACATAAAAACAATGTTTCGTCAACCCATAAAGCTGAATCATCAACATGGACATGAAAGTGGTACTAACAAACATGAAAAAGAAAAAAGAAACAAAAACAAACTGAGATTTTTGAAGACCTTAGAGGCGGGTGCGTCTCAGGAGGTCCTGGACAAAGACCAGGGCCCAGTAGGGGCGTACACGAATTTCCATCAGGAGACTCTGGGTGAAGAAATGGGAAAGGTCGTCTGCTCAACTTATGAGTTCGATAGCATTTATAGTAAGTCAGACAGTAGGAGTCCTGTTAAAAATGGCAAAAGATAGTCAGCAGGTAAACAGGAACAACTGTCAATTGAAATATGTAAAACATTAACAATAGTAAGACCCCATGGGATGGGAAGGAACTCTACCCCAAATAGGAAACAGGGTAGACATAACACTTTCGTGGACCAGAACAGTAAACTTCATTTCCTTTCCTTTTAATCTTAAAAAAGAAAAAGAAGAAAAACAAAAAACCGGAAACGCAAAAAACAGAAAAGTGTGGATTCAAGGAGAAATCTACTAAAAAAAGTTCAAGGAGGTTGTTTGGAGGTACATGGACGTTGGGGTGTAGAAAGATGCTTCTTGGATTTACCCCTCACGGGGGTCCAGATGCGGCTGGGAGTGATAGGAGGTGGGCGAACCTGGGCCAGAGAGGGAAATGAATCTTCTTCCGACAGAGGAGACAGGCCAAGATTCTTCAGGAAAGCCTCTCCCTCCTGTAACTCACGCAAGGTATATTGGACTCGCATTGAAACAGCAAGGCAAAAGGGAAATCCTCAATAGTATGGTATCTTGTGGTGTTGTAGATGTAAGGTAATTGGACGCAGGTTTCTACGTTTGGTAAGGGTGATGGGGGAGAGGTCACTGAAAATCTGCAGTTTTGCCCCCTTGTACATAATTTGAAATTTATTGCGTGTAGCCAAGGATAGTGCCTCTTTGCTTTCAAAAAAGTGAAACCTCACTATGACATCCCTAGGCCTGGCTCCAGCCGGAGGTTTAGGGCCCAGAGACCGGTGTGCCCTATCCAGGCGCCAGTCTATATCTACCACTGTGGGGCCAGAGTGTTGAAAAGGCCCAGGAGGTATGTGCGCAGGTCAGGGTCCCCCACTGTTTCCGGGATACCCCTGAAGCGCAAATTTTGTCTTTCTTTTTGTTTTTAGGTGATGCCGGTTATCCGCAGCTGAGGTGGCTGATGGCTCCAATCAGGCACCCTTCCGGGCAGCCACAACATCGCTATAACAGTGCCTTACATAAAAGCCGGGGCATTGTTGAGCTCACGATTGGCCTGCTGAAGTCCCGGTTTTTATGTTTGGCCAGGCCCAGGGGGGAGCTACTGTACTCTCCTCAAAAGTGTTCCAGGATCATCCTTGCCTGTTGTGTCTTGCACAACATGTGTATTGCAAAGGATGATTCCTGGGAGCTTAATGAGGAGAGGGAGCCAGAGGTCCGCCAGCTGTCGGTCCACAGACACAGCAATACTACTGCTGGGGTTGCCACCCCGAATCAGCTGATTGCTGGTTATTTTACATGTACGTATTACAACATAGCTCGAGATAGAGAATGTGTAAAAAAATTCCTAGTTTGCAGGGTATCCCTCACAGGGACACAGATGCTAAGAAACATCTGACAGTTGTGATTGACCTCTCCAGTGTGTAGTCAACATGACAATTTACTTTGCCACTAACACTAAACTCGATTATGAACTGTGTGGCAATTTCAAAGGGAGTGGAGAGGGAGTAGAACACCTGGCAGGTGTTTGCTTGTGTCTCTGCCACATGTATATAGACATGTGCAATTTGTTTAGTTCCCAATTATTTTTTGAACAAATTTTGACAAATTCATTAATTCCAAAGTTTCAGAATTTTTCCAGTTCCGAAATTTCCGATTTTCCTAATTTTCAAAATTTCCCGAATGCCCGATTGTCCGATTTTACTAATTTACGAATTTCCAAAATTAATGAAATTTGGAAATTTAGAAATTTGTAAATTTGTAAATCCGAAAATTAGGAAATTCAAAAATTCGTAAATCCGAAAATACAAAATTCGGAAATTCGGAAATCCGAAAATTTGAAATTTGGAAATTCTAAAGTTTGGACATTTTTAAATGTCAAAATTCCAAATTTCAGAATTTCCAAAAAAAGCAAAAAAAGAATGAAACGAAAACGATAAAAAATACGTTTTTGTCAGTGCCCATGTCTAATATTTAGGAGGAACAATAACCTCAGCTAGGTATCTAGATATGTTTTATGTTTTTTCAGCCAATTAACATCATGGCATGTACCCCAGGAAGCCTGGTTTGATGGACTGTCTGGCGTCACAGGTGTGTTTTTCAATCTTATCTTATATGTTTTTGTAGTTGCTAAAATAAGAGACCTCTTTAAAGGGGTTGTGAAGGTTTGTTTTTTTGCATTAAGGTGAAAAAACACCTGTCAGTGACCAGCCCCCCAGCCCCCCCATTTTACTTACCTGAGCCCTGGATCTTGACCCGGCAGCAATGCGCTCTCTCTCTGCTCGGGGTTCTCGGCTCTTGAATTGGATAGATTGATAGCAGCGCAGCCATTGTCTCCCACTGCTGTCAATCAAATCCAATGACGTGAGCACCAGGGGGCGGGGCCGAGTCCTGCATTTAGCCTCTATGGATGAATGCTGGACTCGGGAGCGCGCCTGCAAGGTAACCCCCTCGGGGAAGTGCTTCTCCGAGGGAGTTATCAGATGTGTAAAGGAGCCACGAGAGCCGCCGGGGGACCCCAGAAGAGGATGTTCGGGGCCACTCTGTGCAAAGCCAGCTGCACAATGGAGGTAAGTATATGTTTTGTTTTTTTTCATAAATATTTTTTGCTTTACAATCACTTTAACTTACATGCTCACTGCAGTGGTTAGCAACTGAACAGACATGACCCTTCTTTTCATGGGTGATTATGCTGGAGTTTGTGGCCCCTACCCCCAGTCAAATGCCCTCCGAGCACGTATCTTGTTCTGGGAGAATCCAAGACTTGCCCATGAGCCACTACTGTGCATGCCTGGCAACATACACAGTGCAAGCTCTGCCCCTGCCTCCCTCTCCCTCTATACAGTGTTAGCCAAAAGCAGTCACTGCTGTCTCAGCAAATCAGGAGGAAGAGTATACATACAGCCAAGACTCTTGTGCCCATTAGTGGATCATGATGGGGCTTAGGTAAATATTCGAGTGGCTGTGGGGCTGCGGTCCAGAGAATGTTTTGTACCTTCATACATAGAAGCCAAATAGGTACAAATACCTCTGCCTTTGTAAAAAATGTCATAGGCCAAAAATTGATAACCTCACTCCTGATCTGCAAAAGACTGAAACTAAAACTCAAGCTAGCCTGCACTGAGAAGTGATTGTCAGGATGAAATGTCACTTATCCTTTCCTCACATTTTACAGGAGTGGTCCTGCTTGCAGTTCAAGACAGCAGAAAGCCATCTTCATGTCCTCCACTTGTCTTCATTCGTGTAAAGTGGATATTTTGTGGTACAAGGCAAGAACTGGCATCTAGAACCTGCATAAATACCCTGGCATATCAGAAGTGGTTTGGAAACTGCCCAGCAACCTGGCCATGCCTTTCCTGTACGCTGTGGATGGGGGTGCATAATTGCTTCTCGTTTCTAAAAGAACCTGCACCAGATATCAGAGTCCTACATGTTTTACTGCATGTTTAAGTATGCACATGGTGCAATAAGCCGTGGCTGGCAAAGAGCGGGGAAATTTGAGCTTGCTACCTCCCTCCAAAAATATCTTGAATAAAGATAAATATTTGAAACTGAACAAGTATGTCACCTCTTTATTCTATTTCATTGACTTAAGCTGCCCATACACTATGCAATCTGATTGGCCAATGTATGTGCGTTTAACTTTACATGTAGGCAACCACTGTAAGATGAGGACCTGGCTAAAGAATCCATTCATTTATTTAGCTTCTACCTAGACCTTAGACTACATATTTGAGGTGTGTTTGGAAGGGAATTTCTACTTTGGATTTCTGTTAAGAAACTTCTCATGTCTTGACTTGTGCAGCTCCAAAAAAATTGTAGCATGTCCATACACTAGCCAGTATGATTGCCCTATCGGTGCAATGCATAGGGGGCTAGGTTTTTAAAATTTAGAGTGCTTTTAAAGACTAGTTTTTGAAACTTCAACCAACTGGTGCCATGGTTAGTATTTGAACCCAGGAGCTGCTAGTTAAGAGTGCTAACTACTAAGTCAATGTGCTGAGTAATATTATACCCAGAATATAATTGAGCTCAAATCCCAACGATTATATCACCTATGTAAAGCTTACATTTTTATCAACAGCATATGCTAAAAATAGGCCAGTGACTAATAGCCAATGCCACATCAGTATGAGCACGGTTGTTTCCATAATATGAATGCCTTAAATGAAAAACATTATTGTATAGAAGTAAAAGAATCAGTATGATTGTGCTCAACTCAGTAGCCTAGTGGGCTCCACTCCTGCCTTTAACGACTCAACCCATGGGTTCAAATCCCACAGGGGGCATGTCACCCAATTAAACAAACAAGCCCTTTGGGTCTGGCATAGAATTTAATGGGATCTCCACGCATAAGTTTTTTTTAAAAAAAAGGATATACTGCTGAGTCCAATGCAATCTTTTAGTAAGTGATACCCTCTATGGGGTTAGAACCCATGAGTTCTTTAAGGCCTTAGTCGTTCAAGGTAGAAGCACTGACCACTAGCCTATTGGCTAGGATGTATAATCGTGCTCAGCCCAATAGGCTAACGGTTAGCACCTCTACCTTCAAAAATGTAGGTATTGAAAGACTCATGGGTTCAAATCCCACAGAAGAATCCTAAAAGATTACTATTGGTGGAGAAAAGGAGAATTACTGTTAGCCAGTTAGCCAAAGCAGCAGATGGTGAATGCCAAGTAGCCAATGCACTTTAATGTGGTTGATTTTATTGTATTAACTCTTCAAATGCTTGCAATGGTATGTAAGTATTCACTAATATTATGGTGTGAATCTCCAAACACCACACACTAGCTAATAAGCAGTTTATATTTGATAAACTTTATTGTATGGTATATAACACATCAAACACTAGTAAAAGTATTTTGTATGTATAATTGTGCTCAGCCCAATAGGCTAGCAGTTAGCGCCTCTACTTTCAAAAATTCAGGTATTGAAAGACTCATGGGTTCAAATCCCACAGAAAAATCCTACAAGATTGCATTGGTGGGAAAAGGAGAATGCCACTTAGCCAATTAGCCAAAGGAACACAAATATATATACACTGAAAATAGGTGATTGCCAAATAGCCAATGCACTTTAATGTGTATGATTTTACTGTATTAACTCTTTAAATGCATGCAATGGTATGTAAGTATTCAATTATATTATGATGTGACATTCCAAACACCACACACTAGCTAAAGGGCAGTTTACATTTGTTTGTTTATTTTAATTCACTTGTGCACTGAAAAAATAAACACAGCTGGTGGATGGTAGGTTGGCTGTTGTTTGAACTCATACCATGAGTGGTGTGGAGATATCCAAGCTGACCACTAAGCCATTGTGCTAAGTACAAGACCTGCACAACAGTGTAGTATTATTAAAGAATGGACATAAATAATTACAGCTTTATAGTCAACTAAATTAATAAATAATAAATCAAAAACATAAAAAAAAAAAAAAACATACAACAAATAGGTAACCTAAATGATTAATACATGTAACTTTACAGAATAGCAGACATTACTATGTAATAATCATTCATAACTGCATTTCTTAGCAAAAGAAGGAAAAAAAACTAGGAATACTAATTGCAATATAAAGCAATAGATGCTCGGAAACTAGAGCACATCTCTGATAAAAATGTTTCTTTCACATACATGGATCATGGCTACAGTACAGTGCTATATAACAACTTGATAAGAATTGGCATTTGTATATACGCGGTAGCGCGAATTAGCGGCAATTTAGAATCTACAAATGGTTGTTCTCCGCTTATATCGCAAATTTTCATGCGCAAATTCGCCGGTTTTGTTTCCATTTGGCTAAAATGGGCTCTATTATTTGCCATAGTGCCCAGTACTTCCTGGAGTTATAGTAAATGACCCCCAATGTGTAAACTCCTAGTAATAGTGTCATATACTGAGTAAAAGATCAAAAATTCAGAAAAAAGACAGCTCTAGGTGACGATCCAAAAGGAACTAACACCAAGGTGATACAAAAGTGCAAGTGCAATGGATCAGTGTAAATGGAAATATAACTGTGCAAAAAATATTAATGATGAATAAATCAAAAATAATAAAATGAATATAAAGACAAATGAATGTCCAAGCAAAACGCAAAGTGTAATGCAATAAATTGATAACGTGAAACTCCCGGTATCAGTAAGGTGCAGATCTTCTAAAGATGATTGCAAAGGTGCAGATAAAAGTCTTTTACAGATGATGGAAAAAAAAGTGCAAGTGCACTGGATAGAGCTCTGCGATGGCCAGTGTCCGATAATCAGTAATCCAATTCGATCCCAGGGTGCACTAAGCGTTTCCCCCAGCCTCTCACCTGACGTTGCGGCCCCCAATGGGCCGAATCGAGCGTGTGCCCACAGGCACTGAAGCAATACAATGGAGACAGGCTTCTAATCGTTGTCTCAACCTCCGGGGACAGAGATATACTGGCCACAGTTCACCACTCCCCCGCACTTCAGTGGATATCCTCACAGGTCCTCAGATGGATAATGGGAAAAAAAGGGGGGCTCCATAGTGTAGGATATAAAAAGATTTTATTCATAAAAAATAGCAGTGACTTACATAAAAAATTGTGCATTCCACAGTAAACATAGGCTCCTGGGTTCGGCCGTACCCGGAAGCAGTGGCACCTGACTCCTCTCTGACGCGTTGCGTCACACCACACGTGATTTTATCACCCTTTTTTTCCCATTATCCATCTGAGGACCTGTGAGGATATCCACTGAAGTGTGGGGGAGTAGTGAACTGTGGCCAGTATATCTCTGTCCCGGGAGGTTGAGACAACGATTAGAAGCCTGTCTCCGTTGTATTGCTTCAGTGCCTGTGGGCACACGCTCGATCGGCCCATTGGGGCCGCAACTTCAGGTGAGAGGCTGGGGGAAACACTTAGTGCACCCTGGGATCGGATTCCATTACTGATTATCGGACACTGGCCATTGCAGAGCTCTATCCACTGCACTTGCACTTTTTTTCCATCATCTGTAAAAGACTTTTATCTGCACCTTTGCAATCATCTTTAGAAGATCTGCACCTTACTGATACCGGGAGTTGCACGTTATCAATTTATTGCATTACACTTTGTGTTTTGCTTGGACATTCATTTGTCTTTATATTCATTTTATTGTTTTTGATTTATTCATCATTAATATTTTTTGCACAGTTATATTTCCATTTACACTGATCCATTGCACTTTTGTATCACCTTGGTGTTAGTTACTTTTGGATCGTCACCTAGAGCTGCCTTTTTTCTGAATTTTTGATCTTTTACTCAGTGTATGACACTATTACTAGAAGTTTACACATTGGGGGTCATTTACTAAGATGAATGCACTGCGCTGGTTCAGACCTTAATTGGTGCGCTGGATAAATCCTTAATCCAGCATGTGAACCAGCGCAGACACAGGAGTACCTGCGCGCGAGAATGTTTCCAGCGCGATGGGATTGCGCTGGTTTTCGGCGAGGTACATCTCGCGCTCGTTGCAATAGGAAAAATACTCTTCCTATTAAAGCAGCTCGAGAAAAACCGGCGTGGGTTCCCCCCCCAGGGGCATACCAGGCCCTTCGGTCTGGTATGGATTTAAAGGGGAACCCCCTATGCCTAAAAAACGGCGTGGGGTCCCCCCAAGGTCCATACCAGACCCTGATCCAAGCACGCAGCCCGGCCGGTCAGAAAAGAGGGTGGGGACGAACGAGCGAGCACCCCTCCTCCTGAACCGTACCAGGCTGCATGCCCTCAACATGGGGGATGGGTGCTTTGGGGAAGGGGGGGGCGCTGCAGCCCCCCCACCCCAAAGCACCTTGTCCCCATGTTGATGAGGACAAGGGTTGTCGGGGTCTGCAGGCGGGGGGCTTATCAGAATCTGGGAGCCCCCTTAAATAAGGGGGCCCCTAAATCCCGGCCCCCCACCCTATGTGAATGAGTATGGGGTACATGGAACCCCTATCCATTCACCTAGGGAAAAAGTGTCAATAAAAAAAACACACTGCACAGGTTTGTAAAGTAATTTATTAGACAGCTCCGGGGAGGGGGGTCTTCTTCTGTCTTCGGGGGTCTTCTTCCATCTTCGGGGGCCTCTCCGGTTCTTCTCCACTGTCTCCGGCCTTTTCTCCCGTTGTTCGACCTGTTCTCTGCACTCTCCAGGTCTTCTGCCGGGCTCCTCCGATCTCTTCTGCTCTTTTGCCGCTCTTTTGCTACAGCGGAGGAGCCCGGTCTGCTACCTTCTGCCTACTTCCCTCTTCTCTTCTTCCCTCTTCTCTTCTTCCCTCTTCTCTTCTTCAGATATTATCAATAGAAGGTTTGGGACTTTGAGTGAGGCACGGGGTAGTACCTCCATCCCAGGTTCAGAGAAACAAGAAGGGGCGGTGGGACTTTAAATGAGACAGTTGACAGATTGGGGTTGAGATAAAAAAAAAAAAAATTCAATTTATTGCATATAAATCGTACTGGTGTGTATTACATGTGAAAGGTAGCCTGTGCATGTGCACCAAGCATGTCCTACAAAATACATGCATACAGTACCTGACCGCGAGATTGTGTTTCCAGCGCGATACCATCGCGCTGGTTCTCGGCGACAGGGTACTGTGAATGTCGCGCTGGCTCACTCATCGGGAAAGGAAAACTTTGTTTTCCTTCCGCGATGAGTGACAGGCAGCGCTGACAGCTGTCTAGTATGAATCCTGAGGCGGGAACACCGCGCCAAATTTTAAATGAAAAAACCGGCGTGGGTTCCCCCCTAGGAGGCATACCAGGCCCTTAGGTCTGGCATGGATTGTAAGGGGAACCCCCTATGCCGAAAAATCGGCGTGGGGGTCCCCCCCAATCCATACCAGACCCTTATCCGAGCACGCAGCCCGGCCGGCCAGGAAAGGGGGTGGGGACGAGCGAGCGCCCCCCCCCTCCTGAGCCGTACCAGGCCGCATGCCCTCAACATGGGGGGGTGGGTGCCTTGGGGGAGGGGGGCGCCCTGTGGGGCCCCCCCACCCCAAAGCACCTCGTCCCCATGTTGATGAGGACAAGGGCCTCTTCCCGACAACCCTGGCCGTTGGTTGTCGGGGTCTGCGGGCGGGGGGCTTATCGGAATCCGGGGGCCCCCCTTAATAAGGGGGCCCCCAGATCCCGGCCCCCCACCCTGTGTGAATGAGTTTGGGGTACATGGTACCCCTACCCATTCACCTAGGCAAAAGTGTCAATATAAAAAAAACACACTACACAGGTTTTAAGAGTAATTTATTAGTCAGCTCCGGGGTCTTCTTCCGACTTCTCCCGGTGTTCGGCCTCTTCTCCCGGGCCCCGCCGCTATCTTCTTCCAGCTCTATTGCCAGCGAGGGGCCCGGTCTGCTGCCGCTGTCTCGCCGCCGCTGTCCCGGTGTTCGGCCTCTTCTCCCGGGCCCCGCCGCTATCTTCTTCCAGCTCTATTGCCAGCGAGGGGCCCGGTCTGCTGCCGCTGTCTCGCCGCCGCTGTCTTGTCGCCGCTGTCTCGCCGCTTCTTCTCTTCTATTCTTCTTCCCCGATGTTGACGCGACGCTCTCTCCGGCTCGAGTGCTGTGTGTGAGCTGCGGAGCCATTTATAAAGGCGGTAACCCCGCCCCCTTACGACGTCATGGTCCCAGCATGCGCAGGGACTCTGGGGCCACGCCCCCTTATGACGCCAGAGTCCCTGCGCATGCTGGGACCATGACGTCGTAAGGGGGCGGGGTTACCGCCTTTATAAATGGCTCCGCAGCTCGCACACAGCATTCGAGCCGGAGAGAGCGTCGTGTCAACATCGGGGAAGAAGAATAGAAGAGAAGAAGCGGCGAGACAGCGGCGGCGAGACAGCGGCGACAAGACAGCGGCAGTAGACCGGGCCCCTCGCTGGCAATAGAGCTGGAAGAAGATAGCGGCGGGGCCCGGGAGAAGAGGCCGAACACCGGGAGAAGTCGGAAGAAGACCCCGGAGCTGACTAATAAATTACTCTTAAAACCTGTGTAGTGTGTTTTTTTTATATTGACACTTTTGCCTAGGTGAATGGGTAGGGGTACCATGTACCCCAAACTCATTCACACAGGGTGGGGGGCCAGGATCTGGGGGCCCCCTTATTAAGGGGGGCCCCCGGATTCCGATAAGCCCCCCGCCCGCAGACCCCGACAACCAACGGCCAGGGTTGTCGGGAAGAGGCCCTTGTCCTCATCAACATGGGGACAAGGTGCTTTGGGGTGGGGGGGCCCCGCAGGGCGCCCCCCTCCCCAAGGCACCCACCACCCCATGTTGAGGGCATGCGGCCTGGTACGGCTCAGGAGGGGGGGGGGCGCTCGCTCGTCTTTCTTTTCCTGGCCGGCCGGGCTGCGTGCTCGGATAAGGGTCTGGTATGGATTGGGGGGGGACCCCCACGCCGATTTTTCGGCATAGGGGGTTCCCCTTACAATCCATGCCAGACCTAAGGGCCTGGTATGCTCCTAGGGGGGAACCCACGCTGGTTTTTTCATTTAAAATTTGGCGCGGTGTTCCCGCCTCAGGATTCATACTAGACAGCTGTCAGCGCTGCCTGTCACTCATCGCGGAAGGGAAACAAAGTTTTCCTTTCCCGATGAGTGAGCCATCTCGGCGCTGGCTCCTGCGACGGGGCTCATAGGTGTCAAATCTCGCCGAGAAGTGCGGCGAGATTGACACAATATCGCGGTCACCTACTGTATGAACAAACAATACAAAATCTCAGCAATTAATAAATGATACACATGTCCTATAGAGATTGTACATATAATGCTGGGAAAACACAAGACAACATAATGTAAAAAATTAGTCTAAAAATTGATGCGTATATAATTCATGAAAGTGGGATTCTATAGAACGCACAGTGGCTGCATCCATAATGTCCGACGCGTTTCTGTGAAATACACTTCTTCAGGGGCGGATGCTATAGGATTTCTGAAATAACAAGGTAAAATAACATCAGGGAATGGACTAAATGGCAGCCAGAAAAGACAATAAGTCAGTTTCTGGATACTTACATACGTGACCAAGCTATGGTGAGATGCATGTACCATTTACCCCATACTCATTCACAAAGGGTAGGGGGCCGGGATCCGGGGGCCCCCTTATTAAAGGGGGCTCCCGGATTCCGATAAGCCCCACTCCTGCAGACCCCGACAACCAACGGCCAGGGTTGTCGGGAAGAGGCCCTTGTCCTCATCAACATGGGGACAAGGTACTTTGGGGGGGGCCGCAGCGCACCCCCCTTCCTCAAAGTACCCATCCCCCATGTTGAGGGCATGCTCGGATAAGGGACTGGTATGGATTTTGGGGGGGACCCCACGCCGATTTTTCGGCGTAGGGGGTTCCCCTTAAAATCCATACCAGACCGAAGGGCCTGGTATGCCCCTGGGGGTAGGGACCCCCACGACATTTAAAAAAAAAAATTTGGCATGGGAGTCCCCTCCGAATCCATACCAGACCATGGGGGGACCCCACGCTGTTTTTTTTCACGATATTTTTTTTTAGCCGGCTTTTTTTTGTTTACATTGAGCGGGAAGTCAGCTGACAGCCGATGACTCATAGGTTGTTAACCACTTCAATATCAGACACTTTTGCCTCTTCCCGCCCAGGACAATTTTCAGCTTTCAGCGCTGTCACACTTTGAATGACAATTGCGCGGTCATGCTACACTGTACTCAAACAACATTTTTATCATTTGGTTCCCACAAATAGAGCTTTCTTTTGGTGGTATTTGATCAACTCTGCAGTTTTTTTTTTGCTAAAACTAAAAAAGAACAAAATTTTGGAAAAAAAAAAGTTTTTCTTCGTTTCAGTTATAAAATTTTGTTTTCTCCTTCACTGTCAGGCACTGATGAGGTGGCACTAATGAGGAGGCACTGATGGGCACTGATGAGGTGGCACTGATGGGCACTGATGAGTTGGCACTGATGGGCACTGATGAGTTGGCACTGACAAGGTGGCACTGATGAGGATGCACTGATATGTAGAATTGATGGGCACTAATATGCGGCACTGATATGCAGCACTGATGGGCACTGACTGGCGGCACTGATGGGCACTGATGGGCACTGACTGGCGGCTGTGATGGGCACTGACTGGCGGCTGTGATGGGCACTGACTGGCAGCTGTGATGGGCACTGACAGGCAGCTGTGATGGGCACTGACAGGCGGCACTGATGGGCAGTACTGATTGGCACTAACAGGTGGCACTGATGGGCAGCACTGATGTTGAGGTACTGACAGGTTTTTCTGCTGGGCACTGGGATGGGCACTGTGGTGGGCACTGATTAGCACTGATATGGGCACTGATTGGCACTTTGATGGGCACTGTGAGCTGTCTTTTAATTGGGGAACTGACTGACAGCTGAGGGGGCACATCTGAGGTGTTGTGGCACATCTGAGGGGGCTGTGCTGATAAGCAATGTGCTGATTATCAGCACAGACCCCCCCCCTTTGACAGGGAGAGCCGCCGATCGGCTCTCCCTGTCAGCGCGAACCAAGGAATGCCATTTACCGGCACTTCCTGGTTCTCGCGATGATCAGCTGTGATTGGTCACAGCTGATCACGTGGTAAGAAGCCTCTGACAGAGGCTTCTTATCACGATCGGAGATGCGGGGTGTGCCGGCATGTTATCCTGCTGGACGTCATATGACACCCAGTCAGGATAACAGAACCACTTCCGGATGTCATTCTGCATACAACGGGTGGGAAGTGGTTAAGGACGTGGCGGGCGGCTTCCCGGTCCCCTTCTTAGCAACCAGCTATATACAGCGTAAAAAAAAGAAATAAAGAATAACGCAAATCGCGGTAAAAACACGGTAATTGCGTTTTGGATGCAGGTCCAGTGAAATCTATTACAAGCAAAACGCTGCATTTTGCGGGAAAAAAGTCCCCGACCCTTTCTAAAAACACAGAGGCACAAAAATGCATTGATGTGAACATGTTCCATAGGAACCCATGTTAAAAAATTCCCATGCATTTCTGCAAAATGCATCAAAAAATGCATTAGTGTGAATAGAGCCTAAGGCCCCTTTCACACTGGGGCGGTTGGGGCGTCTGCGGTAAAGCGGCACTATTTTTAGCGCCGCTTTACTGTCCTTTTAGCGGCGTTATTCGGCTGCTAGCGGGGCAGTTTTAACCCGCCACGGGGCGGTTTTAACCCCTCTGCTAGCGGCTAAAAAGGGGTTAAATCCGCCCGCAAAATGCCGCTGGATCAGCATTTTGGCGGCGGTATCACAGCGCTGCCCCATTGATTTTAATGGGGAGGAGCAGTGAGTTCACCGCTCCAATAAAGCTGCTGGCAGGACTTTTTGTGACGCCCTGCCAGCGCACCGCTCCAGTGTGAAAGCCCTCACTGGAGTGAATGGAGCCTCTTCTTTAGGGCGTTTTTCAGGCGCTATTTTTAGTGCCGTAGCGCCTAAAAACGCCCCAGTGTGAAAGGGGCCTAAAAAAAGGCCTGCTAGCAGCATCTTTGGAGCCGTGTATAAACCGCTCCTGCCCATTGAAATCAAAGGAATAGCGCGGCTATACCACCTGCAAAATGCCGCTGCAGTGGTGTTTTGCATGCGGATTTAACCCCTTTTCGGCCACTAGCGGGGGTTAAAACCACTAGCGGCCGAATATCGCCGGTAAAGCAGCGCGAAAAATAGCGCAGTTTTACTGCTGCCGCCCGCAGCCTAAGGCCCCCCTCACACGGACGGACCTTTCAGGTCCACCTTGGACCTGAACGGACACTCCATAGACCTCTATGGAGGGTTGGATGTCAGTGGTGACATGTCCGCTGACATCCGACCCACTCCAATCCTAAAAAGTGTAACGGAGGAAAAACCTATTTTTCCATCCCTCTGCAGATCGGATCGGGTGACGATGGACTCTACGGTACATCATCATCCGATCCCCCATAGAGGAGAGCGGCACTCTGACACGTCTGTCCCTGCACAGTGTGCAGAGACAGACCTGTCATCTGCCTGCCCAGCGGGGATCCACGGAGCGATCCCCCGCTGAGCAGAGTGGGCTCCGTGCACGGGGTACAAAGTCCCATCATGTGTATGAGGCTTAAACACCAGAAATTCAAGTTTTCATATCTTTAAAGGTCACCATACACTGGCCAATCAGTTAGATCTTCCATAAATTAGATTCAGTGCAAGAACCTGTTTGATTTTCTACAATTAGAAGTAATTCATATAGGGCGTACACACGGTCGGACTTTGTTCGGACATTCCGACAACAAAATCCATGGATTTTTTCCGACGGATGTTGGCTCAAACTTGTCTTGCATACACACGGTCACACAAAGTTGTCGGAAAATCCGATCATTCTGAACGCGGTGACGTAAAACACGTACGTCGGGACTATAAACGGGGCAGTAGCCAATAGCTTTCATCTCTTTATTTATTCTGAGCATGCGTGGCACTTTGTGCGTCAGGTTTATGTACACACGATTGGAATTTCCGATAACGGATTTTGTTGTCGGAAAATTTTATCTCCTGCTCTCCAACTTTGTGTGTCGGAAAATCCGATGGAAAATGTCCGATGGAGCCCACACACGATCGGAATTTCCGACAACACGCTCCAATCGGACATTTTCCATCGGAAAATCCGACCGTGTGTACGGGGCATTACAGTGCATCTTCCCATTCCCGCTTTAGCCTAATGCTCTCTTTCCACTATTTCAACACCAAAGTTGCGTGATTTACAATGTGCTTTTTCGGCTTGTTTTCCACTATTGCGACTTGTCTTGCCACTAGGGACTGAAAAGTTGCATCACAAGTTCTACCTCATGATTTACAATGAGTACCGTTCATATGTGTGTGACTTCAAGTCGCAGCAACTTCAAAGTAGTCCCTGCACTACTTTGATCCCACTTTGATGCGACTTGAGGTCCATAGACCTCAAAAATACACAGGCATTGCTTCAAGTTTTGGCAAAAAGTTGCGGAAAACTAGCGGCAAAAAACACGCAACTTTGGGCTTGCAATAGTGGAAACCGAGCCTTAATGCCGTGTCATGCGACTAATTCAAAACATCTGAGAAAAAGGTCGCACTGAAGTTGGAACAAAGTAGTGCAAGAACTTTGTTTGGAGTTGCACCAATTAGAACAGGGGAACATTGAAATACATGTGTTTTGACTTGTCCTGCGACTTCACATGTGTCAAGTCGCACAACAACTCACAGTAGTAGAAAGAGAGCCTAAGGCCACTTGGGACTGAAAAGTTGCATCACAAGTTGTACCCCATGGTTTACAATGAGTACCGTTCATATGTGTGCGACTTGCTTACGCCATGCCGTATACACAGCGGGCACACATCTTTATTACAGAAATCCATATTTTGCATAGAAATTAACCACTTGCTTACTGGGCACTTAAACCCCCCTGCTGTGCAGACCAATTTTCAGCGCTGATGCACTTTGAATGACAATTGCGCGGTTATACTCAGCCAAATGTTTTTTTCTTAAAGTTCCCATAAATAGAGCATTCTTTTGGTGGTATTTGATCACCTCTGTGTTTTTTTTTATTTTGTTACAAAAAAAAAGAAAATACAGATTTTTAAAAATAATTTTGTATTTTTTTGGATATTTTGATATTAAATTTTGCAAACAAGTAATTTGTCTCCTTCATTGATGTACGCTGATGAGGCGGCACTGATTGGTTACACTGATAGGCAGCACTGCTTGGGACCACTGGTGGGCATTGATAGGTGGCACTGGAAGGTGGCACTGGTGGGCACAGATGAGGCAGACGTGCCTCTTCAGGACCAATGTCTCTTGCACCTAAGCCGGTGATCAGCTTTTATTTTTATCCTCATGCTATCAGCGTGAGGAGAAAAAAATAAACAATTACTGAGCTTTAGTTTATATCATGTGATCAGCTGTCATTGGCTGACAGCTAATCGCGTGGTAAGGGGCCGGGATGGGCCACTTACTCAGATCTGTGATCACCCGAGTCTCAGTGACTCAGTGCGCCCTGCAAGGAGCACACGGAGAGCCCGTCCTATGACAGCCTCCCAGAAATTCAGGTCCACGCTGTGGCCGTCGTTTGGCTACAGCACAGACACCAAGTGGTTAATAGAAAAACAGATGCAGATTTCTAGGATTGGGCAAAAATAATGTTTAGTGTCAAAGGCAACTGATGACTTTCTATTAAAGGTCTAAATGGGCCATTAACATGCATCACAATTGAATTTAGGAATATGTCTTTGCAAACTTAATCTCATTAAAATCCTTTCTTATTTTTGCTTGGGGATAGACTGCAGAGGCATTAGAAGTTTTGGGGGATGTCTACACTCCTGATAGGGTGAAGACACCTCCCAAATTTTGCCAATTTCTCATTCAAAATTCACTTCCTGTCACATAGCCAAACAGGAAGTGAGAGTAAAACCCTACCAATGTATGTCCTTGGGGACACACAGGTCAATCTAAATAGTTTCCCCATTCGGGTAATTGCACTCTAGCTTTTTGCCATGTACATCCCAAATTATTATGTATCTTGGGGTTTATTTACAAAAATGGTAATTTCACTTTGCACTACAAGTGCACTTAGAAGTACAGTTGCTGGAGATCCGAGGGGGACATGCAAGGAAAAGAAAAAAAAAAACAGCATCTTTGCCTCTACATGATTGGATGATAAAATCACCAGTGATACCCCTCTGATTTTCATCAACTAAACTTGTATTGCAGAAAAGATTTGCCTTTAATAAACCCCAAAATACCTAATAATTTGGGGTGTACACAATAAAGTGCTAGAGTGCAATTTGTATAGTGGGGACACTAGTTAGATTGAACTGTGTGTCCACAAGGAAAATTATTATTAGGGTTTTACTCTCACTTCCTGTTTGGCTATGTGACAGGAAGTGAAGCGAATTTTAAGAAAAAAGGGACACAAAGCCCAACCTAATGAAAAAAAAAAAAAAAAAAAAAAAAAAAAAAAATATCTTGATTTCCCTCAAATGTCCACAATTAGAATAGGATTGTCTTCAGCTTGATTTTAGTTCAGAGCTCTAAATCAGTGCTTCTCAACCCTGTCCTCAAGTACACCCAACAGGCCATGTTTGCAGGTTTTACTTCATCTTGCACAGGTGCTTTAAAGTCAATGACTTTGTATTTTGGACAGTTATTTCAGATAAGATAAAATTTCCTAAACATGTCCTGTCGGGGGGGTACTTGAGGACTGAGGCTGAAAACCACTGCTCAAAAAGAAAATTGAATACTTACCACTCTGAAGTGTTACTTTCCTGGTCACTATCCATGGCAGCGCACACACAATCCATTCATGTGCTACCATGAAGGCACCGGGAAAGTAACTTAAAATTAAAAAAAAAAAAAAAAAAGGGGATTTGTCTAAGACATGCCAATCAGCCTAGTTAAGCTGCAGCTGGGAAGTCCGTTGCATGAAAAGAACACACATAAAACAAAGAATTTGAAACAATTTTAATGGTCAAAAAAACAAACAAAAAAAAAAAAACAAAACACAGGACTTGGAAAAGAAGCAAGGAAAGCATAATACACACATGTATGTTAATTTGAGACAGAATAGGTTTGAGGTTTGACCCTTTTGCAGTGCAAATTAACAGGAGTTAAAAGGAGTGCACCCACAAATGGACATCTATTGAGGATTAAAACATTAGGCATGACATCTTGAGAAATAATTTTAAAAATAAGGCAGCACAGACAGTTAAATCAAAGTGAACGTAAAAACAACAAAAATCGCCAACATAAAAAAATTTTCATGGTAAAATAACCACCACCCAAAAAAAAAAACAGCAAACTAAAGTAACAAATTGCATAAAAACACATCTGTTTTGCAACAACATAACAAACAAAATACAAAGAGAAAATATACGTGTTAAAAACTCGATAAGGACACCCAAATGTACTCTCTTGCCGGCCACCCCACAATCTTGGCTCTTTTCAGGGCAAAGTAAAGAATGCTATCTGCAAGCTTTATATAAACATAGGTTTGTGTGCTAATGAGGCAATTGCAAACACATGGACAGTCCATGAAACACACAAAATGCAAGTTCACCCGAAGTAGAGAGAACTTCAAAGTGGGTACACCTGTTAAGGATGTCCTTAAATTACTAACCCCAAAAACACACTCTGAGCATGCCCAGAAACATCCAAGTGCGGTTCACACACAAAAAGCACCAAGAAAAAAAAGCCAAAGTCCTTGAGCATGCCCAGAACAACCCAAATGCAGCTAGCACAAAATAAGCCACCCCCTGTCCAAAATTAAGCACATCATCCAGCATGCACCAATATTTACAGATGGGACAAAACACCCCCCAGTCCAGGGGGGCAACTAAAGAGCCTAACATGTGCAAAAGTTATACAACAAATACCATTGCAATCTAAGGGAACTGACTTGGTAATTTTACTAGTCCCCACTTGGCTGGCTTATCTTCTAGTTATTGGCCTTAAAATGAGTATGCGGCCCAGGTCCCACCCTAAGGGACATATATCAAGGTCACCAATTGGACAACCCCAAAAGCGAAACAAGGAGAAATGCCTTTAAATATGCCAAATTGCTTAAGGGCCAGTTCACACCAATGCAGTCCAGTGCATATTTTATGCATCAAAAATGCATGGAAATTCGGTTATATGGTTTGCAATGGCATAGTTCCCACCAGTGCTTGTCGTTCCAGTGCGTTCCAGTTCCAGAAAAAAAAATAGAACATGCTGCATTTTTTCTGCACTGGACTGTACTGGAAAGTTGTAAAACACATAAAAAATGCACTGGAACGCACTTGTCCTTATTTAAGGTTAACCGGTTCCCGACCGGCGCACGCCGATGTACTTTGGCAGAATGGCACGGCTGGGCAAATGGGCGTACCCGTACGTTCATTTGAATTCCCCGCCGTGCCTTTGCTTGCGCGCGCGCACCGGCCGGGAGCTCCGTGAGTCGGGTCGCGCGGACTCGATCGCCGTGGGGATACCCGCGATCGCCTCACGCAGAGGACGAACGGGGAGATGCTGTTGTAAACAGCATCTCCCCGTTCTGCCTAGTGACAGTGTCACTCGATCTCTTCTCCCTGTCATCGGAGCAGAGATCAGTGACATCACACACACAGCCCATCCCCCTACAGTTAGAATCACTCTCTAGGACACACTTAACCGCTCCCCGCCCCCTAGTGGTTAACCCCTTCACTGCCAGTGTCATTTACACAGTAATCAGTGCATTTTTAATCGCACTGATCGCTGTATAAATGACAATGGTCCCAAAAATGTGTCAAAAATGTCCGACATGTCCGCCATAACATCGCAGTCACAATAAAAATCGCTGATCGCCACCATTACTAGTAAAAAAAAAATTATTAATAAAAATGTCATAAAATTATCCCCTATTTAGTAAACGCTATAACGTTTGCGCAAACCAATTATTAAACGCTTATTGCGATTTTTTTTTACCAAAAATATGTAGAAGAATACGATCGGCCTAAACTGAAGAAAAAAAAAAATGTTTTTTTATATATTTTTGGGGGATATTTATTACAGCAAAATGTAAAAAATAATGCGTTTTTTTTCAAAATTGTCGCTCTTATTTTGTTTATAGCGCAAAAAATAAAAATCGCAGAGGCAATCAAATACCACCAAAAGAAAGCTCTATTTGTGGGAAAAAAAGGACGTCAATTTTGTTTGGGAGCCACGTCGCACGACTGCGCAATTGTCAGTTAAAGCGACGCAGTGCCGAATCGCAAAAAGTGCTCTGGTCAGGAAGGGGGTAAAATCTTCCGGGGCTGAAGTGGTTAAGAAAAAAAAGGGGGGAAAAAAAGCACTGGACTGCATCAAAAACGCACCAAAAACGCACTGGAACGCATCAAAAACATGCATGCAGAAAAGCACCTGGAACGTGGCCGGACTGCATTTCTATGGTGGGAACTGGCCCTAAGGGCCCTAAGGG
Organism: Aquarana catesbeiana; assembly: GCA_037953035.1. Classification (NCBI taxonomy): domain Eukaryota; kingdom Metazoa; phylum Chordata; class Amphibia; order Anura; family Ranidae; genus Aquarana; species Aquarana catesbeiana. The sequence goes on along the minus strand of JBBHAA010000512.1, from coordinate 4,958,230 downwards.
CCAGATCACAACATAGAAACGCAGTCCGGATACGTTCCAGGTGCTATTCTGCATGCACGTTTTTTATGCGTTCTAGTGCATTTTTGGTGCATTTTTGATGCAGTCCAGTGCTTTTTCCCCCATCTTTTTTCTTAACCTTAAAAAAGGACAAGTGTGTTGCAGTGTGTTTTTGATGCATTTTACAGTTTACCAGTACAGTCCAGTGCATAAAAAATGCAGCATGTTCGACTTTTTTTTTTTGGGAACTGGAAACACACTGGAACTGCAAGCACTGGTGTGAACTATGCCATTGAAAACCATATAACCTACTTTCCGTGCATTTGTGATGCAGAAAAAAAACGCACTGGACTGCATGTGGTGTGAACTGGCCCTTAAGGAATAAAACTACTCGCAGCTATAATGAAATGTCGGTCCGGCAATTAGGGATGAGCCGAACACCCCCCTGTTCGGTACGCACCAGAACTTGCGAACAGGCAAAAAATTAGTTCGAACACGCGAACACCGTTAAAGTCTATGGGACACAAACATGAATAATCAAAAGTGCTCATTTTAAAGGCTTATGATGAAGAAGATGAAGAGAGGAGCCTCCCTCCATGCCACCATGGTTGCGGAGCGGCCCGAGGAGAAGAAGATAGAAGACGCCGCGGAGGAGATGCTGGACGAGAACACTGGAGGAAGAACCAGAAGTACCAGAAGAAGAAGAAGAGGAAGAAACCGAAGGAAGAAACCGAAGGAAGATAGAAGATAGAAGAAAGAAGATAGAAGAAAGAAGAAGCATTTATATAAAGGAATTGTCAAAAACTGTCTCTTGTCATTTTTAACATTTTTGACAGTTTTTTTTGTGAAATGGTAGGGGTACTTTTGTACCCCCTTACCATTTCACACAGGGGGGGGGCCGGGATCTTGGGGTCCCCTTGTTAAACGGGGCTTCCAGATTCCGATAAGCCCCCCGCCCGCAGACCCCCACAACCACCCGCCAGGGTTGTGGGGATGAGGCCCTTGTCCTCATCAACATGGGGACAAGGTGTTTTGGGGGTTACCCCAAAGCACCCTCCCAATGTTGAGGGCATGTGGCCTGGTACGGTTTAGGAGGGGGGGCGCTCTATCGTTCCCCCCCCTCTTTTCCTGCGGCCTGCCAAGTTGCGTGCTCAGATAAGGGTCTGGTATGGATTTTTGGGGGGACCCCACGCCGTTTTTTTTTTTGGCGGGGGGTTCCCCTTAAAATCCATACCAGACCTGAAGGGCCTGGTGTGGAATTTCGGGGGAACCCCACGCATTTTTTTTTCTGAATTGTGTTTGTTTTCTTAATGCTGTTTTTATCAATGAACTTGTATGTGTTTTGCCGGACTGACATTTCATTAGAGCTGCACGAAGTGAACCAGCGTTAAAAAAAAAAAACAGAGGTGCGCCCGTTCAACCTATGCAAATGCTTTTACGTTGCCTGACATTTACTAATATTTTGCCGGCGCATTGAAATAAAGTATTTGAACAAGCGCAAATGCCGTTTGAGCATGCGCAGTTCATAAATTCACCTCCCGCAGTTTAAATGTATTTGCCGGCGCTGCCAGCTTGTTTAAATTTAGTTAAAGTTAAAGATGCCGTGCACCAGGTCTATAGTGGCGTAAAGATCACCTCTTCCCATGCGCCTGGAAGAGAATAGTAAATGGGGATCGCGCTGCGTTACCAGCGCAAATGCTTTGTAAATATGAAAATGTCATTTGCACATCGGCGTGCACCGCAAGTCATAGCGCAAATGCTTTGTAAATCAGCCCCATTTTCTTTGTTTAATATCATTATTGTTTCTGTCGCTACATTTTCACTGGATGAAGCTTATTTATGTTTGGCATTTATGCACTATGCACTTTTATTAATGAGGTCACATTATTATGTATGGCTCTGCACATTTATTCATGTTATCTATAGTGATTTGATTATTCTACGGCTATATTGTTAATTTTATGCACTTATGCACTTTTTGTAGTGAGGTCCCGGTATTTATTATTGCACATGTACAATTTTGTCTCTATATAATATTTTTTATTTTTTTAATTTTAGATATGCCTTGGGTTTTGCTCTCAAGTAGGGATGAGCTTCGAGTTCGAGTCGAACTCATGTTCGACTCGAACATTGGCTGTTCGCAAGTTCGCCGAACAGCGAACAATTTGGGGTGTTCACGCAAATTCGAATACCGCGGAACACCCTTTAAAAGTCTATGGGAGAAATCAAAAGTGCTAATTTTAAAGGCTTATATGCAAGTTATTGTCATAAAAAGTGTTTGGGGACCTGGGTCCTGCCCCAGGGGACATGGATCAATGCAAAAAAAAGTTTTAAAAATGGCCGTTTTTTCAGGAGCAGTGATTTTAATAATGCTTAAAGTCAAACAATAAAAGTGTAGTATCCCTTTAAATTTCGTACCTGGGGGGTGTCTATAGTATGCCTGTAAAGGGGCGCACGTTTCCCGTGTTTAGAACAGTCTGACAGCAAAATGACATTTTGAAGGAAAAAACCCATTTAAAACTACCCGCGGCTATTGCATTGCCGACAATACACATAGAAGTTCATTGATAAAAACGGCATGGGAATTCCCCACAGGGCAACCCCGAACCAAAATTAAAAAAAAATAATGACGTGGGGTTCCCCCAAAAATCCATTCCAGACCCTTATCCGAGCATGCAACCTGGCAGGCCGCAGGAAAAGAGGGGGGGGACGAGAGTGCGCCCCCCCCCTGAACCGTACCAGGCCACATGCCCTCAACATTGGGAGGGTGCTTTGGGGTAGCCCCCCAAAACACCTTGTCCCCCATGTTGATGAGGACAAGGGCCTCATCTCCACAACCCTGGCCGGTGGTTGTGGGGGTCTGCGGGCGGGGGGCTTATCGGAATCTGGAAGCCCCCTTTAACAAGGGGACCCCCAGAACCCACCCCCCCCTGTGTGAAATGGTAAGGGGGTACTTACCCCTACCATTTCACTAAAAAACTGTCAAAAATGTTAAAAATGACAAGAGACAGTTTTTGACAATTCCTTTATTTAAATGCTTCTTCTTTCATCTTCTGGTTCTTCTGGTTCTTCCTCCGGCGTTCTCGTCCAGCATCTCCTCCGCGGCGTCTTCTATCTTCTTCTCCTCGGGCCGCTCCGCACCCATGGCATGGGGGAGGCTCCTGCTCTTCTCTTCATCTTCTTCTTCTTCTCTTCTTCCCTTCTTCTCTTCTTCATTTTCTTCTCTGGGCCGCTCCGCACCCATGCTAGCATGGAGGGAGGCTCCCGCTGTGTGACGGCGTCTCCTCGTCTGACGGTTCTTAAATAACGGGGGGTGGGGCCACCCGGTGACCCCACCCCCCTCTGATGCACAGGACATGACGGGACTTCCCTGTGGCATTCCCCGTGACGTCACAGGGAAGTCCCGTCAAGTCACCGTGCATCAGAGGGGGGCGGGGTCACCGGGTGGCCCCGCCCCCCGTTATTTAAGAACCGTCAGACGAAGAGACGCCTTCACACAGCGGGAGCCTCCCTCCATGCCAGCATGGGTGCGGAGCGGCCCGGAGAAGAAAATGAAGAAGAGAAGAAGAGAAGAAAAGAAGAAGAGATGAAGAAGAAGATGAAGAGAAGAGCGGGAGCCTCCCCCCAAGCCATGGGTGTGGATCGGCCCGAGGAGAAGAAGATAGAAGACGCCGTGGAGGAGATGCTGGACGAGAACGCCGGAGGAAGAACCAGAAGATGAAGGAAGAAAGAAGAAGCATTTAAATAAAGGAATTGTCAAAAACTGTCTCTTGTCATTTTTAACATTTTTGACAGTTTTTTAGTGAAATGGTAGGGGTAAGTACCCCCTTACCATTTCACACAGGGGGGGGCCGGGTTCTGGGGGTCCCCTTGTTAAAGGGGGCTTCCAGATTCCGATAAGCCCCCCACCCACAGACCCCCACAACCACCGGCCAGGGTTGTGGGGATGAGGCCCTTGTCCTCATCAACATGGGGACAAGGTGTTTTGGGGGGCTACCCCAAAGCACCCTCCCAATGTTGAGGGCATGTGGTCTGGTATGGTTCAGGAGGGGGGGGAACCGCACTCTCGTCCCCCCCTCTTTTCCTGCGGCCTGCCAGGTTGCGCGCTCGGATAAGGGTCTGGTATGGATTTTTGGGGGGACCCCACGCCGTTTTTTTTTTTTTTTGGCGGGGGGTTCCCCTTAAAATCCATACCAGACCTGAAGGGTCTGGTATGGAATTTAGGGGGAACCCCACGTCATTTTTTTTTTTTAATTTTGGTTCGGGTTGCCCTGTGGGGAATTCCCATGCCGTTTTTATCAATGAACTTCTATGTGTATTGTCGTCAATGCAATAGCCGCAGGTAGTTTTAAATGGGTTTTTTCCTTCAAAATGTAATTTTGCTGTCAGACTGTTCTAAACACAGGAAACATGCGCCTCTTTACAGGCATACTATAGACACCCCCCAGCTACGAAATTTAAAGGGATATTACAGTTTTATTGTTTGACTTTAAGCATTATTAAAATCACTGCTCCTGAAAAAAACAGCCGTTTTTAAAACTTTTTTTTGCATTAATCCATGTCCCCTGGGGCAGGACCCGGGTCCCCAAACACTTTTTATGACAATAACTTGCATATAAGCCTTTAAAATTAGCACTTTTGATTGTTCATGTTCGTGTCCCATAGACTTTAACGGTGTTCGCGTGTTCGAGCAAACTTTTTTTGCATGTTCTGGTGTGAACCGAACAGGGAGGTGTTCGGCTCATTCCTACTCTCAAGACAAAATTTCCCCCCCTCGGCCACTTCTTGGTCATGGATATATTTCAGTAGAAATTTTTTGCGTTCCACCCTCTCCCTCCTGGGATTTCTGCGCTCTCTCATACGGAAAACAGCATCTTCTAAAGCATTGTACAAGAATTTCAGTATCTCGTTGTCCCTTCCACGAGTTCTCAGGTGATCCTCTGTTGTGTAGTTCTCCAGCTTTACCACCTGCTCCGCCCCCATCAGTCTGAAGGTCTTTTCCATTTCAAAATAATCTGCGGATGTTTTGTGTGTAAGAACGATTGTTGGAACAACTCCTATAATGACAAGTAGAAACAAATTGCCCCAGATAAAGTATACATATATGTATATAATATAAAGAAGAAAAAATGTGATCAATTTTTAATTTTCTATCAAATTATATACAGTAAATGTACGTAATAATATTTTTAATACACTCAACTTACAGAGTTATCAATTTTAAATAAGCATTAAAGAGGATGTAAACCCACTCTCATCCTTTCTAAACTACTACCATAGGGGTTATCTATAAGGATATACATGTCTCCTGCATGTATCTTTACCTGTCAAATGTCTCCCCTCTGTCTGTTATTAGACCTGAAAAACTACATATTCTGTGGGCGGGTCTATTGTCTGGAGCTCGGTGGGTGGAGTCGTGATGTCAGTAGACTCCCTGCCCTACACTCCCCTTGTCAATATGCATTTTCTCCTGTGTATTTCTTACACTGAACTTCTGCTATAATCTCGAACATCCAGTGAAAAGACAGGAAAGTCACCACATGACTTCAGCATGCTGAATCATGCTGAGGTGTGGAGCAGCCAATCATGGGAGAGCTGGAGAAGAAAGGAGGAAGGATCTGATGTACATGGAATGTCTCTCTCAGGCTCCTGCATGAGATAAGGAAATCACCTGTCACTCACAGCAAGGGGGAAGAACTGACTCCTATTTCTCTGTGTGTCAGTTTTTATCTCACTGAAAAAGATAAGAGGATTGCTCAGAGCTGGATTAACTCTTTGTGGCAAGACTGGGCACAGATGACATGAAATCCTATACTGTACAAGGTGCAAGCTTTAATTAAAAAAAACTTTGTTCAGGTTTACATCCACTTTAACCTCTTGCCGACTGGCCCACGCCGATATACGTCGGCAGAAGGGCACGTACAGACAGATTAACATACCTATACGTTTCCCTTTAAGAAGCGATGTGCGGGTGCACGCGAGCTCCGTGAGTGTGATCGTGGGTCCCGTGGACTCGATGTCTGCGGGGATACCCGCGATCATCTCATGGAGAGGAAGAACGGGGAAATGCTAATGTAAATAAGCATTTCCCCATTCTGCCTAGTGACAGGACACTGATCACTGCTCCCTGTAATCGGGAGCAGTCATCAGTGTCATGTCACACATAGCCCATCCCCCCTACAGTTAGAATCACTCCCTAGGACACACTTAACCCCTTCACTGCCCCCCTAGTGGTTAACCCCTTCACTGCCAGTTTCATTTACACAGTAATCAATGCATTTTGAATCGCACTGATCGCTGTATAAATGACAATGGTCCCAAAATAGCGACAAAAGTTTCCGATCTGTCCACCATAATGTCGCAATCACAATAAAAATCGCTGATCTCCGCCATTACTAGTAAAATAAAAAAATAAAAATGGCATAAAACTATCCCCTATTTTGTAGACGCTATAACTTTTGTGCAAACCAATCAATAAACGCTTATTGCGATTTTTTTTACCTAAAAAATGTAGAAGAGTACATATCGGCCTAAAAAAAAAAAACGTTTTTTTATATATTTTTTGAGGATATTTATTATAGCAAAAAATAAAAAATAATGCGTTTTTTTCAAAATTGATGCTCTTTTTTTGTTTATAGCGCAAAAAATAAAAACCGCAGAGGTGATCAAATACCACCAAAAGAAAGCTCCATTAGTGGGGAAAAAAAGGACATCAATTTTGTTTGGGAGCCACATCGCACGACCCCGTAATTGCCAGCGACGCAGTGCGGAATCGCAAAAAGTGCCCTGGTCTTTGGCCGGTCAAATGGCCTGGGGCTGAAGTGGTTAATGCCTAACACATTACACAACTAAACACTGTCAGATTTGTTAGTGCTCATTTCTGTGCTTTACTGAACTTCTTAAAACACAAAGTTTACAAACCATAGGACAGAAAATGACTGTTTTATTGTTCCTGACTAGGGATGAGCCGAACACCCCCCTGTTCGGTTTGCAGCAGAACATGCAAACAGGCAAAACATTAGTTCGAACACGCGAACACCATTAAAGTCTATGGGACACGAACATGAATAATCAAAAGTGCTAATTTTAAAGGTTAATATGCAAGTTATTGTCATAAAAAGTGTTTGGGGACCTGGGTCCTGCCCCAGGGGACATGGATCAATGCAAAAAAATGTTTTAAAAACGGACGTTTTTTCAGGAGCAGTGATTTTAATAATGCTTAAAGTGAAACAATAAAAGTGTAATATTCCTTTAAATTTCGTACCTGGGGGGTGTCTATAGTATGCCTGTAAAGTGGCGCATGTTTCCCGTGTTTAGAACAGTCTGAGAGCAAAATGACATTTCAAAGGAAAAAAAGTCATTTAAAACTACTCGCAGCTATAATGAATTGTCGGGTCTCTGCAATACACATAAGTCATTGAAAAAAACGGCATGGGATTCCCCCACAGTCAATTACCAGGCCCTTTGGGTCTGGTATGAATATTAAGGGGAACCCCGCACAAAAATTAAAAAAAAAATGGCGTGGGGGTCCCCCTAAATTCCATACCAGACTTTTCAGGTCTGGTATGGATATTAAGGGGAACCCCGCACCAAAATTTTAAAAAAATGGCGTGGGGGTCCCCCTCAAAATCCATACCAGACCCTTCAGGTCTGAGATGCTTGGGAAAAGGAGTGTTTCCGAGTGTTACCGAGCATCTCCGAGTGTCACTGGCGCCCCTTGCACCACTGGCCAAATGTGGTACTGCACACCAGCGGCTTGAATGCTGTTTGACTTGCGAGACAACGCTCGCAAACTGAGTCAGGATTAAAAAAAAAATCGCTTGTATTGTGAAATGCTCGTATACGTTACTCGCAATCTGAGGTTTCACAGTATGTCCATTCGGAGATTCATATACATCCGAATCTCCAAAAATGACATTTTCGTCTGAAAAACGAATTGTAACTAAGCAAAACGCACATGTCTATTAAAGCAATATTGGACCTAAAAGCAAGTATTATCATGTTGCAGCTTACCAGTTCTTAGATGTGGTGCCTGCATTTGTTTTATTTTAGCTTTCTTTCCTTAATTTTCACCTGGTGATCCGGCCAGTAAGTCTGTTGTTTTTCAACAGAACAAGCTGCCTTGTATATGTAGCAATTAGAGGGTTGAGACAAACCATTTACCACTGACAGGGGTACAAGACCAATGAAACTAATTGGAACACAGTGATCACAAATGCAAACGCAGGCTGCTTGTTGCAGCCATTGGATCTCCTTCTCATATAGAATGTTTGTGTGACAGGAAGGAGAATCGATCTGTGACCAACTGTGAGTTACCCTAACAATAGCAGTGCAGCCACGAACATAGAGCTGACCGCAGCCACCAGTGCAGCCACCATTCCTAGACCTGACCACTGCCACCAGTGCAGCCACCATTCCTAGACCTGACCACTGCCACCAGTGCAGCCACCTATATAGTGCTGACCGCAGCCACCAGTGCAGCCACCTACATAGAGCTGACCGCAGCCACCAGTGCAGCCACCATTCCTAGACCTGACCACTGCCACCAGTGCAGCCACCATTCCTAGACCTGACCACTGCCACCAGTGCAGCCACCTATATAGTGCTGACCGCAGCCACCAGTGCAGCCACCATTCATAGACCTAACTGCAGCCACCAGTGCAGCCACCATTCATAGACCTGACCACTGCCACCAGTGCAGCCACCATTCATAGACCTGACTGCAGCCACCAAGTGCAGCCACCATTCATAGACCTGACCACTGCCACCACTGCAGCCACCATTCATAGACCTGACCACTGCCACCAGTGCAGCCAACATTCATAGACCTGACCGCAGCCACCAGTGCAGCCACCATTCATAGACCTGACCGCAGCCACCAGTGCAGCCACCATTCATAGACCTGACCGCAGCCACCAGTGCAGCCACCATTCATAGACCTGACCGCAGCCACCAGTGCAGCCACCATTCATAGACCTGACCACTGCCACCGCTGCAGCCACCATTCATAGACCTGACCACTGCCACCAGTGCAGCCACCATTCATAGACCTGACCGCAGCCACCAGTGCAGCCACCATTCATAGACCTGACTGCAGCCACCAGTGCAGCCACCATTCATAGACCTGACTGCAGCCACCAGTGCAGCCACCATTCATAGACCTGACCACTGCCACCAGTGCAGCCACCATTCATAGACCTGACCACTGCCACCACTGCAGCCACCATTTATAGACCTGACCACTGCCACCAGTGCAGCCACCATTCATAGACCTGACTGCAGCCACCAGTGCAGCCAACATTCATAGACCTGACCACTGCCACCAGTGCAGCCACCATTCATAGACCTGACTGCAGCCACCAGTGCAGCCACCATTCATAGACCTGACCCCTGCCACCAGTGCAGCCACCATTCATAGACCTGACTGCAGCCACCAGTGCAGCCACCATTCATAGAACTGACCCCTGCCACCAGTGCAGCCACCATTCATAGACCTGACTGCAGCCACCAGTGCAGCCACCATTCATAGACCTGACTGCAGCCACCAATGCAGCCACCATTCATAAACCAGACCACTGCCACCAGTGCAGCCACCATTCATAGACCTGACTGCAGCCACCAGTGCAGCCACCATTCATAGACCTGACTGCAGCCACCAATGCAGCCACCATTCATAGACCTGACCACTGCCACCAGTGCAGCCACCATTCATAGACCTGACCACTGCCACCACTGCAGCCACCATTTATAGACCTGACCACTGCCACCAGTGCATCCACCATTCATAGACCTGACTGCAGCCACCAGTGCAGCCAACATTCATAGACCTGACCACTGCCACCAGTGCAGCCACCATTCATAGACCTGACTGCAGCCACCAGTGCAGCCACCATTCATAGACCTGACCCCTGCCACCAGTGCAGCCACCATTCCTAGACCTGACTGCAGCCACCAGTGCAGCCACCATTCATAGAACTGACCCCTGCCACCAGTGCAGCCACCATTCATAGACCTGACTGCAGCCACCAGTGCAGCCACCATTCATAGACCTGACTGCAGCCACCAGTGCAGCCACCATTCATAGACCTGACTGCAGCCACCAATGCAGCCACCATTCATAAACCAGACCACTGCCACCAGTGCAGCCACCATTCATAGACCTGACTGCAGCCACCAATGCAGCCACCATTCATAAACCAGACCACTGCCACCAGTGCAGCCACCATTCATAGACCTGACTGCAGCCACCTATAATGCCCTGACTGCAGCCACACAGTGTATCTGTCACAGCAGTACAGCCATATACAGTGCCCTAATTGCAGCGCCCAGTGCAGCCTTCTATAGTGCTGTGATTGCGGCCAGACAGTGTAACTAGGGCTGCCATCTTTTCATCAAGCCAAACCCGAACACTTTAGTGGCGCGCTGAATTTTCTTTTTTTTGTAGTATACAAAACAAATGAAAAGCAATTTTTTTTTTTTTTTAAATGCGCTGCACCAAAACGCATTGGTATTTTCTTACCATATGTCTTGCTGCAGGTGAATGAGCGCAAAAGCAAGGGGTGTCGTTGTGCTATTAAGACGTAAAGGCACCACTGCAAACCTGCAAAAGGGCTTTGTGCAGGAATGCACACAATTTGGTGCACGTTCCTGTAACCCAAAAAAGTCTACCTAGAATGGGGGTAATACATTGAAATTCAAGGAGGTCCAATTTCTAAAATTTTCTTCCGGCTAAAGTCCGAATTGCTCTCTCATATAAAGTGAACGTAAGCCAATCACATCCCCCTTACATCTGGAGTCCCCATCCAAGAGCCCCCTTACATCTGGGGTCCCTATCAGAGAGCCCCCTTACATCTGGAGTCCCCATCAGAGAGCCCCCTTACATCTGAAGTCCCCATCAGAGGACCCCCTTACATCTGGAGTCCCCATCAGAGTGCCCCCTTACATCCGGAGTCCCCATCAGAGCGCCCCCTTACATCTGGAGTCCCCATCAGAGGACCCCCTTACATCTGGAGTCCCCATCAGAGCGCCCCCTTACATCTGGGGTCCCCATCAGAGGACCCCCTTACATCTGGAGTCCCCATCAGAGGACCCCCTTACATCTGGAGTCCCCATCAGAGTGCCCCCTTACATCCGGAGTCCCCATCAGAGCGTCCCCTTACATCCGGAGTCCCCATCAGAGGACCCCCTTACATCTGGAGTCCCCATCAGAGGACCCCCTTACATCCGGAGTCCCCATTAGAGAGCCCCCTTACATCTGGGGTCCCCATCAGAGTACCTCCTTACATCTGGAGTCCCCATTAGAGAGCCCCCTTACATCTGGAGTCCCCATTAGAGAGCCCCCTTACATCTGGGGTCCCCATCAGAGTACCACCTTACATCTGGAGTCCCCATCAGAGAGCCCCTTTACATCTAGAGTCCCCATTAGAGAGCCCCCTTTACATCTGGAGTCCCCATCAGAGAGCCCCCTTACATCTGGAGTCCCCATCAGAGAGCCCCCTTACATCCGGAGTCCCCATCAGAGAGCCCCCTTACATCTGGAGCCCCCATCAGAGAGCCCCCTTACATCCGGAGTCCCCATCAGAGAGCCCCCTTTACATCTAGAGTCCCCATCAGAGAGCCCCCTTTACATCTGGAGTCCCCATCAGAGAGCCCCCTTACAACTGGAGTCCCCATCAGAGAGCCCCCTTACATCCGGAGTCCCCATCAGAGAGCCCCCTTTACATCTAGAGTCCCCATCAGAGAGCCCCCTTTACATCTGGAGTCCCCATCAGAGAGCACCCTTACATCTGGAGTCCCCATCAGAGAGCCCCCTTATCTGGAGTCCCCATCAGAGAGCCCCCTTACATCTTGAGTCCCCATCAGAGAGCCCCCTTTACATCTGGAGTCCCCATCAAAGAGCCCCCTTACATCCGGAGTCCCCATCAGAGAGCCCCCTTTACATCTAGAGTCCCCATCAGAGAGCCCCCTTTACATCTGGAGTCCCCATCAGAGAGCCCCCTTACATCTGGAGTCCCCATCAGAGAGCCCCCTTACATCCGGAGTCCCCATCAGAGAGCCCCCTTACATCTGGGGTCCCCATCAGAGAGCCCCCTTACATCCGGAGTCCTCATCAGAGATCCCCCTTACATCTGGAGCCCCCATTAGAGAGCCCCCTTACATCCGGAGTCCCCATTAGAGAGCCCCCTTACATCCGGAGTCCCCATCAGAGAGCCCCCTTACATCTGGAGCCCCCATTAGAGAGCCCCCTTACATCCGGAGTCCCCATTAGAGAGCCCCCTTACATCTGGAGTCCCCATCAGAGAGCCCCCTTACATCTGGAGTCCCCATTAGAGAGCCCCCTTACATCCGGAGTCCCCATCAGAGAGCCCCCTTACATCCGGAGTCCCCATCAAAGAGCCCCCTTACATCCGGAGTCCCCATCAGAGGACCCCCTTACATCTGGAGTCCCCATCAGAGGACCCCCTTACATCTGGAGTCCCCATCAGAGAGCCCCCTTTACATCTAGAGTCCCCATCAGATAGCCCCCTTACATCTGGGGTCCCCATCAGAGAGCCCCCTTACATCCGGAGTCCCCATCAGAGAGCTCCCTTACATCTGGAGTCCCCATCAGAGTACCTCCTTACATCTGGAGTCCCCATCAGAGAGCCCCCTTACATCTGGAGTCCCCATCAGAGAGCCCCCTTACATCCGGAGTCCCCATCAGAGAGCCCCCTTACATCTGGAGCCCCCATCAGAGAGCCCCCTTACATCTGGGGTCCCCATCAGAGTACCTCCTTACATCTGGAGTCCCCATTAGAGAGCCCCCTTACATCTGGGGTCCCCATCAGAGTACCTCCTTACGTCCAGAGTCCCCATCAGAGAGCCCCCTTACATCTGCAGTCCCCATTAGAGAGCCCCCTTACATCCGGAGTCCCCATCAGAGAGCCCCCTTACATCCGGAGTCCCCATCAGAGGAACCCCTTACATCTGGAGTCCCCATCAGAAGACCCCTTTACATCTAGAGTCCCCATCAGAGAGCCCCCTTACATCCGGAGTCCCCATCAGAGAGCCCCCTTACATCTGGAATCCCCATCAGAGTACCTCCTTACATCTGGTTTCCCCATTAGAGAGCCCCCTTACATCCGGAGTCCCCATTAGAGAGCCCCCTTACATCCGGAGTCCCCATCAGAGAGCCCCCTTACATCTGGAGTCCCCATCAGAGAGCCCCCTTACATCTGGAGTCCCCATCAGAGAGCCCCCTTACATCCGGAGTCCCCATCAGAGAGCCCCCTTACATCTGGAGTCCCCATCAGAGAGCCCCCTTACATCCGGAGTCCCCATCAGAGAGCCCCCTTACATCCGGAGTCCCCATCAGAGAGCCCCCTTACATCTGGAGTCCCCATCAGAGAGCCCCCTTACATCTGGAGTCCCCATCAGAGAGCCCCCTTACATCCGGAGTCCCCATCAGAGAGCCCCCTTACATCTGGAGTCCCCATCAGAGAGCCCCCTTACATCCGGAGTCCCCATCAGAGTACCTCCTTACACAAAAAAATAAAATAAATGAGAAAAAAAGTGAGTAGCGCCCGCATATGTAAACAGTGTTCAAACCACACATGTGAGATATCACCACGATCGTTAGAGCGAGAGCAATAATTCTAGCCCTCCTAGACCTCCCCTGTAACTCTAAACTGGTAACTGTTAGAAATTTGTAAAGTGTCATCTTTGGAGATTTTTTAAGTATCGTAGTTTCTCGCCATTCCACTACTGTGTGCAATTTTAAAGCATAACATGTTAGGTATCTATTTACTTGGCGTAACATCATCTTTCACATTATTTAAAAAAAATTGGGCTAACTTTACTGTTTTCTTATTTTTAATTAATGAAAGTGTTTATTTTCTCCATAAAATTGCATTTGAAAAACCGCTGCGCAAACAGTGTGACATAAAATAAACAATCGCAATTTTATTCTCTAGGGTCTCTGCTAAAAAAATATATATATATGTTAGAAGGCCAGTGTGCTGGCCTGAATTTATGGGAGGAGCCCGGAGTGTATTTAAGCTGACCACTTCCCCTTCCTCTTTGTCAGTTTCAGTGCACGATACTACATGTCACTGTGCTGACTCTTCCCAGCTGATCTTGTGTTCATAAGTCTGTGCGATCGATTACAAGTGGGTTGTGGCGTCTTCGTCGGCGATTCTCGCTTGCTGTTGCAGGTAGGGTTCAAACCTTTTTGTTTATATGCAATGTTACCATTGGATATGTTTCCTATACCTGCAAACTTAGATTTGCAGGCTCTCTCTGCCTTGCTTGTCATCCTATCCACAAACATACGATTCGTTCGTAGATCCAAGCCTCTGAGCCATTGTCGGTTGTTCTCTGATATCACTCGATACAGGCTTCATTTTCTCATAGGATTCACTGTCTATGGGGTTGCCGTCTCATCCATTTGGAGATCAGCATGTATTATTTGCATGGGTTCTGTATCTGACTAAGGTGGTAATTAGACCCACATGAGGCCTTGTCTGCACTTTGATTAGCCTGGGGGGCTGGGCGGTTGGAATGTGTTCGGTTTTAGAAGTAAGGTGTGGTATACACGCTGCAACCGATTTGTATTGGATTCACTTCATACATCTTACAACCGATTTGTATCAGTGCCATCTCTTTACAACCGATTCATATTGCATACCTGCTACAATCCGATTGGAACCTAGTCAGCACAGTCATCGGCAGCACAATGGTTCGTATCGGATGCATCCCGCTCACTGATTCTTATTAGTCGCTGTTGTACCCCACAAACGGTTCGTTGTTTATGTAATTTTCTACTGACTGTTTCGTATTGCTTTCATGTCATACGAATCAGTCGGATTCAAGCCTAGTCGCCTCGGCGGCACAACGGTTTGCATCGGTCTTATCCTGCACACCAATTTGTAGTGGTTCTTACCATATCCTACAATTCATTATTTATTTTTTGTCCGATTCACATCACCTCAGCAGCTACATGCATCACAGTCCACTCCGAACCTAGTCGCACAAGCGGCACAACGGTTCGCGTCACGAGTATCCCACACACCAATACGTAACAGTCCCTATAACAAATCTACGATTTGTTACATATGCCACTTCGCAGTTCCTTCCTACATATACAATTTCTGCTATCCTTTTTCTTTTTCACCTATCAGTAGGTGACCTTCCTTGCAATCGCTGCAAAACACGCATCTCAGCATATACCCATTTGCAATCGCTGCAACATGCATCTCAGTATAATCTCCTTGCAATCATTGCAAGATCACGCATCTCAACATTTACCCATTTTTGCAATTGCTGCAACACGCATCTCAGTATAAACTCCTTACAATCGCTGCAAAAAACACGCATCTCTGCAAAACATGCATCTCAGTACAAACTCCTTGCAAATACAAGCATCTCAGCATATACCCATTTTGCAATCACTGCAAAAACACGCATCTCATCATAACTCCTTGCAATCGCTGCAAGACACGCATCTCATCATAACTCCTTGCATTTGCTGCAAAAAACACGCATCTCGGCATATACCCGTTTTGCAATCTCTGTAAAATATGCATCTCAGTATAAACTCCTTGCAATTGCTGCAAATACACACATCTTAGTGTTTACCCACTTGCAATCGCTGCAAAACATGCATCTCAGCATTTACCCATTTTTGCAATCACTGCAAAACACGCATCTCAGTATATACTCCTTGCAATCGCTGCAAAAACATGCATCTCAGCATATACCCATTTGCAATCGCTGCAAACATGCATCTCAACATATACTCCTTGCAATCCCTGCAAGCACACTCAGTGGTGCTCATACAGCCCACTTCATTTTTTAGTGGCACTTAATCAGTCACATGTCTCCACTGGCATTCATACGAGCCACTCATTGTTTTTGTCTATCTTTTCTCCCTCAGGTCAGTCGAGTTCAGGTTCCATCCTGTACCAGGTTGGACATTATTTCCCAGGTAAAAAAAAACAAAAAAAAAAAACGCTATGTTTGCATCTTCACCAGGGCCAGTCGCATACAAGGGGGACACATAAAAAAAGAAAAAAAGGGGGAATAAAAAAAAAATCTTGTTGCACTCATGTCACCCCTACTGCAGGTGTTCCCGGTCGACCGAGTTTCGATCATAAACAGGACCTCGCTACTAGAGCGTCAGTCAGGGCCTAGTTCATGGGCTTTTCTATCACATCATTCTGCAGCACCCTTTCACTATACCGTTACTTCACATACATCATTGGATGTGATCTCCAGGCGTTAGTTCTGTCACATATGTCTATACATGACACTCTGTTTTTGAAGGGCGACCCTTCACCTCGCAGACAAGGTCGCTTAACAGTAGACTTGCTGGCAGTGCAAGTGTTAGCAGGCCGAGCACACGTCACCCCCTACAGACCGCAACATTCCTACGTAGGCCGTACCAGACTTCTACTTCTCGCCCCAGTACGCCCTGGGGTTCTGGTCTTCAGGTTTGTGCTTGCCACAGACAGTCACCCGAGCTATCGGTTATCTGGCCAGTCACCTCCCGGCCCACCTCGGTCGCCACGCACTCTTCTGAGTTTTCTAAATTTCCACTCAACATAAGTTCTGCACAACAGAACTCTGTCAGCTCCTGTCTATGCCTATCCTTCCTTTTTTCTGTACTTCTTCCTTTTTTCCTCCTCTGAGTTTTCTCTTTACCACTCCGCTCTCTATCCTTTGGCTATGACTCCTCTTAAATATAAGCACCCAGCCCCCTTTTTGTCTTCTGGCAGCAAGGACTTCACACCCGCCCCTCTGTTACCCCCCCAAGCAGCTCAGAGCGCGGCTGCCTGCAGTCCCTCAGGGGACGGAACATCCCCAAACTCATAGCTGAGTCGCAGGGATTTTCCCTTTCCTGCTAACAGCCAGGAAGGCAAAGCTTTTCAGGCTCCTCTTCCCGCCTCCAGCTGCAGCTGGGCCTAACAGGCATCCCTACAATCCATCCACGGGGCCCAGCTGCACGCTTTGGTCTCCCCCTTAGCCGCAACAGTTTCGGACGTCCAGACCAGAGTCACACCTTTGAAAGTTCGCCCATCCATGGCCCTCCCGGACCTGGTCATGGTCCCGATGACAGCTTCTCCTTCTACAGGTACACAAGGCTCTGCACCTATCGTCCTCCCCATTCATCTTGTCCCGACCAGCATCAGGGAGCATATATTGGAGGGCAAAGACTTCAATTGGCATCCCTGCTCATCTCAGTCCATGACTTAGCTGTCAACAAATCATACGCCTGGGGGGATGTCTCAGTGGTTGTCAAGTCGAGAGACCCCAGCCTCAGTTGTAAGCTGTCAGCCACTGAGTTCGCCCTGGCCTTCAGGATGTTCAGAGATGTACTTTGTTCAGCCACCCTCAGCAGGAGGGAGGAGCGGGACTTATACCTTCATGCAGTGACAGATCTTGCTTACAAATATGGAGGTTTTGCCGTCTACGACCATCAGGCATTTTCAGCCAAAGCAGCAGCGAGACTTGCCCAGTTCCAGATAAGCTCTGACTGGAGCCTCACAGACACGGAACTCTTTTGTCGCCACTTCGCCCACAAAGCTGACGGTTGCGCCCAATCCCTCACTTGAACCTGTCACACCAGGCTCAGTGTCACAGGGTTATCCATTATCCGGATGATTTTCTGCTTATCGAACACCTAGACATACCCCCCTGGTAGATCTAGACAAGCTAAGAGAGGTCTTCAACAATCTCAATGAACATAGTGGAAGGCCCAACACATTTCATAAGTTTCTCAGGCATCGTCCTGGATACGCATGCCATGCAGCCTAGCCTGCCTTCCGACAAATTGGCTTGTGTTAGGTTGGTCATTCAGGAGTTTACCCGGTCACAGGAATGTACTAAAAGACAGCTGCAGTCCTTGATAGGGAGGCTCAATTTCGCTATGAGAACAATTCCTCAGGGGCGGTCGTTCATCTCAAGGCTCTTAGTCTTTTTTGCCTGAGTGCAGGACCCGACCAAGTCCTCAGACTAGACCCAGCAGCAATAGCAGACTTGGCTATGTGGGACTAGTTCCTCTTCAACTGGAACGACATATCAATGTTTTTCCCTCAGTATCAGCTCAGTCGCCCCAGGTAGTCACAGATGCTGCAGCCTCCACTGGCTTTGCTGCAATTTTTGGCCATCACTGGTTTGCCAGACCTTGGCCCCCGGAAATCTGCCTGATTCCTGGTTTCCCTCGATCTTCGTCATTGTTCGAGCTGTACCCCATCGTGGCAGCAGCCTAAGTCTAGGGCCACACGTGGACAGATCAGACAGAGCTCTTCACCACAGACAACCAGGTTACAGCTGACATCATTAATAAGGGTAGATCCAAGTCGCTCCTCGTCATGTCCTTCCTGCGCAGTCTGCTGCAATTGTCACTAAATCACCAAATTTAACAGTTACTGTAAGCATATCCCTGGCAAGTGCAATACCGCAGCCAATGCACTGTCCCGCTCCAATTTTGTCTCATTCTTCCAGCATGAACCCGGAGCCGACCCATCATCCACTCCTATCCCACCTTGGTCGCAACTAACAATGGATTGAAGCCACACCTTGCCAATGCAACCCGGCTCATCGACCACTCACTGTCTAGCAACACACTAAAAGCTTATCCCACGGCCTGGAACACCTACCGTAGGTTTCTTGCCACTTGTCCCGGAACCACAGTAGATGACGTCACTCATGTCCTAGCCTTTATATCTTATTGCCACACACAGCTGGCTCTCCCTCATACCCCTATCAGGCTGTACCTGGCCGGTATCCAAGCCACTATGTCCTCTATCTTATGGAAAACGCAACAAACTGGACCCGGAGTGGATATAAACTTCTTTCGAACCAGCAACGCCTGGTGCCCAGCAACGATCTTTTGATCGTCTCTGCTCTTTCACCTACCCAGCCAGCCAGTCTCCAGCCTGTTACTGCCTTTTCAGGTCAACCCCCTAAGTGGAAATCAGTTTATTTAAACATGTTTGGGTCCTACTGGTCAACTTAGGCCTAGACCCCGGGCGGTATTCTGGATATTCCTTTGGATCAGCGCAGCCTCAGCCACATCTCAGCATGGAGTACCAGACCATGTGACCAAGAAGCTAGGCAGGTGAAAGTCTGCCTGGTTTACCAGATATATATTCTCTCAAGATAGCCTTTTCTCCGAGCTCACTCAATGAGGTTAGAGGCAATAAAGATACTTCCCTACCTGGTTATTTTTGGCCCCTTTTCTTGCCATACCTACCAGACGACCAAAAGCCACACCTCAGGTCTATTTATGTTGTGAGTCTTGTCGTGTGTTTATGTGATCCACATTTGTCTCGGTCTTAGGGCCACGAATATATATATATATATATATATATATATATATATATATATATATATATATATATAAAATGATTGGGGGTTCTAAGTAATTTTCTTGCAAAAAATACTCATTTTAAATGTGTAAGCAACAAGTGTCAGAAAAAGGCTTGGTCTTGTATTGGTTAACTTGCTTTGGAATTTTATAGGATTGTGTTCATGGGATTGTGTGGGGTTTTTTTTTTTTGTTGAACTAGATGGACTTGTGTCTTTTTTCAAGCTAACTATGTAACTAAGAACATTTTTTCGATCAACAATATAGCCTGTTAGGTGGGTGAAAGATAAATCAACTATGCGTTTTTTTTTTTTTTTTTTTTTTTTTTTTTTTTCTTTTAAAGTGGATTTCCCACAAAAAAAAAAAAAAAAAAAAAGTCAGCAGCTACAAAAACTGCATCTGCTGACTTTTAATAATCGGACACTTACCTGTCCCGGGGTCCAGCGATGTGGGGGATCGAAGCCCTGCTCATCTCCCCCTCTGCTCGGCGGCGCCGGCATTTTAACTTTGGGTGACTGGCTGTGGCTTCATAGTCGCGCGCCGTGATTGGCCGCGCAATCATCTGGGATCTGTGACATGTGCGAAGGAGGGGGCAGAGCTGATCTCCCTTCCTGAGCCGAGGGAAGTGACGTCAGGAGCCCAGGTGCCGAAGGAGGCAGATTATGAGGGACCCCCTAGCAACAGGCATTAAAGAGGTGAGTACAAAAAAAAAATTCTCTTTTTTTTTTTTTTTTCATGCACATTAATGATTTTATTTTTTTTGGGTGGAACTCCACTTTAAGTTCTCCCCTTTTCCTTTTAACCAAATTGAAATCAAATCCATTTTCAATGTTAGCCATACATAGCAAAGGATTGGAAATAACATAACACATTTAACATGAACTCACCTGTCATGTCTCTGCAGTTTTTAAGAAAGACTCGTATTTCACGCTTCTCATCTTCAGGAAGGGATTTTTTAACACTGTCAATTTAAAAAGAAAGTTTATTTTTGAATTTAGGAAGCTTATACCTCTAGCAGTTATTAAGGTGCATCAATAAATGGCACAGTTGGCTTCACAGAAGAAGTAAATGGGGAAAATATACACTTCCAATCTTAACAAGCACTAACAAGCTTCCGCACCCAATGCCTGTGATGGTGACACTAAATTCCCCCCCCCCCCCCCCCCCCCCAAGGTTTGAGTTCTCTCCAGCACAGGCAGTATAATGTCTCACTGGGAGACACAATTCCAGTGGACTTGATGGACTTGTGTCTTTTTTCAACCTCACCTACTATGTAACTAAACTGCAGCATCCTGCCCAGGACCATTTTCAGCTTTCATCACTCTTGCATTCTGAATGACAATTGTGCGGCCAATACTGTACCCAAACTAAATTTGTATAATTTTATTTCACACAAATAGAGCTTTCTTTTGGTGGTACTTAAGCACCGCTTTTTTTTTTTTTTTTTTTTTTTTTTTTTCTTTGCTAAACAAATGAAAAATGAATAAAACTAAACATTTTGAGAAAAAACAAACGTTTTTCTTAGTTACTGTTATAAAATTTTGCAAACAGGTAATTTTTATCCCTTACTGATGTGCGCTGATAATGCTGCACTGATAGGCTGCATTGGGCACTGATAGGCATTGATGAGGTGGCACTGATAAGCGGCACTAATGGGTATTGATAGGCGGCACTGATGGGTATTGATAGGCAGCACTGATTTGCAAATAACTGATCTTCAAATCACTGATTTGCAGCACTGATTGGCAGCACTGGTGTGCACTGTTGGGGCTGCACTGATTATCAATGCAGATGTCCCCTTTCACACTAGCCAGTTGCCAGCTCTCTCCTCTGAATGCCGATAACCAGCAAGTGTGTTTATATCGTGATTGGCTGTGATTGGACACAGCCGATCACGTGGTAAAGAGCCTACGTTATTGGTTCTTTACCGGGATCGGTGATCTGCTGTGTCCCAGGGATCTCATATGACGTCCTCTTAGAACAAGAGCGGTCCCGCCCAACCGCCATTATACAATATGGCAGGCGGAAAGCAGTTAAGGAACAAGGAAAAGTCCATGATTATGTATGCACATGCAGTCTCCTTTCTCCACTGTAGGTGGCACATGTTTAAAGCGGTACTGCAGCTGGAGGGGAAGTCAGGGGAAGCTTGGTTTCTCTATGGTTCCCTGGGGCAATGTTCCAGTTTGCTACGCTGCATTCAGGTGACTTTCTAAGTCCCTGCCCCCAGGTTTTGGCACGCATTTGTGAAGTGGCTAGTGTAGGGAGAACATACCCATCTGTCAGGGACAGCACTAGCAGTAGGGGGAGGTTCCAGAGGAGTAGGGAGAGCTCCGAGCCTACGTCTGTACTTCATAAGCTCCCTTTTGGGTTGGACCAGCCAGGCCACATTCCCACCCCCCTCCCCCCCTTCCCCCCTGACAAGCGCTGTCTTCAGTGCAGGCCTACCACTGCAGACTCTCTGCTGCATTGACTGTAAGTTTCCTGTTAGGTGAGCTTCCCCACCGGGTTTTTGTACTGTCTGCAAGTTCTTCAATACATTGGTTACAGCACAGTGGGCCTCTGTGTGTTTACTGCTGCAGTGCCATGCTGCACCTACCCAATAGGGATGAGCCGACCACCCCCCTGTTCGGTTCCCACCAGAACATGCGAACAGGAAAAAAGTTCGTTCGAACACACGAACACCGTTAAAGTCTATGGGACACGAACATGAATAATCAAAAGTGCTAATTTTAAAGGCTAATATGCAAGTTATTGTCATAAAAAGTGTTTGGGGACCTGGGTCCTGCCCCAGGGGACATGGATCAATGCAAAAAAAAGTTTTAAAAACGTCCGTTTTTTCAGGAGCAGTGATTTTAATAATGCTTAAAGTCAAACAATAAAAGTGTAATATCCCTTTAAATTTCGTACCTGGGGGGTGTCTATAGTATGCCTGTAAAGGGGCGCATGTTTCCTGTGTTTAGAACAGTCTGACAGCAAAATGACATTTTGAAGGAAAAAACTCATTTAAAACTACCCGCGGCTATTGCATTGCCGACAATACACATAGAAGTTCATTGATAAAAACGGCATGGGAATTCCCCAAAGGGGAACCACAAACCAAAATTAAAAAAAAAAAATGACGTGGGAGTCCCCCTAAATTCCATACCAGGCCCTTCAGGTCTGGTATGGATATTAAGGGGAACCCCGGCCAAAATTTTTTTTAAAAAAATGACGTGGGGTTCCCCCTAAATTCCATACCAGACCCTTCAGGTCTGGTATGGATTTTAAGGGGAACCCCGCGCCAAAAAAAACGGCGTGGGGTCCCCCCAAAAATCCATACCAGACCCTTATCCGAGCACGCAACCTGGCAGGCCGCAGGAAAAGAGGGGGGGACGAGAGTGCGCCCCCCCCCTCCTGAACCGTACCAGGCCACATGCCCTCAACATTGGGAGGGTGCTTTGGGGTAGCCCCCCAAAACACCTTGTCCCCATGTTGAGGACAAGGGCCTCATCCCCACAACCCTGGCCGGTGGTTGTGGGGGTCTGCGGGCGGGGGGCTTATCGGAATCTGGAAGCCCCCTTTAACAAGGGGACCCCCAGATCCCGGCCCCCCCCCCCTGTGTGAAATGGTAAGGGGGTACTTTTTGTACCCCTACCATTTCACAAAAAAACTGTCAAAAATGTTAATGACAAGAGACAGTTTTTGACAATTCCTTTATTTAAATACTTCTTCTTTCTTCTATCTTCCTTCATCTTCTGGTTCTTCTGGCTCTTCTGGTTCTTCCTCCGGCGTTCTCGTCCAGCATCTCCTCCGCGGCATCTTCTATCTTCTTCTCCTCGGGCCGCTCCGCACCCATGGCATGGGGGGAGGCTCCCGCTCTTTTCCCTTCCTTCCTTCCTTCCTTCCTTCCTTCCTTCCTTCCTTCCTTCCTTCCTTCCTTCCTTCCTTCCTTCCTTCCTTCCTTCCTTCCTTCCTTCCTTCCTTCCTTCCTTCCTTCCTTCCTTCCTTCCTTCCTTCCTTCCTTCCTTCCTTCCTTCCTTCCTTCCTTCCTTCCTTCCTTCCTTCCTTCCTTCCTTCCTTCCTTCCTTCCTTCCTTCCTTCCTTCCTTCCTTCCTTCCTTCCTTCCTTCCTTCCTTCCTTCCTTCCTTCCTTCCTTCCTTCCTTCCTTCCTTCCTTCCTTCCTTCCTTCCTTCCTTCCTTCCTTCCTTCCTTCCTTCCTTCCTTCCTTCCTTCCTTCCTTCCTTCCTTCCTTCCTTCCTTCCTTCCTTCCTTCCTTCCTTCCTTCCTTCCTTCCTTCCTTCCTTCCTCGGGCCGCTCCGCATCCATGCTGGCATGGAGGGAGGCTCCCGCTGTGTGATGGCGCTCCTCGTCTGACAGTTCTTAAATAACCGGGTGGGCGGGGCCACCCGGTGAACCCCGCCCCCCTCTGACGCACGGGACATGACGGGACTTCCCTGTGGCATTCCCCGTGACGTCACAGGGAAGTATCGTCAAGTCACCGTGCGTCAGAGGGGGGCGGGGTCACCGGGTGGCCCCGCCCCCTGTTATTTAAGAACTGTCAGACGAGGAGACGCCGTCACACATCGGGAGCCTCCCGCCATGCTAGCATGTGTGTGGAGCGGGAAGAAGAAGAAGAAGAATTATTTAAATAAAGGAATTGTCAAACTGTCTCTTGTCATTTTTAACATTTTTGACAGTTTTTTAGTGAAATGGTAGGCCCTTACCATTTCACACAGGGGGGGGGGCCGGGATCTGGGGGTCCCCTTGTTAAAGGGGGGCTTCCAGATTCCGATAAGCCCCCCACCCGCAGACCCCCACAACCACCGGCCAGGGTTGTGGGGATGAGGCCCTTGTCCTCATCAACATGGGGACAAGGTGTTTTGGGGGGCTACCCCAAAGCACCCTCCCAATGTTGAGGGCATGTGGCCTGGTACGGTTCAGGAGGGGGGGGGCCGCACTCTCGTCCCCCCCTCTTTTCCTGCGGCCTGCCAGGTTGCGTGCTCGGATAAGGGTCTGGTATGGATTTTTGGGGGGACCCCACGCCGTTTTTTTTTTTTTTTTTTTTTTTTTTTTAATTTTGGTTCGGGGTTCCCCTTTGGGGAATTCCCATGCCGTTTTTATCAATGAACTTCTATGTGTATTGTCGGCAATGCAATAGCCGCGGGTAGTTTTAAATGAGTTTTTTCCTTCAAAATGTCACTTTGCTGTCAGACTGTTCTAAACACCGGAAACATGTGCCCCTTTACAGGCATACTATAAACACCCCCCAGCTACGAAATTTAAAGGGATATTACACTTTTATTGTTTGACTTTAAGCATTATTAAAATCACTGCTCCTGAAAAAACGGCCGTTTTTAAAACTTTTTTTTGCATTGATCCATGTCCCCTGGGGCAGGACCCAGGTCCCCAAACACTTTTTATGACAATAACTTGCATATTAGCCTTTAAAATTAGCACTTTTGATTTCTCCCATAGACTTTTAAAGGGTGTTCCGCGGCATTCGAATTTGCCGCGAACACCCCAAATTGTTCGCTGTTCGGCGAACTTGCGAACAGCCAATGTTCGAGTCGAACATGAGTTCGACTCGAAGCTCATCCCTACTACCCAACACCTAGAGAAAGGGAAGAATGGCCAGTACAAAAATATGTAGAGGAATGGGAGGAGAGGTAAGAGGAGGTTATCTAGAAATACTAGAGAGTGACTATGTACTGTGATTGGAGAAGAAAGAAAGCTATACACAATCACTGAGGTGTATGCAGCCAGGGGGTTATGTGCTGAGACTGGGGAATGGTGAGGAGATTATGAAATAAGATTTGAGATCAGGATGATTGGCCTTGTACAATTACAGGGAAGAGAATAGTGGGCTATGTCAATTGACTGCGAAAGGAGTGTGGGGTGGGGAAACAGCACTGAAATTAGAGAAGGGGTTGTGTACGAAGATTGAGGCAGGTAATTTGTGAGAAGTATGGAAAATCTCTATACAAACACTAATTTTCGATTGGTGAGCTAGGAACAGACATTGGGGGCAGACCAAGTGAGCTTTTACTGATACAGAGAAGAGGACAGATGACTCTTCAACAAATTTTTATTCAGGAAATCAAGATCAGGTGTTTAGTGTGCATTCCTAATACTTACAGAATAACAGCAGGAAAAGCTGTTTGGTGACATAAGGCTGAATAAGTACCCAACCTACTTCTCAGTATTTAGATTGAGGAAGACTCCACCGTAGAACACCTACTAGCCTTTTCAACCACTGTTATGTGGAATGCAACCTACCTGTACCAACCGCAGGGGCACTCGCAGATAGGGATGAGCTTCGTGTTCGAGTCAAACCCATGTTCGACTCGAACATCGTCTGTTCGCCGAATTGCGAATGATATGGGCCGTTCGCGCCAAATTCGTGTGGCGCGTCACGGCCCATAATTCACTGCGGCATCGCATTGCTGGCTGATGATTGGCCAAGCATGCACTATGACCCGCATGCTTGGCCAATCACAGCACCGTCTGAACAGAGAGCCGTAATTGGCCAAAGCCAAGGAGGCTTTGGCCAATTATGGCTCAGGGGATTTAGTACACGCCCCACACTATATAAGGCCGCCTGCACGGCTGCCCTGTGTAGTGTGTTCCGGTGAGAGAGAGAGAGAGAGACAGACAGACAGTGACATTTGATTTGAGTTAGATAGATTAGGCAGAACAGTCAGTCAGTTAGCTGCACTTACAGTGTATTGTGTGTGTGTGTGTGTGTGTGTGTGTGTGTGTATATATGTATGTGTATATATATATATATATATATATTGCGCACTGTATTCAGTTTAGCTAGATCCGTTCCTGTTATCTTCCTACTGACAGGCAGGCTTGTCTTGCTACAGTATTTACAGCTACCTGAAGAAAATTACTGGTGTTCTTTTGATCCTATTAGAACCACAGTCAGGCAGCTAGACTATTTACAGTTAGTGCAGTGTGTTCAGCTAAAACTACAAGTTAGTGTAGTGAGACCTCTGCACAGTGTTCATCTAAAGCTACAAGTTAGTGGGGTGCGTCCTGCTCAGTGTTCAGCTAAACCTACAAGTTAGTGGGGTGCGTCCTGCTCAGTGTTCAGCTAAACCTACAAGTTAGTGGGGTGCGTCCTGCTCAGTGTTCAGCTAAACCTACAAGTTAGTGGGGTGCGTCCTGCTCACAGTGTTCAGCTAGATCCGTTCCTGTTATCATCTTACTGACAGGCAGGCTTGTCTTGTTACAGTATTTACAGCTACCTAAAGAAAATTGCTGGTGTTCTTTTGATCCTATTAGTACCACAGTCAGGCAGCTAGACTATTTACAGTTAGTGGGGTGCGTCCTCCTCAGTGTTCAGCTAAACCTACAAGTTAGTGTGATGCGTCCACCTCAGTGTTCAGCTAAAGCTACCTGTAGAAGGTTGGTGGTGTTCTCATACTACAGGCAGGCAGTTGATTTTGCTAGCTGCAGTATCAGTACATATATATATCTATATCCCAGTTTAGTGCAGCTACAGGCCATTAGTATGTCTGGAAGGCCAAGAAGGAGAGGCAGACAGTCACAAGCCAATAAGAGGGCAAGCAGGCTCTGTGTCTAGTGCTGGTCGTGGAGACGGTGCATCCTCATCAGCACGTGGCCTTAGGACACCCTTGGCCTTTTTTTCGGCAGCTGGCCATGTTGAGCCGCAACATGCGGAAGACTTGGTCGAGTGGATGACCAAGCCGTCCTCATCCTCCTCATCCTCTCACCCATGCCCAGGGTACTTTTGTCTGGCAAAGCAGCGGCCTCTTCCCTCGGCTCAATGTCATCAGTGACTCCTTCCCTAGCCCCACCATGTCCTCCTGAGGAGTCCCTCGAACTGTTTGACCACAGTGTTGGGTACATGCTCCAGGAGGATGCCCAGCGTTTGGAAGGCTCTGATGATGATACTGCGCTCGATGATGGCAGTAACATGAGCACGGACAGAGGGGGTGCCCAAGAAGGACAGCAATCTGGCAGTCATGCTCCCCCTGCTGCAGCATACTGCCAGGTTTGCTCCAGTGATAAGGAGGGAGGGGATGATGGGGTCACTGACTCCAACATGGGTGCCTGATAGGAGAGAGGAGGAGGAGGCGGCACATCACCAATGAGGCAGGATGCCCTCCTGCATCACACCCCAAAGCCATCCACATGCGCAGCGGTTGAATGCTAGCTTGGCAAAATTGCTAGCACTTCAACTGCCTTTTCAGTTGGTAGACTCCGCCCCCTTCCGTGAGTTTGGAATGTGCGGTTCCTCAGTGGCAGGTACCCAAACACCACTTTTTCTCACGGAAGGCGATTCCGGCTCTCTACTGGCATGTGGAAGGCAATGTCCATGCCTCGCTGGACAGGGCGGTCAGCGGTAAGGTGCATATTACCGCTGCCTCATGGTCCAGCAGGCATGGACAGGGACGCTACCTAAGTTTCATGGCACATTGGGTGACTCTGCTGGCAGCTGGGAAGGATGCAGGACAAGGTGCAGTAGTGTTGGAGGTTGTTCCGCCACCACGCCTCTAAAATGCCACTTCTAATGATTGACACACCTCTCCTCAACCCCCCCTCCTCTTCTTCTTCCTCCATGGCCTCTTCCTGTGCTTTGTCCTCGGAACCAGCGGTGCTCCATAGCCGTTCAAGGGGCTACGCAAGTATGCAGGCCAAAAGATGCCAATGCGGTGTTTAAGCTGGTGTGCTTGGGGGGACAGGAGCCACACTGGGGCAGAGGTTCTGTCAGCTCTGCAGGGGCAGGTTCAGAGGTGGTTGACGCCACGCCAACTTAAGGCAGGAATGGTGGTTTGCGACAATGGCACCAACCTCCTCTCTGCCCTCCGACAGGGACAAATGACCCATGTGCCCTGTTTGGCTCATGTCCTTAACTTGGTGGTGCAGCGGTTCTTGGGCAGGTACCCGGGCTTACAGGATGTCCTGAGACAGGCCAGGAAAGTCTGTGTGCATTTCCGCCGGTCATATAATGCCAGTGCTCGGCTGGCGGACCTCCAAAAGGAGTTTAACCTGCCCAAGAGCCGCCTAATCTGTGACATGCCCACCAGGTGGAACTCAACGTTGACCATGCTGCACACGCAGCAGAGGGCCATCAATGAGTACCTGTGCGACTATGGCACCAGGACAGGGTCAGGGGAGCTTTTTTTTTTTTTTTTTTTTTTTTTCCCCACGCCAGTGGGCCATGATCAGGGATGCATGCACTGTCCTGTCACCATTTTGAGGAGGCCACGAGGATGGTGAGCAGTGACAGTGCATGCATCAGTGACACTGTCCACCTGTTGGAGCACACACTGCGTGGAATAATGGACAGGGGACTTGAGGCAGAACAGAGGCAGGAAGAGGAGGACTTCCTAAGCTCTCAAGGCCCCCCTTTATCCAGACAGTGTTCCTACGTGCCCGCCGATCACACAGGAAAGGACGAGGAGGAGGAGGAGGAGGAGGAAGATTGTGTCAGTATGGAGGTGGAGCCTGGCACTCAGCATCAGCAGCAGTCTTTAAGGGATCAGTCCCAAGAAACACATGGACTTGTACGTGGCTGGGAGGAGGTGGCTGCGGACCATGTCGTCCTTAGTGACCCAGAGGACTCCGGACCGAATGCCTCAGCAAACCTACGCTGCATGGCCTCCCTGATCCTGCAAAGCCTGCGTAAGGATCCTCGTATTCGTGGTATCAAGGAGAAGGACCAATACTGGCTGGCAACCCTCCTTGATCCATGTTACAAGGGTAAGGTTGCGGACCTTATCTTGCCATCGCAGAGGGAGCAGAGGATGAAACATCTTCGGGAGGCCTTGCAGAAAGGTCTGTGGGAGGTTACAAACTCCTGTTTCTGGACAACGTGTTGCTGAGGCTTCGGTCAGTCAAAGAAGGAGCGGTGGAGAAGGTGGCCGTCTGACCGATGCGTTCAGACAATTTTTTGGTCCGCAGCCCCAAGGTATGATCGGTTCCAGCAACCATCGCCAGCGTCTGTTTTACATGGTGCAGGAATACCTAGGGGCAAGATTAGACTTGGACACCTTTCCCACCGAAAATCCTCTGGGTTACTGGGTCTTGAGGATGGATCACTTGCCAGAGCTTGCACAGTATGCAATTGAGCTACTGGCCTGTCCTGCATCCAGTGTTCTTTAGGAACGCACATTCAGTGCTGCTGGAGGCGTGGTAACCGATCACAGGGTGCGTCTGTCCACCGACTCGGTCGATCGACTGACCTTCATAAAAATGAATCAGTCTTGGATCACCACCAGCTACCAAGCACCTGATGCTGATGTAACCGAATAATTTTTTTGAAATCTCAGATCCCTTCAAAGACTGCCTATGCTGATGCTGAGTAATTATCCTCTTCCTCCTCAATCATCACGCTGATGGCTTGTAAGAACATTTTTGGTTCTGGGCGCCACCACCAGTGCCTAAGGCCCATTTTTTCTGCCCCTGTTTAACAGGAGCGTGTAATTACAATTTTTGATGCAATACTTTGCAGCAGGGCTCGTTCCTGCGTTCCAACTAGAGTGTCTGTGAGGGGTTGCAGTGTTGTGGCACCAGTGCCTAAGGCCTAATTTTTCAGCTCCTGTTCAACAGGGGCATGTAATTACAATTCTTGATCTAATATTTCACAGCAGGGCCCTGTGAGGGCTTACAGTGTTGTGGCCACAGCAACACCTAAGGCCCAAATTTCTGCTGAGTATATAGGGCAGGACCCTACTTTCAAACAACTAACTTACAAAGGACTCCTACTTGCAAACGGAAGGAGACAACAGGAAGTGAGATGAAATCTACCCCTAGGAAGGGAAATTCTCTCCTGTAAGAGTTAATATGGGAAAAACATTTCTCCTTTCCACCGATGCTTTCCAATCCTTGTTCCACAAAAAAACCCAAATTTTCAAAACATTTTTCATTGGGACAAAAAGTGAGGTGAAATCTTCTGAAGAGGAAAGACAGCAAAACAAATGTCACAGGGGTGATAACCCTTCCCTATGTTTTCCAAAAAGCTTAAAGATTTTTTGGCTGGAGCTAAACACGTTAAAAATGTACCCGTTCAAAATTACAAAGATTCTACTTAACAACAAACCTACAGTCCCTGTCTTGTTTGCACCACCTGTATACTGCTGTTCAGAGTATATAGGGCCTGGTGGCCCCACACCTTTCCTTATTTTAATTTGGGTGCGGGGTTCCCCTTAATATCCATACAAGACCCAAAGGGCCTGGTAATGGACTGGGGGGTACCCATGCAGTTTGTCTCACTGATTTTCATCCATATTGCCAGGACCCGACATTACATTAAACCCGCAAGCAGTTTTAAATTAGATTTTTCCTTTAAAAATGACATTTGTTGCAGGGACTGTTCTAAACACGGGAAACACGCGTCACTTTACAGGCATACTATAGACACCCCCCAGGTACGATATTTAAAGGAATATTTCACTTTTTTTTTTTTTTTTTTTTTTTTTTTTTACTTTAAGCATCATTAAAATCACTGCTCCCGAAAAAACGGCCGTTTTTAAAAGTTTTTTTTTTTTTTTTTTTTTTTGCATTGATAAATGTCCCCTGGGGCAGGACCCGGGTCCCCAAACCCTTTTTAGGACAATACCATGCAAATTAGCCTTTAAAATGAGCACTTTTGATTTCGAACGTTCGAGTCCCATAGACGTCAATGGGGTTCTAACGTTCGTGCGAACTTTCGGTCCGTTCGCAGGTTCTGGTGAGAACCGAACCGGGGGGTGTTCGGCTCATCCCTATTCATGAGGGTAGGGATGACCTCTTCTGGGCGGTCTAAAGTCTAAAGCAGGTGAGAAGGACAGGGATGCAGGGTTGTGCCCTGAGACAATAGGTCTGGCCTGAGTGGCAGGGGAACTGAGTCCTGATAACTGAGGAGTGTCAGGAGAGGAAACCATGGCCTGTTAGGCTAGAAAGGAATTATCTCTATCACCTCCACCTTCTCTGTTCTGAGTCTCCAGAGAAACTAGAGTATTGCAGGCACCGGAGGAAAGGCATAAGCCTTGCAAAACCTCCACTGGTCTGTGAGGGCATCTATTCCATAGGCCTGAGGGTCTCGGAACCTTGCGTAGTGCTTGGCCAACTTGTTGTTGCATGGGGATGCAAATAGGTTGACTTCTGGCGACACTCCCAGGGACAGGAGCCACTCTAACACTTCTTTGTGGAGAGACCACTCATTTTTGGCTTTTTTTTTTTTTTTTTTTTTTTTTACTTTTGAGAGACCTTTTTTCAACTTGACGTTCAAAACCCGTCCCTTCTGAAGTTCACATCATTGTGGCCTCTTTTCAGAAAAGAAAAAACAAAAAAGAACTAGAGAAACATAGGTTCCCTCCTTTTATTAACCACTTGACGACCGCCTCACGCCGATGTACGTCGGCAAGGTGGCACGGACAGGCAAAATCGCGTACATATACGTGATTTGCCTTCCGCGGGTGGGGGGTCCGATCGGACCCCCCCCCCGGTGCCCGAGGTGGTCGTCTTTTGTCCCACGGTGATCAGAGATGAGGGGGAGGCCATCCGTTCGTGGGCCCCCCCCTCGCGATCGCCGCCGGCCAATCACATCATTCCTTTGCTGTATGCTAAACAGCAGCAAAGGAAATGATGTAATCTCTCCTCGGCTCGGTAATTTCTGTTCCGGCCCGAGGAGAGAAGACAGGTATGTGAGTGCACAACACTACACACACAGTAGAACATGCCAGGCACACTAAACACCCCGATCCCCGCCCCCGATCGCCCCCCCAATCACCCCCCCCCCCTGTCACAAACTGACACCAGCAGTTTTTTTTTCTGATTACTGCATTGGTGTCAGTTTGTGACAGTTACAGTGTTGGGACAGTTAGTATTAGCCCCCTTTAGGTCTAGGATACCCCCCTAATAAAGTTTTAACCCCTTGATCACCCCCTGTCACCAGTGTCACTAAGCGATCATTTTTCTGATTGCTGTATTAGTGTCGCTGGTGACGCTAGGTAGGGACCTAAATATTTAGGTTCGCCGTCAGCGTTTTATAGCGACAGGGACCCCCATATACTACCGAATAAATGTTTTAACCCCTTGATGGCCCCCTAGTTGACCCTTTCACCACTGATCACCGTATAACTGTTACGGGTGACGCTGGTTAGTTTGTTTATTTTTTTATAGTGTCAGGGCACCCGCCGTTTATTATCGAATAAAGGTTTAGCCCCCTGATCGCCCGGCGGTGATATGCGTCGCCCCAGGCAGCGTCAGATTAGCGCCAGTACCGCTAACACCCACGCACGCAGCATACGCCTCCCTTAGTGGTATAGTATCTGATCGGATCAATATCTGATCCGATCAGATCTATACTAGCATCCCCAGCAGTTTAGGGTTCCCAAAAACGCAGTGTTAGCGGGATCAGCCCAGATACCTGCTAGCACCTGCATTTTGCCCCTCCGCCCGGCCCAGCCCACCCAAGTGCAGTATCGATCGATCACTGTCACTTACAAAACACTTAACGCATAACTGCAGCGTTCGCAGAGTCAGGCCTGATCCCTGCGATCGCTAACAGGTTTTTTTGGTAGCTTTTTATTGAACTGGCAAGCGCCAGCGGCCTAGTACACCCCGGTCGTAGTCAAACCAGCACTGCAGTAACACTTGGTGACGTGGCGAGTCCCATAAGTGCAGTTCAAGCTGGTGAGGTGGCAAGCACAAGTAGTGTCCCGCTGCCACCAAGAAGACAAACAGGCCCGTCGTGCCCATAGTGCCCTTCCTGCTGCATTCGCCAATCCTAATTGGGAACCCACCGCTTCTGCAGCGCCCGTACTTCCCCCATTCACATCCCCAACCAAATGCAGTCGGCTGCATGAGAGGCATTTTCTTTATGTCCTCCCGAGTACCCCTACCCAACGAACCCCCCCCAAAAAAAGATGTCGTGTCTGCAGCAAGCGTGGATATAGGCGTGACACCCTCTATTATTGTCCCTCCTGTCCTGACAATCCTGGTCTTTGCATTGGTGAATGTTTTGAACGCTACCATTCATTAGTTGAGTATTAGCGTAGGGTACAGCATTGCACAGACTAGGCACACTTTCACAGGGTCTCCCAAGATGCCATCCCATTTTGAGAGACCTGAACCTGGAACCGGGTACCGTTATAAAAGTTAGTTACAAAAAAAGTGTAAAAAAAAAAAAAAAAAAAAAATATATAAAATAAAAAAAATAGTTGTCGTTTTATTGTTCTCTCTCTTGTTCTGCTCTTTTTTTTACTGTATTCTATTCTGCAATGTTTTATTGTTATTATGTTTTTTATCATGTTTGCTTTTCAGGTATGCAATTTTTTTTATACTTTACCGTTTACTGTGCTTTATTGTTAACCATTTTTTTGTCTTCAGGTACGCCATTCACGACTTTGGTTATACCAGAATGATGCCTGCAGGTTTAGGTATCATCTTGGTATCATTCTTTTCAGCCAGCGGTCGGCTTTCATGTAAAAGCAATCCTAGCGGCTAATTAGCCTCTAGACAGCTTTTACAAGCCGTGGGAGGGAATGCCCCCCCCCCTCACCGTCTTCCATGTTTTTCTCTGGCTCTCCTGTTTCAACAGGGAACCTGAGAATGCAGCCGGTGATTCAGCCAGCTGACCATAGAGCTGATCAGAGACCAGAGTGGCTCCAAACATCTCTATGGCCTAAGAAACCGGAAGCTACGAGCATTTTATGACTTAGATTTCGCCGGATGTAAATAGCGCCATTGGGAAATTGGGGAAGCATTTTATCACACCGATCTTGGTGTCATCAGATGCTTTGAGGGCAGAGGAGAGATCTAGGGTCTAATATACCTCAATTTTTTCAAAAAAGAGTACCTATCACTACCTATTGCTATCATAGGGGATATTTACATTCCCCGAGATAACAATAAAAATGATTAAAAAAAAAAATGAAAGGAACAGTTTAAAAATAAGATAAAAAAGCAAAAAAATAATAAAGAAAAAAAAAAAAAAAAGCACCCCTGTCGCCCCCTGCTCTTGCGCTAAGGCGAACGCAAGCGGCGGTCTGTCGTCAAACGTAAACAGCAATTGCACCATGCATGTGAGGTATCACCGCAAAGGTCAGATCGAGGGCAGTAATTTTAGCAGTAGACCTCCTCTGTAAATCTAAAGTGGTAACCTGTAAAGGCTTTTAAAAATGTGTTTATTTTGTTGCCACTGCACGTTTCTGCGCAATTTTAAAGCATGTCATGTTTGGTATCCATGTACTCGGCCTAAGATCATCTTTTTTATTTCATCAAACATTTGGGCAATATAGTGTGTTTTAGTGCATTAAAATTTAAAAAAGTGTGTTTTTTCCCCAAAAAATGCGTTTGAAAAATCGCTGCGCAAATACTGTGTGAAAAAAAAAAAAAATGAAACACCCACCATTTTAATCTGTAGGGCATTTGCTTTAAAAAAATATATAATGTTTGGGGGTTCAAAGTAATTTTTTTGCAAAAAAAAATAACTTTTTCATGTAAACAATGAGTGTCAGAAAGGGCTTTGTCTTCAAGTGGTTAGAGTGGGTGATGTGTGACATAAGCTTCTAAATGTTGTGCATAAAATGCCAGGACAGTTCAAACCCCCCCCCCCCAAATGACCCCATTTTGGAAAGTAGACACCCCAAGCTATTTGCTGAGAGGCATGTCGAGTCCATGGAATATTTTATATTGCGACACAAGTTGCGGGAAAGAGACAAATTTTTTTTTTTTTTTTGCACAAAGTTGTCACTAAATGATATATTGCTCAAACATGCCATGGGAATATGTGAAATTACACCCCAAAATACATTCTTCTGCTTCTCCTGAGTACGGGGATACCACATGTGTGAGACTTTTTGGGAGCCTAGCCGCGTACGGGACCCCGAAAACCAAGCACCGCCTTCAGGCTTTCTAAGGGCGTGAATTTTTGATTTCACTCTTCACTGCCTATCACAGTTTCGGAGGCCATGGAAAGCCCAGGTGGCACAAACCCCCCCCCCCCCCCCCCCCAAATGACCCCATTTTGGAAAGTAGACACCCAAAGCTATTTGCTGAGAGATATAGTGAGTATTTTGCAGACCTCACTTTTTGTCACAAAGTTTTGAAAAGAAAAAAAAAAAAAAAATTATTTCTTGTCTGTCTTCATTTTCAAAAACACATGAGAGCTGCAAAATACTCACCATGCCTCTCAGCAAATAGCTTGGGGTGTCTACTTTCCAAAATGGGGTCATTTGGGGGGTTTTGTGCCACCTGGGCATTCCATGGCCTCCGAAACTGTGATAGGCAGTGAAGAGTGAAATCAAAAATTTACACCCTTAGAAATCCTGAAGGCGGTGCTTGGTTTTCGGGGCCCCGTACGTGGCTAAGCTCCCAAAAAGTCCCACACATGTGGTATCCCCATACTCAGGAGAAGCAGCTGAATGTATTTTGGGGTGCAATTCCACATAGGCCCATGGCCTGTGTGAGCAATATATCATTTAGTGACAACTTTTTGTAAATATTTTTTTTTTTTTTTTTTTTTTTTTTTGTCATTATTCAATCACTTGGGACAAAAAAAATAAATATTCAATGGGTTCAACATGCCTCTCAGCAATTTCCTTGGGGTGTCTACTTTCCAAAATGGGGTCATTTCGGGGGGTTTTGTACTGCCCTGCCATTTTAGCACCTCAAGAAATGACATTAGGCAGTCATAAACTAAAAGCTGTGTAAATTACAGAAAATGTACCCTAGTTTGTAGACGCTATAACTTTTGCGCAAACCAATAAATATATGCTTATTGACATTTTTTTTTACCAAAGACATGTGGCCGAATACATTTTGGCCTAAATGTATGACTAAAATTTAGTTTATTGGATTTTTTTTTATAACAAAAAGTAGAAAATATCTTTTTTTTTTTCAAAATTTTCGGTCTTTTTCCATTTATAGCGCAAAAAATAAAAACTGCAGAGGTGATCAAATACCATCAAAAGAAAGCTCTATTTGTGGGAAGAAAAGGACGCAAATTTCGTTTGGGTACAGCATTGCATGACCGCGCAATTAGCAGTTAAAGCGACGCAGTGCCAAATTGGAAAAAGACCTCTGGTCCTTAGGCAGCATAATGGTCCGGGGCTCAAGTGGTTAATAACCATATAAAAATGTTCCCGTCCTACCCCACCCGCCTGTTACCCTCCCTTTCTAATTCCCCCCCGCCTTGCTTCCAGGATTTTTCCTCTTCTCCCTAATATTTCTTGTTAGTGTTTTATACCTTCCAGTTTCTTCTGCCAGTAGTTGTCTGAGGTTTTATATCTTTACCACCCAATCCAGACAGAGTTACATTTTTCTAATTGCTCTTTATCTTTAAAACAGAGAAATTCCATTTTGTGATAGTACTCCACTTGTTTAAACCAATCTCTTAAGTCTGGGCCTTCCCTCTTTAACCATTTTTTGGGATCACTCCCTTTGCTGCGTTTAGTAGTTTTGGCGTTCTTTTTTCCATGTAATGCTTACTAGAGGAGTTGGTGTCATGGAACAGGCAGGTCAATCTGTTTTTCTCTATCGTCTCGCCCTTAATTTCCTTTATACTTGTAATCATTTCTTGCCAAAATGTGCTAATTTTCGGGCAGTCCCACCATATGTGTATCATTGTGGCTTTTTGTCTGCAGTTTTTCCAACACAATGGTGATTCCGCTTGGTTGATTTTGTGGAGTCTCTCCGGGGTCATATACCACCTAGCCAGGAATTTATAATTCATCTCGATGGTGTTTGTATCCCATGCGTGATTGTATCCTCCTGCAATCATTCTCTTAATTTGTTGTTTTTCCAACTTTGTTTCTAACTCTTTTTCCCACTTTTCGATGAAGGAAGGCCTTTCTTGTCCTTCAAGGTCTGACAGGAACTCATAGACTTTCGAGATGCCTCCCTTCAATGGCGTTGATGTCATACAGAGCTTTTCCAACCAGTTTAATCTTTCTCCATCTCTAAACGGGTGCGGTGATGTGTTTATTAAGTGATTTAGTTGAAAATATTCCCATTCTCGTAGTTTCCCACCAAATTTAATCTCCAATCTTTGTGCAGGTTCCAACTTCCCTCTTCTAATAATATCTTTAATTAGTGGATTTTTTATTTTGAGTCTTCGAAAAATATCCTCGCCCGGTGTGAAAAAAATTGTTCCCGTAAGGGGCATCAGCGGTGAATTGTGTGCCCATTTTTGTTTCCGGTGTAGTGCATCCCAAATTCTAAATACATTTTTGTCACCTAATGTGCATTGGGGTCTAGTATTCTACAGTTATTTAGAATCCAGATATTTTTGTGAAGCGTGGTTTTACTTAAAGTGTTTTCTATTTCTATCTTTTTTTTTTTTTTTTTTTATTCGTTTTCTTTTGTCCATTCAATCATGCGTGCTAGGATTACTGCTTTGTAGTACCTTGAAATATCTGGTGCTGTTAAACCCCCGTGCTGTCTTTTCCTGGAAATTAATGCGAAGTTTAGTCTTGGTTTTTTTTATTTTGCCATATAAATTTTGTTAATATTTTTTGTATGGTTTTGAAGAAGCTCTGTGGAACCTTTTTTATTGGTAACATTTGGAAGTTGTACAATATCTTTGGTAGTATTGCCATTTTAATCATGTTAACTCTTCCAATCCACGATATTGATTGTATGTTTAACTTCCTAACTTCTGCCTAGATCTTGTTTAATAGTGGGATGTAGATTTTCTCAAGTGATGCTGTTTAATTCCTAGGTAGGATAACTCCCCTTTTACCCACCTAAATGGAAATTCTTTTTGAAGGGCAGAAATTTTTTTTTTTTTTTCTTACTCCCAGGTTCAATAGTTCTGTTTTAATGGGATTTATTTTGAAATTTGAGAGTTCACCATATTTATCGCCTTCTTTCAGGAGATTTGAAAGGGTCTCTCTAGGCTTAGTCACGTACACATGGATATCGTCGGCATAAGCCGCGACTTTGTTCTTTTCCCCCTACTCTCACCCCCTCTATCCCTCGATTATTATTATTTTTTTTTTTTTCGCAGGGTCCCAAGGAAAGGCTTCAGTGACAGTACGTATAGGAGGGGCGAGAGCGGGCATCCTTGCCGCATTCCGTTAAGCATTTCAAACACTGGCGACATCTTGCGTTTACCTTTAAACTAGCCGTGGGCCCTTTATAGAGATTCATGATCCACTTCATTATTTTAGGCCCCAGGCCGAGATGTTGTAGCGTGGTCATCATAAATCCCCAGTCTACCCTGTCAAATGCTTTTTCTGCATCTATTGACAGGAGTAGATCTGGGGAGATATTGGTATTCTTCCTTCGCAGCATCAAGACTGTTTTATGCTGCTGTCCCTTCCTTCTCTTCCTGGGACAAACCCAGTCTGATCTGGGTTTATCCATAGTGGCATCCGTCTTTTTATTCTGGTGGCTAGCATTTTGGCATATAACTTCGTATCCGTGTTCAATAAAGCAATGGGCCTGTAGCTTGAGCAATTAACTTTATCTTTCCCTTCTTTGGGTATTCTGGTGATATGTGCCAGAAGTGATTCTTTTCTGATGTCTTCCTCTTCTCCTATTTTGTTTAAGTATTCACATAGTCTTGGGATCAATTGATCTTGAAACTTTGTATAGTATCTGATCGTAAATCCATCTGGCCCAGGACTCTTACCAGTAGGGATTTCTTTTAATGCCATCTTGATCTCTTCTTGCGTTATCTCTTTCTAGGTCCATTAAGGTCTCAGATTCAATTTTTGGAAGATTTTTCTTTTTCTAAATACTTTTGGATCTGCTTCTTTCTTCTTTCCATTTGTTGGGTTGTTTCTTGTTGTTTGTTTTTTTTTTTTTTTTTTTTTATTGCATTCAGAGAGCTATAATATTGTGAAAAAGCTTGTGCTATTTCCGTAGTTTTATTTTTTTATCTCTCCTTTTTTTTTTTTTCATTTTTTATCTTCTCTATATAATTTAAGGTCTTCTTTTTTCTTAGGAGATTCGCGAGATATTTTCCTGCTTTTTACCCATCTTAAATCTCTCACTTACTACCCTATTGATTTCCTTTCTATCTTCCTTTTCCAGCAATTCCTTTTAGTTGTTCTCTTTTTAGGATCAGGGCCCGATATATTTCTTTTTTAGTTTCCTTTTATGTCTTTGTTCCAGATTATGGATTTCCTTTTGAACTTTCAGCATGTTCTTTTCCTTTTCCTTCTTCCTACTCGCTCCTATGGATAATAGTTTTCCCCTTATAACAGACTTATGTGCCTCCCATAGGGTTGCTCTTGACAAGTCTGGAGTGTCATTTTCTCAAAAGTATCCTTTGATCTCGTCTTTTATGATATTTTTTTTTATTTTTTTTTTTTTTCAATATCTCCATCGTCCAAAAGTTTTTAGTTGAGTCGCCATGTGCTTCTTCCCATGGGCTCACCCTGTAGCTTCATCTGCAAAGCAACCGGGGAATGATCTGATAGTGCTGTTGTTTCAATTCTATGTTCCAGCAAGATATTATTCAACAGTCCATAAAATATATACCAGATTGGATTATAAGTGTAGTCTTTTGTACCTGGGTGCCATATTCTCCATACGTCTATTAATTGTAGATCGTGAAGGGTGTTTTTTTTTTTTTCCTTAGTTGTTTTCTATCTCTGTCTGGTACTGTAGACGTA
Source organism: Aquarana catesbeiana (assembly GCA_037953035.1). Classification (NCBI taxonomy): domain Eukaryota; kingdom Metazoa; phylum Chordata; class Amphibia; order Anura; family Ranidae; genus Aquarana; species Aquarana catesbeiana. The sequence continues at coordinate 4,918,324 of JBBHAA010000512.1, read as the reverse complement.
GAGTCTAGGTTGTAGTCCATAATAAAGTTAGTCACCTTCTACTATTAGTTTTCCTTGTTTGAATTCAAATAGGTCTGTCAGTTTCTCAGCTAAAAACTCTTTAGGGTTTTTATTAGGACAATAAATATTTGCTAATGTGTACCTTGTACCCTGTATAGTCCCTACAAGGAAGAGAAAACGTCCTTCTGGATTGGCTTTTATCTTTTCAATAATAAGGCCAATCTTTTTACCAAAGCCTATTGCGACCCCTTTTGATCTTCTGATTGGTGAATCTCCGTAGTACCATTTTGGGATGTATTTTGAATATATTCTCACGTTTGAATCTTGCGTTATGTGTGTCTCCTGCAAGAAGATTATATCGACTTTTTAGCCTTTCCAGTTCCCTCATGATTACATGCATTTTTTTAGTGTGAGTTCAGACCTTGGATATTATATGTCAGAATTTTAACTTTGTTTAATCCTGCCATCTACGTTTTTGATTACCTGCATACACCCCCCACAGGAGAACCCACCTCGGCCCCCCGAAAGGGACACGGGGGCCCCCACCTGGGGGCCAGCAGCTGAACAAGCTCCTCCTCCATCCAAGAGGTCAGTAAGACAACACTGTTTTCTCTGGTAAGGCAATCCTAAACCCTCCCCTATCCTCCCTCCCATTTAGTTTTCTAATTCCCCTCTTCCCTCCCTTCCCCCTTCCCTCCCTCCCCGTCCTCCCTTTTTGATGTTGGTGATTTGACCTCAGGGTCCTGAGAGCAGAATAAAATTATATTTTTATTTTGTGGGGCACACCTTGTCCCCTCTACTCTCTACTACCAAGGTGGAAATCTATGTGGCGCACTGGGCCCCCCTCTCCTCTATTCAAGAAAGAAAAAAACCCCTGTGCACACTGTAGGTCCAAGACCTCTCCTCCCTCCTCCTACCTCCACCATTATCCCGCTCCCCACCCCCCTCCCCCCACCCTCAAGCATAAGAAGTCCTGTCGTTATAATTCTATAACTTTGTTTTGTTTTCTTAGACTCCATTTGATTTCAGTCTATGGTACTGTTTAGTGCGGAAGAGATCTTCTTCAGCTCGATTGCCATTGTATTACATCTTGTGTCATTGCTTGTTCATGTCTAGTTCCCATATTCCTGAAATCTTCTGGTGTCGGGATTTCTAAATTATTGCAAAAGTCCGGAATCTCTTCTATAAATCTTAGTCTGGGAAACCAAAGTTATATTGTATTTCCTGTTCTTGGAGGATTTTCAATAAAGGTCTTAACTTCCTTCTTTTTAGCGTTTTTTTGTGATAAATCTTGAAAGATTTGTAGTGTTTTTCATACGTAGTTGATTGGTGGTTTTCTCTTTAAATTCATCCAAATTTGATTTTTTTTATTCCCATTTGAGGCGAACGATTATGTCTCTCGGTTTCTCTGATATCCTTTGGGGTCTTCTTATTCTGTGAACTCTTTCTATTTTTATTGTAGTGGTGTCTTCTTTCCCCAGGATGGGGTTAAGAATCTTGTTCATCATTTCTGTTAAATTTTCTTCTTGTGTGGACTCAGGAAGACCTCTTATTCTCAAGTTTTTCATTCATTCATTCTCTGTTTTCCTGGTCTTCTATTTTGTACATCTGTTCCTGTTCTCTTTTTTTTTTTTTTTTTTTTTTTTTTTTTTTTTTTTTTAGTAGATTTATTTCTCCTCTCAGTTCTTTTATTATTTTTGAGTGAGAGTCTGCTTTAACCTCCACTTCTTCCATTCTTGACAGAATATGACCCAAATCTTTATGTATTGTTGTTATCTGTACTTTCAGAGAACTTTCCAAGGCCGCAAACATTTTTTCCATATCAGATTTTGTTGGTAGTTGTGTTTTTATATGCTGGTCTTCTCCCCCTCCCCCCCTTCTCTTCCACCTCCAGCTTCTGGATCTTGTTCCATTCTGGATTCTGAGAGTAGGCTGTTTTCAGTTGTTATCTTGTTTTGGCCCTTTTTTCTATTTTTATCCTTCTTTTCGCTATTATCTGTCTGACGACCTTTTATGCTTTGTTGTCTCTCTTCCTCTCCATTTCTTTGAGCTAAGTATTTGTTCATAGGACCAGGGCTGCAGCTAGGGCCCAAACCGGTTCGGGGTGATTTTGCTATTGCGCCAGCGCTTATTGCCATTTTACCCTTCATTTAGTACAGATCAGAAAGGGGCGAAATTGAAAGGGGAGAAGGGGAAAAAAAAAAAACCCCTCCAAAAAGATTTTTTCCAATCAATCATTGATCCTATATCATATGTCGATCGACTACCTTCCCAATCCTAGATCTATCAATTTGACATTCCTAATTTATCAAATTGTCTCTGGGTCGGTATCTTGATATTTTCTGTTGTTTATTACAGATGTAACCGTTGTCCAATACTTCAATAATCTAGCAAAATATATCCCGTACACTATTACCAATCATGTGTGCCTATGTTTATCATATGTATCCGCATCTATATTCCATCACATCCATACACCTTCTTTTTGTAACATATATGATTTTGGTTTAGTATCCTGTATACTTTATTTTGTTACTCCGGTTTTTCCTCTTTTCCTTCTTTCTCTTTCTTTCCTTCTTTCCTTCCCTCTTTCCCCTCCCCACCTCTACCTTTTTTGTCTCTCAGTTTCTCTCTCCTCTCTTTACCTTTTTTTTTTTTTCTTCCTTTTATTACATACACATACACTTTTACATTCAGTTGTTATTAAATGTTAGATCTTGCCTCCTCTGTTCTTTTTTTCTTTGTACTTATTGCACTTATTTTGTAAAAAGGAGGAAAGACGAGAAAAGGTGTACTTATCTGTAGGGAAGGGAGGGAGGGAACTTCTCCCACAACACTTGCTGTCCTCAATCCTGCAGCCTCTGTCCACCCACACGTTCGGCGCCTTTCGAAATCCCCTTCGGCCGCCCTCGTCTCCCTCCAGCCCAATCACCGCTTCTATTAGCTCCCTGTTCAGCTCTCCGACGGCTCCCCCGACAGCCAGTTGCCGAGCATAACCCGCCACGAGCAGCTTCCAGGTGTCTCAGCCGAGAGCCCAGCGAGAGACTGACCCGCAATCGAGCTCCAGACAAGAGCGAGCTCAGGGGCTCCGAGCGTTCCCGTACCCACACCGGAAGACGCCGACAGCAGCCACCGGCCGGATCTTCTCTTTCTTCCGTGGGTATGAAGGGACGAGCGGAGAGACAGGTTCTGCAGCAGGAAGGTATGGGGGTACTGGGCAACGGGGACCGGGAGGGGGTCAGCTAAGAACTCTCCTTCATCTCGAGGCAGGAGGCGAGATCATGAAGACCTCACAGCGTGCAGCCTTCCGGCGCCATTAGCAGACTCCTCCCTCCGACCACTCATTTTTGTTAATCTGAACGCGAGAAAGGAAGTCTGCCTTAACATTTTGGATCCCGGGTATGTAGATGGCTGAAATGTTGGACAAATTCCTCTGAGCCCAGCTCATGATTGGCACCACTTCCCATATCAGGGACCAGCTGCGGGTTCCACCCTGCCTTCTTATGTAGGCCACCGCGGTTGTATTGTCCAACTTGAGCATCACCGAGGATCTCCTTGTTAAATGATGAAATGCTAGAAGCGCCTGAAATGTGGCCTGTATTTCCAGGATGTTGGACAGAATCCCAGCAGAAGGGGAGTTCCACCTGCCCTGTGCTACTTCCGATAGGCAATGAGCATCTCAGCCCTTGTTACTGGCATCTGAAGTTATCGTGAGCCATGTAATGGGGCAATCGAGTGGCAATTCCAAAGATTTTTTTTTTTTGCTCGAGCCACCAAAGGAGGGACACTTTCATAGCCAGAGTAATGTGGATGCACTGACTCTTGTTGTCGGACCTCCATTGTTGGAGGAACCCTTTCTGGATAGGTCGTGTCAGCCATTGTACCCACTCCACCATGGGAATTGTGGACGCAATGGTACCAATCACCTTCAGGCACTGGAATGCAGAGAGATGAGACGAAGCAAGGGCTGAGCGGATTCTGTCTCGGATAACTACAATCTTCTCCTTGGGCAGCGAGATGATGCCTTTCACTGTGTCAAAATGGACTCCGAGGGACTTTGAGAGTTCCAGGTGACTCTTCTCTAGATTCATGAGCCACCCAAACTCTTGAAGGGTGGAGATGACCAGGCTTCTATGTTCTAGAAGTTGACCTTTGTCTTGAGCCAGGAGAAGGAGTTCGTCTAGGTAGTGATGAAAACGAACCCCCTTGATTTGGAGCAGAGCCACAACAGCTAACAAGACTTTGGAGAAGACACGAGGTGATGTTGTTAGACCGAAGGGGAGACAGGTGAATTGTAAGTGCCGCTGGCCTACTGCAAAACAAAGGAATTGTTGGAAATCCTCTGCCACCGGAACGTGGAAGTAGGTGTCTTTTAGATCGATCAACACTAACCAATCTCCTGGTTGGACCGACTGCTAGAGCGTGTATAAAGACTTAATTTTGAATCTTTCTTTTTTGATGAAGCGGTTGAGATGGGTCAAATCTATGACAGGTTTCCACGTGCCGTTCTTTTTCTGTACTAAGAACAGAGGAGAATACATGCCCTGGCCTTTTTCGCCATCCGGAACAGGATTAGCTGTGCCTTGCTCCAATAAAGAGTTTATGTTGGCTAATTGGATCTGAATTGGGATGAATCTGAGCCTGAGGTTGTTGCTGAAGCCCCAGACGTGACCTGAGGAGACTGTTTTGACGGTCCAGAAGTCCTGGATTAAGGCCGCCCAGACATGCCGAAAGTGGGGAAGACGAGCCCCCACCTGGCATGCCTGAGCAGGCCCAATCTCAAAAAGACTTTGTGGATTCATGGTTGCCAGAAGAACCACCCTTTGTGGGTTTCTTGAATGAAGACTGCCTAACTTTCCAGGATCTTGTAAACTCCCGGCCAGGCCTGTAGCTGCGTGCCTCCGTCCCGATCGGTATTCTGTCTCCTCGGAAAGGTGCGTCTTTGGCTCTGTAAGCGCCGATCTTGAGGGAGGAATCCCGACTTGCCACCCGTGGCCCAGGATATAGCGATATAAAGTTTTTTGCCAAAAAGGGAAGTGCCCTCAAAGGGGATTCGGCACCAAACCTGCTTAGAAGCCGGGTCTGCAAACCATGGTCGGAGCCATAAGGCTCGATGAGCTAAGACAGCCGCCAGCATAACCCAGGCCACCAGGTGAATGACATCAATGAAAGCCTTCCCCAGAAAGGCGGATGCCAGCCTGATCTCCTGGATAGGCGAACTTATGACCACTTCACTGGAGATGCCTCTGAGAGTCTTGTCAACGCTGTCTGACCGGGTTTCTATGGCTTTAGATACTGCAGCTACGGCTAGGACCAGTTTACAGGCCATGGCCGCTGTCGGGTAGATCCGCTTCAGATCAGAATCGATCCGCCTTTCCAAGGGATCTTTAAAGGAGACTGTATCTTCCAAAGGAAGGGTCACATATCTAACTAGTCTCATCAGTGCTGCGTCCACCAAAGTAGCTAACTCGAGATGTTTAACCTCTTCCACCCTGAAGGGATACAGCTTCAGGACTTTCGACTGCATGGAACTCTTCTTGTCCATCTTGCCCCACTCATCAGAGATGTCGCCCAGTTTGGTGAGAAAGGGAAAGTATTGACGCTCCGTATTTAGCTGCTTGAAGAATTTCCTCTGCTTCGGAGGAGAAGTTACAGGATCTTCCCAATTCAGGGCTTCCCTTACAGCTTTCACCAAAGAGGGAACCAAGGTGTACTCAAAGCCCCTCCCTGGATCCTCTACTTCCGACTCGCTGTCCGAGGGAGGAGCAGATGGGTGGCTTGGCTGGGAAGATTCCCATGTATTGTGGACCTGCCCCTCTCCCGTTGGAGAGCATAGTGGCTCCAGCGGGGGGGGGGGGTCACGGGTCTCCTGCAGAGATTCTCTCATGACCCGCTTAACCAAAGATTCAAGGAGTTGGTCCTCACCCTCCTTCTCGTCTGCTGCTTTGGAGAAACAGTGGTCACAGAGGGACCCTGCACCCCCAGCATGATTTCTCCGTCCCCTTGCTAGGGCGAGATGAGGGGGTGTGAGGAGGATCTCTACTGTGCTGTCTGGATCTAGAGGGAGATTTGCGGTGCCTAGACCTGGAGGAAGAGTCCCAGCGGTGTGACTTTGAGGACCCACTTCCCCTGCGGGAACTACGTTGTGGATCAGACCTAGAAGGGCTGTGAAAGAGAGCAGAAAGAGAAAAAAAACAGACATTAAACTGGTGCCCTAGTACCCCACTCTCTCCCCCCCCAGCAGGCAGAACACAGGAAAAAATCCTAATGCTTACCTGCTGCGAGAGGGCTGGCCAACAGGAGGCAGTGAAGGATGTCAGAGCAGGACACTGCAGGGAAAGACACGGATCAGCTTTCAAGCAGAGAACCTCCCCATCCCCAACAGAACCAGTGCTTACCTGGGGAAGCCGAACCAGAGGCCTGGGGAAGTCGCCGCAATGCCTACGATCATTCCTGAGGCTCTGCAGGCTTCCCCCAGGATTTAAAAGTGTCACCGCCAGCACCGGGTACGAGACCAGGCCTCATTTTTGTTCCGGGTCTGCGCAGAGAATACGCCGGAACCGAAAGAGAGAGCGACGGCCGGAACACAGGAAGAACCAAACGCCATGCTCAGGGGCAAGATATACCAGAGGAGGGAATAGAAAGAGGAGAAAACCGGAGCCAGAAGGTACAATAAGAATACATAAATACAAACACTTCTGCCATATATGATGACAACCATCTTATCACTCCACCTACGATTGCCTGGGCCGAGGGAAAACACACACACACACACACACACACACACACACACACACACCTTTATGGCAGATAATGGCCGCCTGCTGACAGCTAGGCAATCAGGCCGTGCGCACTCGCCTGCTGATTGCCAGGCTTCCAGCTCTTCAGAACTAATCTGCAGACACACTCCATACTCTGCTTAACAGTCAAGGCCAATCGGAGGGACGTGACACCTGGACGCTCGGTCGATCCTGATCGCAGGGGAGTCATCTTTAGGTAGGAGAACCATCGACTTATGCCGCATACACACGAGCGGACTTTACAGCAGACTTGGTCCGGCGGACTTTGACAGACTTTCCGACGGACTTTGCGAATGAACGGACTTGCCTACACACGATCAACCAAAGTCCGACGGATTCGTACATGATGATGTTTTTGTCGGTCGAACTAGCATACAGACGAGCGGACTTTTCGACCGGACTCGAGTCCGTCGGAAAGATTTGAAACATGTTTCATTTCTAGGTCCGTCAAAATTTTGGGAAAAAAAAGTTCGCTGGAGCCCACACACGATCGAATTATCCGACAGACTCCGGTCCGCCGGACCAAGTCTGCCATAAAGTCCGCTCTTGTGTACGCAGCATTAGTCCTATGGAGGAGAACAAAAAAGGAACACGGCTGGTAGCCCAGAGCAAAGATTTATGGGAGAGGTGTCCTATAGGGTAGGTACGGAGGCGGGGCTAACTCATACGTATTCTACCATGGAGTCTGTCGGGAAACGCTTTTTTTTTCCACTAAAAGTGTATTGTGTTACTGAATGAAAATATTAAAATTGTTATTGTCTCCTGGTATACTGTGTATATTGAGTTCTTGAAATCTTAAGTAATGTAAAGACAAAGATCTTTTTCAGCTCACCTGTATACAAATACAGGAACAATGAAATCTGTAAAATTTGGATTCATTTCTGATTCCTCCAATCTGTTCATCATCTCCTCATAGTTTCTTGGCCAATTCACTTGCTCATTCAAAGGAATAAAGTTGCCTGAAAATATATTGAGAAAATTAAAGGAAGTTAATAGACAAGTATAAAACTGGATTTTTGTACATACCTGTAAATTATTTTCTTGGAGTACATCATGGGACACACAGAAGATGCCATAAATCATGATTATCAGTGGGCATGGTCTAGACCCCGACGAAGATGGCCGCTTAAGCCGAAAGCTCCGGCACACCGAGGTCCATTACCACAGTTCCTGAGGGGGACAAGCTATACCAGCATGGGCAAATAGGAGCGGAGCTCCTCTACACCTCGCTCCCGCTCACCCTGGGAGTCTGGCACTCAGTTAAGTCGGAATATTCCAGATACATTCCGCACACAGCCCCAAGACATGGAAGTACTACTCACTCCACGAGCAGAAGCCTGACCAGATCTTTTCACCTGCATCCAGAAACTGATACTCAGCAGATTGCCAGAATGCTGTGCTTGGATGATTTACAAGCAGTGGCCGCAGACATTAAAAACAGATTATCGGCTGCAATCTCAGACCTCCGCCTAGACATCCAAGCAACGGCCACGAGGCTTGAGGAGATAGAGGAAACAACAGCTATACAGGAGTTACAACGAGCCACTGCTTCACAAGCCTTGTTCAGGTGAGATTTACACATTGAAGACCTGGATAACAGGGGTCGCCACCACAATTAAAGTGAAAGTGTAAAAGCTCGCCTTTTTTTTTTTTTTTTTTTTCTAAACAACAAACATGTTATACTTACCTCCTCTGTGCAGTTTGTTTTGCGCAAAGCAGCCCAGATCCTCCTCTTACTGGGTCCCTCTTTGCTGCTCCTGGCCCCTCCCTCCTTTGAGTGCCCCTCAGCAAGCAGTTTGCTACAGGTTGTCACCCAAGCTGAGTCATAACTCTGTGTATCCATTCAGACACAGAGCCCCAACCTGGGCCTGCCCCCTCTCTCCCCTGATTGGCTGGCTGACTGACTTTGACAGCCACAGGAGCCAATAGCGCCGCTTCTCTGTCTCAGCCAATCAGGAGGAATGTACTGGATGGCTGAGAGGATTGTGGACATTGCTGGAAAGAGAAGGAGCTCAGGTAGGTAATTGGGGGGTGCTGGGGAGGCTGCTACACACAGAAGGTTTTTTTATCTTAATGCATAGAATGCACCTTCTGCATTTACAACTCCTTTTAAGGTGAGGGTCACCTCACCAAATCAGTTGAACCAGGCCAGCTCTCACAGGCTATAGTCGCCATTTTCAATGACCTTCTGCCAAGACCCCCAGAAACGGCAATCAAAATGGAATGCACACATCGAGCTCTCAGACCAAGAGGAAGAGATACAGACCCCTCCCCCTAGAGATCTGATATGCTGCATTGTTAATTTAAGGTAAGGATGAGCCCAACACCCCCCGGTTCGGTTCGCATCAGAAAAGTGTTTGGGGACCCGGGTCCTGCCCCAGGGGACATGTATCAATGCAAAAAAAGTTTTTTCGGGAGCAGTGATTTTAATAATGCTTACAGTGAAACAATAAAAGTGAAATATTCCTTTAAATTTCGTGCCTGGGGGATGTCTATAGTATGCCTGTAAAGTGGCGCATTTCCCGTGGTCCCCCCTGCAAAATGACATTTCTAAAGGAAAAAAAGTCATCTAAAACTACTCGCGGCTGTAATGAATTGTCGGGTCCCGGCAATTTAGATGAAACTCATTGAAAAAAACAGCATGGGTTCCCCCCAGTCCATTACCAGGCCCTTTAGGTCTGGAATGAATATTAAGGGGAACCTCGAACCAAAATTAAAAAAAAAAAAAATGCGCGGGGGTCCCCCCAAATTCCATACCAGGCCCTTCAGGTCAGGATATTAAGGAGAACCCTGCGGCAATTTTTTTTTTTTTTTTTTAAATTGCGTAGGTGTCCCTCTCAAGATTCATACCAGGGGTGAGAGTGCCCCCCCTGAACTGTACCAGGCCACATTCCCTCAACATGGGGAGGATGCTTTGGGGTCTGGCCCCCAAAGCACCTTGTCCCCATGTTGATGGGGACAAGGGCCTCATCCCCACAACCCTTGCCCAGTGGTTGTGGGGGTCTGCAGGTGGGGGGGGGGGCTTATCGGAATCTGGACGTTCCCTTTAACAAGGGACCCCCAGATCCCACCCCCCATGTGACTTGGTAACGGGTACATTGTATCCCTACCATTTCACAAAAAAAGTGTCAAAAATGGTAAAAAAGACAAGAGACAGCTTAAGAAGTCCTTTATTAAAAAATAAAAATGTCCAGCAATGTAACTCCATCTCGCGCCGATGACTGAAAAAGAAAAAAAAAAGCCACAACCGTTCCGCCTCCATGGGATGCGGCTGCCGAGTGACGCTTCTTCCGCCATGACAGCTGTTATATAGCTGAGGGCGAGGCCATCTGGTGACATAAATGGGTGACCCCGCCCCCTCTGATGCCATGGGGAAACCCCGAGGCATAAACGGGGGACCCTGCCCCCCTCTGACGCCACGGGGAAACCCCCGTGGCATCAGAGAGGGGCGGGGTCACCCGTATACATCACCGGGTGGCCCCGCCCTCAGCTATATAACAGGTGTCACGGTGGGAGAAGCATCACTCGGCGGCCGTCTCCCACTGGGGCAGAACTGTTGCAGCTTTTTTTTAATCCAGTCGTCGGCACGAGATGGAGTTACAACGCTGGATATTTTTATTTTTTAATAAAGGACTTGTCCCAAGCTGTCTCTTGTCATTTTTACCATTTTTTTTTTTTTTTTTTTTTTTTTACACTTTTTTTTTTGGTAAAATGGTAGGGGTACAGTGTACCCGTTACCAATTCACATAGGGGGGGGGCGGGATCTGGGGGTCCCCTTTTCAAAGAGGGCTTCCAGATTTCGATAAGATTCCAATCTGAAGATGAGGCCCTTGTCCCCATCAACATGGGGACAAGGTGCTTTGGGGGTCAGACCCCAAAGCATCCTCCCCATGTTGAGGGCATGTGGCCTGGTACGGTTCAGGAGGGGGGGCGCTCTCTCATCCCCCCTCTTTTCATGTGGCCTGCCAGGTTGCGTGCTCGTAAAAGGGTCTGGTATGGATTTTTGGGGGGACTCCTATGCCATTTTCTTTTAAATTTTGGCACAGAGTTCCTCTTAAAACCCCTTCAGGTCTGGTATGGATTTTGAGAGGGACCCCTATGCCATTTAATAAAAAAAAAAAAAATGGCACAGGGTTCCCCATAATATCCATACCAGACCTGAAGGGCCTGGTATGGAATTTGGGGGGATCTCCACGCAATTTTTCTTTTTTAAATTTTGGTTCGGGGTTCCCCTTAATATTCATATCAGACCCAAAGGGCCTGGTAATGGACTGGGGGGGGACCCCATGCTGTTTTTTTCAATGAGTTGTATCTATAGGGCCGGGACCCGACAATTCATTACAGCCGCGAGTAGTTTTAAATTTACTTTTTTTCCTTTAGAAATGTCATTTTGTTGCGGGACTGTGGGAAATGTGCCACTTTACAGGCATACTATAGACACCCCCCCAGGCATGAAATTTAAAGGAATAATTCACTTTTATTGTTTCACTTTAAGCATGAATAAAATCACTGCTCCTGAAAAAAAACTGCAGTTTTTAAAACTTTTTTTTGCATTGATACATGTCCCCTGGGGCAGGATCCGGGTCCCCAAACACTTTTATGACACTTACTTGCATATAGGCCTTTAAAATGAGCACTTTTGATTTTTCATGTAAATCTCCCATAGACTTTGAAACGGTGTTCCGTGGCTTTAGAATTTGTGGCGAACACCGCATAATGTTCGCTATTCGGCGACCAGGGGAACACCCCAACTTACGTTCGACTCGAACATCTGGCTCATCCCTAATTTAAAGCTAAAAGAGGAGATTCTCAAAAGAGCTAGAAACAAAAGTAGCCTTCTCTTCCATGATCATGATAATAAACTATGTCAGGACTTACCCCGCATTACCCTACAACATTGCAATGATCTCAGACCCCTACTTGAGCTCCTCCAAGAACTAGCAATATACCGTATAGGTGGAAACTCCCTTTCTGTCTATTGGCTGGAACTGCGGGTCATACAGCACAGCTGAGAGTCCTCAAAGACATCACTTCTTTCTGCGAAAGCCTGGATTTACCAGTCATAGAGCTTCCTGACTGGTATAATAACCTTCGCCAACCCTCGCAGTCTCTCAATGACCAGATGGAAGTCCAACAATATCAAAGAGCCTCCTACACTTCCAGAAGATGCCATTCTCCTTCTTGGGCTTCGCCTCCACCAGCGAACCGTCACTCTCCTGGAAAAGACAGTGTCCCAGCCTCTCCGGCTCATCGCAGAGTGAGACTAGAGTAATGACCCCATCCACCGAGATAACCAGGTGACTCTGCCGCAGCCTCCCCACAATGACACTACTCTTCCCTATCCTACTATGATCAATAGTGTTCAAGCTTCCCCCTGGACTAGCAGACATCCATGGTATGTTTTCTTGCTTGTTTTTTCAGTGTTGATAGCCCTATATTCCCCTCAGTAATACAACACCTTTGACTAAATCTCATATTGACCCTGCATTACTTCTCCAAGGTCATGCACCAAAACCCAATTATATTGTGGACCCCCCCTTAAAGTTTTGTGACTATACCTCTCCATGATCCTCATTGCAGACTGTGTACAAGTGAGTCTTAGATCCACGATCGGTAAAAAAAACTATGCCAGCAAGTATAACATGTTTATGAAGATTCTTGATTCTACAGTGAACTATTGTTTTACGTTTCTGTTTATAGAACCTTAGCCAAGCATACGCAGCAACCATTGGCCACCTACTCCCTCTTCTGCCGTATATGCTCTTCCTCACCTCGCACTACCATGGTGACTTTTGAAACCCCCCCCCCCCACCTCTCCTTCATGCCACCCCTCCCTACTCTCCCTGGCTCCCCCTTGCCTAAACCTCTCCCCACAGCTATTCAGCACACTACCATCTAGACCTGTAAGTGGTTCATGTCTCCCTTCTACATAAGGTACATCAACTAGAGATATGGATTAAGCAACACTCTGGTAACTGATATCACACATAAGAGCTATGCAAATCCTCTTCTCCAAGTGATAATACTGACCCTCATTCTATCAGTGATAAGCAACAAATGGCACTACTCTTACAATATTACTTGATCGTTACAAACACGATCAATTTAGGCAGGATCTATAGACGTCTATCAACAATCTTCATTTGCACTTAGCTTTTTAACCTCATTTAGCTACTGAAGTTGCCTTGTATGTATGTGTGTGTGTGTGTGTGTGTGTGTGTGTATGTATGTATATTTGTATTTTTGCTAAGTCATCTAGCTTTCAGAACAGGATAATGATCGATCCCTTGTGTGAAACAGGAACAGTGAGTAACACAAATCCCACAGCTGTTGATTAAACTTTTCAAGGATTATAGCTCTCTCTCTCTAATCGTTATTTAGCACCACTAACCTTCCCCTCCTTCCTTCCCACTTCTCCCCCATCCCCACACTTTCTACTTACCACTCCCCTTTTCCTTTGACGTATGGAACAAAGTTTAGTTTCTATGGCCCAGTTTACTAGTATATGCTCACCTTCTTCTCTTCCTTGCCGCTCACCTTCTTCTGTTCCTTGCCGCTCACCTTCTTCTGTTCCTTGCTGCTCCCCCACATAGCAGAGCCCGAGTGCTCACGCTGATACTTTTGGTTCTGCCTCCCTCATTCCAGGCAGATTAGCTGGTCTAATCCTGCTATCGAACAACTAGCCAACCCCCCGCCCCCACCCATTTCCATTGCACTATAGCCCTCGCTTCCCCCCCATTATTTTATTTATTTTTTCTCTCTTGGGCTGACATCCTGAATTGAGGACCACACTCTCCTCCTCTTACAAGTTATTCTTCCCAACCATAATTAATCTTAACTGTTTACAAATCCAGACTCCATGAAGCACAAAACATAACTCAGGCACAGCGACTCTTAAAGTCATCTCCCTTAACGCTAAGGCTTAATGTACATGTAATGTAAGGGACTTAACATTCCTGAAAAACTTTCCCAACTCTTTATGAGCATGCACAACATGAAGGCAGATGTTATCCTTGTACAGGCTCTCAAACAGAGATTTCCCTACAGTCTACCATGCTACAAACCCATCAGCGAAAAGAAAAGGTGTAACCATGGTAATCTCTTATCGCCTCCCTTTGGAAATATTGGATGTGCTTGAAGATAAAGAAGGTTGGTACCTACTCGTTAAAGGCTCCCTCTGGGGAAAACCGATCACGCTGGCTAATTTATATAGCCTGAATGCAGCTTAAGTGAGTTACTTTCGCAATATAGTGTCAATTTTAACTGCTTTCTGATTCGATATTCTCATTGTAGGAGGCAATTTCAACATAATGTTTAATCCAGTAGAAGACACCTCATCACCATTTCAGGCCCTCAAGCCAATCAAACTCCAACAACATGACCTGTTACTCCACGATACTTGGCACATCCTTCATCCCATAGAGAAAGATTATACATTTTGTTCCACACCGCACAACCACTGCTCGAGAATTGGCTATATCTGTCTCACGCAAAAAGATCTCCCCTTCTTAAAGCAGCCACAATTGAACCTATGTTCTTATCTGACCATCACCCTCAGGGCCATCTTTAATATTGATTGGATCCTGGGCAAACATTTTCTTGGGCCCCCAACCACTCTTAGACATATAACAAATATCAGTAATGCCGCGTACACACGAGCGGACTTTACGGCAGACTTTGCCCGGCGGACCGGATTTCGTCGGAAAATTCGATCGTGTGTGGGCTCCAGCGGACTTTGTTTTCTTAAAAGTTGGACGGACTTAGATTTGAAACATGTTTCAAATCTATCCGACGGACTCGAGTCCGGTCGAAAAGTCCACTCATCTGTATGCTAGTTCGACGGACAAAAAGCCACGCTAGGGCAGCTATTGGCTACTGGCTATGAACTTCCTTGTTTTAGTCCGGTCGTACGTCATCACGTACAAATTCGTCGGACTTTGGTTAATTGTGTGTAGGCAAGTTCGTTCATTCAGAAAGTCCGTCATAAAGTCCGTCGAAAGGTCCGCCGGGCAAAGTCTGCCGTAAAGTCCGCTCGTGTGTACGCGGCATAAGACTAAAAATCTGTTTACTGCAGCAGATCAGGCAGCAATTGCAATTGGTTACCAGAGGATACAGCATTCTATTACCGATCACTGACTGGTTGTTAGAGATTACAACACATCATTTCTGCTTCCTCTTTCATTACTAGAGGTTACTGCACATCATTACTGCTCACTGAGAGACGTACTACACGAGATGACCAGAAATTGCAAATCTAGTACAGGAGATAACCAGATACTGCAAGTCTAGCACAGGAGATAACCAGAGACTGCGAATCTAATACAGGAGATGACCAGAGACTGCAAATCTAGCACAGGAGATGACCAGAGGCTGCAAATCTAATACAGGAGATGACCAGAGACTGCAAATCTAATACAGGAGATGACCAGAGACTGCAAATCTAATACAGGAGATGGCCAGAGACTGTGAATCTAATACAGGAGATGACCAGAGACTTCGGATCTAGTACAGGAGATGACCAGAGACTGCGGATCTAGTACAGGAGATGACCAGAGACTGCGGATCTAGTACAGGAGATGACCAGAGACTGCGGATCTAATACAGGAGATGACCAGAGACTGCGGATCTAATACAGGAGATGACCAGAGACTGCGGATCTAATACAGGAGATGACCAGAGACTGCGGATCTAATACAGGAGATGACCAGAGACTGCGGATCTAATACAGGAGATGACCAGAGACTGCGGATCTAGTACAGGAGATGACCAGAGACTGAAAATCTAATACAGGAGATTAGGGATGAGCTGAACACCCCCCCCCCGGTTTGGTTTGCACCAAAACCTGCGAACGGACCGAAAATTCGAACGAATGTTAGAACCCCATTGACGTCTATGGGACTCGAACGTTCAAAATCAAAAGTGCTCATTTTAAAGGCTAATTTGCATGGTATTGTCCTAAAAAGGGTTTGGGGACCCGGGTCCTGCCCCAGGGGACATGTATCAATGCAAAAAGAACTTTTAAAAACAGCCGTTTTTTCGGGAGCAGTGATTTTAATGATGCTTAAAGTAAAAAAAAAAAGTGAAATATTCCTTTAAATATCGTACCTGGGGGGTGTCTATAGTATGCCTGTAAAGTGGCGCGCATTTCCCGTGTTTAGAACAGTCCCTGCACAAAATGCCATTTTTAAAGGAAAAAATCTCATTTAAAACTGCTTGCGGGTTTAATGTAATGTCGGGTCCTGGCAATATGGATGAAAATCAGTGAGACAAACAGCATGGGTACCCCCCAGTCCATTACCAGGCCCTTTGGGTCTTGTATGGATATTAAGGGGAACCCCGCACCCAAATTAAAATAAGGAAAGGTGTGGAACCACCAGGCCCTATATACTCTGAACAGCAGTATACAGGCGGTGCAAACAAGACAGGGACTGTAGGTTTGTTGTTAAGTAGAATCTGTTTGTAATTTTGAACGGGTACATTTTTAACGTGTAGCTCCAGCCAAAAAATCTTTTTTAAGCTTTTTGGAAAACATAGGGAAGGGTTATCACCCCTGTGACATTTGTTTTGCTGTCTGTCCTTCTCTTCAGAAGATTTCACCTCACTTTTTGTCCCAATGACAAATGTTTTGGGTTTTTGTGTGGAACAAGGATTGGAAAGCATCAGTGGAAAGGAGAAATGTTTTTCCCATATTAACTCTTACAGGAGAGAATTTCCCTTCCTAGGGGTAGATTTCATCTCACTTCCTGTTGTCTCCTTCCGTTTGCAAGTAGGAGTCGTTTGTAAGTTAGATGTTTGAAAGTAGGGGCCTGCCCTATATACTCAGCAGAAATTTGGGCCTTATGTGTTGTTGTGGCCACAACACTGTAAGCCCTCACAGGGCCCTGCTGTGAAATATTAGATCAAGAATTGTAATTACATGCCCCTGTTGAACAGGGGCAGAAAAATTGGGCCTTTGGTGGTGGTGGTGCTGGTGCCACAACACTGCAAGTCCTCACTCGCTCTTGGTGGGTGCAGAAATGGGCCCTATTGTGAAATATTAGATCAAGAATTGTAATTACATGCCCCTGTTGAACAGGGGCTGAAAAATTAGGCCTTAGGCACTGGTGCTGGTGCCACAAGACTGCAACCCCTCACAGATACTCTAGTTGTAACGCAGAAATGAGCCCTGCTGCAAAGTATTGCATCAAAAATTGTAATTACACGCCCCTGTTAAACAGGGGCTGAAAAATTGGGCCTTAGGCACTGGTGGTGGCGCCCAGAACCAAAAATGTTCTTACAAGCTATCAGCGTGATCATTGAGGAAGAGGATAATTACTCAGGGATAGTCACTCAGCATCAGCATAGGCAGTCTTTGAAGGGATCTGAGATTTCAAAAAAAATTATTCGGTTACATCAGCATCAGGTGCTTGGTAGCTGGTGGTGATCCAAGACTGATTCATTTTTATGAAGGTCAGTCGATCGACCGAGTCAGTGGACAGACGCACCCTGTGATTGGTTACAAAGCCTCCAGCAGCACTGAATGTGCGTTCCGAAAGAATGCTGGATGCAGGACAGGCCAGTAGCTCAATTGCATATTGTGCAAGCTCTGGCCAGTGATCCATCCTCAAGACCCAGTAACCCAGAGGATTTTTGGTGGGAAAGGTGTCCAAGTCAGATCTTGCCCCTAGGTATTCCTGCACCATGTAAAACAGACGCTGGCGATGGTTGCTGGAACTGATCATACCTTGGGGCTGCGGACCAAAAAATTGTCTGAACGCATCGGTCAGACGGCCACCTTCTCCACCGCTCCTTCTTTGACTGACCGAAGCCTCAGCAACACGTTGTCCAGAAACAGGAGTTTGTAACCTCCCAGTCTCTGGGAACGCGTTGCACAGACCTTTCTGCAAGGCCTCCCGACGATGTTTCATCCTCTGCGATGGCAAGATTAGGTCCGCAACCTTACCCTTGTAACGTGGATCAAGGAGGGTTGCCAGCCAGTATTGGTTCTTCTCCTTGATACCATGAATACGAGGATCCTTACGCAGGCTTTGCAGGATCAGGGAGGCCATGCAGCGTAGGTTTGCTGAGGCATTCGGTCCGGAGTCCTCTGGGTCACTAAGGATGACATGGTCCGCAGCCACCTCCTCCCAGCCACGTACAAGTCCATGTGTTTCTTTGGACTGATCCCTTAAAGACTGCTGCTGATGCTGAGTGCCAGGCTCCACCTCCATACTGACACAATCTTCCTCCTCCTCCTCGTCCTCTTCCTGTGTGATCGGCGGGCACGCAGGAACACTGTCTGGATAAAGGGGGCCTTGAGAGCTAAGGAAGTCCTCCTCTTCCTGCCTCTGTTCTGCCTCAAGTGCCCTGTCCATTATTCCACGCAGCGTGTGCTCCAACAGGTGGACAAGGGGGACAGTGTCACTGATGCATGCACTGTCACTGCTAACCATTCTTGTGGCCTCCTCAAATGGTGACAGGACAGTGCATGCATCCCTGATCATGGCCCACTGGCGTGGGGAAAAAAAAAACAAGCTCCCCTGACCCTGTCCTGGTGCCATAGTCGCACAGGTACTCATTGATGGCCCTCTGCTGCGTGTGCAGCTGCTGCAGCATGGCCAACGTTGAGTTCCACCTGGTGGGCATGTCACAGATTAGGCGGTTCTTGGGCAGGTTAAACTCCTTTTTGGAGGTCCACCAGCCGAGCACTGGCATTATATGACCGGCGGAAATGCACACAGACTTTCCTGGCCTGCCTCAGGACATCCTGTAAGCCCGGGTACCTGCCCAAGAACCGCTGCACCACCAAGTTAAGGACGTGAGCCAAACAGGGCACATGGGTCATTTGTCCCTGTTGGAGGGCAGAGAGGAGGTTGGTGCCATTGTCGCAAACCACCATTCCTGCCTTAAGTTGGCGTGGCGTCAACCACCTCTGAATCTGCCCCTGCAGAGCTGACAGAACCTCTGTCCCAGTGTGGCTCCTGTCCCCCAAGCACACCAGCTCAAGCACCGCATGGCATCTTTTGGCCTACGTACTTGCGTAGCCCCTTGAACGGCTACGGAGCACCGCTGGTTCCGAGGACAAAGCACAGGAAGAGGCCATGGAGGAAGAAGAAGAGGAGGGGGTGGAGGAGAGAGGTGTGTCACAATCATTAGCATTTTGGAGACGTGGTGGCGGAACAACCTCCAACACTACTGCACCTTGTCCTGCATCCTTCCCAGCTGCCAGCAGAGTCACCCAATGCGCCGTGAAACTTAGGTAACGTCCCTGTCCATGCCTGCTGGACCATGAGTCAGTGGTAATATGCACCTGACCGCCCTATCCAGCGAGGCATAGACATTGCCTTCCACATGCCGGTAGAGAGCCGGAATCGCCTTCCATGAGAAAAAGTGGCGTTTGGGTACCTGCCACTGAGGAACTGCACATTCCACAAACTCACGGAAGGGGGCAGAGTCTACCAACTGAAAAGACAGCAGTTGAAGTGCTAGCAATTTTGCCAAGCTAGCATTCAACCGCTGGGCATGTGGATGGCTGGGAGCAAACTTCTTTCGGCGGTGCAGCAGCTGGGGCAGGGAAATTTGCCTGGTACAATCTGACGTCGGTGTACCAAAAGCAGATTGCCCACAAGTACTTGGCTGTGACACACCTAATTCTACACCTTCATTCCTCTCAGTGCTGGTCTCAGAGAGGACTGAAGGTATAGTGGGGTTGGAGATCTCAGCTGATGAGGAGCAAGGAGAGGTCCTCATTGTTCTTTGGTTTGGGTCTTTTAAATACGCTTGCCAACGAACTGCATGGCAGGTCAACATATGTCTGGTCAAGCATGTGGTACCCAAGCGGGAGATGTTTTGGCCACGCGAGATACGCTTGAGACATATGTTGCAAATAGCAGCGGTGCAATCTGATGCACTCGTCTCAAAAAAGGCCCACACCAAAGAACTTTTTGAATAACGCGCAGAGACTGCAGCGCCCTGCACATGCGGAGCTTTGGGGTGTGATGCAGTCAGTGTGCTGCCCTTAGGCTGACCCCTGGAGGGCATCCTGCCTCGTTGGTGATGTGCCGCCTCCTCCTCCTCCTCTATCCTATCAGGCACCCACGTTGAGTCAGTGATATCATCATCCCCTCCCTCCTTATCACTGGAGCAAACCTGGCAGTATGCTGCAGCAGGGGGAGCATGACTGCCAGATTGCTGTCCTTCTTGGGCACCCCCTCTGTCTGTGCTCATGTTACTGCCTTCATCGAGCTCAGTATCATCATCGGAGCCTTCCAAACGCTGGGCATCCTCCTGGAGCATGTACCCAACACTGTGGTCAAATAGTTCGAGGGACTCCTCAGGAGGACATGGTGGGGCTAGGGAAGGAGTCACTGATGACATTGAGCCGAGGGAAGAGGCCGCTGCTTTGCCAAAGTACCCTGGGCATGGGTGAGAGAGGATGAAGAGGATGAGGACGGCTTGTTCATCCACTCGACCAAGTCTTCCGCATGTTGCGGCTCAACACGGCCAGCTGCCAAAAAAAAGGCCAAGCGTGTCCCACGGCCACGTGCTGATAAGGATGCACCGTCTCCACGACCAGCACTAGACACAGAGCCTGCTTGCCCTCTCTTATTGGCTTGTGACTGTCTGCCTCTCCTTCTTGGACTTCCAGACATACTAATGGCCTGTAGCTGCACTAAGCTGGGATATATATATATATATATATATATAATGTGTACTGATACTGCAGCTAGCCAAATCAACTGCCTGCCTGTAGTATGAGAACACCACCAACCTTCTACAGGTAGCTTTAGGTGAACACTGTGCAGAGCTCGCAAAAAACTAACTTGTAGGTTTAGCTGAACACTGTGAGGAGGACGCACCACACTAACTTGTAGTTTTAGCTGAACACTGTGAGCAGGACGCACTGCACTAACTTGTACCTTTAGATGAACACTGTGCAGAGGTCTCACTACACTAACTTGTAGTTTTAGCTGAACACTGTGAGCAGGACGCACCGCACTAACTTGTAGTTTTAGCTGAACACTGTGAGCAGGACCTACCCCACTACCTTGTAGTTTTAGCTGAACACTGTGAGCAGGACGCACCCCACTAACTTGTAGTTTTAGCTGAACACTGTGAGCAGGACGCACCCCACTAACTTGTAGTTTTAGCTGAACACTGTGAGCAGGACGCACTGCACTAACTTGTAGCTTAAAAGAACACTGTGCAGAGGTCTCACTACACTAACTTGTAGTTTTAACTGAACACTGTGAGCAGGACGCACCGCACTAACTTTTAGTTTTAGCTGAATACTGTGAGCAGGACATACTGCACTAACTGTAAATAGTCTAGCTGCCTGACTGTGGTACTAATAGGATCAAAAGAACACCAGCAATTTTCTTCAGGTAGCTGTAAATACTGTAACAAGACAAGCCTGCCTGTCAGTAGGAAGATAACAGGAACGGATCTAGCTAAACTGAATACAGTGTATATATGTATGCAACACCTGGGATGCATATATATATATATATATATATATATATATATACACAATACACTGTAAGTGCACCTAACTCACTGATTGTCCTGCCTAATCTAGCTAACTCAAATGAAATGACACTGTCTCTCTGTCTATCTATCTCTCTTTCAACGCCGTGCAGGCGGCCTTATATAGTGTGGGGCGTGTTCTAAACCCCCTGAGCCATAATTGGCCAAAGCCACCCTGGCTTTGGCCAATTACAGCTCTCTCTACTGACGGCGCTGTGATTGGCCAAGCATGCGGGTCATAGTGCATGCTTGGCCAATCATCAGCCAGCAATGCACTGCGATGCCGCAGTGAATTATGGGCCGTGATGCGCCACACGAATTTGGCGCGAACGGCCCATATCATTCGCAATTCGGCGAACGGGCGAACAGACGATGTTCGAGTCGAACATGGGTTCGACTAGAACACGAAGCTCATCCCTAGAGATGACTAGAAACTCCAAATTTAACACAGGAGATGACCAGAGACTGCGGATCTAATACAGGAGATGACCAGAGACTGCGGATCTAATACAGGAGATGACCAGAGACTGCAAATCTAATACAGGAGATGACCAGAGACTGCAAATCTAGTACAGGAGATGATCAGAGATTGTGAATCTAGTACAGGAGATAACCAGAGACTGCAAATCTAATACAGGAGATAACCAGAGACTGCAAATCTAGTACAATAGATGACCAGGGACTGCAAATCTAGTACAGGAGATGACCAGGGACTTCAAATCTAGTACAGGAGATGACCAGAGACTGCAAATCTAGCATAGGAGATAACCAGAGACTGCAAATCTAGCATAGGAGATAACCAGAGACTGCAAATCTAATACAGGAGATAACCAGAGACTGCAAATCTAGTACAGGAGATGACCAGAGACTGCGGATCTAATAGAGGAGATGACCAGAGACTGTGAATCTAGTATAGGAGATGACCAGAGACTGCAAATCTAGTACATGAGATGATCAGAGATTGCAAATCTAGTACAGGAGATGACCAGAGACTTCAAATCTAGCACAGGAGATGACCAGAGACTGCAAATCTAGTACAAGAGATAACCAGGGACTGCAAATCTAGTACAGGAGATGACCAGGGACTGCAAATCTAGTACAGGAGATGACCAGAGACTGCAAATCTAATACAGGAGATGACAAGAGACTGGGAATCTAATACAGGAGATGACCAGAGACTGCTGACATCAAAAGGAGGCGGGGTCTCCACCTATATAAGTCACAACGCAGCCCTCAGAGAGCAGTCCAGCCGGAGAGAGCGTCGTGTCAACATCTGGAGAAGAGAAGAGAAGACAAGAAGCCCAGAAGACAAGAAGCCCATAAGGGCGCCCAGCAGGGCGCCCCCTCCCCCAAAGCACCCACCCCCCATGTTGAGGGCATGCGGCCTGGTACGGTTCAGGAGGGGGGGGGGCGCTCGCTCGTCCCCACCCCCTTTCCTGACCGGCCGGGCTGCGTGCTCGGATCGGGGTCTGGTATGGATTTTAGGGGGGACCCCACGCCGGTTTTTCAGCATAGGGGGGGTTCCCTTTATAATCCATACCAGACCTAAGGGCCTGGTATGACCCGCGACGGGGCTCACAAGGTGTCAATCTCGCCGATAAAAGCGGCAAGATTGACATCCTTTTCTAGTCCCGTCGCACCTGAGTCACGTTCAAAATGAACAGACTTGTCTGTGTGTGGGCAGGTCCGTTCATTCTGAAAGTCCGCCGTAACTCCGGCGAAAGTCCGTCGGAAAAACGGGCGGACTTAGCCCGCCGCAAAGTCCGGTCGTGTGTGGGCAAGTCCGTCCGTTTTAAAGTCTGGCGCAACTGGCGGACAAAGTCCATCAGAAAGTGTGCCGGACCAAGTAGGACAGAAAGTCCGACCGTGTGCACGCGGCATAAGACATGTGGAAGATGGTGGAGCTTCTAAGGAGGGAGGGAGAAGATGGTGGCAGTGGAAGGGGGGTTGCATGCAGAGTAGGGTTGCCACTTGTCCGGGATTCACCTGAATAGTTCAGGTTTTGAATCATATGTCCGGGTTTCAGTCCACCTGAAACCCAGGCACAATATTCAGACAGGAATGTAGCCCAGAACAGTGCCTGATAGGAGGGTGGGGGGGGGGGGACACTATGCACGCCACATTACTATTCTCTTTGGAGCGCCAAAAGGTGTCCCAGGTTTTTTACAATCCTATAGATTATGCTAAAAAAAATGTTTTTGCTGTGCATAGCTAAAGTGTTCGGGTTTGACTTGAAAAATAAGTGGCGACCCTAACGCAGAGGCCAGAGCTGATGAGGGGTGAAAGTGAGATATGGATTGGGGATGCAGAGGTAAGCAGCCATGAGAAGGCAAAGTACACCTCCTAACACTGCACAATGTATGTAGCACACCCCCTAACTCTGAACTCTATATGCAGAGCACCCCCTAACTCTGAACTCTGTATGCAGAGCACCCCCGAACTCTGCACAATGTAGTATACCCCGAACTCTGCACGTAGCACACCACTGAACTCTGCACAATGTATGTAGCATACCCCGAACTCTGCACGTAGCACACCACTGAACTCTGCACACTGTGTGTAACACCCCCCCCCAACTCAGCACTCTGCAGGTAATGCACTCCTGGTATTTAATGCACCTTTAAGACCCTTCCACTGTAAGTGAAATTTTACCACAACATTTGATGCGGTTGTGCGTGTGTGTGTGTGTGGGAAGGGGGTTTTGGAGGTTCATGGTAGACTTCCTGCACCTATTTTCTGAGGAAAAAAAGCCCTGTGTGTATATATATATATATATATATATATATATATATATATATATATATATATATATATATATATATATATATATATATATATATATATATATATATATATATCTTTTTTTTATTATTATTTGACTTCTAACACTGTATTGTATTTGCTTTTATTAATTTGTGCAAAATGTGGGGGTGGGGCCAGGGGCGGAGCCTAACAGGGGGGCCCTTGCTTTTTTTTGTTGGGGGGGGGGGGCCTGAGTGTTGTCAGTCCGCCCCTTTTATATAGCATTGCACAGATAAACCCCTGGGGGACCATCCAGCTTCCATGCCATTCCTCAGTGGTGTACTCTTGTGCAACAGAAAAAATACACTGCTCTGTGTCCCCCTTAACTGCACCCATCTACAGCTGTAGCCACCAGGTAACCAGAGGAGTCCCTGGGAGGATGCCAGATTCAAACCTTTACTAATATAGCAAAGCAAAGATAAGGTGCTGCAACTCGATCCAACAGTTCCCAGGCTAGAGCTGTTGAATCACCGTCCCAAACTAGCAGAATCCAGCTCCTTGCATAAATATCCAATCATGAAAAGTCAGCAACAAGGTGAAAGTGAAAAAAATTCTTCTTCTTTATTAATACAAGGAGTAAAAATGTATGTTTCTGTTTCTTTGCCTGCGGCAGCTCCTTTCCTGCTGGCGGAATTACCATCAGTATCTCCAGCCATTTCATACCAGCCAACAGAACCGTCACTTCTGGTTGGACTGCAAGCCGCAATCCCAACCCTGCGCTGCTCTCATACTTCTGGATAGGCTTTCACACAGCCTAGCAGCCAGATGCTCCTGGAATAGGCCAAATCTCCAGCATAGTAGCTCGGAGCACATGACACACGTCCACCCAGACAGCCGTCCGGGTGGCCCAGAACATAGATCACCTGACCTCAACCCAATATACAGGCTCTCCCAGCAGGCCAAGGGATTCAACAAAACCCCTGCCCATTGGATGAGACACCCCACATACCCATAACCTGACCTTGGGTTGCCCTTATCGTATCTAGTACCACCAAGTACCCAGCCACCTGGCAGTAGAAGAGAAAAGTGCAACAAGGCCAAGCTTGGGGAGAACTCAATGGATCTTTAACAATTGACCAGGGTAACTACTCCTGGCAAGTAAATTTGTGAGAAGCATCCCTGACTAAGCCCCAGGGCGCTACAATTACAAAATCACTTCCAACAGGCATCTGGGGTCCCTATCATGTTGTAAACATACATGCCTCACAAGTGGTGCTATTAGATGGTAGGTCTCAATCTCATAAATATGTTCCTGAAACCGTTTTTGAACTGGTCTAATTGTCTTACCCACATAAAAGGAATTACATGAGCAGACAATTACATTTACTACCCATATAGTACCACAGTTAGCCCTTTGTCTACATTTAAGGAGCTTCCCAGTAGGTGATTGTAGGGTGTCACCCTCTATCATGTAGGGGCAAGAGTCACAACTGCCACAACGTGTCATGCCTACACGTGCGGAATATTGGGGGGGTTTCCAAAAGACATCACTATGAAACAAAATATCACTCAGTGATCGTGCCCTTTTGTATACCAATTTTGTGTCCCTTAGGGTTCTACAGTACAACTGTAGAGGTGGTCACATTCTTTTAGCGATGTATGTGTCTTGTCATATGTGTGAATTTGTAATGTAGTTTTCCATAACTTTTTTATACCAATAAACTTTTTGCCTTATTGAGATGTACAGTGGGCTTTGAGAGTTTTTTGTTTGGTCAAGCGAGGAGGCAGTTGAGCTAAATTCAGGTTTTTTACTCTTGAGTTACACATATACGAAAGCTCCCGCTCCTATTCTTTTTCCCCTCCTCATCCATTTGATGAGGATATACAAACTTTTCAAGTTTATTTTCATTTAAATTAGCATATATAGGCTTTACCTTGAGGGTTCTTTCTTTTTCGAGTGTTTCAATATGAGATAAAGCATATTTGAGAGGATATTGTTGTTTCATGTCCTGAGGAATTGCCGTAAAGGGGAAAATTTGCAAAACTACTGACTTATCAAATTGTGTCTTTAAATTTGAGATAGTTTCAAGGTTGTCAAACTCTTTGAGTAAAGGAATATAAAAAATAACATATTATTCATGTATGCTGATACTTTGTATGACTTTCCATTTAATGTCTGGATTTGCTGGTTTTGTGCTTAGCACAACTAAATGTAAGTGGGCATTTTTACATTTACCTGCTGATATCCACTTTGAAAAGCTTGTTGCGCTATGATCCTCTATATGTCTTTTCTGAGTATTATGGTCTAGTTATTGCCAAAGACCAAGGGGACCATCTTCATCTATGCTGTTGGTTGCAAGGAAACCACCATTGCTCCAAGGCTCTTTTAAATACTAGCTTTAGTGAGTTTGTATTTCTCACGTACGATTTATAGTGGAGTATCACTTGAAGGACAACACCTATATATATTTTTTTTTCTTCCTCTTTTGAACCATGGTGATTGGACTTCTCTTTCTTTGTGAAGATTTATTTAGAATGTATCACTTCATTTATTGTATTTTTGTTTGTTTGAAAGATTCATGAGATTATTTTTTAAGCTGATGCATGAGGTAGCGCCACCCTTTTTATTATCTACTAATTTTATTGAGTGGTTCATTCACTTTTAAAGGGGCAGCTTCACTCTATATTTTATATATTAATTCTCTGGCGCCATTTCTTGTCACTTTAAACACCTATTAAAAAGTTAATTTATTTCAGTAATATAATTCAAAAAGTGAAATTCATATATTATATAGACGTGTTACACACAGAGTGATATATTTCAAGCATTTCTTTCTTTTAATTTTGATGATTATGGCTTACAGCTAGTGAAAACCCAAAATGCAGTATCTCAGAAAATTTGAATATTACATAAGACCAACAAAAAAAAAGGATTTTTAATACAGAAATGTTGTCTTACTGAAAAGTATGTACAGTATAGTGTGCACTCAATACTTGGTCGGGGCTCCTTTTACATGATGCACCTTTTCCTACCACACTTTTTCCTTCCACTCAATGTCTCATTAATATGCTTGGATACAGCACTCTGTAAACCGCCAGCTTCTTTAGCAATGACTTTTGTGACTTACCCTCCTTGTGGAGGGTGTCAATGACTGTCTTCTGGACAACTGTCAAGTCAGCAGTCTTCCCCATGATTGTGTAACCTACTAAGAGACAATTTAAAGGCTCAGGAAACCTGTGTGATGCCATGAGTCTACAATACGGTTGTCCCGATACCACTTTTTTAAGACCGAGTACATGTACCGATACTTTTTTTCAAGTACTTACCGATACCGAATACCAATACATGTCATGTGACATGGCATGTGTCAGTAGTTTTTTGTTTTTGTTTTTACAATTTTATTTTTTACAATTATTTTTTTTTAATTATTTTGTACAATTTATTTTGTCATGTGTTTTTTTTACAATGCGTTCTTTTTATAAAGGGGGGGGGGGGGTGGAAAGTGTCAGTGTGTTTTTTATTTATTTATTTTTTTTTTACAATTAATTTCTTTTTATTATTTATTGCAATTCTTATTATTATTATTATTATTATTATTATTATTATTAGCTCTTAACAGACACCTGACATCTCCCCTTTAAGACAGGGAAAGGGACTAAGGACACATGTTTCCCAGTCCCCTTCTCAGCAGCCTCAGCTGCACTGAAAATGAATGGAGAGGAGACAGAGGTTCCTCTCCATTCATAAACTGAAGCATCGTAAACACAGGTTACGATGTTTCAGTTATGTGAATAGACAGAGCCAGTGATCACTGACTGTTCATTCGGAAAAGGAAGGAGCCAGATTTACTGGCTCCTATCTCCGCTCTCCATCCTGAAAGATCGAGGGGGCAGAGGAGGAGAACGGAGGGGGACAGCAGAATGGAGGGGGACAGAATGGAGGGGGACAGAAGAATGGAGGGGGACAGAACGGAGGGGGACAGCAGAACGGAGGGGGACAGCAGAACGGAGGGGGAGAGCAGAACAGAGGGGGACAGCAGAATGGAGGGGACACGGAGGAGAACTGAGGGGGACAGCAGAATGGAGGGGGACAGCAGAATGGAGGGGGACAGCAGAATGGAGGGGGACAGCAGAACGGAGGGGGACAGAACAGAGGGGGGCACATAGGAGAACGGAGGGGGACAGCAGGACAGAGGGGGACAGAACGGAGGGGGACACATAGGTGAACGGAGGGGGACAGCAGAATGGAGGGAGACAGAACGGAGGGGGACACGAAGGAGAAGGGAGGGGGACAGAATGGAGGGGGACACGAAGGAGAACGGAGGGGGACAGCAGAATGGAGGGGGACAGAACAGAGGGGGACACGGAGGAGAACGGAGGGGGACAGCAGAATGGAGGGGGACAGAATGGAGGGGGACACGGAGGAGAACGGAGGGGGACAGCAGAACAGAGGGGGACAGAACGGAGGGGGACACATAGGAGAACGGAGGGGGACAGCAGAACAGAAAGGAGGGGGACAGAATGGAGGGGGACACATAGGAGAACGGAGGAGGACAGCAGAATGGAGGGGGACAGAACGGAGGGGGACACGGAGGAGAAGGGAGGGGGGCAGCAGAATGGAGGGGGACAGAACGGAGGGGGACACGGAGGAGAACGGAGGGGGACAGCAGCAGAACAGAGGGGGACTGGAGGAGGATAGAGGGACAGTCAGCGGTGATCAGTGCAGCTTTGGGGGCAGTTACAAGCACTGATCACCGCTGTGAAGATTTAACTATAGCAGCTGAAAGGGGGGGAGAGAGAAGCGGAGAAACCGCTGTCAGGCTTTTTTGAAATCTATACAGGGTGATTGGTGCTTGTAACTCTCCCTCCACACACCGATCACCCTGACTGTCCAGGTATCGGGTGAAGCATCAGAGCATTTGCCCGGGCAAATGCTCGGTATCGATACCGATACTAGTATCGGTATCGGGACATCCCTAGTCTACAATATTGAACTTTTTCACAATATTCAAATTCTCTGAGATACTGAATTTTGGGTTGTCTCTAGCTGTAAGCCATTATCATCAAAATTAAAATAAAGAAATGCTTGAAATATATCACCCTGTGTGTAATGAATCTATATAATATATGAGTTTCACTATTTGAATTGAATTACTGAAATAATTGAACTTTTTGATGATATTCTAATTTTTTTAGATGCACCTGTAGATGTCCGAAGAAGTTAAGGGAGTGAGATTGTGATATTCATCTTTAACCACTTACTGACCAGCCAGTAGTAAATTTATTCCTCGCTGGTGGTACCCTCGGGCACTTTGCGACAAACTTCTGGGGTTTACAGGCACACGTACGTGTTCCCCTGTCTCTCCTGCTGTGGTTGGACACAGAACACGTGTATCAGCAGGTTTGCAGTCAATGATGTTGGCTGTGAACCTGCTGATTGCTGTGGCCAGTCACAGCACATATCCATGTATTTTAGTAAACACAACACAGATCTGGTTGTTTTGTCTCCCTGATTTCACATCATTCAGAGCTAAAATCAGGAAGTAAAGCCAGCCAGATCTGTAAGTGAGTAAAATTAGCGCACAAACACTTGTAAGGCACACAGTTAACCCTCTGATTGCTCTCCTGATCACCCCTGTCACCCAGCCAGTGTCATTAGTACAGTGTACAGTATTATCACTGATCACTGTATTAGTGTCACTAGCAACGTCAGATAGTGTCAGTTAGAGTCATTTAGTGTCCCTCCAAGTGTTCCATCACAGTCACACTATGAAATTGCTAATCACCGCCATTTTTGATTACTGTTGATTACTTTCAACAGAAAGTAGAAAATATTGTTGATCTTTTTTTTTTATATAATAAAAAATAAAAAACCCAGAGGTGATCAAATACCAACAAAAGAAAGCTCTATTTGTGTAAAAAAAAATTATATAAATGTCATTTGGGTACAGTGTTGTATGACCCGGAAATTACCAGTTAAAATAGCGCCATGCCGAATAAAAAAATGGCCTGGTAATGAAGGGGGTAAAACCTTCCAGAGGTCAAGCGGGTAAAGGAATTAGGCAAGCAATGGATGTTAAAGAAATATGAATAAACAACTATGGCTACCTGATATCTTTTCTCAAAATAAAGAGATGGAGCACAATAAACTTCTATAATGCTAAAAGCTTTATAAATGGCTCAAACATATCTGAGCTACAGGGAGAGAGAACATCATCTCTACAGCCATCGTAAGATGTCAGTTTTAGTACAGGTATTTGAATTTCTTGTGGAATACTATTAACCACTTGCCCTCCGGAAGGTTTACTCCCTTCATGACCAGGCCATTTTTTGCGTTACTTTAACTGACAATTGCGCGGTCGTGCGACGCTGTACACAAAGAAAATTGATGTCCTTATTTTCCTACAAATAGACATTCCTTTTGGTGGTATTTGATCACCTCTGTGGTTTTTATTTTTTGCGCTATAAACAAACAAAGGCCGACAATTCTGAAAAAAAAAAACAATATTGTTTACTTTCTGCTATAAAACAGAAGATTCAAACAAGCAAGACGCCACTCCAGGTGAGCAATCACTACAGTCCGGATGCACTGGGTGCAAGCCACGGCTCGCCACTGATGATCAATAGGAAGAAAAGAACGGCTGCACACCACAGGAACGTTCCAACGATTTTATTCCAAAAATAGCAAATGACAGCCAACAAAGACAGAGTATCCGAACCCAGGAGGTGACGCGTGCGTTTCACACTGACCTCAGTGCTTCTTCAAACCTGGGTTCAGATACTGTCTTTGTTGGCTGTCATTTGTTATGTTTGTAATAAAATCGTTGGAACATTCCTATGGTGTGCATCCATTTTTTTTTCCTGCTATAAAACATATCCAATAAAAATCTATTTAGGCCAATATATATTCTGCTACATATTTTTGGTGAAAAAAAAAAACAAAAGTGCATATTGATTGGTTTATGTAAAAGTTATAGCGTCTGCAAACTGTGGGATATTTTTATTTATTTATTTATTTATTTATTTATTTATGTTTTACTAGTAATGGTGGCAATCAGCGGGACTGTGATATTGCAGTGGAAAAT
This sequence comes from Aquarana catesbeiana, assembly GCA_037953035.1. Taxonomy (NCBI): domain Eukaryota; kingdom Metazoa; phylum Chordata; class Amphibia; order Anura; family Ranidae; genus Aquarana; species Aquarana catesbeiana. The sequence goes on along the minus strand of JBBHAA010000512.1, from coordinate 4,887,192 downwards.
TCGGACACCTAACTGACACTTTTTGGGGACCAGTGACACTAATACAGTGCTAAAAAATATACACTGTCACTGTACTAATGACACTGGCAGGGAAGGGGTCAACATAAGGGGTGAGAAAAAGGTTAACTGTGTTCCCTGGGAGTGCTTGCAAACTGTGGGGGAGGTGCTTGTATTGTGGGATGACAGAGATCACTGTTTCTGCTTAGCAGGAACACAGGATCACTGCCTTCCCTTGTCACAGAACGGCAGTCTGCCTTGTCTCCCGAACAATCGATAGGTCCTGGCAGACATTGCATCCGCCAGACCCGCTGATTGGCTCCCCGGTCCCGCTGTGTCCAATCACAGTGGGAGCGGCTCGACGGCGGTGCGCGTGTGCACCCCAGACCCAGAAATGCCAGATCACGTACTTAGTACGTGATCTGGCGCAGAGCAGCCGCCCTGCCACAGTATATGTGAGTAGGGTGGTCGGGAAGAGTTAAACAAAATTCAAGTTACTTTCATATCTTATGTGGCCACTAGATGGCAATGTCTCCTGACTATATTAACCATTTTAACCACTTCAGCCCCAGAAGAATTTACCCCCTTCCTGACCAGAGCACTTTCTGCAAAACGGGACTGCGTCCCTTTAACTGACAATTGCGCGGTTGTGCGATGTTGCACCCAAACAAAATTGTGAAGTTTGTGCAGGAGAAGAGGAGTCCTGGGAGTAACAGTCTGCTGGAGTTGATCCAGAGGAGGAGCAATGGTCTGCAGGCATTATGCAGGGGAAGTGACTGTAAATATTAGAGTTCATCAATTCATCAAAAGCTCAATTAATTAAACCAATTCTTTAACTATGATGGCAAAGTGATCTGTTCTATGGGTATCCCATATTCCCTTTCCCCAACAAGGTTATATCCCCCAAACAAACAAAAACAAAACAAAGCAAAATGACTGTTCATTGTCTCTGAGGGTGATATATGGAGGTCTGGCAGCAGGGTGATATGGTGGATGTTAGTAACTAGTGGCAACACACCGCTACACCTGGATGTGTTCTAACTGTAGGGGGGATGGGCTCACTACAACATGACAGAGATCACTGCTCCAGATGACAGGTAACAGTAGATCTCTGTCATGTTTCTAGGCAGAACAGGGAAACGCCTTGTTTACATTGGCATCTCCCCAGTCGGTGAGAGTAGTAAGCCTGAGAAATGCCGGCTGAAAATGTTAATACCTGGGCTATGGCTGATAGCTGCAGCGGTAAACTACTTCAAATCCATAAAATAATTGTATGTTAGCGGGTCTTGAAGTGGTGAACATGATTCAAGTGAAAAAAAAGATCAACAGCAAAAACTGAAAAATGGAAAATTGTAGGAAACTCACAGCTAAAACTTTTATGAAGATTTGGTAACCGGTATTGTTGAATAAAAAAAAAATGTCCCATGCATGGCCAGCTTAAGATATATTAAGTAATGCTAAATATACATCTTTCACAAGTGAGTTGTAACATACTCAGACTAATGCTCTTTAAATGGAAAACATTAAAAAGAACATATATACTTGGTATACAATAAATGGCCACAAACATTACAATGTACAATTCAAATATTCATGTAACATTCTTGAACTCCACACAAGTATTCAGTAAAGTAATGCCACCTACCCAGCTGGGCATAAATTTCTCCTGATTGGAAGCTGCCAATGGTGGAACATCCTCTGTTGTCCACAATAGTGATACACTGGGTGAGATTGTAAGCGCTCCTGCTTACTGTAACACCACCATAAGAAGACTTTGCACTTGCGTATTGAATGTATGGGCCATTTTGTAGGGCGTATATACAGGAATTGATCAAGGAAGATTTCCCATGACCCATATAGCCAAAAAGCTGAAGGAGAATTTTTTTGTATCCACGAGGATCACCATCCAGGGAAAAATTCTGAATGTAGTCTTTTACTTGATCTATTGGTCTCTGAAACTCTTCCATCTTCACCTCAAGGTGCAGGCACATATAACAGCTCTGTGTGTTGAAACACTGTCCAGATATTTGAAGCGTCAAAGTGAAAGTAAAAGCACATACTGTTTGATGGCAAGTCACAGTACAGGTTTAAAGCTGAATTCCAGGAATTCAGCCACTTTGTAAAAAGTGAAGGCACACCATGAGTTAGGTCCAAGGAGCTGCATGACATATCCGGGGCTTACCTCCATGTAGCACATCCCCTAAATAGCCAATGGTGAATTTTGGTCCTATTTCCCCTCTAGAGCACACAGTCAGGCACCCATCATTTCCTCCACTGGTTCCAAAGAACAGTCTAGGGGTTTCTTCTTGGGTTTTAATTAGGGTCAGGGTGCAAAGGATACCACCAGAAAACTGTAGAACTGAATAACTTGAGGACTCCTTGACTTTCTGGCTGCACTGCACAAAAATGAAAGTCATACAGGATCTCTATGCTGATGGTCTATAAAGACATGGATGAGCGAGTTTGGAGTGGAGGAACTTGACTCGCCAGCACAGAGTCCTGACCTCAACCCGATAGAACACCTTTGGGATGAATTAAAGCGAAGACTGCGAGCCAGGTCTTCGTCCACATCAGTGCCTGACCTCACAAATGTGCTTTTGGAAGAATGGTCAAACATTCCCATAGACACCCTACGGACTAAGACTGGGATGCCATTAAAGTTCATAGAGAGTAATGTCACCAGCATACCAGGATCTCCAAAAATGGGTCCAAAATTTTAATCAACGATCACATAGTTACAACAAAAGGCGACGTTTCAAAGACACGTAGGACCCCTTCATCAGGCATGTGACAAGTTGTGATACAAACCAAGCACTATTTAAAGAACCATCCACCAATCAGTGCACAAAAGAGATGACCCCAGACCCGCCCCTTGACATCCAATTACGTCATATTCCCACCATAGACGTTTAACAAATTACCATAAAAACATTCCCAGTCATGCATAGTTACATAGTTACATAGTAGGCGAGGTTGAAAAAAGACACAAGTCCATCAAGTCCAACCTATGTGTGTGATTATATGTCAGTATTACATTGTATATCCCTGTATGTTGCGGTCATTCAGGTGCTTATCTAATAGTTTTTTGAAACCATTGATGCCCCCCCCACGGAGACCACCGCCTGTGGAAGGGAATTCCACATCCTTGCTGCTCTTACAGTTAAGAACCCTCTACGTAGTTTAAGGTTAAACCTCATTTCTTATCCCCTCTCAAGTGTCTCTTCTCCAGAGAGAATAAGTTCAGTGCTCGCAACCTTTCTTCATAACTAATGTCTTATAGACCCTTTATTAGCTTTGTTGCCCTTTTTAGTACTGGCTCCATTTCCAGTACATCCTTCCTGAGGACTGGTGCCCAGAACTGGACAGCATACTCCAGGTGCGGCTGGACCAGAGTCGTGTAGAGCGGGAGAATTATCATTTTATCTCTAGAGTTAATCCCTTTTTTAATGCATGCCAATATTCTGTTTGCTTTGTTAGCAGCAGCTTGGCATTGGATGCCATTGCTGAGCATATCATCTACTAGGACCCCCAGGTCCTTTTCCATCCTAGATTCCCCCAGAGATTCTCCCCCCAGTGTATAGATTGCATTCATATTTTGCCACCCAAATGCATTATTTTACATTTTTCTACATTAAACCTCATTCGCCATGTAGTTGCCCACCCCATTAATTTGTTCAGATCTTCTTAAAAGGTTTCTACATCCTGCGGAGAGGTTATTGCCCTTCAGTAGTCGTCTGCAAATACAGAGATTGAACTGTTTATCCCATCCTCCAGGTTGTTTATGAACAAATTAAATAGGATTGGTCCCAGTACAGAACCCTGGGGAACCCCACTACCCACCCCTGACCATTCCGAGTACTCCCCATTTATCACCACCCTCTGAACTCGCCCTTGTAGCCAGTTTTCAATCCATGTACTCACCCTATGGTCCATGCCAATGGACCTTATTTTGTACAGTAAACCTTTATGGGGAACTGTCAAATGCTTTTGCAAAGTCCAGATACACCACGTCTACGGGCCTTCCTTTATATAGATGGCAATTCACCTCCACGTAGAAGGTTAATAGATTGGCTTGGCAAGAACGATTCTTCATGAATCCATGCTGATTACTGCTAATTACTGCTGATTAATGCTAATGATACCGCTTCATAAAGTCTTGTATATAGTTCCTTATCATCCACTCCAAGAGCTTGCATACTATTGATGTTAGGCTAACTGGTCTGTAATTCCCAGTGATGTATTTTGGGCATCTTTTAAATATTGATGCTACTGTACATTGGCTTTTCTCCAATCAGCTGTGGAAAAGGAATGAAGCCCCAAGGATTTTTCGGACACAGAGAAATGTATAAGTAGGGTACACCAACAATAAAAGTATAAAAGTATAAATGATTTTATTGACTAGAAAATACACAATTCAATATCGATGTACAAAAATCACCTAAAAGCAATGTATAGGAACATAGGATAACAAAACGGGACAGCCGCAAAATTTGGAACACACCACAAATCAAGACTGAAAATCAGGTTGGTGAGGTGTGTGCACCAAGATACCCAACATGTTTCGGAAAGCAAAAGAGGGATTTTCTGACAAGTATATTTCCTTCTTCAGGGGTTTATAAGAAAGGGCACTGTTCCATTTCCACTAAAAGAAAGGAAGGGGAAGAAAACAACATCAGTATTGGAATAATAAATATTCTTGTTTTGATACAATGATCTGGTATAGCAACAATATGGTACAGTACATGTAGTGAAAATATCCTGTACTTACAGATCTAATTTTAAATTCAATAATGCAAGTCACAAGACGAAACGTCAGGCCCTGGATGTTGTCGAGCTGCACCACATAGATTCATTCAATTGGTTGGAATTGTTTAGAGCTTTAAATTCATGCAGTTAAAATGCAAACTGCAACAGTTGCAAATAAATGGCAAAAGACAGGTCCAATGGATGCCCAAAAGCGATCCAACAAAGCTCACGGGGATATCCCCTAACTGGTGGAGGCGGATGTCTGGTGAAAAAGATATGATGTATGTATAAGGGAAAGGCAATATCACAGTATATTAATAGTCCTCCAAGGGTCAAGTGAACACAAATTAGTCACGACCCTCTAGGGGGACAATGCAAAGAAAGGAGCATAAAAAACATAAAAACTGCAAAATAAGCAATCTTTAGTACCTGTGATAAAGATGGAATATCGTGTTCACCGAAATCCCTGGCGTAGTCTGGCTGTGCAGCAATTAATGCTCGCACAGGCAGACATATATACACCCAGGGGTAGAGGATAGACCAATAAGAACTCTAGGGTTATTGTCACCATAGGGGCACAACTATATTAAACTACAGAAAAGTAAAATGGGGTTTTTGAAATTTTATTAATGTCATACAAAAAACACAAAAATTAGACATGAACATTTAAAAACAAGTCTGATTCAGGCATACAACTCAGTTAAATACACCATAGTGGATCCTATCCTGCAGTCTCTTATATAATCCTCTGTAACTATAAATAGACAATTCAGACATTCATTCCAAGTAGTAACAAGGATAAACTTCCCCTTTGTAGAATGAGAGAGGGATGTAAGTTGGGATTGAAAGAACACTGCAGGTCTGGTATTCCACGGCGATATAATCTCTAATTGCTCTACATGTTTCACGTTGACAAGGAACGCTTCTTCAGGAGCTAGAGGTTCTATTAAAAATACATACAAACAGAGAAAACATTTATCATAATTACAATAATTGTAAACTATTATTAGAGTATAAACTGCATAAAGGTGCAGACTGCATGGGAAAAAATCCTCACCCAATGCAGCACTGATCTCATTAAACTTTTAATATCTCATTATCAGGATGAACTTGGCCACCTTGATGAAGAAATAAGTGCGTTCCAAACCAAAAACGACAATCCTAAAAGTCATGCGCAGTTTAATCAAAAATGGCAAGAGGTCAAGGATTATATTACCAAAATCAATAAGGATATTATTTTTAAAAAACAAAACAAATTCATGAAAGATAAATCGGCCTTTATGGAGGGCTACGCCTATCATTGGCAATCCCCCTCTCATAATCGCAGATTTAGAAAAACGACTCCCAAAAAACGATATTTAGATAACGAGATGATGTTCACTGATGATGACACGGAAATTGATTCTGATTCTTCTTTATCTATTCTTTCCTCACAGCCACTCACAGGAAGAGATCTGAAGACTATATCTAATGACACTGGTGCACGTAAGAGACAATATGGTGGTGGGCACTATACACCCTATCCAAAAAAGAAAATGGATAAACAGGATATTAAACGTATGGACGGTTCACTGCGTCAAGGGGCTCCTCTTGTGAAAGGTGGTGGTACTAACTCACAGTCCAATTATATAGGCCCTAATGCACACAAAGCACTGCAACTGTTAAACTCACAGGGTCGTATTAATTATGTATCTACGACACCCCAATCTAATGCTATGGGGGACACCCCAAGCACTAGCTCTCTCAATAGTACACTCACCAACATGATAGTTCAACCCAACTTCTCTAATCCCCTAAATTTAGCCAATTCACTTTCCCTTACCCAATCACAAATGTGTAAGAAGCAAAGTACACTTGACTCTCATGTCATCTCTAATGTAACACCTACCCTAAATTTTCCAACACCAGGGATACCGCCACCTCACACTTAGGACTTGATGTCATAAACCTTACCCCCTATCATTTCTCTGACCAAGACCTGAATGTACTAAAATTGGGACTGAGTTTTTGTCCATCACAAAAAATCGACAAATATGAGATGATTAAAGACGTTTATATGTTCACCCGTAACCTTACCTACAAATTTCTTTTCAATCCAGATCGAATAAGAACTAAAGATGAACGGGAATTTTCGGAGAGCATAAAACACTTTAAAATGGACGATTTCAGAGCACTTCGTGATCTAATACTCCTCTTAGAGGAAAACGATGATATCCTACATAACGACACTTCCACACCAACAGCTTTAACCCCCCCCCACACCTACAGCCAACAGATTTAAGCCCAAATCTCGACAGTTTCCCAATTTATCTCAAAATCCTCAGATTTGGACATTTTTACAGAATGTTGTAAGTGACATCAAACACATGGACATACCTTTTAGAAAAAAAATTTAACTTCAACACAGCGTCAAGACATCTCCAAAATACATAATCACCCTGATGTCATTGTGAAGCCCGCCGATAAAGGCGGCAATATAGTCCTAACTAGATCTATTTACGAAACCATGTGCATGAAGATCTTATCCAACAAAGATTGGTATAGAAAAATTCCTTCATCTTCCACTGTATCCTTTAGGAACCAATTCCTGGACATTATTGGAGATGCTTTTCTAAGAGGGTTAATTAACAAGGATACTTACGAATATCTGAATGTTCAGTCTCCCAGGGTGGCGACGTTCTATGCACTTCCTAAAGTGCATAAGGATCCAGTGTCGCCCCCTGGGAGACCGCTAATTTCAGGTATTGGTAGCTTAACAGACAATGCCAGTAAACTTGTAGATGCTACACTCATGCCCCACGTTATGGCCCTACCGTCGTATACTAAGGATACTCTAGACCTATTGAAACAGATTGAGGGGTTACCGGTCCCTCCTGACTCCCTGCTCGTGACCTTGGATGTGGAGGCTTTGTACTCCAGCATCCCTCACGAGCAGGGGGTCGGGATGGTCCGCACCTTTTTATATGAGGAGGATCACCATCAGTGGAATTACAACGAGTTTATCCTGAAGTTACTCTACTTCATCTTGACTCATAATACCTTTGAATTTATGGGTTCCCACTACCTTCAGGTGCAGGGCATAGCCATGGGCACTTGTTGTGCCCCTGGCTACGCCAATCTGTACCTGGGGGGGTGGGAACGTCATGTGTTTTCTCGAGATCAATATTCAGAATACTTAGATCATATTCTGATCTGGAAACACTACATAGATGACATTTTTATGATTTGGACGGGTACGAAAAAGACCCTACAACAATTCATACAAATCCTCAATGTAAATCACTTCAATTTAAAATTTACCTACCAATGCGATACTAAAACCATCAGTTTCTTGGATCTCGAGATATACAAGGATGCCAACAATACTTTGTCAACAAATTTATACTGAAAAACAACAGCAGGAAATACACTGCTACATGCTACAAGTGCACACCCACCTACCCTCATAAAAAGCATACCGTATGCGCAATACATCCGCCTCTGCCGAAATTGCACCCAAATGACAGATTTTCAACATCAGGCGAAGCTGCTCAGATCTCGTCTGTTAGCTAGAGGTTATAGTCGATCCCTTTTACGGAAGGCCTTCAACAAGGCTAAAAGTAGATCACGGAACGAGTTACTCTACACTAAAAAAGTCCGATCACAGAATCCCACCGTTAAACTGATCACTCGATTCTCTTCCCATCATCAAGACATTAATAACATTCTTAGAAAACACTAACAGAGGATCCTATCCTGAAGAAATATGTTAATACATATCCAGGGATAGTTTATAGACGTACAGTGTTTCTCAAGGACAGACTTGTATCTAGCCAATACAAAGCTTTCAACCCAACCTCCCTTCGGGGACCAAGGGGCACATCGCCCTGTGGCAGCTGTTCCTTTTGTCCGTGGATATCTTCTGAATATCCTATTTTACTTTCAAATGGCGAAACCTACTATCCTAAATTTTCAGCGACATGTTGCACACAGGGGGTGGTATACTTGATGACCTGCACCTGTGGAGTTTTTTATGTGGGGAAGATGGCCAGACAGCTAAGACAAAGAATCAATGATCATGTCTATTATTCAGGGAATGGGAAGATGCTCACACCTGTGAGCAGACACCTTGATTTATATCATCGGTTTGACACATCATGTATTTCCTTCGCTGTTCTGGCCGTCATCCCAAGAAACCCCAGAGGTGGTGAATGGGACAAGTTCATTTTACAAAAAGAGTCCTTATGGATTGAGCGCCTAAATGCCACTAGAGCACCTGGCCTAAATGAATCCCTTTCATATAAACCTTTTCTCTAAGTTTACAGCTACCCCCAAAATAACCTTCTACCTTGCTTCATATTCAATGATTTAAATTCGCCATTTGAAACAAAAAAATTTAAATTGGGTACATTTTTATCCTTTATCCCAGATCAATGTATTTTTAAGCCCCCTCCCTATGTATTAGTGACTGACATTTTGAAGATATATATGTTTGATATACAATGTTGGATTGTATTTAGATCCGTAATCATGCATATGTTAATTTGTACATAAACTGTATACTCCTGTTCTTCTTTATTGTTTCCTCCCCCCTGTGGTGACCTTTGGTATTGTGCCCTCAGTGTTGGTCTCCTGTGGATTCGCTTGGCCATTACCCTTGATGGTTTCCATTGCACAGCGCCGCACATCTGGTTCGATTCTCCGACCGTATGTGCGGCGATTGACGGGGGCATGGGGACCCGGTCGGGTTTCCATTGTCCCCGCCCTTGCAGTCTGCGCATTGGCCGAGCCTCGTTCCTTCGAGCCTCGTTTCAGCGCATGCGCGGAGTTACCCCTGCTGCGCCTGCGTCGTTCTACGTGGGGGTGACGTTATCCGTCGCATGGGCAACTGCCTGCAATGGGGCCGGGAGATGCCGTGTTGTTTAGACCGGCTGCTTCCGGTCTGGGCGTCCCTATATATGGGGCTATGTTGTGCTCTGTCTGAGAGGCATACACTAGGCACTGGCTGAATAGAGCGGCGCACTCCCAAATCCCTCTTCTACCTATCTCTGGGTAAGTCTAGCTGCTGGCGCTTCTCTTTGTTAGGATTTCTCTATATGCAAACAAAGATTGGTCTTGCAACCCATGCTGATCATTATCTTTGCTTTTGTTCCCCTTGCAAATTAGAACTATAGCCTATACAAGCTATTCCTTCTACCCACGACTAGCTGATGAGATATACACCCGGGAGGCCCCGGCTTTCGTTTGCCGCCTATTTGACCCATCTCAGATATTTTTACTTTCGATCGTCTTAGCGATCTACCTACTAATTGTACTATTGTGAGCTTTGTTTTTCATCATATTTATTTGGTAAGCGTTTGTTTTCTTGGTATAAACATCTTCTGTCATTACATCAGACTCCAATTTAAATCCATCTTTTCCTTTCCTTTCTCCTCCGGTTTGTATTTTTCCTCTTTTTTCTCCCCTTGCCATTTCTTTCCCTTTCTTATTCCCCCTCCCCCTCCTCTCTCTTTTTTTTTTTTTCCCTTTCCCCCTCCCCTCCCTTCCCTTCTTTATTCTCCCCCTTCCCTCATCCTTGTTTTCTCTCCCCTTTTTTTTTTTTTTGCATTGGAGCTTTAACCATTTATGATTATATACGACCGAAAAAAAAAGAAAAAATGTTTTGGTTTTTCTTTAGAGCTTACCCATCCTTACCCACTTACTTTTATATTATTAAACTGTTTTTAGGCCTTGTATATGGGTTGCCCTAGACCATCAGGTTGTGCTGTCCTTCCACCTGAGACCATAATCTTTTATAGGGCCCTTACCTTGTTTCGCCAGGGGAGGGCGGAATCTCTAACACAGTTATCTTCTACACCAGGGGTCTTCAAACTGCGGCCCTCCAGGTGTTCAGGAACTACAATTCCCATCATGCCTAGTCATGTCTGTGAATGTCAGAGTTTTACAATGCCTCATGGGATGTGTAGTTCTGCAACAGCTGGAGGGCCGTAGTTTGAGGATCCCTGTTCTACACCTTTATGCAGTTTATACTCTGATAATAGTTTAGAATTATTGTGATTATGATAAATGTTTTCTCTGTTTGTATGTATTTTTCCTTGTCAAAATAGTTTTATTGAGTACGGAGATTATGTACAGATAACATTGAATAATAACATACATTCAGTATAAGGAAGCTCATTTACAATTAAAGAATAGTTAATTCATTAATAATATTGTAAAACAAGACAATATATTCTAACACAAGGCAATATATTTTAAAAGGAAATAAAGAAATAGGAGAGAAAAAGAACTTTGGAGTCTTTGTCCATTTCAAAAGAATAGAATTAAATGAGTTATGTAAGTTCTGCTACATCGTTTGCCTTGTTTTATTTCTATTTCTAGACAATAATTGAGATTATTATTTAAATATCAATTAGAGCTTCAATATCACAGAATAATATAGTATAAGGAAAAGAAAGGATAGAAAGTATAGTAGGAAGGGGAGAAGAGAAGAAGGTTAAGGGAAAGAATCCGCGAGGTCAGGCCGAAAGTCACCACAACAACTAGGGCTGAAATATAGCCTATATTATGTTATCACAACTACCATGGCAGTAGAACACTCTTGTCTAGGGTTGGCATGGAATATGTAATCCAAGGCTGCCATATTACCTCAAATCTGGGGATCGTGTCCAATTCTATAGCTATCATCTTGGCATGAGTCATATAGTAATTCATTTTAGCTTTTGCTTCATTTATATCTAATGTTGGTGATTTCCAAGATTTTGCTAAAGTCTGTTTAGCTGCTGTGAAGAGATATACCAACAATTTGAATTGGGTATGCGTTATGAATTCAGGTTTTAAGTTGAGAAGGGCCATTGCTGGATCGAAAGGGATTGTTTTCCCAATAAGGTTAGTTGCAATGTTAAAAATATTTGAGCTAATGGACACGACCACCAGATATGAAGGTATGTGCCAGGGTCCAAACAACCCTGAAAACATTGCGCCGAATAATTTTGCACATATTTTGCTACTCTAGTAGGTACTAGATACCAGCGTGTTAAAACTTTATAATTAGCCTCAACCGCCAATATATTAGGGGAAGCTGTTTTTGTTGTTGACCATATTTGTTTCCAATCTGAATTATCAAAAGTACGCTCAAGGTCCTCTTCCCATTTCTGGACATAGGATAATTTGTCTTTACTGGAATGAACCAGCAGGTGAGAATATATAGTAGAGATTGTGCCTCTAGCATGCGGATCTTTTTTATAAACTTCTTCGAAACTAGTCATATGTGTTAATGGGGATGTGGTAGACACTAAGGGTGCAAAGAAATTTTTAATTTGGAAGTATCTAAATAATTCCGACTGCGGTAGACCATATCTCTCACAAAGGGTTGAAAAAGGGATGAATGATGAGGAATGTACAAATTTATACATACACAGTACGTCTCTAGATACCCATTCTTTAAAGGAATTAGGGAATATCCATGCTGGATAGAAAGCAGGATTTTTATAGAATGACAACATCGGGTTATGAGATGATTGTAAATGGTTATTCTTTTTGAATCTATCCCAAAGGGAAATGTAGTGTTTAGTAATTGGATTCTTTAGGTCTATGCGATCTTTTGGAGTGATCCATAGTAAGTTTAATATTGGAATAGGATCGCATTCTGTGGCTTCAATATGTACCCATAAAGGGGTCTCCTGATACGTATGATATTTAGCCAGGCTTGCTATGTGTGCAGCCCTATAGTAATAAGCAAAATTAGGGCAACCTAGGCCTCCGTTTGATTTTGGGAGATATAGTGTATGTAGTTGTATGCGTGGTTTGGAGGAACCCCATATGTATGATGATGTTTTCCTTTGTAATATTCTTAGGTGATAAGCTGGAATAGGAATTGGTAATACTCTAAATAAGTACAGTAATTTCGGTAGTATTGTCATTTTTACCGCATTAATTCTTCCGAACCACGATAATGGAAGATGAGACCATGATTTCATTAAGTTTGATAATTGTTTTAAAATTGGAGGGTAATTAACTGAAAATAGATCTGCTAATGATGCTGTAAGATGTATGCCTAAGTATGGGATTGATCTGTTCGACCATGTGAAAGGAAGACTAATTTTAGCTGAAGTCAGTTCAATGTTAGAAAGAGATATGTTCAATGCTAAACATTTTTTAGGGTTTATGTATAAACCAGAAATGTTAGCAAATTTATTGAGAATTGGGATTAGGTTTGGGCCTGACACTTGTGGAGATGAAATAGGAGGATATCGTCTGCAAACAAACAGAGCTTATGTTGAAATCCTCCCATTTCTATCCTTGTTATAGTGGGGTCAGATCTAATTACTAGTGCGAGTGGTTCTATTAGGAGGGCGAATATCAATGGGGATAGGGGACATCCTTGTCTTGTGCCTCTCTCAATGTTGAAGAAGTCAGATTTATAACCTGCGTATTTGACATACGCTTTAGGTTTGTTATATAGAGCCGTAATCCAACTTATAAAATTTGGACCGAATCCCCATTTCTGCAAGGTATAATTCAAGTAAGGCCATGCAATAGAATCGAAAGCCTTCTTTATGTCAAATGAGAGAAAGCAAACAGGTATGTGACGTTTTTTAGCTATGTGTGCCAAGAGGGTTGCTCTTCGTACATTGTCACTTGCCTGTCGGGAGGGCATGAAGCCTACTTGGTCACGATGTACGAGGGTACCAATGATCATATTAAGGCGGGCTGCTAGAATTTTTGCCAACACTTTAATGTCCATGTTCAACATGGATATGGGGCGATAATTTGTACATAGAGAATCATCTGAGTGAGGTTTAGGAATCATGCAGATGATTGCCAATAATGATTCTTGTCTAAAGGATTTATTATTTAATAGGTCATTAAACGCTTCAACAAGCATAGGTGAGATAATAAAGGGCTGTGAATCCGTCTGGTCCCGGCCTTTTATTTATTTTTAATGTTTTAATAGCCTCTGCTACTTCATCGCTAGTTATGGGTTTTTCTATTGACAATTTTTGGGATTCCGTCATTTTGGGTAGGTTGATACGTGAAAAAAAGGCATCAGCTTCCTCAATGTTAGTTTTATTTGTCTCTGTGTATAGAGTTTTCAAATGAGAGCTAAATTTTTGTACAATTTTAAGAGGATTACTGGTGTATACATTGTCTGCTATTTTAAGTCTAATAGGTTTATAAGATTTGTTGATAGACTTTAATGCCCTTGCCATGAGAGTACTTGGTTTATTGGAATTCTTATAAAACATATGCTTAGTTTTCCTGAGGGATTTGTCAGCAGATTCAGTTAAGAAAAGATTATATTCTAGGCGGGCTTTCTCTAAGCGAATTTTCCCTTTCTGGTTAGGATTGTTTTGAAAAGCTACGAATGATGCATTAAATTCAGTTTCTAATTGTCTAGCCAATTTTACACGATCCCGTTTGAGTATACCTGCTTGTTGCTGAAGTATTCCTCTCAGAACTGGTTTGTGTGCCTCCCAAATTGTGAGTGAGGAGATTTCGTCACTTGTGTTATGTTCTACGTAGTCATTTAGAGCCTGTTGGATTGTTAAACAGTGGGAGGGGTGTTTAATTAGCACATCTGGAAGATACCATGAAGGGTCATGCCCCTTGGGTATAGTAGAAGCCACCGAGGTATAAACTGCATTGTGATCTGACCAGGGTATAGGGATAATTTTAGATAAAATTACTTCAGGAACCATCCCTATTGTTACAAAGATATGGTCTATGCGACTAAAAGTTTGATGTGGATTAGAAAAATATGTATAATTTCTTTTAACTGGATTAGATTCTCTCCAAGAGTCAATCAAATTGTGCCTAGAAAGAAGTTGAGATAAAAACCTAGCATCTTGTGTTCGTGGTGGGGTATAAGGGGTTTTGTCAAGAAATGGAAGGAGGACCTGGTTGGAGTCCCCACATATAAAAATTGATCCCATTTTGTGGGTGTTAATGATATTAAATAGGTGCGATA